>CM070873.1:236565060-237820060 GCA_036365515.1 Torymus aiolomorphi | reverse complement strand
TGCTCTTCTATACAGCACCTATACGCTAATGTTCAAATATAAACTCGCTCTCTCTCTGTTCCTCCCTCGTGTGTACACGCCGGTGAATTTCGCAGCACTCGAAGTAATTAGGTGTCTCGTGGGGAAGTGTGTTATGTAGAACGAAGAATTTCAAGTTTTATTATACATATAGGGGGTTCCCGGAATGGCCTGTGCGTGATTCAACTTTTTTCGCGGGCAATTTTGCTTTATGGCCGCGCCGGGGTAATTGGAGAGAGAGAGAAAGAGAGAGAAGGAACCCTTTGTTTCTGATAAGAGTGTCGATGTGGTGGTGGTTGTAGTTGATGCAGTTGCTATCGTGCGTTTCCCGAAAGTTTTTAATAGCTTTTGCTTGGAAATTTGATGAGATTGTTTGATTACAAGTTATTTTTACAGGCGGTCAGTTGATTTCTGTGAATTTTATTTAACTAAACCGGAAAAAGATAACAAATTTATAAGTTAAGAATGAGGTAATATTCTGATAAAAGTATTATACAAATTTACTTAATTATAAAAAATTTTAAATTTAAAATTAACTTCTGAAAATTTCTTAGTTAAAAAAACGTAACACGAGTATGTCATCTTCCCTACTTTTTCAAGAAAACATGACGAATTAATTAAGTTGATGATTTTATGGCATTAAGCTAAAATTACAGTAGAACTTAACTGCCTTGAATTGTGGACACGAAAATACGAAGCACATCTGGATTCGCACTATAATTTTAGTCTGTTTAAACAATGTATGAAATTAGCGCGTATTTGACGCTATAGTTAACTCAAACATTTGACAATGTTTTACACGAAAGCGAAATACTTCTGAGAGAATTACAATGCACATAATAACTGCAATTAATCATCATCATCGTCATCACCATCAAGATTAATAAACATAGATAAGGCATTTACCCTCGCGTACATGCACGTATATACACAATCTTTGCGTAACATATGCAACAAAAACCGCACAATTTCCATCATCACGTCTAAATTAAAACAATCCCATGTATAAGCTCTCAATAGGCTCATCTCTTCCCACGATTCCATCGAGAAACGCACAACAATAGCCATCACGGCCCTTCGCACAGTGTGTGACGGGTGTCTGTACAGCATGCGCCTCGGTGTAGAGTATACATATATGTACACGTGTGTACTTTATAACCAACGTCAAACGAAGAGAAAAAAAAAACAATGACGTCACGCAACAGAGATACAGCGAGAGCGAGAAAGAGTGTATCGAAAAGCTGCGGCCTATACAATATATGCATTCGTCACCACAGATAATCTGTTCAATAAATATTCCCAAATAAAGCGTCAACCATATAACAACATCAATACCTTCTTGCTAAAGTCCGCGTAGTAGTTGTAAGTCTTGAGGTAAGTGCCGAGCGACAGTACGTTGCACCTCTCACAGCTGTGCCTGCAGGTGCGCTCCATGAGCCTGAGCACGTGGAGAAAGTCCTCGGCGACGTAGTGATCCTCCTCGAGGAAGAGCACCATGCCGGTGTGATTGCGCGTGGCGGCGAGCTGATCGAAGACTCGATTCGCCTTCCACCACCAGTGGTGCTTCGTCTGCGTGAACTTGGCCTCGCGGTAGTGACCGTAGAGATCCGGATGCTGGGCGTTCGTGCAGCCCAAGTTCAAGGCCCTGTGAAACGAGAAACGTATACATAGTTACATACCCATATACACACTCATATATACGTATATGTATTATATAACGAGAGAGAGAGAGAGAGAGAGAGAGTTTTGTTTGCTTTGCCAGGAGAGCTGGTGTATGTACGCGTGTGTAGCTACATATGAGAGACGTTAAAAATATACTCGGTGGAATGCGATTCAGCGAGTGTGAGAGGTGGATCGGGGGGAAGGGGGGAGTATTATACTCGCGAGAGAGAGAGAGCGTGATTGCGCATAAAAGGAACTGCTGCGACGCGTGATTAGATCCTTTTATAAGGGGGACCCGGCTCGCGTCGGGTGATTGAGTAAGTTGTAAAAATGAAATTGCCGCTTCGTTTAAGTTTAATAGCGAATTGGTGTATATATAGGAGGCGAAACGCGTGACTGTGAAAAATAATCGCTGTTAAGGTAATTAATTGGAAGAGCTTGGGAATAGAAATTTGCCATTTCGAAATTCAGATTTGATTGATGCGTTAATTTTGTTATTGTTCGCATATAGAAGAAATAAAATTATAATAATTGTACTCTTTATATACTACTGTTTCGAAACAATTGGAATTGCGTCAACAGGAAGTTATGAATTGATACAAAACGTAATTAGGAATTCCTATATAATAGAGTTATAAAATAACAATGAGAGAAGATCAAATATCGCGGATACCCCGATTTATATATGCACTAAAAACTCAAGGTATCCCGAATGCGACCCTGATCTACAACGTAGTGTTTCATCAGGAAGTCCAATCAATAACCGATAGTACGTTGCCTGTTGTATATACGTGAGCATAAAAACAAAATTTCAAACGCAACCGCAACTAACAAGGCAGCGCACGCTCGTTATATTACTTTTCACAAGAAAATTACCGCCTCTAACTCGAAAGGTACTGGGAGAAAATCCGGCTTACGGTACATCTTATTTGCGAATTGGCGTGTTTGTTTTTTCAATTTCTTTCGTCGACCTTTCCGCGCCGCTAAATCAATCTGCAGAAGTGCAAAGTGATCGTAAAAAAAGAACGCTGCGGTTTTCTAAACATATTATCGGTTTGCGAAGTGCCGAGGATTATGTGTATACCATTATGCGGTATGGGAATGTGTTGGTAATACAAGTTTAATACTTTTCATTAAATAAGTATAAGTTTTCATCATAACTGAACAACGAACGCGAGGCTATAATAAGATTTGTAACGCGAAATTGTTTTTAGAACGCTTTACCTTTAGTAATACAGTTACTTTGAGCGAACGATGACTGGACATTGCAATTTCAGTTATCATAATAATTCCCTACACCATTACAAAGACGAGCGGACGAATCATATTATTTTTGAAATTATTTTGCATTCTTAAAAAAAGAAACACTGTAACAACTCTTCGCCGAGAGACATATACATTATCATTAGAACTAGTGATTCGTGTCGGAAAACTGTACAACTGATTATACACGAAGCTGCCGCGGCTGCAGCGATGCTGTTATTATTCTTACTCATGCTTTCGAGCAAGTTATTGACACGGAAAGTTGTTAAAATACCATGTTTATGTAGGTAAGCTTCCAATTCCTAAGCGATGTCTCCATCATACGTTCCAATCTATCATCGCGAAAAATATCACTTTTCTCCTACACCATTATCGCAGACTCTATTTATACGTATATTGTAAATTATTAATCAACACTGACCTAAAAGCCGAACAATATATAAAGCCCGTTTGACGCGGCTATTGTAATTTGCATTAGCGCGGGCTTTATCTGTGATATGATAATTCAATTAAACTGTTCTTCCCGACGCGTCGTAAACAATGTCACATAGCCGACGAGACGCGAACTTGACCCGCGCGTGAACGAAACACGCCGCTCGTTTTTCATCCAAAAGCGCTTGAAAATTAAAAAGCCGGCTATTGAATAACTCTTTCACGAGTGTCACGCTGTTACTGCAGCGACAAGAGAAACCGGTATATATTTATACTTATTCTGTCGAGCGAAGGAAGATCTCCTTGTACACTCGTACTAGCTCTTGCGTGTTTCTGCTTATTATAAGAAAGGGAGAACGAATGTTTGAAATTCATCAAAATTTCAATGCCGCATGCATAAGTAAGATAAGCGGAAAGATGCGGAGCTGCGAAGTTTTTCAGCTCTATATACATACATCGTGTATATCATTTTCGTCTCATCTCCCTCTCTCAATAACTCGAAAGCGTTTGTTTTTATTATACAGACACGTGTATATATTCGATCACATTTTGCAAATATCATAAACAAGGTACACGATTGAACGTCAATATTGAATTCAAGTGTCACATTTAATTTTACCAACTATACCTGTCTTGAATACCGAATAAACATTGTCAAACGTCACCTGACAGCTACCATATATAAACGTTATACAGCACCCTGCTACGTCATTTGCACAGTTATTGATCAAAATACACCAGCAGCTCCGTTTATTCAGTATATGTATATACCTACATCAAATGTCAAAATGACCTAAATGCAAACCAAGTATTAAACTTCGCCTCCGCGCAAATAAACACAGTGTGCAAATCCACACTATATAATACTCACTGCTCCTTGCGAATGTTTCGCGGACAGTCGTTGGGACTCTCGCCGGGAAAGGACCTCGGATGCGTCTGTATACTATGCGGATAGAAGATCTGCATCACCCTGCAGAAGTCGACGTTCTGCACGAGATAATTGATATCCGGATTCCATACGTCGTGGCTGAACACCAGCAGCGTTTGCTCTATACCTCGTGCCTGTGCCAGCGAGATGATCAGGTGGCGGAGGTAAGTCAGCCGATCGTGCACCTGGACGACGATGACGGGGGCGTCAGGGGCTAGAGGGCCGAAGGCCTCCTCGTTGAGGACGCGCTGCTCAGCGTTGACGCGCTCGATCTGCCGGCGTATGTCGGCGATCTCGTGATCTCCGAGGTCCTCGCCACCGGCGCCACCCCCGGATGTTCCTGGACCCGTGCCATTGCCGCCGTGGCCACCGACGAGCGTCCCGTTGCGACGGTCCTTCAGGAACCTGGTGGTGGTAGAGATATTGGGTTTAATTAGAGATTAGGTGATGTGTGCGTGGGTAATGTTTGCCCACGGGCTTATCGCGGCTTGTACAGTTCTGGGTCTGAAACGGCTGGGTTATCGGGGTTTTTAATGCTTTTGTGTTTGTGTGTACACGGGCGGCTTGCGAAAATCTATCGGTGTCAGCGGGTTCGTTCGCTTTTTTTCTTGGAAGACCGAGATAGGAAGTGATAATCCGTTCGACCAAAGTAGAAAGTTTTTGTAACCTACTTTGAAAAGTATTTGGAGATCGCGTTTGTTTGAATGCGCGGAGCGTATATACATCGTTTTAAAAGGTAGAGGCTTTTTACTTAGTTTGTATAGAGCAAACGGAATTGTTTACAAAATGATTATGCAAAAGCAGAGAACGAAATTTGATGCGGCGCATGTGCACACGTGGAGTATTTAAATAAGGTTTCATTAAAATTGTAATGTTAGCAAAAATTTCATCATTATCCATAGTTCTTTGTTATAAATACATATATATGAATTTGTTCTAATTTTAATCTTATATCCTTTGACTGAATAAATATTAAAAATATTCTCGCACTTGTATGAAAAATAAAATTGAAGTAATAAAACCTTTTAAGAAAAAAATAAAACACCTTTATATATCGCAGAAAGTTAACGACTGGAACACATTTTTTCCATAAATTTTTTTCAGCCAATCACGGAGCGCATGCATGCACGCACTTTCCGCAATAAAGACCCGACAGCGCGATCCTTCGCTTATAAGTATAAAAAAGAAACCTACGAGCTGCACTTTTATGACACCATTTACGGGCTCGGGAGCTTTACATCGTGTCACTTCTTTTTCACACTCGACTCTTTTATACTCTTCCTCGCGTATCTCGCGTACATACACCAGAGAAGAGAGGAAAAAAGCTGCCCCGATACGCGGTATTCAAATTCCCCGTCGTCGTAGTAGTAGCTCCTTCCATAATTTAATAATCACCGCGGCCGTTTTACGTAACCATATACACGCGGGCCGATGTTTACGTTATACCTGCGCACACATGCCTCGCCTATTATAAAATACCCGTTTCTTGCCGCGAAAAAACGAAGAGCCGCAAGGTCCCCGATGATGAGTATGCACAGCGTCGTACAAACGGCTGTTTATAATACTATACACGTAGCGATGCGCGCGCACGGCTATATAATATAATGATTGCGAGTACTTATAGGAACGCTTCTTACCTGTGCAGTTCCTGAGGCACGAGGGCGTAGAGGCTCTCGTTGACGACGGGTCGGTTCGACCAGTCGCGGCTCGTCAGGTTGATGACGTGCAGCTGCAGCCAGAGGAACGTCGCGAAGAAGACGAAAGCCAGGGTGCGCACCAGGAAGCCGCGACTCGCCCTCGGCGCTCCGACCACTCCGACCGACGCGCCTGTCGGTCAATTATAATATTTTCGTATTTTGTTTTTGGTTTAGATTGGATAATGGAAATCCAACGCGTGATTGCGAACCAGATCGATAATTAACGTTTTTGCGCAACGAGTCGTGTGTAGATATGTGGGGGAATTGGGTGGTTGATTTATTCGTGTGTGAGCGCGAGCGTGCGATGACGTAAAAAAGGCCGATGTAAAAGATAATGGGGCTTGTACTTAATGGTAGCGGAAAAATCCGAAGAATTTTTGCGCGCGCGTGACGCAGATGCTGAAAAATGTCGTTATTTCTTTCAAAGCAATTAGGTGTCTAAATGAAGTGTACTAAAAATAGGCAAGATAAATATTTTTCGCGTTACTGCAGAAATTGCTCAAAATTACTTTGATTTTATACGTAACTATTAACAAGAGGTGGAGACGAAATAACTTAATGTTGAAGTTTCTGAGAAGAGTTGCGAACTTTCCCGAGTATTTAAAACTAAAGAGAATTAACGAGTCTTGAAACTTTTGTGTTATACTCTCAAAGATGTCACTTTCGCGCAACAAAGTTAGATTTCCCTAAAAATAGATAATTAAAATGTCAATTTATTTTATGCAAAACTATCGAATAACTCTTGAAAGAAAGTTATATTAGGTATTAGATATTGAGATATCATTATTTTAAATTATACGTTATAAAAATAATGAGTTTCCTTCGTATAGCGATAAATCTTTACTGTTTTTAATGAATTTTTTTTTCTATTCTGTATGTATAAGTTAGATATTTATCGAAATGATTGATGCCAATTATTAACATGATAGCATCAATGACATTTTCACATGTTTAACACTTTTATACATACTTAATAATGGAAATACCACAACTTCCCATCTAGCTTGAAGCAAAAAATGTTACAATCAAATATTAAATCGCCATTACAGTAAATTAAACATATAACCGACGCATAATATACGGGTGGAATGGCTATTTAAATATTACCTCTCGCTACTTGTAATATGAATTATCAAGGAACAATAAAAATATGCAGGTCGAAAGTATAACATTTATGTAATCATACGTTATTATTAACGAACTCGCAAGAAAGTAATTTATGAATGTGATCGCATGTCGCGTATGTATATTGTACAATTGCATTACGTGAAAAAAATACTGCAACGAAAATGCATTCATTTTATTGCAGTCACGATTCTTTTTAAATGCAAATTTCATCAGATTTCTATAGATAAAATATTTTTCATCTCAATTATAAAACATTAATAAAATACCATAAATAAACTGCCACATCTTTTGAATATTTTTCAAAGACATTTTGAAATAGTGAAAAATCCATGTACCCGAAGAATTCCGAAATACAAACATACTTTAGTACGTTGAAGAAATACGGTTATCTAAATCACGCTGCTAAACTTACTCGAGTTTATCGCGTCCTAAACGCGCACGCACTAACTTCTCATCTGAATCAGAGATTGAAGACTGACCGCGTGCACTGTTCTTTATATTATACGCGACGACGAAAATAGAAAAGTAATAAAGGAAGGCGTATCGAAATTCCCTTTATTTTACGACAAAAATAAATTAAACGTGAATTACGATAAGTATAAAATTATTCAACAGATGCGTATCGTATACGTGTATACACACCATATATATATATATATATATTATACAACAAAACTCTACAGTATCCTATCACCCGACGATTCAACGCCTGAGATGCAAAGAGGTT
Organism: Torymus aiolomorphi; assembly: GCA_036365515.1. Taxonomy (NCBI): domain Eukaryota; kingdom Metazoa; phylum Arthropoda; class Insecta; order Hymenoptera; family Torymidae; genus Torymus; species Torymus aiolomorphi. The sequence goes on along the minus strand of CM070873.1, from coordinate 237,812,205 downwards.
CGCGTCCCTTCGTCATATCCTACACGTATTCCTCGCGGAGGAAAATTTTTCGTCTAAAACACGCCGCGTATAACTCGCTCCATAATAATCCGCGATAAAATACAACGACGCGCGCGTGTGTGTCTACGGCTTCGCTTATTATTACGCTCTAAACTCTGCTCTTGATCATAGCCATTCTCCCGCAGACGATGCGACCGTAATACCCACATATAAACACGTACACGTCGAGTGATAGCGACACCCGTATTTTTTTAAACTTCCGAGTATGCGCGCTGCAATTTGGCACCACCTCCATATTGATAAATCACATGTCCTCGCAGTCGTCGCTATGCACACTCTTCGATAGGCTCACGCGCCACAAATAATAATTCGCGCTGCCTACTGAAAGGAAGCGTCTCGAGAGACATTATTTAGTTATAAATAAACGCGCGCGGAACTCGGCGCGTAGGCGAAACGCCAGTCGTAAACATCAAAAGCTCGTACCGCCGGCAGCACTTCGGTGATAAAACGCGCCCCCTGAAGATTGCATACAGCAGACGAGGGCGGACGCGAGAACGCTCGGAGGATCGTAAGTCAGCGGTTGGTTCGCGGAAAATTTTCTTATAGAGAGAGAGAGAGAGAGCGCGGACGGCTTTTCCTTATACTCGTTTTCTTCTAATTCTTATGCTTGTGAGACGAGTGCATGCTTCTGGATTTCAGCGAGTTTAGTGCGGGCTCGTCTCGGTTTTCTTCGGTACTTGACCCGCGCGTTTTGAGGTGCTTCATCTATATAAGCTTTAGTAGCGTTGAGTGCGCGGGGAAGCTATAGGGGAAAATAGAACAAATAGTGCGATGTGTTATATTTATGTGTCGCTCTTTGGTTGTTCATGTTTCGAATATTTATAGATATTAATCTTTATGTTATCGTATTTCTTAATCTTAGATTTATAGCATAGTCTTTTTCTCTAAGAAATCTCCTAAAAAATTATATTTGACTTTTACTCGACATATTTCAAATAATGCATATTGTATAATAAAGTGAAGATTTCCCGTTACACATCGCTTATGATATTTCAAATATCAATCTGTCAGTTTAATACCCCGTCGGCCGAAGAAGTGAATTTTATTGAAGACCAACACGTTAATTTAATTGATGATGTATGAAAGCTCAGCAGTGAAGGCTTCATGTTTTTTTTTAACTTTTAATGTAATAAAATAAAATTTTTTTTAATTTGTTACAAGTACATAGTTTACAAGTATTTTTTATACAATAATCCAGAATTTGTATAATATTTAAAATAACTTTTAAAATGAACTCTAATATTGTTTATTCCACACTCGACCACCCTGCTGGAAATCGTCTATTTTTCGCCATTTGTGAAACGATTTTTTTCCCATTTTCTAGCCATTTAATGGCGCCCGAAATCGCTAGAAAATGGCTAGAAAATGGCTAGAAAATGGGAGAAAAATCGTTTCACAAATGGGAGAAAAATGGACGATTTCTACCAGGGCAACATGGCCACCTTTCGCATCCGAAAATCGGGGCAAAAGTTGCGTATATTTCCCGCAAATCTCATTTGCGAGGTGAAAATAAAATTTGCGGGGCGAAAGTAAATTTTGCGGGGCGAGAGTAAAATTTGCGGGGTGAAAGCAAAAAATTGATATTTTTTTTACAATTTTTATAATAATACTATTTATTTTGTAATAAAAAAATAAATACAAAAGGTGGCCACGGTCGAGTGTGGAATAAAATACTAATGTAACACGGGACGAAAGCAGATTTTTCTCTTGGGTGGTTACTACCCTCACGAAAAGATTTTTCCCTCGGGTGATTACTGCCCTCGCTTCGCTCGGGCAGTAAACTCACTCGCAGGATAAATCGGCTACTTCCGGTCCTTGTTACATAACGTACTATTCTGTTCAGTCAATAGTTATATTCATAACGTGTTATTCTATCGCATAAAATAGTTGTGACCTTGTTTTAAACCATCATCATAAATAAATAATACATTAATTCTTACACTTAAATTATTCAATTCAGTAAAGATTTTTCTATAGCATCAAGACTCGTGCTCTTCAACAGCCACTATACGGTACGTCCTGTAAAATCAGTTTTCCAATCGCTTAAAAATACTCCCTGCCATACCTATATATTAAGTCTTTCTTTTTCCACGTAAAGCAGCAGTAGTCGTACAATGAATGCGCCAGCGAACGGAAAGACCCCGTAAACCATACATACTTCGTCTCCTGTTTACCACGTGGCGCGTTCACGCGTCGAAAAAAGGTACAAGCCACTAATCACTCGAGCTGTTACGATCTATTTGCGTTTCTCTCGCGCGCGCTCGTCAGCCCTCCCTAACCACATTCTTCTTTTTACCTAGCACACGCTATAGCACTCTCTTTCTCACCCGGTTTTCCCGATGTCTGCACGCATGATGCATAGTGTACAGGCGTCTCGCGCTCCTTATGGAGTTATTTTCGAGTACAAAACGCGCGCGGCGCCGGAGACGCGGTCTATTTGCTCTCGCCGGAAGTCAAGGGACGATATGCATGTGTATGTATGAGAAATGCACAGAAGCTTGTGTATAGGCGGCTTTACATGCTTCGTATGTAACCGGGTGACGGCCGTATAGGACTACTTATAGCCGTTCTGGGCTTTTTTAGCGCTTTTTCTTTTCGAAGGACGCTTTTAGATATGGCGCGTCGCTGAGTAAGACGTGCACCGACGATGCCAAGAGAGAGAAGGGACACACTTACCTCTCATGCTGACCTTCCTAAGTGGCGGTCCTGAAAAATACAAATAAGAGATATCGGTTATTTGATGTTTGTTTTTTCGGAAGGAGACGAGATATTTCTTTATTTATTACTGTGGCAGTTCGAAAATATTTTCTTATTTTGTTTATAGAGTTGCTTATTAATGGTTTTACTCTTGAGCTTTTTGCAATATTTAATCAATAACTTTTTAATAATTTATATTTTGGATTACTGGTAAGTACTTATAACATTACTCGGATATTATATTACCGAGTAAAAAAATAAACACGCACACATGCGTGTATAGGTTGTAACGGGGTATAACTTGCGCGCAAGTTATACTCCGTTACAACTTACAACTGGCGCCCCACGTTCGTCGGCGGTCTCCTCGCCGCTGCTCGCTCACACTCCGCGCACCGCACTCGTGCACTCCACTGCACTCTACGATTCGCCACGCGGTCTGTGTCGAGCGTTTTCTCTCCTCCTCGTATCGCGTAAAAATTCTCTCGAGATACGTCTCACTCGCAACTAGCCTAGCGCACTGACTCTCTGCTCTCTCGTCTTGCACCTCTCCCACAGCCTTGCCCTCTGCGCAAGATTGTCAGGTGTTGATGTTTCGGTGCATTCGCGCGCGCGGTAAGTAGTCGCGTTTCGTTTTCCTCGAGCTGCGTGTACACCTATGCGCACACGAACATAGCCGCGTACACACCTATACGCACACGAACATAGCCGCGTGCGCACCTTCACACACACACACACACACACACACACACATCTGTGGCTTCCAGGAATAACGACTTAACCAACTTGTACGTGTTTTCGAGAAATCGCCGTTTTAAAATTTCTGTTATGACTAGCGTTAATCAGCGCGCTACGCGCGCCACTGTTTGTTGGTCTTTTGTTTCTCTCCTTTCGAGATTCGAGACGGATTCGATTATTCGAGATTTCGAGATCGTTCGAGGGCAAAATAGATTATCTCGAATGCTCAATTTATATAAGGGACACTTCATATGTAAGATCGAAATGCGCGAGATGAGTCATAACAATGTAGACATTTACAAAGGTATCGAATATCTTTCGAACTCCACTATCAGCTTCTAGAATATACATTTTTGTTCTTTGTACAAACAAGCAAAACAATTCAGTTAAGTCGTTATTCCGGTAACTGTGCAGTTAAGTGGTTTAGAGAAATTGTTCAAATAAGATAAATAACATAGTTATTTCTACACTTAAAACATAGAATACGAATTCTTTTTTAAATATTCATTCCCACGCATGCTCCTTCCAACGGAATATGCGTGAAGTCAACGGAATTCGGTAAACCAAATACCGAACGTTACTCGGTTACTGTTTATGAACACTCGCCCCATCGCCCGGCAATCAAAGTTGCTGTGTTACCTTCTATTATCTATTGCTTTTGATCTTTGTTGCTATAAAAATAGGTATGTTATAATCTATTTATTGCATAGTATTAACTTCAAAACGGTGCTTTTAATTAAATATAAATATTCACTTAAGTGGTTTTTCCGGGCACAGATGCAGTTAAGTGGTTATGCACTAAGCTGATATTTTCTCTTTGAACGCGTTTCAGATTTCCGGACCAAGTCTACATGAAAGAGGGTAGTTAGAAGGAATAAATTACGGTGTTAACTCAATTTTGACAAAAAGTCAGTTAAGTCTTTATTCCTGGAAGCCACAGACATACACGCGCCTGCCGTTGCAAGGTATATATTTTGAATTATTTACGTAACAAGTTTGCACGGAGCCAAAGAAGTTTGGTCAGCTAATAGCGTGTTGGCAGTGATCCTACACGCTGCACGAAGAATTCAACTTAATTAGATGTGAGAAATAAGTTTCTGTAAAGAGACAATTAGTTTTGGCAGTAACCAATGACAGTTGATGCCTACTTAAATTATTCTCTGTTTTCTCCTAGAGGAGGTCTTGGATATTAAAAATATTGTTTTGTTATATTTTTGTGATCTTTACAATCGAAATACACAATTTTTAAAAAATGAGCGTATAGCAAACTATCGATTTGTAATTCGATCTTGATAATACCTTCTAAATATTATTTCATCAATGTTAGATTAAAATAATCAGGATTAAATTAAAATGACTATACAGCATGAATTATGCGAGGAAATAATTTATGTATCTAAACATTAATATCGCAAAAGGGACACATTATATTAATATAATAAATTCGCCCGCAGTTAGTTTAATTTACTTCAATAACATTTATATTTATTAAAAATACAATGATAGTATAAAATGAAATTCTTTGATATATATAATCTTTATTCTATATATTTAGTATCACTATAAACACCCTTGTAAATTGTATTATCATATTATTCTAAGCTATATAGTGGAAAACTGAAATGAACGAATAAAATTTGTAACGTCCAACAAAACGTTTACAAATATATATTTTACAAATATTCAAGCATTCTAGTACCTATTGCTCTACAAAATTCTACATTAATTTTAAACTATTAAATGAATTAATCCAAACATTTTTTAGTTGCCTTTTGTATTGTACGGCACTCTGTTCGATCTTAAAAACTACATAAAATCACTCGATGTACTAATACTACGTTTAAATAAACTAACGGATTTTGCGCCCGCGCCTAGGTTTCTTTTCTTATTCAAATGTTAATCTTATTTAGAGAGTTAGTTAGACTGTCCATATATTATGGTTTGGGCTTTGTACCGCGTGCTTCAGATAGAGACGCAGATACGAAAGACGCAGAATATCAAAGTGTTTCATGTATGTATTCTTGTCTAAAGCACAACGGACAAAGCACACGGTGTGTCGGCTATCTCTTAACACCTCGTAGTAACTAATACGAAAATCATTTTATTAGTTGTACGTGCTCACTAATAAATATAGACGGTTAACAATTCCCGCCAAGATAACGAACTTACGTTGGAGAGACTACAGTTTGTTGGCGGATAGGAACGAACTACGAGAAGTTTAATATTGAGTACCTTTCGGAATAGTAATGTATTTACGGTAGACTCCGTAGAAATTTGATGAGCATTTGAAATTCAAATGTTTGACTGTGACTATTCAGTTGGCAGGAATCGTTTACGCGAGTAGAGAACACGGCGCAAGCAAAGGTTATCGACACTGGAGACGAGTTACAAAGGCGAAAATGCGAATGAGCATAGCAAAGAGGAGAATTCGAATTTTAAAACATTCAACGACTTTGTGTTTTGATCGCTTTGAATAGATAGCGTTGAGTTAGCGAACAATTTAAATTATAGTCTTTTAATGAAGTGTTATTTTAATAAACATATTCAACCTCTTATTCATCCTATGTATATTTATATAAATTGTTTTCATTAAAACTTATTTTTTATTATTCCAAAGAGAAATAATATTTCTGCTAGCGAGCGCGTACTATAAAAATCATAAACTCAGCAGCTAACTTGAAGACGTACATAATCTTAATGGTCGTTGATAAACGCTAAAATATCTGCAGTAATTAATTTTTTTTTTTATCAGTTTCATTTTGTAAAAAATTAATTCAAAGCTCAGTATTTCATTAACGAATGTATATGATTAGGACAGAAATGTATTTGAAAAACGTCTTTATTTATTTATTTAAATATTAAATATTTACGACAATATTTATTACGTCATAATTTGAAACGACATTAACTTTTGAGTATTTTTGTATTTGTTATTCAAACATGTTATTATTTATTCATCAGATCTTTTTGTATTAATAAACTAAAGTATAGGTATGCGAATAAACTGATTTTTGAAACTCACCTCAAAAGGAAGGTGTGCATCGGATGAGCTTCCATTTTCCATCCAATCTGTAACAAAGAAAAAAAGTTATGACGTTAGTTTATATTAAACTGAAAAATGTTTGCTGGATTTTAATTTCAATTTTTAATTTTGTACTCATGTATGAAAGTAAACGATAATAGAAATGCAAACGTTTACGTAGTAAAAGTTTAAAATTTATAAATCCTATGTAACGCCACTTTTGACAAAACTAGATCAAACTTAGCATTTGAACGTACTTAAGCTTAATAACGTTGAACATTGTCGAATGTGAACCAGAAAAGGTAGCTCAGTTTTAAAATTAGATCTAGTTAATTGGATTCAAACATAAACAATAATATTCGATGCAATATAAAGTAATACCTTTATAATCTATATAAGATATATTCCCGTACAATGCAACGAGTTCATAAAGCACACTAACCATTAATATACACCTATGAAACTATTTTATTTACAATGACTGTTATCGATAGTTTTAATGGCATAGACATTCTTCAATTTAAAATTGTTTATTTGAAAATATTAATTGACAAGGTAATTTTATTTCAACTGTATCATTTGTTTCAATTAATAATTTAATAATACATTGATTTATAAAACTATTTTATTTACATTGGCCATTGTCGATAGTTTTAATGGCATAGATATTTCTCAATATAAATTTTTTTATGCTGATCAACAAAATAAATTGATTTCAACTGTACTATTCGGTTAGAATTATTATTAACAATAATTAGTGTCTGTTATATCCCGGATTAAATTAAAAAAAAAAAAAAACTGGCTAAACGATTGTCATCATGCGAATAATATATATTAAAAAGTATGATTGAATTAGCATTAGACAGAGAAAGCTGAGTGTCTCGCTATACGGTAAAGGAAACCTCTGCTATCATTTTAAAATGCATTAACGTCGGTTGATGTGTATAGCGGCCACCTATATATTACTTCTCGTTCGTATACTAATAAAATTAAGGGCGAAACAAGAGAAGGGTTAATGCTTCCATCCGTTAGAGCTTATAATTTCATACCGCGAATAACAGCCGCGCGCGGTTTCTCAACCGCAATTTCCATTTTTATAATCAATTAGCGGTAATCGAGTAATTATTCGAAGAACAACGCAGTGATAGGTTTATTATGGGTATATTCTTTAAACTCAATTATAGAAATCTGATATTTTAGAACTACATTTTAGAAGTTATAAAATGTATATAGTTGATATACACAATTCCAAACATTTCAACGGTATAAAAACGTCGACAAAAGAATAATAAAAACCGACGCGAAAGTCGTCATACTTCGTTATACAAAAACTCCTTTTCATAAATCATCTTTGAAATTACTCGCGGCATTGTCAAAGTAATCCTTTTGAAATGCGAAATCAGTACCTCTGGCAATATATATCGAGTAGCCGATAACACCATTACCTCGAATAATAATTAAAAGGGCTAATTGCACTGGCGCACGTACCGGACGCATATTGTTCAACAATAATTTCTGCAATAATAATTTTATAATGAGCCAGCGGGGGCCGCGGCGCTCGCAGTACAATATCGCATCAGCTCGCCGATAATAACACGCGAATGCGTGCGCACTCCATACACCTATTTGCATTTCCCCCTTGATTTATAAATTTTGCAAGAAAATTCCGTTATAAAGTCACGCGCGCGCTCATTCGAGCGCAAAGGCGCGTATATAATATTGTAAATTATAAAGCTCGACGCATAATTCGAAGTCGCCGGGCCGTTTATAAATCGCATTAAATTTCGAATTCCTGTTAATTCCATCTCCCCCGTGAGTTCACTTGCGCGTACACTACAAAAGCGCGCGAGAATTCGAAGCAACAAAAGAAAAAAAAAAGACCTGCACCTACCGGCAGCAGCCGCTGCTGCTCGGCTGGCAATTTTTCAGCTCGAATAACGCGCGAGCGAGCGGTTTAATTCGGCAAAGTGACTCGGCGACGATGTGCATGCATGGCTGCTTACGCCGCGGAAATTCGCTCTCTTCGTATATTATATATTATATACCTACACCGCTCTCTATTTCTCGTCGTCGCGAGCTGCTCGAAAAGTAAGTATTGTCCAAAAAAAAAGCAAGACCGTGTGTGCGTGCATTTGTATATAGCTACTTCCTCCTCAAAGAACGCGTATATATCTACGCGCTCAGCTATATACGCCCCCAATGTGATTTCGCGCGAGCGCGCAGGCCAAAGCCATAAAAATGTCGCGCGCGAGCGCGATAAAAAGACAGATACACACGCCGCGCGTATACGATAGCCGCCGCTGATTTATCACGACCGTACATACATATTTATATGCCGATGGCCGAGGCTTCGGATCTCGAAATTCAACAGACACGCGCACGGAGGTTGTATCACACTCCGCGTCCGGACCGATCCCTTGTCGCGATCTCGGTGCGCGGTTTGCCTTTTTGATTATACAGCGGTGAGATGCGTACAGGTGCGGGAGTATCGGGGATGTGCTATCTACTGCCTGGTGCGCGATTACAGTTGCAGTAGAGGGATCTGAGAAGATTGGCTGGCGAATCATTCATGAGACGCGAGGGTCGCCGTGTGCGGATTATTATTAACATCTGAGGGAATCGTGAAGTGGCGGCGCCCAATTCGGTGGTGCATTTTTTATGAAGGGATATAGGTATAGAAGTGAGGAAAAATTGTGTAACGGGGGGAGATGTGCACATTCGAGCTGCGAGATGAAAATTGGAAAATATTATTGTTGCATTATTTCTGTCATGGGCTCAGCTCGCTTGTTCGAGAGCATCGCGAGCGTTTAGTTCTTATCATGAAGCGGATGCGTCAGGGCTTGGATAACGGTCGAGCTGAGCCCATGACATTTCAGGATAATTATGCTGTTTCGAAAGATTATATACCTTAAACTGCATCGTGCACAGTAGCTGCGGAATATATTGTGTCTGAGTCGCAGGGTTGCAGATTTTGCACTTGGTGTATCCAGAAGTCCAAAAGTGTAAAGTGTTTTCGGACTTGATTGCAATCAAGTCCGAAAATATTTTGCATTTCCAGAATTGATTGTAATCGAATCCGGAAACACTTTCGCGGACTTGATTGCGATCACTTGCAAAGACGAGTTTAAAATACGTAATCGTATTGGTCGTTGGCGGTTTTCGATCTATCTCAAAATTTATTTATTTTTTTTTAAAGTTTACATATAGGATCTTTTTTTTGTATTTTTTTCCTAAAGACTTCGCGCTTAATGAAGGGATATTTAAAACAAAAATTAAATTTTTGTCAGCATAACTGTGTCACAAAGGTGTTTTTTATCATTCAACAATTTGTTTGGTTTTGTTGAAGAAATAAAGAAAATAAAAATACTACCAGAGTTGCAGATTTTGTGCTTCTTGATCGCAATCAAGTCCAGAAATCCGAAATGTTTCTGGACTTGTTGAGGACTTGAGTGTCTCAGGGGTACTTGAGCTATAACACAAGGGAGCGGTGTGTCGTAAATTTTACGCGCGTATTATATATCTGCCTAAGGCACCAACTAGACGCTCGAAGAATTTATTACTTTTTATAAACTGAATGGCCGTTCACGTTCGACTGCACTAGATCTCCCTTTAACGATGAGTGTGACTAATAACGGTTACTAATAATATACACTCGTCTCTCTCGCTCTCTCCGCATTACTCATAAAAGCGTCGAGTGGCGTGCATTCTGTAAATGTTTTGCCCTTGCGTGTATAGGCCTCGAGTATTCTCATTTACCTCGCGTACATTTTCAAGTGGCGCTATAAGACACTTCAGATAGTGTAATAAAGCTGGAGCAGCAGCAGCAGCGTCTTCTCGACCCTCCCGGGATCGCTAATGACGTCTGTTTTGATCGCGCCTGCGCACGCGTATATACAAGCACTGTGCGGAGCTTCAAGTGCGATATTTCAACAACATTTCAGAAAAGGTGCGCTTGGTCTCCTCCTCGTCACTTTTATTTGTTAACGCTATATGTTATTCTTAGTCGAGAATGTGATAATGGCGCGTCAATTAAACGACGCGCTATGCTGCATTTGTAAATCGATTCGTTTTCTCAGCCATTGAGTTGTCAAGGATAGTGTAATTAAAACACCAAGTTGTATCGGTCGCTCGATAAGATACAGTATAATTGAATTTAAAAAGTCGAATCAGCGCTTAAACTCCGACGACAAAATTAGTAATAAAAAGAAGGAACAGCGCGGGCGCGCGCGTATATATATATATATATGTGTGTGTGTGTGTGTGTATGGTGCACGTTATATAGGTGCGCATACTATAATTTTAAAGCGCGGAACGTTTTTAATTAAAAAAAGATCTCCTCGGCCGATAGGAAAGTTGAGAAAGCCCGATCAAAGTTTACGCGATAAAGTATATATATATATAAGTGCTGTATATATATAGAACTGCAAGTAGAAACATGCCAAATATATAGAGAACGAGAGAGACCCTATCTCGCGGTTTCATATAAGTTTTTCGCTCCTTTTCTCTCCCCCTCTCTCTCTCTCTCTCTCTCTCTCGCTTTCCTTCTCTAGAAGGCACAATACGCTATATACGACGGTGTGCGAACGCGACCATCCTCCTTTTATCAATTGACGCTCCATACGTGATGTTTTGTGCAAGCACGTTCAAAAAGTAAATATATACAGGAGCCGAGTTCCCTTCGTGTGTGTGCGTGTGTGCACCTACGTAATTTTGCGATCTTTAATTAAATCGCGAGGTTCATGCCAAGTTTGCATTATTAAAAAGGCATAAGTATACAACGCTCGAAACGAAGTAATATGTTGCGGATCACGTGTGTCCTATATGAAATTTACTGCCCGCAGCATATTTGGATAAATACGGGACTAAAATGGAACGGCGATGTTATAGCGGTGGTTCTTACTATTATATACTGAAAATTCGTCTGTATTACTGAAATACAGAGCTGAATGTTTAAGAATCAATATGTTTCATTAAAAAAAAGTGGGAACACCCTGGTAGAAATGTTAACCAACGGATGGCGAACCGTTCGTCAATTTTTAAATTAAAAACGTCACACCATGATTATGTTGCTATTGCCGACGCAGAATAACTATTTATACATGTGGAAATATTATATTATAGAATGCTTTAAAATATAGTGATAGTTCTAAATAGTTTTAATTAAATTTCGATGTTAATCTTAAGTAGAAATGCTTCCATTTGATTAACATGTTAACCAACGAAGTTGGTCTATTTTCTACCAGGGCATTATAGAAATTAAATCCCATTTTTTTTAAACGTTTAATTAAAACAAAACATATAACTCTCAAATAAAGTATACCCTGCGTACATCACAGCAGTAAAAATATGAAGAGCCATAACTTTAATGTCACATCCGCAGCTATAAAATTTTTTAATTAAAAAAATGATCCACTGAAAAATAATCCTTTTCTTTATTCAACTCACCTCGCAACTCACTCATTTCCTTAACGCTCCCATTCTCGCAGCCCCGTTTCAAACCCTCTAAAATATCCGAAAACAAAGACCCTCCCCCCCATCCTCCTGCTTCCACATACAAGATTAATCTCATTTTCATCGGCGAAGCCAAACCGCGCACGCAAAAACTTTACGCGCGTCCCGACTGACTCTGCAAAAACGAAAATTCGCCTGATGCGGGAGAAAGAGAAAAGCTGCTGCTGCAGGTATATACCTACAGCGGGGCAGAAAAACATTGAGTCGCTCGCGGTAACTTCATCGAGCAGTCGCGGCGCGTAATATAAGCGCCGCAACTTTCGTCTCCTCGCATAAAGCCGTCATTAATTATCAATCCCTCGTTTTCGCGTTCCCGTTCCATACTCTTTCTCTCTCGCCCGCGTGCGCGTCTCTGTATCCTCAACCTTTCTCTCTCCCCCTCTCTTGCGAGATTTGGAATTTGGAGCGGAGCCAAAAGCCTCGGAAGCTCGCGCGCGACCGGTGAAATCCGAATCGCAGGCGCCCGCGCCGCTTTTCTATTTCGACCCGGCCGAGATCCGCGCGCGTCTTCTTACGAACGAGAGACAGAGAGACTTTCTTCTCTTTCTCTTTCTGCCTCTCTTCTATTTCCGCGTCGGGGGCGAGAGAAAGCCGAGTCGCGAGCGCGTGATTAATTAAGGAGCTAATGGCGTTACCGAAATTTTCGCCGAGACATTGTCCGCGTCGCTCCACCCACTAGCAGCGTCTCTCCCTCTCTCGTTCTCTTTCTTTCTCTGCGGTCCGCGCACCCGACCGGGCATCGTTTAATACCTGACCTGCCCCACTTCCGATCTTTTTTTTTCCCTGCCCTCGCGTGTCTTCTTTTCTCATCGAGATTAACGGGAGAACAAAATGCGACCTTTGTTTGGGGATGACGTTAAAGGCGGAGGAGGAGATCGTATATAAACGCGGTTTTTTTTTTCTTGTAACGACCGCTCGGGATAAGTTAATTCGGTAAAGGTGAGAGCAGAGTATGATGAGAGAGAAAAAAGAGAAACGACGTTCGCTGACTTCTGTCGAGGTTTAATTAACAGATTAGTTAATTACCGCGGAGAAGTAGCCTGCGAGGTATTATATATATATATATATATATAATCTGGCGCCGTGATGAATAGTTTGAGCTCTGGGATTACTTATCTCGGTAATAATGGGCAGATGGATTGCGATCTTATAATTCTTATTTAACAGGTCTGTAATCTGTTCGCGTGGTGGAAATAAACGCTAGAAGTATATATATATGACCCATTTCTTTTTATATATATCTAAAACGGACTTTCATTTTATAGATATAATTGAAAGCTTTAAAAAACTATCTATATTTTTAAATCCAATTTTGACGTTGCAAAATATAATTGCGTTTTGCGACGTATATAGAGATAAATGTTTTTTTTTTCTTCTTTTTTATTTTAATGAAAGATCTTGTTGATTCGGTAAAAATAATTGGTTTCTATAGTTTTCATATATGCTGTAAGCAATGTGGATTTATTTTTTTATTGAAAAAGAAAAATGATTTTCACAAAACAATCACGTTTATTGAAATTGCAATTCTTATTCGAAAATATGTTACCGTTATATTTTTAAAACTGTATTTATATGTGAACGTCAAACTTATTGAATTAATGGCAGGTATCCCTTTAAATGAAATTTCAAACTAAGGTATATAAGCTTTTCTTTTATTACCGGCAAATTGAAGAAAACGAATATTCGCATCAATCGAAACGATATTATATTACATTTGATGAGAAATCTAATACATGCCATAACATTTAAAAGTAATTAAACGGACTCGTTATTAAAACTCAGGAATGTATCAATGCAAATATATCGCAAAAAATTGAATATTGTAGTTTCGAATTCAAACACTGTATACACACGAATCACAATTCACACACTGTATACCTATATAAGAGAACTAAATGCAAACCCGAATTCGCAACTCGCACTTATACACGCCACATTGACATCGTACTTATATTTCTGCTTATTAAGCACTATCTTTATACATCGGTTATTGATTCGATGACGGGATCACTTTAAAAGGTTTAAAAGTAAACGAAGGCCAACCAGAGACACACACACACACACACGTACACGATGTGCTCGCCGATCTTTTCCATATGGCCTTCTCTATTAAGAAGTGTTATGCCCATTATACGACCACGACTATAAGTGCCGCACGCGGCCACGGCGCACACACGTATGGTAATTACACGCGGAGAGGCTAGTCGGGTATTAAAATTAGATTAAATCATGCGGTCCTAGAGACCGAGAGCAAGAGAGAGAGAGAGAGAGAGAGAGAGAGAGAGAGAGAGAGAGAGAGAGAGAGAGAGAGAGAGAGAGAGAGAGAGAGAGAGAGAGAAAGAGGTACACTCGGACGTTTATGTTTATGCGCCCGAGCCAATGATGACGTGTCATTTTTGCTCGATTAATCAGTAATCAGTCGGCCGCCGCGCTCTCCTATATATATATATATATATATATGCCATCATTTATATACACTCTCGTTTTGTTATATCATCACCGGTGTATAAAAGAGCGATGGGGCCTGAAATTTTATGACTTTTCTGCGTAAAAAGTTCTGTGTACTTATTTTTAAATGACCAATGATGTGCTGGTTTTAAGGAAATAAACGATCTTCCGGTTCTTTGTAAAAGAAAACTAGAGTCTAAAGTGTTTTTGTCATTTATACATTATAACGGAAACGAAGCGAACTTTATCCTCATTGAAGGATGAATAAAAGAAAAAAAAAAAAATAATATTTAAACGAATCAATAGATTTCTCTGCAAATCTTTAACATAATTTTATCTAGGTCGCTTCCTTAACAATTTACTCAATGTATTTCCAGATTGAAACAATCGATTTTACAGTTACAAACAAACATTCTCCATCATCAAACCCAGCCATACGATTTCTCAGTTAATATACAAACTCCAATACCGCACCTCGCTCCGAACAAAAAGAAACAGGAAAAAAAAACGTATTTCGCTGCTCGCGTTACACACATCGTGCACAAGGCACCTATACCCCCTTCAATTCATCATTAAAAACAAAGTACGTTGCTCTTCCCGCACCACTCGTCCCATCGCGCGCGCATATATATATATATACTCCTCCACTCGACGCGAGCATCGCACGAGCCCACGCCGCAGCTCTTTCAGACTACCCCCCTACCTACCATTACACTAATTAAATTCGGAAGCTCCTCTTTCTCTCTCTCTCTATACAGTGACACAAAACGTCGAACGAACCTACGCGCACGCACGCACCCTTATATACTTAACGATCCGTTCGCGCGCAAGATCCAGCGCGCGCCCGCTAAAATGCCACTGACATCAATGGAATACTCCGGCTGATTGGAATGTAATTTAATTAGCGGAAGCGCGGGACCTATACGGAGGGCCAACTTTGAAAGACACACACACACAGGCGAAGTTTAGCGCGCGCGCGCGCGCACGTAATACACTCGCTCCGATTAACGACACGGGCTATATATCGATTAGTATAAGCGCGCGAGCAGTGTAATACGGTGCCCGGAAAAAGGATCGCACAATGGGACACGACGCTTTAGTTAAGTATAACGACGTATATCCGATCGGCGCGTGCTGCTGCTGTACTCTATGCTGTTGCTGCTGCTGCGAGCCTATAGTTCATCGTGCACAAGTCGCGCGGGAAATTCCGCGCGCGCGCATCAGTTCCGCGATGTGATTAATCGACGTACGCGGATTCGGCGGCCGTTCGGTGCGAGCGGAATTCGATAGAGGCTCGAGGTTTCGCGAGAGAGATGAATATATAGGAGAAAGGGGACGAGCGAGAGTGGTTATGAGTGAATCTCGTATAAATATGGATGAGGGTTATATGTATGTATATATGCGCGCGCGCGCCGGCGACTCCGAGGTTTTTAATATTTTTCTATCTTAATTGCCGTTTATTTATAACCTCGGTTGTAGTCATTATAAATCACGTAAGAAAATCAAATCAAAACTTCGTTAGTCCGGCCGGTGTTATTGAAACCGTACGTCAAAACAAATTCTGACCGCGCTGTATACATTAACTTGTGTAAGATATAGATCTGACAAACATTATCTTTATTGCGCAATAAAAAAAAAGAAAAAAAAAAATTCACCGGTTGCGTAAGAAATTAGAATTCACAGTTCTCGTTCGAATCGTCCACTGCTATATATATCAATCACCTACTCCCAGCTCTTAGTCACTCGCGGCTGTACGCAGCGATTTACGTTTATTAAAACACCGAAGCGCGCGCGCGTGCGGTGTATAGGCACGGACTCGCACCGTAAACAAATCGGCGTCGCGAACCAATTTTCCGTTTCGCAAAAACCCAATAACAGATAACACACGAGGCGAGAGCCCATTAAAGACGTTCCGCGTAATTTTCCTGCACATATATGCACAGCCGCAGAGAGCAGCGCATTCTCACGTTTTCAATTTCGCTGAGTGCTAAGCGTCGCGGACACCCTCCTCCTGTACTCTAATTACTCTCTCTGTCTCGCTCCGCGCTCGATTAAAATCCACTCCGCTTAGATACACAGGAAGGGAAAAACACACCTCGCTCTCTCACTCACCGGCAAAGTAGTGTCTCTTGTCGGATCGCCGTGAGCCCAATCTCGGCAACAACTTATGCACTCGAGACCTTTACTGGACGACGGATGACACACATCACACGTACATCTATCTATCTATCCCACTGCGGAAAATCTCACTGCTCGTTGTCGTCGCAATTTTCTCCAATCAAGAGCGTCGCGCGCAATTCATCTCACGCATGAAAGATATATTCTCGCACTTACATATATATATGTATGTATATGTAAAGGTGTATATATATATACACACCACGTGCGCGCGCGAGAGAGCGACGACTGCCTGGCGGGCGCGTGGCAGCCGCGACCGCCGCCGGAGGACGACTGACACCACTGCGAGCCGCCGCGTCGAGCGCGAGTGAGAGAGAGAAGAAAGAGGGGACGAACGAACGAACGATGACTAGTATGTAGGATAAAGTGTGCGCGCGGAATAAGGTTGCGTGCATGCGCACCGCGCCGCTGAGGTTCTTCTATTAGAGAGCTTTTCGCGGATGAATGATGATAGATCGAAGGTAAGCGGAGTATGTGTTGTGTGTTTATGGGAGGTGGAGGTGATGAGGTTTCGTTTGCGGCGAGGTGGTGAAAATGTGGGGTTTAAAAATAGAGGAGCGTCGATGTGTTTGGAGATCGACGCGTACAGTTGCGAAAATGTAGGTATATACTGCGTTCGCGCGCGCGCGGTTTTCGGAACTTTCCGTTGTACGCTACAGGGGGTCGTCGTTTTTGTCGATGGAAAAGTTCGCGATTGCGCGGTGTATAGGTGTATTACGTAGTTGGGGCTAAATGCTGACTGATTGTTTATTTGTGGTTGGAATTTCGATTAAATTTGGATACTGGAATACCGTTTTTTTTTTTATATAAATGTTGTACAAGAAAAAAAAGATTAAAAACTGTTGCGGTTTGTGTACGAGATTTAAATTGTGTTTTTTTTTTTTTTTTGGTAGATCGAATGAAAATCGTTTTAGGGTCAAGAGCAGCGCAATATTCAATACAGGCTGTATACTGGGATCGGGAATTTTGTTAATTCGTTTCCGAAGTGAAACCTATCAGTATTTCGAAATAGGATGTAAAAGTGTCGATCTCTCTTATACAACCGGGGATTTATCTCTGTTTTGTTAGGGAAACGCGTGTGGATTTTGAAAAAAAAAGAAAAATTATATAATTGAAAAGCAAGATTAACGCGAGAGCTGTCTCCCCTATTATTGGATATTCAAAGCTGAAGAAAGAAACGCCGATAAAAAACGTACTATTCAATTATACAACGTTATTCAAATCTCCTGACATTGAAAAGCTTCTGAAAACGTGTTTTGAACAATAACGTTGTTAACTAGTAAAAATATATATCTACTTGTAAAAACAGCACGGCTAAAAGAAAAAAAAAACAAGTCTCACTCTAAATTATCGTTTTTTCCAGTACATTCGCATTAGCAAGTGGCAAACGTACTTCTCATCTCATTCCACACAAGAATCACGCACTGCGCACTTAAAAAAAATTATACATCAGCGAAAACTATATAATGTTAGCGACTCGATACCTTATTCCGCGCACGCCTATATACTAGCGACAACACCGCACGATTCTCCTCTTCAGGTAAAGAAAAAAAAAAGGATCTCGAGACTCGAAACCGATCTCAATAACAAACATACACAACTGCACATGCGACGTATCTCTCTCTCTCTCTCTCTCTCTCTCTCTCTCTCTCTCTCTCTCTCTCTCTCTCTCTCGAGTAAATATTATATATGCAGATCTGTGGC
The DNA here is from genome assembly GCA_036365515.1 of Torymus aiolomorphi. Classification (NCBI taxonomy): domain Eukaryota; kingdom Metazoa; phylum Arthropoda; class Insecta; order Hymenoptera; family Torymidae; genus Torymus; species Torymus aiolomorphi. The sequence continues at coordinate 237,793,850 of CM070873.1, read as the reverse complement.
GCGCCTCCGGCATATATACGTACACTCTCCTCTCTTCTATACACGTATATATTCCAATATACTCTTTCATCGCGAGCAGAGAAATGCAAATAAACTCCTCATAAACCGCGATCTAACGATTATTGCGAAAGCCCCCGCCGCGCGTGTATAACCTTCCGTTAAACCACTATATTACTCTCTCTCTCTCTCGCGCAGTACATCGTGCTCGGAAATTCAAATCACCAATGCAACATATGACATATATATGCAAAAAGACCCGCGGCGGTCCTCGTGCAATTTATATACATACATACGTGACTCTTCAAAGGGATATATACGTTGGTTATACCTAGCACTATACAGTGCACAATAAATGTTTATCGGCCACTCGTTTCTCCCCATTTCCTCCTCCGCTGCTGCTGCTACTATCGGCTCTTTCTCCGTCTGCGCGCGCCTTCGGACCTCTGCGTGAGTGTATCTCTGTGCATAAATTAAGCGCAGATGTGCGCGCGTGCTCCTTGCTTATCAGCCGCTACCGCCGCCCGAGGAAACTACTACTGCCGATACGCGAGTGCAGTATGTGTATGTGTTAGACGTGAGCATGCGATCTCGATGCGTGCAAAGGGAGGTGGTTGTTCATCGAGCACGAGCGGTCATTGTTTAGAGAAAAAAAGGACGGAAGAGTGTGGACCGAGTGAGGGCAGTGATCTAGGCGCTGTATATAAGGTGGAGAGAGATACGCTTCGCAAAACGATTTATGGGATGCTCGTGTGTATGTATAAGAGTCGTTTGCGCGTGATGTGTAAGTATATGTGCGAAGCGTGAAATAGTTTTGCCGCGATATAAATTGTTTAATAATGGCTTTTGGTAGCGAGATAAGTGAAAAGTCGCGGCGAACCTATATATTGCAGATTTATTGTTGTTAGTGTAGGAACAACAAGTGCATACACTTTGGCATTAATTTTGCATCGATATATATACGCTTGCCGCGATATCTGCATAACAAACGCGATTTTCATTATGCTGCGATCCGTTTTTAAATTAAAAATTAAGGGCGCGGGCATATTTTTTTTCAATCACTCGTTATACACTTTGATCTTTCATCGTGCAAATGCAGCCGCGCAAAGTCAACGCAGCAGAGGCAGCGGCGTTTCCATTAAATTTATTGTTTAAGTAATCAGTTTTAAGCGCACAGTATAGCACATCTTATAGCGTTCAACGCTATTGCATTAAATGTTAAGGCTCTATATGCCGCGATTAAATTTTAATAACGCTAACAAACCTTTTAGTGCCCGCCCGTTTTGGTTAGCCGCGCATGGCGTGTATATAGGTATCGGCAACGTCGTGCGGTATTATTCGGTTTATTAACTTCAAAATGCGCATGTATACACACACGCGAGTATTGTTGAATATTTATCGAAATAAATATAACGCAAGCAGGTTAAGATTAACTTCCAGAATGATTTTATTTATAAAGTAAGAAAGTAACTTAGGTCTGATCGAAACAGACTCTCGATTTGGACTGCTACAACACAGAGCGGCTGCGTCGTCCCGATATGTCCGGGTGTAACTCCATCCGCGTCGCCTGAGTGTCGTCCTCCGCGTCATAAAAATAGCCCAAAGATTTTCGGGACTTTTTCGGCACTATGCCGCTGTGGCACATTCTATAGCGACAAAATGCAGTTTTCCCAGCATGTGATGGTCATAACCATTAAGGAACAAGGTTCGCTTAATCCGGCCATTAGGCAATAAACGAAAACTAAATTACTTTATTTCGAAATTACTACTAGGGATTTACGCAGAAATCCAACAAGTCTATGTACTCAACTGCGACTGTTTTTATTTAAAAAAAAAAAAAAGAACCTTTTTCGCATTTTATATATGCACCAAATGAAATTAAAAGCTCGCGCGGACGTACTCTGCAGTGGATTCAATTAAATTGATCGGTTATTTAGAATTATAAGAGCTTTCGCCGATGAAATCTTTTTTCGCGGAGAATTCAATTTTCCGGGGCGACGGATCGCTCTATACACCGCAAAATCGTATATTTTAATTTGTTTTCCGCACGTGAATTTATCAAAGTTTAAAAGTAACGCGGGATTTTTCGACGTGTAAATTAAAAAATTGTTCACTCACTGGAAAAAGAGTTCTCCTATTAGGCCATACGCTAATGAGATTTAACTGGCGTTTGAAGCCCGCGAGAGAGAGAGAGAGAGAGAGAGAGAGAGAGAGAGAGAGAGAGAGAGAGAGAGAGAGAGAGAGAGAGAGAGAGAGAGAGAGAGAGAGAGAGAGCGTCACGCAAATTAAAACTGTACCATCAATGCTGTAACCAGAATGACAGGGTTTATGAATAGATTACAATGTTTTCGCGGGAGGATGGCTGTTTTTACGCTCCAGTGGTTAGTGGGCAATGAAAGCTCGTCTCTAGTGTAGACCTGAGCTGAAAAATGTTTAGTGCATGCGTTTATTTGCCAGTGCATATCGCATAGACGTATAGTAAAATTTGCAACGCGTAAAAATAAAACGTAATTTTTTTTTTAAATACGCATTCTTTATCTGAAGAATACTATATACTTTACTGTGTAATTAGTCAAAACATTTAAGTCGTTCCAGAAATTATTCGCTATTTTAGAAAATAACAGTTTAAACATGTTTTTCAAAAGCATCTCAAAGTGGACATTTTCGTTACGCAATATGTAAAAAATAGACAATACCGGTTGTGTTATCCTGGTATTCGTACATATAATGGCAATTGTAGACAGAATTTAAAGTAATACACATAAAGAAAACGTATATAATACGTATTTAAAAAAAATTTTCAAACAAAACAAGAACCACGTTATATCGAGTGTACCACACATTACGCCAGTCAATAATTGCCAAAACGTCCAGAAAACCAAACGCACTACCAAAAGCCAAAATTTCTCATATTGTGCGTCCTTGAATACGCAGCGACTTCATTAAAACGATACCACGCGTGGGACTATTGAAAACGAACCTCGGCGCAAATCTCACTCTCTATACACACGGACGCATGTGTTATATGTGTGGGCTTAAAACGCACACTACTCCGTTCAATATATTCTAGAGTAAGCAACCGGTATGCTCCACACGTACACCCGCGTCATTGCACGACAGATTGGCCTCACGTATATAAATCCTCCAGATATCTTGCCCAACAAAATTTGGCACCTTTCTCTCCTTTCGACGGTCTCGCCAAAACGCATTTTACGAATTCACGCGCAAGTATAATAGAACGCGAAAAACAATGGAGGGGCGGGCGGGGTACACATAGACGTAATTTGCTGCTCCAAAGGTTGATCCACACCGCAGAACAATTAAACTTGATCGCGAGGCTGAGTTAGAGAGAACAATATTCGCTTGATGCACAACACACACAGGGCGTAATTGTCCGCGCGCTCGCAAAACTGAACTCTTTAATTGGATTAACCCTCTCTGCACGCCCTCCCAAACTCAGTTTACGCTCTCGCTCGCTCGTGTACACCAGTCCCCTGTATACTTATATATACCTATGTATAATACACTGCAGGTTTGCGATCAGTCGACCGCGCTGGTTTTTTCCAAACTCTCCCCCGATGACATCACAAGGTTAGCGAAACTTTCGCGAGGGGGACTTTTGTTCGCCGAGAGAGAAAGAGAGAGAGGCGATCGAGCGCAGCTGTATAAAACTTAAACTCAAACTTCGCTCTTTTTTACCCGCGCTCCCACGGAAGAACACCTGCGCGCCCTATCAATCCGATAAGGCCAATCGGCTTTTCATTAAAAATTACACGCGCACGTGTATAATTGCGCGTAACGCTTATACATATACGCACATAGAGTGAGCAATCAGCCATAGAACGATAACCCTCGACGCGGTGTATAGAACGCAGCCTCGGAGCTGCTGCTACTGCTGCTGCTGCAACGCTCGATCGAACCGCATCGCCGGTCGCGGTTGGTTCACCTCGCTCTTATATACGGAAGGCCCTACACAGAGAGCAAAAAACTACGACGATGACGACGGCCTTAATTCACTCTCGGGGCACGAAAACACGGCGGCGGCCGTTTCGTAATGTTATCGAGGATTACACGCGTTGTGTGCGCATCGTAACGTTGTATACATACATTGAGAAAAAAGCTTTATAAAAGTTACTATACCGTCTGATAAAGCTACCACAAACTGTAAAGAACCCAAAAAATTACCACACTTTACAGTAAATTTTACAGTAATTATACTAATTTTTCCTACCTTTTTTTTTTTGTAGCAAAATTTCTTATAAAGTATGGTAATCTTTCGAGTTTTTACAGTTTGTGGTGGCATTCCCAAAAAGTACAGTAATTTTTACAAAATTATTAATAATGTTTACTAAACTTTTGTCTCAGTGTATAGGCGCTGAGTGCAGGGCCGAACGGACGCGCGTTCATCGCGTGCTTAGAGCGCGCGAGCTTAGGAAATTCCAGCCGCGACGATGTCGAAAGTTTATTGTGTACCGAGGAAAGAGAGAGAGATGAGCTATGGCGGCCGGCTTTCGTCGCTGTCCAATCGATATATCGGGAGAAGATAGCAAAGGCTGTGTGTGTGTGTGTGCGGAGGTCGGCCAACTCCCTCGAGTTTTAATTAAGTTTTATACCGCGAGGGAGGCGACACACATCGAGCGTTGTTATATATACAGAGAGGATTTTTCACGGGTGAAAAAGGGTGGGTGTGCAAGCTCGATTGCAGGCAAGGTCACGGGCTCGATTTTCATCACGCGCGAAATTCATTTTCGAGCTAGAGCTGTGTGGGTGTGGATATGTAGGTATCGGGTTTTCGGATAGGTATATATAGGTATATAGCGGGAGCAGGTTCGATTCGTGCGCGAAATTACCTTTTCGCGTTTGCAGCAGTGTAGGCTATTGCAGTAGGTCGAAAAAGTTTTCTTATCGGCGCGCGTGCGCGTGAGAGATATCGCGACCTGGGTGTGTGTAATGAAATTTTGTAAAAGTTCGAATTATATATAGGATAAGCTCGGCGTTTGTCTCGAACGAATTAAAAGTGTAACATCTGCCCGCTGTAAATACAAATTTTAGAGAAGTTTCGTGCGATGGAAAGGAGAATTATGCGTTCCGCGAAGAAGCGGTGTAAGAGCTTTTTCAAAATTATTCTGTCTGCTAGCTGCTATAAGTAAATATCCTGGCGTCTGGGCTTGACAGACGTAAAGTGGGCGAATTCTTTCTACTTTCATTATCTGACAGCCGCGGCAAGAGATGTGGAATGTAACTAAAATTAAAAGTTCTGTTTCGCGAGATGAAAAAGCGTAAGATGTAAAAAAAAAACATGAAAAAGTTATTTTCTGCCACTGAGTGATTTGAGGGTACAGCAAAAGTCATTTAATAATTTCATGCAAATGAATAAGATTGATGGAACCTGATAATATAATCTATTCAGGAATAGACTTCAATCTCGCGAACTGATTTTCCACGCGATAACTTAATCAAATCAGAGATTTTCCAGCAGAAATAAATTAATTCTATCGACTCAGAACGTATATTTCTAGAAATCGATTCAATGTAAAAGAGTTAGACAATATTGACAATCTGCAAACACAAACGCAAAATTCAATAACAATTACAGCTCTCGTTACTTGACAGAATTACACCTACATGAATTTTCCATCGCATTTATCGAACCCATTTGCTTATACCGATTTCTCCAACCGTCAATCATAACCTATGGTCCTGTATTTCCACAACCCCTTACCGATATTAACGAAATTACCCCAAACGCAACTATATATACTACCACACATCAATCACCGGCAACTCAATATAAATTATAATCGTCGTCTTATAAATGGGAAATAGCATAGAGCATCGACGACTATACTGCAGCTACCCGAGAGAGAACTACAACATCGCAGCTATACGCAGTATAGTCTCGCGCGATACATATTTCCTTAGTCTATAGGCGCCAGGTGGGGTTCCGTTGCCTTTATGAGGTCCATGGCTCTATCAAAGCTTACTTTATGTTTTTTGGTCAACTGGCTCCGATTTTTTTTTGTGTAGAAGTCTGGAAAATGGTTAGGTAATTATAGTTATAAACAATTTTTATAAAAACTTTAGCAACATTGATTTTATCGATCTGATAAAAATATATTCGTATCTTTTGGCTCATTTTGAGCCAAAAAGGTCAAAACATATTTTAACGTCCAACCTATCGTATTTTCAGAAAAAATTCCCAAAGTTTTGAAAAATGGCATTTTTTCGATTTTCGACCCCCCACTACATGAAACACAAATAAAAATTTTTGAACTCACAATTACATTAATTCTTTCTTTGAACATCTATTTTTAAGATACAATCGCGAGAAACTATATATACATATTATTATTTCATTTCTATAATATTTGTGTAACATTGTTGTCATATTGAATTTCCAAGTGCTGAGTGCCAAATGACTATATGTCTTTACGTAAAGTAGAATTCTTCGATTCAAAAGACATTCGAAAATCGCGCTGACACCACCGCAGCGCCACTGTAGCAAACGTCCGAGTTGAGACTCGAGAGTAGTCGCCGTCGTCGCTACGTGTCGCTTCGCCACCGCGTGTTTTCGTCCCCCCATTGAAATTAACGCGTCGAGGCTATAAGTTCACGGACAAACCAACGACTGGCATGATGGGTTTTTACTCCTAGCGAGGTTTTTTCCCATTCTACACTCCACATAGTAGTCCAGCCATACAACCGTTTTTGCTCTATAACTTCTGATAGTGTGGAAATGCCCTCACAGGGTAACGTATAACTTCCTCTTTTTGATTTCCTTCTTTAAGGAGAGGTAACTGGAATCGCCCAGGCTCCTCCTACGTGGATTCATTTCTACGTAAGGGGCTCCTGGACGGTGATCCGGGCAAGCTGTACCTACTGGTAGGGGGCGACGGAGGGGGCCCCCACCATCCCTTCTTTCTTTCTTTGACTGGCATGGTTTTGCTTGGGGAGTTCCAATGGTTCTCCCTACGGACCGAGAGCAATCTCGGTTCGTACAATTTATCCCAAAAAGAATTTTTACAATTATAGGTACGAAGTTGCATTATTAGCGTTTACCATATAATAGACAAGTGCACGCCACCCGCAGTCAAGTTTTGATATCCGTGATAACGGTATTATGTGTGTGGGTCAGAAATGGGAGTGGCGTAAAGTCATATATACTTATGTATTCAACAGTCAGTATACAGTGCTGTTACGTGCTATTTTTTGTATTATTTATAATTAAAAAAAAAAGCAAAATAGAAGCCCCGTTTTAGGACGTTCATAGTAATATAGTTTTAGTTGTGAGGAATCCAAATCTCTCGCACGCGCGAAGCGCAGTACCTACAGTACTATACCTACCCTTACTTCGCTTAATTCGTCATGTTAAGCGATGGGTGGCGCCGCTCGGTGGGTTGTTTATCAACTAGTTTGTTTGACGAACAACGTCATTCAAACTTGAAATTCAAATGAGTATTTTATTATTTTAATTATTTTAATGTGCAGTTCATGAGGTACCCCAAATAAACACGAAGTTTTCAAACATAGACACATAACCTCGATAAGGTTATCATCTTGCCTTGTAATACCGCAATAAATTATATGTTTCGCATTATACACATTTTCCCCTTCAACATATTTTCGAACCCCATCCCCTACATACTCAAATAATTCGGATATAGTTATAAGGTACATGGTCGTAAGCTCATTTGAATTTCAAGTTGATGTTTGAAAACTTCGTGTTTATTTGGGGTACCTCATGAACTGCACATTAAAATAAGTTCAAGTGTGCAGAAGAACGGTTCTCAAATACAGAGAACGATTTCTTGTATTTGTTCGTGCAAAGCAGGTCAATCTGTTCGGTGTAAGCACTGTGTTGCTGCCTTAGTACATCTTGTGAAGTAAGTAGGTAACGCATAAGATTTTTATTCATAGAATGAAATAAAAAATTATTAATATATATTTTAGAACAGAAAAGGAATCCATACAAGTAGCTACATGCACTGATGTTAAGCAGCAATGGGGAAAATTGAAGGATGATGCAAAATCTATGTATGAGGTTAGATTACATATCCGCACCCACTCTTCACGGATCTTTTCGTTGGAAGGCAACCGGTGCAGGATAATATTGGCATCTGCATCACTCTTTTTACATCCCGTAACACTGCATTTACGAATTTTTTTTACTCTTATGATTCTTCATTATAAAAACTTTGGAGTAATTTATTTATTTTATTCTTACGTTTGGAACGACTTTTTCGTCAAACAAACTAGTACGGTTGTTTGTCGCATAGCGCCGCTACCCATCGCTTAACATGACGAATACACACAGTCTCGTGATCCGCGATTCGCGTCCCTCTTTCTCTCGATTGCACCTGCGGTTTGCGCTCCCTAGAGTTGCGCTCGACACAAAAGCGGCGTTAAATTAAATCAAAAAGTAGGTATACATGTACTTAAACGCGTATATATAAAAAAACGACACGGCCGCGCGGCTGAAGTTTGAACACACAGCACCGCGACCGCACGTGCACGAGAGGGAAACATTAGCGCGGACAAATGACGCGCGGTCCGCGAAATTGGCTCCAGCCGCAGTTTACACACGCGCGCTCGTACATATACAGTTTTGGCGCGGTGCGCACGGTGCGATTACCTATATTATACTTCGCGTATATACGCGGGCGCCATTGAAAATAACTGCCTCTCTCCGCGCGATAGGTATGTGCAATATCTAGCGGAATCGCGGAACGCGGCGTCGTAAAGAGATCGAACGCAGGCTCTATATACCGATGGATCGCGAGCTATACCGCAGCGCTGAAATTAACGCTGTAAAAATAACCGCCGCCGAGCGCACAATGGGAAATAGGAGAGGTGGGGTATGTATATACGGTGCCTAATAACTTCATGCGCCAGCGGAGGAAATATCGAGCGGAACACTGTACAGTACAGTGTGGGCGTAATCGAATTTTCAACGGTGACGTGTACGTTTTGTCTGTTTGTACGGTGATTTCGGGGGCGATGGGATTACTTGATTATTCGTATAATAGTGTAAGCGATATTATATACTATATTATAGGTATGGTTTAGTGGTGTGGTTTGTTTGGGATGGGTGTTGTAGATCGATTTCGTATAAGTTTACATACAGCCATTGGTACAATTATATTTATGGATGGTAAACACACGTGTGGAATGGTTTTATGTTCCAACTATAAGTTTGAAATGCAATGGGATCATCAGATTTTATGTCAATGTACTAAATAACACTTAAATTAATAAAAAGTTTATAAGTATATCGCATATCAAAGGGCTCTACTCATTTTTCAAACATTTTAAAAGTAGGCCAACCGAAAATTTCCACAGCCTCGTTGACAATTTTTTTCACCTTTTTTTCCTCTCCCGCCCCTAAAAAAACAACAGCGGTATCAATTTCTCACGCGATCGATAACCTGCATTTTCCGCGAAATTTTTCATCGCTCGTTCGCCCGTACAACGCATATTAACGCATACGTGCACTTTATATTCCTGTACGTCGAATCATAAAAAAAAAAATCACCTCTGGGTAAAAATTAGTTCACGCGTGCACCAGAGTACATATACGAAAAAGAAAAAATCCAACCTACTATACGCATTACACACGCACACACAAACGCCCTCGTCGGGCTTAATTATCGCCGCGCGTAATTATTTTTACTACTACCGCGCGCGCCGGCGGCGGGATAGAAGGGAAAAAAGGCATTTCACGCACTGGTCGCGCTGTCGTCCTTGGCGCGCCTATACACATCGCAACTGTGTTATACAATCGCGCGTGCAAATGCGATGCCTCTCCTCTATATATATAATAAACACACGCGCTTGGCGAATCTCGGGGAAGCAGTTGCGAATAAATTGAGCGTTCGTCAACCCAATTGCTATGTAGTATTTAGAGGCAAGAGGCGAATAAATAGACGCGCGCGCTTATATACACAGCAATTAGGCGCGCGTCGCGCGCTCGCTTGGCGTGACCTCCGCTCCTTTTTTTTTTATTCATTCTCGTTTCCCCTTTTCGCAGCAGCACACGGGAGTCGCGTGCTTTCCTCGCGTTCCCGCGTGATGTGTGCGAGCGCAATATCGCGCATCGCTCGCGATTATACGTGTGTGTAATTGTGAGAGATGTTTAAAGAGTTACGCGACAGTGATGTGGCTTGAATGGCGTTAAATTGTTTGCTTTAGCAGGTGGATGTGGGGATGGAGGAGATTTTTTAGTAGATTTAGAGCGGATTTGAAAAATCGAAAGAGAATATCGTGTGGATAGGAGTAACGGGTGTACACGGAGAGATAAGAATCATGTGGGGAGATAACATTTCTTTTTTAATGGACTAATTAAGTTCCTGGTTATTAAGAATTCATTTTCAGAAGTAATTGTGGCCTGTCATTGATGGTTTTATTAATTTTAAATGAACTGTAATTTATTGCCAGCAGTGAGTAATTAAAGATATGTTCCGTCCACTTACTAATTAAAAGCAATAAAAATGTAATGGTACATTTCAATTAAGTAATGATTAAATATTGATAAGATTATTACTATGCAAAGAGTAAAGTGAATATAAAATATTTGATTACGTGACACAAAATCAACACTTTAATTAATAATTTTCTTGAATTCTCCCAAGAAAAGAATACCTAATTTAAATTTACAATGAAAAGCCTCTGCTATTATTTTCCTATATATTCGCACATCCACAAAGAATCACCGTTAATTAAACTAACTCTACACTATATACCGGTTACTCTCAATTAAGTTAATGAAACGATATGATAATAGCAATTTTATGCAGTAGTTATAATTTTATTTCGGTAATCAAAAAGATTTTTATAATTAACTTTCACGTATTCCAAAGATAAATCAACTATATACGTATTATATATTATCTTCGAATTCCATCTCAATAACGGAAGCAATATATAAGTTTTAGCGCAGAATATTAATCAATTAATTATAGATACTGTTATTTGTACACTAAAATTTCTTTTGTAAATCTCAAAACATCGAATTCCAGCACACAAGCGCAATTCAAACGGACAGGATGATTCATAGGCCTTACACGACCTTTCAATTACGAAAAAAAAGTCTCGTTGCACACTTTCCCGGGACTGGTATGCGAAATTCCCATACCTGCGGCTATAGCGGCATAAAGTTGGCGACCAAGTGACCTTATCTCTTTTAACGGCTCAGGCGTAACAGTTAGCAACACCTTCGCCATACATTGTTTGATTAACAATTTACGTGTAAGGGTACCGTGACGGCACAGATTCCAGGAATTGTCTAACCGAAGAATTGATTATTTTTACTGTTAGCTTGTAAAAAACTGATAAAATCAATGAGTATAGAAGAAAATAGGTTAAGGGTGTCCGATTGAAAATTTTATGACTCGACAGCAAAATGTTTGTACTATAGACGATTTTTTTCCGCTATTTGCTTTAATATTCGATAAAAGTATGTACAGCAAAGAAAATAAATAATGGATGAGACAAGTCAAAGAAGTTGTGGAATTTCAATCAACTCATTCATGACTTTTCCTTTCACCATTCGAGATCTTAACTGTTATCCTCTCTTTAAAAAGTGATGGATGAAATCTGTCATCACAGTAAGACCGTTTTGATTGGTTGTTGTTGACTCATTTGATTGGTATTTATAGAATAGGCGCCAAAATCTAATATGTTTGAATATTCAAGAGTGGATTCTTGAGTTTGAATATATTTAAAACTATAAATAATTAAAATAGAATATGAAAAACTTCATTACAATATTACGTTATTATCGTATATTTTAAACTGATTCAAAAAAACTTTTAAATTGAAACTAACTAACTTGATCATGTTCAAAATATAAAAAAAAAAAAAAAATTATACACGCAAAGTGCGTTGAAAGTATAGCTATAGTGTTATATTATTTTTCAATACTAATCTGCACGCATACATTATACGAATTATACATCACACTTATTTCTTACAATATTCTTCATTTTGTTCATACCACGTTACCCTGAAAAACAAAAACAAAAAAATAAAACTCCAAGACACGGCAACAATCCTTCACCGTTCGTTGCATCGTTAGCACCGGGACGAACGGCCGCTAAACGCTCATCTCCCCCCATCTAAATAACCATACGACGGTATACACCGACACGGCAATTACAGTACGCGAACAACCCTCCTCACCTGCGCGGAATAACCCAACAACAACAACAACAACAACACCACCCCGCCGCGCAATAAAAAGCCAAACGAATCGCCGATAAAAATTTTCGGAGTACCAGCGCCGCCTCGCGCGTCATTACCATAATGTTATACTCCCCTCTCCCGCTCCCGCGTGTTGCGCGGCACTAACTGTCGAGTCAACAGAAACGGAAGCTGCTGCTCTCCGCGCTTAAAACGAAAGGAAAACAGCGCGCGAGCGAGTGGTAAATAAGTATACGCGCACCTCGGGAAAATAGCGCAAAGCGAGCCGTACCTACAGTGCAAAGGGAGAGAGAGAGAGAGAGAGGAAAAGGAAACGGCACGACGGAAAACGAGCCGAGCTAAACTGAAGGCGGTGCGAAGCACTACCTATGGGGGAGAGGAATAAAAGAACCGGGAGAGAACGAACGACACACACCATGAGAAGAGAGAACGAGGGGGCGAGCTGTGTACGTATACCTGTGCATAATCTCGCGCGCGTATAAGATGGTAAGAAGCGAGATAAGAAAAAGGAGGAACGAACTAGAGAAAGAGGAGCAGGAGAAGGGGACGCGAGCCGCCGCGAGCGGGAAGAAGCGTGAGAGATACCCACACTGCACTCGCGCGTCGCAAGCATTATATCCCATGCATGCACGCGGGGCAATAGTGCGTTTTGCCAGGAATGCAGTACAGTTACGCAAAAGCCGGCGTCTATGTGCGTATATATACACGCACACGTATGGGGGAGTCGTTATATATTATACGCAAAGCGCAGTGAGATGCGGGCAGATGTATATACACACACATGAACGATATATGTGGATGCGATGCATTATTCATCCGTGATGCCGATAGCGCTCCTAATAGCCGCGCCGTGCGCGGAGTGAAAACGGAAGCGCGCGACAAGTGCGCGCGCGCCGGCCTCTCGTTACCGCAATAACGCGGATAATTGCGCCCGCGAGACTGGGTATAATGGGTAGAGAGAAGACGCTGAGAAAGAGGAGGAGCGGAGTGGCGGAAGGTGATATGCGACACTGGATTTAGGTGGTCTCGAGAGAGAAGTGTATTATTGAGAGGTACTGGACGGGATGATGTTTTCTTTTTGTGAGCGACGTAATGGTTGTGCGGATGTATAGGTATGTGTGTGTGGTGGAAATATTTACGATCAACAACTCTCTAAATAGGAATAAGTGAAAAAATCTATATACTAATACGTTACAGTAAATATTGAAATAGTGGAATAAAATTTTTCACTGCATAATAAGTGAATATTCGGTAGAAAATTATAGTCGATTCTTTCACTTATTTTCATCAGGGAGTGACTTTTCACTTATTTATTTTTAGAGAGAATGTGTATATATGATATAGTGTGTCTATGTATTTCGTTAATTATTTTGTTAACATAGTAGCGGGTTTGTAAGATGCTTTGGTTATTAATATTGTAATTACAATGGGTGTGTGAAACCAGACGGAAAATGGAAAAATGTAATGTTAACCTGCGCCAGTATACCTTGTAATAAAAATTCATTATATCAGCGAATGGAATAATTATATAAAAAATGGAAAGCTTTTAGTAGATACTCGCAAATTATGAAAAAATTAAGAAGGCAATTACTGTCATCTATATACACTTTGATTGAACAAGAGCACTACGAAGCATAATTCCTTCGTCAAACGTTAAAACAGCAATTGCTCTAAACAATACGCAGGCGCACTGGGAACAGCTGCAGTCACTAAAATTCACTCGGAATCAGCAAACATCTGACATATCGAATCTTAATCCGAATTACGCGCCGAATAAACTGTTTAATCTGTAACGCAATTATAAGGCCACAAGCGAATCATTGTAATTCAATTTCGCAATAAAACGAAGAAACAAATAAACCGCAACGCGATTATATTATGCGTACAATTTCGTACGCCGAATTTCCATGAATACCCGGGATAAAATCGGTAGTACAGCGCGGGGAACCGGCCGCGCGGCGCAGCAATATCAATCTTCATACTTGATTCAATTATAACAATCGCCATAATCCATTCAGCGCGGTACGGGCCAATTAACTTCGTCGCTAAAATACTCACGCGTTATGAATTATACAGACCACTAGAAATACTCCCGCGCGGAATTACCGCGACCGAGCGGCTTTAGATTGACAAGCCCGCAGCCATACGAAAAATCCGTGTCGAAACTCTACACGCGCAAAAACAGCGCTAAATTGATTTGGAACGCCGCTCGTTACATGAGCGGGAAAATCGTCGAGGCAAGAAAAAGGAACAAAAAACACAAATCAGGCCAAATTCACAGATTGCATGATGTACACGCGAGGTGCGAATGTGTGGCATGAATGTGGCGCCCGGGGACTCGGATTTTAACGAGCGCTCCGCGAGAAGAATCTGCGTAATCGCGCGTGTTCAATGGATTCTATCATCATCGTTGCTCTCTGCTTTTTTTCTCTCTCTCCATTGGGATTAATTGCTCTCGGGTCTTAGTAATGGCTCGTGCGCGAACAACGCGATGGAGCGCGGGGATTGGAAAATCGCGTTTTTCTCCGTATAGTATAATGCAAGTGTAGTATTATGCGTCGATATACAGGCCGACGCGTCATTTGCATGCCCGCGGGTTTTTCAGCGAAGGCGATTTAATCGCGGCTCGCGCTTTTTTTTCGGTAAGTATAATATGGCGTGCAATTTCGGTATGCGCGTCGGCGTGTATTTGTGTGATAATCGGTGAGTGATTATCTGGGGTCGGCGAATTACTGCTACGAGAGTAGCGTTATAATGAGAGGTTTAAAAAAAAAGGGTTGGAAATCAGGTGGATTGCATGCGTTAAGTGTGTTGCAGGTGGCATGTGACGGAACGCGCGGGAAAATATGTATGTGTCAATTGATGTGTATCTGTAATTCCGAGTCGGAGCACGTTAAAAATGATTAATAAATCAAGTCAATTTTGATCGAATTATGTCGTTCTATAGTTTTTGTCGAACGTCACTCGCGGCCCTGAGCAGCAATGAGACTTTATACAAGAAAAATGATCTCATTGTACTATCGCGAGTTTTCTCAGAAAGAAACGTAATCGAAGAGTGCGTAATTTTTTTTTTTTTTATTATATAATTCAAAATATGTTAATATTCTTTGATGTGTAATAAAATATAATGAAATTCATAGTTTTGAAATTTTTAATGGAATCTAGATCTTATGCGATGAGATTTCACATTTCATTTTTAAAAATCAGTGTGATGAGTCACCTTCTTCTGCTACCGAAGCTAATCAATTTCAATAAAATCGTCTTTCCAGTATTCAAAGAAGCGATTGCCTGCATCATTTGCAATGCACATAAGTATTTCACTTTCAGACAATTCTGATTGCATAATCCGTACAGATATATAATACAGTTTACTGATGGAACGCGAAATTACCTTGTCTTTGTCAAAACTTCAATTATATTATTTATTTATCAGTATTATTTATATTGATATAAACAATTGCCTAAAAAGATAAAAGCACCTTTTGCCATATGTATTTGTTACACAAAGTTACTGAAACGCTGGTTCAAACGTCAAAAGCACTGCACTTATCGACGATTAAACTACCCGCTCGAGCATCCCAATTTATTCTGGTTGTCAATTGAATTATCGTTTGTTTATGCATTAATATTTAGACAACACTCTGTATAATCGTGATTAAATAAATAATGGATTAAATTATCTATAATATTTACCCGGGTAGAAAACCGATAATGACGCTGTCCGGGTTCTCGAAACACGCGATCAGCGTTTGTCACGCTCCGTTCACTGAATAATTGCTCGGTAAATAAAATTTCGCGCAATATGAACTGGGATGGATACTTAATCCTATCGATCTCTTCAAACAGGTAGTCATTTATTGTAGCGCTTCTTATCATGATATTTTTTAGTCTGCTCAATAGGGTAAAACAAACTGGATAATAGGGTAAAACAAACTGGATAATAGGGTAAAACAAACTGGATAATCGCGTTTGTAAATTGCTAAACATATTATAATTGAAGATTCTTTTTTTACTGTAATGTACTGTCGTTATGTTATGTATATGACAATAATTATGTTTTTAAAGTAAAGATGAGGCTATTTAAAATTTTAAAAAGTAGAGATTTTTTACACGTTTTATGGCATCAAAAATCTTATCACACCTATACTTTTTTTTAATTATTTTGCAGAAATCGAAACGTGACTTACAATAAATCAAGGTCGAATCGTAATCTCCTAACGCCCGCTAAAGCCAAATCTGAGATATGAAAGAATTTGATTTGTGCCCGGAAAGCACCACGCATACGTAATACATGCTTTACTCTTGGCTTGACTTCCTTTCAAAGAAACACTTATTGCACGTGACCATTCAGTATCGATTAAGTTACAATGTAAATATACTACTCAATTTCACATCTGTATTTCTCAAATTATAATATTTTAAAATCAGAAAGCACCCCGTGTGAAAAAAAAGTCTGGGCGAAGTCTAGCAGAAGTCTGGCTTGTCGGACGATCCCAGACTTTTTACCAGACTTTTTGCCAGACTTTTTATTTTTTTCTATTAAAAGTCTGGCAAAAAATCTGGCAAAAAGTCTGGGATCGTCCGATAAGCTAGACTTGTGCAAGACTTCGCCCAGACTTTTTTTTATACGGGACGCAACAATCCTGCATCATCGTTATGACATACACGCAGCGCAGTAGATAACCACCAAACATAGTCAGACGTGCAATTTCCTCGCACCCTCGTTCATCATCGTTAAATATACCCACATCAAAATTGATACCCCACCAGCAAGATCATAATTCCCACCAACCCCAGCTCTATTCTCCTGTACACCTTTATGCGAAGAAAACCCCGTTCATTATCATCCGCGGCGGTGTCGTCAATCGAAACCCCGCAAGTGCATCTCCGAGCTTGCGGCTCCTCCCGCTGAATAATTCCGTCATCATCGCGGGGGAGGGGCGAGGCCAAACATTTTAAACTGGATTTCATCCGGCAAACGTCTCATCGCTCCGTATGAAACGCAAACAACCGTGGAGAGAGAGACGGAGTAATATAAAGCGCCGCGGCTCTGATGCGTCGACGGAGTCGTCTGCTCCTCCCGGCGCTTTCGGGGGTTCACCCTTTTCTTTCTCTCTCTCCCTGTCTCTCGTTCTTCGCCCCTTTCAGCGAGGAGATGAAAAAGAAGGCTTAGACGGTCGCAAAAAAGCCGGCCGTACGACGGATAAAAGGCTAAAAAATGATGAGGAGAGGAGGAGAGAAGGAGAGAGAAGACAGCGTGCGGACATCCGCATTGTTTCTGGCCATCTAGCCGAGTCAGCTGACCTACATTTTGCTTTTGCTGCTCCGCGCGCGCACAAGCGAGCGAGCGAATATATCGCTCTCATCTCTATCTTTATCTCTCTATCTCGCTCTCTGCGGGCCTATATATCCACGCGCGCCTGCTCATCTCTATCTCTCTCCTTCCTCCGTCTCACTCGATCTTTCATTTTCCTCTCTCTTTCTCTGCCTTATACGCCTCCTGTCGTCTCGCGTGTCGCGCGCGCTCGGCAGTTTTTTGTTCCTCTCTCCTTCTCTCAAGCTCAAGCTGATGCCCCGTCCTCCTCCTCTTCTTCTTCTCCTTCCGCCCTATACTATAATATATCCCTCTCGTAGCGGGGCGCATTCATATATACATATATGCCCGTGCGTGCATACCTGTTCTGCTATTTCTTATTCTCGATTATTAATAGTTCTCTTATTTTCCTACGACGCGCGCGCATTTCTCTTATTATCTTCTTCTCCGATTTCCTCATTCCTGCACGCCGTGAGCGCGGTTTGTCTTCTCGATTTTCCCGCGGCATCACGCGAGAGGGCCTACGTGTGTAGGTATGTATAATCATTAAGGCGCGACGGTACAATGAATTTTTTTGCCTGTCGTGTATTAGAGACGTATAACGCATGAAGCGTATAGATTTCTTTTGCACGCTCGCATTTATTTAATAATTGCGAATATTTTAAGGGTAATTAACTATTTGTATGTGTGTATGTAAAAGACGCGGAAGCGATTAGGGTGTAATTGCTTAAAATTCTAGATAATTATTGCGCGGTGGGAATATCCATTTGAGGCACGTAAAAAGCTGTAGGGTTGGTACCTGTTTTGCGAATTAAAGCCTATTAATAGACTTTTAAATAAGTTTAAAAATAAAGCATATTTATTAGCATCCATTCTGACTCGATTATGTTTAAACAAATTAAAAAATAATTTAGTCTTCACTTTTTTCACAATTTAAACAAATGTTAAGTACCCTATAATTTCGAGAGTGGTATATATCTCATGTGGTTTAGAGCTGTAACTGTATTATTAAATCGAATTGGAGATGTCATATTGATTGTTAGAATTAGTTTGATATATTTACATATGGTTCACGGAATTTTTTATTTTTAAGTTATTCTTATTCATTAGTTTTATTATTAATTATTATTGGATGATTCACTGAAAGGGCTCAAATTCCTGGGCATAAAAGGGTTAAAAAAGAGCATTCTGCGGTTAACAGACAAAGCTGCGCGGAAAAATTCAACGAAACGTAACGTGAAAACGACACATCTCTCTTGATAAACCATTTGAGATAGGAAACGTTTTCAGCTTGGCCGAGGCTTGGATCCCCTCGCTTACTCAATTTCCTGGAAGAAAATCTTTGTTAACAATGCGCGTAAGTGCGCCGTCGTCGTTCGTAATAGCGAATTTAACAAAGCGGAGCATCACGTCCGCCGAGCAGCGGGGCGACACGCTTAGAGAGAGAGAGAGAGAGAAAGAGAGAGAGAAAGAGAGAGAGAGAGAGAGAGAGACGCTCAAACATGGAAGGCGGAATATAATGAAAGCACATTCGCCCAGACGTCATAATTATTATGAGAGCGCATTTGTCGCCATTACCAAGATTTATTCGTAATGAAGAGCGGGACGCTAGGTAGTAGGTATTTGTCGCAGAATCTCCTCACGCTGCCTCTGTCCTACTTTTTTCACGAGAATATATATAAGAGAGGGGGCCGGGAGGGTTATGTACGCGCTCTGAACAATTCAATTTACCGTGTAATTGTAAGTGCCCCCGCCGGTCTCTCGTCGTAAATGTAAAAAGCTTCGTATTAACGCGGGCTCTTGATTAAAAGACTTGTAATTCGCGGAATATTTCATTTCAGCTTTGTCATTGTGATTGCGCGAAAGCTTTTGTCTTGTGAAGATATAGCTTTCCGAGCAAAATCTGTCGCGACTGTATATTTTGCAAACAATTATATTCATTCTCAAGTTTTATTCATTCAATTAAATTCATTGAAAAAAAAAAAAATACGAGTCTACCAGACAATATACAAAGAACAGCTTGGTGTCAAACAAATCCCTGCTACAGAACGAAAAAAAAGAAGGAACTCATCATACCGCAGACTTTCTCGCAACAACGAGTGTATTCCCAACTTTTCATTCCCGCCAAGCATCCCATTCACGAATCGCAAAGGTAATTGGCAACACTACATATACACAGACACACAGTCACCTCTCCAGACAGGTGCGCGACTAAAAAATCTCGTTGAACAGACCGCCGCGCGACGAAAAGCCGCGGCATTCAGACGAATGTCGCGCTCGCCAAGGGGTATACATATATATATACCTACACACAAAGAATCGCGAGTGGCGCGGAGGCGCGAGAGATGAAAAGCGCTCGAACCACTTAAACGTACTCGCCTACATCCGCACACATGCGTCCGCAACGAAATCTCTTTCTCATATTTATCTCTCTCTCTCCCTCTTGCAAGCGCATCTTTGTTCCCTCGCCTTCGTCGGCGCGCGCGCGCATCTCATTAACCGTGTTTATTATTCTCTTTCGCGTACTTTTTCCTCCCCTTTGTCCTCCTCGTTTTTCCCCTCATTATCAACCTCTCTTTCGCTCTCTTCGTTTTTTGCCGTACCGCTTTATCTCTTCCCCACTGCTTATTACGCTCGCTCGCTCTCTTCCTTCTCTCGTTCATTATCGCCCCTTCCTCGCACACACACATGCTCTCGCGTATATGTGCTCGTCTATGAAAAAGCACTTGTCGCTTATGAAGCGGCGACTTACGTGGGTAGGTATGAACAACGCCGCCGCCTCCGCCACTTGCGACCCGTCTATCTCTCTCTCTCTTTCCACTCCACCACGCGTGCGCGCGACCGCTTTTTCCGCGACCGCTGCACTGCACTGCCACTCGAAATGTATATCGCCGGAGAGAGAGTCGGGGGCAAAGTGCAGCATGCAGCTAGCGCGCTCGGCGCTAACTAGCGCTGCTGCCGCTGCAGCAGTGCTTTGTGCGCCCGAGTCGATAAATAAATAGCTTGCTCGTGCTCACGCCCGTACTATAGTTCTCTCTCTCTTTTCCTTTTTTTCGTTGTTTTTGTTGCTGTTCTCGCGCCCTTTCTTTCGCCTACTTCTTTCCAGTGCGTTTTTTCCATCCTGGTCCAGTGATGCTTTTTCCCACGCGTTCGCGCGATTTTTCTCGCGTTCGTTACAATTTCTTTTTTTTTTTTTGTCACGACAAACAGCGTTCGTTTCTTTTTTTTGCGCTCACTCTGTTGTCGTTTTCTTTTTTTTTTTTTTTGTTTTACGCGCTGGGGCTAACAATGGCCCTAGATTTTTCAGAAAATGTACGAGTGTTTTTAGTTCTTTTGTTTAGGGGAGAGGAGCCCGGGCTCTTGTTTTTTAATTCCTGAAATGAAAGGAGAAGCTCGAAATTTAATGGGGATGAGTTATTGCGAGGCTTTGAAAGCGACGCGAAGTTCAAGATTCCGGATATATATACGAGTCTCTTTGTGCAATTACATAGTTCAAAGAGGAATTCTTTATCGCGTATAAACGTACGCGTGTAATGTATTACAGTTTATAATCTATTTTGAGCGCTAAAAATTCGTTATATTATGTATACGTCTGACGTAATACCATCTTCAATTACAGAAACGAAAATTACTGTAATAATTCTCGTTGTTTCCGCCACACGCGCAAATGTAAATGCACTTAAAATGTAAATAGGCCTCGCTCGTTTCCGAAAAGATTTCAAGTAATACGCAGATAAAGGACCTTCGGCGGGCAATACGAAAAATCATGACTTCATCCCATTGTCTCGGCGCAAACGACTTGGAAAAATGCGCGATAACGCGGATGCGTGCGCGCGCATAGATATTGCACGATAAAAGTTTACATTCGTAATTTGCATCCCATCGCGTAGGCGAGAAGTAATGCCCACCAATCCGAGCCCGCCGTGAATCCTTGAAAGTACGCAATTTTTCTAATCTTACTGCGCGCCCGTATTCCTACACAGAGAAAAGAAAATCTTTACATTAAAGGAACGTCATTAACTATAAACGAACGGACATTTGGATACGAATAAACGAATGTTCTTTAACAGCTAAATAGTATTTCCTAATAGTTAAGGTGATGCGATACCCACGCTATTACTCAAAATTGGGTTCCCGTTTTTCTCATTCAATTTTTAATTTTAAGAAAAGAACTCTTTGATACATTGTAGTTCTCTATTAAACTTAAAACGTGTCAGAGAGTTTTTTCAAAAAGTTTAAAATTGAAAAAGAAAAACGGGAACCCAGAATTGAGTAATAGTTTGGATATCGCATCACCTTAAGAAACCATATCTTTGAAATTGTAGTAAATTTGAACAGCTGCATCTTAACTGTTAAGAAATATTACTTAATTATTAAGAAATATTGTTAACTACTAAGAAATATCAGGATTTTATAATTAGAAAAGTATACTTTTAATGCAAAGATTTTCTTTTCTCTGTGTACACATAATATGTATATCTATGGGTAAACAACCGCGTAGAAAAAAGGGGAAGAGTTAACTCTCTCTGGAGAGCTCGACGAAAAAGTTCCTTACGAAAACTTCCGCCCGTGGAGTTTTCCGTAGAATATATATACATGAAAAGAGTATGCGCATGGATTTTGCGAGCTATAGTAGATGCAGGCTGATACCTATAAGACTGCGTCCCATCGAATACGGCGCGTATATCTATACTTGCGCGCCACGCATACGGTCGACGGTGCCCCGGCTACTTTAGAAAAGTCGACCGAGATTTCGCTCCGGAATTCCTCTTTGATAAATTAAACTTTTGATTCAATAACTCGCCTGTGTGTATATGTGCAGAGAGATATTTAATATTTCATTTTCAAAAGCGCTGGACTGGCTGATTCGAATACCAGTATAATATTTAATTTACTGACAATTAAATTACAATTACCGTAGAAAGTGGCGTGCGCTTGGAATATTATACACCACACACACACACACACACACACACACACACACACACACACACACACACACACACACACACACACACACACACACACACACACACACACACACACACACACACACACACACACACACACGTACACACGTACACACGCACGCACGCACGCACGCACACACGCACACAATATGATTTAAGTTAAAAAGGAACTTTAAAATGAATTTAATTTTCGAGTGTTATTTTTTTAAAAGGTATATTAAATGTAAATATATATATAAATATTGCGTTTCTCATTAATTGAAAATTTTAAAATGATTTGGTTCATACTTTTGAAAAGCTACAACAGTTTATAAACTAAAACTAAGTATAGTATAAATGAAAATATCGATACTCCCATTAGCTAAACCATTTACCAATAATGAACAGTTTGCTACAGAGAAAATAAATACTTTCCATGAAAGTATATAAAAATTTTATAAGGTTTCGTTATATTATTATTTATTTGCTTAAGGGCTTTCAGTCCATTTAAGTTTCAATAAGTAACAAAAAATATCACGACTAAATGTCTTAAGAAGAATATCCACAACCTCAGCACCATAAGTCTCATACGAAAAGGAATTACTGTCATACATAATTTAGTTTTGTATACTTAGCGCACATCATAAAAGCAACGGTACTGGGTACACGTATTTTTACCCACTATATATTATATCCTAAAAAAAATATTCACAAGTAATTACATATAAATCGTCATTAACTAGGTATAATCCGAGCCTCATACATAATCACGCACCCTTGCGTATAAATTTTTCATGAATTTCACAGTCGCCCGTATATATACCTACACATGCGCAGCACGCACGTACATATATAAGTCTAACAAGTAATTTCGACTCGACTATAAATTATTAATACCCTTCTTTCGTCCCCCGTCTTTCGCGCCCGCGTACAGCTCGGCAAAACAATTTCAAATCAGCTTTTTGCGAGCACAAGGGGCATAATTAATTACACCCGCTTCTCCTCTTCCTTCGTGCGCTCCTCTTTTTCTCTCTCGCTTGGACGTCGCTTTACACTTATACAACTCCATAAGCGAATTATCCAAGGACCAGTGCTATAGCTGTAGCAGTGCATATATATACACACACACACACACCCGCGCGGCATAGACACACACTGCAGCTTCTATGTACTATACACATTGGATTCCTGAAAATCAATAATTTCCTGGAGGGGCGCGGACAATCACCTCCACTCCACCCTTTGAAGAGAGGCATCAGCTGCAGCCATCGTCGATTTTTTCCTCTCTCTCTCTTTAAATGACCCGCTTTCGCTCGATTCGTTATTCGTGTGTGCTGTTGCGACGTGGTGTGAATGTATATATATGTGTATTAGCGTCGCGCGGCATATATTTGCGCGGGATAAACAATTCGAAGAGGGGTAGGTAAATTGCCGCGTGTTCATGCCGATGGTAGTCTCTCTCACTCTCTGTGTGACGTCTCTGGCGACGCGGAAAAAAAAATGAGGTCGGACAGGTATAGGTAATATATATAAGACGGGGGAGCGCGCCGGAGTGCGGATAATCGTCGCGGCGGCGCGGATGTGTGTGTTTGGCTTATATCACAGTTTTCAAAATAAAAAGTCGCCGAGCAATTAAAGTAAGTGGGTGTGCGACAACAGTCAGCGTTTGAAATTATTTTTCAAAACGTGTCGAGTTATAATGCTTATGGACTAAGTATATGATAATGTTTGGGATGGGGGGGGATGAAAATTATTAATGTGAAATCCACGGCAGCAGATGTTTTTAATTATGTTGATAAACCATACAAGCATTGAAAAATTAATGAGATCGTTACTGCTTATGAGATAAAACTAGTTTCATTACACACACACACGCACACACACACGCACGCACACACACACGCACACACGCACACACACACACACACACACACACACACACATATATATAT
Source organism: Torymus aiolomorphi (assembly GCA_036365515.1). Lineage (NCBI taxonomy): Eukaryota > Metazoa > Arthropoda > Insecta > Hymenoptera > Torymidae > Torymus > Torymus aiolomorphi. Next base: position 237,769,440 of record CM070873.1, on the reverse strand, counting down.
ATATATATATTGTAAAATTTAAATTGGACGAATATTTGAATATACATTGGAATATTAAAGTGGATGAATGGAATTTCTTATTCGCTTTGTTACATCACACCATTACAACAAAGTTCTTCGTGGCTCGTTGCATTTATAACGTCGAAAGTTTTCTATCAGCTCGTTCATATATAGAAATAATAGACATGATTTATGTAAATATACTCTTAGCGTGCGTATAAATAACTTAATTCAAGAGCGGAAAATGCAGATTTTAATCCTCAATGCCTCTATCGATCACGCGCATTAACTTTTCATAAACAGTCGGATATAAATGTTGGAAATGATCATTAATACACATTGAGAGCCCGACGAGATATTTTTCATCACAACGTCACACTACACGACGGGTACATTATATACCATTATCGTACCTCTCCCATCCACTCCACATCATTATTATACCCATCGTGTTTCAAAACTACGCTTTCTAAATTAAATTCCGTGAAAAATCACTATTTTAGAGTGTAAAGTCGGGTACTTTACTTTTTGCCTGCGTATTGTAGGAAATTTTCATCTTTTTTACATCATTAAAAAAAGAAACTCTTTTATAAATGCTTTACCAACTTTTTAAGGCTATCATCCCTTGTGAAATATTAGAAAATATGTTGTTTGATTGAATGTGTCTACCTTTAAAAAAAAGTGCATAGCATTATCTCCGCGACGGTGTATTTTGGTAAAAATAAAAAATAAACTTTATTTGTCGATTAAAGAAAAAACTTTTATGTTTCGTTAATTACACTAAAAAATGTTTTTAAGTTCAAATATATATCTTTTGCTAAAAACGCATTGGTTACTCTATTGTGCGTCTAGTGACAATTTTAGACCATATTACAAAAACTGTTATATTAATGTTTTTTCTTTAGTCTTAGTTTCTAGTTTTTAAATTAATATTTGTAAATCTCGACCGCTCAGCGAACAGGTAACTGCATTTACCTCTGCGGGATTTTACTTCATGTAAATTTTGGTTGAATAAATAAATAAATAAATTTTCTGGGGCTTGAATTACTCGTTTTGGAAAGATGAACAAAATGTGACTTTGGTTATAAGTGTGCATCTTATGAAAAGTGAATTATGATCTACCAAAGCACACGGTGTCGATGCGCCCCTCGCCTAAAAAATTATCATTTTTTGGTGGCACACATAAACAACGGTATATATCTCTAATGTAAGTATGGCTCTTTTTACTACACACATTTTCTCGAAAAAAGTCACGGGGTGTTTAACGAAATTGGGATTTATTTTAAAAAAAATCAAAAGAGAAAGTGATTGTAAGACAGTTTTACATGTTTTACATGAATTCGCTCACGCTTACTCGTACGTGCATAAGCATACAAAATTAAAAAACTATGTTTAAAAATAAGGAGCATACACTTTTGATTGTTATTTGGGGTTCCTAGAACAGAAAAAAAATGAGTTTTGTGAATGTGCCTCAACATTAAATTTTGAAATTTCTATTTAGCTAAAAGTTAAAAGTTTCAGAGAAATACTCATATAGGGTGACTCGCCCAGTAGATGGACACCTACCAGTAGATGGACGATGTTAAATAAAATTAGTCGCCATTAGTTATTACAGCAGTAAAAACAAAAATTTGTTTTTGTATTGGGAAGAGCGGTTCTTTATAGAAATATTGCACGTTGTACACTCTTTAGGGAAAAGGTTATTTATTTTGAAAAAAAAAATCATTGAATGACAGTCCCACTGTGCCGCGTGTCGACGCTCGAGATTCAGGCGCTTTCTTGTATCAAAGCGATGCAAATGGGTCTCAAAAAATACAGAAATAAAGACTTCTAAATACATTCTTCAGATATTTAATGCATATACATATATAAAAGATATTTAATTTTAAGTAAATGTGTCCAAAATTAAAATATTTTAAAGAAAAATAAGAAGAATTGAGGTTCATCTACTAGAAGAAATTTTAGTGTCTTGCCAATAGATGAACACATTAAAAGTACATTGGAATCGCTATTTTTAAGTAAAATATAAAAATTATTAACATAATTACATTAAACATATTAAATAGCAACACTTTTATATAAGTAACTTTATGTTTTGAAGTGAAAACAAACAGTTTAGTCATTTCATTCATAACCCCTATTTTTGGTTATGTTACACGGTAAACTTGATGCATCAATGTTTTTGTTTTTTTATAGAAAAAACTTCGTAACGATGATTGTTGTATGAATTTGTTTGCTATTCTATTATCCAGTTTTCATATTTATTTGATTTACAATTCTAATTGTTATAATTTAATCGTTCATCTACTGGCGGAGGGTCGTACATCTATTAGAAGAACTGTTCATCTACTGGCATTTTGAGATATTCTATAATTTAGTATTTTATTAATAAAATAAAATTATTTTCAAACTTTTTCGTACATTTATGAGTATTTCACATGCTTGGAATTATCAAAATCGCTTTTGATATTGCAAGTCACCCTACACTGAATTATCAGTGATACACTGTGATACGCTGATAAATCAGTGCCTATACACTGAGAAAAAGGTTTAATAAAAATTATTAATAGTTTGATAAAAATTACCATACTGTCTCGTAAAGCCACCACAGACTGTAAAAACCCAAAAAATTATCATACTTTAAAAGAAATTTTACCAGAAATATAGGAAAATTTATACTGTACTCTATTGTAAAATTTACTGTAAAGTATGGTAATTTTTTGGGTCTTTACAGTCTGTGGTAGCTTTACGAGACAGTATAGTAATTTTTCCAAAATTTTTCTCTCAGTGTACACTATCTCGGAGTGCATATGCAGTATTTCGACAGTGCCCGACTTTACACTATAAAATAGTGATTTTTCACTGAATTTAATGTATAATAGAGAGCGTATAAGGTGTCGCACCATCACGCTCCACTTTCCTTCTACACCCTTGCTTCCCACATACATATCATACCCCATAACAGCTCATCGCGACTAATCGAATGAAACCTGCTCCACAGTATTCTACATACACGTGCCCGCAATTTTCGCCCCCCCCCCCCCCCAGTACACGCTCCCATACATGCTGAGTTTACGCGCATCACAACGTTTCCGTTCGCGCGATTACAGTATAGCGTTGCCGACGGTCTCCGACACCTACACACATACTGCACGCGTATGTCGATATCGAACCGAGTAGTGGACGCTACTAGCCTTGGCGCGGGGGCAGCAGCAGCAGCATTGTACTCAGGCTACTAATCAGAAACGTGGGCGAATTCATGCAGCGCCCGCCACCGCCGGCCTACAAACCGCGTCGATGGGATATTAATACCGCAAGTGAGAGAGAGAGGCTCGCGGTGTATCTCGAACGAAACCTTCCGTCCGTTAATTATATTCCGTACGTGTGTATATGTGCAAATCCGCGGACTACAGACAACAACTGGGGTACAAAAACGGAAAAAATTTTTTTTGAGGGCACACCCACCACATAAGGTTTTTTCGGTTCTTTGGCGGTCCCCCAACATGAAAATACTCGTGTACACTCATTATCCGTTGCCAAACTTTTTTGCCGACGAAATCAATTTTTCTTATGGAAATTTAACATAGGAAAATGGACGAAAAGTAGTCATTGATGATTAACCAATAGCAAACTATTGAAGAGGCCAAACCAAATTCCACAAAAAAGCGATTAAAGTTGAAGAATAGAGCTTTAATTTGAGATGAGAATCGTTAAAATCGGTCGATTCTGTGCAAAGCTACGTGAAGTTGAAAATGGCGAAAAATGACGAAAATGAGAGATATTTTTCAAACCCACGTAATTCTTCAAATTTTTGTCATTTTTCGCCATTTTCAACTTCACGTAGCTTTGCACAGAATCGACCGATTTTAACGATTCTCATCTCAAATTAAAGCTCTATTCAACTTTAATCGCTTTTTTGTGAAATTTGGTTTGGCCTCTTCAATAGTTTGCTATTGGTTAATCATCAATGACTACTTTTTGTCCATTTTTCCCATGTTAAATTTCCATAAGAAAAATTGATTTCGTCGGCAAAAAAGTTTGGCAACGGATAATGAGTGTACACGAGTATTTTCATGTTGGGGGACCCCCAGAGAACCGAAAAAACCTTATGTGGAAGGTGTGCCCTCAAAAAAAATTTTTTCCGTTTTTGTACCCCAGTTGTTGTCTGTACTCCGCGGATTTGCACATATACCTACGCTTCTTTTTGTAGTTGCGATTTTTTGCATTTCAACGGTTCGAGCATTAAAAAACAAAAATAGACGTTTGACGGATTACGGACAAAGAATCAAGGTTAAAAAGAGATGTCAAAGAACTATCACGAATGAATACATAGTATTTTACGTTATTAAAAACTGAGTTTGAGTGGTGTCTCAATTCAATTGATTGTACCGTATATATATTTGGAACAACTTAAAGAACGTTCGATAATTCGAATTCTTAATTTATTAAGGTTTAACCACACGAAGAAAAATGTTGTAGTAACAATTACCATGTCTGATTGTAAAAATAAGACAGACTCAAATCCTCAACATTTATGGTAAATTTATCATAAATTAATATCAATTTTAACCATAAATTATGGCAGTTATTTTGATAATTCGTGTCTGTCTCACATTTACAATCAGACATGGTAATTTTTCCTATATTACTTTTCTCCATGGCATGAAGAAATTGTTATAACTGAAGGCAATTGAAAGTAATACAATTATATAATTAAAGGCTACTTTGATGTAAGCTCAGCGTTGGAGAGCATGTGAGGAAGAAGGATTAGGTAAAGGTTAATAAATAAACTGCGTATCAACAAAAATTAAAGTTAAATAAAAATTCATTAAGAGAAAAAAAAATCATAAATAAAACAAAAGTTATCAGGCAAGGTTTTAGGCAAAAATGACGCGTGCGAGATTCTCGAGTTCGAGGGTTCCTCGTCCTTTCCCCGTTGGCTCCGAAAGGTGTTTCGGAGTCCTCTCTTTCTACCCTGGTGTGGACATAGTTCGCGCTAGGCGAAGGAGCGGGGAAACCTTTATGCCAAATAGCGACGGAGTCGCTGCGGCGAGGGTTACGCGATGTCCTCTACAAGAACCTGGCACGGCCAGGTGGTCCGCCTCCTGCGGAGCGCGGTGAGCGAGTCAGCTCCGAAATTTCGGAGCTGAGCAGAATACCTCGGCAAAGGTTGGGGGTGAGTTTTCCGGCTCGGTGATTGGTTACCGCTAGGCGGCGTAAAAAAGTCAGCAGATAGGCAGCTACTGGGGCTGCAGACCGCTCGCTCTTCTCCTCTCAAGTCTGAAGGTGCGGCCCGGCGGTCGAGTCGTGACGCGAGCTTCCACGAAGCTCGCGGGATGCGCGTAGATTTTCGGGGAAAAAGTCGGACTCGATAATTCCCCAAATTTTAAGAAAAAAAAATAATAAGTTTGCAATTCGGTTGCGGACGTCAACTTTCTTAAAAGTAGGTTATACAAATAACTAATTTATGCATCCATATGTACCAAATTTTCCTCCGGATAGCTGGAATAATCCTACGAGTCTTATATCTCCAAAATTGCTTGGCCACATGATTCTGAAGAGAGTTTTGAACGGATTGGCTTGCAAAAATGCACAGATATTCTACAACATATCTGTGATAGACTAAGCGGAAGACTTTTCTAAAAAAAATCATTCACAATGAAAAAATTGAGTTTAGTAAATTTTTCAGATTTTCAATATTTCTCGGCATCAATGAATTTTTATTTCAATTCTACTTATTTTTTCCAAAATCTGCTCCGCTTAGTCCATAACAGATATATCGTAGAATATCTGTGAATTTTCTAAGCCAAACCGTTCAAAACTCTCTTCAGAATCATGTGGCCAAGCAATTTTGGACATATAAGACTCGTAGGACCATTCCAGCTATCCGGAAAGAAATTTGGTACATATGGATGCATAAATTAGTTATTTGTATAGCCTACTTTTAGGAAAGTATCCTTTAATTATATAATTATATTGCCTTCAATTTTAATTGATGATTTCTCAACTTTCACGTTCAAATCCTGCTGGCCCCCTTAAAATACTATAGTTCCAATAATGCCAACAGTATTAGACTGCCGGGATTTGAGGTATCAAAACGTTCTTTAAAAGTGCCCAAACTTGTATTATCATGTATCAACTACCTATATACAAAGTTCATATCATGGGTCGAGCCTATCCGGTCGGTTTTCCGGCAGTCTAAAGGTTAAATACGAAAATTTTTCTTCTCACATACCAACCACCAACCGAGCGTCAAAACAAAACCCCACCGCATACACTCGCACACCCATCATCTTCCGAACTTTTAATTGGCTCAATTACGCCTCCTCCTCATCCGCTGTCAACATTAGCCTCCTTAGCAACGCGCTCGCGGCCGGCTCCACGCACTAACGAGACGCGCGCCTGACCCGCGCAGCCACTCCCCCGTCACTCTGTAAACACGAAACACCGTTTCAACGATAAATCCACGTTTGCACATTACAGCGACACACTGCCCGAATACGCAAATTCGACTCATCTCTCCCCGCTACATACATATACATATAAAATTTGTTTATATACTCGCAGATCAAAGCGCGATAAATCATCATCACCGTCGCGCGGACAAAGCTCGCGCTTATTATTGCTAATTAAGGGGATGTGAGTACCGACGTTATTTTTCAAACGAGCATAACTCACGCAAATATCAATAGAATTAACCAGAAAAAAATCTGCATATAGTGTTTGCATGTACGGAGCGCTTGACAGCCGTCTTTTTCCAAATAAATGTTTGAATGTTGATTTAAAAAAATATTGAAATTAGGGTTGCACATCCCCTTAATTAAAAATTAATTGCCGCGAGCGGCCGCGACTGCAACCACCACCACCGGCACACTCTCTCAGCCGCGTCCTCGGCGTAATTGCATTCATTAATCAAGTCATCGCAACGGCGCTCTCTCGCGTATACCTAGCTGCACCTTCGCCTACTTTAGCACTCGCCCCAGCACGCGCGAATATAGGTGTTGCCCGTACATAACGTAAGTATATACACCAAAGACAGAGAATGAGAGAGATGTGACTTTTTTTTCTGGAACGGTCGCGCAAAAAGACGTACGTTCTATAGATACACACACATATATGTGCAAATCCGCGAACTACAGACAACAACTGGGGTACAAAAACGGAATAGTACATTACGATACGGGTGTGGAAGGTGATTATTTATCGCAGGAGACATTTTTCGCACGAGCGAAGCGAGTGCGAAAAGTCGAATGCGGTAAAAATCACCTTACGCACCAGTGTCGTACCGTATTTTACACCACGAGAGCCGAATAATCATATTAAAGTTATGATTTTGAGGTTAGAGTGGTGTAAAAAATTTTTTTTTGAGGGCACACCTACCACATAAGGTTTTTCGGTTCTTTGGGGGTCCCCCAACATGAAAATACTCGTGTACACTGATTATCCATTGCCAAACTTTTTTGCCGACGAAATCAATTTTTCTTATGGAAATTTAAAATGGGAAAAATGGACGAAAAATAGTCATTGATGATTAACCAATAGCAAACTATTGAAGAGGCCAAACCAAATTTCACAAAAAAGCGATGAAAGTTGAAGAATAGAGCTTTAATTTGAGATGAGAATCGTTAAAATCGGTCGATTCTGTGCAAAGCTACGTGAAGTTGAAAACGGCGAAAATGAGCGATTTTTTTCAAACCCACGTAATTCTTCAAATTTTTGTCATTTTTCGCCATTTTCAAATTCACGTAGCTTTGCACAGAATCGACCGATTTTAACGATTCTCATCTCAAATTAAAGTTCTATTCTTCAAATTTAATCGCTTTTTTGTGAAATTTGGTTTGGCCTCTTGAATAGTTTGCTATTGGTTAATCATCAATGACTACTTTTCGTCCATTTTGCCCATGTTAAATTTCCATAAGAAAAATTGATTTCGTCGGAAAAAAAGTTTGGCAACGGATAATGAGTGTACACGAGTATTTTCATTTTGGGGGACCCCCAAAGAACCGAAAAAACCTTATGTGGTAGGTGTGCCCTAAAAAAAAAGAAAGAAAGAAGGGATGGTGGGGGCCCCCTCCCGTGTAGAAATTTTGGAGGTCATCCCCGTGAATAACTCCGATTCGGACGCGATTTTCTGCAGTTGTACCTATCAGTGGATAACAGTCGAGATTCGGATATGATTTCCCTACTTTATCCCTTCTTTATTAAAGGCAGAGCCTATTGTACGATTTCCCTGCCAGAATCGGATGTGATATTCGTAGCTTTGTATCAATAAAGCAGAAATCCGCTTTACCAACTGAAAACTTCGATAATCAGACCCGATTCTGCTAGGAAAATCGCATAAGTATCCTTGCTAGTATAATTCTAAAAACTAATGTTTGTGCATGTTAAGAAAGTCTTTCTAAAGTATAAAATGACAGTAATAAGCAATGAAACTATTCCATTATTTCGTTATACTCCTAGAGTGCTTAATTTTAATTCATTAAAACTGCAGATTTCTGTTTTATTCGTTGAGAGCTACGAACATCAGATCTGATTCTGACAACAAAATCGTGGGACTATCGCGTTTGTATTAAAATAATGTATATAATAAATAATAATTGCAAATAGCAAAATACATTAAATATTTGTACTTTTCTGAATGATTTTCATTCTATCTATTATACATTAAAATCAAGTTAAACTAAATTAATACATATGAATACTCAAATTATCACTTCACTGGGAAATACTGTTTGTAGGTAAATGGATTAGACGTTGGACTACTGCACAGGAGACCCAGGTTCGAATCTCCATCAGGGGAAAATTTTTTTAATTTCTTTAATTTTTTAATTAATGTTTTAAACTTAATCATTTCAAATGTATTCATTAATATGTAAATATAAAAGATTTTTAAAAGATAAAAATAAACATTTAAATTAAATACATAATATATGTAATATAAGTATAAGTACTTGAAAATAATTATTCGTGAAAATAACTGTCAGTACAAATATTAATAATAAATCTTATTTGCATCAATAATCTTTTTTTAACAAAATTTACAGCTTTACGTTTGTTTAATTTTACATTCTTTATTTTTTGATGCAACAAAATTAAAATAAAAAATTCTATAATTTTTTAAATTACCATATTGACAATATAATTAATTTCTTTATTAATATATAACACGAGAATTTGTTGTTTTAACTATTTTCAAACAAACAAAACCATTCCCAAAATGCTCGAAATTCATATGGATTCCTAGTCAGATTCTACCTTGGAATCCTCATCCGAATCGTGGAGAAAACGGTATTCAAAAAAGTGTCCGAATCAAGTACGATTTTCCTGTCTGAATCGTACTACAGTTACGGAAATCGCACCAGAATCGGGTTTGAGTTACCTATATTTTTCTACACGGGCTCCGTCGCCCCCTACCAGTGAGGTACAGCTTGCCCGGATCACCGTCCAGGAGCCCCTTATGTAGAAATGAATCCACGTAGGAGGAGCCTGGGCGATTCCAGTTACCTCTCCTTAAAGAAGGAAATCAAAAAGAGGAAGTTGTGCGTTACCCTGTGAGGGCATTTCCACACTATCAAAAGTTATAGAGCAAAAACGGTTGTATGGCTGGACTACTATGTGGAGTGTAGAATAGGGAAAAACCTCGCTAGGAGTAAAAACCCATGTGCCCTAAAAAAAAATTTCTTCCGTTTTTATACCCCAGTTGTGGTCTGTAGTCCGCGGATTTGCACATATGAGCAATTCTCAGGATTTTCTACAAAAAAGGTGGTCCAAAAAAAAAATTAAAAAAATTTTGAGGCACACTTCTGTTATAAGTTTTTTCTCGTTCTGTAGCTTATATAGTATACGAGAAAATTTCGAACAGTCGAAAACGGTCTTGTGACACCGTTTTAGAAAAAAAAATACATTTTTCTTATGGAAATTTAACATGGGAAAAATGGACGAAAAGTACTCACTGATGATGAGCCAATAGTAGGCTTTTAAATGTGTCAACAAATATTCTACAAAAAAGTAAATGAAAAGAGCTTTAATTTAAGCTAAAGATCGTTAAAATCGGTTGCTTCTGCGCAAAGTTACGTGCATTTGAAAATCGCGAAAAATGACCAAAAATGATTGAATTACGTGGATTCGGGAAAAAACGCTCATTTTTGGTAATTTTTCGCGATTTTCAAATGCACATTTTCATCATCAGTGACTACTTTTCCTCCATTTTTCCCATGTTAAATTTCCATAAGAAAAATGGATTTTTTTCTAAAACGGTGTCACAAGATCGTTTTCAACTGTTCGAAAATTTTCTCGTATACTGTATGACTTATAGAACGAGAAAAAACTTATAACAGAAGTGTGCCTCAAAATTTTTTTATTTTTTTTTTAGACCCTCTTTTTTGTAGAAAATCCTCAGAATTGCTCATATATAAGCTTCTTTCAGCTTCGCTCAACACAGCGCGATTTGGCAGTATAGCTCGTTCGATATACAGAAAAAGTTTTCGTGCGCAGCACACCCGGGGAATCCATTATTGAGGGAGAATGCACCGCCGCGACGCGGTGGTTTATATACTGTATAGACCGAATCAGTTCCCTTTCTATCGGTAATAACATCGACAAGATGCCGTGTACTAGAATTTTTATCGCGACCAACCCCCATTTTTTTCAACGCGCCGCACGACCCATTATCTATATTATATTTTTAGATTCGCGACCGCGGCGCACTGGCTTTTCTGAAAATTTTATCGCGCTAGAGAAGCGTGAAGGAGGGTGTAGAATCTCTTATGATGTCCGTGTATATAAAAGAGTCGAATTTAAAATTAACTTCCTCTTTTTGCTACTACTCCATATTACATATTGTCAGAAAATTGCAAGTATTAACTGTGTCCTATTTCCTAAATAAAATACCATATACCTATACGCCACATTATAATTCTTTCAATAATTATGTAAAACAGACCGAATATATATTATTGAGTAATTTCTAGAAGCAATATATATAAAGAAAAAATTTAATTTTCCGCTCGGAATACTCCTTTGTAGCCGGTCACAATCGCATTACACGGAGCCGCTTTAATTTCAAATGGAAGAAGCGCTCGCGCTCGCTCTTAAAGGAACGAATGAAATACATCATGAATATTCCCGGCTAAATGGATCGAGAGAAAGCCCCAGCGCTCGCTAATAAAATAAGTCCCGGCAGCGCCGAGAAGACAATCGCGCGGCCGGACACGCTCGAATTCAAGGGGCGCACAGGAGTACCTTATACAGGTATATATACATATATAGAATGCATAATATATAGTATATATACACGTATATAACCTTTTGAGTGATAAAGCACGAGACAAGAATAGAAGAGGAAGAAGAATGGAAAAATAGCCTGAGAGAGAGAGAGAGAGCGAGAGAGAGGGAGAGATAGATAGAGACACGACGACGAGTCGAGGATTCTTATTTCCTCGCGCGGAACAATATTTTGCAAGCAATTATAAAAGGAGCACTCGTCGTCGTGAAAATCCATCCTCTCTCTCTCTCTCTCCCTCTCGCTGAAGCCTCTCTCGACTCTCCGCGCCGCGGCCAAACGACGACGAGGCCCTCTCGAAAGAGTAACGCTGGAGAGCGAGCGAAACGGAAAAAGAGGCTTTCCCTCTCTCTCTCTTTCTGTTTAGCATCGTCGTCGTCGTCGTCGTCTCGCGCGCGAGCTGCACAAAAGGGTTTCGCGAGTGCGGAGCCGAGAGGCGCATGATAGAAATGAGAGAGAGAGAGAGAGAGAGGGAGAGAGCCGTCGTCGTCGTCGACGCGAGAGAGAGCAAGAAACTCTCTTTCTCCGCGGTGTGTGTCAATATCTTTTAAAGCCATCCGCGCGAATGAAAAGCAAACCATATACTCGCCGCTGGGCATGTTTGTCGCGCGAAGCGCATGTGTCTGTGGCTCGTGGAAATGAAGACGAAGAAGAGAAACTGGATGGAACGGGAACGAAGGGGCTGCATGTGGAAAGAGAGAGACGTGCATATATGTGCAGCTCGCGTATAGTTTTTCTGCGAGAGCTAGCTGGGAGGATCTGGATTGTATTTGAACGAATTTACATACAGCTTGTGGGTAATTGTGAAGGTCGAAATGGCAAAAGGGCACGGTTTTGTACTGAAAATGTATAGTAAACTGATCTGTGTCGATATTGCAAGCTTCGATAGTAATCTAAATATTCTGCCTTTTAAGGAAATTGGTTTAAAGAACTTGGTTGGAATTGAGTGAGCAAGTTGGAAAGCGAGCCTGTATTGAACGCGTCTCGTCTTATCACTTTGAGCTTAAACTACTTCGAGAAAATAAATATATATAGCTGCGAGTGTATGGAATAATAGCTTGTTAATGTTTTAGTGCGTTACATTACGCAATCGCGAGAAAGGCTTTAAAATTATGGTAAAATTATTCAGAATAATATTTTTACCCGCGGCGGTTGTAATAAAGTTGTAAACCTTGGGAGAGAGAGCGCGAGAGAGAGAGAGAGATAGAGAGAGAGCTCTAAATTGCGTTCAGTTAGGCAAATGAAAGAGTTATAATAGTTTTAACTCGGCTTAAGGGGGGGGGGGGGGGGTATGGTTAACTCGTAAAAAAATGGGTCATTTTTAATGATTTTTATATTCGCTCCAGTAAATGAAAATTTATTTTAATAAAAAGTATACGATTCAGTAACTATTGTACAATATTCTGTGAAATTTTCATTGAAAAATATTAAAAATTAAGCCGGTGGTAGCAATTCTGCGGAGGTGCCTTGACAAAATGTTGTTTTGCGGTGGACAGCATATCTCAGCACTGGATCGTCTAAAATTAAAAATTGAAACAAATATCGTTAGATAAGCACATTCTCAAGGTAACAACGAGAGCTTTTTTTTTTTTTTTTAATTATTAACAATTTTACAGTAACAAATATGTCAATTTTTTTAGCAAAAATCGGTGTGTTTATGTCAAAGTTTTGTTTTTATGTCACCAAAAATTGAAAAATCGAAAAAAAAAATCCCTCTCGTTATTACCTCAAGAATGAGCTTATCTAACGATATCTGTTTCAATTTTTAATTTCAGACGATCCAGTGCTGAGATATGCTGTCCACCGCAAAACAACATTTTGTCAAGGCACCTCCGCAGAATTGCTGCCAACGGCTTAATTTTTAATACTTTTCAATGAAAATTTCACAGAATATTGTACAATAGTTACTGAATCGTAAACTTTTTATTAAAATAAATTTTCATTTACTGGAGCGAATATAAAAATCATTAAAAATGACCCATTTTTTTTACGAATTAACCATACCCCCCCCCCCCCCCCCCCTAAATTAAATATGTTTATATATGGTGAGCTTATAGAGTGCATACTCGCAAGATATATATAACGTAACTTTGACACTACCAAGTTTTTTCAATAAACAGTTTGAAAAAGTTGTTCGAATTCGCTCGGAAACAAGAAGATAATGATTATGCAACGGAGACTTTAACGCGCTTTTCCCGCATTCGTTTTCTCTCAACTGCGTTTCGAAAACAAAACTGTTATAATTATATTATTGACTCATTGCACTCGATTATATAATAATATAACATTCGCGTTTCATCCTATTATTCCAGCTTACGCAACTTTTAAAAAATATACATATATACATATACAATTTGCAACTTGTCATTGCTGCCCTACCCGGCAGTAAATATACATCTCGTACTTTTTAAAATTTCGTAACACGGCAAATCCAGATCTTCCGAACGTAAAATTCGTACTCAATCGACCATTGCGTAAAAATTAATACAACTTGCCCACCACGCAGCATTTAAAGACGCAACAACAAAGACTACTTAAAAAACTATAATACGTCAGAGCGAGCATTAGTTTCAAGCAACACTGCGCCTCGCGTGCCGTCACGCGCAATATTTTCACAATGACCGATCGATAAAACAATGGATTTTGCATCATCCTCCGATAATACATTAAACTCGTTATACACACGTTATAATAAGAACAGCTAGAGAGAGAGAGAGAGGGAGAGACAATGCCGCTAACAATTTTAACCACTCGCGCGCGAGCTTCCATGCTCTGGTGCGCACGCATTGTAAGCGCGCAGATTGCGAGTTCGTGTTTGTCAATTTAGCATTATTGGTATATATATGTGTGTGTGTGTGTGTGTGTGTGTGTGTGTGCGTGCGTGTGTGTGTGCGCGCGCGCGCGCGCGCGCGCGTGTGTATGTGTGTGTGTGTGTGTGTGTGTGTGTGTGTGTGTGTGTGTGTGTGTGTGTTGCCCGAGCCCTGTCAAAATATCAACCTAATAGCTGCGCGCCCGCGTCAGTGCACGCTGCTTCGATCAGCTCTGTACTCGCGTGTATGCAGCGTATTACAGTGTACGTGTGTGAGTGATGGAGCTGACGGTGTGTAGGCTAAATTTACTGGTAGTGGGATTGGCTCAAAATAACTGATATGCTGTCAAAATAATTTTTAGTAAACTATTTGGTCGATAGACGCGAATAATAAGGTGAGATCTGATGCCAAAATCTCACCTGAGATTCTGCTGCAGATGCTGTAAAAAATCTTACATAAATAAAAAATCAGCTTTTTGAGTATTGGAAATTGCCTAATATGATGTTTTAACCCCAAGATGAACTCACGTTCTGAAGTATTTTAAACAATATTTCATTTTTTACCTATTTTAAACATGAGATCTCAAGTGAGTTCTCATCTATCATAATATTTGATGTTTGACACATGATACCTTACTTGAGATCTCTCCTGAGAAATCACCTGAGATTTTTCAGTACGGTATGAGGTTATAATACTCGTCGACCCCATAAAGCTTTGATTTTTTTTCGTTATTCGAAGAGGAAAAAGGCGCGGGTGGTGAATATTTATAAGGTATATTCAGAGGATTTGATGTTTTCCTGTATGTGCCAAATATTTCTAACTTGATAAAAATAAATATATCAATATATGAAGATATTTTTTTCGTGTCCACACTTAGAGGGTTCAGAAAATTAAAGAAAAAATTGAAAGCACACCTTCGCGACAAGTTTCTTCTCATTCTATAGGTCATAAAATATACGAAAAAACTCGTGAACATCAGAAAACTGTCTTGTGACACCGTTTTAGAAAAAAACACATTTTGCTTATGGAAATTTAACATGGGAAAAATGGACGAAAAGTAGTCACTGTTAATGAGAAAAGAGCTCTAATTTAAGCTAAAGATCATTAAAATCTGTCGGATCTGCACAAAGTTACGTGAATTTGAAAATTGCGAAAAATTACCAAAAATGATTGAATTACGTGAATTCGGGAAAAATCGCTCATTTTTGGTCATTTTTTGCAATTTTCAAATGTACGTAACTTTGCGCAGAACCGGCCGATTTTAACGATATTTAGTTTAAATTAAAGCTCTTTTCTTCTACTTTGATCGCTGTTTTGTGGAATATTTGTTGGCACATTTAAAAGCTTATTATTGTCTCATTAACAGACTACTTTTCGTCCATTTTTCCCATGTTAAATTTCCATAAGCAAAATGTGTTTTTTTCTAAAACGGTGTCACAATCGTTTTCTAATGTTCACGAGTTTTTTTTATATATTTTATGACCTATAGAATGAGAAGAAACTTGTCGCGAAGGTGTGCCTTCAATTTTTTTTTTTTATTTTTTGAAGCATCTAAGTGTTGACATGAAAAAAATATCTTCATAATTATAATTATATAATTTTGCGAGGAAGTGGAGTTCATTAGTTATTAATTTATGAATGCAGCTGCTATCGATATGATATTTATCGAGAATTAAATGAAGTGCATTGTTATGTATGAGAAATGGAGCTTTTTAATGCAATAATTAATGTGAAGTGCGCATTATAATGCTTGCAAATAAATATTCCACACCGAGTATAACAAACATTTTATTTGATTTTTAATAAAAACAAAATACTTTACGGAAAGTTACGTGAACTAAAAAAGAAAATGAAATTTTTTAATCAATCTACATCGAGAAATCATTTCAGTTAGGGCCAGGCATTTTTCTCAAAAGAATCTCCAGGCAACGAAGAACGCGCAAAGTAAAAAGAACCATAACGTGATTAACGAAGTAAAAGCTTTCTTTTCTCTTTCTCTCTCAGCGCGCGCGCGCCTGCAACTATTTTTAATTTAATCTTTTGCCGGACGTCAGATGTATCATACTAAAGCGTGTAACGCCCCACTTCGTACGCGTGCGCGCACACTCCCGAAATGCATTCTCTCTCTCTCTCTCTCTCTCTCTCTCTCTCTCTCTCTCTCTCTCTCACTCTCTCTCTCTGTTAGCTGTTTTAGTGCGGCGCCATGATTTTGAATCAAATCCGGATTATGGGAGCTAATGTCGGTCACCTGGGTTCTCCTTCCTGAACTTAAATTTACATGCGTCCCCCGTTTCGTGCCTTGCAGCGCGTATTGTTGTTATTATAATATTTTGCACCTATGACTTACTATTACTTACGCTGAGCCCGACGGATTATCTTCTTAGGTCTAAGTGGTACTGGATTACGCAAGCTCGTGAATTGTTATGATTCTTTATTATTTTTTTTTTAAGTTTAATGCGAGCATATTTTGAGTACCCTGTCGTAAATTTTAAATGTTAATAACAGTTAATAACTGTTAAAAATGATTTATAACTATTTGGAACTATTTAAAACTCTTTATAAGTGTTACAAAATGTATGATTTTGGACACATTTTTTCTAATTATAATACTTTGTAACAGTTTAAAACAGTTTTTAATAGTTTTAAACACTTTCAAACAGTTTCAAATAATTTTAAATTTGATATATTTCAGGAAAAATTAATAATTAATAAATTATTATTATTATTATTATTAATAATTAATAATTATTTAATAACCTCATTATTATAATCATGAGAATCAAGGAGCGCGGGAGCACTCCTAAGGCAAGTAACAGTGAAACAATGTAGAAGAAGCCTAAGGAGTGTTTAATTATACTAATAATTAATTATTACTATGTTAATAATAATAATAATTAATAAATATTTAAAAGTTATTAAATAATTTAATAACTCTTACAAACTGTTAAAAACTTTTGAAAAATATTACAAACAGTTACAAACGATTAATAACGTCCAAAATCCTACATTTTGTAACATTTTTAAACAGTTTATAACTCTTTCTAACATTTTTAACATTTGTAAACAAAAATATTTCCGCTAGAGTAGCACTATATTTTAAAGGTTTATTTTTTCCTTTTAATTTATTCACTATATGTATACTCGCGGTAATTTTTTTCTCTACCGACATTGATAGATATTACGGAATTTAGATAAACTCGTATGCGCAAAAGTGGAGTAATATTCTACACTCTTCGGTTTTTTCCAAACGTTAAATTAAATATTTTTAGTTCAATATTTATTTTTTTAAAAATAATATATTAAAACTTTAAAAGTTTCGCGAATTGCAAACTAACTTTGGAAAAAAAAATTTAGTTCTAAAGTTTTTATTTACTTCCAGATAAAATCATCCAATAAAATCAAAAAATATTAACGCAAACGTCGAGCTGCACAGTTCCACGGAAATAGAATTTTTCCGATACTTCAGTAAGTATTTATTTTTACTTTCAAATGTAAAAGTTAATAGCAAATATATCCATTTGCTTATCACTGACGGCGGTAAAAATATTTCCTTTGACTTTAAAAATACTATAAAATAAATGCACAACCATAAATAGCAAGAGGAAAATGATCTATCAAAATCCGCACTGAAATATGGGGTAATTTTTTTTCTATACTAATAAATTTCACATTCCCTTGCCATTATTATTTTAAATGCGTTACAGTTTATCGACATAATGAAATAGTTCCCGGGGAGATCGAATATCGATCGATTTCGAGTACATTTTTCACGCCGCATCGTAACCGAATATACCCTATTCGGTCGACCACAAGCTCAACCTATATGCATATACCTCTCTCTATATCTATCTCTCTCTCCCCCTTTACGCTTTATTACATAATCCACGATATTTGTTACAAATTTACTCCCGGTAAATCGATGCGCAAAACAAAGCAGCTAATGCACTCTGCATGTAGAATTGCATTAATCCTCTATATATTTGCTAAATTTACCCTTTTCAGAGCACCACGAAATTCAAAAGTAAAAGAACATTTCCAGGGATTTGTTATCGCATAAAAATGCAAGAGCCGCGCGCAACAAAAATCAAAACCACCCAACTTTCGCGAAATCTTTCCCTTTCACACACACACACATACACATACACACACACACACACACACACACACACATACACACACATACACACACACACACATATATATATGTTTGCCATCTCACAATCGTAAATTGTGAGATGGCAAAAATCCAAGACCTCAGACACGCTTAAACGCAGTCAATACATCTCGCTGAAATAAATATTCCCCTGCGTGTTCTCCGCCCCAACCTTTTTCCGCTCCTGTCTCTTCTCTCTCTCTCTCTCTCTCTCTCCCGCCGCCCTGCAACCGCCTGAAAAACGCCAACAAAGGAAAACCCTCGCGTTCGCCCGCACGCGCGCCTCTTCATCCCTTATATAAACACACACACACGTCCATTCGCCGGCGTGCGCAACATTCTCGTACACCACACAACCCCTTCGTGCACGAAGAATAAGAAAAAAAAAAGAAGAAGGAAGTACCTCGTCCTCGTTCCGGGACGCCTTGCCAGCTGCAGCAGCGGAGATTGCCAAGAATACTCTATACCTATAACGCTCGCGCGTTCGCTCTATTGACAGCGCGCTATCTGGGTTATCCTTTCGGCGCGCGAGGGGAGAGATTTTCCGGCTGGACGAGCGCACGAAAAAAGTGCAGCGCAGAAGGAGGAGGAGGAGGAGGCGGGCGAAGAGAGCAAGAAACCTTAGGCCCGCTCTTCGAGCAGTAGAGAGAGAATCGATAAAATGCAAATCGTAATTCAATTAGCCGAAGGGATATCCGCATAGTCTCTCTCACTCACTCTCGCGGGTACCTATATGTGTAGTAGTCTAATTGGTTCGGCCAAGTTTCGCGCGCGTGGAGTCTCGGACGCGATTGAAATAAGCGCTATATAGTTCTCTCTATATATATGCATATAGAGGTGTGTGTCTGTGCACACGACGTGAATATATATGTGTAGGGGCGAGAGGCGAACGCTCTCGAAGGAGCGGATATGCGGGCAGGCGGAAAACACAAGAGAGTGGGCGGCGCGATGCCGAAAATTTTGCACGTCCCCGCGTATATATACATATGTGTGTATCCGTATGCTCACTCTCTCTCTCTCTCTTACTTGCTTTCCTCGCTGACATCGATCGTTCGCGGTCTCGCTCGCGCCTCGTGTTTCCTGCTCTCCCGCATATAAACAAAACTCGCTCGCGCGCCACATCGAACAAAGAACATATACCCCCTGCATGCAGGCTCTCGCGGGCATAGCAAAGCAATAAACGCAGCATTACAGAGGAAAAAGACTTACGCAATCGACGCTGCAGGAGAAGCAGAGGCAGCAGGTCAGTGGACGGCCCTCGGCGGCGGCCTCGGCTCGGCATGCTGCTGTTGATGCTCGCACTGACGATGATGACAATGGCTCGTAGCGCGGTTGTCGGCGCTCATTCTCACTGGCGCGCCGCTTCCGGAACTGGCTGCGCTATGTGTGCTGGTGCTGCTGCTGCTGTCGCTGCTGATATAGTTGCACCCCCGCCGGGGGTCGTCGCCGCCGCCGCCACCGCGCACACTGCGCTGAATCCAACGGGGGGTGGCGGCGCGCGGGTCTCCGCCCTCCGCGAGTATCACGGCATCTCGCGGGGGGCTGAGGAAGTTGAAGCGCGGGGGTGGAATCATTGCGCTTTATGTGCGAGGAAGGGTGAGATGAGTGGAAGGGTGGAGGAGAGCTGCCGAGGGTAAGGAAGATTTCGGGGGTTGGATTGTTGGTAGGTGGAAAATTGAGGTTGAGTTGAAGCTTTTTCGGGTTGAGCTTTTTTCCCTTATATAGATATCTAAATTCATGATCAGATTACAGAGAAAATTTAGTACAACCATTTCAAGGTTGTGTTATCTTCATTAAATAGATAATATGACCGGAAAGATCGTTTCATCACTATACCTACAGTGCCGGCCGGGGGGGGGGGGGGGCAAGGTGGGGCGGCGCCCTAGGGCGCCGGGCTGGTAGGGGTGCTTCAAAACCCAAATAGTTGGGGGAAAACTCCAAAGCTCCAAAACCCAAGTAGCCGGGTGATGCGCGTTCCACGTAGAAGAGGAATACCCGCAGACGGGTGGCAGAAATCAAGTTGATTATTTAATCAACTCCAAAACCAAAGTAGCCGGGGGATGTGAGTTCCACCCTGTCGTAAATTTTAAATGTTAATAACAATTATTTATAACTATTTTAAAAATTATTTATAACTATTTGGAACTGTTTAAAACTCTTTATAAGTGTTACAAAATGTATGATTTTGGACACATTTTTTCTAATTATAATACTTTGTAACAGTTTCAAACAGTTTTTAATAGTTTTAAACACTTTCAAACAGTTTCAAATAATTTTAAATTTGATATATTTCAGGAAAAATTAATAATTAATAAATTATTATTATTATTATTATTAATAATTAATAATTATTTAATAACCTCATTATTATAATCATGAGAATCAAGGAGCGCGGGAGCACTCCTAAGGTAAGTATCAGTGAAACAATGTAGAAGAAGCCTAAGGAGTGTTTAATTATACTAATAATTAATTATTACTATGTTAATAATAATAATTAATAAATATTTAAAAGTTATTAAATAATTTAATAACTCTTACAAACTGTTAAAAACTTTTGAAAAATATTACAAACAGTTACAAACGATTAATAACGTCCAAAATCCTACATTTTGTAACATTTTTAAACAGTTTATAACTCTTTCTAACAGTTTTTAACATTTTTGAACAAAAATATTTCCGCTAGGGCACGTAGAAGAGGAATGCACGTAGACGGACAGGAGAAAGCAAGTTGATTATATTTATAATCAACTCCAAAACCCAAATAGCCGGGGGATGCGAATTCCACGTAGAAGAGGAATGCACGTAGACGGACGGGAGAAAGCAAGTTGATTATTTAACCAACTCCAAACCCCAAATAGCCGGTGGATGCGAGTTCAACGTTGAGGACGAAGGCACGCAGACGGACGGGAGAAAGCAAGTTGAATATTTAATCAACTACAAACCCCAAATAGATGGGGAAGCGAGTTCCACGTAGAAGAGAAATGCACGCAGACGGACGAGAGAAAGAAAGTTGATTATTTAATCAGCTCCAAAACCTAAATAGCCGGGGGATGCGAGTTCCACGTAGAAAAGAAGGCACGCCGACACCCGTTTATTTTGGTTTTTAATTTTTTAAAATAATTAACTCGCTTGTTCGGCTCGTCTGCGTTCCTTCCTCTTCTATATGGAACTCGCATCCCCCGGCTATTTAGGTTTTGGAGTTTATTTAATTATTATCTTTCTACAACATTTTGTGCATTACTTATATATCTACAATAAAAATTTCCATCCAAATCTTTTATTACTACTTAAGTTATTTAAAATTATTTTCATTAACTTTTGCCATTATATATGATAATGTATAGAAATTTCGAAAATTAAATTTTTGTTTATACAGTATAAACTTTTTCAAATAATTTGAAGTTCAAATTTTTTTTAATTTTGTTATCAAAAGATTTATAAATTCTATCTTTTGAATTCCTTAAAGGGGCGCCATGAAAAAATTTGCCCAGGGGCACTGAAAAAGCTAAGGCCGGCACTGACTACCCAGAAATTAGCTATTTTTACTAGCTATTTATTTGCTTTATTTATTATTTATTTATTATTATAGCTATTTATTATTTTTTGTACCGCAAGCACGATTTTCGCGTTTTTTGAACCTATTAATAGAGTCGAAAGCGACCGCTTGTCGACCAGCGGGCGGTAAAAACTGAAAAGGGCTCGCTTGCCTTAGCGGGCGGTAAAAATCGAAAAGCGTCCGTTGCTCGCAGTAGCGGGCGGTAAAAATCGAAAGCGCCCGCTGCTCGCAGTAGCGGGCGGTAAAAAGTCGAAAAACGCCCGCTGTCGTTTTTGAATGGAGTTTTCAAGATTATTTAAGAAAATCATCGATATTTTGAAAAAACGCAAAAATCTATAGTTGCGGTACAAAAAATATGGTGTGCACCAAGGGCTAAGTGGGTTTTTTGACCTCGTGTGGTTGCAGTACTCGTTTTCGGTTCGCAAACGCACTCGCCTTCGGCTCGTGCTACCTCACCTTCGACTCGTACTGCAACCCCACACTCGGTCTAAAAAGACCCACTTTACGCCCTTGACACACAATATACTATTCCTGGCCATATCCGATAGAGACAATTTCTACCAGGGATATGTTTGAAATAAATTTTTACATTTTTAAAACGTTTTAAAAACTTGCAAAGATTATTCGAAACACATTTTGTAATACAACTATACTCGATAGGTGGCGCACAACAATACGTGAGTAAAAATGTTAGAAGCGAGAATGCAATATTACAAAAAACTTAAAACTAGCTGCATACTTATCTGGAAAGCACTCCAAAACTAGAAACAAGAGCTTACAATTACCGAAAAGAACCAAAATCTGTAAGTGGTAAGGATAGTTATTACATAGCTATTAAAATATTTAATAAACTACCTATAATGATCTCAAAATTCTAAATTTTAGAAAAAATGTTATAAAAAGGAAGTTGAAAAATTTTATTAGAAATGAAGTAGCTTATTAGATCCAAAAATGATTTTTTTTCTAGTTATTATATTTTGCTGTTTAGTTTATATTAGTTTCTAAGTTTTAACCAGCCTATGTACAGGTAACTTTATTTTGTTTACCTTTATAGGATTACTTCATGTAAATTAATAATAATAATAATAATAATAATAATAGTAATAATAATAATAATAATATAATTATTAAACTATAATTAATTTAAAATCATTTATAAATACTTAAAAATTAAGCATTTTCTCTGATTATATTTTTATTTAAGTAACCAATAAAAAAAAAAAATATAAATAATAAATCTGTGAAAAGCGTCATCATATATATTCTATGAGAACATTCGGATATTCACGTGCCACTGTCTGCGTCAAAAGAGATGAATGAAACTCTATCAGCTGATGGATATTTGAAATCATATGTTTTAATAACACAGTTATTATAATTATACAAAAATGACATACTTATGGATAAAAATTTTTATTAGAATTTTTTCTTCACTAAAAAAATTATAAATAATATGAGGTCAAGGTGTTGCATTTTAAAAACATTCTTTTCAAAAGATTTTATTGATAATCAAATAGTTTTTTAATACCTTTCGGCGCTTCGTTTATATGATTATGATTTAAACCTATCGGAATTGAACACGTAGCAGCTTATTATCAAAGAATATAGACGCATATAGAACACGTCTACACTGAGAGAAATGTTGTAGTAAAATTTATTATAAACATAAAAAAAATTACTATATTTTGTAGGAACGGAGGGACAAATCGAAATTATAACAATTTTTGCTATGCAACATAGTAATTTTTATGAATGACCTTAAATTTCAAAAAATTAAATTTTTTCTCGTTCTTTCTGTTTTCAGAACTATTTTCAGACTCTAATCATACAATATTTAATGCGAAAATAAATTAAAATGAGAAATAAAAATATTTTTTTTACAAGCGTTGGGATCGAACCTGCAACCTTCACCGCGGCAATCGGACGCGCTAACCACTTACCCAAATAGGATTCTTGAGTGTAAAATTTTGGAACTTGTACATGTCAAACCATCGATTTCAAGAAAATTTCAGATAATATTAAATAATGACAATATAAATAACACAAAGACTCTTATCATTAATGTGCATAATATAAAAATAAAATAATTGAAGTAAGGTTTTGAATGTTTTCTAAACTTAAAAGCAAGACAAAGTGAAATTCCCGTAGAAACATAACCTCAATCAGACACGTGAGCGCCTTGATCTGCGCAGAAAGTACTAATGTTGTAGCAATTTTTACTATGTTGGATAGCAAACTTTCTTATGGCCTGTAGCAATTTTTGAATGTGGCACTTTTTACTATGTTTATAGTAATTTTTAATACGCTACAAAATAAAATTTATACGCTACAAAATAAAATTTAAACGCTACAAAATAATATTTATATTCTATTTTAATAAAAATTAAAAGCATATATTTTAAATTTTATTATATCACAGTTTTTGCTATGTGTATAGCAATTTTTCTTTTATTACGTAATACTTTCTAATCAACAACTGTCATAAAAATTACAAGAAATTTTGTAATTATTCATACAATTATAATAAAAATGCAGCATAAAGTGTATTTGTCTCACCCTTCCTATACTTTATAGTAATTTTTATTACAGTTATAATAAAATTTACTACAACATTTTTCTCAGTGTAAGGACGTTGCCTGGAGCTGATACCTCATAAGGAAGAAAAAAAAATAGAAGAACACTTCTTATATATGGGCGGGTAACAGCACAGATCGTGCAACACGTAAAGCACACTAAGCTGTATAGATGTTACCCACAGGGCACAGATTACATTGGTAGGACCTATCTCGCACTATATATCGGAATCTTCTTGCCATAACCTTACTCTTACTCAAAACATCAACACTGCCGGGTGTGTTATTTTTGCATACGCTTCACTATCCTTTTCGCAACAGACGCTAATAAATTGTAAATATGAGGAACGTCGAAATAAAAGCCAAAGTATCTAACGTTGATCAAATTGAAGAGAAAGCTAAAATAATTAGTGATGCTCCCTTAGTTGTTATCAATCAACATGATATTTTCTTTAATATACCAACTAGTCAGATTGATAAAGGAGGCAGATTAAAACTACGTCAATTTAAGGTATAAAATGTTGACACTATTTTAATATTTAGTAGTTCCTTTACAATTATTATAATATATTTAACTAGGATGGTACTGGAGAACTGATTTATTATGAAAGACCAAACATTAGTGGCCCAAAACTTAGCACCTATTCAAAAATACAATTTGATGTTGACAGATATAAAGAAATAAGAGAATTATTAACTATGTCAAATGGAATACTCGGAACAGTAGAAAAAACAAGACATCTTTATATGGTTGGCCAAACACGTATCCACATTGATCGTGTTCTTGGACTAGGAAACTTTGTAGAACTTGAGGTACATAATAACATATAAAATAAATTTACTATAAATATTAAGTTTTTCATATTCAATTAAACATTTGTTATTCTAAGGTAACTCTGTATGAAGTTGATGATCCAAAAATTGGAGAAGATATAGCTCATAAGGTCATGGACCAACTTGGTATTACGATGGAATCATTATTATCTTCAGCATATTTAGATATGATTATAAAAAGTTGAGCAAAAAACAATTCTGCAAAATTACATTTTTTATGATAAACATGCTAACAATAAATATTTTTAATTATTTTTATAAAATGTTTATAGGTTTGAAGAAAATTGTAATTTTTATATAAGTCATTAATTTTAATTATTAAATCAAAATGTTTCATTTTATTTTTATGTATTTTAGAAATTATATCAATTTTAAATAAATTTTGAAATAATATTTTTTGACTACAATTTTATTTTCCCGCCATTTTTGTCAAACAGGTTGAGTTTCTTTTTAAGTTTAGGTTAAGTATTTTTGACATCTGTCAATGGAGACCTGTTTATTTGATAATAAACATTGATATTATTACATCAATATTATTTGTAAGTGTAAATAGTAACGAAATTTTAAAATGGAGTCAAAACCAAAAAGTGAACATTTGCTTGCTTTAAAAGGTAAAAATAAAAACATTTTAAAAAGTTATAACCTAAACAAAGAATAACATAGTAATATTTACAATTAACAATAGAAAATTATTTTCAAATATATTGCCCAATTGTCCAATATTATCACTATCTTTTATAGTCATGAGGTTAACACGACCAACACTTGCAAATTCAACAGTAGTAACATGTGATTCAACAGACCTTCCTGGTAACACATTAAACATAGAGTTAAAAAATGATTGTACAGCTCTTCAGGGAATGGAAACTGTGGCTATTGGTCAGTTTATGATCTTACCACAAAGTTTTGGGTAATAAATTCAACATCTACATATTTGAAATGGTTATCTGTTTCAATAAATTTTAAATGTATATCTTTCAGCAATATTTATTTAGGGGAAATATTTTCAAGTTATTTATGTGTTCACAATGGAAGCAATCAAGTTGTAAAAGACGTCAATGTGAAGGTAAAAATATCATGAAATATTATCATTGTTAATTACTTTAACACTGCATTGATTCAATTTTAGGCTGATTTACAAACAAGCACTCAAACTATATCATTATCGGGGCAGAATTCCCAAGCTAGGGAATTAGCACCAAATAATACTATTGATGAAGTTATTCATCATGAAGTTAAGGAAACTGGAACTCACATGTATGTATATAAAATATACTTTATTAAAGTGAAATTAAACATATAAATATATGATATAATTATATTCAACATTATTTTTTCAGATTGGTTTGTGAAGTTACTTATACACCTCTCATTGCCGGAGCACAATCTTTATCATTCAGAAAATTTTTTAAATTTCAAGTAGTTAAACCATTGGATGTAAAAACAAAGTTTTATTATGCAGAAAATGATGGAATATATATTGAAGCACAAATAGAGAACTTGACGGCAGGGCCTATTTGTTTAGAAAAGGTAGCACTAGAATCTTCTCATTTATTTACAGGTAATTTAGGTTTCTTTTATAAATATTTTTGTTATTATGAATTGTATTATTGATTTTTATTTATTTTTTGTAGTTTCAACACTCAATTGTAATGAAAACAATGAGTCAATTTATGGCAAAGTAAATTTATTAGATTCTACACATAGCAGACAATATCTTTATTATTTGAAACCTCAACCAAGTTTAGCAAAAGATCCAAAAATGATGCATAATGCAACAAATATTGGTAAATTAGATATTGTCTGGAGAAGTAACTTAGGAGAAAGGGGTCGCCTTCAAACTAGTCAATTACAAAGAATAGTATGAAAAACAAATATTTAATACATTAACCAAGGTGGAACAATTTTTATTTTTAATAAATTTTTCAAGGTACCAGATCATGGTGATCTTAGAGTGGTGGCAAAAGAATTACCCAGTAAAGTATACATTGAAGAACCTGTTAACTTTAAGATACATATAATGAATATGTCGTAAGATGATTTTTTAATTATTAAATTAAAATTTCTATTAAACAATAACTATATATTGAATTAATTTCTTTCTTCAGAGAGCGACAAATGGATTTATTGTTGGGACTTCAGTCAAATGCATCTTTAGCATGGAGTGGGATTTCAGATAAAATGATTGGTACACTTAAACCTGGACAATCTACTCATATTCCTCTTTGTTTGATTCCATTGGAGTCTGGACTTGTTGTAAGTAAATATTTTATTGAATAAACTAACTGAAACTTCACAACACTAGTATAATCTAAAAATTCTTGTAGCTTGTTTCAGGTCTGAAACTGACAGATACTTTCCTCAAGAGGGTTTATGATTATGATGATCTAGCTCCATTATTTGTTAATTATATGGATTAGAATTAAGTTAAGAAAATTAAATTTTTTATTTAAGAGAATTATTCATATAAATTAATTTTTATATACAGAGAAAATAAAAATGTTTATTTCTTTAAATTGTATTTTATTACAAAGTCTAGAACTTAATCATTGCATATAAGCATCAAGGCTTGCTGTTTTTTCTGTTTCACTAACAGCTCCAACTGCACATGCTAAAAGTGTTTGAACATCCTGTGGTTCATTGCCTCCAAAAATATAGCCATTAGCTTTGTCAATTGCATTTTTTACGTTAAATAACAGAGCTTTGTTTGAGATATCAAGTGGTATAAAGCTTACAAGACTGAAATCTTCAATTAATGAAACAAATACTTCATTTAACTTTTTATATCTAAAAATAAAATTAAAAAATAGTATTCAGTAATAAAATAATTAAAAGTATTTCAACAAATTTTAGAAAATGTTACTAACTCTGGTAGTACATTATCTTCATTTAATTTATCAACAAGATAATTTAAATCCAAAACCTCTGTATAAAAGTTGATGTTGAAGTCTAATTTATCACTGAAGAGTTTCATTTGATCCAGTTTTGTTAGCACATTTACATGAGGTAATCCCAATTGTAACATTGTAATTGTACAAACCATTACAGCAGAAATATATTTTTCTAATGAAAACAAATTTAAAAATACCATACCTATATTCATAAGAGATGAATGTGAGTAAAATAAAATATTTATACCTGGAGTGCTGCAATGGTGAGAATCGATTAATTGCACACTACAAAGCCTCACCAGATTTTCTCCTAATTTTTCAGTGATTTTATTCATTGATTCGTGATGGGTATATAGCTCAATCTAAAAAATATCAATTATAAGTATAAGAAAATTTATATGAAATTAACAGAAAAAATTATTACCTGGCCAGGACAGTCAACTAATAAATAATGATCTTTCAAGTTGAGAATTTTCTTTATGAGCCAATCTATGTTTTTTTCTAAAAATTCTATACAATAAACTAAAGCTCCATTTGGTCCAAGTTTATAAATATTCATGACTTCTTGATGTTTCACTAACTCAGATACATCAACTGCTGGTGTATACTCCATATTTTCATTAGCTGGGTCTTAAAAACAATGATATTTAATTTCTAAATTTCATAAGGATGTGAAAGTTTTGAAAAAAAAAAAATTTACCAATATTAATTATAGCAACTTTTCTGCCTAGACTTTCAAGAAACTTGCCCATTTCATTGCAGTAGGTTGTTTTACCACTGCCAGGTGGCCCTATTACAAGTTGACCAAAAATCTGGCTCATAGTTCAAAGACTGGTGGAGCTTCAGGTTTAATTTTATTGATGGCTTTTACTACTGTACGCAGAGTTGAGGCTTCAAAATCTTTTAAACAGATTGAAATCAATAGAGGTCTATCAATATTTATCTGTTCTGCAATAAACCTAGCAGCTGCATGAATTTCAGGATCATCTTTCCCAAAAATCACCCTAAAACGTAAAAGCATTGTTTAGTAGACTATCAAAGTTACCAATAACTATCATTAATTAACAATGTACTTTGTGTTGTAAATTTTGTTAATAGCTTCACGAACAGCTGATTCCTTGGCAACGGTTACGAAAGACCCGAGCTTTTTGTACTGGCTCACCACTAAAAAGATGCGATTGCTAAAAACAAAACAAGTGGTTTTTGTAGGTTAGGACGCCGCTAATTACAAGTAGAAACATTTTCATCGAAAAATGCTTCTTCCTCTTCTCCTTCTTAATTTTAATTGGCTTTGTCTTATCTGTTTATGTTGCAACGGTGACTTGTGTCATACACTTAACAGTAATAGAACAGTGATACATTTATAGGTCCAAAGCAATTATAGGTTAAAACAAATCCATTACGCGTTCGCGGAAGTGATCGTCAACCCACGAAAAACGACACGGCAAGAAGATTCATCAGCTTTTCCCTGTCGTCTCACGAATTCACCCACCTGTATATATTTAAAACAATATCAGTGTGATTATTGTTTATAATGACGGCGCAAGATTTGGTGAGCATGCTGCGGCCGTCCGCTGCAATCATTCAAGAGTATATGCTACAATGCTACACTATATATTAATGAATCAGCTGCTCATTTTTATTCCCCCCGTACGGGGCAGCCGCCACCACGTGGTATGAACCGCGACAGTAGAGAGGGAAATATATATATTCAAACTTATAATACTTTTATTACCGTGCGCTCGCGGCGGACGCCGGTATAAATATTATTGAAAAGCGAAAGGAAAACAGAACGCGAGCAGCGGCCGGCATTCAAGTTTCGACACGGCTAACGAAAGCTGTGCTCTAATAAAGTTCTAGCTCATGGAGGGGACTTTGAGAGTGTTTTTCGCCAAGACCGCTGGTATACTTGCACCGATATTTTGCATCACAAGAGCATAATGAATATCGCATATAATGCGTGCATAATATGGATAAGTGAGAGTAGAGAAAGTCCGAAAGTGCAAGGAGCGTGGCGCGAGAATCCTTTGAAAATTAGCGCTCGGCGTGTCGTTACACCACAGCCTAGCTCTCTGCTCTGCAGTGCTCTTGCAATTCTCGCCGGACGCTCTCGCAATTTTCCAAAAGCTCACGTACAGGGCCAGCTCGTCTTTGTGTGGGTGAGCGTGGAACTATTGATTTTTCCGAAAGAAGATCGCTCAGCGGAGGACGGCGTAAGAGAGCGAGACAGAGATAAAGAGAGAGAGAGGGGAGAGAGAGAGAGAGAGAGAGCGGAATTCGCAGTCGGCCAATCCAGCTTTGGCCGCGGCAATTTCCGCCGCCCCGCAAACCCATTCGTGCTCCCTCTCTCTACTCTCTCTCTCTTGGCACACATACCCGCGCGGTAGTCTCTCGAGTCTCGCTCTCTCCTCGACACTCTCCCACACATAGATAAGTGTCTATATTCGTTGGTAACATGTGTGTGCGCGCGTAGCTCTCTCGGCTTATAGTAGAGTAGTTTCTCTCTCTAGGCGCGAGGGAGCAGCCGCGCGTACAGTACGCAGGGAGAGAGCAAGAGAGAGAGCAAGTCGAGGGTGGTGTGCGAAAATCGATAAGCCGCCGGCGCGCGCGTTCCGCAGCCGCAGGAGAGCGAGAGAGCGAGAGAGAGAGAAAGAAAGAGAACCACACTGCTAGAGATAGCGCAAAACCCTACATATACCTATACCTACACGCGCTCTCGCGA
Organism: Torymus aiolomorphi; assembly: GCA_036365515.1. NCBI lineage: Eukaryota > Metazoa > Arthropoda > Insecta > Hymenoptera > Torymidae > Torymus > Torymus aiolomorphi. The sequence goes on along the minus strand of CM070873.1, from coordinate 237,738,620 downwards.
GCGACCCTTCGTCGCTCTCTCCGCGCGCGCACGCACAAAGGAGAGAGAGCCCCGCGAGCTAGTAGCTCTCTAGTCGTCCCTTGCCCTCCGCCGTGCCAGCGGCAGCTGTCCGCGTGTAATTTCGCGCGTTTCTCCGTACTTTCGCAGAGTTGTACATACGTACTTATATATACCGTATCATACATTTATCTCTTAAATTCGCAAAGTAGAAGTTTATAAAGTTTTATTATATATATACATACATATATACATATATATATATAGGTGAGAGCCACTGATAGTAGCGTTCTTTTGCGCGCGAGCGCGCGCGCAGTTCTGCAGACACGTGCTGCGCGGCTGCAGCATAAAGAGCGCGCGCGCGCTTACTCGCGCGAATTTAGAAAATATGCGCGAATTATTATTCGAAGCGAGGAGCGGAAGTGCGCGCAGAGGGCGCGCGCCTGCTTCGCGAATGTTATAGTCCATACGTCGTTCGTCGTCGTCGTCGTGTACACTCCAGTGCGGGATCAGAGAGAGACACAGCTACGCGCGCGGCCACCCACACATACGTATGTGTGTGATGTATGTTCATACATCGACTCAGCCGTAAACATTTTTAATAGCCGCGTCGCCGCATCATCGTCCTTTGTGCTGTTGAGCGCGCTCGCGCCTCTGCATATACATCACCCACGCATAGGTATATATGCATAGGTGCATACACGCGCGATAACGCGCGTGTGCGTATAAACAAAACTTGTCGCGAGCAAGCGCGCGAAAACTTTTCGCGTGTCTCTCTCGCTCTCACTCTGTACTCCCCCGCTACATAGAGCGCGAGCACGCGACGTGAGTGGAAAAGTGAAAAGTTCCTCGCGCCCTCACTCCTCTCTCCTTCTCTTCCCCCTTTCGCTTCGCGTTGTCCTCGCACGCGCGAGAGAGAGCACCTAATACTATTCTCTACCTCCTCTGCCCTCCCACCTCCCTCTGGGTTGCTGTGTGTCTCTCTTACTCTCTCTGTTCACTTTCTTCGCGCGCTCCGAGGGAGCCCGCGCGGTATATATATCACCCATATATCCATCCGTATTCCGCGTACGTACGTGCATACATATATATATATGCACGGCGTATACGTACGTACGTACATACACGGATATCGGCGCGATAGTGTGTGTATGCTCCAAAGTGCAGAACAGAGCGGTGTGGCGGCAGTCGTGCGCGTTGTGTCTCTGTCGCGGTGTGTGCAGCCGCGGAAAATCGGACGCGCGCGATACGCCGAATTGTGTGCCGCGCTACTGGTATATTACACACTGCTACTCTCCCCCCCTCTCTGCCCTCCTCCGCCCCCGCGCCGCAGCTCCTTTGCTGTTTCCCCTCACGTCGTTCTCTCTCTTGCACCGCTCTCGCGTATTCGTCACCGTATAGTGAGTGTATTCGTCTGTCTCCGTCTATCGCATACACAGTACCTATACTCCTGCGCGCGCGCGCGCGCACTCTGTTGCCTATATGCGCGCGCCCGGATTTCGTATGCGCGAATAATCCGCACGTCCTGCTGTGTGTCGTATATGTACGGAATATATGCGTGGTGTACATCGCGCTCGGTGCTGCTGCTGCTCGCTGAGTACAGTACAATAGGCCGCGCGCGACCGTGCGCACACACATCGCACGTATCACGAGCGTATATATACATATATATACACGTAGAGGTACATACATATACGTTCCGATACATATATATTCTGATATACATACGTGCATATATATTTCGCAAACAGAAGGCAGGAGGAGAACGAAATAAAGAGAGAGAGAGATAGGACGGTGAGAAAGATAGTACAGACGGTGGCAAAAGAGTGACAGAGAGGTGTAGGAGGAGGAAAGTCGAAAAGAGCGCTTTTCCCTCGGCGTTCGCGCGGCCGGGAAAACTTCGCGCTCGCGGTGGGGGAGGCGGGGGAAGCCGAAGCAGCAGCAGCACCAGCAGGAGGAGTAGGAGGAGGAAGAAGAAGAGAGAAGAGAGGAGGACACACATCGTGCGGGGCTCTTTTTGCGCGCGCCGCTGCTGCGACGGCTGATCTCTCGCTCGCGCGCTCGCTCGCTCGCTCTGTCTCTGTCGCTCACCGTCACACGTACGGCGGGGAGCGCGACGCGCGCTCGTGGAGCGGCACAGTAGTAAAAGGGCGAAAGCGAGAGAGAGAGAGAGAGAGAGAGAAAGAAAGCGGGAGAGAGGCAGATATCTCCTTCGGTACAAAGGGCTCTGCGGACAGAGAAAGAGGGAGAGAGACACGCGCAGTTGAGAGAAGAGAGCGCGTCGACCCTTGAGAGAGTGAGAGAGCGTGAGGCGGCGCACAGGGAGAGAAGAGCGCGGTACATTACAGTCGTGCGTGCGCGTATAGGTATAGCAAGAGGGAGAGAGAGAGAGAGAGAGAGAGCCGAGAGTGAGACAAGTGCGCCTTAACTTTGGATTCGCAAGGGCAGATCTTCCGTGCAGGCGAGACAAAATGTCGTGCAACTACGCTGACGGCCTGTCGCCGTACGAGGACAAAGGCGTCTTGGGCCTCGACGAGGTAAGGACATATCAGTAGCGCGCTTGCGCTCCTCTCTTTGTTTTCTCCTTATGTTTTCCCTTTTTTTCTCCTGTCTCGCTCGCTCGATGTCGCATAGTCTGTCTCTGTGTGTCTCTCCTCGGTTCTTTTTCTCGCGGTCTTTCCTGTCCGTCGCTTGTGCGCGCGCCTCTCCCCGTTTCCTTTCTGTGTGCAGCTTCTCTCTGTCTCTTTTCCTTTTTTTTTTTGTTTGTTTTTTGGTTGCTTTTTTCCTCCTTTCGTTCTCGCGCTCTTCTTTTCCATTCGAGAGAGCGCACCGTGTAAAAATGCGCATTCGAGGTGAGCTATATGGCACGTAGAGGTTCGCCGAGCGGGCGAACGCTTTGTGACAGTTGATAAGAACGGGTATATATTCATACACTGATACGTATTCAAATTTTAAATTTTAATAGACGCAAATGGTAGTTATGGGAGCCGAGTGCGTTTTAAAGGTTAACAGTGTTGGAATGTTTTATTAAAGTGAGATAGACCGATAATTAAATATTTTTTTTGTGCCGGAAAATGGGTATTTATTTGTACTCCGAATTCCTTTCTGCGTTTTTGAGACAATTTTTCATTTTCTAATTTTATTTTTTTTAAGTTTTCTTTGTAATTAATATTATTAATTAATAACTACCCACTTTATAAAAATTTATTGACATAAAACAAATGTTAAAGTCTAATGAATTTCATAATAGTGTGTTAAACCTGTTATAACGACTTCTAAATAAATAAATTTCATTCAAACACAATTAATCCATTTAAAATTTCAGAAATTTGACACTGATGAAACACTTACACTTAAGTGTGAACTACTAGCAGACTGGATCAAAGGAGCTCGACATGTGGTTGTCCATACAGGTGCAGGAATCAGCACCTCTGCTGGAATTCCAGACTTTCGGTGGATTATTTTTATATCTATTTAATAATTTCTTAATATACAGATTAGTTTTTAACTTATTGATAACATTATATTTAATTTTGAATTTATAGTGGTCCAAACGGGGTATGGACTTTAGAGCAAAAAGGTTTAAAACCTTCATCAAGTGCATCTTTCGATGAGGCAATACCTACAAGAACACATATGGCCCTAAAAAAACTTGTTGATGCTGGTAAACAAATAATTAATTTTTTATCAACAGCATAAAGAATTTATCTAATTATATAAATAGTAATAGGCATAAAGCCCTTTAAAGAAACATGTACAATTTAAACATAGAGTGCATTTCCAAATTGAAATAAATATTTACTTTCTATAAAAAAAGTATAATTTCATAAATTTTTTTTTTAAGAGTATTTCTATTGATTGATGACTTTTCTTTTAAGAATTTATTTAGTAATATAATAGTTTAGACTTATATAGTACAATAATCAAATTTTATTTCTTAATAGAAATACATTAAAATATTTCATTTTTTTTTTTCAGCTAAGGTAAAATTTATTATAAGTCAGAATATTGATGGATTACATTTACGTTCGGGAGTTTCCAGACAATATCTAGCAGAGTTACATGGAAACATGTTTGTGGAACAATGTGACAAGTGTGGAAGGTACAAAAGATTTGATGTTCAAGATACATGTTTTTATAGTTTATTGATTCATTAAATACAATTATTTGTTTTACATTCCAGACAATTTATTCGGAATTTTGCAGTAAAAAGTGTTGGAAAGAAATGTTTGGAAACTGTTTGTAGATCAGAGCAGATAGGTGGTAGACCTTGCAGAGGAAAAATGCATGATACCATTTTGGATTGGGAACATAATTTGCCAGATAATGATCTTGCATTAGCTGATCTTCATGCAAGGTAGGCAAGGGTTTATTCTATATCTATTAAAAATTGCTGTAAACAAAATTATAAATCTATGATGACATTTACCTAAATATTGTAATTTTAGTGTTGCTGATTTGAGTGTTTGCTTGGGAACAACCTTACAAATTATTCCTAGTGGTAATCTGCCCCTTTACACAAAAAAGTATGGTGGACGCCTAGTTATATGCAATTTGCAACCAACAAAACATGTAAGCCATCAATTTTTTTTTTCACAATGAAAATTAATTTGAATCACTTAATATTTATAATATAAAATTAAATATTTTGTAGGATAAAAAATCAGATTTAATTATCAATGGCAAACTTGATGATGTGATTGAAAGTGTAATGAAAACTCTGGGTTTGGAAATTCCAGAATATGAGAGCTCTTTAGATCCAACGCGAAATACTGACATAAATTCTCGTGAAATGGATTGGACGATACCAACAAGTAGAATCAAAGAGATGAAAATTTTGTACAAAAAAGTTTGTACACCAGTCAAACGAAAGCGCAGAGCAACTTTTATGTATGAACGAGAAATTACACCAACAAAATATACACCTAAACGTAAAGAAAGAAAGCAAGAGTTTACAATGAAGAAAGAAGAAATTGATAATGGTTCTTCTCTCAGCAACTTCAACAACGAAGAGATCAACGTAAATAAAATAGAAACGAAAGTAGAGCCATCAAATGATGATTCCAATGAGGCTACAGCATGCATAGATGTTCCAGCTGAGGAGAGTAATGTTACGTAGTAAAATATTATAGAAACAAAAAATTATATATGATTACATTATATTTCTTAAACGCAACAAATTAGTTTATATGTGCGTAATATGTCGTTGTAATCGTGCACAAAAAATTTTAAGCGTAAAAAGATGTAAATGTTTATTCGAAAAAGATAATGCAATTAATAACTATGCTTTTAATTAAAAAATATGAAATTTATTTTTATCTCTTAATCTCTTATTTGCTTTCCAAAAAAATCGACAACAATCGACAACAATAAAATTTACTTCTAACAAGTAACAGAATATTGATGTGTTACTATGGAAACCAAACTGTTATTCTTCATTTCATCTTAAGAGTAACTGTACACATAGTTAAAAATTTTAACCTACCTTTGTAGGTACTAATAATTATAATCATAAAAAAGTATGTCAGTAGAAAATTTAAATCATTGTTCTAAATTAACATATCCTATTGTAAAGCACGATGAAATAAACATCACGTTAGACGACAATTTATGTGATTTGGCAAAATGGAATACTGAAACGCAAGAAATTTTTGTACCACCTAAAGTTGAAGATCAAAAAATTGGTAAATGTTTGAAAATTTTATTGCATATATAGTATATTCTGATAATTGATAATATAATTGTGTCAGGAAAAAGAAGAGAATTGTTAATGAAATATTTTAGAATACGTGCTTCTAAAGATGCTTTAGAGAAAATTATAGGCGATCCACCTTTACCTGAATCAAGTTGCTTAACTGAGTACATTGACAATTTTTGCGACAACGACTTTATTCCATTAATGGAAAATGCTGAATTTGATGTTCAGGTAAATTAATTATTATTAACAGAAATTTTTTTAAATAACTTACGACTATTTTTAAATAGAAACTTACAAAAAATCCTTTGTATGGCGGCGATGTACAAACATATTATAAAGAACAATTTGATAAAGGAAATCTAAAAGTTACTGCCGAATTCCGAAACAAAAAACGACCTTTTGTCAAGAGATCACTTTTTACGACACCACCTGAACTCGCGTTGGAAGAACCAGAGGGTGGATTTTAAGGCAGTTGCATTTCTTATTTTATTCAGTGTTTTATTAATAGTCATCAAAGAAATATGATATACAGAAAAGGTATATACATATGCACATAGAAACTTAAATATATCGCAATAATTGATCTTTTCGAGAAATTTCGCTTCCTATTCTTGAGTAATTCTTTTATGTATTTTAACCATTAAAATGATGATTTTTTTTAGAATAAAGAATGTACATTGTTGATATAATATGCAATACAAATAAAAATCTGTTATAATTTAAAAATTTGCTTTCTTTAATAAAGCAAAAATTTCTTTAGTACGTTTGTTGTATACTTTGTTCAAAATTCATAATTCAATCTTTGTACTTATCTAATGAATTTTATTCAATGCTTAATTGAATGTCAAAATAAAGTCTTAAATAGACTTGCTGATCAGTCAAAAAATGAAAAATGAGAATGAATATGAAATCACAAGTAAATCATGCCCGAAGGGAAACAAACTGATGGAATACATCTAAAATGTGTGGATCTAAGTCAGGAGTGAAAAGTAACGTCTCTAATGTCGAAGAATACTTCTGTACTTGTTCATGATGCTGCAAAAAAATAATATATAAAGAATGTTTTTTAAGAGATGATAAGAAACTCAAATGTTTATCTATGCTTACTGTAAGGAAAACTTGTTGAAGCCTTCCAATTGTCCATTTATACCAATGTGTGTTGTAGTCAATGCCATCTGTATCGCATTTTACCAAATGTTCGGAAAGAATCATTATGAAACGCTATAAAAACATCAATAAATCAGTCTATGAATTCTTTAACAAATTAATTCGTTTAACAGGAACACTTACTTGGAATATAATTAAAAACAGATTCTTTTGGTCAGCTTGAGCTGCTTCCAATTTTTCCTCCATTCTTTCCACTGCTTCCTCAGATGGTCTGTCACCTTTATCTTTGTCATCATCATCTGAAGACGACCCTGATCTACTTTCTGCTCGTCGCAATTTTTCTCTTGCCTCTGCTAATTCTTTACTCAGTTTGATAACATGTTTATTTTTCTTACGAATAGTTAAATGTAATATTTCCCATATATAAAGCCTTTAAACATAATAAGAATATGTATCTCTTTATTTTTCATAATTAATGTTTAAAAAGTTGAATACTTACTTTGTGAATTCAGATAACATTTCTTTTGAAAAAATCCAATTTGCAATAGCACTGCATTCTATTATTCCAGTTTTTAGAAGTTTATCTGTTAACACAGCCATCATTTGATAATGGTTTTTCCATAAAGCATACATATTCCGTAAAATACAGATTTGTGCTTCTTCAGTTTCAGCAAGAACCTAAAAAAAATGATGTCATGGTTATACAAATAAAAGTTCAATAATAAAAGTATATCATTTTAAACTGTATACCTTAAAAACATAATGGAATTTTCCAATAGCTGCAAAGCTATGACTAAAACTTTTGGAGCCCAAATTTAATAAGGTCTGTACAAATACATCAATCTTTAGAGGGTTGTAAGAAAAAGTTTCCTCATTTTCTCCTGGTCCTGGTAATGTATTTAAAACATTTAAAGCTTCTTCTGGTGTGCACTTACGTCTAATCGACACAACCAATTCATGGGCTACAGTTGTACCAGGAAGCGTACCTAGACGCAAAAGCAATATGAAGTATATAAATATAATAAATAAAATTTAAAAAAAAGTTTAACAAAATTATTATTCTGAACGTACTTGCACCCTCTTGAGAATATTTATAAATTGGTTCAGGTACAGCAGGTATCAAATCAGCATATGATACTGGCATCATATCCCTAATTCTGTGATAGTAAGATAATCTGTAAAAATTTCATTGGAAATAAATACTTTGTTACTGTTTTAAAAATATTTAATTTAAATAGATGTCATTTTAAACGATTATAAATAATACTTAAATATATTTACCTCAATGATTTCAATAACACTTCACGAATGAATTTTGGTCGAGGGTGTTCAGCATCTCGGAGCAAGCAAGAATCCCAATCTTCCCAAGACCATCTAAATTGGAAGTTACTTAAATGATAAGAAAACCACCAAACAAAACGATCAAATGCTGTAGCTGCCATGCTATCAATACGACGAAATAATATTTCTGTTGCTTGAGCCAATACCTTTATAAACGGTGAAAAGAAACATATAATAAATCTTTAACGTATTTTTACAAAAAATTTGTAACTTACTTGTGGCATGGTTGATGGTTGTAATTTACAAAGCTCTATCAAAATTGACCCATAACATATCTCTAAATGTTTTGGTGTAGGTAGTTTAAAAAGTTCTCCAAACATTACTTCCACTATACAATAATCAAGAGGGATTTTGGTCTTGTATGGAAAATTCAAAAGCTGAGCAGCACTATATAAAAAATTAAAATTTATTAATTTATACGTAATAATCAAGACTCAAACACCTCATTAAAAATATTAATTTGGATAGACAAAATTTCTAAATGCAAAGATTTGAAAATACCTACCAATCTTTCCTTTCCAAATAATATGTATCAATGATCTGTCTTAAATGTTCTTCGATTAAATGTCTTTCAATAGCATGGCTACCAGGTAATAATGGTCCTTCAGCTGGACAGTCAGTATAGTCAAACATTCGAAAAACTACTGTTGGCAGTAAATAAATATACGAGTCGTGATGGGGTGGTGGTATAAGTACAGGTAAATTGTGTTGTAAAGCTTCACATAAAATTGAATCAAAAGCCAAATATGGTCTAGGAATATGTTTTTCAGCCCAATTATCTTGTCTTAGCTTGCGCACCTGAGCCCACAGGCAATCTAAATATTCTTCTTGTGGATGTGGTGTATCACTGGACCAAACTCTAAGTGCTGGTTGATGTTTTTTGCTGCGTTTGTTTAAGAAAACTTCTATTGTCACCATAAGATGATCAAGCTCCTGTTCTTTTTTCTCATAAAGTTCTCTTCCAACCCAAGGCAGTGTTGATAATACAGCATAAACATACCAGTCTCGTCTCACTTGTGGAACACTATCCTCATTAGCTGCATCAAGCATATTATCAAAAAGCTGCATTAATGAACCACATGATAAAACGTGACAGTTAACTAAATCTGCAAGAAATCTCAAAGAATATCTTGCCACGTCCCACTTGCCCGCTTTCAATGCATCTTTGAAATTTTTTACCATATAGTCGACAAATTCTCCTCCAAAATTAAAATTTTTGGCATTTAACAAACCAACCAATGTTGTATAAATTGTACATTTTTCTGGCATTTTAATAGCACAATCAGTTAAGATTCGTAAAATCTTACTTCTAAATAACCCCAAATCAGCTTCTAATACAGAAGCTAATCCTTCCAAATTACTCTCTAACGAAGAAGTTGACTTTTCCCCAACTCGTAAAATAAGAGATTCAAGGCGGTCTTCAATCTCTTGATTTTCTGAAACCCGCCTACGTTTCTTATAAACCCGATCTGAAATAAAATAAAATAGATTAATACTGATACAAATAATTATAAAAATTATTATATTTCCGATACTAAAGCAAACTAACCATATCCATCATCATCATCGTGTGCTCTTCTCCGACTCATTTTGGATTCGAACTATTGATTACAATATCATGAAATCGGCTTGTACCAATTAATTGTACTTACACCCTTCAATTATTTTATTATAAATCTATTTTTTACAAAAAAATTCTTATCCCCGTGTTTCGAAATGAAACGACGATCGCGTCGTCGTCGTCGTCGTGGGCCAGCAATGCCAGCATTGACTGTAGAGTTGTAGACTAGTGGCGTCACGAGTCGTGACGACGGTATATTGTGGAAACTGATGCGCGAATAATATGAATAAAATGAATAAGAATTGAGATTCAAAACTTTGACGAATGAGCTCACATTTAACTAATAAATAACCCTTTTTCAGTTTAAATAATCCATACGATACTTCTGTTATAATTTAATTTGGATAATAAGTCTCGGGTGGTGATACTATCAACTTATTTATTCACTAAAATAAATAACGACGTTGAATACCGCTCTACCATCTAGCGTGTTGCCGAAAGTTGTTTTTGTAGAAATAACTAAATTGGAACTTGATGAGGGCCTTGTAACGTACACCCGATGGACATTGATTCGTGTCGTTAGTGACCGTCATGCATAACCTTTTCAATTGTTTTATCATTTCTTATATCAAAAGGTTATGCGTGACGGTCACTAACGGGGCACGTTCGACACGAATCAATGTCCATTGGGTGTACGTCGCTCTGTACGGGCCGAAACGTCGTTATTTATTTTAGTGAATAAATAAGTTGATACGTTGATAGTATCACCACCCGAGTCTTATTATCCAAATTAATCTATGGCTATCACTAGAGTCATTTAATCATTGTTATAATTTAAGATTACAATAGCATTTTTATAATTTTTATCTTTGTGGTGGCGCCACTAGTCTACAGTTATCATGTATAGAGTTACTTCTTAGAGCCCCTCCTCAATGCGGGTGACAGCGGACATGTAAGGCCCCTGCTACATAATGGCGTTTGCACGCGGGTGCACGCGTATGCAACTAGGGAATATCTAGTAATTTTCGATGCAGCCAACGTGAAAAATTTAGTGCCTCCAAAAAAAGCTGTTCGTTCTCTGCTTTTTTTGGAGGCACTAAATTTTTCACGTTGGCTGAATCGACAACTACTAGTTATCTTACGCATGCATACGCGTGCGCCTGCGTGCAAACGCTCTTATGTAGCGGGGGCCTAAGGGAGCATGTATGTACATAAAGCTGCCTCTACACTGCGTGCCGCGAGCCGTGTGCCCTAGACAAAGACAGATATACGAATCCTATAGGATTTCGTATGGCTGCGTCTACAATACGATATAAACACTAGAGTAAATGCGCAAGTTTTAGTAATTTTAGTGGAAATCAAGTAATATCTAGTAATTTTGAACCTATATTACTAGCTTTTTACTTGATTTCCACTAGAAATTACTAAAGCGCGCGTTTACGCTAGCGTTTACATCCTATTATACACACAGCCTATATCTGTCTTTGTTTAGGGCACGCGGCGGCGGCTCGCAGCACGCCGTGTAGAGGCAGCTTTAGGCCCTAGACACATAAGCGCGTTTGTTCGCGTTTGGCTGCGGGTGGCCGCGGTCGGCCGCGGTCAGCCGCGGTAAGAGCGCACGCGCTCGCTTCTCTCATTGGTCGTCGTAGGCGTGCGCGTCCGCTGAGTCCGCTTCCAGCCAATGCGAGAAGCGAGCGCGTGCGCTCTTACAGCGGCTGATCGGCGTCGTAGGCGTACGCGTCCGCTAAGCTCGCTTCCAACCAATGGGAGAAGCGAGCACATGCGGTCTTATCGCGTCCGACCGCGGCCGACCGCGGCTGACCGCAGCCAGACGCGAGCAAACGCGCTTATGTGTCTAGGGTCTTATGTATGTACATGCTCCCTAACCTGTCCGCTGTCACCCGCATTGAGAAGGGGCCCTTAACTTTTGGAGCTATTTCCATAAAGCGATTACAATCGCAATTGAATCAATTATAGCGAATCCTCATTGCATGATTTATGATTTATAACAGTGAATCCACATTGCATGCCGTATGCCGTATGCCGTTTGCCGTTTGCTGTCAGAAAAAAAAGTTGTTGTCTGAAATCGATAGGATTTATAACTCTATGGTTATAAATCCTATAGGAATTTTGGGGCAACAACTATTTTTCTGACGGCATACGGCATACGGCATGCAATGTGGATTCAATGTAAGGCTTTGGCCACATATGTGAATACGCTTGCGCATGAATCCGCATAGCGCAGTGGAGTCACTAGGAAAACTTTGTAATACCAACTTTGCAGGAAAGTCACTATGATTTCGTGAGGAACTTCTATTGTTGAGAGGGTTCACGAAGTCATACTGACTTTCCTGTACAGTTGGCACTAGCGAGTTTCGCTTAGGCCGTCTAGTGATTCCGCTGCGCCGTACGCATTCATGCGCAAGCGTATTCACATATGTGGCCAAAGCCTAAGAGCCGTGTCGTGCTGTGTCGTGCTGTGCCTTGCCGTGCCATGCCTGGCTCTTGCCATGCCTTGCCTTTTCATTCCTATTTCTGTCGGTTTATATACATGTATTCTATATCTCTGTAGGAACGAAACGGCAAGGCACGGCAAGAGCAAGACACGACACGGCAAGGGCAAGGCAAGGCACAACACGACACAGCATGACACGGCTCTTATGTATACATTGTCCCTAAGGGAGAATGTACATAAGCGCTGCGCTACGCTGAGCTACGCTACGCTGTCGCATTGATTACTTGTAGACCTCGTCGCTGATTGGCTAATATTTAAATGTTAGCTAATCAGCGACGTGGTCTACAAGTAATCAATGCGACAGCGTAGCGCAGAGCAGCGTAGCGTAGCGTAGCTCAGCGTAGCGCAGCGCTTATGTACATTCTCCCTAACAGTAAGTCCACATTGCATGCCGTATGCCGTATGTCTATGCCGTATGCTGTCCAAAAAAAAGTTGTTATCCGACCTCTAGAGAAATTATGATCACAGTCTAATGTCGAACAGACCTATACTCTCGTTTAATAAACAAGCATACTATTCGCAAGGGGTTAAGTTTTTAAATCCGAGCAGCAATATACTTAGACAGAAGACTAAGGCGTAAAAATATTGAAAAAATATTAAAAAAAATAAAAATAAAAATATTCTCAACTTGTAAGTAAATATCTATCTTGCTTAAGAAACAACTTCGTGGATAAATTGAGGTTGAATTAATAAATTGGTAGAATCAAAAAGGGTAATTATTACGGTGAAAGTACAATTGTTGCAAGGATGTAAACGGAGGTTCGGTCGAAGGTTGATCTCAGAAAAAGATACACTGCTTTATTTCAAAAAGATGTATTTTATTGGCACTAATCATTTAAAGTAATACACCGACACGTGTGCTCGCTTCGAAAGCTTGAGCTGTTCTGTCCTGGTTACTCGCATTTACTTTACTCCTATCCTACACGCCACCTGACGGTCAATCGGTCCGCTAAACATCGCGAGAAATAAAACTGCATTTCCCAACATCCTCCCACCTGAGCTTTAAGCTCACCTGATCTTATAACATTTTAGGATTCGTATCTGCGATTCTTAATGACCGCGCGACCGGAGCGAGTCACATATTCGGAAGAAGCGCAAGGGGCAATTACATTATCGGTTTTGTTGATTGTTCTTTCACCTAAAGACGGTAATTCAACTTTATCCCTTATTTCTATTAATTTTTCTTTCGCTACATTGTTCGCAAAATCTTGAGTCAGTTTTTCTACAGGCTGATCAATCTCCAGAGGGAACAAACGCTGTATCGGTCGCGTTAACTCTCCATTTTGAGTTTTTACTCTGTAAACTCGTACATTCCCATCTCGTCCAGTATACGCCGATATTACACGTCCGAGCGGCCAATTAATTCGTCTTTGATCGTCGTTTCCTACTAAAACTAAGTCGCCAACGTGTAATTCGCGCCTTTCTTTTAACTTAACATTATCTCTTAGTTGCCCAAAATATTCAGAACGAAAACGCCGACGCAAATCGCTTTTTAATTTCTGCCAATAGCGCGATCTTTCACGAAGATCTATCTCTGCTACGTTGTCCAGATCCGGCACGCCCACTTCGCGTATTTCCTGTAGGAATAAGTTGGGCGTTAGGGTAACTAGATCGTTACAATCTGAAGACAGGTAAGTCAACGGTCTAGCGTTAATGACAGCTTCGCAATCGCAGAGGATCGTGTACATATCCTCGTTATTTACACACGCCTTTGCTAAAATCCTTCGCAACAGATGTTTTAAGAGACGAACAATCCGCTCCCACCAACCTCCCCACCACGCAGCAGATGGAGGGTTGAAATGCCACTCAATCCTTTTAATAGTCGCATTTTTAGCAATTAACTCCCAATTTAATTTATCAAAACTGCCTTCGGCGCCCACAAAATTGGTTCCGTTATCGCTAAATACGTCGGAGGGTCTACCTCTACGGCCGATAAATCGACTAAAACCCTTGATGAACGCCGTCGTTGACAGGGATGATAAAAGCTCGAAATGTACCGCTCTGTAAACCGCGCATGTGAAAATGCATACGTAAGCCTTTTGGCCACCTTTAAGGAACAACGGACCGGCTAAATCTATGCCGACAATTTCGAAAACCGATGCATCTCTAATGCGTTGTACAGGCAAAGGTACTGAAATACTTTCCATGTGTTTCGTCTCATAGCGTTTGCATTTTACGCACTTTAACAATACAGAACGGATTTTTCGACGCGCTGAAAAAATCCAAAATCTTTCGCGCAAGCTACACAATACTGTCTGAGCACCGGCGTGTCCTAATTTATTGTGCTCTTCTCGTACAATTAACGTGACAACGTCGTGCGCGGAATCTAGTAATATCGGACAACGAAAATTCTTGGAGTCATCGCGATAAAAGATCTTTGACTTTAATCTCAGCAAACCGTATTCGTCTTTAAAAACATTCAATGATTTTAATTTAGCGTTTTGCTCATCGACAAACATTTCCTTTTGAATCATACGCAAAAACAAATTTTCCGCCGCTTCAATTTCTCTACTAGTAAGGTAATTACATACAATTCTCTTTTCTTTTTCTTTAATACGCGAATTTTCCTTAAATCTACAAATCCATGCTAACATCTTTACAATTTGACTGTAAGTCGAAAAATACCGCAAATATTCGTTAGATCCGTTTACACGCGTTTCATTCAATAAAACTACTGACTTTACAGCCGTCTTCTTCGTCTCGCTACTAACCTCTTCCTCATTCACAACCAGCTCTTCTGTGGGCCAATGTTGAGGAGCTGCTCTCAGCCATGCTGGGCCCTCCCACCATTTGGAAGCGGCAAGTTGTGAGGGACTGCATCCCCTCGACGGCAAATCAGCTGGGTTATGAGCCCCTGGAACATGACGCCATACTGCTCCATCAGTGAGTCTTCTTATCTCCTGGACACGGTTCCATACAAAAGTGGACCATTGCGCTTCTCTATTGATCCAAGATAGAACCGTCGTGGAATCAGTCCAGTATACAATCTCGTAGTTAGCAGGTTTCATGGCTTTTACTATGGAATCGGCCAAGCGAGCAGTGATGGTTGCCGCAAGCAGCTCGAGCCGCGGAATGGTTACGCCTTTCGATGGCGCGACGCGAGCATTCGCCCTGATCAGCTGCACCTCGACGTTGCCTTCGTTTTCTACTCGAAAAAAGACCGCTGCGGCGTAGGCTTGACAACTAGCATCTGCAAAAGCGTGTAAACTTACATTACTGGAACTAGTGATCGTACCTAGTTTTCTAGGTATTTTCGCATGTGACAAATTATTTAAATCGTTTAGCCATTTTAAAAATTTCGTCTTCATCTCAGCGTTGAGCTCTTCGTCCCAATTAAGATTTTCTTTCCAAATCTGCTGCAACAGTAGCTTCGGGTACAATAGTGCTGGACACGTGAATCCAATAGGGTCGAATACGTGTTGCGCAGCAGATAGCAGGACTCTCTTTGTCAGTGGCTCAAACTTGAAGTCCTTTAAAAATGACAGATTTATGGAAAGAGTGTCGCTTTCCTTGTTCCACACGATACCAAGCACCGTAGTTTCAACTAGGCCTTTATCCCCAGTGTGCTCCCACTTAGTCAGCTCGAATCCAGCTGCTCTTAAGACACGCGTCGCTTCGTCCATGAAAACCTGCAACTCCTTTTCATTATTGACGCTGGTTACGCAGTTGTCCGAGTAGAAACACTCCATCATTTCTTGGATAGTACTTTCGCTAGCTGTAACATTAACAATATTATTTTTCACATTATTCAGATGCAGCTTAATTGTAGCAGCAAGTATAAAGGGACTAGATGTGACGCCGAATACAACTCGTTTATGGCGAAAAGCAATCAACACTCCATTACGTTTCCACTAAAAACGCAAAAAATCTCGGTCTTCCGTTGCTACGCACATCTGAAGAAAAGCCTTTTTTATATCAGCAGTCAGTCCCAGCTCTTTTCTGCGGAATTTAAAAAATATTGAACAAATCAGTTCGATCAGATTCGCCCCTGTCTCTAAACAATCGTTTAAAGATGGAAAGTTCTTCTCTCGTGCGGACGTGTCGAATACTGGACGAATCTTTGTCGAAGTACTACTCATCTTGATTACTGGGCGGTGGGGAAGGTAATGAGCAAAATTATTCATCTCACTGGGAGGTACCCTTTCAATTATTCCTTCTCGTTCCCATTCAGCAAAAATCTCATCATATTTTTCTAAAAGCTGATTTTTCTTCAATTTTTCTATAGTGCTCTCCAATCTCTTCAGAGCTAAAACTTCGTTTGACGAAACTGGTACTTGATCAGGGATCCAAGGCAGTTTGACTTCGTATCTTCCTTCCTTATTTAAAAAGGTTGTTTCTATAAATCTGTTCTCAATATCGGATTGCCTTTCTTGCTTAGTATTTCTTTTCGCGGGATCCTGTATGCCCAGTACGTCCAAACGCCATAAGTTAGAAATACTGGCCTCTTCGATTGCGAGCATATTCAGCAATAAGATAGAATCATCTTTCGGGTTCACGGATAAATCTTTTCCCATTACAGTCCATCCGAAGTGCGTCTCACTGGCTGTAAGGCCACACTTTAAGTTACGTTGCTTGCCAGTCATTAATTTTCCTGCTATATCTGCACCTATAAGCAAGTCTATAGCATCTTTGTTTGCACTACTATCAGACAACGTTATATCATGTGACTGAAGCTCTTTTAAACAGCTATCAGATTTTATACTGTGCAGATTTTCACAAATAACTTTCTGGTCCATGGCCTTGAAATTACAGGCGTAGTTACTCGTTAAGCTCCTTAAATGAATAGTGTAGATATTGTGATTCTGCGGTGTGGACTTTACTCCTCCAAACAATGCATGGCTTAGCTCGCAAGAATCAATCGACACGTAATTCATTTTCTTAGCGACATCACTAGTAATATAGGATCGTTGTGATCCGGTATCTATAAGTGCTCGTACTATGCACTCTTCCTTTCCATTTATCATCTTTATACGCAGCGTTTGCAGATGTACGTAAGGCTTATCTATAAAACTCGCAAGATTGATCTCTTCACTTTTCGGCTTCATGACGTCGCTTTCCGTTTTCTCAACTGTACTCTCCTTTTTCGAATGTTCGAAACACATTAGCAGTACATGCCTTTTGCCACACCATGGACACTTTAATTTAGCCTTGCACTGTTTGAAATAATGTCCTCGCCTTAAGCAGTTCAAACAACAGTTGGCTTCTTTGGCAACAGTGCGACGCTCTTCCAGAGGGAGCTTCTTGGCTTTATTGCAGTCGGTACTGGTATGGTTACTATTTCTACAGAAAATGCATTCTGCCACCTTTTCAGTCTGTGCCAGTAGTCCAACGGCGGTCGGTACGTCAGAATTAGATGCGGCCTTTTGCTTGTTTACACGCTTTGTTTTTCCGTTATCACCTTGCATCGAAAATCCCGCAATGGCCATGTTGATGCGCTCCTCTCCGTCGACTTCAGCGGACAAAAACGCCATAAGCCTTGTCAAACGTTGCTTCGACTCTTCCGCGCCATCTGGGGCCGACGAACGCTGCCACGCACGCAACACATCCTCCGGTATAGCCGATTCGACAAGCGGGAAAAGCATAGCCGCGCACTTGTCTGACGTAACTCCGAGTGTTTCGAGGGCACTCATGTACGCCATGAGCTTGTCGTAGAGACTCGCTAGTGTTAACTTATCTTTTCCATTTACAACGTTATTTAACACTAGACACAATAACTCGCGCACATAAACCTCAACTTGTAGATCATCTTTTCCGTATCTTTTCTTCAAGGCTTCAACTGCTTTTGTGTAGTTCTCCCTCGTTGGCGGAAAACTTAAAACCAAGTCATGTGCACGCGATCCACTTTCCATCGACTGTAGTAAATAATGGAACTTGTCTTCGCTGTCAATCTGGTTATCTTCGTGAATTTTGCGAAACTGGTTCCAAAAGTGTAGCCAGTCACGTACACTGCCCGAAAATTTAGAAATTTCAATGGTCGGTAATTTCAATTTCTTCCTATCTTGCTGAGCCATAATGACAGTTGGACGATCGACGGGACGCGTCGAATTCTCGGAAGCAGTGCTGTCAGAATTCTTGCACAAATTCGAGACTTTTCGTTTTACAGTTAGAAATCTCTTTTTATACTCATCATTGGAGCTGTTTTCCGTGTTAAACAGCGCTTCGTAGTTGTCTCCGCCGCTGTCCAAAATACAATTAATCACTTTTAGAGAACTTTCATTTAGCTCCGTCATCTTTTCTTCCAGTAGTTCAAAAGCAACCAAAATTTCATCTATATCCGGCTGTTCGGTGCCAAGCAGTGTGTTGAGCTCGTTTAACGCCTTTGTGAAAGCCGTCCTATGTGCCGATCTAACCTTCTTTAACACGTCCATGCTGCAGTCTTAACCTCACCACTCGTCCTGTCACGGTCGCCAAATGTTGCAAGGATGTAAACGGAGGTTCGGTCGAAGGTTGATCTCAGAAAAAGATACACTGCTTTATTTCAAAAAGATGTATTTTATTGGCACTAATCATTTAAAGTAATACACCGACACGTGTGCTCGCTTCGAAAGCTTGAGCTGTTCTGTCCTGGTTACTCGCATTTACTTTACTCCTATCCTACACGCCACCTGACGGTCAATCGGTCCGCTAAACATCGCGAGAAATAAAACTGCATTTCCCAACAACAATGGTGTTCCGTGCCATGCTCCGTGCTATGTTCCGTGCTCTGTTCCGTGCTCTGTGCCATCTGTGCGCGGCGTCCACACTGTTACTGTTGATTTCATAATTCTGGTCTAAAATTTTTTTTTCTTTTTTTTAACAATTTTAATTACATCAATATTTCTAGTAAATGTACACAATGTTCTGCTACATTTATTGCTCTCAATATTTTATTGCAATTATAATTTTTCTGGAGTCGTTCGTTCATCTTTTAACACTTTTAATAACATCACTATCACTGTATTACTATATACTATATACACTTATATTACACTGTAAAAACTGCTGTCTAAATTTACGACTTTCAAAATTATAATAAAATTACAAATTTTATTAATATCTCAATTATATTACAAATTACAAACCTCGTAAAATATATAGGATTATACTGTTTATAGTATTATAGTACGTAGATAAAAATGTTATAGAGATGGCACACCAACGTTAAATTTTGAACCAGAATTATGGAATCAACAGGAACAGTGTGGATGCCGCGCACAAATGGCACTGAGCACGGAACAGAGCACAGAACAGAGCATGGAGCATGGCACGGAACACCATTGTACTTTCACCGTCAGGGAGAGTGCACATAAACGCTACGCAACGCTCCGCGACGCAACGCAACGCTACGGTTACTTGTAGAATTTGTTGCTGATTGGTTAATAAGCTTTGTGGTGTACGAGATAAAAGTATATTAGCCAATCAGTAACAAATTCTACAAGTAACCGTAGCGTTGCGTTGCGTCGCGTGGCGTTTATGTATACTCTCCCTTAAGGGAGAGTCCAGACTGGCGCTGCGCGTACGATCCGCGGATGCGCGCTGCGCGTCCAACCAATGACAGCTTGGCTCGAGCGGAATCGAGTAGAAAGAACGATGATCTAGTCCGCTCGAGCCAAGCTGCTATTGGTTGGATGCGCAGCGCGCATCCGCGGATCATACGCGTAGCGCCAGTCTGGACTCACCCTAACGTCCTTTCCACATGGAGTGCGTCGTGCGCCGGAGCCTTTCTACAACACGGAAAGAAGTTTTGTTGAGCCGCTCGCTAAAACGCTATTGATGCGCTTACACTGCCGAGTGAACGAGCCGCTCTCTCAGGTTTGGTGCGTGAGACGCCAATATTCGTGCTCCCGCGCAACAAGGATTTTGGAAAGTGGTGCACTCTAGTGATTGGCAAACTACGCACTGTCTTTATGGCATCTGAACGTCCAACATCCAACGGCAACGGCAACGATCGTCTTAATTGATCATCATTGTATTGTTTTTATAAGTTTTATATATTAAATTTATAAATTAATATTGCTGTTGTAGTCTTTCAAGTTACAATGAACGAGTTCCTACAAAAATATAAGTTACCCCAAGAACTAAGGGATATTTTTCACAGTAAGTATACAATGTTTACATTCGTAAAACGTAACCTATAAGATTTTAATATATTATGATATGTGTGTGTGTGTGTGTGTGTGTGTGTGTGTGTGTGTGTGTGTGTGTGTGTGTGTGTGTATATATATATATATTTATATTTGCGTGCACGCATGCAGTTTTTATTTTTGTTTGTAAATTTTGCATTTTGGTTAAATGTTTTCGTTTAATTATTAAATTTTGATGATCTTCCCAATCCTGCGCCTTGTCTCTCAATTAAAAATAGTACAACACATTTTATAGCTTCTCGATATCGTTTGTAATTATAAGTTTTATTTTCCTCGCTGAATTGTAATGCCTAGCTTATAAGTTTTATAATTTGTTAATAAATAAAAAAATTGCTAATTATACAATTTACTTTATTATTAAACTCTTTCACAAGCATATTTTTCTGTTACATGTACCACATTGCATGGGCATGGGTAATATAAAAGTTTCGAAAAAATTAAAAAAAAAAAACTTTTTATAGACGCAAGAATAAGAAACTTCTAAGATATAAGATCTGAGTCTGAAAGTGATATATCTAACGAAAAATGAGGCCTTATTTTATTTGTATTTGTAGTAGAGTTATTTTCAATGGAACAATTGCTTATATCAATCCATTTTAACGGAGCACCGTCCGCCAGCCGTTGAGTGTTCGTACCGGCGAAAATTGTATGCCAGTAGTACACCAACAGGCGGCGCCGCTCTCCGAAATCGTTGGTGCGTCGGAACTCGAAAATTGGCGCGCCACTCACCAAAACTGAGAGAGCGGCTCGTTAACTCGGCCGTGTAGTCGCACCAATAGAGTTTTAGCGAGCGGTTCAATAAAACCTCTTTCCGTGAATAGATTCAGTTCAGTCGTTCAGTTCCGTCGAATACATTGTGAATATATCTATATACATAAGTATATATAGATATATTCACAATGTATTCGACGGAACTGAACAGTTGAACTGAACGTATTGTAGAAAGGCTCCCCCGTGCGTCGCGTCGTGCGCCGCGGTTCCGATCGCTTGAATACAGCAACTCTATGCTGATTGGTTAATTCTCTTTTACCATCTAGTTTCGTCAAAGAAATTAACCAATCAGCATACAGTTGCTGTATTCAAGCGATCGGAACGCGGCGCACGACGCGACGCACGGCGCACGACGCAATCCATGTGGAAAGGACGTAAAAACTCTGTACCGAAAAAATTAAAATGAAACAAGTATAAGGGACAATCAAATATTTATAAAAATTCATACGCAAAATTTGTTGAAAGTATTATAATTCTATATATTAATAAATTAAATTTACTAATAAATGCAAACTCTAAAATTTGATCTTTAGAATAAAATCCAGATAAAAAGGGCAACCCGCATTTATTATTAGTATTAATAAATATTATTAGTTGATAATATTTATTGGTGTCAGTAATAAGTACCTTTTAGAAGGATTTCAGTGAATTCATACTCGAAGTTTTTAATAATTACCCTTTTTGATTCTACCAATTTATTAATTCAACCTCAATTTATCCACGAAATTGTTTCTTAAGCAAGATAGATCTTTACTTACAAGTTGAGAATATTTTTATTTTTTATTTATTTTTTTTTTAATATTTTTTCAATATTTTTACGCCTTAGTCTTCTGTCTAAGTATATTGCTGTTTCGATTTAAAAACCTAACCCCTTGCGAATGGTATGCTTGCTTATGAAAAGAGAGTATAGGTCTGTTCGGCATTAGACTGTGATCATAATTTCTCTAGAGGTCGGACAACAACTTTTTTTTCGACGGCATACGGCATACGACATACTGCATGCAATGTGGACACACTGTAAGGGACTCGCCACAAATGGACCGTGCTGGGGCCTGATTCTAAATTTGTCTCGATGTCGAGACACACAAAACCGAGAACTATTTGTCTCGGCGAGTCCAACTCCGAGAACAATTTGTCTGGTGAGTGCAACTCCGAGAACTATTTGTCTCGGCGAGTGTGACTCCGAGAACTATTTGTCTCGGCGAGTGCAACTCCGAGACACAATACGAGTCGGCTTCGGGCTGTGTCGGTACAGTAGTGTCGGTTGGTCAACGGCGCTTGCGCGGCCAATGTTTTTATTCTGATTTACTTCCAAGACTGGCGCTGCCCATCCACGGATCGTACGCGTAGCGCCAGTCGGAAGTAAATCAGAATAAAAACATTGGCCGCGCAAGCGCCGTTGACCAACCGACACTACTGTACCGGCACAACCCGAAGCCGACTCGTATTGTGTCTCGGAGTTGCACTCGCCGAGACAAATAGTTCTCGGAGTCACACTCGTCGAGACAAATAGTTCTCGGGGTTGCACTCGCCGAGACAAATAGTTCTCGGAGTTGCACTCGCCGAGACAAATAGTTCTCGGTTTTGTGTGTCTCGACGTCGAGACAAATTTAGAATCAGGGGCCTGATTCCGTACTAAAAATGTGTTGTGCGACACAGCGACTTATCCGACACAGCGACTCAGCATACGCTCGCTTCTCATTGGTGGTCGGAGAGGGGCGGGGCCTGGGGCCTGATTCCGTACTAAAAATGTGTCGTGCGACACAGCGACACAGCGACACACGCGCTTGCTTCTCTCTTTGGTCGGCGAAGAGGGGCGGGGCCCGCTTCAACCAATGAGAGAACGAGCGCGTGAGTATGCTGTATCGCACGAGTCGCTGTGTCGGATAAGTCGCTGTGTCGCGCGACTTACAGCTATGTCGATGTTTAAACCCTTGTATTTATGATCCAACATAAAAAAAAAACTTAGAGACACATCCACATAGCTGTAAGTCGCGCGACACAGCGACTTATCCAACACAGCGACTCGTGCGATACAGCATACGCACGCGCTCGTTCTCTCATTGGTTGAAGCGGGCCCCGCCCCTCTTCGCCGACCAATGAGAGAAGCAAGCGCGTGTGTCGCTATGTCGGATAAGTCACTGTGTCGCTGTGTCGCACGACACATTTTTAATACGGAATCAGGCCCCAGGTCCCCGTGCCGTGCCGTCGCCGCCCGGGTCCGTATCCTCTAAGCTGTGGTGACTTTTGCCGTTTATATGTACGGCAGCGACAAGCTTGTCGTGTCGTTTGTGTCTCGCTCTTGTGAGCTACAAAGTATGTGGTTGTCGCCGTTGTCGATTTGTCTGTCGAGTGTCGATGCACCATCACGAACTCTGACGGTCATGGAACATGTGCGCGAACCGTATGGCAATACTCGCATTGTCCACGATACAGAAGTTTTAACATTTCCTTTTTTATTTAGTTCAGGAATCATGTTTATCAATAATGGATTTTCAGTTATCAAATTCTGCTCAACAAATGCGAATGGACCAAAGTAAAATGGAAAAAATGTTAACATGTTGTAAACTACATGTGTCAGCAGTATCGTTATTGATAATAGCTAGAATATTAAAAAAAAAAAGAAAAAAGCTCAGGAGATGGTGGGTTTTTGTGTATCTACTAAAACATGAACAATAATATATTTTATTACAAATTATTATTATTATTAAATTAAATTAAATAATTAATAATAATAATTATTAACAATTAATAATTATTAATAATTATTAATAATTATTAATAATTGATTTATTAAATTATTATTTATTTTATTACAAACGAGGACACAACAGTTCTATGTGACATACAGTAGGTTAAGAGTTGCTTTTTTATTTTAATCTATGCTATTCCATGCTATTAAACAAAAAAAAAAGTGTTATAACACCCTAAAATTAACATAATGTTGACATTAGCAAAATTTGCAATGATTTAACAATGATTTTACCTGCAGAATATTTCGGAGCAATCCAGCAGGCTATGCTTGATTTTTTCGTCATAAACAAAGATTGCAGATGGTAAACTCATATGTACAAAAGGGCTTGGAGCACGGAAGCAATACTCTTGATAGACGGCGCACTCCGATTCGAAAAGTGCTCGGCACGCTATGGCTCGGGGCCCTTTCTACATATGTGTGTTCTGTCTGTTCTAGACAACTTCTCTCTATGTCTGTTTCTGTCTTACATAAACGGAACAGATATCTCCGTCTTTGTCGGGAACACACAGAACACATAGAACACACATATGTAGAAAGGCCCCAGGGCGGCCCGGGCGGTGACGGCACGGCAGGCACGGTCTGTTGAAGTGGAAAGAAGTTTCCACGTAGCGCGCGGCGGTGGCGCTCCACATGCGGTGTGTGCATATGTGTGTCTGTATACAATGGATGTGTGTGTGCGTGAGCGAAGGAGCAGGCGAGATGTGGACGCGAGTTAGTGTAGAGCGGGGCTGAGAGGCGAGGGAGAAGGGGCAGTTTTGGCGGATTTGACCGGCTGCGGCATGCTCGGTTGAGATCGTTTTTTGACTCAAGTAGTACTAAGCAAGCGAAGAGGATCGGCGTTTCGCTCAGACGGTTAGTGTAGCGCGGAACCCTGAACGGAGAATTTTTCTGGATGTAATCCACGCTCCCGTAGCACTACCTCTCCACAATCAACAAAAATGGGACGCCTCCTTGAAAGGACTGGGCCCTTCTCCCCCGACGGTTGAACCCCATCGCTCTCGCGGGATCCCAGGTACGTAAGGAGCGTTTTTAGCGTCAAGGCAGCCGTACTCGTCGACAACTACCCTTGTGGTAGCATGAGGTAAGAGAAACGAAAGTGGTAATGCGTTTCCACTGATACTCAGGACTCGTGCGACACGAGTGAGTAAGTGAAAGGGCCATTTTGCCCAGCGGCCGCGCTGTGACTCGTGTGACACGAGCAACTCAGCCGGACACGCATTCGAATTCTAGCTATTCGTGCGACGCGAGCAATTATGAACAAACGCCTGTTTGTCGGCTCGACAATTCATGCGACATGAATTACCGCATCAGGCCGATTCGCGCCCATTTCGAACAACGCGGAATGTCGTTATTCCAACGTACTAACACGGTTCTTAAATTCAACGTCCGCGCGTGACCAATCTGCCAGCACAGTTTCGCATTCGATCGATCCTAAGTCTAAGCTAGTGCAGTAGTAAATCTTTGTCAACGAAATCAATGTAATTTATAATTTCTAAAAATAAAGGAAGGTGAGATTCAACCCTCATTGACATAAAGGCCGTATTGTATAGCTTAATTAATTCTCGACCCAACCACCACGAATTTTCGACTCTTTAAATTGAATTCGGCGCGCACGCGCAAAGGCTAGGTAGGAGATTAGAGTAAGGGCTGAATACTAATTAATTGCTATTCGAACTACACAGGTTTCGGTGAAGCTTGTGAACAACTCAACATTTTTGGTGCCTCCTGTGAGGTATGAGACCTCGCTCACGTCAAGACAGCTTGTCCACATCATTGACAACGTTCATCCACGCACGACTCCACCAACGAACCTCATCATCGCTTAACATCATCGATTCAAGTATCAACGCCATAGTCATAGACCGTCATCTCCAGCGAACAGCGACGTCACGAACCATCGTATCCGAAGTACCAGCGCCTGAGCGAACGGAAGCGAAGCGGCACGTTGATGTATAGCGCGATATTGTAATGTGCGGTCAATTGTTCATTCGCTATGAGTGAGAGAGCATGCGCAGTGGTTGCCATCAAGGCCAATGCGATTAAAGTCTTCGCCGACGAGTTGAAAAAAATGCTCGCGGCGGAAGTGATCGACTGATCGGAGATAACCGTGCGGTATGACGATTTAACTTGTTCCTTTCGAAAATATGAGGAGGCTTATGAGAATTTGTGCATTCTCGATCGAAAGAAGGCGGATGATCTCGAGTGGAACGCGATCCGCGCGCTTTATTACTCAGTCGCGCGCGAAGTAGCTAAACTCGCGGAGGCAGAGACACCGGCTGTCGACCGAACGTCATTTTCCGGACTGCCTCTTGCCAACTCCACGATCGTGGAGAAATGAAGGTTGCCACGACTTCCCGACGCTAAGGTTCCGACCTTTGATGGCAACTACGAGGAATGGTTTTCATTCAAAAATGCGTTTCTTAGCATAGTAAACACGCAAATGGTCGATGATGTCGTTAAATTTATTCACTTGAGAAATTCACTCGCAGGAGAGGCTTTAAATAAAGTTAACATCTTTGATATTCGAGGGGAAAACTATGCTAAAGCGTGGAAAACACTTGTTGACACGTACGAAAGGAAGCGCATTCTTGTATCAAAGCATATGAACGCGATTTTGGATATAAGCCCGGCGAAGGCCGTCTCATCAAAGGAGGTGTCGCGCGTAGTTGACGAAGCCAAGCAACACTTGAATGTCCTAGACGGTTTGAACACAAAGGTTGACGACGCTATGGTAATTTGTATTCTGGAGCGAGCGCTGCCTGCTAAAACAAGGAAAAAATGGGAGGAATCGCTCGAACTGGACGAATTGCCCAAGTTGGAAAAATTCTATAAATTTATCGGAGAATATGTATTTCGTCTATGCACGTTAGAAGCGAACAGCGCTCGCGAACGAAATGTATCAAACGGCAAACGGGCATCCGACGCGCAGCGTGACACGAAGGCGCGGAAAGGAGTCGACAACGTACGAACGTTAGTCACGGCGTCTGCGTCCACCTGTTCATATTGTAATGAGCCACACGCTATTTTTAGATGTCCGAGTTTTGAATCATTGACGGTGCAGCAACGTTGGGACTTCGTTCGGTCAAGCAACCTTTGCGTTAATTGCCTTCGCCGTCACAGCGACAAATGCGGATTCGGACACTGCAAAAAATGTACCAAACATCATAACACTTTGTTACACTCCGATTCTAAGCGCGTTCTTCCGAAGGCTTCGGCGTCGACCGCTTCGGCTCTAGCGCCCTCTCGCCGAGATGGACAAACG
Organism: Torymus aiolomorphi; assembly: GCA_036365515.1. NCBI lineage: Eukaryota > Metazoa > Arthropoda > Insecta > Hymenoptera > Torymidae > Torymus > Torymus aiolomorphi. Next base: position 237,711,490 of record CM070873.1, on the reverse strand, counting down.
GTATGACTAGGCGTGGAGACATTCAACATGCTCTCACGATCAGATCACTCACAGCTAATGACAAGCGCCATCGTTCATGTCCAAGGAGCCGACGCGCGTTGCGTCGAAGCTCGAGCGCTTTTAGATACGTGTTCAACAAATCATGTTGTCACGTCAGAGTTTGTCCGAAAGTTACGATTGCCGATCAAACCCAACAAAATGCTAGTAGGCGCGATGAACGGGGCGAAAACGGCAGCCACAGGTACAGTCGAACTCAGGGTAAGATCACGCGTAACAAATTATCGGGAGGTTTTAAACTGTTTAGTAGTCTCTCGGATTATCGACCGTACACCAAGTAGTGTATTCCCGCGAGAAAAATTAAACATTCCCGGCAACATTCCCTTGGCCGACCCTCGATTCCATATCCCTAGCGCAGTCGATTTGTTGATAAACTCCGGCATCTCGGTGGCACTTCTATCGATAGGTCAAATAAAATTGTCTACGGAACACTATGAGATGCGATTACAGAAAACGCTGCTAGGCTGGGTGATCACTGGAGGAATGAGCGCTGACATCGGGGGTTCGGCGGCTTGTCATTTGTCGGAGTTAACCAAGCAAGTCGCGCGTTTCTGGGAGATCGAGGAGTGATCGGGTGTCGCGACTCGAGGCCGCGAAGATGAGCAATGTGAGAATCATTATGTCAGTACCGTCAGACGAGAAGCTAACGGTAGGTACTCGGTTAGTCTACCGTTTGAGAATAATAACGCAGACTTGGGAAACTCTAGAGAACAAGCGACTCGGAGGCTCTACGCGTTGCAACGTCGGTTGCACGCAAACCCTGAATTGCAACGCGACTACTTCGCGGTGATTCAAGATTACTTGGATCAAGGGCATTTGACATACCTAGAAGGAGAACCATCGGGAGGTTACTTTATGCCGCACCACGCGGTCATAAAGCACCACAACTAAACTCGTCAAGCACCACAACTAAACTTCGGGTCGTCTTTGACGCGTCCGCTAAGTCAGATACTGGTCAGTCGTTGAACCAAGCACTACATACGGGCCCAACGATACAACCGAAGTTATTCGATCACCTTTTGCGGTTCCGCGTTTACAAATACGTGCTGGCCGGAGATATCGCACAAATGTATCGGCAAGTATCGGTCGATCCTCCCGACCGTCGATTTCAAAGAATTCTATGGCAACGCGATGGGCGGATTGAAACCTTCGAGTGAAGCACCGTGACCTGCGGAGTTTCCGCCGCTCCGTATTTGGCAATCCGCACCCTCCACCAGCTAGCTGCCGACGAGCGGGCACGTTTTCCTCGCGCAAGCACCTCCTTGATCCGCGAATTCTACGTCGACGATTGGATAACGGGCGCTAACACTATCGGAGAAATTTTGGAAATACGTGGCGAGATGATTGAATTGCTTCGCAGCGGAGGATTTAACATCCGGAAATGGGGGTCGAATCACGAGCATGTACTTGGCAGTCTAGAACAAAAGGATTTTAGGTCAAATGACGATTCCGAAACGGACTCCATGCGAAAAACGTTGGGGGTGATATGGCGGCCGCGACTCGACGAACTAGCTTACTCGGTTAGGATTATTGATCGTGCGGGTAAGGTCACAAAGCGCCTGATCCTCTCCGAGATCGCCAAGGTTTTCGACCCGCTCGGGTTATTGGGTCCCCTAGTACTAGCGCTGAAAACGATAATCCAAGACTGTTGGAAGGCGAAAATCGGGTGGAACGAGTCCGAATTCCCCAAGCAATCCACACGACGTGGCAAACGTTTGTAACGCAACTACCTTTAATCAAGGAGCTCGCGATTCCGCGGTATTTAGTTTTACCCGACTATGAATCTGTCCAAATTCACGGATTCTGTGACGCAAGCAAACGCGGTTATGGCGCATGTATATACGTACGGTCAACCAATTCAAGCGATCGCGTTCTCGTCCGACTAGCATGCGCCAAGTCGTGGGTGGCTCCAGTGAGCCAGTTATCCATACCTCGATTGGATCTGTGCGGCGCAGTACTTTTGATCCGACTATTCACAGAGGCCCGGGGCGCTCTCCGATTCGGGGTGCTGCAACCCATCCTTTGGACCGACTCGGAGATTGTTTTGAATTGGTTGGAGAAATCACCGTCAGAATTGCAAGTCTTTAAAGGGAATCGCGTAGCTGAAATACAACGAACCTCGGTAGGAGCGCGCTGGCATCACGTCCGTAGTAAAGACAACCTCGCAGAACCGTTGTCGCGCGGACAAACCCCCGCGGAATTTGTCCGAAACAACGCGTGGTTCGACGGTCTCCCATGGTTATATCGCGCGGAAGATCAGTGGCCGGCCACAGAAAGAGTCAACCCTCCCGAGCTGCCAGGACTACGCAAAACCGTTTGCTTGATTACCATTACGCATGATCCATTTTACGTGAGAATATCGTCCTACTCCAAGTTGGTGAGAGTTACCGCGTATTGTTTGCGTATATCGATGATTCCCAAACCCAAGACTCGAACGCTCGATAGAACTGAGAGGGACGAGGCCGAACAGCGGCTCTGGAAATTGATTCAAAACGAGCGGTGGGCGGATGAGATCAAGCGGATATCGGGGGGAGCAGGTGCGAAGAATACCATCGGACGTGTATTCAGACAATGGTTCCAATTTTGTCGGCGCGAACAATCAGTTGCGCGAACTATTCGTCTTGTGTAATACCGAGTCGTTCCAACAGGCCGTATCGGACTGCGCGTCTCGCCTTAATATCAAATGGCATTTCAATCCCCCTCTGTCGCCGCATTTCGGGGGAATTTTGGAGGCAGCAGTGAAGTCGTTTAAGCACCATTTTTATAGGGTGGTGGGTGAAACATCACTCACGTTCGAGGCGTTCACCACGTTAGCTGCTGAGATTGAAGCAGTTTTGAATTCGCGACCGATCGGATTTATGTCCTCTGATCCGAATGATCCAGTGATATTGACCCCAACTCACTTTCTCATTGGTCGACCACTCGTCATGCTACCTCAACCAGATTACACTCTTGTGCCGCGTAACAGATTGAGCATCTGGCGCTTCATCACGAAGACGGTTCAAGATTTCTGGAAGAGTTGGCATCTGGACTATTTAAGCGAAGTCCACCCTACTGAAAAAAACCACATGGGATCCCACGTGGAATCTCACACGAGATCCCACGTGTGAATTTGATATGGGATCCCATGTGGCATCCCACGTTTAAACTCGAAGCATGAATTCCCATATGAGATCCCACAAGAGATCCCACATGGGATCTCATGTGGGATATCATGCGTTTAACTTGAGTACGGGATCTCATGCAGATATGGCGTAAAACTTTGAGTCCCCCATTGTAAGTAACGGAGTTATCAAAAACAAGGCAAGCCTTGTAATTAGGACGCTTCACAAAGAGTCATTTGAACGGTTGACTTACACGCCTTATATACTCTTGGCCGTCCAACTTATCCACAGATAGCACTACCGAAGCACCGCATAGTGGATAAATAGCCGAAGCTTACTTATGAAGAGCCGTCCATCACAAGTTCTGATTTGTCACCGCAATGCGGCGTTCCGATAGCGCTTTCTGTGAATACACTGGATGGCCGAGAGTATATAAGCCGTGTAAGTCAGCCGTTCAAATAACTCTTTACGAAGAGTCCTAATTACAGGGCTTGCCTTGTTTTTGATATCCCCGTTACTCACAATGGGGGACTCAATGTTTTACGCCATATTTGCATGAGATCCCGTACTCAAGTTAAACGCATGATATCCCACATGAGATTCTATGTGGGATCTCTTGTGGGATCTCATGTGGGAATTCATGCTTCGAGTTCAAACGTGGGATGCCACATGGGATCCCATATCAAATTCACACGTGGGATCTCGTGTGGGATTCCACGTGGGATCCTATGTGGGATCCCATGTGGTTTTTTTCAGTAGGGCAGAGACGACAAAAGTGGACCAAGGGGAAGGGAGAGTTGTCGAACGGTTCGGTCGTTATCGTCATTGAGAGGGAACATCAATGTAACAGGTGGCCACTAGGAGTGGTACTCGAAACATATCCCGGAAGCGACGGTAACATTCGAGTAGCGAAAATTAAAACGTCACAAGGCGAATACGTTCGCAATGTCACGCGTTTATGCCCGATACTGCACGTTACAGAAGCAGAAATGGGTAAATGATCGCGCATGATCGTTTAAAATCGGTCTTCACTTATTTGGTCCGACTGCATTGACCGGCGTGCGTGAGTATGTACACCATTGGGAGGAAGGTTTAGGACTCAGGAGCGAAAAACGACACATCTGTGTGTGGGCTGAGCGTTGGCCGACGTCGTTGTACCAGGCCTATAATTATTGCTCGCACACCCTCGCAACGGGGGGAGGATGTTGAAGTGGAAAGAAGTTTCCACGTAGCACGCGGCGGTGGCGCTCCACATGCGGTGTGTGCATATGTGTGTCTGTGTACAATGGATGTGTGTGCGTGCGTGAGCGAAGGAGCAGGCGAGATGTGGACGCGAGTTAGTGTAGAGCGGTGATGAGAGGCGAGGGAGAAGGGGTAGTTTTGGCGGATTTGACCGGCTGCGGCATGCTCGGCTGAGGTCGTTTTTTGACTCAAGTAGTACTAAGCAAGCGAAGAGGATCGGCGTTTCGCTCAGACGGTTAGTGTAGCGTGGAACCCTGAACGGAGAATTTTTCTGGATGTAATCCACGCTCCCGTAGCACTACCTCTCCACAATCAACAAAAATGGGACGCCTCCTTGAAAGGACCGGGCCCTTCTCCCCCGACGGTTGAACCCCATCGCCCTCGCGGGATCCCAGGTATGTAAGGAGCGTTTTTAGCGTCAAGGCAGCCGTACTCGTCGACAACTACCCTTGTGGTAGCATGAGGTGAGAGAAACGGAAGTGGTAACGCGTTTCCACTGATACTCAGGACTCGTGCGAGACGAGTGAGTAAGTGAAACGGCCATTTTGCCCAGCGGCCGCGCTGAGACTCGTGCGACACGAACATCAGCCGGACACGCATTCGAATTCTAGCTACCCGTGCGACGCGAGCAATTATGAACAAACGCCTGTTTGCCGGCTCGACAATTCATGCGACATGAATTACCGCATCAGGCCGATTCGCGCCCATTTCGAACAACGCGGAATGTCGTTATTCCAACGTACTAACACGGTTCTTAAATTCAACGTCCGCGCGTGACCAATCTGCTAGCAAAGTTTCGCACCTCGATCGATCCTAGTCTAAGCTAGCGCAGTAGTAAATCTTTGTCAACGAAATCAATGTAATTTATAATTTCTAAAAATAAAGGAAGGTGAGATTCAACCCTCATTGACATAAAGGTCGTATTGTATAGCTTGATTAATTCTCGACCCAACCACCACGAATTTTCGACTCTTTAAATTGAATTCGGCGCGCACGCGCAAAGGCTAGGTAGGAAATTAGAGAAAGGGCTGAATACTAATTGCTATTCGAACTACACAGGTTTCGGTGAAGATTGTGAACAACTCAACACGGTCCATTTGGGTCTGTCTACACGCCACCACACACCACTACAATACAGCCCACCACACGCATAGTCCGGATGTTCCACTCCGTTCCCCCTCGTATACCAAGTTACCGATTGAGTACAGAAGAATAACAAACGCGACTGCCTCTCTTTTCTATTACGCTGTCGACGCTGTATTCTTTATTGCAAATCCCCGAAGAAAGGTATATAAGTATAAAAAGGTGCATGTAAATTTATTGTTTTGGAGAAGATGAATCAAAATAGGCCTAGTAGAAAAGAGGCAGTCGCGTTTGTATGCAATTGACATAAGGAATAATTAAATTTTCATAGCTCCTGATATGATTACAGTGCACAATAAATGATGATTATATTTTGATTCATCTTCTCCAAAACAATAAATTTACATGCACCTTTTTATACTTATACACCACCGACCCCCTCCCAGCCAACGAAAATTGTCCAAATGAAATAAAAAAAATACCAAAATATAGGATTTAAATTGCTCCTTCCAAAAATATTTATTATGAAAACTGCTCCCTTTTAATTATTTAAAAAATATTGAAATTCACGGTTTCACATGGCCTTAACGATGAAATATGTGACTAAAGAAATAATATCCCTCTGAATGTCGATATTTATAATTTTTACACTAACAGGGATATTATTTCTTTAGTCAATTGTCTTAACGCACTTGGAAAAATTAAAAAAGTTGGAAGAAAGCCGAAAGGAGGTTAGCCATATGAAACGCTTTTTATTTTTTATCTTGAGAAGTTGAATGTTTATAAAAAATCTTATGGTGGAGCAATTTAATATTGATTAGGAGCAGATTACTGCTATTTTTATTTTATTGAGAGCAGTTTGATTAAGCAAGATCGAGTTAATTAAAGATGCAAAAATGATTAAATTATTTTATTTTTTTTTACAATAATTAAAAGGGAGCAGTTTTCATAATAAATATTTTTGGAAGGAGCAATTTAAATCCTATCTTTTGGTATTTTTTTTATTTCATTTGGACAATTCTCGTTGGCTGGGAGGGGGTCGGTAGTGAGCGCTCCCGCTCGCTCTCGCTAGCTCGCTTGCTCTTAACCGCGTGATGGCGCTGCGCGTGCATCTTCCATCTCACTTATATAAATGTACTCATATTCTAACACTAACTACTATGCCCTATGAGCTTAATACTTGTAGACTCATCCACTGATTGGTTCACTCGCAAAGCTCAACCAATCAGCAGGGAAGTCTACGAGTATTGGTCATAGTTATAGATCATGCAATGTGGATTTGCTGTTATCCAATGGTAACCACAAACAAATACTAAGCGACTGTCTAGATAAGAGGCACACGTGCCTTGCGCCTTGCGCCTTGCGCCTCATGAAAAAAAAACATCGTCCGATATTTGGGATACTCGTGACCCATGATACAAAAGAACAGACCTACTATGATTTCAATGTCGGAGTGTTTGGAGCACGAAGAGAAGTATATTTCTGTAAATATAATTATATTTTATGAAAATTATAAAGCTAAATTGGTTAAAAAAGATTAAACATTCACTTGCTCCAATATCCAACTTAGATTCAAAAATTACTTTTTCTCCGATCTTTAATATTGTTTTTACTATTTGTTATAGGCAAATTATTTATTTTTTCGTCTGCTATATTGTGGCGCGAAATTTGAATTTTTAATTGACTTTCGAACCCCCTTAAGACAATTGACTAAAGAAATAATATCCCTGTTAGTGTAAAAATTATAAATATCGACATTCAGAGGGATATTATTTCTTTAGTCACATATTTCATCGTTAAAGATATAAAAAAATGATCAATTTATTTAATTTTGTTTGCAATAATTAAAAGGGAGCAGTTTCCATAACAAATATTTTTGGAAGGAGCAGCTTAAATCCTATCTTTTGGTATTTTTATTTGTTGGATTTTGGCAATTTTCATCGGCTGGAAGGGGGGTGATTTATACACCTTTCTTCGGGGATTTACAATAAAGAATACAGCGTTGACAGCGTAATAGAAAAGAGAGGCAGTTGGGTTTGTTATTCTTCTGTACTCAATCGGTAACTTGGTATACGAGGGGGAACGGAGTGGAACATCCGGACTATGCGTGTGGTGGGGTGTATTGTAGTGGTGTGTGGTGGCGCGTAGACAGACCCTTTGTGGCGAGTCCCTAACTGTTAATATTTGAGGTCTGGATGGGACAGGGCTTCTTTCAATAAGCACACACACCGGCTAACGTGAACAGTAACATGCAGTGAACTTTATTACTTGACTCTGTGTGCAGCTCTCTCTCTCTCTTACAACCGCTACACGCGGAGGACGGCGGACGAGTGAGCGCTCCCGCTCGCTCTCGCTAGCTCGCTTACTCTTAACCGCGTGATGGCGCTGCGCGTGCATCTTCCATCTCACTTATATAAATGTACTCATATTCTAACACGCCTCCTTACATTTATATTTCTCGCAATTATAATAGTCTTCAAATTAAATTTAATAAACTTCTCAATTTTTCAAATCTTACTCGCCCAAGAGCTTTTGTTAATATATCTACTAAATTTTTTTTTTCCTGAACTTACTTTTACAATGTCTTATTCATTTTAAATTTTTCTATTGATATACTTTTCATAAAATTCAAGTTTTCTCTTCTTTTACAACAAATCAAAATGTCGTCTACAAATATAATTAAGTAAATAATCTCATTTCTTACTCTAAGCGTATACAAACAATTATCAATTCTTTCAAATCCTAATAATCTTAAATAACTATCGAGACACTCATACTAATCTCTTGGACTCTCGCGTAAACCATACAATGCTTTATTTAACATACACATTTTCAGCTTTCTTAGTATAAATCCACTTTAAATCTAATACTTTTTCATTCTTTGGCTTTTCAACTAATTGCCAAGTTTTATTTTTCTTTAAACTCTTCATCCTTTTATTCATAATATCTTTCCAAAAACTAGGCTCATCACATTTAATAGCCTTATCAAATTTTTCAGAACTATCTGCACTGCAATAACTTACATAAATACATCCACTGTATACAAAGTTATCATCAAATCTACTAGGCTTTGTAATCGTTCTTTGTTACCTTCTTATTTCAGGTACTTCTTTTTCAACATTTTCTAAATTTTCATTAAACCCTTGATTACAGTTTTCATTTTCATTTTCATTTATAGCTTGTGTTTCCGAATTAGTTTTACTTCCCCTACTTAACTCGAGAGTCGAAGTAGGCGGAAGGATTAAGTCATTATTGTTTCCATTTCCTTCATCAATATCATCAAATCCAATGCATTTTATATCTTCTTCTATAACATCAACGTGTCTAGCAACAATGACTCTCTTTCCTATCAAAACTCTGTAACCTACTACATCATAACCTATCAAAATTCCTAAATCAGCTTTTTTATCCCATTTCGAATTTCTTTTACTCTCAGGTACTCTAACAAATACTTTACTCCCGTATAATTTCAAATACTTTGCATCTGGTTTTTCATTGAAAAATATCTCATAAGGAGATTTGTTTTTTACTAATGTGTTTGCAATTGTTCTATTCTTAAGATATGCCACGGCACAAACTACTTCTGGCCAGTACCTTTTTTCTAATTTAGATTCTGCTAATAAGCACCTAGCACTGTCCATAATCGTCCTATTGTACCTCTCAGCGGTACCATTTAACTCGTGTACATAAGGTGGACATGGTTCTACCTCGATTCCCTTATTTCTAAATAACCTATACATATCTCTATTCAAATATTCAGTGCCATTATCACATCTTAGTTTCTTAATTTTCTTTCCTGTCTTATTCTCAACTAAATTTATGTATTCAATAAATTTGTCATATACTTCATTCTTTGTCTTAATCGGATAAATTTTACCTACTTTACTAAAGTCATCAACAAACGTTAAAAAATATTTTTCCCCTTTATAACCTTCAGAGTGTGGCCCATTTAAATCTGTATGTACTATCTCTAAAATATCTTTCGCTCTTTTCCTGTTATATTCAAAGGGAATGTTATGCATTTTATTCATAATACATGTAGCACACTTAAAATAATCAGACTCTACTTCATTTGGCAAACCTTCCAATACATGATTTTTACACATAGTATTCAAATAATTAAAGTTGACGTGTCCTAAAGTTCTATGCCACTTCTCTTTTAAAGAAATTTTTCCATTATCTTTTCTTATTAAATTTGATTCTATATTCTTTTCTAAATAACTTGTCATTTTATAAATTCTATCTTTTTTCCAAGCTATAGCAATCAATTTATTATTTCTATTATATATTTTCGAACTATCTCCGATAGATACTACTTTATGATTATCAGTCACTTTAGCAAAACTTATTAAATTTCTATCCATATCTTTCACGTAAAATACATTTTTTAATTCAATGTCTGTCTCTTCGTTAAGTGTTTTGAATTTACTAATTACATGACCAACTTTTGCCGCTTTCAAAATTCTTCCGTCACCTACTTTAACATTTATAGGCTCTTTCAATATAATCGCGTCACTAAAATAACTTTCGTTATTAATCACGTGGTCTGTACACCCGCTATCTAAAATCCACTCTACTTTGTTCTCATTTACATTACCATTTCCTATATTCGCAGACCTTATTTCTATTGACGTGTTGAACGCTGTCTTATTCTCCGCGCTCTGATGACCTCCACTGTTGTCATCATTGCCTCGCGCGCCTCGGCCGCGCTGTCGGTAACCGCTCCTTCCACGCCGGTTTGAACTCGTTCCTCGCTGCTGTGTGTAGCCTCTGCCGTTGCCCCCTCCTCTGTGTGGCGCACGGCTTCCTCTGCCGCCTCCTTGCTGCGGCGTTCCTTCATTCCACGAAATGTTTTTATTCGGGCAATCGTACTGTATATGCCCTGTATTTCCACATACATAACATGTCCTTTTGTCCTGGTGTTTGTTCTTTTCAAACGTAAACGCGTTTGATTTTGAATTTTCACTTTCACCATGTCTTTTCTTAAATTCAAATTCCAGTTTCGATTTCACAAATTCCACTGTTTTGTCCTTTTCAGCTAATGCGTCCACAATATCGACCATGTGTGACATACTTTCTGGTAGCGTTAATAAGAAGTAATTCAATTTATCTTCTTTTGTCACGTTTTCTCCTGCATTTTTTAATTCATTCACCAATTTCTCAAAATTATTATAAAAGTCTGTCGGGTTCTCACTTTCTTCCATTTTCAAATCAAGCAGTCTTCTTTTACATAATAATTTCACAGCACTACTTTTAACTAAGTAATTTTCATCCAACTTAGCAACCATTTTCTTTGCAGTTTCTTCTGAAATAATCAATTCCAATTGCGTATTCGTCATACTGTTCACTATATAATTTTTTGCTTTTATCTCTTTTTTCTTCCACTCAACTTCTGTTATCGTTGTCGGTCTTGCATCATTTTCTATAACTTCATTGCACTCTTTAAATTCCAAGAACAATTTCAACTTATACTTCCATTTATCATAGTGTGTCCCATCAAATACTTGTAACGTGAATCCTTTATTCTCCGATGCCATCTCGCTTTCAACAGGAATTTCCTTTTTAACTTCCTTAATTTCTGTATCAAAAAACTCTTCTTCACTTTCAGTTTCACTTGACTTTTCACTTTTTACTTCCCGAGGCTTTGTCTTTACGCTCATGCGTTTTTCTTTGTTCTTGCGCTTACCACGCGCTCAACTCAAAAGCACTTTTTCACTTTTAGATTATCCCTACATGACTCGAGAGTGCATGTAGAGGATAATAAAACAACAACAACGGCGCTCCGCTACCATGTTAATATTTGAGGTCTGGATGGGACAGGGCTTCTTTCAATAAGCACACACACCGGCTAACGTGAACAATAACATGCAGTGAACTTTATTACTTGACTCTGTGTACAGCTCTCTCTCTTACAACCGCTACACGCGGAGGACGGCGGACGAGTGAGCGCACCCCCCCATTCCAGCCGATGAAAATTGCCAAAATCCAACAAATAAAAATACCAAAAGATAGGATTTAAACTGCTCCTTCCAAAAATATTTGTTATGGAAACTGCTCCCTTTTAATTATTGCAAAAAAAAATTAAATAAATTGGTCATTTTTTATATCTTTAAGGTGATGTGAAATACCGACATAATTTCCAAACATGGATATCTCATGAAAATACCAATAGAATTGTCCAAAAAAAGTCTGAGTATAGTATTAACATATACGGAGCGCTTGACGTTCGTGTTTTTCCAAAAAAATGATGAGAATTTATTTAATTAAATAAAAACCGTACTGTCGGTAAGTAGGAATCTGCAATTAAGCTACTTTTCAAACATGGATATCTCATGAAAATACCAATAGAATCACCTAAAAAATCTGAATATAGTGTTTACGTGTACGGAGCGCTTGACGTTCTTCTTTTTCCAAATAAACTTTTAAATGTTGATTTAAAAAATATTGAAATTCACGGTTTCACATGGCCTTAACGATGAAATATGTGACTAAAGAAATAATATCCCTCTGAATGTCGATATTTATAATTTTTACACTAACAGGGATATTATTTCTTTAGTCAATTGTCTTAACGCACTTGGAAAAATTAAAAAAGTTGGAAGAAAGCCGAAAGGAGGTTAGCCATATGAAACGCTTTTTATTTTTTATCTTGAGAAGTTGAATGTTTATAAAAAATCTTATGGTGGAGCAATTTAATATTGATTAGGAGCAGATTACTGCTATTTTTATTTTATTGAGAGCAGTTTGATTAAGCAAGATCGAGTTAATTAAAGATGCAAAAATGATTAAATTATTTTATTTTTTTTACAATAATTAAAAGGGAGCAGTTTTCATAATAAATATTTTTGGAAGGAGCAATTTAAATCCTATCTTTTGGTATTTTTTTTATTTCATTTGGACAATTCTCGTTGGCTGGGAGGGGGTCGGTAGTGAGCGCTCCCGCTCGCTCTCGCTAGCTCGCTTGCTCTTAACCGCGTGATGGCGCTGCGCGTGCATCTTCCATCTCACTTATATAAATGTACTCATATTCTAACACTAACTACTATGCCCTATGAGCTTAATACTTGTAGACTCATCCACTGATTGGTTCACTCGCAAAGCTCAACCAATCAGCAGGGAAGTCTACGAGTATTGGTCATAGTTATAGATCATGCAATGTGGATTTGCTGTTATCCAATGGTAACCACAAACAAATACTAAGCGACTGTCTAGATAAGAGGCACACGTGCCTTGCGCCTTGCGCCTTGCGCCTCATGAAAAAAAAACATCGTCCGATATTTGGGATACTCGTGACCCATGATACAAAAGAACAGACCTACTATGATTTCAATGTCGGAGTGTTTGGAGCACGAAGAGAAGTATATTTCTGTAAATATAATTATATTTTATGAAAATTATAAAGCTAAATTGGTTAAAAAAGATTAAACATTCACTTGCTCCAATATCCAACTTAGATTCAAAAATTACTTTTTCTCCGATCTTTAAACAACAGCAGAATTAATATTTTTTAATTTTCATAATATATATAGTTGTAATTCATCTAGTTCATAACATACATTATTATAATTAAAATTTTCATAAAATATAATTATATTTACAGAAATATACTTCTCCTCGTGCTCCGAACACTCCGACATTGAAATCATAGTAGGTCTGTTCTTCTTGTATCATGGGTCACGAGTATCCCAGATATCGGACGATGTTTTTTTTTTCATGAGGCGCAAGGCGCAAGGCGCAAGGCACGTGTGCCTCTTAGGGAAGGGCCACATATGTGAATACGCTTGCGTACGAATCCGCATAGTGCAGTGGAGTCACTAGGAAAACTTTGTAATGCCAATTTTGCAGGAAAGTCACTATGATTTCGTGAGGAACTTCTATTGTTAAGAGGGTTCACGAAGTCATACTGACTTTCCTGTACAGTTGGCACTAGCGAGTTTCGCTTAGGCCGTCTAGTGATTCCGCCGCGTCGTACGCATTCATGCGCAAGCGTATTCACATATCAGGCCCTGGCCTTAGGGTGAATGTACATAGCGCCGCGCTGCGCTGCGCCGTCTTACCACGCGCTGCGCCTACGCCGCGCTGCGCTGCGCGGTTCTCTGGGCCCTTTCTACATATGTGTGTTCTGTCTGTTCTAGGCAACTTCTCTCTATGCCTATCTCTGTCTTACATAAACGGAACAGATCTATCTGTCTTTGTCGGGAACACACAGAATTCCAATGTTCTAATCAATTTTATAATTCATAGTATATCATATCAATTGGGTCTTGTGTTTTCTTTCTCGGCTTAAAATACTTTTGTTCTTGAACTGTCCGTCATCTAAACTATCCCTTCATTTATTTAACTTTTCATTTTGGAGTATATACACATCGTCCGTGATTTATAAATATTATAGACATGCAACTGCTCATTGTTTTGTAAGAATATAAGAATGGAACGGAACGGCAGAGCTAAGCTTCAGCGCAGCGGCAGCACGGCGCAGGGCCCTTTCTACATATGTGTGTTCTGTCTGTTCTAGACAACTTCTCTCTATGTCTGTCTCTGTCTCACATAAACGGAACAGATCTATCTGTCTTTGTCGGGAACACACAGAACACACAGAACACACATATGTAGAAAGGCCCCAGCACGGCGCGGCGCAGGGCCCTTTCTACATATGTGTGTTCTGTCTGTTCTAGACAACTTCTCTCTATGTCTGTCTCTGTCTTACATAAACGGAACAGATCTATCTGTCTTTGTCGGGAACACACAGAACACACAGAACACACATATGTAGAAAGGCCCCAGCGCAGCACAGCGCGGCGCTTATGTACATTCACCCTTATGTAGACAGTCGCTAAGTATAGGACAAGAATATTCTTGTGAGGTTTTATGAAAATTGGACTTTAATCTGCTGTTATATTAAACCAGACGAAAATGAATTTTCTCGCTTCCTGAATGTAATTTCCTTTTCATCGTTCAGAAAGTTATATCAATGTCTTAAAGTTGTAAAAGTAACAAACAATGGCATCGCCACCAAAAAGTGCGCCCCAGGATATGCCGCCGGTGGGCGGTTACAATCCACTTCAATGGGAAAGAGTAAAATTAAAAACCATTTTTGGAGGTAAAACAAACAAAAACGTCATCATTACCCACATTAATTTAATTTAAGAAAAAATGTTATATTGGCCATTACATTTTTTCCAGTTAAATTAACTATTGGAATCTGGTTACTTTCTACAACAGTTGGATGTATTGGATACTATCACAATTACAAGAGGATAAAGAAGGAAGAGATTGAGATGAGAAGTGCTCGTTTTGCAATTTTACCATTATTAATAGCTGAAAGAGACAGAGCGTAAGTGATTCTTTATTTTTCAAAGAATATAGGAGATGTATCATTTCTTAAATTTTGTTATGTAATACAGGTTTTTGAAACAATGCCGTGATAACGTAGAAGCAGAAAAAGAGCTTATGAAGAATGTACCAGAATGGGAGCTTGGTACATACTTTAGAGAACCTGTTTACAGAACAATGCCCAATCAATGGCATAATCAACACTATCTTGAATTCATGGGTCAAGCAGATCCACTGGAAGCAGCTTACCGTGTTTTCCGTCGCCACTTTTTCTAGTGAAGTGTGATATTTCATTGTTATGTAATAGATACCATTCATCTTTTGTAAATTCAAGGTGAATTAATGTTAATAAATACAAGTACAATAACAAAATTATTAATGCTCAATCATTACCATTAATTTAAAAGACATTTTCAAATCTAAATAATATTAAACCTGGTAAGTTATGAATTATAAATTATTCTCAATTTTAGCTATAATTACCATTTATATGGTTTATTAAATAAAAACTATAATATTAGCGTCTATAGAAAAATAATAGGAAAATTTTGTTAATTTTTTTAGTTTATTAAATTTTTATGAAAAAAAAGTTGATGTCTCATTCTATTAAAAATATTTATATATTTATTGACATTTTTATGTATTGTAGATATTATAAATGATTCATATTACATAACTGTCAAATACAAAAATACATTAAACATAATATACATTTACTATAACAAAAAAAATTAATAAAATTAACATTTAATATAAATGCTCACATAATATCTATTAATAATATTATTTTGTACAAATTTTCTTTATATACAAGTATAAATTATTGTGCAATTTCAACTTTTGTTTGTTCATTATTCTTTGCTTCTAAGGCTCCTTGAGCAGCATTCATTTCATCCACTCTTTTTTGTACAATTACAGCCTGTACTTCCATATAAACTTCCATTACTTTATGATTTATATTAATGAACTTTTGAGCACATTTATCAATACAATTTTCCTAAAATCAAGAAATAAATTTATTAGTTTAAAAGTATATTCATTAAAATTAATGCAGCACATAAATATTAAGTAGTACTATGTATAAGGTATATAAAACATTCTTATATAAAATAAGCTATTATCTAATTTTACTATAGAAAAGAATATTACACTTATTTGTAAAATATGATAAAAATATTTATTATTTTATCAATATTTTTAAAATATTTATGATTATCTAAATTTAATGTTTAATAAAATATACCTCATCAAATTCAATGTCCCTTGAATTAAAAGTATTTGTACATCGTACAAAACAGGTATCTGAAATTTGATTATAAAGTCGAAGAAAATCTTTGAACTGCAAAAAATAATTTAGTTAATAACAAGTATTGATTTGTATTAAAATTATGAACATTAAAGCATAAGTATTAAAAATTACATTTCTTATTTGATCCATGTTAAATACAGTTATAAAAAAATATTACTACTGCAAAAATATTTTTAATTATCAGAATGACAATATTTTTAATATTTTGACATGTTTTTTCTATTACGAAAATATTTTCACCTCTATACGATCTTACATCAATGCACAGAAAATGGTTAGGTTAGTTTAAGATGTTAACGTGAAAATTCAATCTACAGGTATAAAAGTATAGAATACTTCCCATCCATATATAGTGGAAATTAAAAAAATTATATTTTTATGCCATTTAAAATGATCAAAAATTTTTTTATATATTAATTATTTTATTATACATAAATATAATTATTTACTAAATTCACTTTGGTAGAGGTACTTACAACTAGCGCCAAAAGTAATGTTAGATTCCATAAAGGTGGTAAAAGTTGAAAACGTAGGTAGAGTGGTAGAATCAGGTAGAAAGCAAAAAAGCATTAAACATATATTTTATTGTATTGCATAAAACAAAAGCATTTTATACTACAGAAATGATTTGTATATAACATATATCTTGTGCAAAACAGAATTTTAACAATATAAATAGACATGAAGTATAAACGTTTCAAATCAAATACTACAAAAATTGATAATCTTTTGGCGCTACCGCTATTCGCTGTGAGCACAGAGATCCCGCCATCTGACGGAGTACATTTTGTGGGATATTTTAACACAGTGGCTTATGGGGAATTCTTAAGAACATAGGATAAATACTAAAATAACTATTGTTTCTTGCATCCCTTTTGTCAGTATAAAGATCTACAATTAAATGATGTTTTTGTTTATAAATAGACAGTGTTATTTTGTTTGATATTAAAATAAAGTCTTCTTTTGTATCTATTTTGAGGTTACCTTGCAGACATCTATCGATATATATAGGTATACTTGACTGTCCCACAAAACTTATAATTTTGACCACCCCTAGCGCTTCCATAGTTTCGCTTATCCCCTCCAAGCAGATGCACATAGCGAATAAGTGTCTTGCAAAGTAAA
Organism: Torymus aiolomorphi; assembly: GCA_036365515.1. NCBI lineage: Eukaryota > Metazoa > Arthropoda > Insecta > Hymenoptera > Torymidae > Torymus > Torymus aiolomorphi. Next base: position 237,694,237 of record CM070873.1, on the reverse strand, counting down.
TATATTTGAAAACAAGGTTTTATATATTTCTCTTGTCCAGTTTACTTTCATGAAAACACGCGAAAGTCAAAAGTGCGACTTGCTCGAATCTTGTGTGTTGCCTTTTCCTTGTTTTTCTCTTTTGAAGGCGCAACATGGCAGAGGTATGACTTAAATTTTTGCTTTGAAAATCTATAAAAATCCAAGTCATCATAATGTTTAAAGTATCGAAATAATGAAAAATTGATTGTTATTAACTTACCAAATACTCTCAACATTATATTATAAAAGCATAAAGAAAACAAATATATATTTATCGACACCAACTTATTTGAGGTTAGTTTATTATAATTTGTTACATATTACAATTTTTATATCAGGTTGACGAAACTCTCAAGAAGAAAAGGACCTTCAGGAAGTTTACCTTCCGAGGTGTCGACCTAGACCAGCTCTTGGATATGCCCAAGTAAGTTTATTTCTTGATATGTTAGTGTTACTGAAATTATAAAAAATGAAAAATATTTCTCATAGAATTAAAGGATATTGTTAAAATATATTAGATGTAATGTTAGTGCTCTCTACCCCGATTGGAACGCCACCTACTGTCAAAAGTGTTTTTTGTTAATTAAAAAAATTTGGGGCATTATTAACATAAAAATAAAGTTTTCCCATGTGTAATTAGTATTAAAGACACGATTACAAGAGTTTTCCCAAGTTAAATTCCATTAATAAATCTGTATTTTGTAGAGAAAAATTTGGAGTCTTTTTTCAGAAATGTCCACTGAACGTTTGAATTTTCTATACAAAATACAAGTTCATTTATTCATTTAAATTCATGAAACTTGTTTAAAAGTAATCCTTATTAACTTTTACACGTGGGAAAACTGAGTTATGATTAATTTAAAATTTATAAGTACACTTAAATTAATGAAAATACGTAAATGAAGTCATGGGGGTGCTGCGATCTATTCCGGAGTTGGGGTTTAGGTAGAGCACTCTTAATAGCTTTTTGTTATTTAGTAGTATCAAATACATCTTATGAATTTTTTTAAAGCTTATCAATATAATCTTAAATATTTTTGTTTGTAGTTAATGCTATCTATTTTTTAGGGCTCTTGCTAAACATACATCAGGAGCGCAATATATAGGTATCAATCTGCCGTACAAATAAGGAAAATCTAACCTTTAATTTTCTTAAGAAGAAAAAAATAGTCACGGATTGACGTTTGACTAAAGAAATAATAGTCCCTTCCATGTCAGACTCTTAAAACAGAGGTTTTTAGGTGTTAGTCACGGGTGCTGGTGGCCTCTGAGTATTTTTTTCGAGGTCCCCTTGGTACCTCGGGGGTTTTTTTGTTTTTTGAGTTGCTGAATCAGAATTTCGAGGGTACCAGGCCGAAAACTGGTCAGGTTATTTATTAACATTTTTTATAAACAATATAAAAAATGTTATATTTTCGATTTTAAAAAAATACCAAGCTATTCTCTGTCATTTTCTGAGCAAAAATGCTCCTTATCAACTTTTCCGTCTGACCCATAGTTTCCGAGAAAAAAATTCCCAAAGTTTTAAAAAATGTGATTTTTTGAATCTTTAGGAATTTTTTTCTCGAAAACTACCGGTCGGAGAGAAAAGTTGATAAGGACCATTTTTGCTTAGAAGATGACAGAGAACCGCTCGGAATTTTTGAAAATTGACAAAATTTTTTTTTAGTTTTTATAAAAAATGTACAAAATAAAAAATTTTTTTTTTTTCAATTTTCAAAAATTCCGAGCGATTCTCTGTCATCTTTTAAGCAAAAAGGGTCCTTATCAACTTTTCTCTCCGACCGGTAGTTTTCGAGAAAAAAATTCCCAAAAATTCAAAAAATCACATTTTTTCAAACTTTGGGAATTTTTTCTCGGAAACTATGGGTCAGAGGGAAAAGTTGATAAGGAAGCATTTTTGCCCACAAAATGACAGAATAGCTTGGTATTTTTGTAAAATCGAAAATATAACATTTTTTTTATTGTTTATAAAAAGTGATCTAAGTTGTTAATCGTATTCACGATTTTACTCCCTATTGCAGAAATGTTGATAATGTTTTTAGTCAATTCTGACTAGATCTGTTGGGAGCGAGGAAGAAAATAAATCTCCCAAGATGTTAAATATTTGTGACGTTTCGTCGACGGATTTGTCGACCTCGTCATCAAGAGATGTGATCTCTTGACGAATCTCTGCGAGATAAACAAGCCTGAAGAGGTCGACAAATCCGTCGACGAAACGTCGCAAATATTTAACATCTTGGGAGATTTATTTTCTTCCTCGCTCCCAACAGATCTAGTCAGAATTGACTAAAAACATTATCAACGTTTATAAAAAATGTTAATAATAAATAATCTGACCACTTTTTGGCCTGGTACCCACGAAATTCTGATTCAGCGATCCAAAAAACATAAAAAACCACCGAGGTACCGAGGGGACCTCGAAAAAAATACTCAGAGGCCACCAGCACCCGGACTATGTCTCTAAGCGGTTTATTTTGTTATTTGTATGTCAGATCTGATGTACGTTTAGCAGAGGTGATTTTTTGGGCAATATATTTTGGAAGTAAAAATGGTATATATGTAGCTTAAAATATTTTGAAATTATTCTACAAATTGATAGAAATATTTTTCGTTTAATAGTTTTATAAATAATTGTTGGGAACACAAATTTTTTAAATGTCTTGTTATTAAAATTAACTTCTATTTAAAAAGTTATAATTTTTATGTGCAAAGAGATTTTGATAAGTAAAATAATATATTTGAATATATTTTCACTTTGATGTTAATTGAAATAAAACAATTTTTTTTTTTTTTTTCAGTGAGCAACTTATGGAGTTGATGCATGCTAGAGCTCGCAGGCGATTTTCTCATGGTCTGAAACGTAAGCCCATGGCTCTTGTCAAGAAGCTGCGCAAAGCCAAGAAGGAGGCTCCACCAAATGAGAAGCCTGAAATTGTGAAGACACACTTGAGAAATATGATCATTGTTCCAGAAATGGTTGGATCGATTGTTGGTGTGTACAATGGCAAGACTTTCAACCAAGTTGAAATCAAACCCGAAATGATTGGTCATTATTTGGGAGAGTTCTCCGTGACGTACAAACCTGTGAAGCATGGTAGGCCTGGTATTGGTGCTACCCACTCTTCACGTTTCATACCACTGAAGTAAATTCTTTTAATAAATAACTATAAAAATTAATAATGGTCTTCTTTGTAACATCCATATTATTATTTAAGATTTTTTCAGTTAAGCATAATAGCCAAATATCTTGTCATCAGTTATATTTTAATATTTTTTAAATATTTAATAATTTACTTAATAATGTAAAAGATAATGTACTTTTATCTTTTATAATCTTCTCTATCTAAAAGCTTCGTGAAATGATACTTGAAAATTATTTTTATTTAGTATAATAACTTTACAATTCTGTGCGTAAATCGCGCACTATGCATGTCGTATGTAAAGTGAACATAACTTCATGTACACTTGGCAAAAAACATTATTTAAAACAAGTGTGTGTAAGTAGTTCTTTTTGCACTCAGTCAGCTCGGGTTAGTACGGAAAAATTTATTTTGCGCTCTTGTTGCATAATATACCTACTATATTTACGTGAATAAAATATACGACTTTTTTGATGTATTAACATCATATACATACATAATACATATTTCGATGTATTTTTTGATGTATTAACAATTTTGGTCCCTAAAATGAAAAGTAAACTTAAATTTTGCACCCAATATTTGGAAAACGGGCTCTTGGCTGCACCGGCTACTGATGGGAGATTCGATCAAAAATTGAATTTTACACCTTCGGTACAAAAAGTACTAGGTATTCTATTATGTATTTTTGAAAATTTTACTTTGATTTTAGAAATTGAACTTAAATTAAACCTGTAATCTTTAAAACAAAATAATTGAGAATATAAGATGTACATTTAGTTTATATTCATCTTTTTATGAAATCTTAAGGGTGTCAGACAAACCATTTCAAATAACGAAAATAAAACGATGTAAAACGAGCATTTGATATAGTTTTTTTTTTTTTTTTTAAACAAACTATTAATTTCACCATAATTTAAAATTTAACTACGAAAATGGTCCGAAGTAAATTGCCTATAATTAAACAACTTATCATACCTACCTAGCAACAAAACATTATTTCAAATATGAGATACAAACTGGAGCAAAATAAATGAGATAGAAAACTAAAACTGAGCTGACTTTGTTACATCTCAAATACTAATATATTATTTTCTAATAATGTATTTCCAAAAAGGTAAATTAATTTTATTTCAGCAATTGATTGTACATGACAATTTTAAATGCAAAGATTTTGATTTTATCCACAACTTTTGAATTCATGTTTTCTGGGTAAAATAAAAAACTTAAATAACAAGCAAAAATCAACTATTACAGGTGTACATAGGCGTAAAAAATCGTTTTTATAAGTTTACTTCACCATAGGCACTGATTGTATATGAAAAAGTTAAAATGGAAAAAGTTTTATTTTAATATTATGTACAACTTTTGTATTTAATATTTTTGTGTAAAACCAAATCCTGTAAAGTAATAGCTAAAAATTGACTATTTTTTATGTTTTTAGTTTTTTTCTACTATTATATCGGAAAATATTGCTTGTAGCAAAGAATGTCCAATATGAAAAAGATGTCTTTTAATTAATTCTAGCAGATGCATTTGTTAAAGTTTTACTAAAAGTTAATTTTGTACACATGCTTGAAAATCGATTTTATTATATTTTTTTATTTGCTCTGGCGTTTTTGTACTTTGCAATGGATTCGGCTCAGTATAGGACTATCAGGTACCTATGATTAAACGAGTATCTGGTGAAAAATTCCCTTTATAATCGAGGAACTTTATTACATACGGACGTACAGGTGTTTGTGTGGAAACGCTTAAAACGAACTTATTTTCGGTGGGAAACAGTTTTTATATAATAAATTATTATATAAAAACTGTTATCTCCGACTGGAATAGGGCGATTTCGGTGACGTCTGCGCATTACGCCCATCGTGCCTGCCTTCGTCATGTTGCACCTGAATCGTTTGTATTCCGACATACAAAATTAGTATTTGAAGTGTAACAATTTTCACTCTGGTGATATACCTATAAGGCTCTCCCAAGTAGCGGTCGCACCTAATAAACCTGAAATTTTTTAATAATTTGCACCATCGGAAATTGAATAAAAATATTAATATATTAACTTTTCCTATGACAAATTGAATATTTGTTTATAATAACTTAAAAATATGCATTTTTTTTATTATAAATGTAGATATGTTTTGAAGTGTGATTTGTATTGTCGGAACTTCATTTCCAACCGTATTTACCGCCGTGAGCTTTCAAGTTTGTACTATACTATGGTAAAATAGAACTCGGTGCTAGCGGAGTATAACGTGGGAATGAGTCAGGAATGGGAATCTATATCCATGACCTTCAATTGCAGTTTTCACTCTCCTCCGACTGGAATAGGGCGATTTCGGTGACGTCTGCGCATTACGCCCATCGTGCCTGCCTTCGTCATGTTGCACCTGAATCGTTTGTATTCCGACATACAAAATTTAAATGGAAGTTGTCCTATTAATCAAACGATTGATCTCCGATTTTAATATTATTAACTCTGATTAGGTTAGACTTATTAATCTCATGGGCGATAATAATGTGAGAAAACGCGCAAGCTCTTATCATTATCGGCTCGACCGCAGGAAGAGCTTTTCCGAGCTTCTAAATTTGAACTTCCGAAGTCAACGATACAGGTGAGAATTGAATTTTCTGCAACAGAAAAACAAATCACTTGCGAAAAAATGTATACGATGGAGTTTTTAAAACTGTTATTGCTCCGCCTCCCCCATATACACACGTAACCAGAATACAACAGGTAATAAAAAGTCTAAAATGACGCGAGTCCGAAGCTTGCGTCGCCCTGGCAGTCGGAGCTTGCCTAGCGTAGTCGTGCAAGCTCTGCCGAGTTATTTGAAAGCGAAAGTGCAGCCCGGTAACCTTGAATTTCATTGATCAGCTTCAGTGGCGAACTTGCACTTGAAAGTAGCGCACTGGTACCGTCCGCGAGACGCCAAAAAGCATGCGCTCTGCCGCTCCGAAATTCGCGAACTTATTAATAAAACCGTTTGCCACGATTATCAAGCGCTAAGTGATGTTTATAAATAGACCGCGTCGTTTATACCTCTGTGTACATGCGTAACCGAAACTTGTAAGTGATCAAATCTCATCGATTATCGGTCGAATTTTAACTTCTCCAATGCCGTTCGAAATTTTATTTTAGCCTTGTGTCCGCGCGGAGCTTTTACGGTTTTACCATGAATTTTAACGATTGCGACGAATATGTCAAGTAAAAAACGAGTTAGTAGATTTGGCAAAGAACGGAGAAGATTGAAAGTGACGAAATCTTAATTGAATTGGTATTGTTCTTGTCTGGTCAATGGAAAATGTGCATCTACTTGAGTAAATAATTTGTATATTTCCGATATTTAAAAGTTATTATTGTAGTCGACGAATCGAGTAGGTCAAAGTTATTTTAAGTCATTGCCAAAAGATTGCCTGCTAAACAAGAAAAGACAGCGTGATTGCATTCCGTGTTGCATCAAATAAACATCCCTGCACCTATATGTACATTGTTTGACACTATGAATCCGGATTTGATAATAGATATGGTGAACGAAGTGAAGGAGAAATTCATCCTTCATTGGAATTACAGAGGATTGCAAGAACTTCCAGAAGAAGTGAAAGATGTTGGCAGTCACGTGCAAGAGATTTACTTGAAGTGGAATGAGTTGAAGACTCTGCCTACCTGGATTTCCGATTTTACAAAGGTCACGAATTTATATTTGTATGGTAACAGCATTGAGCGTTTGCCCGATTCGCTCGGGAATATGAACAAACTGACTGTCCTCGACCTCAGTGCTAATCAACTTACAGAGCTTCCCAGTCAGTTAGGGTCCTTGAAAAATTTAAAATCGTTACTATTGAATCAAAATTTTATCTCATCTTTACCACCGTGTGAGTAAATATTTTTTGCGTAATTTAAGACTTCAGTTTTTGTGATCTAATCAATTCTGTTTAATTTTTATTTTGTAGCCATGAGTGAATTGCAAAATCTTGAATGTCTCTGTTTATCAGGAAATAGATTAGTTGCACTTCCAGAATGGCTTGGTTCATTGCCTAGCCTTGAAGAATTATTTGTTGACAATAATCTTTTAAGAGAGCTTCCCAATAGATTAACATTATCGAAATCTTTGTCTATGATTTCTGTATGTTCAAATAATTTAAGTTATCTACCTCTAAATGGATTCCTATCTGTTCCTAAAATTCGCCTTGACTCAAATCCGCATTTGAACTATTTATCTTTACCAGTTTTGTATCAATTATTATCTAAAGATGGACATCGTTTAAATCACGAGTCTGGAAACGTAATAGCTTATGGGTAATTTATAATAATCATAAAATACAGACCTACGTTTTTAGTTACAAATACAGTTTGAATTTTATTTAATTTTTGTTATAACTTATAGTTGCTTTCAATCAACTACCAGAACAAATAGGAATAATAAGAGTAATAAATTACTATTCGTACCTGATTATGATCGTGACCTACAGAAGAAAATTGAAATAGAATTACCAAGACAGTTGCTTGCTGTTCATAATTTTGATGATAATCAAGTGACTTCATTAGAAGAGTTGTCACTCAGAAAAGTTTATACTTCCAGGTAATAAATAACATTTTTGGTTTCACTCAATTATGTTAATATCTTTTTGTGTAGGTACCATCATACTATGGACGTAAATATATATGCACAATGTGTACATATAGACAAACAAACGATTTCGGATAAATTGACATTTGGCTCAAATGGATATCCAAAGCCTTTTATACACTATAATCTACTATTCAATGGACCAGTTAGTATATGTGTGAATAGTTATTGTGATAAGCCAATATTTACTGAAGCATGGATACTCTTTGGAGTAAGAAGAAATGTTTTTGTCATTCCAACAATTATGATATTTTGCAGTTCTAGGTAGTATATTACTAAACAATTTTATAAGTATTATTCACAATTAAAAAAACTTTTTTTAATTTATTTAGGTGTGCTCGAGATTTTCGTAATAGTTCAGATATTCGAACAAATCACGAAATGTATGTAATATATAAATGAAACGTTTAGTAATTTGTTTATTTATTTTTTAGTGTGTCTAAATAAAAAGTCTTATATTATGAAGTCTATTCATTTTAATTAAGAGTAATCAAATTTAGTATTTACACGAGTTTTTAATATGTATAAATGCAACATTTCTAAGCGACTCAAGTATACAGTTCACGCTTCACTATTTTATTTTTAAGATTTGTCAAGATTGACTGATTCATTGAAATAAATTTTAAATGATACACATACATACAAAAAATCCGAAAAGTATTTTACAAGTATAAAAGTTATTTGTAATCTCGCAACTAATTACTAATCGGCAAAAAGTTGTCACAACATTATAATAAAATCTGATTAGTATCGAGCTTGCAACTCGACAAACACTTATTTACAGTTTATTGCAACAGCACAGAATTAAGCGATTAGTAATTCAAGGGCACTGTCTCGATCAATGTTGCACTTTAACAATGCCATGGATGCTTTATCTTCAGGAAATCCTAAGTCTCTAAGAGTACATAAACTTTCATAATACACTTTGGCTTTTTGTTGATCATACTGAGTTAAAGCTAAAGCTTTGACAGCAGCATCTTCTGTTATTCCCAAATCTTCAAGAGATTGAATGGCTAACAAGTACTCTACAATTTTTTTATTATCTTGTCCCTTTAAATCACGAATAGCACGTGTAACTCTAGATAAAGAAAATCCCATATCACTTAAATGTTTTGCTAACTTTTGGTCTTCGAGAGATAGACCTACAAAAGTTCTTGCTAGTTCTTTTTGGTCAACTGAGAAAGAACTACTTGCTTCTGGACTTTTTTCAGTAACTGGACTTTCTAAATCAGGCCAACATTGACGATTCTGAAATTTTCATTTAAATAAAAAATGTTATAATAGTAATAATAATAATAATAATAAAACAATTTTAATTACTTTCAGGTATATTTAAAGATAATCAATTTATAGTTAATAAATAGTACTGAAAACTAGAAAAAATTAATTTTTTCAAAAGTAAAAAAATTATTTATTATTAAATTTTTAAAGTAAAAATAAATTATTTACCTCTGCATTAGGTCTTTCTAATTCCTTTTGAAGTTCTTGTACAATCAGTGATACAGCATTTTGCCTTGTATCTGTGCGTTTATTAACAACAGATTCATTATTTTCCCCATATTCCTGTGTTACCCTTTCGCCTTCATTTATTCTTTCCATATTTTGTTCCATTCTCATATCGTTTTGCATGACCTCAAGTGTTGGAGGTGGTGTCCACTGCGATGTAGTAGGCTGTTGTAGTACCTAAATTATAACAGAAAAAGTTGGTAAATGTAAGATGATGGTGAAATAAAACATTAATAACAAATACTTAAAATACTTGATGCAATCAATACCTGTGCTAACTCTTCCATTTCGTTAATCGTCTTTAGTTCCATATTATCAAAAGGACTACTGGTATCATTGTCGAAGTCAGAGTAATCAAGCCCGTTGATTTTTACATGATTTTGTACATTATATGCAGGTGAGAATAAAAGTTGTGGTGTTAATATTGTTACTTCAGGAGCTGGAGCAACCTTAATAAGAAGTGCAGTTGAATCTGGACTGGGAGATGATGGAACAGGCGATTTTTCAGCTTCCTTTTTGCGCTTTTCTTCTAATCTAGCTTGCCTAGCTTCTGAGTATGAAATTCGAGCCTTACGCCATTGTTTCATCTATAAAGATAAAAAATTGTGATAAGTAAATTCTATGTGGTAGTAGATACATTTGATAAACAGTAAAGTACATTTCATAATGTTATGATGGCAATATTAATACAGAAATATTTATATAATTCATATAGCTTAAAGCTAAAACCTAAAATATTCTTTCCACAAGAAATTTCTTGAATTTACAATTATAATTTATAAATGGTTAAATTTCATAATATGTTTATCTATTGCATAAGATTATCCTCTAATCTACTTTTACGCACCATGTTATTAGATATTATATTCATGATATCTTATATGATACACTCAATATGTTAGACTAACATTTATCAGTGTTTAATGCAATCTAATTAAGTGTGAATAATTACAAAGTTAATGTAACGTAGAGAATTGTAGTAGGTTAAATACTGTAATAAAAAAACTCACCTTATCGAGGACACTTTTTTCCAAAGTAAAGTTATAAGCATACTTAGAAACATCGGGCAGCTTATTATAATAAGCTGCTGGCAATACGACTTTCTTGGGTGGTTTGTAGGCCTCGGCGATCTTCACCTGCACCCCGTCCATGTATGTCGCGACGGAATCGCACTGTGCACTGCTCGTAGATCGTGCCATGATCCTGTTCCCAAAAAAATTCGCAAAACAAAATTATCACCAAAGTACTTAGCCTTTCAAATTTCAAAGACGCCGAAAACAACGGAGCAGGAAAACGCGCAAACAAAGGGGAGATGTACAGAGGGAGAGCGAGAGAGAGAATACGAGAAAACTTGTCTAACCTTGTTGTAGCTCGCGTAACGCGCTCTCGCTGCAGTCGCCGTTGTTTTTCTCGTCTGCATCAACAGAGTCGTCGCGCGCTCCCGTACACAGACCGACGACCATGAAGACGATAGTCGCGTCTCACGGTGAAATCCTCTTCGGCACGTCGTCGCTTTCCATCGGAGCCCCGCTCGCCTGACGTTTGACAGATCATCATCAACTAGACGTGGCCATCTTTGAACCTGACCCGACCGCGACTCGTTGGTAAGTATAGGTATAATATAGGCACTTTATAGGAACTCTCGGCAGCGCGTGTTGGTGTTGACGTGTTGTGCACCTTCTGCGCAGCACGTGACACATCGGCCGTCGCCGACGGCTTGGCGTCCGACGACGAATGGAAAAATAACGAATGACGATATACCAAAGCGTCAAAGACGCATTCCTGTCATCTGGCTCATAATTATTCTCGTTAAAAGTTCGTTTCCCCGACTTAGATACGTAGATAAGTAACATGTTTTGGCTGTCGTTAACATAATTTGAAAATATCATAAATTGATAAAAATACATATCTACTTAAAGCACATATGTATTTAAAATATAAACTTAAGTAAATTATGTCATCTTTAAAATCTATTTTTCCTAAAGAATTTATAACCTTAATAAACAAGGTGTTTGTCAACATGACATATGGGAATTAAGGATAAGCAAATATTTTAAGAGATAAGTAATTCTGATAAGTAGAAACATGTTTTATTGTTCTTTTTGATGTTTACTTTTTTTATTGTTCTTGCTTTGCAGCATACAATGCTGTCTGCACTTAATGGCAGATTTCCATTAACTTTTCTAAATTTTGTTCACATTAATACAATCACCTAGTATTGTCATTTGGTCACAATAATTAAAATAGATAGATGTGCAAACACCTAGTGGCACAGCAGATTTATTTTCGTAAATCCACTATATTTCCTAATTTTACACCAACAAAAATATTTATATATTTACAGACAGAGTTTGAAAAACAAACTCTATTCAAATACTTTCAAACTTCATTTCAATTTTTTAAAATGAAGTCACAATAATTTTTCTAAATTTTTGATTGAAATCATCAACAATATAATAGTAACAGTCACTTTAAAAGTAACCATGCATCTATATGTAAAGATATTTGTAGTAAAATACGTAACAAAATGTAAATGAATTTTGTTATCTAAACAATTTTGTATAAATACAAATTAAGCTAGAGAATTTGATTTGGCAAAGAGAGTAGTATCATCGTAAAGCAGAAGTCCAAGCTTTTTCCATTTCTTCTTGTGACTTTTGCTTTTCTGCACTATATGATATTATCTGATTTTTTATATCAGGCTGACTACCAGAAATTTCTGTTTGCCGTCTGACTTCCAGAGACTTCATATAGGCAAGGAAAGATGTCCACATAAGACTGCATACACTGACATAAACTACTCTATTCTTTTCTGGTATAACAAGGAAATTGACAGTTTGAAGAATTGGCCAGACACATACTGCAACCTATAATTAAAGAGAAAAACTTTGATATTTCTTATTTCCATTCCAATTTCAGGTCAAAAGTTCAGAAACAGTATATACTGACCTTGTATGTTGGCCAGAACTTTTCTTTAACTTCATTTAAGCACACTGACACAGGTTTAAACTCCAACAGATTAATACCAAAGAAGAAGCAGCACATCGCAGCTGGCCCATATGTCACTTGTTCAACGAGAGCCTACAATGTTATAATAAATAACATTTAATTATTTAACAATCAGATAAAGACGCATATAGGCTCCCGTATGAAGCTATTTAAAGTAAAAATTACCTTGGTAATCGCTGATTTGAGATCAGACTTGGGCCAGAAGTGAGATGCCACCCTCAACCAGCAGTATAGTGTTGGAGCAACGAAGCAGCCACCATATATGCTAAACCTAGCAGCCTGTACAAAGTCCAGATGATCCTTTCCAATGATTTTCTGTTGAATAAGACTGGCAACGGGCCAGATGACCGTGTACGAGGCCATACCTCGTACGACGGGGTACTTCTTCGTGACCTCGCGAAACTTCACCAGGAAGACCCTCATCTTCGAAATTTTGCGAGCTGCAGGACGCGAGAGCGAAGCGATAAAAGTAGCCGCATTAATCTAAGCATGACGGAACACTACGCACACGACGAACAATCGTCATTGTTCGTAGCGCTCGAGGGAGGAACAGAGACAGAGGCATATACAGCCGCAGATATACAACAACCGAACGTAGCAGACGATTTTTTAAAAGCCACGAATCAGCGCGTAGGCGTTCGCGCGTGTATACCTCCTCTACCATGCGTCACGCGCGTATGTCAGCCGTCAGGTATACATTTATATACCTATATATACACGCGCGCGCACGCAGGAGAGAAGATAGACTTGTCAGCTTCTCTCTCTCTCTCTTCCTTCGTTTGCTTCGATACTCACCTACGTCAGCGGACACAGGGTCTTAGGCGGCGATGCCACACACTCCTGCGTCTAGCTACAAAAGAACATAAAACAATAAATGAGCATCTTGGTACGATCCATCGACAGGACTTATAGAATGACGTAACATGCCTGTTATCACGCGTTATAACAGGCATTCCGTCGATATCTCGCGCACGTGTGCATATGTGCACACAGTCATACCTCTCAGCTGATGACCGCACTAGTCGCGCACTTGCAGCTTTTATAATAAAGTTTCTACTTAGCAGCAGATGGACGATATACTCTGTCGCGGGACGTTCGAAATTCGCGTGAGCGAGCTGCTGATGCGCTGCGGCGGTCCTCACGAGTGTCGGCGACGCTGACAAGCGCGAAACTCGCGTATTATTGGCAAATATTCACGAGCGCGCTGGGTATACGTATCTCTCTCGCTGTCTCTCTCCCTCGCGCGCTAGCGCGTGACAAAGTACGATGGCTAGATCCCCCCCCCCCCCCCCCACCGAGAGCATGCGCGCATGTGCGCGCGAGAGTTCGTGTATGTGTATAGTATAGATATATACATATATACACGCGCAGAAGTCGCTTATTGAAGTCGATCCATTCTTATCTGGCCTTGGAGTAGGCCCCCCAAAAGCGCTCGCTGAATCGGCGAGTCAGCTTGGCGGGGTTCAGGTACGCGCACGTGTGAACCACGCACACGCGCAAGCGCGGCTTTTTAACTTTTGCTCGGCGAGTGCAAGAGGTAGGAGAGATTATGCAAGACCTTTTTTCTCTGTCAGAAAGATCGTTGTGGTCATCTCGGGGGGAGCGTTTTGTGTGTTTGTCATAATTTATGTATATCGAGATGACTATATCTGGCATGAGTAGGGGAAACTCGAGGCGCGCATGCGTTCGTAGTCGCCAACAGTAATGTGCATATGGTTCGACTGGTTTTTACGGTTCCGTTGATACCTACTTACCGATTTGTTTGTAGAATCGCGATTTGGTTTTTCTTTTTGATTTGGTAATACTTTTGGAGTTACTCGTTGATAGAACTTAACTATCTGGCCGGAATACGAAAATATTATTATTTATATGAATATTGAAGCATAGAGATGACAAGACGAATTCTTTGTTACATTTAGTATACAAATATAAAACTTAAAAATTGTTATATATTTGTTGAAAAAACTTCTGGAAAATTTGAAGCGATTTCAATGCAAGAATGCATTCTTATATGTATGCAAGTAGATGCAGGCCAAGTATCCACAGAACGTCGTCTTGCTGTACTCAACATGCATCTATACTTACGCTTTCATAAGTGCTGCATACTAATACGAATATTGTGCAAGCAGGTTCGAGTTTTTCGTAACTCTTTATCAATTAACGTGGCTGATTTCATTATAGATTTCTCTGTTACAAATATAAAAAAAATACTTAAAAATTATGTCTTTTACATAGAAAATATAATAATGAATATCAATATTAACTCACGACTAAAAACTTTTTGAAGAGTATTTCATACTCTTCCACACAAAATTTATCTAAATACCTAAACGTTCTTTTAGAAAACACTAGTATTTTCAGATAAAATCCTAATTAAAACAACAAATAATTAACTTATTTGATAAGATATATCATGCTTTAATTTAAATATATTAAAAATTAAAAATTTAAATTTCAATCCATTTTTTTTTAATAGACTGGGGAATAAGAAATATTCAAAGGCTTATTATTACTCAATCAAAAAAAAAACCGCTGCCAATTCATTGGCCCGTTGCTTCCTCAAACTTAATTTTGTGATTCTTTTAATTCATTTTTAATAACAAAATTTATAATTTTTGCAACAAATTATGCCATCATTATAATTAAATTTATTTTGAAGATTAAAAAGTATTAATTTTCAAATTTATTCATTCATTTATTTATTTATATCAACCGGCAAGAATGTTCCAGGTTTAGCATAATATATACATAATACATATATAACACCACTAGTATTCTCGAAGCGCGCGGTGAGCACTGTGATTTTATCGAAACTACACCACTTTTGTTTTTGTGACCTAGCAACCCATTACACCCACCAACCAAACCACTAATAAATTGATATAACTAATCCATCATTTTTTGAAGATAGGAGATAGGATAAGGAGTTATAAGCTTTTTTGAAAAAAACACGTTTTTGTTTTTGTTCATAACAAAAGAACTGTCATAGCTAGACATAAATTTTTTTTTCAAAATATAGATATTTTAATTCTCTTTCGAATGCTACCCATCCGATCCAGATATATAGGGAGTCGCCACAAATGACCCGTGGGCGTGGCGTGCCGTGCCGTGCAGTTTCGGCGCTGTAATTATCTCAAATCCACACCAAAACTGCACGGCACGGCACGCCACGGGTCATTTGTGGCGACTCCCATAGAGCCGTTCTCGAGAAATTACGATTTGAAAAAAAGGTTAAAAAAACTTTAACCTCAAATATCTCTGAAATTTCTAGACCAATCATTTTGCCCAAAGAACTCGACCGAGAACTATACAAAATCTACCTCTACAAAGAATTTTAAAGCGATTAAAAGTCAATTTTACTTCCCGTTTTTTTTCATTTTTCAATTTTTTAAGAATGGATTCAAATTTTTAGAGCTTATAGCTATTTATATTCTGCATTATCGTGATTTTTCTCACAAAAATTGACCGTTTAGTTTCGGAGTTATAAGCTTTTTAAAAAAAAACATGTTTTTGTCAATAACAATCTCGTGATAGCTAGAGAAATTTTTTTTTTTTGGAAATTATAGGTTTTTTACGCTCTTTCGAATGCTACCCATCAGATTTAAATATCTCGATTCTATCATTGAAAAAAGCCAAAAACAATTTTGAGAAAATCGAAAATTCGAAATAAAACAAAAACGAATCGGCGCAATCAAAAAACGGATTTTTGACCCGCCATTACACAAAAAAAAAACAAACAGAATGAGACCTGTCCGGTTAAAATCGATCGAGTAGAAGCTGAGATCCAGGCGTATACATACACACACATACATCCATACAGACATTTTTCAAAAATCATGTATTTTGGTTCCTAACACCTCGAATATCAATTATAACATGTTTTTACAACAACTCAAAAAATTGCTATTACAAAGCTTCCTTTAGGAGGAAGCAAAATGTGACTACTGAGTAATAGTGATAAGCTATATACTCTACTATTAAAAGTTGCAAAAGAATTAAAAAATTACTCTTATTATTTGTGGTTCATTGGCCAAATTGTATGAAAATTTAATAATATAGAATAACTATAGATAATATCACCATATTGGTTTGTGATAACATCGCAATTCTGACGACCCACACATCGAAGATCGTTATGTTAATAGGTATATACAGTTCTGTTCTGTTCTTCGTTTAATGGCTGTGGGTTCCGTTACGGAACTCCGAGTTGCCATTATTCAGATGTGTTGCCCAGGGGGAGACTTATGCTATACATTTGTGCTTTAGATTGGGCGAGGTTCCCGTACTGACCTCTCAGTGATAGACTGTTGATTAGTACATTCAGCGCATCTAGATCAGCACCCTATCACAGATTGCATCGAGGACTTCAAGCACACAATCCGGGAGAATAATTTCGAATTTTCGCCACCGAAAAATCCAGGAGACACCTTTTTGAAAGTGCTTCCGAAAAATTCGGACCGACGGGGATTCGAACCCATGCCCCTAAGCGATGTTTGTTTCCGAAGGCAAGCGTCTTACCAACTGGTATACATACGCGGTGTAAAACCGAAATTCAAAATTTTAAGAGATAAAATAAGTATTATTCATTTTAGGTTACTATATTACTATAAAAGTTAAATATTGTTACTAATTATATCGTCATAATCACAAGTACAGTTTGAAAAATCGTAGTAACAATCCATTTTTACGATAATGTTTATTTATACTTAGAAACTATTATAGAAAAAATTGTATCAAATAAATTATTTTTCACTTACACATAATTTCTAATGTTTTATTTCATCTACACCACATTTTGGATAGCAGGACCATTATAGTCTTAACTTCTATAATTATCGTTAAAAAGTAGCTGCCAGAAAAATCACCTTCAATAAATAATTTTTCAACTTCAAATTTCTTACTTCTAAATGAATCTTGTCACTTTAATTTGTCATAATTTTATATTAATAAGGTTAATGGAAGTTTTAAATATTAAAATTTCTAGGACTAGTTTTTTTGACATACTAACAACAAATATGGATGTTACTAAATACACGCGCAAATAATACAAAATTATATTTCAATTAAAACCTTAATTTTTTAAAATAAGAATATTTGGGATATTAAAATAATTTAAATAAATATCTTAAACAGGATTTGTACCAAAGGATTTATTTTGATGTTCGCTGTTTCAACGAAAATATATTACATACATGGAATTCTTAAGTTTCGTGTAAATTTAATAATGCTTGCGAGAAAAATATTCACAAATACTTATATAACAATACCTATAACAAGTTACAGTAGAGGTGTTATTTCATGCAGACACTTGCATTATAAATTCGATTTATTTTTATCTCTCTATCCCTTTAAAATCTCAAATATGTGTATTTAAAATCAATTATTTGACGGTATAATAAAGTTTTCTCATACTTATTCTTTAATTTATCGTATAACGTTTGCTAACATTTACTATATTTACAAAGCTAAATAAAAGTGTTAAATAGTAAATACTGCGTCGTTATAATAAGAATGCGGAATTTAACGGACATACCGTTACTGTCCATTATAACCGATAATCTTGATCACTGATTTAATGTGTTTGAAAAAGAGATTTGATTTATGTGAATAAAGTCTATTAGAACCTTGGTTCTTCCAAAACCAATATCAAAACTATCTCGTTGACACCGACTTTAACTGCAATCATTCATTCTTTAAAATTATATACATCAGTCTTGCTTACTCAGTGCAAGACTCTAATCACAAACTTAAATAAGTCGGATGCACGTGTCGAATTATTAAAAAAAAAAAAAACTAAAAAAAAAAAAAAGCTCGAACTCATTGTGCCGCAATATCGAAAAGATCACAGAGGCCTTCACTGTCACTAAGATTGAATTGGTAATCTTTCTCTTCTGGTGGAGGGCTCAACCTTACCAATGGTCCACAAACTAAAAATTTCATAAACGTTATAATAGTATCATTTTATAAATAAAGACATTTTTAATATTTGTTTTTAATGAAATATGTAACTTACTTCCTGTGTATATTTCATCAATGAAGTCCACATTTCGAAGAGTGTAACCTGATTAAAAGAAAATAATATTTTATGTCAGTAATTTTCAGTTGTAAGTTAGTTTGTAAATTTTTAGTTGTAAGTTAGTTTATATTATGCATTTCCCAGCCTATATACAGGTAACTGTGTCTATCTCTTATAGGACTACACTATGTAATTAATCTAGTTGAATAAATTTAAAATTTGAAAATTTGTAATCATTAGAAAAATAAAATTATTTATTAAAAATATAGTAAATATTTAACAAACCTGTCATATCTACATCTCTAAGAACAATCTTGGCTTCTAATAAGTCTTGATCTTCTTCTTCCTCATCTTCTGATACAGGTTCAGGTTTTGCAACATGTTTTGGTGGCCTAATAAAAATTAGTTTTGTTCAGTAATAAATATTTTACATGTTACAAATTTTTAAGAGTTTTTCAATAAATATGTTTGAACTGTTCCAAATTAACTAATCTTATTTTATGACAGTTAATCCCCGAACAGTTCTATTTTTACTTTTTGCTCATTGCAAACTGAAAGTATTGACTTGCTACTTCCAAAGCGATAAGAGCATTATATAAAATTGATAATTTATAGACTAGAAGTACCTTCCAACTCTTTTCTTTGGTTTTGTTTCTTGTTTCTTTTCTTCCTTCTTTTCTTCTTTCTTTTCTTCTTTCTTCTCTTCCAGATCATTTTCTTTTTTAATTTTCTTTGCTTCTGGCTGTAACCTTAGTTTCAAACAATTATTGTCATAAGATTCTGCCAATTCAGGTTGAATAATATATACAGATATTTCTCCAGTTGTACTTTTTAAATGCATTTCATAATTTATATCCTTATTACTATTATCCTCTGCCATCTAAAATAATAAAATTTTTTGAGTGTATATTCCTTCAATATTTAAATTTTGAATTTAAATCTAATTTTAACTCACTTTTTCAATTTTTGGCACATTTAGTTGTGTATCTGGTGGAGCTTGAACAGCTAATAGAAATTCATCATTGAAAATTTCTTTCAAGTCTTCATATTTAATATAACCATATCTCCTGTTGTGTGAATCACACTCTACATTTTTTATACTTTGTTTGACCCACTGTGTATGCATATCCAGCATTTGCTCATGTTCTTCAAGCTGTTTAAGCTCGTCTTTCAATTCTGTAAGTTTTTCCCCAACTTCTTCTGAATTACAACCAGGTCCTGCACCCCTGTTAAATAGATATTTTTAATATTAGAAACTTACTATTAAATATATAAATATTAAAAAAGCATAAATAATTACTCACTTCCATTGAATACTATTTTTACTTTTCTTTTCGATAAGACCAATGCCTTCGAGAACATTTGTAATGTCATATATCCTCCTTTTTTGTCGTACCTCTAGCAAATCTGCAGCCTGTAATAACAGGAACATTTGAATTTTGCCATCAAATAATTAATAATTTATACCTCTATACAAGACAAAATAAAAGATAATAAAATAACAGCAAACCAACTTGTTGACTCAATCGAGGTTATGTAAGGAAATAATCGTTTTCAAAGTAAAACAGTCTCGCGGACTCTGTGATCGATCGTCACGAACAACCCCTCGACTGTCGACGTCACGCATCAACCCACGTTACACCCTACGGTAGTCCACGTGCACCGGGGTCCAGAGATATCGCGCGGGGGCTTTTTTTCAAAATTCCCGCAAGCCAGGGTGGCAATGGCGTGTGTTACCGAGGCGCTCTTAAGGCCTGCGGGGACACCGCGCGAGACTTAACCTAAAGCCCTTTGTGTGAAGCTGAGGACGGTCTTTTCTCGAGGTTAAACTTCATGCTCGGATAGCGTGGGCCAAACGCACAGTTGCGCCGCTATACGTGTACCCCATGTTTGCAAACGGCAACTCACCACTTTCAGATCAAGTACGCCGTCCTTGGCTTTCTGCAGGAGGCCGACGAAGCGCGTGGTCAGCAGACCGAGAGACTTCTCGTATCTGCTCTGCTGATTGTCCGCCATCCTCGGGGCCGCGCCGTTGTTGTTGACGAAATTTTGCTGAACGCCTTGCGGACTTCGCGTGCCACCAAACAGTCAGCAGCTCGACGTCGCCGCCGCCGCCTCCTTCGAAATTGCCGCAACAGCTCGCGAACGCCAATACGCCATCACCGCGCGGCGATCGCTGCGCCACTACACAAAGGCGCCTTCTCGTCATTTTACGTCATTCGATTTTATGATTTTAGACCGATATGTGGTAGTTGAACGAGTAGCTACGTTAAAATCTCGTTTATAATTTTTACCTTCATTTATATTGCATTTTTCAAATAGACAGTCAAGAACTCTGATGAACTTTGTACCAATTGCAGATCCGTAGAAAAATGTAAACAATATTTGTGCTGGTCACGAACCGTTTAAGACGGTCAATTTGTTCTGCTAAAGTGTCGACTCGAGGCTCTGATGCACGGGTCTAACCGTTTTACATTAAAGTTAATAGTCTTTTTCTCATTAAAATTATTCGGTTTTAAGTAATTTTTTACAATAATTATTATTATTTTTTTTAATATTTCACCTACATCTGTTAATATATTCTTTAGTTACGAAAATGATCGTATGCATGATAAAAATCAATAATCACTTAGGCATTATTGATTTTTTTAGTCGAAAATGAGGTGCCTATATATACGCAGACGACGCTATTTTTGGCGACCAATCAAGAAATAGTAAATCGAGGCGACCCTGAAATTTTGAAAAAGTACGATAAAATACTTTTTTCACTTTGGTTTTGATCATTAAAAATTGTTAAATTAAAAGAAAAGATAAAATGTATATGTTTATTTATTTTTGTTTTTACAGCTTACGTCTAAATTTAATAATTAAAGCTTATATAAAAATTTATTTACAAAAAAATATAAAATATTTTTATAAATATCGTTACATAAATAACTATACAAGAACGTAAGACATTTTATGCAGAAATTGCACTAATATATAAAATTTAAGGAAAAACAAATTCGATAGTAGCTGTTGAAGCATCTGGGCTAGGACTTGAACTACCTGAACTAAGAGTTTCTTCTTTTACTTTCAGTCCAGTTTGATCTTTGTCTTTACTATTTTTATCTTTTTCCTTATCTTTATCCTTGTCTTTATCTTTATCCTTCTCTTTGTCTTTTTCTTTGTCCTTATCTTTCTTTTCTTTTTTTTCTTTGTCTTTTCCATGCTTATGATCATGTTTGTGTTTATGCTTGTGCTTATGTTTCTTTTTGTCTTTCTTTTTCTTTTTAGGCTATAACATTTTAATAGTTATATTGATATCAATATAATACATCAAATTCATTGATAATTTATATAACTACCTTATTTGTTGCTTCTCCTTTTTGTTTATTTTCATCAGTCTCTTTCTTAAACATTCCAGGCTCAAATCCAACAGGACCACCTGTACCCATAATACCAGGTAGTGATGCAGAGTTGTCACTGTAATATTCTGATTTCGTCTTGCCCTCTGCAGTACTATTTGTATTAGAATCGTCCTATTAAATAAAATTGTATTAATAAAATAAATTAACTTATATTTAGATACAAATAATAATAATATATACTGTCATAAGAAAAACCTGCAAAATTTACCAAATGTTTTTGTCGTTTTGTTTCCAGTCCATGTTCAGGTACTATTGACACACCAGGAGTTTCTTTTATTGGAGATGCTTTTCTTTTATTCGAAATAGCATTAACAATTTCTGTTTCGATAGTAGGTTCTGATTTGATATGTGGTATAGCTGGTAAAGCCTGTCAAATAGACATTGATATAATGGTTTATGTATTTATACATTTATAATTATTTTGTGAATTTCTTACATCTTTTTCTGGACTACTTGGAGAACCAATTTTTTTTGGTTTTGTTAACATATCCAATTCAGGATTAGGAAGGCACAATGGAGTCCTTGGTCCATATAAAGTATAATATAAGTCTACTAAATCACAACGAAGTTTTGGATCATGAGAAAGCATACCGCTAAAATTGTTTAAAATTTTATATATAATATGAACACATACAGTTAACCAAAAAAAGGAAATAGAAACATTTGACAACGTACTTAATAAGATTCCAAATATGATGAACTAAATCTGGTTTGTCTAGCCTATGCCTATGAGCTCGTTCAAATGGAGGATTTTCCACCATTAATCTAACTAATCTATGACGCACTCCTGGATGTGGATCATTTTCAGCCATCTCTAATAAAAATTCTAAATCTTCCCATTTTCCATCCACCTTCGTAAAATCAACTAAAGATGTTAGTGCAGCTATCCTTACATCTGAAAAATTCGATATTAATAAAAATACATCGTTTTAATTTGTTTGAATGATGAAATACTAGGATGTTACCAATAAATTGACCATAAGCAGCATATTCTCTAAATAGAAGAGGGGTACTAGGAAGATGTCCAAACTTTTGTAAAGTGCGAATCACTTTCAAACAAGCAACTGAAACTGTGTATTTATAACAGGGAAGTAATTTTTCTAAATTTAAATGTCTCGTTACTTCCTCCAAAATAGCCTTTGTATCTACTGATAAAGATTCAGCAGTTATAGCAGATCTGAAATAAAAATTTATAATTTTATGAAAATTATTTTGTACTGAGAATAAAAAATTCGTTTAGTAGATCTTAAATATTTTATACAAAAACTTTATTACCCATGTTGAATACTGATGACAGGAGTTACAGTAGCCCCAAGGGCTTCAATAAGAGCAGCTCTATAATAATTATCAGAATATCTGTTTTTACTGTTATCATTGTACTTAAATAAATCCATAAGAAAAGAAAGTACTTCTGGGGGACAAATTCCATGAGCATTTCTCAAACCAGCCATTGCTACTGGAATTGTCTAAAAAAAAAAAAAAAATTCTGTGGTAATTATTTGTAACTTTTTACAATTAGAAATTATAATCGTAAAGTTTATAGTAAGCATATTGAAGAATTTAGTATTTTGCAATAAAATGATCAAATACTCACTTTTTGAAGAAAATAATGTTGAAAATTAGTGAAATTATTTTGTTTAATGATTCTTCTACAAGATGCAGAACCAAATAATTTTCTGAATATGGCTAACATTGCAGGAGGTCCAGCCCATGTTGCTACCATCGCATTAGCAACCTAGTACAATTGTTTTTTTAGTTATAATAATAAGTATTCTGATTTTAAAATAATACTACATACCTTTGTTAAACAATGAGCAGCCCTTAATCTTACTTTATAATAACAGTGTTCATTTTCAATAGTGTCAGTAAGTGCCAATCTTGTAGCTGGAGTAGAATGATTTTGTAATGCTTCAATAGCTTCTAGTTGAGCTGTCACATCTCTTTCATGTCTTAATTGATATTGCCATTGATAATCAGGCTGTTCAATTTGTACAGCTCTCATCAGTGTCATCTCTGGATCCAAACGAATCCATAAAACTGGAGAATCACTACAAACGAATATTATTTTATTAATGATAATGCTATTACAATCACTAATTAATAGTTAAATAAAAAAGTATTTACTCCATAGCTGAAAGATCCATATCTACTTCTTCTCCTGTACATAATGGAATTTTCTTTTTCTTATTTCTTCGACTTTTACTGTGACATGTGATATCTGCTTTTGCAACAGTGCCTTCTATTTGTAAAGTGTGTTTAAATGTTCCATCAAGTTCTTGAATATTTACCAAAAGAGGTCCAACATACTTTCTTATTCCTTTTTGATGCGTAGTATCTTGTCGAATTTCAAGTTCAACAGTGTTTCTGTTTATTAAATTTGTATAATATTAATAATTAGAATCTAAATGAGAATAAATTATAATAAAAAAAATACTTTTTTGCCACATTTTGGCCAAAAGTACCCTATTTTTTTCTGGCTCAAAAACTCAAATGTGGTATTTTCATCCCGAGTGTGGTGAAAAATAGCATACGCACCACAGGGGAAAAGAGGGCCACCTCAGAGCACGTGTTTGCCACCCCCGCCTTTGGCTCTAGTGGCAATTCACTCGTGGTCTGAACTGGTCTTTTCTTTCCCTCTCTAGCTACATAATATACTATACCTCTTTCTGTTAAATACAAAACTTAGAGTAAACTTGGCATGGCCCCCAGTTCTCACCCACTGATCAATAAATACTGCCATATCTTTACCAGTTACTGTAAAAATAGCTTTAGTAAACACATTGGTACTAATTAACATATGAGACCACAATCCAGAATCAATCTTTTGTTGTGCGGCATTAGTAGCCAATGATAATTGCTTATTGAAAACCTTCAGAAAAAATATTTCTATATAAATATATTTATAAAATTGATATTTTTCATTCAAAAACAAAAATTTACCTGTAAAAGAAGTTCTTGTCCTATTCTATGTTCTAACATTCTTATAACTAAGTGTGCCTTTTTTCGAAGAACTTCTATGTATCTTGGGGACATAGTGTGTAAATTTCGTATAGGAAAATAGAATCCAGGATCTGGAGCACGTGGAGTAGGTGCTGGAGTGTTTGCAGCTACAGGCAAAGGTGCAGGAGGTTGTGAAGGGTCAAGTATAATGCCACCAAACTGTTCTTCATATTTTACAACTTCTTTTAATTCCTACAAAAAAATATTATTACTTATAAATCAAAGAATAGCCGTATACTTAAAATTTCAATTTAATAATAGTAGAAATATTAAAAATTGATAATCATGTTAACTTACTGACTGGACCCATTCACGGTATTCATTATTTCCAAAACATTTCTTAGCATATAAACCTGTTAGATACGTAGAAATTCCCTTTGGCATCCAAGTATCTGACCAATTTTGCATGGATATAAAACAACCAAAAAATTGTTCAACCACTGCTTGAGCCATTGCTTTTTTTGTTATATAAACTTGATCAATTATAGAAGGTGAATGTAATAAATTTGTACTGTAATAATTTATTTTAATATCTTAATGTGTCAAAAATTAATAAAAATACAAATTATTTATATTTATACATACTTTAATATGCTAATTGTTGCATATGCATTGATATCTTCATCTATTTCATCAACAAACACTTGTTTATAGCAAGAGTAAGGATATCTATTTGACAAAATTTCTTCAAAAAACTCAAATGCTTCATGTAAATATTTTGCTGAATTTTTCAATGAAGGTAAAAGTTGAGGTAAACAGAAATGTGTTACTTCGTGCATGTAAGGATCGACAAATATTTCAAATGGTCTAAAAATGAGATAAGAGAAAGAATAATATCATGTAAATAATTGGTTATGAATTGAATAATATTTATTTTTGAACATTACCCAACTGCAAGAGCAATATTTGGAGCACATGCTGGAATATTTAATACATAATGAAATGTTTTCTTTCGCATATCAGGAGTATAAACCACTTCTACTAAATCACCACATGATACTGCAGTCATTGCCTCATCAACTGTGAATTCAAGTTTCCATGTACATGGTTCAGCAAAACTATCCACACATGGGAACCATAATCTTGATGAATTTTCATAACTATATGTATACATATGAGCTCCTTTCTAAAATTTTTTCAAAAACAAATTTAAGTTATAGAATAATCAATCCTTATATATATGTTTATTTAATAATTATAAATTTGTTTACCTCAACTAAAGTACCAGGACAGTTTGGGACAACAAAATGAACTCCCCCTTGTGGTTGTTCTAAAGAAAATTCTATTCCTATTCTGAGGTTTTTACCCTCTTCTACTAAATGAGCTGCATCTGGAGGTATTTGTATGACCAATTCACCAGCATTATTATCTGGATCAACTTTTTGAGCTGCTGCTAAATGAAGATTAGAAAAGAATTCCAGAGACCGTCTAAAATTAATTGGAATAAAAAAATTAATAGTTAAAATATTAGAATTAAATACATAAATTCTGATTTTTACTGTTTATCATCTCCTTGAGATATATCGAGAAATGGATCAAAATATTGGAAAGGTGCTTCATATGTTTCATTTAAACAAACTTTGTATATTCTACATTGTTTTGCATTAAGATGAACTAATCTAACTGTATCTCTTGAAGGAATTATGGTCAGTTCGACCATTCCCTAAAAAAGTGAAATAGAAGTAATTATAACTATTTTATATATAAATACTTTTTAAATCACACTTACAATAATACTTTTCCTCTGAAAGCTGATGCCAGTAAGGCTAACAATTTGGTGGGCTGTGCAGAAAACATTTTAAAAATTAATTATAAGTATCACGCCTTACGTTTTTATAAATATATAAGTACTTCTAAAAAATAGAAGCACGAAACGCATATTAAAACATTTTTATTCATATTCATATCTTTCGAAATAATGAACATCTCAAAAGAAGAATAACATAACCTCAAATCCATACATTACGAAAAATCATAATTCATATAAAAGTAAGAATAATTAAAATGTAATTTAAAAATACTTATAATTTAAATGGCCGACTATTGTCGGCCGTTCTTTCTTTCTTCATAATTCCATGAATAATAAAAAAACAATTGAATAAAATATATACTCCAGTACTGTAACTTTGGTTACGCTATTACGAATCGCTTGTTACGACCCGAGTCGGGGTCTTCAAGCAGAAGGGCGTTTCTACAATGGTCGCCAAGTTGACCAGTCGGAACGTGGAATTCGTTTGCTCAATTAAGCGCTAAAGCGCATGGAGTTGCAGGAAAGTTTGAAATAAAACTCGAACTCGAGAGAAATAACTTTAACTTGAGGTTTATTAAATTAATTAAGTACTTTATGAACTTTAACAAACAGATAGACTTTTGACCGTAACTCTATACAATTGCAAAATGCGTAGAATGACTTTGACTATTTGAAGCTTCTGGGCGCAACATGCACAAAGTGCAGCAGAGTACCAAAAATATTGATAACGACCCAAGCTCTAACTACTAAGCGTCTCATGTGCTCGGTAGCGACTGACTCTGGCAGCCTGGGGCTCTTCTTTTATATCCCTGACGCGGACCTTGAACCGTTGACGAGAGGGTATGGGAGGAGCCAGTTCCTCCGGTGGCGGAAAGCTGAAGTCGGTTCCGAGGCCCATAGGTGCCTAGAAGGGCCGAGTGCTTCCCCCTCTTCTCTCAATCACGAGCGAGCTTCGTGGTGGGGGAACACCTGTAGATGCTCAGATCCTGGCCGAAAATCCCCTCTCGACTTGCGGCGCTTGTGCCTGCCTCCCGATTGGTTCCCCTCTGTAGGCCGTTACGTTGTGATGTTGTAGCTCCCGGTTGGTAGTGGGGACAGTACGATGTAGAGGCTGTAGGGCACCAAGTTGCCTCAGAGGCCTCCCCCACTCTGAGGTAGAGAGAGAGTGGAGAGAGCGGCGGTGGAGGGGCGTCAGACCCGAAAGTAAGGTCGAGAGCGCTGAGCGGCGAATGACGGTTGGGGGCAGAGAGGGGTTACTAGTCTCTGATTGGCTGCTACTCTGCCAGCCGTTATGCTCGTAGCCCCTCGATTTGGTTGCGTCATGGACCCACGAGCTGATGCAACGTTGCCCAACGAATTCCAAGAGTTGTTGACTGTTGATGACTCATAGCTCGTTCCTTGCCATGTTCAAGCGTCGTGCATTCCAGAGGCCCTTCGCTAATGGCCCTTCTCTGAATTGTTTGTGTGCTGCTGAGCCGTTGGCTAATGGATTCCGGGAATCGATTGTCCGTTGGTTGTCGTTGCGCTGGCTAATGGATTTCGGGAACTAATTGACCGTTGATTGTCGTCGTGCTGGCTGTCCTCCTATAAATAGAGCTTTACCCTACCTGAGCGAGCTTTTCCCTAGCTATCATTATTATTACAGTTCGTCTCATAATTATTATTTATTATCAGAATAGTTATTAATTTAACCGTAGATTACTATCGCTATTTATTGCTAAATCCCAATTTGTTCGTTAACGCATCGCTATACGGCCGCAATTATTAGTTATTAAAGGTAATTAATTAATAAATTCATTCTCGCTTGTTTATCCTTGATTCTTATTCGTGTTATTGTTTATAACTTGGTTAAATTAATCAAAATATACCATTAGAGTTTTAGACCGAGATTGTTATGGGAACGCATTAAATTATTATTATTTAATATATTATTTCATTTAATTTTTATCAGAAATCAAGGTTCCATTGTAGAATAGCCTTTATTTGTCGCACGACTCGTTCACGCAAACGCAGTTCATAACACGCTATTCCCCGACTATAGAAATTCATCCAGGCCTGCCTGTTTAATTATACAGGCCCTGTACAGGGTACGGTCAGGTTTTCCTTACCCAGGCAGGTGACGCGGAGCGAGACAGGCCCTGAGCAGGTTGCCTTTAAATTAATTTTTAAATCTCAATACTTATCTAAACCTAGACATATGCCCTATTTTTCGAAGTATCATCCCGATGATACTCCCAAATACCGACCCCCTCCCAGCCAACGAAAATTGTGCAAATGAAATAAAAAAAATACCAAAAGATAGGATTTAAATTGCTCCTTCCAAAAATATTTATTATGAAAACTGCTCCCTTTTAATTATTGTAAAAAAAATAAAATAATTTAATCATTTTTGCATCTTTAATTAATTCGATCTTGCTTAATCAAACTGCTCTCAATAAAATAAAAATAGCAGTAATCTGCTCCTAATCAATATTAAATTGCTCCACCATCAGATTTTTTATAAACATTCAACTTTTCAAGATAAAAAATAAAAAGTGTTTCATATGGCTAACCTTCTTTCGGCTTTCTTCCAACTTTTTTAATTTTTCCAAGTGCGTTAAGACAATTGACTAAAGAAATAATATCCCTGTTAGTGTAAAAATTATAAATATCGACATTCAGAGGAATATTATTTCTTTAGTCACATATTTCATCGTTAAAGATATAAAAAAATGACCAATTTATTTAATTTTTTTTTGCAATAATTAAAAGGGAGCAGTTTCCATAACAAATATTTTTGGAAGGAGCAGTTTAAATCCTATCTTTTGGTATTTTTATTTGTTGGATTTTGGCAATTTTCATCGGCTGGAAGGGGGGTGGTCTCCCAAATTTGGAGACTCCGTAGACGGACAGTGTACAAAATCATAAGGCTGTGTCTACAACAGAGTGACAAGCTGATATCACGCTGGCACGGAGTCGTTCGTGACAGCTGTGATATCACGCGAACCGTAGGGTGGGGGTAACTGCCAACTGCGAAAAAAACAGGTGTTCACGGTGTTAGAAACTGCGTTTGCGTAGACGAGTTGTGCAACACATAAATGCAATTCTACAATGGAACCTTGAATATTGATTTCTGATAAAAGTTAAATAAAATAAGAAATAAAATAATAATAATTGAATGCGTTCCTATAACAATCTCCATCTAAAATTCCAATAGTAGAATATATATATTAATTAGTTAATTAACTAAGTTATAAACAAGTAATTAACAATAACTCGAATAGGAATTGATGATAAACGATTAGCGAGGAGGACAACTGACGATCGACAACAAGGGTCATCTCAAGGGCAAGTCAACGGACAACCACTATTGCGCAATGGAGCCCAACAGCCTAACGGTTCGAGCCATCGTCAACAACCAATCACGGACTAGCGGCGCCCCACGCCACCAAAGGAGGAGGTCCATCACCCTCTGATCATCACTCTCGACCCTGCTTTCTGATCTGGGTTCCCTCCATCGCCGCTGTCCCTATCTAGGGGTGGGGAGGGCCTCTGAGGCAACCTGGCGCCCTACAGCCTCTACACTATTCTGCCTCCCACTACAAACATGAAGCTCCACCTACGACCCAGAATATAAATTGGGCCTCACCGCCGGTCTCGAGCAGTCACTACCAAGCACATGATAAGCTTCGTAGTTTGTTTAATTGCACTAGTGCACGCACCCTAACCACGTCATAGTGTCAGTCGATATTGCACTATATAGAGCCACGCTTTTAAGTCAATTTGTTTGTTAAAATTAACAAGTTCTCGATTGATTCAATAAACTCTAAGTTAAAGTTATATTTCTGAGTTCGAGTTTAATTTCAAATTTCCCGCGACTCCTTGTGCTTCAGCACTTAATTGAACAAACGAATTCCACGTTCCGATTGGTCAACTTGGCGACCATTGCAGAAGCGCCCTTCTGCTAAAAGACCCCGACTCGGGTCGTAACAACGGAGAAGTGTATATTTTTTACAGTTGGCAGTTACCCCGACCCTACGGTTCGCTTGATATCACAGGCTCTCACGAACGTCCGTGTCAGGGAGAATGTACATAAGCGCTGCGCTACGCTGAGCTACGCTACGCTCTCGCATTGATTACTTGTAGACCACGTCGCTGATTGGCTAACATTTAAATATTAGCCAATCAGCGACGAGGTCTACAAGTAATCAATGCGACAGCGTAGCGCAGCGCTTATGTACAGTCTCCCTCAGTGTGATATCACGCTTGTCACTATTGGAGATACAGCCTAAGAAAATACAGGCAGTCCACATTGCATGCTCTATGCGCTATCCTCTATGAGCTCAGTACGTGTAGACTTCTCTGCTGATTGGTTGAGCTTTATCAGTGAACCAATCGGCAGAGAAGTCTATAGGTACTCAACTCATAGTTAGTCCATATTGCATGCCGTATTCTGTATGTCGTATGCCGTCCAAAAAAAAGTTGTTGTCCGACTACTAGAGAAATTATGATCACAGTCTAATGTCGAACAGACCTATACTCTCTTTTAGGGGCAATGTACATAAGCGCCGCTCCTCTCTGCTCCGCTCTGCTCTGCTCCGCTCTGCTCCGTTCTGCTCTACTCCATTCCAGAATCCTGAAACAAGTAAAGGGAAAATCGCTTACAAACGGAACTGAACTGAAATTAGACCGGGTTTGAGCAGAACAGAGCAGAGCAGAGCAGAGCGGAGCAGAGCAGAACGTCGCTTATGTACATTGCCCCTTAATAAACAAGCATACCATTCGCAAGAGGTTAGGTTTTTAAATCGGAGCAGCAATATACTTAGACAGAAGACTAAGGCGTAAAAATATTGAAAAAATATTAAAAATAAAAAAATAAAAATATTCTCAACTTGTAAGTAAATATCTATCTTGCTTAAGAAAAAACTTCGTGGATAAATTGAGGTTGAATTAATAAATTGGTAGAATCAAAAAGGGTAATTATTAAAAACTTCGGGTATGAATTTTTATGAATATTTGATTGTCCCTTATACTTGTTTCATTTTAATTTTTTTCGGTACAGAGTAGAAATTGTGGCAGATAAGCATTTATCAATAAGAGTGCTTGTTGACCAGAAACAATTTTTATTGTAATGGAAGTTAATCTGCAAGCATCTAGTTGATAATATTTATTGGTGTCAGTAATAAGTACCTTTTAGAAGGATTTCAGTGAATTCATACTCAAAGTTTTTAATAATTACCCTTTTTGATTCTACCAATTTATTAATTCAACCTCAATTTATCCACGAAGTTGTTTCTTAAGGTGATGTTATATACCGACATAATTTTAAAAAGAGTACATCTCATGAAAATACCAATAGAATCATCCACAAAAAATTCTGAGTATAGTATTTACATATACGGAGCGCCTGGCAGACGTGTGTTTCCAAAAAAATGATCAGAGTTTATTTAATTAAATAAAAACCGTACTGTCGGTAAGTAGGAATCTGCAATTGACCTACTTTTAAAACGAGCACAGCTAACGAAAATACTAATAGAATCGCTCAAAAAATTTTCTGAATATAGTGTTTACGTGTCCAGGGCGCCTGACAGTCGTCTTTTTCCAAATAAACGTTTGAATGTTGATTTAAAAAATATTGAAATTAGGGTATCACATCACCTTAAGCAAGACAGATATTTACTTACAAGTTGAGAATATTTTTATTTTTTTTTTTAATATTTTTTCAATATTTTTACGCCTTAGTCTTCTGTCTGAGTATATTGCTGCTCCGATTTAAAATCTTAACCACTTGCGAATGGTATGCTTGTTTATTAAAAGACAGTATAGGTCTGTTCGACATTAGACTGTGATCATAATTTCTTTATAGTTCGGACAACAACTTTTTTTTGGACGGCATACGGCATACAATGTGTACTCACTGTCATAGAGCATAGCGCATAAAGCATGCAATGTAGATTCGCTGTCATAAAGCTGTGTCTACAATAGGATGTAAACTCTAGCGTAAACGCGCACTTTAGTAATTTCTAGTGGAAATCAAGTAAAAAGCTAGTAATATAGGCTTAAAATTACTAGATATTACTTGATTTCCACTAAAATTACTAAAACTTGCGCATTTACGCTAGTGTTTACATCGTATTGTAGATGCAGCCTAAGAAAATTAGAGCGAGTCCACATTAGGGAGAATATGCATAAGCGCTGCGCTACGCTATCGCATTGATTACTTGTAGACCTCGTCGCTGATTGGCTAACATTTAAATATTAGCCAATCAGCGACGAGGTCTACAAGTAATCAATGGGACAGCGCAGCGCTTATGTACACCCAATGGACAGTAATTCGCGTGGAACGTGTCTCCTCAGTCTTAAAATGCTGGAATCCCATTGGACAATTCGAATGTAAGGTTAATGGTTACACCCGAATTGGCTATAATGGGATTGTAGGATTTTAAAACTGAAAGGGCAAGTTCCACGCGAATCAATGCCCACTGGGTGTACATTATCGCTTAGAGGCACAGGCCTGAGCTTTTGTGCTTTTGTGCCAAACGAAAAAAACTAGTTGTGCGACATCTAGCATACTCGTTACCCATTGCTGAAGATTAACATATTGAACTTCTGTCATGGGTCATGAGTATGCTAGATATCGGACAACTAGTTTTTTCGCTTGGCACAAAAGCACAGGCCTATGCCTCTAATGTGGACTCGCTCTTATGGAAAAACGTCAGGCTACCTGTCCAGGCCCGGTCTCGCTTTGCGTCACCCGCCTGGCAATTCTAGATGTTTCAGCCTGTACAGGATAATCAGGCTTTCGTACAGGCCCTGTCTTTCGCCTTAAATTTATTTCTATTTGGGTCCCGCAATTAAGAGCAAATCCACATTGCGTGCAGGGCCCTTTCTACATATGTGTGTTCTGTCTGTTCTAGACAACTTCTCTCTATGTCTGTCTCTGTCTTACATAAACGGAACAGATCTATCTGTCTTTGTCGGGAACACACAGAACACACAGAACACAAATATGTAGAAAGGCCCCTGTGCGTCGTGTGCCGTGCGATTTGTGCCGTACCAAAAAGAAAGTGTTGTTCGACATCTATGTAACTGTTATCTATGTTTGACATCTATGCTCTATTCAATGAGAGAGTAGGTCCTTCCTCTTTATCCTGTGGTAATAAGTATGTAGATGTCGAACAACACTTTCTTTTTGGTACGACACAAATCGCACGGCACACAACGCACAGCACGCAATGTGGATTCGCTCTAAACAAGGGGAGCACCAGGAATGCGAATCCTGGATTCGGCAAAGAAGAGGCACTTCTTTATCGAGACACGTGTCTCAGGGTTTTTGTGAATGGGCCTTTTGTTCCGAGATTCAAGATATTTTATGTCTAAAATGAACTATTTTTGATAAAAATGGGGTATCTTTCTGTGGTTATAGCTTTTTGAATATTTCGGTTATGTAAATGGGTTAAGAAGTTTCTAAAAGAAGGCAAAAAAGCTTTAATTTAAGCTGTGTTTCATTAAAAAAATGTCGATTTTTTAAAAAGTTATAGGCTATCAAAAATACAGTAAGAAAATCTATAGGTTGCTAGCGTAAATGCACGCGTTTTAGTAATTTTAGTGGAAATCAAGTAATATCTAGTAATTTTGAACATATATTACTAGATAATACTTGATTTCCACTAGAAATTACTAAAGCGCGCGTTTACATCCTATTGGAGACACAGCCTTATATACACTGTAAGTGTAGCTGTGTACTGTGTAGTATAAATAAACTGTACACACCAGTGCATCACACACCGACACGGGTATCAATATATTTAACGATAAATAACTTCTATTAATTAAGCACTATTTAAGTATAAGAATTAAACAATTTTGATATATAATTCAATTCTCTTGAAATTATACAAAATAATGCCATAATAACAAAAATTATGAAAATTTAAACGTTTATTTCATAACTGTAATAAAATAATTAGCAAAATATTAAAAAATATTAAAAATGGTAAAATGTTGCTATTCGCTTTGATAGGGGTAACACACTAGTAGTTATAGCGCTAGAAGAAATATTACGTTTCCATAAGATGGCAATAGTTGAAAACGTACGAAAGGTGATGGTATAAGAAAACATTATAGAAATATAAAAAATGTATTGTATTGTATAAAGTAAAAATATTTTTGATCAGAGAATAATTAAAAAAGAATTTTAACAATAAATATATAACATAAACGTTTCAAATATTACAAAAAATGATAAAAAAGTTTATTCTCTAGTCTACGCTTTCACCGTATTTTACCATAATACCTATTGTAACTTTCGCCACCTATATGGGAATTATACTTTTGGCGCTTATCACGAAGTTCCAATTACCGAATCGCATAGGCGGCGCTTTGGCCTTCTATACTTAAGAATAATATATTCTATATTCTCTGCCTAGGTGCATAATCTACTATGTTTAAGGAGGTTCTATCGGTAATAGAAATAAAATTAAGATACATGTGAAATTTCGTATACAGGTTTATAAATATCTCAAAAACATTCATAAATTTTCAGAAGGCTAGAGAGATCAAAATTTTTTTTATTGCATAATGAGTTTAAAAATTTCTTCAAAAATATGCTTCCAAAAACCGTTTTTTGAAATTCGATTTCGTGTTTTATTGGGAATAAAAAATGTAAAACAGAAAAAATCGAATTTTCGTGAAAATTTCGTTTTTATATACCAAAATTTGTCGAACTCTTTTAAATGTTGAAAATAATCATTCATATTCTGAAAAATATTTAATTTAAGGGTAGAGTACCGTTGACAAAACCATATCCATACATAAGTTTGATAACATAATATTTTCTTTCATATTTTTCGAAAATTGTATTATTAATTTTTTTCTCCATTTTACACCGCATTTTTTGCAGAATTTTTCAATTCGAAGTCAAAGACGCTTTACCGCTAATTTTTTTAAACCGTTTTATATTTTTACGAGTAGTACTCTATAAAATGTACTACTTGCTACTACAAACCAAATCAATTCACGATTTACCAGTACGGTGCAATATCAATTTGATCTAGCAAAAGCAGTAAAATTTTAATCATACAAATTTTAATTTCAAGTTACATGGTTTCCATGTCAAATATTGTAGAACAGCCCAAAAGTTTCGTACAGTCATATTTTTTTACGTGTAGAAAACTTATGTTTCTGACAGTCAGTTTTATACATAACAGCGAATCCATATTGCATGCCCTATGCCGTATGCTCTGTGCGCTATGCCATCAGAAAAATAGTTGTTGTCCGAAATCTATAATATTTATAACTCTATGGTTACAATTCTTATAGGATTTATAACCATAGAGTTATAACTTCTATAGATTTCAGACAACTTTTTTTCTGACGGCATAGCCCATAGAACATACGGCACGCAATGTGGATTCGCTGTAAGGCTGTGTCTACAATAGAGTGACAAGCGTGATATCACACTGACACGGACGTTCGTGACAGCCTGTGATATCACGCGAACCGCAGGGTGGGGGTAATTACCAACTACGAAAAAAATACGAAATACAACAGGTCGACGACGACAGGTGTTCACGGAGAAGTGTATATTTTTTACAGTTGGCAGTTATCCCCAACCTACAGTTCGTGTGATATCACAGGCTGTCACAAACGTCCGTTACAGCATGACATCCACGCTTGTCCCTCTATTGTAGACACAGCCTAACCATCCTTGGAGCTGTCCACAATAACACCATGCCATGCCTTCCATGCCGTTGATTTCGGAATTGGTTCATTCCATGGTCCGTTTTATTCCGTTTGGCTTGGCCTCGTTAGGGTGTGTCCAGAATAGGACGGAAACTGCTCGCGCAAATACATGCTTTAGTAATTTCTAGTGAATACATGCTTTAGTAATTTCTAGTGAAAATTTAGGGATATCTGATAATTAAGATTCAAAATGCGGAGATTTTGAACCTTAATTACCAGATATCCCCAAATTTTCACTAGAAATTACTAAGAACGTGCCATGAGCTTTATGCCATACCAGAAAGAAAGTGTTGTTTGACATCTATGTAGCTGTTATCTATGTTTGACATCTATGCTCTGTTCAATACGAGAGTAGGGGTCAATCTCCAACCTTCGTACTGTCAACATCATGGTCTAGTCTCTCTATTCATAGGCTACCGAGCCTATATTCGCATCTCTCATTTTAAACGGGAAACTATACTCGGTAGTTCGATGGATACGCAGTTCCACATGAAACCTTGAAGATTTGGATTGATTCGCACTAGGGGTGGGCGATATTCATTGCAAATATCGATAATATCGAGATGATGAAAATCGATACGAGAGATATCATGCATTTATAATACTAGCGTTAATCAGCGCGCTACGCGCGCCACTGTTTCGTCTTTTGTTTCTTTCCTTTCGAGATTCGAGACGGATTCGATTATTCGAGATTTCAAGATCGTTCAAGGGCAAAATAGATTATCTCGAATGCTCAATTTATATGAGATCGATACTTCAAATATCGATATCTAAATATCAAATTTATTTAAAGAAATGTATTAGGGAATTACGTAGACGTGCAACAAAAAGTAAGACAATTATTTAAACATATTTTAAACCCAAGTAAGCGGGGGATATGAGATCCGCGCATATAAGGGAGTCATGTAGACATGAAAACATAAGCCAAATGGTTATTTAAATAATTTTTAAACCCAAGTAGACGGGGGATATGAGGCCCACGTATATAAGGGAGAGTCACGTAGACATGTAAAAATAAGCCAAACGGTTATTTAAATAATTTTGAAGGTGGTTCCCTCGGTAAGAGAGAGACAGACAGCTTTGAGCGAGAGAGATAGAGAGTGCACGCTGGCGCGCTGAGCGTCCATAACCCTCGAAACATATCAAGTCTGCGAAAGCGAGATTTTTTAAGACGCTCTATTTTAATAATGAAACGATGAATCTACTTCATTTTTGCGCGAAAACATTCATTGTTATATATTCTATGTGTACATAAAATTCCAAGTCTATCTTGAATCTCGTTGCATAGATCTTGTTGTAAACAGATACAAAACGCGACAGTTTTGATATATACAGATATATCTCCCGTGTAATCCGTGGAACTTTGCACAGCAATTACTCAGAAGCCAAACGATAAAATGCTCTGAAATTTGGATATGACATTCGTTATGTCTTTATTGACCTATATGTGTAATTCCAAGTATGTGTTGAATCAACTCTTATCTCGAGGGAACCACCTTAAACCCAAGTAGGCGGGGGATATGAGGAACACGCATATAAGGGAGTATTGTAGACACATAAAAATAAGCAAAACGTTTATTTAAATAATTTTTAAACTCAAGTAGGTGGGGAACGCGAGGCCCATGCATATTAGGGAATGACGCAGACGTGTATCAATAACCAAGCCAATTATTTAAACAATTTTTAAATCTAAGTAGCCGGAGTATATGAAATCCACGCATATAAAGAAGTCATGTAGATATGAAAAAATAAGCAAAACGATTATTTAAATAATTTTTAAACCTAAGTAGCCGGGTGATGCGAGGTCCGTGCATATTAGGGAATTTCGTAGACGTGCAACAATAAGTAAGACAATTATTTAAACAATTTTTAAAGCATAGTACGAGGGTGATATGAGGTCCACGCATATAAGGGGGCTACGTAGACGTCCAACGGAAGCAGGAATTTTATTTAAAAAATTTTTAACCTCTATAATTCAACTCCCGTATATACGTGGACCTCGCGGCTCCGGCTACATGGGTTTAAAATCATTCAAATAATAGTCTTGCTTATCTGTTCACATCTACATGACTCCCTTATATATACGTGAACCTCATATCCCCGGGCTACCTGGGTTTAAAAATTATTCAAATAATCGTTTTGCTTATTTTTTCATTTCTACGTGACTCCCTTATATGCGTGGACCTCATATCCCTCGCCTACTTGGGTTTAATAATTATTTAAATAATCGTTTTGTTTATTTTTCATTTCTAGATGACTCCCTTATATGCATGGACCTCATATCCCCCGCCTACTTGGGTTTAAAAATTATTTAAATAATCGTTTACCTGAATTTTTCATGTTTACATGACTCCCTTATATGCGTGGACCTCATATCCCCCGGCTACTTGGGTTTAAAATTTATTTAAATAATCATTTTGCATATTTTTTTATGTCTACATGACTCCCTTATATGCGTGGACCTCATATCCGACGCCTACCTGGGTTTAAAAATTGTTGAATAATTATCTTGCTTATTGTTGCACGTCTACGAAATTCTCTAATATGCGTGGATCTCGCGTCCCCCGGCTACTTGGGTTTCAAAATTATTTAAATAATCGTTTTGCTTATTTTTTTATGTCTACATGACTCCCTTATATGCGTGGACTTCATATCCCCCGCCTACTTGGGTTTGAAAATTATTGAAATAATCGTCTTGCTTATATTTTTATGTCTATGTGACGCCCTTATATGCGTGGACCACATATCCTCCACCTACTTGGGTTTAAAAATTATTTAAAAAATCGTTTGACTTATTTTCATGTCTACATGACTCCCTTATATACGTGGACCGGTTGACCTCATATCCCTCGCCTACTTGAGTTTAGAAATTGTTTAAATAATTGTCCTGCTTATTGTTGCACGTCTACGTAATTCCCTAATATGCGTGGACCTCGCATCCCCTGCCTACTTGGGTTTAAACACTCTGTAATTAAACCAACCTCTTTTATTTTATTAAAGACTTCTTGTGAATCTACCAAGATTGTTTTTATTTACGGCGTCAACCTTTTATCCGAGACTTGCAACATTTCTGGCGACCGTGACAGGACAATTCTTCTCGTTGCAGTGCCGCGGATAAAAGTGCTTGAAAAGTGAGTGTAAGGAACAGTCAAGATGGACAAACTTAAGAAATCGCGATCCATTCATCGAACATCGTTTACTAAAGCATACACGGCTTTGGAAACTGAATTGGCGTTAGAACGACCCGATGAAACAAAAATTCAAGTGGCGTTGAACCTACTATTGGCCAAGTCGACAAAGCTAGACGAGATAAATCTTGAAATCTACAATCAAATGATAGATGACGATGGCGAGGAGGAAGATATCGCACAAGAGGTGGAAGTCGCTGATGAGTACAGGGCTAAATTTGAAACCGCAAAGGTAAAGGTTGCGCGTGTTTTACATGCTATAGTGGTTCCGAGAAATGACGCGACTCCGGCAAACAACACTGCATGCTCCGAGAAACAGTGCGAGCGCGGGCGCTGCCGACGCGCTTACCGAGAATTTGAAGAAGTTCAAACTGCCGAAAATAGAGTTGAAAAAATTCAACGGCGATCCTAAGGAATGGCTTCAATTTTGGAGCATTTTCAAAACAATACACGAGGATGCCGGCATTAAAAGTGAAGAGAAATTTCAATATCTGCTCCAGGCAATCGTCGAAAATTCTAGAGCCTCGGAGTTAGTAAACAGTTACCCGCCTACTGCCGCGAACTACACAAAGGTCATCGAGAGCCTAAAAACGAGATTTGGACGCGACGACTTACTCGTGGAAGTTTATGTGCGCGAGTTATTGAAATTGGTGCTGAATAAATCAAGAGGCTCGCTTAGCAGTGTATATGACAAATTGGAAACGCACCTTCGCGCATTAGAATCATTAGGCGTCACAACAGAAATGTGCACTGCGATGCTGTTCCCTTTCGTTGAGTCGTCGCTGCCAGAGGAAATTCTTAGAACATGGCAGCGGCAAAACAACATCGGCACGGACGCTCGAGCGCGACTCGAAGCTCTCATGAAATTCTTGGGAAACGAAGTGCAAAATGAAGAAAGAATTTCGATGGCGAGAGCGGGTTTTGAATTACCCGACGAGTCGTGTGCAGCAGTCGGTAAGGCAGGAAAAAGACCGAAGGTTAATCCCATGACCACCGGCGTAGCAACCGCAGCCGGGCTACTCGCAACGAAAGAGGTTAAGGCAAACAAGTGTATTTTTTGTGAAGAATTACACGATAGCGCGTACTGCGAAAAGGCAAAACAAATGCCATTGCATATGAGACAGAGCATAGCCAAAGAGAAAAACGCGTGTTTTGCATGTTTGAAATTGAATCACAGCTATCAAAAGTGTCGTTATAAAAACAAATGTACCTGGTGCGGAAGAAGACATGTGTTGCTCATGTGTAGAAACATTTCAAAAAATGACACAACTGGTGCGAATCAAGTGCATGAGTCAGCGAAAAGCGCCGAAAATCTTATCGCCTCATGTAATAATATCACGAGCGAATCGGAAGTGCACTTACAAACTCTTCGCGTGAAATTGAAAGGCCCTTATGGTGAATGTATCGTGCGCGTTTTGATCGACACAGGATCGCATAAAACTTATGTACTTAAAAGTGTTGCTGACGAAATGTGTTTGAAAGTTGTAGGTCAGCAAAAAATGGTACACTTACTATTTGGCGGTGAAAAGACTGAACCAAGAGCGCACAATGAATACCAGTTTAACCTCAAAAGCATGGATGGAGACTACGAGTGTGTTATCAACGCATATGATGAAGACATGATCTGCAAGACGCTCCCCACTGTGTCAACCGGTCCATGGATAGCGCGGCTCCGGAGTCTAGGCATCACTCTTACCGACGCTGGAAGCAGCCGTGAGCCGATCAGTTTGCTTATTGGTGCAGATATAGCTGGCAAGTTGTACACAGGTAAGATGAATCAGTTCGATAAAGGGCCAACAGCTCTGCAGACGAAATTGGGATGGACACTTATGGGACGCAGTCGCAAAATCGAAACTCAACGGGAAAACGCGACGCTCACCGTGCTCTCAATGTTCACGCGTGAAGCCAATATATCAGACTTATGGGAACTTGATGTTCTAGGCATTATGGATCCGGCGGTGACCGTGTCCAAAGAGAAACATTTGGCTACGGTGAAAGAGCAGTTTCGACGTACCATTATCAAGGACAGCGAAGAGAGATATGTAGTAAGATTACCTTGGAAGGATAACCATCCACCACTCGGCAACAATCGACCAGCTGCAGAGAAGAGATTGATTGGAGTAACGCAGAAGCTGCACAAAGAAAATCTGTATGGCGCATATGAGAAGGTTTTTGAAGACTGGCTGCAGGCAGAGATTATCGAAGAAGCGACGGACATAGTAGACTACAAGGATGGATATTTTTTGCCTCACCGGCATGTAGTAAAGCTTGGTAGCACTACACCAATTAGACCCGTTTTTGATGCTTCAGCTTGCAGCAATGATAGGCCTTCACTTAACCAGTGCTTGGAGACTGGCCCGAATCTTATTGAATTAATTCCTAACATACTTTTAAAATTTAGAGAAAATAAAATAGGAGTTACAGCTGACATAACTAAAGCTTTCTTACAGATAGGAGTTGCTGAAAATGATTGTAATGCATTGAAATTTCTATGGTGGTGTAAAACAGACCCGCAGAAAATGATTATTTATGGCCATCGAAGAGTCGTTTTTGGAGTAAGCAGCAGCCCGTTCCTGCTTGGCGCTACTATTGAATATCATCTGGAAAAGTCATTGACTGTCGCAAAGTCCCAGCAAGAGTATGACCTCATAGAAAAATTGAAAATATCCTTCTGCGTCGATAATTGTGTGACGAGCGTCAAATCAAGTGAAGAAAGACTTCTTTTTCAAGATGTAGCCACGAAGGTCATGCTCAAAGCGAACTTCGACTTAAGGAGCTGGGAGTCAAATGATGTAGCTGACGAACAACAGATTGCTTCCTTATTAGGTATATTCTGGGATAAAAATACGGATGTGTTGTTTTTGTCTTGTAATTTTCCAGATCTCTTGGATAAGCCGATTACGAAAAGGAAAATTCTGGCTATTACTCATAAGGTTTTCGATCCATTGGGATGGATCTCGCCGGCACTGCTGCTGCCAAAATTGTTATTACAAGACATGTGGAAAATAAAGCTTGGATGGGAAGCAGAAGTACCTGAAGAAATCCACGTAAAATTCGAAAACTGGTATGAGCAGCTGCCACTAATACAACTTATCAAAGTTCCACGTTGGATTTTTGGCGACGAACACGACGTTCTAACTTACCACATGTTCGTCGATGCTAGCAAACATGCTTATGCAGCCGCATTGTTTGTGCGTATTGAAACGATGCAAGGAATCGAGGTCAATTTAATTCAGGCAAAGTCAAGAGTGGGACCAACAAAGGAAATTTCAATTCCAAGAATGGAGCTTCTTGCCGCAACATTAGGGGCAAGGATGATCGACTGCTTTTCGAAGGTCAGAAGCCTCCCACAGGATAGGCTTACTTGCTGGATGGATTCGAGCACTGTACT
Source organism: Torymus aiolomorphi (assembly GCA_036365515.1). Lineage (NCBI taxonomy): Eukaryota > Metazoa > Arthropoda > Insecta > Hymenoptera > Torymidae > Torymus > Torymus aiolomorphi. Next base: position 237,651,449 of record CM070873.1, on the reverse strand, counting down.
TTCTTGGTTGTATCGCGGGAACCAATGGACTCGATTTGTATCGAATAGAGTAGAAGAAATTAAGAAGCTTACAGACGTGCGAATTTGGAAGCATGTATCCGGTACACAAAATCCGGCCGATCTCCCTTCAAGAGGCTGTTCAATTGCTCAACTTGTGAAATCCAGATGGTGGGAGGGGCCGCAGTGGCTCAAGCAGCCTTCTTCTGATTGGCCGCAAAGTGCTGTGAATATTGATGAAGAACTGGTAAGTTCCGAAGTTAAAAAGAGCTGTAGCAAGGAGGGTACACCTCGAGATGTAGACTATTGTAATTCTAATGAGTGCGACGTTAATGTAAATGTAAGCGAAACTGCGGTTTGTACCAAGTTATGTAATAGCGATAATCCGTGGTACTTAACTTATTTTTCTAATTATAATAAAATCATCCGTATGACGGCATGGATATTGCGTTTTGTGAAAAATGTCCGTTCTCCTTCTTGCTTGCGTTGCACGGGAGACATTAAAGCTAGTGAATTTGACAACGCGGAAAAATTACTGTACAAACTCGCGCAACAAGAAAGTTTTCAAGGAATAAATGATCCGTGTTTGATAGGGTTCAACGCGAAATTAGATGAAAATGGTTTAATTAGAAAGAAAACGCTTATATCAAATCGGATTGATGAGTTCGGATTTAGATATCCAGTAATACTCAAGCCTGATCACAAACTAATGCGCTTATTGATTGAAAATGTACATAGAGCATCACATCACGCCGGTTGTAATACCGTATTAAGCCTTATAAGGGAAAAGGTTTGGATTTTAAGTAGTCGAAGAGCTATTCGTTCCGTGCTAAATAAATGTATAACATGCCGTATATATACTGCCAAAACATTAGAAACAGAACCGGCTAGTTTACCGTTGAACCGCGTAAGAGATGCGTCGGTGTTTGAGGTTACCGGTATAGATTACGCGGGGCCGTTGTATTTGAAATCGGGTGACAAGGCATGGATTTGTCTTTTTACTTGTGCCGTGTACCGAGCCGTGCATTTTGAGCTGGTTACCACATTATCCACCGAAGGTTTTCTTGAGGCGTTAAGACGATTCATCGCGCGTCGCGGTAGGCCGAAAACCATTTATAGCGATAACGGGACAAACTTTGTCGGAGCCCACCGACTTTTGCGAAATGTTAATTGGGAAAAATTAGAATCTTTAAACGCGTGCGAAAAAATTGAATGGCAATTCAACCCCCCATCCGCGGTGTGGTGGGGTGGGTGGTGGGAGAGAATTATTAGAATCCTAAAAGACTTGTTAAAGCGATCATTAAAAAGGGCCGCGTTGAGTTACGAGAAGATGAACACGATCTTGTGTGATTGCGAGGCGGTTGTGAATTCGAGACCGATTACTTATGTGTCGGACGATAAGGAGGAGCTGCTCGCTATCACACCAGAGATGTTTCTCAAAGAAATCCGCCAAGAAGGTACTCCCGATCTAGATCATTTGGCGAAAACTTCACTGAATCGTCGGATGAGATATCGACAACGATTACAAAAGGAGCTGAGACTCCGTTTTCGTTCCGAGTATTTAGGGCAATTAGAGAGACGGGAGAAGTCAAAACGCAACCCTGCTATGATTAAAGAAGGGGACCTTATACTAATTGCGAGAGATAATCAAAAGCGTTTAAATTGGCCACTGGGTCGTGTACTACAAGTTGTCGCAGGCACTGATGGTATTCCGCGCGTAGCTAGGGTGGAAACGGCTGATGGCGAGCTCGTACGCCCTTTACAAAGGTTGATGCTCTTGGAAGGCGCACCCGATGAGAAAAAAGAGCATAGTGCAGTTGTAGAGGAAACTGCTTTAGAAAAGGATTTGTATCCGTGCGAGAATGTTATTGAAGAGCTTGAAATACCAGTTCGGGTTCCGTGTGAAAATATTGTAAAACCTTCTGAATTTTTGCAGAGCACCCGAACGCGTAGTGGCAGAATGAGTAAACCTCCAGAGCGACTTAATATTTAAGATAATGTAGTTTTTTCGGTTGTATTATGTAATTAGTTGTTGAATTGATTCCATCAATTCTGGTGGGAGGATGTAAAGAAACGCTATTAGATTTACTCATTTATTCACGATGTGTTTTTTTTATGTAAGATTCGATCGGTAATGGCAAATGCGATGTACGGAAGCGTTATCGACACTGCGCTCGAAGGTGGCGCCTCTATAGCGAGCTCCTGCGCGGATGGCGCGAGAGAGTAAGTTAGTCGTTCGCGAGAGTCAGCGCGAGAGAGTAGACGTACTCGCCTGTACGGAAGCGCCTATGCGCCACCCCTCGGTACTAGTAGTCGCGAGCAGAAATATCCCCAAAAAGCGTGTCGGCACTAGGAGTCGAGAGCAGAAATAGCCCTAGAAAGCATGTCGGTACTAGCACCCGAGGACGGTATCAGAGTCCTCGCACACGCGTACTGCATCAGAGACCTCGCACACGCGTACTGCATCAGAGTCCTCGCACAGGCGTACTGCATCAGAGTCCTCGCACAGGCGCACTTTCAACTCCATGCGGTTTTAGAAATTGTTTTGTGCCTAAAATCTGCTTTTGGGTATTAATATATCTGTATTAATATATAATTATTATGAGTTTGACAAGGTAATTATTTAAGGTATGTAATATAAAGCATCATCAAAAGTAAATTGAAGGTTAGGTTTATAACAGGATTTTTTATTATGTTAAATAATCTTTGAGCACAGTTTTCTTTATTTTTCCGTTTCTTTATCACTTTTTGACTAGCCATCTTTAACATAATAAAAAATCCTGTTATAAACCTAACCTTCAATTTACTTTTGATTATGCTTTATATTACATACCTTAAATAATTACCTTGTCAAACTCATAATACTGATAATACTTATATATTAATACAGATATATTAATACCCAAAAGCAGGTTTTAGGCACAAAACAATTTCTAAAACCGCGTGGAGTTGAAAGTGCGCCTGTGCGAGGACTCTGATGCAGTACGCGTGAGCGAGGACTCTGATACCGTCCTCGGGTGCTAGTACCGACACGCTTTCTAGGGATATTTCTGCTCTCGACTCCTAGTGCCGACACGCTTTTTGGGGATATTTCTGCTCGCGACTACTAAGTACCGAGGGATGGTGCATAGGCGCCTCCGTACGCCTGACCGCCTTTTAGTCTGTCTCTGTAAACCCGCACACTCTGTAATTTAACCAACCTCTTTTATTTTATTAAAGACTTCTTGTGAATCTACCAAGATTGTTTTTATTTACGGCGTCAACCTTTTCTCCGAGACTTGCAACAACTGTCTTGTGGGTGAGATCTATACATTTAAATATTTCTTCTTTTAATTCCTTTTGAAAATACATCAAAAGAGATTAGCTGGGTGAAGTTGAACCGAATGGGGAGTCACGGGGTGATTTTTGGCTAATGGCTCAGCGGGTACCTTTCTTCATAGGATTCGGGAGTTTCAGCGGCCCGACACCGTGGTCCCTTTACTTCTGGGTATCGCTCCTACCCCGGCCTTTATCTCGATTTGGCTACAAAACTACGGAAGTTACCTAAAGATAATAGCTAATTAGCGGTGAATTGAATGGGGAGTTGCGGGGAGTTTTTTTTGGCTAATAACTCGGCGGAAACCTTTCTTCATGGTTTTTGGGGGCTTCAGCGGCCCGGCACCGTGATCCCTATAATCCTCGATTCACGCATAACATTTATCTGGCTTTGGATATCACTCTTTTAAGCAAATTACCTATCTCTCTTAAACATATTAAATAGCATATTTCCTAGAATCACTCGAAAGATTTTCATTTTATCATTTTCGACCGTTAAGGTCACTCATACTTTCATACCTATAATACACAAAGGTTAATCCTTTGTTTTTATTTTTCTAACATCTCGCTCACTGTTGGTATAATGTGGCTAAATTCAGTTGCTTTTATTTTGAATTTCGTCAGCGTAATCTCTTTCCCGATTTTATCCAGTGAGGTAGCCTACATCACTCTGCATACATGCAGAGTCATGACGAAGTTACAAACTATTGTATACAATACTAATTCTATATAATTGCAAAGTTTTTTATTTGTTTATGGGGTTTCTGGGTCGTGGGTCAAATTTCTTTTCTTTTTTGCCTTTTTCCCATATTTTCATATTCATCACCTGTAACAAAAAGTGTTCTCACTTGCCCACTGTTGGTATCGGTTTTCGGAGAGTAGGCTTCTTGAAATTCAGTCGCTTTTATTTGAATTTCGCCAACTTACTCTCTAATTCCCGATCAGGCCTAGAGAGGGAGTTTAGTTCACTCTGACGCTGCTATTAAGAGCATTCTTCGTAATAGCAAAGTTCCAATTGTTCGTGGGTCGTGGTCCGTGGGTCTACGCCATTTACCACATTCAACTTTCACGTTACTTGGAATACTGCACTCAGAAGCCAAATTCCCGTCAACAACACAGTCATATAACGTATCAAAAAGATCTTTTAACCATAGAACTTTCAGATACCTCTCAATGTCATGAAGGGGAAGATCAGATCTACGCCAATCACCACATTCAATTTTCGCGCTACTTGGAATACTGCACTCAGAATTTAAATTCCCGTCAACAACACAGTCATATAACGTATCAAAAAAGTTCATATAACCATAGAACGTATGTGAGAATTGGTACATACCCGAAGGGATAACCGGAAGGATAAAAAAAAAATTCGAGAATAGGTCCTTCCTCTTTATCTTGTGGTAATAAGTATGTAGATGTCGAACAACACTTTCTTTCTGGTATGGCACAAAACTCATGGCACAAAGCTCATGGCACGTAATGTGGATTCGCTCTAAAGCATAGATTTGAGCGAGCAGTTTCCGTCCTATTCTGGGCACACCCTTATACGAGTGCATTCTAAGAGCGAGTCCACATAAGAGGCACAGGCCTGTGCTTTTGTGCTTTTGTATCAAGCGAAAAAAGCTAGTTGTCCGATATCTAGCATACTCATGACCCATGGCAGAAGTTCAATATGTTAATCTTCAGTAATGGGTAACGAGTATGCTAGATGTCGGACAACTATTTTTTTTCGCTTGGCACAAAAGCACAAAAGCACAGGCCTGTGCCTCTTAGAGCGATTCCACATAAGAGGAGCACAGGCCTGTGTTTTGTGCTTTTGTGCCAAGCGAAAAAAAATAGATGTCCGACATCTAGCATACTCGTTATCTAGCATACTCATTATTGCTGAAGATTAATAACATATTGAACTTCTGCCATGGATCATGAGTATGCTAGATATCGGACAACTAGTTTTTTTCGCTTGGTACAAAAGCACGGAAGCACAGGCCTGTGCCTCTTATGTGGACTCACTCTTATGTGGACTCGCTCTAAAGCTGACTCTACACGGCGTGCCGCGAGCTGCAAGCCGCGTGCCTAGACAAAGACACATACGAAATCCTATAGGATTCGTATATCTGTCTTTGTGTAGGGCACGCGGCTCGCGGCAGAGGTAGCTTAAGGTAGTTGTGTCAAAAAACGAGTTTCTTTAGTTCCCTTTGAAACTCCGAGCACACGTTCGTCTTGCCGATGCCCATGCGTGTGCGAAATTTCCAAGAGATGACACGTGCCGATTTTGAGGTATTCAATATCAAAGTTGGGCATTTCAACATGGGAAGCATAGGAACAACCACCGGAAAAACAACATTTAAATTCATTGTTGGAAAACGTTTCTTAACATCATAACAAAAAACTAACCTATTATTTATCATTATGGTTAAAAGCTTGTCACCAAAATTCGGAGATTTGATACGTATAGTTTCCGAGAAAAGCTATTGTAAAGGTCGTATAAGCATGGAATATTTGAGCTAAGATAGGGTAGATGTCCGTATTAGTGTGGGTTTAAGAAACTCTTCAGTTTTGTCGCATAATAATAAACTATTTAAGCTGTATCAGAGATTCCGGGCAGGTTTATATAGATAATAAAAGTAATAATCTACACGAAACAATTTTTTTATAGAAAAATATTAATATTTACGAAAGTTACAAGCAATATAAAAAAAAAAATTTGTACGCATTTGTGTGCCCTAGCAGACAACAAAGTACATTTTTGTGTGCCCCGTATTAATGTGGGTGTACACGTTTGTGTGCCCCACATTAGTGTGTCTCGATAATATTATCATTGGCAACAAAATTATTTTGTTAACTGTAGTGCATTTATAATCAATTTCTAACCCTTGTTTGCATTGAATGTTAATTAATTCCAATACGGTAAAAACTGCTGAAGGTCATCAATGCGATATGGAACAACATTTGTGCGAGACAACGTAACCTAACTTTTCTGTTCAAGCGCCGATACGAGCATGCTCGTATTGTATTTGTGCACACACAAATCTGGACAAGTTGTTTTTCACTGCCCTATTTAGGAGACACCATTAATTAAATATTAAAATCAATTGAAAACCTTTATATTAAGGTTTATTAAATATAACATAATATTATTTTATGATATAATCAATTGTATCCCACATTAAAATCTTTCCGAAACATTATTTAATGTTACTTTTAAAAATGTCATTTCTTAGCAAGTTTGGACAAGGAAACACCGTGACACACCGCAAACCGTGAAACATATTTTTGAAAGTTCTTTTTTAATGTTATAGTAAATGAAAACAAATTAAGTAATTAATTCTATTTAAACTTAATTAACTATACTTTATGAAAAATAATATTTTAGTGTTACGTTTTACTTGTTCATTTCTAGGATATGTTTTAATAATAGGGCACACAAATATGGACAGGCACACTAATACGGACCACTACCCTATATTCGAGAGAGGAAAACATGCAAAAAAATGCGTTTTTCAAGTAACTGTATGTTTGCGTATTATTTATAGGCATACTGTAAACTCACATCCTTCTATACACACATGTGCTACTCTGATTTTTTTAGACTACGATGCACTAACTATTGTAGTGAGCACCCTGCGTCATTGTAGACCGTACCCTAAAGACACAACTACCTTAACGATGAGCAAGCCTAGACAAACGGAATAGAATGGATCATGGAACGAACCAATTCCTGGCAGTGAATCCACATTGCATGCCGTATGCCGTATGCTGTATGCCGTCAGAAAAAAAATTGTTGTCTGAAATCTATAGGATTTATAACTCTATGGTTATAAATCCTATAGGAATTGTGACCATAGAGTTATAAATATTATAGATTTCGGACAACTATTTTTCTGACGGCATACAGCATACGACATGCCATGTGGATTCACTGTGAATCAACGGTATGGAAGTCATGGCATGGTGTTATGTGGACATTGTGGGCAATCCCCTTGGTACACAGTAAACAATCAAGCAGACGAAAGTCTATATATCTGTTTATTGTGTTTTCGACTATTTTTACTGTTACAAAGAGCCAAAAATGCATTCTCTTACTTAATAGACATTGGCTTTCAGAAAAAGGGAAATCAGGGAAAAGACCAAAAAAAAGTAGAGCACCCTAACCTGCCAAGTAGAAAACAGGTACCTGTTGATTACAGCACAGAAAAATTTCTTTTTGTGCATAAACTTTTTCAAAATATTGGGTGCAATGAGTGTGGAGGGCAAGAGCTTAGTGCAGAATTTTCTGATGCGATTGGGCACTCTTCAGAATAACATTGATGTATATATCTTGTAATTGGGTGGTTGGAGAGAGTCATTCAAGTCGTTGTACAGAAGCCAAGCTCCGCTCTCCTTATTTAGTATATCAAAGAATTGTGAATAGTGTTAATATTCTCTTCGTTTAGATTTTGCTGCCCTAGAGCAACTTTATGTTATCATGAACATGAACTGCTGAATGAAATTCAGTAATTGAATTTAATTAAAATAAATATTTTGTTTACTTATTCAAATAATGTTTCAATTCAGAAAAGCTATTCCTTAAAGGTGCTCTTGGATACTATCATCTAGTGTAGGTTTTTTTTTTAAAGATAAAATAAAAATGTAAAAAAAAAAACCCTTGTAAACTTATTAAATTAATTGACACAGTAATATTCATTTTTCTGTTTACTTTTTTTCTTTGGCTTTCGATATTATAAACTATTCCCAAAGTGAACCTTGTCGTTTAATGTGTTCTTTATTGTAATTCTGTTTTTGTGATTTTATATGCATCTCCTCTGAAGCATACAGCTCGAATTACAGCATCTAAAGTCTCTTTTTATGAATGGAAGAAAATAATTAATACTGTCTTAGTGAAAAAACACCATCAAAATCTCACCTGACTAAAAAGAAAAAAGCTACAATTATGTTTAAAAACTGTTTATTTTACCATTTGTAAAGTTACAAAGGTCATATTTCTCTTTATAATTCCTTCTAAAATGTATGTAGAATACATTATATGTACATTTTAAAAAATATTGATTTCATAAGAAATTTTTCGTTAGTTTTTGTGCAAGAAGTCACATGAGATTTTAATTAAATACCCTGTCGTAAATTATAAATGCTATTAACAGTTAATAATTGTTAGAAATTATTTTAAACTATTTAGAACTGTTTAAAACTGTTTATAAAAGTTACAAAATGTAGGATTTTTGACACATTTTTTCTAATTATAATAGTTTGTAACAGTTTAAAATATTTTCTAATAGTTTTAAACAGTTTCAAATAATTTTGAATTTGGTATATTTCAGAAAAATTTAACAATTATTCAATTATTATTATTAATAATGATAATAATAAGAAATAATTTTATAATATCCATATTGTTTTATACATAATAATTAATTAATAATTAATTGTATTAGTTGATACTTTTAGTTTTCAGTTTTTATTGAATTATAAATTAAGAGGGATATGTTATATAGTAAAAACTAACGCAATATACGCAAAAGCGCATTGAATTTTTCGTACACCCATTTCAATGTATATGTAGCACGGGTCGCTCCTTTTAGGCTTCTTCTATAACTTGCCTTTGGAGCGCTCCCGCGCTCCTTGATTAGTAATAGGTAGTTATTATTATATTAATAATAATAATTAAAAAATATTGAATAGTTATTAAATGATTTAATAACTCTTTTTAACTGTTAAAAACTGTTAAGAAATGTTACAAACAGTTGTGAACCGTTAGTAACGTCCAAAATCCTACATTTTTTAACAGTTTTTAGCAGTTTATAACTCTTACTAACAGATATTAACTTTTTTCAACAGAAATATTTCCGTTAGGGTACACTTAAAAAAAATTTTCGTAAAAGAATTTTAATAAAAAAATTAACTTAAAATGCATTTTTTCTGCAATTTAGAAGGAATAATAAAAGGAATATGATCTATACAACTGCTTTAAAGGTGAAAAAGACAATTTTTTTTAATACATTTTACTGCAAATCTGGTTTCTAAGTCAAGTCAAATGTGAGAACTCACGGGAATTTTTTTTAGCAGGGTGTTCTCTATCCTTTTTCTTGATATTTTTGTTTCTTTAATCTACCTTAATATGTAAAAGCTAGTTAATGAAAATAGGATCGCACAGTGGAAAAACTATTCAAGGTAAAATTCAATACAGTAATTAGACATGATAGCTTGATTAAATGTTTTAGGTTGGGATAATTTTCCAAAAATATGTACAAGTATATTGTACATAAGATTTATAATAAAAGGTAAACATATTTTATTTATAATATACAATCATCAATAAATGCTAAAATATAAATGTTTATCATAGTATTATTGAAAATCATGAATATAACTATAAAAATCGTTTTTATATTTCTAAAATGATATCGACATAAAGTATATTATAGATTAGTACTTTTTATATATATGCTCAGGTTACTATAACTACAAATCACATTGTAATCTTTTAGAGTGGTATATGATGGGGCATGAATTTTTATAAAATTTTAATGATTGTCATAACAATATTATTTTAAAATACATTTTTAATTCATGCTAATAATCTTATATATTATCATCTTATTTATTAAATAAAAAAACTTTAATTTAAAAATAATTTTTATTATTGAAAATTAATAACTAAAAATTTTAATTTAAAACTAGATCTAAGGAAAATATTTCACTTGTTTCATTTAAATTTATCAATAATATCCTTCAATATTTTTAAATATTAAGAAATTTCTTTTCTTTTAAAGGATTACATTTACTCAAATGTTTTGTAATCCTACTGCAATAGAAAATAATTCCCTATATCTTTTTATTAGATTCTTTCATCTCTCCCTTTATCTTTTTGTTATATTTTGTAAGTTTTTCTTCATCTTCACTTGTGTTCAATAATAGTATAACACCTGATTTTCTTTTCCCAGCAGTATTATTTGTCAGAGTAGGTAAATTTGTATTTAAATATCTACTATTACTAAGAGAACTGTTATTAAACGTTGGTACCATTTTATCGATTTCATTTATTTTTGTCTCTAAATTTAGGTTAGTAATAGAAGTTTGTTTGTTAATTATAGTGTTGTTCATTTTTCTACTCATAATATTTGATTTATTTATTTCCGTTGATAATTTTTTAGATGCAAATTCAGGATTATGCAAGCTTTGCATTTCTTTAGCAAGTGATATTTTTTTATTTTTTGATGACTTTGTAGTATTATGAATTTTTGCAGAGTTCTCCTTTGAATTTTCATTTGAGAAACTGTAAAAATTATATCACAATAAAAACTAATTTAAATTGTAATAAATAAATATTTTTATATATCTTTACTTACAAACTATTATTAACAATTGATTTTTTTGTATTCTCTTCCTGTGCAGTTTTATCCTTCGTTTCTTTCTGTTTTTTCAAAACTGTTATTTTTCCAGTAGATGTGTCCAATTTAAATACTACCAATTGAGAAGAAGTAGTATCGTCCACTTCAATTTCTTCTGTAGAATTTTTGCAATTGAAATTTTGATCCTCTTTTATTATGTTTTGACTTTGTTTGTTCACCTTGACTAAAGAATTTGTTACTGTATCAATAGATAGAGTATTGTTAATCTTTTTATCAATTTGTATTCTTAATACTGCACGATTTAGTTTTTTTGGACTGGGGAATCGCTTTTTTGTTCCATTATTATCAGATACAATGAAAATATGTGGCTTATTTGTAATAGATTTATATGTTTGTCTATTATTAAGAAAAACATCCTTTACAGGAACTTTTTTTGAATCTAATTTTGCATGTACCATTGTATTAATTTGAGTTTCTGAATCACTGTTTACTGCTAAAGTAGTATTGCACAATACTACTGAAGATAATTTTTTATTGCTATATGTAACAATATTTATATCACTTGGATCATTGGTTTTTTCATTTTCTACTAAATTAGAAATAATTTTTGCTTTTGGTTTTTTACTAAAGTTGTCTATATAAAGGTTTTGAAAATGTTTCAAAGGAAATATCATTGGCACAGCATGATTTTTTAATTTTGGAACATTACTAGAAAAATCAATATCATCAACATGAAAATGGGTGCTGCATATTTGATGGGTTACTGTTGGATACCAATTTGGTATCCTAATTTGATTTAACCATTTCTTAAGTAATGGTTCATTATTAATAGGAAACCTGTAAGTTTATTACATGTTAACAGTCTTTGTCATTTTTTATAGAAATGTTTATAAATATTTTGTATAAGTAATTATATAATGTACAGAATATAAAAAAAATATTAATGAAATATAAATGTCTAAAGATAAAACTTACTTAAAATAACCTATTTTTTGTTTCGTAGCATATTTGTAACTTTCACAACCTTCAAGACAACAACTTTGCATGTTTTATACCAAATCAAAATTAATTTAAGGAAATGTAGCTCACAATTGACTACACATGTTTTAATGTACGTTTATAGTTTGTAAATTCTATTATTTGCCTAGTGATTTATAAAATAGCACATTTATTAGTACTTTTTACTTTTTTTTTCCAAGAGGTATCCGCACCAGGTTATGTCCTCAATACTTTTTTTACTTGACTTGTTTACAATTCTGGTCACTTATCAAGTTTTAACTTTTGATTGAGCAATTTTGAAGCGTGAAGGTGTAACATTCAATTTGAAATTGCAAATTAACAATTTAATAATGATATCAAATTTTTTCCGATGATGAGAGCTCCGTGATTTAACCAACGAATATAGACACATATAGTGTTACGACCCGACTCGGGGTCTGGGAGCAGAAAGGCGCTTCTGCAATGGTCGTTGCGTTGACCAATAAGATTGTGGGTTCATTGTTCGATTAGGGTGAATGTACATAAGCGCCGCGCCGTGCTGCGCCGTGCTGCCGCTGCGCTGAAGCTTAGCTCTACCGTTCCGTTCCATTCGTATATTCTTATAAAAAAATGAGCAGTTGCATTTCTATGATATTTATAAATCACGGACGATGTGTATATGCTCCAAAATGAAAAGTTAAATAAATGAAGGGATAGTTTAGATGACGGACAGTTCAAGAACAAAAGTATTTTAAGCCGAGAAAGAAAACACAAGACCCAATTGATATGATATACTATGAATTATAAAATTGATTAGAACATTGGAAAATGAAGCTATTGATGAATAAGATGGAATTAGGCGATAATGAGATGTCTTTTAACCAGTTCAAATAAATGATGAAATTGATTAAAACTCATGTTAATAAATCTATAAAACTCTTCATGATCCTTTAATGCAAAATATTTAAATGAAGTGCTATAAGCACTATGAATATTTCTTTGAGGTATTGCTAAATGTGGTCGAACCCACCACCTTCTGCAAGATTGTTGTTTCTTTTTTCTTAATTTTTTTAACAATTTCAATAACTTTAATGAAATTATACATTTTTCTAATTTTTTTTATTTTGGCTTCAATCATGGTCATGACCATGAAAATGATAGATGTATGACATAGATCTATAGAATTGTACCATTAGCTATGGAATATAGAAACGGAACTATGGACCAGCGCAAGCAGAGAACCGCGCAGCGCAGCGCGGAGTAGGCGCAGCGCGGCGCTTATGTACATTCTCCCTTAAGCGCTGAAGCGCAAGGAATTGCGGGAACTTTGAAATGAAGACTCGAACTTGAAGAAATAAACTTTAACTTTGAAGTTTTATTCAATTAATAAATTAACTTTCGAAATTTAACAAATATAAAGACTTTCAAACGTGACTCGATATAATTCAAAATGACCTTGAATATTATGCTCTGAGGCACTTACACAGAGACCTCGGAGAGACTGCTGGAGGCCGGTGAGGAGGCCCTATTTATATTCTAGATTGCAGGTGGAACTCTAGGTTGGTGGTAGGAGTGGGGTCAATCAAAGCTATTTCCCTTCCTCAAGTGGGAGTGGCTTCGCTAGAGAATTCTAGTTTAATCCTGTTTTGTCCTTGAGAGTGAGAGTGACCTCGCTGGATAATTCTAGTTTAATCCATATTTGTCCTTGAGAGTGGGAGTGGCCTCGCTAGATAATTCTAGTTTAATCCGGATTTGTCCTTGAGAGTGGGAGTGAACCGGCTTAATCTATTTTGGGATTGTTTACGCATTCCTGGCTTGACCGTTAGCGCCAACCGTCACTTTGGGATTATCTAAAAATAAAAGGTAAACAGGAAGAGGGGGGAGGGGGGGGAGAACAATTTTCGTTGGAATTTCGCCGGCCTGACCTTGGTGGTTCTAAAAATAAAAGGAGAGGTAAATAACTTATGGAAAAGTACGGAGTAAACAACTCCAGTAATTTTCTTTAGCCCTTTTCCCTGAGCGAAAGTTCAATTATCAATGCTTAATTCAATTGTTATTAATATATTTGCACTCGAATCGCAAGCTATTAATTATCAAATTATTGATCACCTGTCCATTATTTATTTAATTACGTACGGAATTCGTATTTATCGTCAGTCATTTATTTCTATTCGCGTTATCGTAAATTCGTTTGTTATTTATTTATTATTTATTTACGGAACGGTTGATATAATTTATCTGAAACAAATTACTGATTTTATTGTTAAAATCTCCAACAGGTTTTTATTTTATGGGAATACGTTTCAATACGTTTGCTATTTAATTGGTTGACTTATTTAATATTTATTTTGAAATCAATCTTTTAAATTCGAAATTATCATTGTAGACCAATCCTAAATATTCTGTTACTCGTTCACGCGAACGCAGTTCATAACAGTCCCCCCGTCTTTTAAAACACGTACGAACCCATGGTTCGGGCTTTTACTAATTTTAATTTCTAATTGGCGTATTTACGGTTGATTAAAATTTTAAGGGTAAATAATGAGTTGGATGCTTGCAGGTGCAATTTTCATAGGAAAAAATTAAGAAATTTTCATTGCAAGGGTGAAGTCGCCAAATTTTTGAATTTTAAAGATAACTGTTAGGTTATTTTAACAGAGGAATTAATTATACTAATCAGGTTGAAGGCGCGGTTTTATTTGTGAATTTATATTTTAAGAGTTTATTAATATTTGAAGGATGGAAATTTAAAGTTATTCCTGGAATTTATCTATTAAATTTATTTCCTACGCCAATTTAATTATTGCAAAAGATTTTGATTTCAAGGGTGAAGTTTTAATTTTTATTTTTAAGGGTGAAGGTTTAATAATTTTTATTTTTTTAAGTGTGAAGTATTGTTTTTGAATTTAAACAAAAATGAGTTTAATTTGGTTAGTTAACGGTGAAATTAATGATACTACTCAGTTTGAAGACACGGTGATACTTACGATTTTTAATTAAGGGTGATTTATTAATGATTTTAATTTTTAAGGGTGAAGGGAGCTCCTGCCATCGCTCCTTCCGTGAGATGCTTTCTATGGCTCGCCGGGACCCATCCTGATGCAACGTATCAGGAGTACTTCCGGTTTCCGATTTCCAGGGCATAAAACAAGGAATTATTTTGAAACATTCTGGATTTTAACTTTAGGGCGAGCCCTGGCCATCTCTCCTGTGACACTTATTATTTTATTATTTATTAATTTGATTACAAACAAGATACATGAATTTATGATTAGGTCGCACGCAAAATATAAAAATACAAACACCGCACAGAGTAACATTACAAATATTGCGTAAAGGAGGAAAAAATGGATAAAATTAGCTAGGTCGCAAACATGCGTGTTTTAATTTGTCCACATGGACTGTTTCAGTTTTGTTATTTCCTAAAGTTATTTTCGCGTTTCTATCGCCTATTAATTCAATTATTTTATAACGGCCCACGTACTGTTCGTCAAATTTACTTACTTGAGGTTCTTTTAATAAATATACCTCCTCTCCGACTTTAAAGTCTTTTGTTTTTAATTTCTGATCGTAGTATCGCTTTGACCGTTCCTTAGCTTCTAATAACTACGCGTTCGCCATTTTTTTGAGTGTCATTTAGCTTGGGTATTAATTCGTCTAAGTACATTTCATACGTTTTTTCTACGGTTCGCTTCTCAAACTCGGAAGGTAATCGTGCTTTTTTGTCCGAAAATTAACTCGTGGGGGGTAAAACCGTGCGCTGAATTAACCGACGTATTATATGAAAACATAGCCATTTTAATCCAAGTATACCAGTCAGTCTTATCTGTGTACATTTTTTTAAATATTCTACTAGTGAATGATGACTTCTTTCTAAGGAGCCCATGGTTTGAGGATGAAAGGAAGTGGATCGTAAGTGTTTGATTTTAAATATTTTAGCTATTTTTTTGCATTAGACTACTCTGAAAATTGCTACCCTGGTCGGTTTTAATTGCTTCGGGACAACCGAATCTAGTTATAAAATCGTGTATTAACGCGGTAGTAACCATTTCGACGGTCATATCAGGAATAGGAAGGGCGTCAGAATATTTAGTTAAATTACATTGTAAAGTCAGGGTATATTTGTTTCCGGATACGGTCACGGGCAGGGGTCCTACAATATCCATTTCTAAAACTTCGAAGGCTCTACTGGGGGTAGAAGTGATTCTCATAGGCTGCTTTGTTTTTACTCGAACTAATTTCCTTTTCTGACATTCCGCGCAGATTCTAACATATTCCAAAACGTTTGTTTTTATTCCCGGCCAAAAGTATTGTTCACGGACACGACGATAGGTCTTCGCGATATTCTTGTTTCCCCCAATAGCTGAATCATGGGCCTCACTAATAATGGTCGTACACAATGTGCTCATAACGTTAGTTCTATGGGTAGGCAATGATTTTTTTTCAAACCATCTCCGATTTTTGAGACGCTAACGGAATTTACCTTTTCTTCATTCATCGCGGCCCGAAGGAAATATTAATGGACTATTATAACTGCGGTTGCTATTTCAACTGACTTTTCTTTGATAAATAACGAATATACTATTTTACCGGTTAATTAATCCGTTCGCACTATCGCGCCCACGCTGATGGGTTTTAATTTTATTCTTTCGATTCTATCATTTCTAAATCAATTACTTGTTGGAAAATTGGGGTACTTTTCCGCAATTAACGGACATAAAGTGCGTGACGCTATCACGTTTCATTAGAAGCTGATCTCGCGAGTATTCAACGGGTGTTGTCAGTAAAATGTGTTCTATTTTATCTACAGGTGGTCGTATAGCACATGATTTTACTCTAATTATAGGACACGTCTCTTCGTCATCTAGGGTATTGGGACTATCTCCTTGTTCTCTGAAGTGCAGGGGCTCCTGAGGTCTTGGGTATTCTGCCTTGCTATCTGTCTTGTCATCTGAGGTCTTTGGTCTTTCTGCCTCGCTATCTACCTTTTTATCTGAGGTCTTGGATAGTTCTGCCTCGCTATCTACCTTTTTATCTGAGGTCTTGGATAGTTCTGCCTCGCTATCTGTTTCGCTATCTGAGGTCTTGGGTATTACTGCCTCGCTATCTAGGGTCTTGGGTTTTTCTGTCTAGTTACTTGAGGTCTTCGGTATTCTGCCTCACTATCTATTTCGTTCTCTGAGGTCTTGGGTATTTCTGCCTCACTATCTGAGCTCTGAGATTTTCCTGGTTGTTTTATGGGATATGGGAACTTTCTGTGTAGATTGTCAGTCGTGTATGTATGATCAGTGTTTATGTTAGTGTGCTATACATTGGTGGTGTGGTGTATGTGTACTCTTTCATTCCTACTTTTGCCTGGCGGGATTTCTTGATAGGAATTTTCCTGTTGGTCCCCGGCCCTATCCTTTTCATGACCCCAAGGAGCTTCGGTTGTGTAACCAACAACCGAATTCTTAGTTAACCACCCAAAAATGCCTGACGGGATTTTTTGATAGGAATTTTCCTGTTGGTCCCCGGTCCTATACTTCCCAGAAATCATGAGAGCTTCGGTTGCATCCTCCGCACCTGGTTCATTGTCCCCCGCCTGACGAGGTTTCTTGATGGGAATTTTCTCGTTGGCCTCCGGCCTACTTTCATTTAACCTGAGGCTGTCCATTTTGCTAACCTTCCCTGCAATTAAGGGCTTTGGACCATGCTTCCCATGCCGGACTAGACCTATCTTCCCTTCTTCAAGGGCTTCAAATGCGGCCTCTACAACCGGTTTTTTAAAGCTAACATCCCTGTGCTCGGGGGCGATCATGCTACCCATGACCGGTGTGTTGGTGTTAATGTTAATCCTTCGATCAGGATTGTTAGAGTGTTATTATGTCAATGGTCTGTAATTGTCTGTCCGTCCGTAGTTCATTCATGTCAAGGTGTGAGTTGATTCGGAATCCTCGTCCCCTTCAGGAATTCTTTCCAGAAACTTTGTACTTGTAGGAAGGAATATTTTTCGATATTTGTCTCGGGGAACAATCCTTCTGGGTCGAGAAATAGTGGAACAGTGGTAGGTTGTATGGATACGGGATTCCTTGAAAGTGCATCCGCGTTCATATTAATTTTCCCGGCCTTGTAGACTACGCTTAATGATATTTAACTCAGAACCCGTATCTAAGAGAAACCGCGATGTACCCTTAACTAAATCCTCACTCGGGAATGCAACAATAAGGGATTTTACATCTTGGGAAGTGGTGGCAGCAATAATGACATTAGGAGGGACCTGAGGCTTCACCACTGCGCCCGTATGGCAAACCGCTGTCGAGTTTAAAGGACGTGCATTATTGTTATGATAAGAATACGAACTTTGATACTGATTTACCCGTTTCCGACATTCATTAAAATTATGCCCGGGGATTCTGCAATAATTTACAGAATTTTGATTTGCGTTTTCTTATATATATGGGACAACGTCGAGAACCATGACCTGGATTACCACATTGATAATACCTAAATTCCTTATTCGCGGAAGTATCCTCATTTCCGGGATCGTTAATATGTGAATAAAATTTTCTCCGATATCCCTTTGACATATTGCCATTTAATTCTTTTTGACGCTCGCAATTTATCACGGTATTAATTGGAAACTCAAGAGTAGGTCATTCCTTGTCTATCAAGTTAAAACACCCGACATCGGTACTACTGATTCCCTCAATCATCTCATAGGCTACTACGGGATTAAATTTTTTTATAATCTTTAAACCATGTTCCGACACATTTTCCTGAGGGCATTGCATGGCTCGCGCAATATTGGGTCGTATTTGT
Organism: Torymus aiolomorphi; assembly: GCA_036365515.1. Classification (NCBI taxonomy): domain Eukaryota; kingdom Metazoa; phylum Arthropoda; class Insecta; order Hymenoptera; family Torymidae; genus Torymus; species Torymus aiolomorphi. The sequence goes on along the minus strand of CM070873.1, from coordinate 237,633,012 downwards.
GTAAAATGTTCCAACTCGGATAACAATTGGTCTAAATCTTTAAAAATATCTAATTGTAAGTGATTTTTGGCTTTACCTGTAATACGGGATTTTACTAATTTTAAAAAACATGTTTTATCATTTGGATTGACGAATTTTTCCGCGTCTCTACATCTTCTTATAAGGGCCCCGGGCCCTTTCTACATATGTGTGTTCTGTCTGTTCTAGCAACTTCTCTCTATGTCTGTCTCTGTCTTACATAAACGGAACAGATCTATCTGTCTTTGTCGGGAACACACAGAACACACAGAACACACATATGTAGAAAGGCCCCCGCTCTACGCGGTTCCGCTGCTGTTCCTGTTACATTCCGAAAATCCGAATACCTATTGAAAATTTAGGGTACCTCATCTTTAACACTTTATTATCTATGAAATTATAGGTTTTGGAGCATATGTTTATTAATTTTGACACAAATTACAATGTATTATAGATAAGATACACCACCTTAAATTTTCAAAAGGTTTTTAGATTTTCGGAATGCAACATGAACCGTGTAGAGCGGGAGCCTTTCTACAATAGATTCAGTTTAGTTGTTCAGTTCCATCGAATACATTGTGAATATATCTATATACATAAGTATGTATAGATATATTCACAATGTATTCGACGGAACTGAACAGTTGAACTGAACATATTGTAAGTAGAAAGGCTCCGGCACGCGCAGACGACAAAGAGACGGAACAGGGCACGGAGCAGAGCACGGAACCTATTGTACTATCTCCCTTAGGACCCAGGCCCCAGGCAGGGCTGAAGAGACATTCGGGTTTCAGACGTATATATGTATATACCTACCGTGCTGTGTGTTTACAATTTTCCATCATCTTATGTCGAATCTAACGGAAGAAACGCCTTTTTTATTAAGACGCGTTATTCCTTACGTGCAATAATTTTCATTATATACTTCATATTAAAGTTTTCTTGAATCCTCTGAAGAATGATTTAACCGACAGCGGTTTGCTAAATTACTACAAACTCGCACTTTTCCTTCTAGTAGGATGGAAGAGGATTTCCTATCCCCGTAAATTTTTATTTGTTAATTCAAACAATTTTCGTAGCTTTTATTATTTTACGTATTTTTCATTTATAGAATCATTTCGAATGATACAAACATATCCGAAGAGGTTAATTTACCAGAGGTAGTAGCTAGCTTAAAAATGCTTACTGTTGACATACCAGAAGAAGGGATTTCTTCAACAGTAGCTCGAAGACGTTCTTCTAGGCCAAGAAAACCAAGAAATCTGGAGCACACAGACCTCAATAGACGGTAAATAATATTTGTTACAATTATTTTTATTTCAAATTAAGCTGTATATTTTGATACCCTATTTCATTTTTTTTACTGTTCAAAAGAAATACCTTTTCTAATTTTTTCAGTAAAAGAAAGTTGGTATAATTTTTCATATTCTAAAAAATTATACAATTTTAAAATAAATACCAATTTAATTTATGAAAATAGGTTATCGGTTCTCAATTTCTTAAATTTACTAATTGCAGCTGCAGTCTAAGACCTAAAAAACGAACTTTTGATGAAATGGAAAATGAGGACAAAATTAAAGAGTATTATTTAGATAAGACTGTTAAGAAACATACAAATTCATTAGAAACTATTTTTGAAGAAAAAGAAGATTCAAGCCCAACAACAATTTGTATGAGTGCAAAAAGGTTCAAACGAATGATTCAGTTTACAGCAGAGCCAACTGACATTAAGTTGAAAAAGAGAAGAGAAAGAATCAAAAAAGTGTTTGGTTCTAAAATAAATTATAGGAAGAGACGCAATGTTTCAATGCAAGCATTATTAGATAAACTTAATAGTTTACAGAATGATTCACAAAAAAACAATGCAAAGGAAATGTAAAAGGCTGAAATTCTACTATTGACTACAATGTATATAAATCATAAAATAAGCATAAAAATAAATTAAAGTTTTTCTTACACTAATAATCATAGCGAGATTAAATACAAATTTTTTAACAATGTATTTTTCAAGTATTATAAACTTTTCCACATATTGGAGGTTTTGATTATACTTTTTTCATAATTATTATATTTGTTATTTCCTATTTTATTTAGTATCTTATGATTGGAAATAATATAGACATTAGTGTAAAATGAAAAATTTCAACTTTAATAATTGTGTATGATTTAAATTTCATAATGTAAATTCATACTTAATATAAGTACAAGTTAATTAAAAAAATTTTTAATAGAAATACTGGTTTCATTTATTTAATATGACATTTAAAAATATAAAAAAACTTATTTCATAACAAAGGTATAGGTGATATAAAAGTAGAGTATTTGTGCAAATTCAACAACATATCTCTGTTATAAAAACATCACTCTCTATGGTGTGTTGCCCACAACACAATCTATTGAATCATTATCACATCTATCATATGCTCGAATTACACCTTTGTATTCTTCAAATTCTTTACTGTCGAATCTTATACAGATACAACGGTATTGTTTCGATCCTGGACTTTCATAAAGCATTCTTGGGACACCTATCCAATTTCTTGTGATGCCTCCACTAGAATAACAAAATTTTAAATTAATTTTCAAATCATTCACATGAATCAACATATCATTACATTTAAATTCATAAATATACCTGTTTTTTGAACACCAAACTCTTGTCCCAAGAGTTACATCCCACTCAACGTTACAAGGAGGGAATTTAAGTCTCATTTGTTCTTCAGTTTCATCATGTTTCTTAGCAATTTGTACTTGTTCCTCTAGTTTAAACCTTTCATTAGTAGGCGTTCCATTTTCATTGTAATATCTTCCAATTAATTTTCCTACCATTATTAATTAAGATTTAATTAATAGAAAATCTTATTCTTAAAATAAATGGTATATATCAATTTAAAAAAAGTTTCTATTCAACCTTTATATTCATACGTTTTTCTATAAAATTCTACCCAGCCTATAAGGGATTGAATTTCTTTATTTGTAAGGCTTGAAACGTCATCTTTAAGGCCAATTTCTGTAAAGTCTCCAGTAATGAAAGCTGCAGAAGCATCACGTCCTGAAAATAAAGTTATACAATCGTATATTTTATAATTTGTTTACCATTAGCATAAAAAATAATTTTGATATTACCTGTAAATACATGATAGGATTCACCAGGACCATAGTGTTTTGCTCCACTTGTTACATCAAAAACTTGACCTAATATTGATAAGTATAAGCCATCATTTAAAGTTGTATATTTTTCAAGTACACTTGTCGTAAATAAAATTTCATTTTCATCATTTGCTGCATGCTTAGGAGTTGATTTGTGAAAATTTAGGCTATTTTCATAATAATTTTTTAAATATTTTTCTATATTTGTATAGTAATTACTAGAATATAACATGTAAAATACTGATAAAAACAAAAATAACCAAAAGTATTTAGGAAGCATGATTAAATTATTAATATGTACATCAACAGATTCGTATAAAATCTAAATAATAGTAAATAAAAACTTATAAACAAAACTTAAAAAAGATCGACATTTGTTCGTTTTGACAAACACGATCGAACTAACACAAATAAAAGTTTTGCACCATCTACAGCACAGCTGATATCAGAAATTCAGAAGACAAATTCCAACAACCAATGAATGAATGAACCAATCAGGAAATAGTGCGCATAGTTCGATGATGTGGCCGTGAGAGGCAGCAGCGCACGGCGCGCTGAAACTTGCCTCATTTTTTCCGGGGCGCTGGCAATCGCCCAACGGCCCAACACTGCAAGGGTATGCGTATGGTATTGGTATATCGTATATGGAAAATGGTAATGATAATACATACATAGGCGTATATATCTATATACCTTATATTATTACTCATACCCCGTCTTATTGATGGGTATGGGTATGTATGTGTGATGTGAGTGCAATTTACTTACCTCTTTTATGTAGTAGCTTTTACGTGAACCATCAGATGGATTTTAAAATTCATTGATTTTTGTTATACTTTAAGATAAGTGTTTTGACATAGGTAGATTGAAGTTAATTTGCAAAGTATGGATTTTTATTTAAAAGTATTGTAAGAATGTAGAATTTAATAATCTCTATTTTGTGTGTTTAACTTTAATCAAACGAAGATTTACTAAATAAGTCTTCATTTATATGTAAGAAAAGGCTGTGAAACCACACAAAAAATTGTGCTTCCATAAATGCTGTAATCTGACAGGTAATAAAACACTTTAATTTTTTCATGCTTAAGAATCTTATGTACAATTTTTATGATTGACATATTTTTCTATTTATATGATTTTAATTTTTTTTTTCACAAGAATTTTCATACTTTTTATTTTTGAATTTTCCATTTAATATAATTTGGGTAAACTATTATTAATATTGCTCTTGCTTTTTTCTACAAAAATACCTAGAGATATGATATTGATTCATAAATGTACATGTTGCAGCCTTATCAGTGTTTCATTTAGCATTGTTATGAATACAAATCATTTTATAAATTTTATTTAAAATCTAAGATGTTCATTCTTAATATTCATATCTTAATATTTAACATTTTCTATATGTTATTGTAATTGTAAATTGATTATTATATGGAACATACAGGAATCTATGCCATAATTAATCTTGTATTGATTCAGTTTTAAGATGCCAAGTTCAAATCTTTATGCCATCAACAATGAAGGTCGAGTATTTTCACTCTCCACTACGGGTACTATGTGGAGAGAATTCATGTACCTGGGCCTAGAATTTAAACAATTGTCGGCAGTCCCACATTTTATGTGGGCTATTGGTGGCGATCGTCAGGTTTATGTTCATGTTCATGGCTTAGATATTCCAATAAGAATAAAAGAAGAGGCTTATGAAAATGAAGTAAGTTTTTAAAATAAATAATATGCAATTTATAATATATCAACTATTTATTTTATATTTAGCGGTGGCTACCTTTAGAAGGATTTAGTGGAAGACTTTTACCAACAGATAGATATCACTTTTCCAGTCAAGATGGAACAGTTGATCGCAGTCGTGATAAAGTAAAATTACCATCCATGGCATGGCAATGGGAAGGAGATTGGCAAATTGAAACAACTTTAGATGGACAACCACTAGATCATGATGTAATAATAATGTAATTACTTTAATTGCTATTGCTCGTATAACTTGATTCTTAATTTAATACAGGGATGGACTTATGCTGTTGACTTTCCTGCCACTTATACTATAGCAAAACAATGGAAATCTTGTGTTAGGAGGAGAAAATGGGTTCGTTATCGTCGTTATAGTGCCATGAATTCCTGGTGTGCTATTGCTCCTCTTCATAAAGATGCCACAAAAGTATATTATTTTTTTAAATGGTTCCATTTTATGATTGTATCATTTCACAAAAGTGTAAATTTGATTCGTTTTTAAGGAACCTTTTATTGATGTTTCAATCGGAGGAAATCAAATGCCTGGTGGAAATCCTGGAGGACTCATAGTATGGGCAGTAACAGCATATGGAAGAGTATTTATTTTATTCTACAAAATACAATATTTTGATATGAAGATAATATTTTCACTCAATTAATTTGCAATCTTTAAATAGGTCATGTTTAGGGTTGGTGTTAGTACAACATCTCCAGAAGGATTGCGCTGGAGTGCGATTAAAATGCCATCAGGTGATGAAGCTTTACAGATCAATGTTGGAGTAACAGGACTTGTATGGGTAATATGTCTAAATGGAAAAGCCTTAATACGTACTGGAGTTACAAGGGAGAACCCCATGGGTAAGTTTTAATAATTGTATTTTAAAAAATCATAAAAAATAGCTTACTAAATTTTGATTTAAAAATTCAAGGTGATGATTGGACCGAAGTAGAACCACCCCAGACAGAGTTAAGATTAACTCAAGTTAGTGTAGGATTAGACGCTGTCTGGGCTTTAACACATGAAGGAAGTGTTTGGTTTCGTAAGGGGATTAAAGGTGAAATGGCTGGAGTATGTGAACAATTGGCCATAGGAACTGGCTGGGTAGAAATGCCTATTAAAATGATATTAGTTTCAGTAGCTCCAAATGATCAAGTAAGTTAATACATATGATGCCATCCATAAATTACGTAACGCGGGTTTTTGCCAAATTCACCCCCTCTAACGGTTCATAACACTTAGACCTCTGCCCCCTAAAAATTACGTAACGGTAAGAATTTTCCACCCTCTCTTTAGAATATTAAAAAAAATTATCTTGTGTTTATATTGTCAGGTAAATGCTTTAAATGATATTTTAATATTAAATTTGGTTTTTAATTATATAATAAATATTAAATTTGGTTTTTAATTATATAATAAATATTAAATCTTATAACTACTAATAAAATTACAATGAATCTTTATTTAATTTGGTTATTCAGTTGGCCAGAATGAGGTAAAGTTATTTTTTTGCCTAGTGGGCCGAAAGTACCACTTTTGCTCCCGGCGCTCGATCGCGAAGGTTGCATTTTCGTCCTCGCCAGGCAAAAAAATCGTATACGCAACGCGGGGATAAAGAGGACCACCCCAGAGCACATATTTGCCATCCTCGCCTTCGGCTCGGGTGGCAATTTACGCGTGCTCTGGACTGGCCAACTTTTTACTTCTCTAGTTGCGTAATATACTATTTGTAATCGTTAATTATCGGCGTTAGTGAAGAACTTTGATTATCGGTCGATATTTCAATTTGTTCTATGTCCTCCATGCATCTATAAAATGTACATTGCCTCGTTTTCGCGATATGCAGCAATATGCTTTGGACGAACTCTGCCGCATATCATTGTGGCTGACTTTTCATCCTTATGATTTTTTCGCTTATGGTTATAATAGCAGATTTCTTTGATGCCAAATAAAGTCCACAAATTTGGCAAACTTGATTAGCTAATTAGTAAATTATTGAGGGACAATGTATGTCATATGGAACCTAAAAACATAAGAAATTTTAAAACTATTCATGTCAATTTATATACTTGGTTTATGAAATTTAAAATATAATTTATCTAAAATAATAGTATATTGTGTGCCAAGGGCGTAAAATAGGCCTTTTTAGACCGATTGTGTCTTTTTAACCGAAGACGAGTACTGCAACCACACGAGGTCAAAAAACCCATTTAGCCCTTGGTGCACACCATATTTTTTGTACCGCAAGTATAGATTTTTGCATTGTTTCAAAATATCGATGATTTGCTTAAACAATCTTGAAAACTTTATTCAAAAACGACAGCGGGCGCTTTTCGATTTTTTACCGCCCGCTACTGCGAGCAGCGGGCGCTTTCGATTTTTACCGCCTGCTAGCAGCGGGCGCTTTTTAGTTTTTACCGCCTGCTACTGCGAGCAACGGGCGCTTTTCGATTTTTACCGCCCGCTACTACGAGCAGTGGGCGCTTTTCAATTTTTACCGCCCGCTGGTCGACAAGCGGTCGCTTTCGGCTCTATTAATAGGTTCAAAAAACCCGAAAATCGTGCTTGCGGTACAAAAACAAATTTTATGCTAAATTTTTAATTTTTAATAAAAAAATATAAATATACCTGTCTGAATTTAGGTACGTGACGTTTTATATGGACATATAATTGATGGAAAAGTGGCATAAATTTTTCTGTTACATCAGTAGCTTTAACTATATCAAAACCGCCATTTTCACATTGTTTAATTTTCATAGGCGCAGGTAAAAATCGATTCGGGAGAATCCGTCTGAGGCTACTTCAACCCACCTCATAATCATATTTTACGATTTGTAAAAGATACTGCGATTCGCGGACGTGTTCGGCATACCACGAAGGGCCGATATCTGTATTTATTACTTTGCAAACATTCTCCTTAATGTACGTTGCTTTAACATATCCATCAATGAATAATTCGCTCCAAATTTCACAAAGCACTTCTCCTGCATGCTTAAAATTTTTTTTCTAATTCCTCATCGACATGCTGTGATTAATAACATTTTCATAACGAGGATTTTCATCAGGTCCTCAGTCTACTGAAATAATCATTATTGGTTTAATCAATCCATTTTTGTTTTGCATAGAGGCTTGTATGTATCGCTTTCTAAAACGTCGTACATACCTTTGGCATGCGAGCTTGCAGTCGATGAATTGTGTTTTGCCCTTCGAATAGCAATGTCGATAGGGCCAGAGTACGTTACAGTATCTAAATTATCCACGCCATTTTCTTTTATTACAATACCTATAATTGAAACATTTTATAACAAAATTTTATTATTAAAATATTTACATTTTGTATGTTAATTTTTTGAGTGATTTAAATATAAAATTAAAAGTTATTTCAAAAGAAATTATATTTCATCAAATTATATTTTTTTTAAATTTATTGAAATTAAATTAATAATTACCTGCATATACAGATGGTATGAGCTTATGCTTCTCAGCTTTAACCCGATCATGATCTGGCAAAACCACTCGGGAATCCAAGTGCATAATTATGGCACATTGCTTATTAGCTGCTGTGATTCCTAAAGGTATTCGAGCTTTGTCGTCTTCAGAAAAAAATGCTTCTTTCGATCCTAAGAAAGAAGCAAGATTTTCTAAAGCTCGAATAGATGCAACTGCAAATTCAGTATCAATATGTTGCTTATGTTCACTTGTCTCGAGCTCTCACCAATTTGACCAAAACTTTTTTAACGTGTCCTTTATACTCTTCACAATTAAACCGTCTAGCTATGAAACGCAAACACGTTGCAGATCTACTTAGGTAAAATCCATATGCAATTAATTTAGCATGTAAATCATCTAATGTTTTGTAGTACCGAATTATCTCACTTCTTCTTCCATCGTCTGCGCTACTTCCGTACGTAGAAAGGTCGATTATTACTTATAATAATTCAGGCTGATCACTTTCAAGACGTGCCCGATCAACAGCAGGCCTTATTTTCAATATTTCAGCAGCTGCCGGAATTTTATCGCAAACGTTTGCTATATATATCGTCATGTATATTCGGCCTCCGTGGTAGACAAAGCGACTGCTGTTTTCTCGAATCATATGAAATGGGACAACCGCCGAGCAAAAATAGATATAGCCCGAAAATGACCTTCGGTCCACGATATATCCTCCCTAATCAGCATCGACGAACCCTTGGATCGGACTTGCCTTTGCACGAAAAACAAGACTCACGTCGATTGTGCCCTTTAAATACCGAAGCACTCTTTTAGCGGCTTTCCAATGTTCGGTACCGTAATAGTTATTGAATTGGCTAAGGCTGCTAATGGCAAATGAGTCGTTGGTCCTTTAGACTTGGCTCTTCATTTTTGTCAACTTGATTCCAACGTCGATAGGGGTGATGTCACTTTTGCAGTCGGACATCCCGAATCTTTGAAGAATCTCTCGAACGTACCCTCGCTTGACCCTCAACTTGCGTGAATTCCACGCCCAAGCAGTGACTTACGGGGCCAAGATCTTTGATTTCAAACTCACAGGCCATCTTCTCCTTGAGCTCGTTTATTTTGTTCTCATAGCTAGCGGCGATCAAAATATCAACATAGATTGCTATGAATACGATAGCTTCCCCTGAACTTATTTGAAATAAGCATGGGTCTGATTTAGTTGGAGTAGCACCAAGTTTTCTTAATATACTATTTAACTTAAGATGCCAGCTTCTTCCTGCCTGCCTCAGGCCATATAAAGATTTCTTGAGAAGACACACTTTATCTCCTTTTTGGAATTCTTGGTGCATCTCTTTTGCTTTTACTCTGACGTCGCGGCTACCTTCCGAGTCAATTACGCGTTGAAGAATATCGGCAAAGAATTTAGGGGGTTCCATTAAAATTTCTTCTTCAAGCTCGTCGTTCAAGTAAGCAGTTGCTACGTCAAACTGCCTTATTTTGAGGTTATTTTGAGCAGCGAGACAAGCCATGAGGCGGATGGAGTCAAATCGAGCAACTAGCCGAGCCTTCCTTCGCTCGATTGATCCATCTGGTCCCAACTTGTTTCGCAAAGTCATGCGACTAAGTATCGACTACCTTGCCTTTACTCGGTCGATCCACCAGCACCCAAGTTTTATTCTTTATGATCGATGCCATTTTACTGGCTATAGCGCAGTTCCACTCACCAACGTTCGGGCCTCTCATCGCATCTTTCATCGGTATTTCGTTAAGAAAGATTTGCTCACTTCTTTCAGATACACGGAGAGCTCAATTTAACTATGATAGTACGGGATCTCGTGCTATAGAAGCATCAATTTTTGTTATACTTGACTAGCATAGTAGAGCAGGCTACCGTAGGAGGAGATACCCCCATGCGCCGAAAGCAGAAAGTTTATACCACGAGAGTATGGAATTCGTGCAACGGTGCCAAACGAAACTCCTCGATTGTAAGAATCTCATACCACCGTGGTATGAACCTCTTGCTATTGACGCTCGACAGTTTCCAAGCTACACTGGTATGGTGGCGTTACTCTCCATGCACGCATTGTTTACTTCTGTGGCAGCGAATAGTATGATGTATTAGCACGAAGTAACTTTATGCTGCCGTAGCTAAAATGAGCGCTCCGTGTAGCCCCGAAGCGTCTTTATGCAGCGAGCGTGCGCTGCTCCGCAGTCCTTCCCTGGTACCGGGTCTTGGTTTCTTTAACTTTCTATTTTCGCTCTTACCATAGGCAAGCGCTCCTCTTTGACGCCTTTTCTTGCCGATCCGCAGCCTTGTTATTGCCATTTGAGGGGACCGGTATAACTTGCACTTGCGGTTCCTCGTCAAAACCGAAGAATTCTTCCTCGCTATCGGACGAGCTTTCATCAGCATGCTGTTCACGTTCTTTCGGCAGAGCGAGAAGCTCGACATCGATGAATTCGCGGTAGCTTTCCAAAGTGCTGCCGTGAGGCGATTTTGCCGGCGTTGTGCTCTTGACGTTAAGCTTAATGTTATCCATGAATTTCACATCACGACAAATTAGTACCTTCTTTTTCTCGGGCGACCAAATGCGAAAAGCTTTCGATTCTTCGAAGTAACCGAGAAAAATGCCTTCGTGACCGCGCTGATCTAACTTTCCTCTTCCAGGGTCCCTGTCCAGATAAAACACGCGATAGCCAAATATTCTTAAGTGATATATGTCTGGTATTTCTCTCGTCCATGCCTCATACGGCGTCTTTCCGTTCAGACTTTTTGTTGATAAACGATTTCGAATGTAGTTGACCGTATTGACCGCCTCAGTCCAGAACATGTTGGGTAATTTTGAGTCGATTAGCAAACACTTCGCCATTTCTACGAGAGTCCGGTTCTTTCGGCCGTCCCGTTCTGTTCTGGGTTGTGAGGCACCGTCAATCTACGTACAATTCCGCGATTCTTAAGATAAGCATCAAATTCCTTTTTAAGATATTCGCGTCCGTTATCGGATTGAAGCGCGCGGACAGGCTTTTCTCTTTGCTTTTCCTTGAAGGCGATGAACTCCTTTGTCGCCCCGAGCGCATCAGCCTTCGATTTTAAGAATTTGACTTCGCACCATCTTGAACCGACGTCAATAAATACAAAGTAATACCATGCGCCTTGGGCTCTATTCAAGCTGTGATGTGATCGCTTCACGCTATGATACTTTCATGCGATGACTACTTCACGTTGCTGTACACCCCTGGCCCATGAGCGATAGACTTACGTGAAGTTGCCGAGTAACGCGTATCATCCACGCGCGCGCGCACATTTGTTTTTAATTTGAAAATTTAGAGAACAATTCCTATCTATTTGCTCTCTAAATTAAATTCAGTGAAAAATCACTATTTTACAGTGTAAAGTCGGGCACTGTCGAAATAGTGCGTATGCAGTCTAAAATAGCGTATATACACAACTAAACAGTAAATACACAAATAATTCAGTGTATATACACTATTTCGGAGTGCATAAATATGCATTATTTGGACAGTGCCAGAAACACTGATTCATTCTAAAATAGTGATTTTTCATTGAATTTAATTTAGAGAGTGGTAAAAGCCCTTTGCGTTTAATTCGTACAGATGCTCGTTTCAGATAATTCATTATACAAAAAATTTGTGTATCACGATAAGGGATATACAAATTCCAAATTTCGGGATCCATTGGACCGATTTCGACTAGACATATAGTTTTCGTTCTTGTTTACTTATTTTGGGAAAACGTAAAAAAAAAGTAAATAAAATTTATTATAATTAAAATAGTACTTTTATTAAGAAATAACAACAATAATAATTAAACTAGTAATCAACACATTTTATGATAATTCCTGCAATGAGGTTTTAATAACTTCCAGCCAATTCATCAATTTTTCATGAAAAATTTTTTCTTGCTCAAATTTTTTAACTAAAATTTGTTTAAAATTATCTATGTAAGAAAGTAATTGCAGAAATTATCATAAAAAATTTGTGTTGAATTATTATTGTTGTTATTTCTTAATAAAAGTACTATTTTATTTAATTATAATAAATTTTATTTACTTTTTTTTACGTCTTCCCAAAATAAGTAAACAAGAAATAAAACTATATGTCTGGTCGAAATCGGTCCAATGGATCCCAAAATCTGGAATTTGTACATCCCTTATCGTGATAGACAAATTTTTTGTGTAACGAATTATCTGAAACGAGCATCTGTACGAATTAAATGCAAAGGGCTTTTACCAATCTCTAAATTAAATTCAGTGAAAACTCACTATTTTAGAGTGAATCAGTATTTCTGGCACTGTCGAAATAATGCATATTTATGCACTCCGAAATAGTGTATATACACTGAATTATTTGTGTATTCTCTGTTTAGTTGTGTATATACGCTATTTTAGACTGCATACGCACTATTTCGACAGTGCTCGATTTTACACTGTAAAATAGTGATTTTTCACTGAATTTAATTTAGAGAGAAAATAGATAGGAATTGTTCTCTAAATTTTCAAATTAAAAACAAATGTGCGCGCGCGCGTGGATGATACGCGTTACTCGTCAACTTCACGTAAGTCTATCGCTCATGGCCAGGGGTGTACAGCAACGTGAAGTAGTCATCGCATGAAAGTATCATAGCGTGAAGCGATCACATCACAGCTTGAATAGCGCCCCTTCAAATGAGCTAGTTCGCAATGGGTTCACACGTCTGTGTGTACAATGTCTAAAATTTCGGAAGTTCTATCAGACGCGTTTGGGAAAGGCATTCGGATCATTTTACCTTTCAAACACACATCGCAGTCGAATTTATTAGACGTTCCCTCCAGCTGTACGCCTGATACAATATTTTTAGTCAAAGCGTCGGAGATATCCTTCGTGTTCGCGTGACCGTATCGTCTGCGCAACGTCTCTAGCAAAATTTTAGTTGGCTTGGGGGTCGAAGCAACGCATGCGTTTTCGCAGCATTCGCGCACGTAATACCACTCACCGATTCTATAAGCAACCAATTCGGTGTTGCCGGTCGCGTTGGAAATTCGCGCGCATTCCTTATTAAGTTACAATATATCCCTGATCGGTAATTTTTTATACAGACAATAAATTAGCTCTAAGATCCGGAGCGTGCAACGCATCCGTAAGCGAAATGTTCTTTTTACTGTCAAAGGTTTCTGCGATAAATTATAACTTGCCCTTCGCGGTGATCTCTGTCGTCGAGTGATTTGCAAAGTTTAACACGCCGCGATCTGTATTCTTTACTTCGCTAAAAGCCTGTATGTCGCTACAAAAATGCGTCGTTGCTCCGCTGTTGAGATACCAATTGCGATTCTGTTCGGTCGCTTGAAAAGCAGCAGCGTTTAGACACACGTTGTCGGCGGTACACTTATTAGCTGTATTGGGCTGTTTGCCTTTGCTAAACGAACAGTCGGATTTCTTATGTCCGACCTTTTTATATGTGTAGCATCGAGGAGGCTTACCGCCGCTCTGCTTGGTTGTGTTCTTTTTATTCTCGGTATCGTGCGAGTCTTCGCCGCGCGGAGTGTTTTTGTTTACATATAGGGCGGCGGAGGTCTCCCGGCAGGAGCTGCTTTTGCACGCGTCGCCTCTTCCGCGATTTTCATGCGTAGCGCTTCAGGGGTCGGCAAAGTATCGCGGGACCCGATACCATAGCTAAAGTTTTCGAAGCTCGTGGGTAAACTATACAACAACATAATACAGTATCGAAGAACCCGTTTAGGTGATTGCGCACATCGCCACTTTCCACCATCTTGTGCAGCGTGAGCTTGAGCAATGTTGCTTTCTGGCAGGGTCTTGAGATCAGTAGATTTCTTTCGGCTTTATTCACATGGCTCTCGATGTTGTGCAGTTCTTTACCTGCTTGAGCTCGCTCCCGAAGATGGACAATATTATGTCAGATTTAGCCTTCTGATCACCTTTCACCCATTCTGTGACTCGGGCAGCGTTGGCATTACCCGCGTCGGGCTCTGGCTTTATCTTTGAACCGTCGACATATTCCCAGAGGTCTGACTTCGTGAGTAGAGCCTGCATTTGCAGCTTCCAAGTATCATAATTATTGTTACTTAGGAGTTTAATTCTTGTCATGTTTGTCCCGTACATGATGCCTCTTGGTTGCTGCACTCGTTATGGATTTAAAACGTTTAGTAACGTGTCTGCACGCACTTGTCGCCTGATTAACAACCTTTAGCTATTTCTGTTTTTCGCGCACTCGCGAACATCTGGGCCCATATAAGAGTATGCTAAGTACAATATACAGATGTAGGGACCGACAATTAGGTGCGTGCGCGTCGACAGTTCGACCTAAATTAACTAGAGAGGGGGGGGGGGATGCGGACGGATGGGCGAGACTACGCGTGAAGCCGCGAAGGTGGCGTTGAGTTTTGAGTCCCGTGACTCGACTACGGGCCTAATACTAATAAGCGTTAAAGCGTACCGCGATTTACATTACTGACCCACTATGACAAAATTCTGTTTTTATATTGGATCATATTTAGTAATAGCAAAAACAAATATATACTTGAACGAAAAAATTTGTAAACGTATTAATATATAATTCCTTCGCATCTTTTGACGTTTGTGTCAATCATTCCATATTAAATTAGTTTTTTTTGCTTTGCTGCATTTGATATTGAATCCCCGTAACATTCTTTGACAGCATCATACATACTTTTATACAGTTCATCTGACATTATTTTATCACATTACATACTAATACTTAAGGGGGGTATGGTTAATTCGTAAAAAAATGGGTCATTTTTAATGATTTTTATATTCGCTCCAGTAAATGAAAATTTATTTTAATAAAAAGTATACGATTCAGTAACTATTGTACAATATTCTGTGAAATTTTCATTGAAAAATATTAAAAATTAAGCCGTTGGCAGCAATTTTGCGGAGGTGCCTTGACAAAATGTTGTTTTGCGGTGGACAGCATATCTCAGCACTGGATCGTCTGAAATTAAAAATTGAAACAGATATCGTTAGATAAGCACATTCTCGAGGTAACAACGAGAGGGATTTTTTTTTTCGATCTTTCAATTTTTGGTGACACTTTGACATAAAAACACCGATTTATGCTAAAAAAATTGACATATTTGTTACTGTAAAATTGTTAATAATTAAAAAAAAAAAGCTCTCGTTGTTACCTCGAGAATGTGCTTATCTAACGATATCTGTTTCAATTTTTAATTTCAGACGATCCAGTGCTGAGATATGCTGTCCACCGCAAAACACCATTTTGTCAAGGCACCTCCGCAGAATTGCTGCCAACGGCTTAATTTTTAATATTTTTCAATGAAAATTTCACAGAATATTGTACAATAGTTACTGAATCGTATACTTTTTATTAAAATAAATTTTCATTTACTGGAGCGAATATAAAAATCATTAAAAATGACCCATTTTTTTACGAATTAACCATACCCCCCCCCCCTAAAACTGCTATATATTTTCGCATACTTGCACCACACTTGCACCACAGATTCAAGCAAAAATTTGTCAGATTATTGATGCACTGCGTCTGAAGAACTGAACTCAACTGAACTGACGAGAAAAATAGTCGTCGAACATTCGGGGACTCGCGGAAAATCGCCAAGCGCAAGAGTTACTGACAATTCTGCAGACAGGCACCACTTGGAATTTCCGAAGAAGGGATCAGATGTAGGATACATAATATTAAATAGTACGATTTGAAAACATTTTTGATGTATTGAATCATGAAATATAATTTTTATTGTGATAGTAAATCGTTCTGTAACACTACATTATGCCTCCCCCTGCAACACTCCATAACAAGCGGACCCCTCCCGCCCCCTCTTTGGCGTTACGTAATTTATGGATGGCCCCTATATACCAATACTATATATAAATTGCAAAATTAAATATCAAATTTATTATTATATGAAATTCGTTTTAGGAAAGATCAATAAATGGTAAATAAAAAACTATTTATTTATTTATTTATTTATTTATTTAATCTTTCCATGTACGGCGTTTACTTTTTACATATAATTTCATACAAGACATAACTTTTCCGACATTTACACGTGATTAATTTACTTGCATTCATTTCCATTTAATTCCATTTTTTATAAATAATCTGAGGTTATATAAAAATATATAGTTATAAAGCCCGACATTTCTTGACATTTCTTAGAACTACTTATTTTCTTAATCAGTCTTCTTCTCTCTTTTGTACTCTTGATTCTCCTTTATTCTCTTTGGTTCTCTTTCTCAAATTGCTCTCCTGACTCCAATAATACTTCGTTAAATGTGTCTTCCATTTCGTTTGTTTCTACCTGCTCTTCCCCTTCTCCTTCCTTTATTTCCTTTTCGATTTTCATGAACTCTTCTATATAAGTACATATCTTCTCGTTAATTTTTCCTTTTAATTCCATAATAGCTTTCTTTTTTAACTGTTGTTCACTCTTACCCCATTCTTCGATCCATTCTTCGATCCTTTCATTATTTTCCTTCCTCATATGTTTCTTGATTTCCTCACAGGCCCACACATGTCCCAGAGATTCCTCTTTTTCTTGGCATACTCTACAGGATTTGTTTTTGAAGCCTTTCTCTCCTTCCTTGGTGCAATTTCCTATTCTTAGCTTTGCCCATACCTCTTTAACTCTGCCATCAATTCCGCTGTATTTCCAATACTTTCCTCCATTTATCTCCGATGTCTATTCTCCGATGTTGACCTCTCTATCCTTTCTCTGTCCTGTTGAATTTTTTGTTCCGCCTTGGTTACTATTCCTCTGCTCAGCTTTTCTTCTATTTGCTCTGTCTCTTTCCTCTCCTATATCATCTTTGCGGTTTGTCCACCACCGACTTCGTTCCATGCTTGCAATAATTCTTTTCCCCATTCAGATGCTTGCCCGTTCAAGATCCCTCTTATCTCCTCTCTGAAGCAAATTTTTGGCCACCTTTACTCCCTCATTTCCAGAATCTTAACTATATAGCTACTCTCCTGCTAGCTGCTCTCCTTCTTGATTCCACTTCCATGCTTCTTTCTCCTGCCTCTGTTCTCCATAGGTAGTCTGTGGTATTTTTGTTCACTCCCATTGCCATTTTTACTATCCTGCTTTTTATTCTTTCCATGACTATCCTTTTCCTCCATCCCCAGATTTTCACTCCGTACATGCCGCCCGCTTTTGCCATCGCGTTCATAATCAAAAGCCTTCTTCCTAATGTGTTGATCTTTGCTCTTCTTATTATGCCCCATGTTGCATTTGCTGCCTGTCTTGCCTTTACACTTAACTTTCTCATGTGACTTGCGTCCTTTCCTGAAGCACTGAACCAGTAACCTAGATACCTGTATTCCTTAACTATTTCCAGTTCTTCTCCTTTGTACCACTATATTTCTTCTTTCCTTCGGTTTCCACCCTTTCTGTAAACCATTATCTTTGTTTTCTTAGTATTCACTTCCATTCCATTCTTTTCCGCAAATCTTTCGAACCAGCATAGCATCTCTTGCAGCCCTTCCACCGAATCCGCCACCATTGCCACATCAGCAAACTTGAGTTCATATATCTTCACATTACCTACTACTGTTCCTCCTTCCTTCCTTCCTCCTTTCTCACCCTTCGTTCAAGTCTTCCAAGTATACCCCGAAGTGCGTATGGCTCAACGGATAGCCCTGTCTAACACCTTTTGTCGATACAAAGCTTTCCGTTACTCCTTCCCCCGTTATTACCTCGTTCCTTGTTTCCTTGTAAATGTTATCGACCATCCGTAGCATCCTTCCATTTACTCCTTTTCTCCTCAGTTTTTCCACCATTATTTTCTTGAAGTCCACAAATCCTATGTATAATTTCCCTTTCTTTCTTTTTAACTTATTGCCAATAATACTTTTCAAAGTGAAGATGTGGTCTCTTGTGCTTCTTCCTTGTCTAAACCCTGCCTGACTTTCCTTCCAGCATTTCTTTCCTTCTAACCAGTCTCTTAGTCTGTTGTTTATAATTGATGTTAGTATCTTGTATCCCAGATCTAGCAGAGAGACTCCTCTATAGTTCTTGATAACATTCGCGTCTCCTCCCTTGTGCATCGGGAAGATCCTTGCCGTTCTCCATCCTTCAATTACCTCACCTTCGTTCCATAGTCTATTCAAAATGCTGGTGAACTCTCTTTTCCATCTCTCCGGTAAATTTCTCAAAAACTCCCCGTAACTCCATCTTCTCCTGTTGCCTTGTTCTTTTTTAAATTTCCTAGAACTCTTACTACTCCCTCATTTTCTGTTTCCTTGTTTATTCCACTTCCCTCTTCCTCCTCCTCCGTTCCTTCGATTCCCCTGCTCTCACTTTCCTCCCCCATATTCTGCTCCTCTTGTTGTGGTATGTTTCCTCGTAGTAACTCGTTAAAGTGTTCTTTCCATTGCTGATTGGAAAAATCAGTTCCTCTTCTTTTTCTCCTCGGTTTATATTCTTTTACTGCTTGCCAGAATTCGTTTGCGTGTTTGCTGTACCTCACCTTCTTCCAGTTCTCCTCTGCCTGTTCCTTTATTATCCTTTTTCTTATTTCCTTTAGCTTCTTCCTGTCTTCCTTCAATATTTCTTTCTCTCTTCCGCCCTTTGTTTTTAGGTACATTTCAGACTTCTCCATACCTGTTTTTTCTGTTCCCTTGCTTCTCCTTCAAATTCTCTTTTTGTTTGCAGCTCCTCTCCGATTTTTCTTATCATTTTTAACTCTTCACCCGTTTATTTTATTACTGACAATAAGTTTTTCCATCTTTACTCTGCTTCGCTGCCTCCTTCCACAATTCTATCTTCCTTCTTCTCCATTTTTTCTTGATAATCTTACATTTTTCTTTCTTGCCATCTTAGCACTTCCTCCTTTTTACCTGCCTCTCTTGCCGTCCTTTCCTCGTTTTTCTTTCCTCTCTCTATTCCTATTATTTTAAAGGTTACCGGTAAGTGGTCTGATTCCGTTCTCTTCTCTACATAAACCTCTCCTATCACAGACACTTGCCGCTTCTTTTCCTCTCTAGTACCAATCCAGTACTGAGCCTTCCAACTCCCCTATGTATGTTACTTCGCCATGCCAATCTCTTATGCATCCATTCCTCACTTCTATACCTAGTTCTTCTCCTATTCTCAGTAGTTTCTTGCCTTCTCCGTTTTGCAGTTTGTCTTCTGATTTCCTTATATCTGTACCTACATACCTTTTTTAGGTTGCCTTTTATTTTGTTTATGCCCTAATTGTTGTAAATACTTACTATTTCACATTTCCCCTGCCCTGTGTCTAGTACTTTTATGATTAATCCGTAATCCCACTTTTCAACTGTAGTGTTCTTGCCTCTTTCCTTCCTGATTCCTATCAATCCTCCTTTAGCTCTGCCTTTCTTGCTTTCCCTAGTCGCTGCCTTCGCTTTCCATTTATATTCATTGTTTAATTTCCCCACGAGTTGCTTTCCTTTCTCTTCCTTCATCCATGTTACCTGTATCATAATCAAATCATAATTTTTTAGAAAAGTCCAGACATTCCTGATTTTACCCGCCCCTACTATATTTCAACTGATACCGCTTATCATGTTTTTCTTATCCTCTCCTTTGAAAATTGTGTTTTTCCTTTCCTGGTCTTAAATCTCCTCCCTCTTCCTCCATGTATCCTGTTTGTATGAGTTCTTCGTCCTCCCTGAGTTCATCTGCGAAGCTCTCTATCCAGCTCTGCACCTCCCTCCCTTGCCAAGTCAGCACGTCACCTAGAACTACTAGGGTCCCTCTTTGTATTTTTTTTCTCATTATCATCATTTTTTCTCCGATGCTGCTGACTTTTATTACTAGTCCTTCATGTGACGAGCTTGTGCCTCTGATCCTCATGTTAATCCCGAGTCTGTCATTTATGGTCCTCACCGCCTCTCCCGCT
Organism: Torymus aiolomorphi; assembly: GCA_036365515.1. NCBI lineage: Eukaryota > Metazoa > Arthropoda > Insecta > Hymenoptera > Torymidae > Torymus > Torymus aiolomorphi. The sequence goes on along the minus strand of CM070873.1, from coordinate 237,612,782 downwards.
TCCTTTTACCAACCTTTTACTAGAATCTTTCCTTTGTTTTCCTGCCTTCTTGCCTTTTCTGTTTCCAGGTCTAACCCTTCTATCCTCTCCGGCCTCTCCACTCTGGTTGTCTCTTTGGCCTTTCTCTTGTTTGTCGTCTCGTTTCCATTTTCATCTGTTCAATTTGTTCTATTTGATTCATTCAGCTCACCCCTCGGTTCCTGCCTTTCCATGTTTATGTTCTCTGTAATCCTCCCCTTCTCATCTTCGACTCTTTTCTCATTAATTGTGTTCTAGTTTAGTGCAGCTATCTGATTTTTCATTTCTTCTGCTTTCCTCTTTCTATTTGTATCCTTTCTTGACCTAACCTCTCCTTCATTAATTCTATTTTCTCTCTTTCCTCTCTCGTATCCCTTATTCTCTGAGCTTTTTCCTTATTAAGTTCTAACTTGACCTCCTCAGTCTTTTTCTCACTCTTTCTCTTTTCTAGCAAGGTGTCTATCAACTTTTCTATGTTTTCTAGCCTCTCTCAATTCTTTTATTTCCTCCTTGCCTTCATGACATCTGCATAACTCTCTGCTATTCTTTATTTTTTCCCACTCCTCCTCTTTACTGATAACGAAATCTTCTTCAGTTTTCCTTCCTCCGTCGTCGTTTCGTTATCATTCATGGACAACCTTGTTGTCACGAATCTGGCGTTGATCGTCTTTGCCTTAGCATCACCGTATCCGAGCTCCCTCTTCTGCGCTGCGGCGGGCTCGCTAGCCTTCTTCCTAACCTCTGCCGGATCGGTCTGGTCGTTATCTTCCATATCGCCCGTTAGGGTCTTCTCTTTCTCATCTTTCTCCGCTTTCTTCCCAACTTTCTCATCGTCGGTTCTTTTCTCCTCACTTTTCTCGCTTTTTTTAGCGCCACTCTCTTTGAGGAATTTCCTCTTTGAGGATTTGCCTCCTTTTCCGGTGGCACCTCCAGGGGTTTACGCGGTCTTCCTCTCGACTTTTTCGCGTCTTCTCCCTTGGTCGGCGCGCTTCCCGCGCTAGCTCCGTCATGTTTGTCGGCCATTTTTTCCGGTTACCTAACCTCTCTTCCTAGGCTTAGCAAACTTTCTTCTTTCTTCTGCTTTTCTCTTGCCAGATTTTCTTACCCTCTTTTCCACGACTTTTCTTTGCTCTCCAATTCACTTTCCACTACCTTTTATCTTTTTCCTCTTTTGATTTTTCCTCAAATGTCTTTTTTTTCACGGAGCTAGCCCATGCGACTGTCGATGCCTCGCGGGTCAGACCGGAAGTCCTAAATAAAAAACTATTAGAAGTATGCGATTTACATCTCGTACATTTTAACAATTTGAAATCATAATATATTTTTATGTCAACTATTAATTAATTCTTGAAATATGATGAATAGAATATTCGTTGAGCCACATCCGAGTTTTAGTCGTTTAAAACCATTAATAGTACTTTTTCACCATACCCTAAAATATCGTTTCACGCCCGTGATACAAACATTATTTTTTGTAACACAGGCACGATTTTTTCGTTTTTTTAAATCTAAAAAAGGGCCTAAAGTAACCTTTTTTAGACCAGCGGACACAAAAGTCGCCAAACGGGTGTAAAAGTTTCGAAGTGGTCATAAAATTTCCGGAGCGGGCGTAAAAGTTCTGGAGCGGGCGTAAAATTTCCAGAGCGGGCGTAAAAGTTCCGGAGCGGGCGTAATAGTATATTGTGTGCCAAGGGCGTAAAGTGGGGTTTTTTAGACCGAGTACTGCAACCACATGAGGTCAAAAAATCCACTTAGCCCTTGGTGCACACCATATTTTTTGTACCGCAAGTATAGATTTTTGCGTTTTTTTTGTCAATAAATTTACTAAAATGTGGCTAACGTGAATTGCTTTTAACTCAAGAACCAAGATTGTATTAAATATTTTTAGCTTTAATATTTGCTATTTTTTCAAAATATCGATGATTTTCTTAAACAATCTTGAAAACTCCATTTAAAAACGATAGCGGGCGTTTTTCGATTTTTACCGCCCGCTACGGCGAGCAGCGGGCGTTTTTCAGTTTTTACCGCCCGCTACGGCGAGCAGCGGGTGCTTTTCGATTTTTACCGCTCGCTACGGCGAGCAGCGGGCGGGAAAGAGTTTTTCCTGCCCGCTCGTTGACAAGCGATCGCTTTCGGCTCTATTAATAGGTTCAAAAAACGCGAAAATCGTGCTTGCGGTACAAAAAAGATCTTTGGTTGCTATATCGGGAATCCGTTAATATAGTCTCGCATTACAGATACAAAAACATGAAAATCCAAATCTGTGTCACAAAAAATATCGTGTGCACCAACGACTAACTAGTAATACAAACTCCACACTCAGCCTAAAAAAGCCTACTTGGTACATAATATACTAATTTTGCCGTTGCGGGCGTAAACTACGCATTTTACGTCATGTTTTGTGGATGCAAAATGCAAGTTTACGCATACAAAGCATATAAATAGCAAATATTGGAAAATTTAGTTTCTGCTAGTTAAATAGTGATCGCTGGGTCCAAAGGAGCGAAAAATAATTTTTTACAATATTTTTTACTATACGCCTAGCGAACGTGAAATCGTCTTTTACGCCTGCAAATGGATGCGTAAAATCGAGTTTTATGCTCCGGGATCAAAAATAGTACTTTTCGATAGTGCGCTTCGCTTGGGTGACAAACTCACATTCGTGCAAGAATCACTTTTATCACCTGTATCGAGCATTATTTTTTTACAAAACGTACGTAAAATGCTATTTTAGCGTACGCTTGCAATAACGTAAGTGTGCGTAAAAGTAGCACTTTACGTAGAATGTGTCAAAAAATGTTATTGCTTCTATTCAGTATATTTAAGTAGATACATACTGATTATAGTCAGACATTTTTTCTATACATATGTTCTATAATTAAGCGGACTTTTTTTACAATTTCTGTGCATCGGTGGCTCCGGCGAATATAGCGAAGTCGATAAGTAAGAAAGTACAAATTTTAAGTTTTTTATTGTTATTTTTTTAGTAGTAGGGTCACCAGGTGAATTACAGAGAGCAAAATTTTTGAAAATTCAATTTTGAACATAGCGGCTTTTATAGAGAGATTCTTCCTCGTCATTTCATGAAAATCGAGCATTTTTCATAAAACCACCTAGAGAGTATATAGTATTTCAGTTACAAAATCTTATTCTGTATAATGAAAATATCAAGTCACCAGCAAAATTTAAATTTAATTTCATAAAAACCAAGCTCTTTTTACAAACATATATCGCATGGATTGTGGTTACTTTTATGTACACGGAGAGAAATGGTTGAGTAAAAATTACTATACTGTATTGAAACCGGGGGACAGACTCAAATTATCAAAAAAATTACTATACTTTCTAGTAAAAATTGTTATAAATGTAGTAAAAATTACTAGAAATATAGTAATTTTTACTAGAAAGTATACTAATTTTTTTGATAATGCGAGTCTGTCCCCCGGTTTCAATACAGTATAGTAATTTTTACTCAAACATTTTTCTCCGTGTACCATAACATATAATAGATCCATATATCACCGGCTTAGTGGAAAAAGCGGACACGTCGATTTTTGGTTGACAAGCGCGGACACGTCGATTTTTAGTTGAAAAAGCGGACATCTGGCGCCTGAATTTTGTTCTCTTTATTAAAAAAGATAAATTTGATAAATGTATAATGGAAGCAACGATATCAGAAAATACATAAGTAAAGTACAGAGAGCCAGACTATTTTCCAGTGCCAGTGGATCTCAACTCAAATAATAGTAATTTAAAATTCGGCGCGAAGTGTACGCTTTTTCAACTGAAAATCGACGTGTCCGTTTTTTCAACGAAAAATTGACGTGCCCACTTTTTCAACTGAAAATCGACATCTCCGTTTTTTCAAGGGAAAATCGACGTGTCCGCTTTTTCAACTAAAAATCGACGTGTCCGCTTTTCCAACGAAAAATCGTCGTGTCCGCTTTTTCCACTAAGCCAACGATAAATGTATATAGTACATGATATTGTACTACCATAAATAAAAATTTGCTGGACAACAAAATATTGATGTCCCCCCCGTGGCGGAAGGGGGGGGGCATAGATACGGACCAGCACGCCGGAGCCAACTTAATTATATATAATATTCAAGGTTTGGGCCATTGGACATGAAGATCGATGTTTATATTACCGTACTGGAATAACCCGATCCGAATTGACGGGAAAAAAATGGAAGGCAATAAATGCACCTTTTCAATTGAGTCGGGCAAGTAGTAATGCTAGTATATCATCTAGTAATAGACATAGTATTTGTGGCACCCCTCAACAACAACGTCATCAAGCTTACGGCTCTCTGGTAACATAAGATTAACTCAAAAAATTAAATAAATTTTTTTTCACTCATGTAAATATATAAAACGCTTGTGTTAATTTCTTAAACAGCAAAATCAACGACCTGTTAGTACTAGTGATGCATTGATTAGAGAATGGGAAGATCAGTCAAGATCGGCACCAACTCCGACGTCGTTAAAACTTTTTCAAAAAAATACTGAGTTACCTGAAAATAATATCCAAAAATCTGTAAAGAAAAGAATTCATCAAAGTGAAAGTACAAGGTAAGAAATGAATATAAAAACATGTATATGTTATTCTATATGTAATTTAATTTTTAATCAATCCCAGCTCTGGAGGGTCTTCAGAAGCCAATGATTTAAGTGAAAGTGTAGCTAATATAACTATATCTAATGAAACTTTAAATAAAAGTGGAGAATCAATTGTAGTTTCTGGAAAAGGGATGAGCAGTACAGTCAAAGTAAGCAAATGTGCTATAGTATTTATTAAAAATTTTCACACATAAAAATTTGAATTTTATCAGGTTAATCCTGGGTCGTGGAGTCCAGTTCATTCTGTTGGTTCTATGGTTGGTACTGAAGCTCATCCAGAAACAGATGGTAGTATATTTGACCCTGATTTAACTGGAGATTCATGTGTATTTGGAGAGGATGAAAGTGCTGCTGCAATATACTGGGCTGAGTGTGAAATGCAATGGTGCAAGGTGGAAGCTGGTGCTTGTTTACTAGATCCTAATAATCCACCAAAATGGTATTCAAGATACTTATAGATCTCTTAAAACGAATGATCTCATGCATTTTTTTAATTGCCAAATTAAATTGAAATTGAATTCAATCAAAATAGGGTAGCAGATGGAACTGGTTCATCTCAAGGTGAATTGGCAGAGCCATGGAGGATACATATTTTGGAAGAATTGAAGAATAGAATGAATGGAATTGAATTTGATATTTCATTGTGTGAAAAGGCCATTGAGAAGTTAGCAAATTTCCTTGTATTATTATGTTATTTTACATTGATTATAAACAATTTTTTTAACTTGTATGTAGGTCTTCATGGGTAAAAAATGGAGAAGCCAAATGTAAATTGAAAGGCTCCTCTACTTATGATGATTGTATTGTTGAATTAGAATGGATTAGCAGTGATACCGGATCTTTAGATTCTGGTACATTGACAATATTAAATCCCGATGGTGCAACAACATTAGTAAGCAATTTGCTTTATTTCTATAAATCGAAATTTAAGTTTTTATTTTAAGGTGTTGTGCGGCCTCCCCTGTTACCAACAATTGCAGAAACCCATTTTTGTCTCTTTCAATTTTGAATTTTCAGAAAAAAACTCTGACACGATGTAGATTTAGTAAAGGACTACAACGTATCGAAACGATTTTTTCTTAAAATTGTAATTAACGGATAGACTGCGCATCACCTTAATTTTTATTATTTATTATTTTTAGGTACAATTTCCTATATCAGAAGTAGCATGTGTCGTTTGCTGCAGTGAACCTGGTAGTCCTCGTTTAGCGATCCATACACCCCGTTTAACTAATTCAAAAATATTGAGGCTGCAATTAAGCAGTGATACAGAATTGGAAGACTGGGTAGCTAACCTTACGTCTGGTAAATTATTCGATCATTTATAACTTATGCACATATAATTTTTTTATTATTTTAAATATTTAAAAAAATGTATAAATATGTAGTTTCCTGTCAAATGAATAACGCTTATGGAAAGCCAAGTCCAAAAGCTATTTGGGCAACGACTGCTCTGGGAGACGTTTTTGTGTATGATCCTGCTCTCACAGAGGTAATGTATTTATATTTCAATATTTTTGCATTTCACGTTTTAATCCTCAAAGTTTTTTTAATTCCGATTTACTAAACGATTTTAATTTCGAGTTTTTTAATTGTTTAGAATTGCATACACTTAGTACTTATAAGGCTTGGTTCTTTGTCTTCCTTAATTACTACTTTGATTTCTGACGTGATGACGCACATAAGCAGTTTTTCAATCACGCACGAAAACTTAAATTTTAATTTGAGGAAACGAGGAAACAACAATAGCTCCTGCCTATTCTATGAAAATTGCAGTTTTGAAAATAAGTGTACGGGAAATCCTTTCGAAAAAATATATAAAAATAAATTTAGTTTGGCTAATAGTGATAGTAAAGTAAATATGATAAATCGGTTGTCTTTTCTTAGAATAAGTATAAACTTTTTACATCAACGTGATTTAATTTCATACATGAAAATTAATGATTACACTGACACCGTGAGTACCCTTAGACGCATTAAATGTGTGTCCAAGTTTCACCTTTATTCACTTCAAGATACTCAGCACATTGTTTTACTTATTCTTCTACTTAGATATTAAATTATTATCTTCTTTATAAGTTTCTTTTAAACGTAAAACTACATTGTATATCTATTATAACAGGAAAACCAATACCTTGAGGGTGTATATACTCAAGAATTGGATACTGCCGGAAAAAGTTTACCATTTGAAAGTATTTTGCAAAATAGCTTCGGACCTGGTACCTTTTTGCACGCAAGAGTTTGCATTTACGACGATGCTGACAGGTACTTAAAGTAGATTCATAATTAATATTGTTCTCTTTTTTTGTATACTGTATAATCTGTATTTTTTTTATCTAGGATATCGTTCAATCTCGTTTGTCATTCAGTGACGATCAATAAGTATAAGCAGAGTGTAGATAGCCATGACGTAGCATTCCATTTTAATCCGCGATTAAACGAGAGTATTATAGTGAGAAATACGTATCAAAACAATCAATGGGGCGACGAGGAAAGAGAGGGCGGAAGTCCGTTGAGAGCTGGTTCAGATTTTTCGCTTGTAATAAGTTGCGAGGAGCGTGGGTACAGAGTGTTTATAAATGACGCTCAGTTCACCTTCTACAACCACAGAATACCACCGCAAAATGTGACGCATTTGCGTATCAAAGGCAAAATGACATTAAGCAACCTATATTATAAATCGAAATCGGTAAGTTTAGAAAGAAAGAATATTAAAAATAGCTTATGCATTGTATTCTATTGTTAAGATTGTATAATTTGTAATTATAATTTATGTTTCAGGCAATTGTTGAACCAATATCAATGTTCTGGAGACAAATGGGAGGACATTTGAAAAAAGTCGAAACTTGTAGCTCGGGCGTAACTTGGGGTATCGGTTACGATAATACCGCTTGGGTTTATACTGGTGGTTGGGGTGGCATGTTTTTAAAAGGTAAAACTCTATTAAAAAAAAACTTTTAAATTGCAAGCCTATTAAATTCTGACTCTGTTGTTTATTTTAATACTTTATCATTATTTGAAGGATTAGATTTTAGTAATGCTGGCGTTAACGCAATGATTGATACGCATAACTATTTTGTGTACGAAAATCAGCGCTGGAATCCAGTGACTGGTTATACGTCGCATGGCCTACCGACAGATAGATACATGTGGAGCGATGCAACTGGTCGTCACAAGCGCACACGTGAAAATACAAAACTATTATCTTGTCATTGGCAATGGGTAATTCAATTATTTTTGTTGATATTACATTTGTTAATGAATTATATTAAGGCCACTTCAAAATTAAAAAATTTCTTCTGATTGTATGAATAAAAATATGAATTATCATAATATAATATGGAATAAATTTTTTATAATTTAGGTATCTGAATGGATACTAGATTTTCATACCCCTGGTGGAGTAGACCGCGATGGCTGGCAATACGCAACAGATTTTCCATCTCAGTACCACGGAAAAAAGCATTTCACAGATTATGTTAGACGACGTCGATGGTTTAGAAGATGTCAACTTACAACAAGTGGTCCTTGGAAAGAATTAGGCAATACTAAATTAGTTGACGTTTCATTGTGTGTATGTACAAGAAATATTACAATATAATATAAATAATTTTGATTGGATATGCCTGTGAAAATTTTATTTCTATATTAAACGTATATCTTTTAGGTCTCTGATGATCCAGAATCAGATTCGCCTATTCACGTGTGGGCGGTAGCTGCAAATGGTGAAGCACTATTTCGAAGAGGAGTTTCAGAACACTGTTCGACGGTAATATATTTTATAAATTAAAATTCGTATACAAAATATATATTGACCTCAATTAAATAGTAATTTTACCATATGAATATTAGGGCGTTTCATGGGAACACATTCCCAGCGATCAGCCTTTATTGAGCATTTCAGTAGGTCCTAATAGTCAAGTATGGGCCATTGGGAAAAATGGTTCTTCATATTGGAGATTTGGAATATCTAAGGCCAGACCTACTGGTAGGATAATTGTATTCGAATATTTTAATTAGGAATTATCTACGACTGTTACCATAAGAATACTTTTGCAGGAGAATCGTGGCAAAATGTTGAGCCGCCATCTGGGGCGCACTTGAAACAGATTGCCGTTGGTGAAAATGTTGTCTGGGCTTTAGATAATAATGGAAAATTATCTGTGCGTCGTGAAATTCAACCAAATGTCTTTCCTGAAGGCACACACTGGCATACACTACCTTCTATGATCCATGATCCTATTCATATCGGTAAATATTTTATTTTTGATACTACTACACATATTGCATCCTTAACTTTACTTTAAAAATTTTTTATATTATTTTAAGGTGTTAATACAGAATTTTCGGTACCTTCGTCAATACGTAATTTACCTACAGAGCTGTTAAATTGTTCGTAGGCCTATCTTTTTGTCAATTTTAACTTTTTTCCAACTTCATTTATTAATTCTTTATTCCATATAATAAAAAGATTTTTAAGAATATCTATATTTACCTTTTCTTTCGTAGATGTTTCCGTGTTAAATGCTAAACAAGGATTCCGCCACATATCCGTGGGTCATGTACCGGGACAAACCTGGGCAATATCAGGAGCTGGAATCGTATGTCGAAGAATTGGCGTTACCGAAGAAAATCCAGCTGGTTCTGGTTGGGCTACTGGCATAGGGGTAAGTGATTTTTAAATATTTTACTTGCGTGTATATTCTACGTGCACCCATCCTTGATGGATTCTTGCCGAACGTGCCTGCTCAGTTTCAAAATCCTTCAATCTCATTGGAAAATTCGAGTGTAACCATTAACCTTAACAGGTTAGTTACTGACAATGTATAAGATTTTTCTGCTCTCCCATCCTACGCAATAAACTTGTTAATAATAATGTATACATCAATGTCAATATGAAATATTATTTTTGGGATCTGTATTCCGTTGAATAGAATAAATCTTAAAATCCTACAGAATGAGAAAATCATGATTTAAAAAAGTTTTATTTAACTGTCGAACCGTTCGATGTCATAAATTACGGAAAACCACATAAGCGGCATGAGTCGTATTTGAATCATTCCGGCCCAGCAGAAAAAAATTTATGAGTCGTATTTGACTCATGCCGTAGCGAACCTGTTAAATTGGAATCGGCCAATGGGATTCCAGGATTTTGAAAATAAGCAGGCATGTTCGGCAAAAATCCATCAAGGATGCCCGAGTAAAAATCCATGCAGTCTTGTCTGGCCACAAACATAGGCCATGTACAGGGAACTCTCACGTTCCTGTATACATGGAACGCATAGGCGCGTCATATGGTTGAAGACAGGACCTAAACAGGTTGCCTTAAAATGAATTAATGTTATCCGTTAAATATTCATCTAAACCTAGACATTTACCTTATTTTTTTAAGTATCATCCGGATGGTCCTCCCAAATTTGGGTGTCTCGTACTAGAAAAAATAATCCATTCTACCTGGCCAGGCCCTGCGCCACACCTTATGACATACCTTGAAAATGCCTTGATAACGTAGGTGTAGTTTAGCATGTACACTCACTGTACAGGGTGTCTATTTACCTGCACAAACCCTGTATTTCACCTGAAGTGGATTTCTACTCGGGTGGGTGTATGTACATAGTGTACGAAATGATGTATCTATTTATGTAAAGAAATCAAATTTCTAACATTTTAAAAACAGAATACTTATATAATATTTGTACGAACACGCGCATTATTCCCGGTTTTAGGCTCGACCACTACTCGGGAAAGCCTTTTATATACCAGAGCGAAAATTGTTACACCTCAAATACTAATAATTTATTATATAAAAATTGTTTTCCACCCAAAATGAGTCCATTCCCTTCTTTTTCCGAAATATATAATATGTCTGTACGTCCTTATGTAATCAAATTCCTCGATTATCTCAGCAAAATTTCGGCTGGTAAAAATCTGAGAAAAACGATTTTTAAGCGATTTTTAACGATTTTTAATTTAACGATTTTTAATTTTTAAGAAAAACGATTTTTCATGTATCGAAAATTAATTTTCAGTATAAATCTAACACATGTTAATAATTAAAACACGTCTTTTTTACATTGACCATTTTTTTTCTACGCACAATATTTGTGAATGCAATAGTGATATAATCGGCAAAATAGTCGTTTTTTCCTTGTTACTTGACAAGATTTGATTTTACACAAAAATGTAAATGTAAAAGTTATAGATTATATTAAAACAAAGCTTTTTTCTATTGAGCATTTTTTTTGTACAATCAATCCCTAAAGAGTTAAACTCATACAAACGATTTTAACGCCGAAATGTACCTACCTGAAATGCTCGATTTTCGGTTATAACTTAGCAGGATTTGATTTTATACAAAAATGTTAAATGCAAAAGTTATAGGTAACATTGAAATAAAACTTTTCTCCATTTACAATCAATTCCTGACGAACTAAACTTATAAAAACGATTTTTACCGCCTATATGACTTGAAATAGTCTATTTTCGCTTATTATTCAACAGTATTTGACTTTACACAGAAATATTAGATATAAAAGTTGTAGATAACAATGAAACAAACCTTCTTTTCAATCAACATTTTAAAATATTATTTATTATGGAAATCCTTCATGAGTTTCTATATACACTACTCTAAAAATAATAAAAAATGACGCTGTAACAAAAAAGGTATCACTACGGTATTTGAAATAAATATCACTTACACGGTGTGACTATATATACACTGAGAAAACTGTCGTAGGAAAATTTACTGAAAAACTAACAAAAATTACTATATTTGATAGCAACGCGGGGATATAAGCAAATTATAAAAAATTTTGCTATAGTTCAGGAATATTTACAAGGTATCTTAATAATTTTTACTACTACACATAGCAAAAAGTGCCCTCTACATGTAGTACTTATTGCGTGCACGCCGGGAGCACGTGTCTGATTGAGGTTATGTTTCTCCCGCAATTTGAGATTATCTTCCTTTTAAGTTATCAAAAACATCGACAATATCGATTCAGTTGTTTTATTTTTACGTTGTGCAGGTGAGCTATGAGTTATTTCTTTATATTATCATAGTTATTTATTGCTATCAAATAATCATCAGAGCGAATCCACATTTCGTGCCATGAGCTTTGTGCCATGAGCTTTGTGACATACCAGAAAGAAAGTGTTGTTCGACATCTATGTAACTGTTATCTATGTTTGACATCTATTCTCTGTTCAATACGAGAGTAGATCCTTCCTCTTTATCCTGTGGTTAATAAGTATGTAGATGTCGAACAACACTTTCTTTCTGGTATGGCACAAAGCTCATGGCATAAAGCTCATGGCACGTAATGTGGATTCGCTCTCAAAGTTCTCTCGTAAGCGAAGGTAGCCAATGTATCAGTTCCAAAATTTTGTACTCAAGAAGCTCACGTGGGTAAGAGGTTAGCGCGTCTGCCTAGCGTGCGGAGGGTCCAGGGTTCGAATACACAACCACCGTAAAAAAAAAATTTTTATTTCCTTATTTATTTCTTGTATAGCTAAATTTAATTAATAATATATTAAATATTGTATAAATATTAGGTATCCTATAGATATAAAATCATGAAAATCAATTTTTTTTAAGTTTAAGCTTGGCTACAAAAATTACTATATTAGTTAGCAAAAGTACCTAAATTTCCATGATATCCCATCGTTGCTATAAAAAATAGTAATTTTTATTAGCTTTTCGGTAAATTTTCCTACGACAGTTTTCTCAGTGTAGATATATAAATAACGTAGTAGTTTTTCTTTATTTTGCTATGTCTCTAAAATTAATACCGTTTGCCATATTGAAAATTATACCATATTATTCCTCTTGATTTCTAGTTTTATTCCTTACGGTGTAAAAAAACCACAAAGAAAACTTTTTTTACAGTAAATTAAAATGTATTTTTCAAACAAGCTTAGATAGGGATCCCATGTTGACGCTGCAACTTTGAAGTCAAATATTTTTATTTTGAATACCGCTTTGCATGTCGGGCTTTGAAGCATGTACTAAGGACACTAAATTAAAAGCTTTTTCCTCACACCGGGCCGAAAGTGCCTCATTCCCGCCCGGCTCCGAAACGGAAATATGGCATTTTCGGCCTCGATGTGAGGAAAAATAGTATACGCACCACGGGAGTAAAATTGGCCAGCCCCCAGCTCGTGTTTGCCACCCTCGCCTTCGGCTCGGGTGGCAATTTACACGAGCTGTGGACTGTCCAAGTTTTTTCCTCCCATGGTGCGTAATATACTATCTCGACAAGTTTGACAAAAATCACATGAAATGTGATTTTTCGAAGAACGTCCTTAAATAGTCGATTTTCGCTCATTTCATAGGATTTGTTTTTATACAGAAATATTGCACGCAAAAGTTGTAGATCTCAAAAAACAAACAATTTTTAGTAAGTTAAACCTAAAAGAACGATTAAAAACATTTAAATACAATCAAAATAGTCGATTTTTGGCCATTGTAAAAAACAAATAATGTTTCATGACTGCGTTACAGTTTTAGTCAAAATGTAATATATTAGTATTTGAGATGTAACAGTTTTTGCAATGCCGAAGATATAATCATATAAGATTCTCCTAAATATAGTAACGGTCGTGCCTCATATACGTAAAAACGACGTTTTAATATTGACAGCGGGGGGGGGGGTGACGTGCGATAGCGCGCAGGGGGGCGCGGCCCCCCCTTGTTTAAAATCAATTTTGAATTTTAATTTCTTTCAAAATACTTTTCATACTTTGTTACTATTATCTTAAATAATAGAATATGCATGGAATTTTATCGTATCAATGTCGACGCTTGAATTAATTAATCGCATTTACAAACTAATAATTTTTCTTCATTAGGCGAACTGGCAGTACATAAATGTTGGAGGGCTTTCTGACGAAAGCAAATAGATGTCTTGCAGATGTAACTTAGCTTCCATTTAAAAATCTGTCATATTACTTGATCATGCACAAGCATTGGATGATTGCGGTCATTGCAAATTTTGTTAAAGCTTACTAATAATGGATGAATGGGCGAAATATAAAAAAATAGTATTTGTAAATAATGATACCATGGTAAATGTTCAAAAGAATGTCAAACCTAAGTAAGCAATTCATCTCATAGTCTAGTCGAATTACTAGTTATCAATTTTGTTTTTATTAATCCACTAATAGACAGTTGTTTGTCTTATCGAATAACGGTGCAGTGATTGAGAGAATCGCGCCTTTTTGCGAAAAAATGGATATGTGATTGTATTGTAATATACTTAGACTTATTTTTTCTAAAGAAAATCCTAATAGTCGAAGACTTTATACTCTTTTGATATAACGGATCATCGATTTCAATAGCTCATCATATCATCTTTTATTTTATTATTTTATGAATCATGTTTATATATATTTTGATAATACAATAGACTGAATTGTGTTACCATTTTAAAATGTACGTTATTTTATTTTATAAAGGGTAATATAAAGAAACTTAATTTACAGATTCCCTTGTAATTAAAAATTATTTTTAATATTTACGTGATATAGATTAATTAGCATGATAAAAGCTTTAATTATTGATTAATTATTGATAGAAAAAACACATGTCAAAGTTATTTTGAATGTAAAATATTACTTAATTTTTAATGTAATTTATTTTATGCACGATTATTTTTAGTTAGATCAGTTTTTATACACTACTTGCAATTGATTTTAAAATAATTTTTAAACTATGTCTGTAGTAATTTATGTAAAATTTTTAATTGTTATGATTTAAGAAATAAATGACCAAACTCTTGCTTAGTTGAAAACTTGATGTCTTATTTATTAAATTAATAATATAATATAAAGTAATACACAAATAATCTACATCTAACATTCTTAAGTACGTATTTTACAAAGATGAATGAGGCGTTCGATACATAAAATATTTATAAAATGACTATATGCGAATATGTATTTCTGTTATGATATAATATAATAATGTTCATAAAAACGTTGTATTTACATGGCACGCTCTTGTGTTTGCGCGATGCGTTAGAGTATAAAATAATCAACCAGCACAGCCCATAATCGAGAGTTCCCCCCGTACGGTTTTACATGTATAAAAAACTATTTAAACTCTTTATCGTCTATATAATCTAGAAAGGCGTTTTCTTTTAAAATTACATATTTTTATGAAGTATTTTATATAAATGATTTATCATTATTCAATGATTTGAAATTTTAATAAAATTCGAGATAATGAAAATATACGTTAAACTGTTAAATTGAACTAGGAAGATTTTTAAATATTACATAAATGCATATCCGTATATAAAATTTCATACAATTTTATACCGTTATGCATCATCGCATAAATCTTTTTCTTTTAAATATAAAATTTACGTTTAAATGCTTATAAAATAAATCATTTATATAAAAAAATTATGAATTAAAGAAATATAGAAAATAATTTTGATTAATATAATAACCCTAGTCTTTCTTAGATTCATGTCAGAGTTTTACAAACTTAATGTCTTGAGTTTTAATCAAATGAATTTGTTTAACCAATGCATTCAGATGCATACAGTAAACAAAATCGTATTCAGTATTAGGTCTTTTCAAAGCATTTTCATGACTACAGAAGTATTAAATCGTTACTTTTTCAATCAAAAGTCCAACTTAACGATTTTCTTGACAAAGTTTGTACATATGCAAAGTTAGAGAAACTTGGCATTTTAATATTAATAATACTGCTCTTCAGTAAAATCGAATAGCTGTGGCTTGAGTATGATTAAATAAATTGAATTAAAACTTGGTAATAACGTTCATCTGATTGGCGTACTTCCGTGCCAGCGTTTCCGCCTCTAATCGATCTCGTTCGCCTTGAACGCTGTGCCTCACTCCGTAAAAGAAGTAAATGCTAAATCCTGTGGACAAACAATTTGATGAAACTTTTATAATTGCATCAATTTTTACTTGTTATTGTTCAATAATACACAAACATCAATCGAACATTGAAACAAATTACAGAAAACAAGAGCTAATTTGAAATAAAATATATCGATCATCCAAAACTGTTTATAATCAAATTAAAAATTTAAGACAATTTATTTTTTCTATAAATACCAAGATATAAACACTACGGAAATCTAGACAGAGAAATCCAAAATGTTACCTATTATCATCCACACAGCGAATCTTATCCATGTGTAAACATCCAACTGAAGCATTAAATAAAGATTGACTAGGATACTGAGACATGGTATAAGTGGTACCAGCGGCACCTGTAACAAATAATAAAATCGTTATAAATATTCAGAGCATTTCGCTAACTAGACCGTAGTATTTCTGCAATGATTTTGTACGCACCTTGAAGGACAACTGGATTTCCTGTACGGGTTGTCTGCCAATCGCGGTGGCAGTTAAGATAGCAAGTAAAACCATTAATGCAAATACGATGGACGGTGGACCCTTGTGAAGAACATTGTAATTGTTTAGCAACAAACCAATTATAAATACGATGATGCCTAAAATAAACGATAGAATCAATGATTTATTTTTATGGGCATATATATAAAAATAGAACAAATATTTGAAATTTATAAAAGTAATTTTAATTTACCGAAAAATAGAACACCATATCTTGCAATACCACTTGAGAAGTTTGTTGGTTCCTTTTGATTGTGAAGATTGAAAAATTGCTTAAAATAATCAAAAGGCGTTGAAAATGATCCGCTTCCGTGTTCGCTAGCTGTTTTGTCAGAGGACGATTTGATAGACGACTCATCTTTTTGGTACCTTCATATATTGAAAGAACACATATGCATTAATTTTTATTTTTTACTTTATAAATTGTTACACGATTTGAGTGACAAGTAACAAAATTGACATCATTACTTACAATTCTATAAGTAGGATGCATATGAAACGAAAAGCGTACGGATATTGATAAAATTAGTTTTATTACCTTAGAATCAACACGGATACAGCTACAATTGTATAAGCTAAAAGTGTCCCAATAGACATCATATTTATAAGTTGTTGCAGATCGAACAGCAGAGTCATTATTCCTTAAAAATAAAAATACTATTCAATCAAAAGTAATTGAAAAATCAGTAAGAAGTAATCATAAAATAGTTAGAACATAAAGTACAATTAACGAAGACCGGAAAATCTGGCTTCCGAAGATAATCAATTATGAAATTTTCAAGTCAAAGTATATAACCAACAGCTGGCTCATTAACTCTCGGATCGTAAATCGTAAAACAAACAGCGGAATTATGCGCACGACTCGATAAGTTACTCAATATCCGTGTGACTAAAATTCCATTTATCGAAACACGAGTTAAATAGACCTGCAACTGCGCTGATCAGATAACATTACGATATGCAAAAATGTTTTCAGCCAATTAATTACAAATTCACCTCTGAAATGTAATGCTCTTATTCTCTGTCAATTGAAAAAGAAATAATTGACTAACCGGTGAGCACGCCGGACAGCATCGTGCCCAACACGGGCGTCATAGTCCTCGGATGGACCTTGGCCAGGAACTTGAAGATGACGCCGTCGCTCGCCATGGCGTAGAGCACCCGGGGCAGGGGAAACATAGCGCCGAGCAGACTGGTACAAAGCGCAAACACAGCGCCGACGTTCACGATCCACTTGATGGTCGGCCAGCCGATCTGGTCGTACACGTACGGGAACGGGGCTTGTGGGTGCTGCATCACGAAAAAAAAAATATCCAACCTCGTTATAATGATTTCAGAATACATAAAACTTACAAAAAAAGCATCGATTTCAAACAAAATAATACAATTGACCCGATAAAAAACGTAAAATATTACAAAAACCTTGGGCTTGGGAAGAAAAAAGAAATAGAAAAAGTATGTATATAAATAATGCCACTCTATTATGCTTTTTATCTTCTCGGAAATATTGCGCATCGCGAAAATTTGCTTTTCCGAAAAAGGCAATAATTCGCTCAATTTACATATGTACTTTATTTAAATTTCCTCCGACTAACGAGGAAGTCGAAACGAATGGCAGTATATACTACTTACTATCTATCCCAGAAAAAAAAAGAATAACACGCGATCAGTCACGTATTCGGCAAGGACACACGCGTCTGAACAGACACGGCGCGTATCTACTTACTATTATACATCTGCTCTACGTGCACCGTATCAACCTCGTATTATACGACTCGGAAATGAAAGCAAAATTACGAACCTGATCGTAGTAGGGCCACATCATGGTGAGGACGGTGGCGATGCTGAAGTACGCGAGGAAAATGACGGTGAGGGACATGACGATGGCGAGGGGTATGTTGCGCTGGGGATTCTTCGCCTCCTCGCCCGTAGTGGCGACGGCGTCGAAACCGACGAAGCCGTAGAAGCAGATAGCCGCGCCTTCCATCACGCCTTTGATGCCGAAGGGCATGAAGCCACCCATGCCAGGGTTCGTCACATTCGCTGGTATGTCCGTCACGTCGATGTTCCAGTTACCCGGATCCGCTGTAATTGAGCATTGATTTTGAAATTCTTATATTTGACACATTTTTTTCTGTGAAATTTGTCCATTAATCACTTTAAAAACTAATAAGAACTTTGATGTTGACTAGCTTATAGAAATTGAATTCGGATAAATTATATTTATTCTGGGAAAAAACTTCCAAGACTATGACGTTTGAATTTTTGCAAAAATTGTTAAATCGAATAGCCAATTATATATGTATAATAACCTTTTATGATTCCGGAAACTATGATAATCGAAATGGTTATCAAGTTGATTGTGGTAAAGACGTTGTTCAACATCGACGACTCCTTGACGCCGACACTGAGGAAAAGCGTCAGAAGTATGACCATACCAAGGGCGAAGAAATCCGGATACTGCGAGAGGAAGGACACGTCGATCGGCATTGCCGAGTGCAGTGCTCTCTCGATGGTGTAATTCGTAAGTACGTCGATGTAGCTGCTCACGCCTCGCGCCATACTCGCCGTACCTATACGAATCAATGAATTATTCATATATTATTATAATCCTTGTATGAAAATAGGAAGTGTCGTAGAAAGCATTGGTAAGAAAAAAAGGCGACGTAAAGTATTTTACCTATTACGTATTCCAGTATCAAATTCCAGCCAATGACAAAGGCAATGAATTCACCTACGGTCACGTAGCTGTAAACGTACGCGGATCCTGCCTTAGGTACCCTTGAGGAGAACTCGGCATAGCACATACCTAATGGGAAATACAACATTGTATATACATCATTATTAAAATAAAAAATCATTTTATCATAAATATATTTACATGAAAAAGTATTTCAACTATTTTATTAAACAGTGTGCACCACAATTGAACATAAATTGAGCATCTCAACCCATCGATGTATGTTTGTACAATAAACTTTACTCAAAGAGATAAGTATCAGTTTTTATTTATTATTTGCAAATTTTTTCTGCACTTCTTTGCGCATTAACGAGTGTTTTGCTGCACTTGTTTCAAATATTACCTCTTCCCTCTTATTGCGATTGATTAGCGCAAAGCTTGCGTCATTTAATGCGAAGCAAATTAAAATTGCACTTTGGCAAGGGCAAACGTAATTATAAGAAGTGTGATCTATTGCTGTATGAAGTTATAGTTACGTTTTGTTGTTTATTAAATCTCATTTGCATATAACGTACTTTATAGATACAATTATACTAAATATCTTTAGTTCCTGTTTTAAATCATGACATAATAATTTCTATTTTTATCTCTCGCAATATATATAAATAAACTAATTGAATCACGACAACTGTAGCATATCAAAAGTATCGATCAAATCATTAACCAGTATCGTGTTGATGTTGTTAAGAGTAAAGTGTTAAAATAGTAGGATTTTTCCTGATTTCAAAACCAATAAATATCGTCAAAATCAAGTACATCTAATTATCTTTGAAATTTATCTTTGAAAAATCTTCTCGTACACTGTAATCTATTACTTTACCTACTTGTTAACTTTGATATACGATTTCCTTCCCTATATTATGTTTATACATAGCGTAAACTTTCTTTGTATATACCTATATAATATATGTATGCAATTTTTTTATCGAATTTATCTCTGTAAACTTTATCCATTAATTTTCATTTCCTGCTTGTACTTCATTGATTTTTTATGTAAGCCTTCGCAGTTAAAATATCTTATACATTTCCAAGAGATCCTTATCATCTATTTTATTTATAAATTTATTTGCGTTTAATTTTAAATTTCCCACGATTATAGATAATTACACAATAGAAAATAAGAAAACCTATAAATATAGAAATAGAATCGTGCGCATCTTCTTCTCTTCTATGAGAAATTCGAAATGCTAATATCAGGGAAAATTCGTGGAAATAATATAAAGTGGAAAAATCCGAGACAAGCGCATATATGTATATGCATAATGTACGCAGAAACATAACTGCGTTATAACAGACGCTATATAGCACCTATAAGAACACTTAAAACTTGCAATAGCAAACTGAAAATACTCTACACTCGCGGCTATTGTAAATATTTAAACATTGGGTGAGTCGCCCGATCCTAATAGCAAAAAATTAATCGCACCTTTGTCGCTCGCATCCTCTTTAAAGGCACAAAGCAATTTGCCAATAAACATGACAAATGTACCTAAACAATCACGGGCCCGCGTGTACATACAGTACCAAACCGGCTCTCTCTGCACATCGGCACTACATACATGTACCTCACGAGCCGTGCCATAAAACAAATTACTCAATCGTCCCAATTAAATTATCCCGTCGAGCCCTAGACCCATTCACGCGCGTCGTCCGAACTCCCGCGTTAGTTACGCAACGCGCCCGCGCGATTCTCTTATATTACACACATATTCTTTCTCTCAATAATACCAACGATGAACAAAAGAAAAATCCTATATTCCGCCGACGAAAAGTTCAACGGCCAATTCAGTGCGTACGCGCAAGCTGTCCTCCACACGATACTCTCATCTCGGCGATTTTCATTATCCAATGTATAAAAGTCTCGCCTCCAAGTATAAAATACCATTCCTTTGTCGCCAGCTGCTGCTGATCGCGCGACGAGAAAAACTGCTGCCCAGAAAAAAGCTCCGGTCGCGCGCGCTTGGCATCATAACAGCCCGCAAAAAATCACTCGATATACACGTCTATATATATATATCTATCCTATCGCAATGTCACATATAAGCATAGTTATATATACTGACCGGCAAAGGCGGAGGCGACGGCGGCGATGAGGAAGGATATGCAGACGGCGGGTCCGGCTGTCTCCTTGGCGACGCTGCCCGCGAGGACGTAGACGCCGAGGCCGAGGGTCGAGCCGACTCCTAGGGCTGTGAGGTCGAAGAGGCCGAGCACCCGGGCGAGCTCGCCCGAGCCGTTAGGGTTGTCGTCGTCGTCCACGCGCCGGCGCGACAGCGCACGCCACGCGCCACCGCAGCAACCCATTGTTATTGTCCTCGAGGTTTGAGAAGTGTCGGGGATTGTTTGACTTCGGGGGTATGGTCAGCTGGAGCTGTCTGTTGAATAGAAGAGCATGTAAAGTTGTGGAGTGTGGATTGTTTCGTGTACTTTTTGGAATTTTTTTGAGTTTACGCATGATTATAGAATAAACGGAAATAATATATACAGTTTTCTTATAGTTCTGATGATTTCTTACCGAGTTCTTTTTAGTTAAGATAATGTTTCCTTCGTTTATTGCGTTGCTCTCGTCGCTGCTTTTAGAATTAAAATTGTTTCTTATGATCGGAATTAAATCGTTGGCTTTTTAAAATTTTGCGTCACTGTTTTATCACGATACGTCTTCTATTAAATAGAAAATGTAGCTAGTACTCGGAAATTCTGGAATTTCTTGGTTTAATAATAAAAAATTTTTAAATTCGTGTCGAACAATTTCTTTGAAATTGTTTGTAATAGATTTGTCAATAAATAACAGTCACTGTGTCTGATTTACAATCAATTTTTTACAACTTTATCGCCTTCAGATTCGAAATATCTTCTAACGTTACCGATTTATCAACAAACGTTTCACGTTTAAGTTCTTTTTACAATTATTTGTAATAATAAATTAATATATAAATATATTTTATGATTACGACCAATTTGCACAATATTTACATTTAATTTATTTTTATTTTAAGGCGTTATTTTTCTTTGTGTTTCCAAAAGGTCGACATTTTTTGGTATATAACCGCGCAATATTAACTCATGGCAATAACAGTCGTATCGATGATGGTTTACACTCCTTTTAATCATTCGAACCGATGAAATAACTGATTATAACTTGAACG
The DNA here is from genome assembly GCA_036365515.1 of Torymus aiolomorphi. Taxonomy (NCBI): domain Eukaryota; kingdom Metazoa; phylum Arthropoda; class Insecta; order Hymenoptera; family Torymidae; genus Torymus; species Torymus aiolomorphi. The sequence goes on along the minus strand of CM070873.1, from coordinate 237,590,859 downwards.
TTACTGCCGATAAAAACGTTGCTGGTAATTTAGAGCGAAACAAACGCGCAACGAATCATTTTTATCGCGATAATAATTACTGAAACTCAATTTCGGCTCGCATAGGTGAGTACGCTTTGAAATCGACGCGACAACTGGCTTCTCATCAAATTTTCTCAACAGCGTCCGTGTTTATATTTACGTTCTATTTCCCGTTGTCCAATCACAATTAACTTTTACGTATTGATATTGAATATACCATTCGGTGCGTGAAGAATGTTGTGTATATACTATCGCGAGGACGCATGCACTCAAGCCGCTATAAGATTTTTTAGTAAACCCCATTACTTAATCTAATAAATATATGTGTAATACATAAAGAATGAAATTAATATATAATGCTATTTGTATGAGTTGGTAAAAATAAGAAATCAAAATATATATGAGTATATAAATATAATTTATTGATACGTAAATTAACTGTTATGTAAACATTCCAAATTTTGTTATATTTATTAAATAAAATTATTATTTTTAAGTGTTTTTTTTTATTATATATAAATATTGCAGAAGAACTTTTAAGTTCTCTAACGCCTGGTAAGTATGAAATTACATAATTAACGTATTTGCAGGTATAATGTGAGACATCCGAGATAATTTACAAACATAATGAAAATATTTACTTTGCGTAAACTACAACTTTTAATTCATCCCGCGGTGAATCACTGTCATTAGTACTTCGAAAATATTTATTTATGACATAGTTCTCATTTCTCTAAGCCGAGCCAATGCGCAAGCCACACACAGATGAATTCTCTGTAATCTCAACGCATACAGCGTGTATATATAGTTATTCTGTATATTAAATGCGAAACACTTAAGTAACTACAATTAAAACCGCGAGTTAAAACGAGTGTTCGCTAGTTGGAAATAACATTTGCAGCTGTATGATCCAGATTCATATAAAAAAATTACGCAATGTACAATGCGAATAAAAAAAAAAAACATTCTTACAAGTGCACTGCCGCGCCTTGAATAGCATAATATGAATTTATAATACCGCTATACGTGCATTTGTATTAATTGAATTTCATATTTCCAGCGAACAAAAGTATGCCATTAGCTCGCTTATATTTCATCGCCCATTTATTACACTTTAATTATTTACCTATCGGCCAAAGTAAACAGCCGCAGCTATGCAAATAGTCTCATCAACCTCTATATAGCCACCGCGCGCAATTAAACGTACCTGTAAACATAATTTATAGCGCTAATATACCACTTCTAGCCCATTCACGCGAGTGCGATAAAAATCGGCCGCATACAGCCTCAACGGTGAATTATATATATAATATATACACGCATGCATCGACTCATCCTCAGCTCTTTTTCTCTTTCTTTTCCTCTCGATTCGCAGAAACGCGCGGAGAGACTGATTGTCAAGAAAATCAGGACGATAAGCCGCCGCCGCGCGTACAGCTACATTCTGCGTCCAATATAATACCAATAGCGTGTGCATCGTGCGCGCATGAGCAACAATTACGGGTAATTAACGAGTGCGCGCGCGGCGCGTTACGTGCTCGCGCGAAAAAGTACGGCGACGGCGACGGCGACGACGCTGCAGCGCTTTCGTATATCGGCGTGAAATTGCTCTGCCCGCGCCATCATCGCCAAGTGGGCAATGATGAGAAACTGAATTAGAAAAATCGCGTACGAAGAAAACGTAGTCACGATCGAGGTAATTTTTTTCCATGTCTTGGATGTGTATTAAGTATAATTTGGTCGCGGGTTTCATTATTGCTGATTTTTCGCATGCTTTGATGGTTTTATTTTGTGTGTGTGTGTGTGTGTGTGTGTGTGTGTGTGTGTGTGTGTGTGTGTTGTGTGTGTCTGTGTGTTTTTATTATGTTTTGAAGGAAGCGGTATATGCGCGCAAGGTGATGGATATTACAAATTGGACTTGGTAGCTCGATAGCGGATCTTCGTATACCGAACTTCACTTATTATTTTTAAAAAACACGTGGATTCATGTAAAGCGTTATTCTATATTTATGAGAAAAGTATCGTTACGAATAATGCATAATATTTTCATTTCGAATTATTCACGAGCCTTCATTAATACACCGCGATAAATTAATATACCTCTCGCTCGAGAGCCGAGCGTTGCATTATATACACGAGAATCTGAAAGTCATATAAAATAATTTGAGCAAAAAACCTAGGAGATTTCCTGCCGACAGCCGATAACCCATATAGCACGCATTATTACCGCTTTGCGCGCTCTCTCGCCTTCGAACCACATTTACTATATAAACGTATATATACACGCGTTTCTCACATTTTTTGCGTCTCGCAAATCACGTGAAGCTGCAATGGCCAATGCCGTTGTCGTGCATGTGTACACACCTGCGCAGCTTAGTAGCGAAAAGAGACTGTATGTAGCTGCTCTTTATAAGTTGACATACGCGGACAATTGAAACCGAATGATACCGCGAAGAACAGCGCGATGAGATTTCACGCTTCGCGTGATTTCCAACCGAAGACCCAGACGCGCACCTGAGCGCATTCCGCGGTGTAATTAATGATTCGCCGATTGACGTTCTGATGGGAGTCGTCCGTATATATACTCTTACTTACTCGTTATCGGAATTAGATAGATTCTTTTGTTTTTTGTTTATCATGCGTCTGCGCGTGATGTGTATCTGATTTTTAAGATAGCCGCTGTATCGATATTTGTAGTGAATTGCATATGCGTTTGTAATATTTCGTTGATACTGAAGTTTAGATGCGTTAGACGATCATTGTTATATTGTTAAGAATTAAAGTTTATTGTTAAAGAATTTATAGAAAGAAAAAGGCAGTGATGTCTATTAAAGCATAGATTGCAGTCGTGATGAACTTTTTGAATTAGTTTGATAAATAATTCATTTAACGTATCGGTAATTAATTATACTGCATAACGTTCTTCTCTTAATTGTTTTATTATTATATTATTGCTTACCTTTATAAATGTAGTTTGGAATTCTAAAATTCCATTTTCACTGACGTATTAATAATTCAAAAAACAATAAGTACGCTTACTTTACAATTATACCTCACTTTTATTTTTTCAACCAAATATGTATTTTATGTGTCACTTAATTTAATTTTTTAACAATGTCAACTTTTTCAACATCTTAATATCAAAATAAATAGGTACATTACTTATATGTGCAAATCCGCGGACTACAGACAACAACTGGGGTACAAAAACGGAAAAATTTTTTGAGGGCACACCTACCACATAAGGTTTTTTCGGTTCTTTGAGGGTCCCCCAACATAAAAATACTCGTGTACACTTATTATCCGTTGCCAAACTTTTTTGCCGACGAAATCAATTTTTCTTATGGAAATTTAACATGGGAAAAATGGACGAAAAGTAGTTATTGATGATTAACCAATAGCAAACTATTGAAGAGGCCAAACCAAATTTCACAAAAAAGCGATTAAAGTTGAAGAATAGAGATTCTGTGCAAAGCTACGTGAACTTGAAAATGGCAAATAATGACGAAAATGAGCGATTTTTTTCAAACCCACGGAATTCTTCAAATTTTTGTCATTTTTCGCCGTTTTCAAGTTCACGTACACTGTTAAATTCTGCATGAAAATTAATGTATGTACTGGAAGCAAAATTTCATTGCAGTACATTAAATTTAATGCAAATTTTATTAAATTTAATGTACGGAAAGCAAAATTTTATCTCGCAGTACATGAAATTTAGTGTAAATTGCATTAAACTTAATGTAAATTTTATTAAATTTAATCTACATTGCATTAAATTTAATGTACTACGATGTAATTTTGCTTCCAGTACATACATTAATTTTCATGCAGAATTTAACAGTGTAGCTTTGCACAGAATCGACCGATTTTAACGATTATCATCTCAAATTAAAGCTCTATTCTTCAACTTTAATCGCTTTTTTGTGAAATTTGGTTTGGCCTCTTCAATAGTTTGCTATTGGTTAATCATCAATGACTACTTTTCGTCCATTTTTCCCATGTTAAATTTCCATAAGAAAAATTGATTTCGTCGGCAAAAAAGTTTGGCAACGGATAATAAGTGTACACGAGTATTTTCATGTTGGGGGACCCCCAAAGAACCGAAAAAACCTTATGTGGTAGGTGTGCCCTCAAAAAAAATTTTTCCGTTTTTGTACCCCAGTTGTTGTCTGTAGTCCGCGGATTTGCACATATACATCCATTTAAAATAAATTTCCAACTAAACATTTCAAACTACACTATAAAAACACTAAGAAAAAAAAATTCATCTGATATTATTACAGGTTGAAAACTACTCGATAGCACTATAATCAATAGAATTTAGGCATCGAAAGCAATAATATTCACTATTTCTTATGAATAAATGTTTGTTATATGACCGATTAATTCAACAATGCCGATCGTATTGAAACAAGTTTTAAAAATTACAAGGTAGAAACAAAAAAATATAATCAACACGCGCTCGATCCAATCAGACATAATTCGTAAATAAATGAGGCTAAAAGATAATAGCCAGTACTAGATCAAAATCTTTACACCTTGTATCAAGCAACTTAATTAATTATCAAAAGAGATTTAATTGTCGATCTCTTGAACTCTAAAGTGTTTCCGTCTGGTCCAACATATATGAGGCAATCCACAATTTGTCCCCATTTAGAGGGTTCAAAAAATAAAAAAAAAATGAAGGCACACCTTTCCGACAAGTTTCTTGTCATTCTATAGGTCATAAAATATACGAAAAAACTCGTGAACATATAGAAAACGGTCTTATGGAAATTTAACATGGGAAAAATAAACGAAAAGTGATCACTGATGATGAGCCAATAGTAAGCTTTAAATCATCAGTGACTACTTTTCGTTCATTTTTCCCATGTTAAATTTCCATAAGCAAAATGCATTTTTTTCTAAAACGGTGTTACAAGACCGTTTTCTAATGTTCACGAGTTTTTTCGTATATTTTATGACCTATAGAATGAAAAGAAACTTGTTGCGAAGGTATGCCTTCAATTTTTTTTTTTTTTTTTGAACCCTCTAAGTGTGGACAAATTGTGCACTTCCTCATATACATCTTCCCAGATAAGTGAAATCTCGTGAAACACGACAAATTAGCGCAGTTTTAAAAATAAAAATAAAATCATAACTGGCACAACGTCACACATATTCGCCAATAAACTCGAATGTTACACGCACAGAGATGTCCCACTATAGCGCTATATAGCTTGCAGAGGAGAGAGAGAGAGAGAGAGAGAGAGAGAGAGAGAGAGAGAGAGAGAGAGAGAGAGAGAGAGAGAGAGAGAGAGAGAGGAGCAAGCGCTCAAACAGCCCATCACCCGAGTTGCAAATTGTAGCGGGTGCGCGCGCGCGCGTAACAGCTTGCGCGGCGCGCTCAATTTCATAATTTACCAATGATCATTCCGCCATAATATAATACAGGCTTATTTTGCGCAAAGTTAATGTGTTATTCGTACAACCGTGACCCATTTCGCGTGTTGACCTATGACGGGCCGAGAGAGGTGTCGGTAGGTAGGTATTATATATATATGGTATATAGTCGAAAACCTCCGATGAGAGAGAGAGATGACCAGCTCAATGACACGACTATACTCGATCTGCGCAAACGTCGTTGTCCTCGAGAATTTCGGCGCGAGCATCGATCGCGGTGAAACACATGTCTTCGCACGGCTCCTACGATGATTAATTAATATGCGCAGCGCGCAAGCTCGGTGTCCGCGAACGACGACGCGACTTTCTCTTTCTTTTTTTTTCAAATGCTCGGTACATTTTTTCACTCGTACTGAGTACAGGTGTATTATATTTATTTAGATTTTATCTGTTTGTGATTTTAGCTCGAGTTTTGTTTTCTATTATAGGTAGCTTTCTGGTCTAGTTGAGGTTCAGCTGAAGGAAGTGAAACCTGTGTGCGCGCTACCTTGAAAATGGTCATTTAGAATAACGGTGTGCTAATTGGTGCATTGGAATCCAAAAATAGGATAAAACTGTTGTTTAAAAAAAATCTGCTTCAATGAATTTTTATCGGTGAGTAGAAAACTGGTATAGTTTTGCAAACATTTACATAATGCAGGATACATACCATTTATATATCGGTTTCGATTGATCATTAATATTCCAAATTCAGATGATCGCGGTTATTACCTATACTTACATAATCAATTTCTTTTTGCACAGTGTATAGTAATTTGCATACACTTTCGTTTTTCCATTGACGAACGCAAACTACTCGGTGGTATTGTATCTGGAGGCTGATGGTCATTGATTTATATTCTATTTCATCAACTTATATATTGTATTTTAAATTTTTAAAATATTCCGAAATATAAGCAAGAATATACATACTGAAGCTCCACGACGCTGACGCAATCGATATAGACTAAAACATTCGCTCAAATTGAAATGTTATTCTTTCTCTTTCGCGCATAGTCGAACGACTCACCGAACCCGGATTTTTCCGACTTAAAAGCACCGGTGTGATAAAAATCCGAATGGATATCTCAAATTACGCTAATTTTATTAATCCATCAGGATATCCAATTGATATAATGAATTAAGTAAGATTGCATATAATATAGAAGATTCGCGTTCGTTTAATCGTCCATACACCTTCCGTATAACTTCAGCTCTGTATCTTTTCTAAACCGATTAGTAAACACAATTTCATATAATAAATTCTCCAAATCAATTTTCTATTTTACACAAATCGCAACTATCTTTTCCATTCTACAACTCCTATATATACATCGAACATGTACCTATATATAAAAAAACCTCCAACCGGAAGTAGAATATCTATAACACGTATACACACTTTAAGGAAAGATTTCGAGCCGCCGTGCGCGCTCATTAGCAAAAACGCTTATATAGATCTGTCAGTAAATCCCTCGCTCTCTCGCTCTCTATACACACTGTAGAAGTCAAGGCTCGCGCCTTGACAGCGTCGTCGTGCGCGCGATAGCTGTCATTGGGCCTGAACGCGCGCGCGCGCACATGAATTTTCCCCCCGGTACGTCGCGTGGTAATGTGTATTTACGGCGCGTATGGATACCTATATATATATATATATATAGACTTATATTCGCACGACGCGCGACGATGATGAGCTGTGTTGGTGTTGGCGGAACTAGACGACGCGGAAATTAATGTATCAATGGAGTCACGTCTCGGCGTAGTCGTGTATGTACATATACACGAACTCCGGCTCGAACGAAGGTGCAAAATGCACGAGGACTCGTCGGCCCGTCATTGTCCGCTCTCGCGTAATGTTTCGTGCGTGTCGCGTATTGTCGTTTTTTTCTCTTCTTTTGCGTGTTATTACGTGTATTATACATAAGAAGAGCGATATTGTTTACACGTGCACGAGCGTGCGAATTAGTCATATGGATATAATAGGTGTATGCGAAAAAGGCGAGTTTTTATATCTCGCGCGTATATTTATAAGTATGTATAATACAGGCTGAAATATTTTATACTTTTTACGTCATCTGCCGTAGTCGCCGCACATGGCACAGTGATCGAGCTTTCACAAGATCGCAGCCGGCATCTCGCGTCGATTATTAAACACGCGCGCGCAGAAGACGTTTTTTTTACGCGGCTTTTACATCTGTGTATTATATATGTGCAAATGGAACGCTTTTTGTACCTTCAAGTCACCTAATTGTTAAAGAATAATAAAATTCTCTCGCGGCCGCACGCGTGACACGCTATTACATCGAAAACATTTTCTAATTGGCATTCAAAAATTCGTAGTTCAAATAAGCGTTCCGAAGATTACACTATATACCGTGTATTGTATAATTCTAATGTCATTTATATTTCGGCTTTCATGACTTGTGATATCATAAAATTGTCATCAATCTTCGTTGTTGGACAAACAGTTGTACAAAATGCTACTTGCGAACAACAGCAGATAAGAAAATTATTCTATCATTTACGTTTATCAACTAATTCAAATTGTAGCGTTCCGGCTAACGCCTGTGCGAACTTATGTGAAAACCTTGTAGTGTAGCTATAGGATTGATTTATCTTAAGTTACTTAAAATATATGTATTATATAATATAAGACTCGAAAGAAGCGGCGCTTTTGCAAAAATAACACATATCGAAGACGCGCCCGCGATTGATTGCAACGCGATAACGCATAACGAAAGTCCTCGCCAGGCTATTAACCGTGAGGTCCGCGCGCTCGCGCAAGGCTACGACCCAGTTGTGCCCGCGCATTATATAGGTACGCGCGCGCGCGAGCGTCGATCGGAACATTATGATTGCGACCAAAAAAGAAGCGTAGTATATAGGTATGTACACGCGCTGTGAGTTTTTTTTTTTTGCGCGCGCGCGCGTAGGTCCGATTGATTTCTAATCCGATCCGATATCCCGAGCGTGCAAAGATTCCGGCGCTTTTGTAAGCTCTGTTTTATATATACTTATGTTTTATATTATCTAATTTAATTCATGTAACGGCTCGTTTTACTACGTAAAAGAATTGCTCTATACAGGTGTGAATTTATGTACATATACGAGTTGAACGATTTACGGATGATTTATGTTCGGGTCGAAAAAAAAATTGCTTTTTACAATGTATAGGTAAGGAGTAGTTACAATTTACATAAGAATAAGGAATGTTAAAGCTTTTTTTTATCTGAGGAAACTACGATGGAGATTCATTTCAACGTTCAATGTTTTGTTAAACAGATTAGGTGTACTGGTTTTTAAGTGCTTTAGATACTCAACGCGATTGTGCGACGATATATTCACCGACTGCGCTTTTCAGACAGTTCCTTTTTATACATTTTTCTCTAATGTTTTCAAACGCGCCGATTACTTTTTGTATAAATGCCAAATGTTTTTGGTTCTCTTTTTGAGAAATTAACTGAAGATTTTTCGTTAAGTAATTCGAAACGTACTCCTTGTCAATTTAATTAATATTATCGCATATTTAATTATGTATATGACAGATATATTATTATTATTATTATTATTATTATCATATATATATATAATGATAATTTCAGAAACAAGGTTTCAGTTTTATTACTGGTAAGACATTCAGCAGTAAGTATATAAATAGAAATGCAAATAAGAAATGAAAAATGTATTTTAATCAATAAGGTAATATATTACTTTTCTCTCAAATTATTTCTACTTCCTACTTCGCTTACTTTCGTTAAAGCGGTATACCTAAAACGAAACTTTATACCTAATATACTAATAAATTTATATGCATGTGTAAAATATAAGGATACTGCTCAATTCATACTTGATTCAATGTTAATTAGCAGTTAGCACTTTCACTTATAATTTTTATGAGTAAAATATGTATTGACTGTACATGTGTATATGTACGTGGTAATAATCAAGGTAATACCTAAGTTTTTGATTAACTTATTTATTACTTTTATTACGCATATTATGTATTAATGCATGCTTGAAAATTAAATAAAATAAAAGACTTTACATAAAATATATATATATATACATTATTTATATTGCAATTAAGTTTTAATCAAATAATAATTATTATACTAAGTTTTTCCGTGTCAACACAAAATGGATCATCGTTGTTTGATTTAAAATTAAAAGTGAGAATAACTTCTTAGGTTCTAGGAAGCAGAAGATGACAAGCAATTATCTTGTACATAACAAAAAAAAAAGTATTTAGAATGCGCAAAGCGCAGTTTATTACTACTGTTCACGTTACTGTTACTTGCAAATCTATCTTAAAGTTTTGTTAAACAACACGCTACCGCATAAATGAATATCAGATAAACCATCTTTGTATAAGAAAATAAAAATATTACTTTTTACACCTGCGGTTACATAATATTCGTGTCAAAAAAAAAAAGGAAACATCCGCGACAATGTATCGACGGTTAAAAAAATTTGTCAGCAGATTCAGAAATTCCGGAAGCGTTTAGTTCTTATTCCTCAAACGAGCGATTGGTGCCCGTTAGCTAACTAATTGTTAGCGAACGCTTTTATTGTCGCGGCACAAGACGATCAAAGCGCAACACCTATATAGCTGTTTCATCATTTCCCCTTTGGACAAAAATTGTTTTTCTAAAATGTTTAACGCTGTCTACATTCCACGTAGTGTTAAATATATATTATTAAAGTTGCAACAATTTGTACAGGTGTTCTTTATATGTAAGACAATGTATTATCAAAACCATTATATTTAATTAATTATAAATATAGATTCAATTGTATTGTATTTGTGAGTTCTTATCATTTGAAGTTTATCAAATTTTAACATATTAAGCATATTTTTGTATTTCAGAACATCAAAGTTTCGGGAAGTGCCACTACTACTTGATAATTGCATAACTTTTCGTATAAGGAAGATTCAAATTCAACTCTCATATAATCATGGGGTAAAACTAGGAACAATGGATGACGCATTTTATTACTTACGAAGAATGATGAGTTTACAGTTAAATAACAATCATTGGGTGCACTGATCCGTTACGACTATGTATAGTAGGTGGTACTATTGAATAGATATTGAAAAGACACGTGAACTTGAACCATTATACAATTGATTAACTTTTAAAAGAACTAATCTTAATTCGTACTGCAGAATGCGGAAGTCCTAAAAATACACACGTGTGCCTCTGTTAGTCGTAGCCAAAATATTTAGTAAAAAGCGCAAATTATGTAAATAATTTTATGTTGATTCTATACATTCATTTTGATAAATTTAAATAAGTTTTTATTAAAAAAAACTAATAAATGCATTAATTAAAAAATCGATAAATCATAAGTATATAAAGTTTCTCAATCCAACACGCTTCAGCGTTCTAGAATATTCGATTAACATTTGAAATTTCCAATTGAAGTTTTTTTTTATCTGATTAAAAACACGTTACAGGCATATATACAAAATTCAAGATGTCTTTCTACCGGATTTGCATTTTGTAATGGATAAGACTGCCGTAGAAAGGTCAGCCACTCTCGGCTCAATTCACTTGACCTTGTACAAACTTTATTATAAGTTTTAAAAAACTACTCAAGATTACTGCACACCCGTAAGTGTACGTCCGTATATTGTGTTAATAATAACAGCAAAACGAGATCAAGACAAACGAGCTGTAATGCAAATAACGCCTTGTTTAAGCATGCCAAAGTTCAATGGAAATTGGTTTGGAGTTGGTGATTGATTAATAATGACGAAAATCGAGCTAACACAAATAAACGGTAATAATTTTCCAAAGCCGCTTAAATAACTCGAAAGCTGCAGCGCTAAAAAATTAACGTGATTTTCCACCTATATATTGTCTTCCAAAAACATAAAAATTTTGGGGTAGTTTAGAACATCAAAAAGTTTATCAATCCTCTAACTTAATTTCTAATTATAAGATATATTATAAAACTGTGTTTGTTACTTATAATCTCGATATTACATTGGTTGTTCCACATCCAATAGGTAGCTTTTAGCTTGTCACAAGCATAAACCTTCATAAAAAATAACGCCGCGCGCGTGTCGTTTTACGGCCCGGTTGCAAACAGAGTTCGCCGTCGCTTATAAGTATAAACAAGCCAACGCCGCGTGCAGCATTTTCCTTGGAGATTAGACCGGAATTTAGAATTCAGCGCGATAAGGATCGGCGAATGGAAAAAAATTTACACGCGTGGGATTTATCGGCGTAAGGGCAATGACACAGAAAAGGGAACAGCACACAGATATAGGATTTAACAGGGGTTACTATATCTATATATACAAGGAATAGGTAAAAGCAACAAGATTTTCTCGTATATATAGATACAGTAATCCATGTTAAATCCTATACCTGTGTGCTGTTCCTTTTTCTGTATCGCGTAGCCCTTATAATAACGTCGCGTGTGTTATATATAGGCGTGCACGCAACGCCGCGCGTTCTGATAAGAGCGCGTTTATTGTTTATTGACCAATTCGATTGTGTCGCCCTATTCGCGGAGCGCATCAGCGTTAATGCGCGCGACTCGCATTCATCCCGCGCGCGCGCGTGGGATTAAACGCGAGATTCTGACGCGGCGTTGTCGCGGTAAACGCTTATAGGTACATATAAGTGTATAAGGTGATGATTGTGCTAAAAAATATTATGCCAAATGAGTTATGTTTCTTTAATTATTTGGCGAGAGTAACAAAATTTTCTTTTTTTAATTTATAACGGTCCTGTAAAATCAGCGTGTATCTGCAAACATGTTGGATAAAACGATGAAATTTAATTGTTTTATTGAAACGCGGATAAACTAAGACCGAGTTATCGGCGTTAGTAACGCCGAATGTGCGCTACACGTCATGTCTATAACTGTTCAACGCCGCGTTTTTGATAAGAAGTTTATTGTTTAATGACCAAAATGACGCGGAGCAGCGTTAATGTGTGCATTTCATTAATCTAGGAGGATTTTAGGGGAAAATAATTCTATTCAGTTTTGGTCGAGAACAAAATTTTTAAATAATTAGTCGCGATGACATCTTCGCGTTTTTGCGTATACATTTATAACGATTTAACGACAATGTTATCGTTGCAAACTTATGCAATGTAAGAGAAAGGTAGGGGAAAAGAGTACGAAAGTGAACAAATTTAATATCAAAATTGAGGTTGGAAATATAATATGAAGTTTATATAAAAAATTACTTTATCATTATTATAATGCCGGGTATAATAATTTTAAATAATACGTTAAAGCGACTTTTTAGTGATTAATTATAAAATGATATTAATATTCTTTAAGATTAAACTTGTACCAAATATAACTTTTTTCAATCACTATTGATTTGAATAAAAATTTGTCAATAAATTCGGGAAAAATAAAAATAACAATGTGACATTATACATATTTATAGGTATACCTTAATTGTTTAAAAACATAAAGATAAAAAAATGTTTATGCAATTTCTGAGTAAAACAATTACTACGCTGAAATCTATTTTCCGTAAAAGCCTTTGGTATAACGGCCTTTGTCACAATGCGCTATGTAGTTTTTTTTATCGATGATATACTTATTGATAATTTTATTACTTATATTTACACAAGGCATTATAATAATATATATTAATCATTTGGGTTTAATTTTCTAATATAAAATTATTGAATTTCCATTTTGACAATTATTTCATTTTTATATGTTTACATAATGAATAATTATTTACAATTATTGAAACGTTAGTCATAAAGTTCATGTATTTTTAGTAGTAAGGGAATAATTTTTTGAAATTTCAGTACATTACTAGCATAATGCATAATAATACTCGGCTGAGAATTACATGTGATCTGAGACACTTCTTATTTTACTGGCCTAGGTATGTAATATACTATTTTTTAATATTTTCACAATCTTTCACCTTGAGCTTTTAACTTTGAAATTCAATTTCCATCGAAGGAATGTCTTTAAACTACAGTTTGAAAACGAAGTCTTAAGAAAAAATTATATTACTAAAGTTTTAAGACGCCATTCAATGTTTCAAGTACTCTATTCAAAAATATTATTTATGTACTACCGTTTTTTCTAAATTATTTTAACATTTTTAATTGTTTAATTTTATACATCACATTTTGAAAAAAAATTTCAACAAAATTTTGAAACTAGTACCAAGACCGTTACATAATGTGAATTATTTAACCTGCATTTTACCAAAAGTTTCCTTAAAAATATAATTAGCAGATTAACCTATAATGTATTAAATTAATTAAAATTGATATCACAAAAAAATACATATAAGTTTTGAATAAAGGATGTGTTTTTTAATGACCGTCAAACATAAATATAATTTATTTCACAACGACTGAAACTCTGTCGCCTTTAGATGCGTTATTTTCGAATATATTATAATTTATAGCTTAGTCAGCATTTTTAATTTCAGTGTTCCTTAAATTAAACGAATAGACCATTAAATCTTTTACTTAAAACGAATAAATTAAAAATTATTTATAAAATTGCAATCGTTTTTAACACTGCAGTGCTATATACGAGTCATAGATGTCCCGTATTATTTTTTACACTTTAATTATTTCTCACTTATTCTATAAATCTGGTATAAAAAGAAAAGAAAGGTATTTTTTTCAATTGTTTATACAGACGTTTATACATCTTTATTTTAACTAAAACAAAACAACTTTTAAAAAAAGTCCATTTTCATCTTAGCACTGAACGTGTTAATATATTTGTATGCACTTTAAAATAACTTTGATATGTAGAGTAGGGTTGTATAATGGTTACTTTAACGAAAATTGATATAGATAATCGCTTTTAAAACATATAATGTAACAAATTTATTCCAAAACCAGATTTTACACAATAAAACATTTAAATTTCCTTTCTACTGTTTATTTAAATGTTATTTCAGGATTCCACATTACTATATCTAGCAAGTTTTTGCATGTTAAAATCAGAATGCCTCGACCGCCAGGAAACTACCCATAAATTACATCCTCTATTTAAAATCCACGTAAACTACTCGAATTCTCTCAAGACAAAAAAAACACTTCATTCTATCACTTCAATCCTCTTTCGCTCAAAATTGAACTAAAACCCGCCTTTACCAAACCAAAACAAAAATTCGCACAGCTTTACTCTACTAACGCCACACCAAAAAATTCAAAAACGTCGTACTCACCCAAACGGCACACTTCGCACCTCGTTCCTAAACTGCAAGCTCGCCGCAAGCTCGGTACCGGACGATATACCAGCGTAACGCGAATCAACTCCGCTGCAGTAGCGCCTGCGCGCCCGCGCGGATGTTACGAACGAGGGAGAGCGAGAGTGAGAGAGAGTGCGTGATCGACGCAGCAGCGGCTCGCACCTGTCTGTTCGCGGACGCGCGCCACCGATCGCTGAAAACCGAGATCTCCTCCACCACCACCACCACCACCACCACCTCCGCTGTACCGCTGCCGTCGTTGTCTCTCTACTCCTCCTCTCCGCATCGGCAGCCCGAGTCCCGACGCGTACGGTGTCAAAGGATCGTGCACATGAGGCACGGGGCATCAAAGCCGACTATTACGTGGGCTATATATATATATATAATGTAGCGCAATAAATATAAAGCGCGACGAGATCAGCGTTTGCGGAGCCGCGTTGCGGTTCTATAGTGCGCGCGGGTCGATCTATTGTCGCGGCCGAGGTGACGATTTTTTTTTTGTCTTTTTCGTTGCAACTGTTACGGTTGCATATTGTTCTGGCAAATTAAAATAAAAAAGGATATGTTATTAATTATGAATGTAGCTTTTTGCGTCAATTAATGCAGAGTATGTGGATTAAATACATGTTTGGAGAGTTTCAGAATACTTGTATGATGAATTATAATATATATTGTTCATCAATAAATTTATTTTAGATAGAAAGTACGAATGATCAAATCAGAATTTAATTAACGACAAAGTCCGCGAAAGTAATTATTCGTGTACTTGGTTTGAAGTTTAAAAAAGTAAACATTTTTTTACGCACGACAAACTATATTGGTGGTAATGAAAATTTTCAATAGACAAAAAAAAAATATATACCTAGGGTAGTGGTCCGTATTAGTGTGCCTGTCCATGTTTGTGTGCTCTATTATTAAAACATATCCTAGAAATGAACGAGTAAAAACGTAACACTAAAATATTTTTTTTCATAAAGTATAGTTAATTAAGTTTAAATAGAATTAATTACTTAATTTGTTTTCATTTACTATAACATTAAAAAAGAACTTTCAAAAATATGTTTCACGGTTTGCGGTGTGTCACGGTGTTTCCCTATCAAAACTTGCTAAGAAATGACATTTTTAAAAGTAACATTAAATAATTGTTTCGGAAGGATTTTAATGTGGGATACAATTAATTATATCATAAAATAATATTATGTTATATAATAAACCTTAATATAAAGGTTTTCAATTGATTTTAATATTTAATTAATGGTGTCTACTAATAGGGCAGTGAAAAACGACTTGTCCAGATTTGTGTGTGCACAAATACAATACGAGCATGCTCGTATCGGCGTTTGAACAGACAAGTTAGGTTAGGTTGTCTGCGCACAAACGTTGTTTCATATCGCATTGACTACCTTCAGCAGTTTTTACCGTATTGAAATTAATTAACATTCAATGTAAACAAGGGTTAAAAATTGATTATAAATGCACTACAGTTAACAAAATAATTTTGTTGGCAATGATAATATTATCAAGACACACTATTGTGGGGCACACAAACGTGTACATCCACATTAATACGGGGCACACAAAAATGTACTTTGTTGTCTGCTAGGGCACACAAATGCGTACAAACTTTTTTTTTTATATTGGTTGTAACTTTCATAAATATTAATATTTTTCTATAAAAAAAAAATGTTTCGTGTAGATTATTACTTTTATTATCTATATAAACCTGCCCGGAATCTCTGATACAGCTTAAATAGTCTATTATTATGCGACAAAACTGAAGAGTTTCTTAAACCCACACTAATACGGACATCTACCCTATATAAAAATCTCTTTAACTAATAAAGCGATGAAAAATGTGCTTTGCAGCAGTTTGAGCTGGAATTTTTTTCTATCCTGTACCAAAATGATGTTATATTAGTTCAAATCAAGTGAAAAAGACGAAGTCCACCCGGTTTTTCTACAATTAATGAAATTTATAATACAAATTAATATATGATGGCTAAACAATAAGGAAACAATAAATTATTTTGCATATAATTTCAAATTTATAAAATATCAATATTATTTACAAACAATTTTCCTAAGACTCCAGCCAAGTAATTCAGTCGGCAATATTAAAACAATATGAAATAAGTTTACAGAAGCATTGAAGTGAAATGAACAAAATTAACGATTTTTCTGAAGTCGCATGTCTATAATAATATCATATAATTGTTTTGAATTATGTAGTAGCTGTGTAATAATTATAACAACATATGTTTGAAAAACTTTTCACTAGTAAATATTTTCACATTCAAAAAAAAAAAAATTCTTTTTTCCTTACGGCGTACGGAAACGAACTTTTCGCCATCCTCTGGCCGAAAGTGCCACATTCCCGCCCGGTTCAAACGGGAACGTGGTATTTTCGGCTCGGGCATGGAGAAAAATAGTATACGCACCATGGGAGTAAAATTGGCCAGCCCACAGCTCGTGTTTGCACGAGCTGTGGACTGTCCAAGTTTTTTCCTCCCTAGGTGCGTAATA
The DNA here is from genome assembly GCA_036365515.1 of Torymus aiolomorphi. Lineage (NCBI taxonomy): Eukaryota > Metazoa > Arthropoda > Insecta > Hymenoptera > Torymidae > Torymus > Torymus aiolomorphi. Next base: position 237,573,683 of record CM070873.1, on the reverse strand, counting down.
TACTATTCTGTAACTTGTGAGAAAAAGTAGTGTACGCTATGCGTGCGTAAAACAGGCGATCGCGCTCGAGCGGCAATCTTCGCGCAGGCGGGAATCGCCTACTTCCACACTTGCAGCGTAATGTACTATTTCTTGTTTGCAAAATAAAATAAATAGCTTAATCGCCGCATTGCGTTTACATCTATAAATCGCTTTAGTTTATGAAAGGCAGGTCAGATAAATTTTTTATTTGCATATTAAATAATTGATGTTTTAATAAAAGCAGATACTAAAATTTGAGAATCAGTTATACTGAATTACAATTTATTTGAAACGCTCTGGAATTTCCAATTTCTGAGAAATTTGATAAAAGGATATTTTTAAATTTTGATTAAAAAATTAAATGTTACGTCACGGAAAATATTTTAGACTTACAGCACCTAATTGTAGATAGACTTCAAAATAAATTTTTATACACCTTGTTATTTTTTTATAAGAAAAAATAGTTATCTATTTTCACATATACACTTATTTAGAGTAGGTTTCATACGAAAAATATTATTGTATAAATATGCAAGGAGAATATTAAAAGTACTGGAACATGACACACAGATGCTATTTAAAAATATTTAAAATTTTGAAAAACATTTGAATGTTTTCGTGTTCTTAATTTCTAAGTATAAAATTATGCTTAAGTACTACAAAATCATGCAATAAAATATCAATAAGATATTTTTTCAATGTTAATTAAAAGAAATTCGCAATTTAATACAGTTTCTATTCTGTAAGTATATAAAATTTTATTCATTGTTCCCAATAATTGCATTATAAATTATTTACCATATAAATTAGAAAATTTTATTGCAGTTTTTCGAGTGATTTTAGATTATATACCTATGTAAATGTTAATTTGTTCATTGTCTTTTTACTTAGTTGTTTTTCATTCAAAAAATTCATTATTTTCGAACTATGCCTGCGTGATCTACCATGCTGTCGATAAAGAGCGCGAGCTGAAGCTGAAACGTGCGCTTCATGCTTGCATTCGTTTTATTTACGGCAATATCCCACACCGCGCTCACGTAACGCCGTATCGTCTCGAGCTCGGCTGGCTGGCTCCGTCTAGTCGCCGTGACTACTTCACGCGCACTCTCGCGTACAACGTCATCTCGCACAGATCGCCCTCCTATCTCTTACCTAGGTTCTCAGTGATCAGCACTGATATTAATATCAGAACCTCTAGTCGTCTTCCCACTCCGTCTCTCTATTACCCTCCCTCTCGCACCGAAGCCCATAACTCCACCTTTGCATTTACAGCCTCAAAACTTATTAACTACCTTCCTCCAGTTTCCTTTATTCCTTCTCGCCTTAGCAATTTCAAAGCCTCACTTTATAATTTTCTCCTTGAGAGAGATTAGAGTGAATGGCTGACTAGAGTCGAAACTGAAGGCATTAGGAACTTTTATGTACTGTCTAATTAAATGTTCTCCGCGTGACTCTGTTGCGTGGCTTAAGGTGATGTTTAAGAATAGGAGTAAGAATGCGCCTTTCATTTTGCAATGTGTCTGCGGCTAATGCTTTTTTATAATGCTTTTGTTTACTTCATTACTGCTTTTTAATCTTGTACATTTTCTTTCTATCTTGTAAGTTTCTCTTATTGTAGTTTCGCGCCAACATGCGTTTGTAGTTCAGCGGTAATTCAGTTATCTTATCTTTAGTTCTGCGCCATCATGCGTTTCTATTTCATTTGTATCTTTATCACTTCGTTTTTATTATTATTAGTTTTATTATTTTGTATATATTTTATTGTATCTCTCACTTTTGTATATTTTTAGTACCTGATTGGGTCATACCCAGAGGCCAAATAAACATCTAATCTAATCTAATCTAATCCTGGGCATGTGTGTAAAGACTCGTGAATAAAAATTTCACAATCCAAACAAAATGTTTCTTTACCTTTTTCACAAACATATACCTGCAATACAAGTTTTAACTTTTTAATATGACTTCTTAACAATTCTTGTAATAAAAGATCAAATGAGCTAGGTATATATATGAATAATACGAAATTTTAAAACATCTATGATATTTTGAATCTTACCTTTTTATCTAGTTCAACAAAAGTCTTTTGACAACCATAACAACTAGGAGGAACTCCTGTATGCTGTTCTTCTTTAAAATGTTTAATAGGAAATAAGTAATGATATGATCGAGCCAAGTGTGGAGCCGATACAAGAGTTAGTCCACAAGCTCTGCATTCTACAGGTAATTCACAGTGTTTACTAAGGCACTAAGGACATAAATATCCTGGATTTGTAAACCTCACAATTTCATCCGGTTTATCTGCATGACTGAAAAGTGAATATAATAATTAAACCTGCATCGTGATATTAATGTAATAATATTAATACTTTACAAAACGAAAAAGTTTAATATTTTTCATAGAAAAGTACTAACCACATACACACAGCCACTGATAATTCTGTTGTATTAGCTTGTAACCCATGATGAGGAAACCCCATTTTGACTAGAGCTGCATCTAATCTCATAGCAGCAGGTGGTGGATCAACATGTGCTGTTAACTTTTCTTTGAAATGTTTATCATCTAACACAACCCCATGTTCACCACCAGTGTTTACAGCCATTATCTTACAAATATTTAGTTCTGCAGCTAATCCAATTACACTACATCTTATACCTTCAGTTTTTAAAGACTAAAAGTTTAAAAAATTGGTAGATCAATATAAATAAAAAGAAATAATATTTGTGTTAAATTGTGGTATCACAATTATCAATATTAACTCAAAAGTATAAAAACCTGTATCGTTTCTCCAATCTCTTCAGGATCACAAGTTGTCAAAGATCCTATAATTAATAAAATTTCTTTACTGGCATGAGATGGTAATAATTTCAATGACTTTAAAGCAAGATCCAATGAGTTTTGTAATGAAGGTTCGCCAGTAAAAGATGTTTGTTGCAAATTATGTAAATCCTAGACAAATTTTTCATTTATTATTTCAAATAAATGTTTGACATTTTTTAAAAGATATCTTACTTTAAGAGGCTTTTTACAGTTTCCAGTAAGATAAGAAATCTTTTCAGCCCTTTTATTTCTTGTTACAATAATTCCTAACTGACTAATTGGATTTTGATAAAAGAATTCATCTATAAAATCTTCTAAAAGCTAGAATTTAATGTAATAATAGTATTATGAAAAAAACTTATAAATACAACTCTAAGTAAAGATAAATATTTACCTTTGTTGCACATAAAAAACGTGTTGGTTTTAAATCTTGATTTGTCATTGATTCAGAACAGTCAAGAATAATATATAAATGTCTCATCATTCCTAAGCGCGAACCTTCTTTTCTGTCTAACTGACGTTTTCTTTTGGCTTTGTGAATGATGTCGGCCACAGAGGCCTCCAACATTCCATGATCGTCTTCCTTGATTGCTTCCCTAAATAACAAAGAATAAGAATTGATACAGACAAAATTTAAAAAAATCTCTTCATTTACATAGTTAAAATATAATAATTTTAAATACATACCATGTTTTTTCATAACCAGTCTCCCACCTATACTCCTTTTCTTCTTCTTCATCTGCCATTGTTCATAGAATCTGAATGAAAAACCGATATTTCATTTTACAAATATTATTTTTTGTTGTACGTAATAGAAATTAGATAAAAAAGGTATTATCAAAATTTAGAAAATGAGTAATAATATAATTTTTCATTTACAGCAAAAAGCATTTTTATTTTTTTACTTAAAATTATATATTGGTAATGATATAAACAGTTTATATTCAAAATATTTGTTAGACATTTTTACCGGATTTTCGACTCAAAAATGTTTTAAAATAAAAAAAAATTTTCCACAAACTTTACAAAGAAATATGCTGCCAAAATATAAAATAAATTATATTTTATGCCGTTAATATCAACAACACGTACGAGGTTAGTTTGCTTAAAAATCATAGATCGAGCTAAAAATGAGAATGAAACACGTCTTACATTTTATCTCGTTCTTGGTGAACGAGGCCCCAAGAACACAGCAAAAGCACTGTAATGTAACAGCAACAAAGTAAATAACGAATTATTAACAATACGATAGCTAGCCATTCGTTGCCTGCCGGACGGCTAATTCATGAACGCTAAACGTACAATGAGCTGCACGAAATGCAATTCAAAGCACACATCAAGCATGTGTTGGAGACTTGGAGAATGGAGTCACACGCACGTGTCCAGTTCGGTTAACGGTCGTTGGCGGCGACACCTGTCGAATACATCTATTAATTTGTACAGGGCTCCTGATTTCGTGAATCCATGATGGGGTGATGGCTGCTCCATTTTCTATTTTGGAGTAAGGTACTGGGTAATTATTGCATAGTATATTTTTCTGAAAACACATGCGAGAGGTATTTTTTCATAACATAAGATTCAATATCGATGCTATGTATGTATGTATTTAAATTAAGCATAAAATCATGCATGCAAAAAAGTGATTTTATATAAAAACAATGCAAACAATCACTTTTTCAATGTTCTCAAGAAAAAAGTCATGTTATTCCAAGTCAAGATACGAAAGTTATATTAATCGTAATATGTAACTTCTACGTATTACAAAGTCATATAATTATAATTTCGCATTACAATAAAAAAAACCGCTGCCCATACATTGGCACTTATTAGCTTCCACAAAATAATTTATTTATTCCTTTTTTTAATTTTTAATGCCAATAATTAATTGTATCATATCCAGCTCTATCTCTGCCAAATTTCAGGACGATTGTTTGATTTTTACTCTTGTTATCGCGTGACAGCGCAAACGCCATTTTTTTATAAAACAATTTTTTTTTTACAAAACAAATAAAAATAATCTCTTGAAATTTTAACCAAATATTGTCTTCAATTAGTTTAATAAGTGGTTCAAATTTGTAGTTGATAAATCGAATATTTTTTGAGAAATTAATTTTGAGTTCAGTTTCCTTAATAACAAATGACAGATCTAAGATAATTTAAATATTAAAAAAAGAAAATGTAGGTAATTTAAATACCTTTGAAGAAAAATTTATTATATTAAGTAATAATGGCTGTAAGATATAAAAAAATCAAAAAAACTAAAAGTTCAAAAACATTTTTTTGTTATAAAAAAAAGATAAAAACTTAAATCAGTCAGTGTACCTATCATTTTCATCGAGGAGAAGACAATAAGCCATGAACGACAGACACGAACAAAAATTTTCTCAAAATCGACAAATTTCGAAATTTTTTTGTCTCCAAAATGTTTTTCACCGTTACAAAGCTTCGTTTATGAGGAAGCAATATGCTGCATATCGAATATCAGATAACATTCAATTCAAATTCAAAGTATACCAACGCAAGCTTCCACCGACTGCCCGTACATTCAGATTACTTTATCAACACCTGATCATAAATATACATACACATATCGTCCCCACCTTAATCTCTGCAACAAACATACGCAATTGAAGAAGCAGCCTCAACAATTCAAACCACCCAATCAACTCCAAAAACAAACCGGATGATATGGTCCGATCAACAGGCTTTTTCCCGCGCCGCTCCTCCTTATACCCGGCACTTAAATATCGTATGTACAAGATTAATGCCAGCCCCTCTGGAGTCTGGCCCTTGATTGTACGCGGCAGCAGTCAGCACCAGCGCCACTTACTCGCAGGTCCCAGCACGCACAAAGTTGTGCCGAGAGGTGGCGCATAGGCGCTTCCGTAGTGAAAGAGAGAGAGAGAACGGAGAAGGCGTGTGCCGTGTATAATGCATTAGTTGGGTTTGGCGCGTACACATTCCCATACGCGCGGGCGCCCGTGGATGGGGTGCACTCAGTATATTTTTCTGTGTTGTGTGCAGTGTGCGGCGCATACATCATCCACGGCGACGGCAGTGCAATGATTGTGGTAGTCATCCGAGAGCTCGCGCCACCTCGTTGGTGCTGAAAGGCGCAGGCGCGCGTACTTATTTCGTGCGTCGCCTCTCGCGACAAACGCGCGCGCCGCCACCGAGTATCGGTGAATCGGTCCACCCCTCTCCGGTGAGTTTTTGCGCGGTTCAATTTCCTATTTTACCCCCTTTTTTCTCTCACCCTTGCCCCGGACAAGTTGGTTTATCTGTGCGAACGCGCCTACGCGAACCTGACGTGCAATTTGTCGTCGTAGACGCACACGGCGGCCGTTTGGCGCGTTTACAAAGCCATTAAATATACCTACTTAGGTGGTAGAGTGGCGGAATAGAGTGCGTCCGTCTTCGTCTGTATCCCGGCTTTGCTAATTATAGGTACGATTCTCTGTCTGTTTGCGAGCGTGCGCTCTCACTCCGTGTAACTTCAGTCCTTTGCGTGTTCTGCCGTAGCCGGGAGTCAGTTCCGTGTCCGGGATATTGTATAGTGCGGTATATTGGCCAACTCTGTTCATTGCTCTCTTTTATGCGGGATTTTTCACAATTTGAAAGTTAGAGAAGAGAGAGAGGGGCAAGCGCGTCCGCGCGCAACACCGCGGATTTTGAGGTTGGAATCGGCTTTCGGAGCAGAGCGTTCGATGACTGTGAGGCGGTCAAACGGGACGAGAGTATGCGGAAGCCGGTTAGTGCGAGAAATCAATTGTTTTTTTTTGCTAACGTTTGTTCTCTTGGACTGTGATTTATTCGATTGTTTAGAAGATGTTTTCATTTGGGTTTATCAGGCAAAATTTGCTCACCGATCCCTGTTAATTAGGCACTGGGAGTAGCCTGTAAGGAGAGCAATTGACCGATGCAACATTTATGATATTACCTCAGAGTGATTAATTTTGTTGAGAGCAAATTGTTTTAGGTAGCCATATAAATTTTATGTAGACTTTATCTGTGACTGGGCCAAGATTGACATTAATTTGTTATTCCTTTGGTTGTTTTAGAAGCAGAAAACTGTAGCTCAGAGTAGCAAACGCTTTCAAAATGGAAGGTAGTGATGGCCCTGCGGCCATCAGTATTAATCCAAGTACTATAAAAGGTATGATATTTTACACAAAGCATAGGTTTAGTTTATCAGATTAGATGTTTTAAGTTTGATTAACATTAAGTTTATTAATTAAATTAGTAGATTATTAAATGCCTCCTTAAAAATAATAAATGTAGAAAATTCTTTATTCAAGCAACTTTCTGACTCCAAAGATGTTTTATATTAGATAAAAGTCTTTCAAACTATAAATTTTTTATAAATTTCTAATCATCCATTTTATTTAACACAATTAGCAGCACAAGAAGAGATGGGAAGGTTAGACGTATTAGTTTGTGGCCAGTGCCATTCTGTCTTTCATTTTATTGAAGAATTCCAAGACCACAGGTCCAAAGAAGGAGCTTGTTCCAAAACTTCTCATTTTAGAGAAAACAGTAATGTAAGTTGAAGTAACAAATATAATTATCTAAACTTCATTAACTTCATTGAATTAATTATTTACATCCTGATTTTCTATAGAATGAGCAGAAAGCACAGGTATGGGCTTTTCTGCTGTGGAAAGATACACAGATCCAACAAGATCATGATAAAGATACTGCTAATTCGTGGAAGTTATACCAGAAATGGTGTAAAATGGACACACATACCAGAGACTGTTGGATAACAGCTGGCAAAACCATACAAACTTTCACGAAAATAACTAATACTAAAATGCAGGAAGTACCTCGACAGCAAGGAAATATTACTACAGATGGTGGGTTTACTCTAAATTTCTTAAGGAAAAAATATGTTAATTTTCATTAACACTGATACTATCTAAAAAATATTCAAATATACAAGTCCTACTTAAATAAATTGAAAATTATTGTTCTTATGAAGTAATTCTAAATTAAATTGATTTATATAATTGTAGGTAGTAAAACAGTCTTTGTACGTAAAGTGATAAGGAATGGACAGCCTGAAACTCCTGATAAAAAGGAATTCAAGTCTGATATCAAAATAAAAACAGAGCCTGCTGAAGTTAAAGAGAAACTGAAGCTAAAGCCTTCTATTAAACCAAAGGTAAAACAGACAAAAAAATATTTTATTTTCAATATAAAAATGAAAATGAAAATTATTTATATTGCTGTAATGATATGTAAATATTAATAATATTAATTCTAATAGGGCAAATCAAATGAAGATCCTGATAATGCCGGAAATAGTGATGAAGAATTTGCTGTAGAAAAGATTTTAGCAAAAAGGTTTAATCCAAAGAAAAAAGTTTATGAATATTTGTTAAAGTGGGAGGGATATGCACAGTAAGAAATTTTATTCATTAAAATAAATCTGTATTTATGAAGATAAATGTTAAAATAAATGAAATTTTTGTAGTGAACATAATACTTGGGAAGAAGTTGCACATGTCAGTGCAACATGTAAACAGCTTATGGACGAATTCGAAAAAAATCTTGCCAAACAAAAGGAAATCAAAGCACAACAAGTAGCAAAATCCATTAATCGTGCAAATCAGCTAGGTGTGGGACAAAAACTTGTTAAAGTTGATAACGTTAAAGCTGGACCTAGTTCTGCTGCTCAAGTTGGGTAGGAACAATATTATTTTGTAATACTTAATAAATATTTTTAACACATTCAAATTCTCATTTTTAACATCTATGTTTTTATAGAAGGCCAATGAGATCAAGTAAATCAAAAGCTATGGACCAAGTGAAACAGTGGTGTGGCTCTATGAAAGAAGAAGAGAACGACAGTAAGTTTAAAACATTTAGTACTTAATTCTTATTGTTAATATTTGTGTACATATTTGCATTTCGAATCACATTTTTTTAAAAATAATAGAATATTAAATTTTCCACTTTTAATTAGCACTAAAAAATGTTGATTCTGTTTATCATGTTTGTAAGTGTATCTGTATGAAATAAGCTTGCAGGATCTTCTGCATTTTGTTTCCTATAGGTAGCTATTCTAAGAAGTGCGCACTTAACTAAAATATAAAATTTCTTTTACAGTACTTGGTAAACGAAAAATTACTTTCTCGGATAGTGATTCAGATGACGCGCTTGGACGAATAAGTTCGATAAAACGCAGTAAACTTGATAGTGGAGATGACGATTGGACTAATGATTCGGAAGAAGATAAAGTGATCATCGGTCGAAGCGACGTTATTCAACGTGCTTTCAATCGTGCAAATGCACAGTCTAATGGCTCGAATCGATCATCTACTCCATTGACTGGTACCGACATCGCAAACAGTATGCTCGCGAATACAAAAGGTGTTAAAATTGATTCGAAACAATCAAATATACAGCAACAGTCTAACGTGTATATAGTACATCGCAAGGACGGAATAATCAAGCTTGATTCATCACCTACAAACAAAATTACTGTTAAAGGTCCAAATCAAATGTCAAGTAGCGGCGTGCTAATGATGCCGAACCGAGATGCTAGCGGTAACATTGTACGTAAGCAAATCGTTTCAGCTTCACATGCAAACTCCATTACTCCCGTAAAGGTCATCTCAAAGGCAGACGGTACACAGGTAGTTACGCAAATGAAAGTCGTACCTAAAACATCTCCTACAAAATCAGGTACAGTGATAGCACCTAAAAATGAGCCTATCAAAATACAACCAAAGCCCGACCCTAATCAATTACAACAAATTCACCTCGTTACGGCAGTTCCCGGTCCTTTGAACATACATCCACAAAGAATGACGACTACAGTGAGGCCTGGGCAGCGATCTACAGATGGACGTCCCTTGCTACCTAGACCAGCTGGAATGCGTACTTCCACACCCACGACGACAGGGCTGATGACTATTGCGCAAACACGAACGCCCGTTAGGGCGCCACCACCCCGGCAGATCACACCTCAAGGCGTACAGCAACGTCAAATCATGCAGAAGCGCACGACGCCTACATCTACGATCGTTCAAGTGTCGTCTCCGGGTGTCTTGACGACCGTTAGGCCGAAGATAACCGTGATGAATCAGGAAGGCAAAGTCATACAGAAGACTGTCGTTAGTCCGTCTCAAGTCGTGAGATCGACGGGAAAAATGACGTCGGTTAACAAAAATCAATCCGTTACTCCACAGCAGAAAATGATGATGGCCAGGAGAAAAGTCGCCGAACAGGCAGGTATTGTCACGAAAACTGTAGGTCGGGGCGGTGCTATGGGAGCCGCACGAGGAACGGCTGCGCGGGGCAGAGGAGGCAGGATAGTCGATAGTGCTTCTAACGCGAACAAGCCAAAAGAAAGCAAACTCGCCGAGACTGACGGCCTACACATGGAATTCCATCAAATAGAGTCCGAGGAAAGTAGCAGCGAGGGAGAACCTGATTTCCCACCCATGCCTACCGAGCCCGCCCAGCCCTCGGAACCCGACAGTCCACCGAGACAATTCACCCTCTGTCCACTGACTGGCCGCATTATTGGACCTGATGGTGAGCCTCTTGATCAACCTGATCCCGAGCCTGAACCAACACCACCTGCGCCCACGCCGATGGCTATCGTTCAAGTTCCCACGAGCGGGACTGCAACTATCGGTGCTGACGGTCTCATTACCACAACCAGCAACGAAACAGCTGAGCTCGTCCTTCCCACACTGGAGTCACTGACAGACGGCAGCGGTGGTATCGTCCGTGTGGAAATGAGCCCCGGCGGTACAACAGGCACGATAGTTCAGTCGAACGAACCGCAATCGATCACTTTGTCGAGTGTGGTTGGACCTGGAGTACCTGGACCTGATCTGCCTTGCCTCGACGATCCCAACATCGAAGTGGAGAGTAACATAACCACCAGCCCTGGCAATGTTGTTGTCACTATACCATCAGTATCGTCGGCAACCGTGACGGAAACGCCCACGATGATAGACGCTGTCGCGACGACGACTATCAGCAGTGAGCCGCCAGTACCCGTTACGACGACAACCGTCTCGACCACGGCAGAAGGTACCACCGTGTCTGTGGACACAGTCCCGACCTCTGAGGAATCCATTCTGCCAACAGTGACGAAGCAAGAAGAGGCAACTAGTAGCGCGGATGCTATCACCGCTGCAACGACAGCTGCTAATGTTAAAATGGAGGAGGGCAGCCTGGTGACGATTACCGGAGAGGACGGAGTAGTTTACCAAGTGACGGGCCAGGCTGAGGATGGCCAAACATTGCTCGTGACACGTGGTGCTGATGGCGAACAGCAGTGCGTCTACGTGGCAACGACGGAAGAGCAAGGCCGCGATGGCTCGGTGCTAACTCTCGATCACGCAGTCGCTGAAGCTGTAGCTCAACTCATGCCCGATCAAGTCAATCTTGCACCTCAGTTCTATGTGAAAGAGGGTGACGGTACCGCCGAGGGGACCGAAGGAACTACCGGCGAGAACCAGCAAATGGTCATGTCCATAATGGACAGTACAAACACTGTTGTGGACACCACTCAAGAAGATGGCGAGAATCAAGCGCAGGTCGTTGCTCAAGTTATACAAGCTGATGAGCCTACTCCAGGTACATATATTTTTCACGCTTCATAAAATCTAATAAAATGAATTTTTATGTCCTAATAATTATGATTAATCAATGCAATTTCGTATATCTAATGATGAAACTTGTACTCGGTTGCTAATTATTTGATTTTCATTTTCAATTTATTGTAAAAAAATTCGCACTCAAATTAACTCTAAATATGTTGTAAGCGCTCGTGGTGCTATCTTAATAGTTTTGAATTTTTAATCGGACTTCAACGAGCAAATCTCTTGTGCGTTAGTCGAATGTCTATTCTCAAATCGAGAAAGGTAGATTTTGTTTAAGCTTCCTCCTCTCTCGATAAGAATTTTTTGACAAACGGCGACACACATAAGAGAAAATTTTTTTTTAAAATGAATAACTATTAATTTCGGAATAAATTATAATATCGGGGAGTTTCGTCCTTGTCGTACTTGGTGGACTCTTCAGGAAGACCCGAGTAGACATATCTTCGACTCCAAAATAATAAAAAGAAAGAAAGAAAGAAGGGATGGTGGGGGCCCCCTCCGTCGCCCCCTACCAGTGAGGTACAGCCTGCCCGGATCACCGTCCAGGAGCCCCTTACGTAGAAATGAATCCACGTAGGAGGAGCCTGGGCGATTCCAGTTACCTCTCCTTAAAGAAGGAAATCAAAAAGAGGAAGTTGTGCGTTACCCTGTGAGGGCATTTCTACACTATCAGAAGTTATAGAGCAAAAACGGTTGTATGGCTGGACTACTATGTGGAGTGTAGAATGGGGAAAAACCTCGCTAGGAGTAAAAACCCATGCCAAAATAATGAAATTACTGTGAATTCTTATAGTGTGTAAGTTGTAATTTTATATGTGGATTTGAAAAATTGGTTGCCATCTAGTGTTAAAAGGTTGGATTTAAATGCCTTTTCTTGTATAATCTTAGTTCCAACCTTTTAACACTAGATGGCAACCAATTTTTCAAATCCACATATAAAATTACAACTTACACACTATAAGAATTCACAGTAATTTCATTATTTTGGAGTCGAAGATATGTCTACTTGGGTCTTCCTGAAGAGTCCACCAAGTACGACAAGGACGAAACTCCCCGATATTATAATTTATTCCGAAATTAATAGTTATTCATTTAAAAAAAAAAAAATTTTCTCTTATGTGTGTCGCCGTTTGTCAAAAAATTCTTATCGAGAGAGGGGGAAGCTTAAACAAAAGCTACCTTTCTCGATTTGAGAATAGACATTCGACTAACGCATAAGAGATTTGCTCGTTGAAGTCCGATTAAAAATTCAACACTCAAATTAACCTTCGTAAATAAAAAATTATTTTTTTTGTTTGCGAAATTTCATGATTAATAAATTACCTTTTTTTTTTAAACTATTCTGTTGTTTTTTCTTTACAGGAGGTACGAGAAGAGTGGTGTTGTTATTACCTGACGGCAATTTGATGATGACGGACGTAGATGAGGAACAGTATGCTGCACTGGAACTTGATAAATGAGACTACTAAAAGTGTAACGGTGAAGTGGAAAAAAGTTGCACTGTTGCGAGTGTCTGTGTATTATATGTAAATAAAAACTATCAACTAAAGTGAAAATACAAAACAAAATCATACTTTTTAGCCAATAAGTGGATTAAATTTATTAGTGGCTTTGAAGTATAATGTAAAAAGAAGAGATTTAACACATGTTTTAGTAATTAATGTTTCAGTATCTGACATTACACTGGCATTATATTTTTAACATTTATTTATAATTAAAAAAATGGACAGTACATTCTATTAAAAGAATTATATATCTGTAATAATCATTCTTATTTTGTCATTGTAGTATTGTACTTCTTAAGCAATGGAGTACAATCTAGGATTTTATATTTTCAAAATTAACATACTTAAAGTATGTGTAAAGACCTCCTGAATTTCAATTAGTTTTGCGATTTCAGCATCGATAACAGTGTAAAAATAAAATCTTGAATCTAGTTAGACTAAAATACAAATAGCATATTAAATTGTTTGTAAAAAGTTTTGTTTTTTGTTTTCTCTTTTTAAAATTTTTTTTTCTTTTTTACTATATATCACTATATGCTTTTATTTCATTATTAATATTTTCTGTCACTTTTTGAAACGCATATATAGGGTACACGTAGTTATAGGGCTATATAGCGGGTACAGGTTTGTTTAAACTTGTGTATATGTATGTATATGTATGTACATCACACAACAGATAAATTCATAAATGCATGTGAAATATGATATTAAAAATCCGTTCTCTTGCATGTATATAAATATGTATACATATAAACTATTTATGTTTTTACATAGAATATTTGGAACTTATTTTAAAAAATGTATGAAATATAAAAAATAATAGAATATTAGTTATCAGATAAAGTAATGTAAATAAAGCACTTTCAAACCTATACACATACTTGAAAATTTATTTGCTACTTCTTCAAATATACTCCTGATTTTTTATATCAGACATCCATTGAGTTAAAGATGATGTAATACTTATGTCCAACTAGATTCAAGAATAAAATTTAATCTTAAACTGAAACCACGATGTAAATTTTGTGTAGAAATGAAATGTCAAGAAATATATAATATAGAATCCTAGTATATTAGGGACTATATCAGTACTTTTTGTAAATAATGTCACCTTATTTGTTTATATAAAACTTGTTTAGTAATAAACAACATACATACAAATCAATCAGTATATATTAGTGCACAAAAAATGACATTGAATTGTCCATTCAATAGATAAACCACAATATCTATCTTTATATAAAAAACTGAAAATGAAGAAAAGAACAGGAAAAAATTAAATTGATTTTTATAAATTTTCATATTGAAATCTATTACTAAAATGATAACTATTCAATCACAAATGAATTTGACATGTACTTCAACTAAACAAGAATTACAAAAGGAAAATTAAGTCTGCAATGCAGTACTTTAATCCATTCAGCCTCGTTAGACTTATATAAAGTATTAGAAGTTATAAGATTACTGATAGGGACACATTTTTAATAATACTTTATTAAGGAATATATGTTCATGTACAAGATAACAAGTATACAACGATGTGATAGTAAAGGTACAAACCTTAATTCAATTTTTAATATGATTCTTTTGTTAAAAATTTTTTTAAATCGTTGAACCAATTTATTAGCAAGCAAAAAATACATATTAAATTGAATTGTATTTAAAAATATTTAAAAATTTGTATTTATTGAATATGCAACCTAATATTATTGGAATACTTGCGTTATTCTTCAGTACATCACAAGTCTGCATCAGAAACGTTGATATAATGACATTCTGCTTGGTAATAGAGTTTTCTTATACTAAAAATTTGTAAATATGTTTTTGTATTGTAAAATCTATATTACCACTATACTGAAAAAAGTAAAACAAAATTTTTTCAAACATACTTTTTGCCTATATATTTGATATTATTTGATTATTTTTGTTTTTGCAAAAAAACTTTAGATACGTTATTCCATTATTTTGTTATTCTTAATGAAAAATATTCCACGGAACAGAGAAAATATATAAAATTACCAAAAATGTTATTTTTTCCTGATGAGTAACATTATAAGAATTAAATAATTAAGTATAGTATTGGTAACAAAAGTGGTAACGATTCACGATTGTCTTTTAAAACTGCATGTCTGCATATCACTTAAATACGGTTATAGTAAAGTGTACAGATCCTGGCATGGGTGTGTTTGTATGTATGAAAACAATATCGAGAAGCTCAAAAACGAAACATATTTCTTTTCTACATTGTTTTTTCTGGATGTCTGTTGCAAATTGTATAATTTTTATTTGGTTCATCTATTTTAACTTATATTTTTTAATATAAGAATCTGAACTTAGTGCTTTAATAGTATATTATGCACCAAGGGAATAAAGTGGGATGTGTGCTCCCTGCGCGAGAGTTGTCACCTGAGCGAAGCGAGGGCGACAAACGCGCAGGTTCGCACAACCCATTGTATTCACGAGTGCAATATACGACTTTTTAATACAACTATCATAAAGTTCGTACTCGTTTCCCGCTGAAAAAGGAAAAAATGCTGCATTTTGATTCCCTAACCTCACTCTCGTTTCCAGCGCAACGCATTGTTTGTGCCCGAGCCGAAGGCGAGGGCACATGTATGTGCGTGGCTCTGGGGACTAGAGTTAAGAGTAGGGGTAGGGAATGAACGTAGCTCTTTTTTCCCACTTCGGCGGGAATAAAGTACGAACTTTATGATGGGGTGTGTTAAAAAGAAGTTTTTCGCTTATTAAGAAATGATTTAACACAATAAGTACCTATATTGTAGTGTAAAGCAACGTTGTTTCTTCTTCTTTTTCTTCTTGGCTGATAGAGCTAAAGTGCTCGTGGTGCCATCACCCGGTGAAAGCAACGTTGTTTAACTTATTTACAATATTTACATCCAACTGTTTAGAAGTACTTTAACAAATTGTTTATAAATACCCCATACATTAACTTTACAGTAAAATCTTGAATGCTAGCTATACAGAAAGCAAAATACATTAAGTAGGCAAAAGATATGATTTCGTTACAATTTTCTAAGATTAAAAACATTTCTCTATAGGGTTAATTATTATTTTTATATGAAATCACTTAGTTGTATTTAATACAAAAATGTATCAATAGAAATATAATACATTTTTTAATTTATAATAGGATATATTTTCATACAAAATAATTTTCATAAAATATCTGTGGCTTCCCGGAATAACGACCTAATCCACTTGTACGTGTTTTCGAGAAATCGATGTTTTAAAATTTCTGTCATGACACTTCATATGTAAGATCGAATTGCACGAGATGAGTCATAACAATGTAGACTTTTACAAAGGTATAGAGTATCTTTCGAACCCCACTATCAGCTGCTAGAATACATTTTTATTCTTTGTATAAACAAACAAAACAGTACAGTTAAGCGGTTTAGGGAAATTGTTCAAATAAGATAAATAACATAGTTATTTCTACACTTAAAACATAGAATACGAATTCTTTTTTAAATAAGTATTCATTCCCACGCATGCACCTCCAAACGGAATATGCGTCAAGTCAACGGAATTCGGTAAACCGAATACCAACCGTTACTTGGTTACTGTTTATGCATGATGTAAAGAAATAAGGTGTGCTCTCGCGCAGCTTTCCTAACCAACCAATAGCGTGGCCTTCCCAATATCGTCCATCTTGAATTTCCAGCCAATAGGCGCCTCTGAATAACATTAGTAAATTCAAATCGAAATTTTGTAATTATTGTGATAAGGCAAAATCATAATGAAATAATTAAAAGGCAACATGTTTATTATTATAAAACAATTATATTAAAATAAATATATAAAACAACGTATTAAATAAACATAAAATAACGCATTAAATATCATTACATAAATTAAATAACATTAAATAATGTTTTATTTAAATGTTAACATTTGATGATTGAATTGCACTATTACAAATTAGATTGAGAGATGGAATAGCAGTCTTTGGTAATTTGAAAATATTAACATCTCCAGGTACAATCAAATGATCTGGCTTTTTTTCAAAACATGCGTCTGTAAAGTGGATTGAGGATACTCGAGCTATAAACATAATATAAAACAATTATTTAATAAACTCCAATTTCTGAAAAAGTCGTGGAATACTTAATTTTTTGTTTTTAGAAAAATTAATTACCGTTTTGTAGGTTAAGTTTATTGTTGTTGCAAGCTTCTATCCATCTCTTACGTATTTCGGGATCGTTAGGAAATCTAAAATACTTTATATTTGTATTTTATGTGTTTCCGTTCCAATTTTTGCAATTTTTTATTGAACACCCAGGCATTTTGTCATTTCGGAGCAGCCAGAGCAACAATGTAAACATACACTACCGGATTTCAAGATGGCGGAAAGTGGGAAGGCGCAGTAGGAGACGAAAATAAACCTAGTGAGGGAGCACACCTCCTTTCTTTACATCATGTGTTTATGCACACACGCTCCATCGCCCGACAATCAAAGCTGTTGTGTTACCTTCTATTATCTATTGCCTTTGATCTTTGTTATATGTCTTTGTTATAAATAGGTATGTCATAATCTGTTTATTGCATAGTATTAACTTCAAAACGGTGCTTGTAATTAAATATAAATATTCAGTTAAGTCGTTCTTCCGGGCACAGGTGCAGTTAAGTGGTTATGCATTTAGCTGATATTTGCTCTTTGAACGCGTTTCAGATTTCCGGACCAAGTCTACATGAACAAGGGTAGTTAGAAGGTATAAATTCCGGTGCTAACTCAATTTTGACCCCCAAGTGCGTTAGGTCGTTATTCCTGGAAGCCACAGATATATAGGCGTGCACGCAACGCCGCGCGTTCTGATAAGAGCGCGTTTATTGTTTATTGGCCAATTGCGCGACTCGCATTCATCCCGCGCGCGCGCGTGGGATTAAACGCGAGATTCCGCTGCGGCGTTGTCGCGGTAAACGCTTATAGGTACATATAAGTGTATAAGGTGATGATTGTGCTAAAAAATATTGTGCCAAATGAGTTATGTTTCTTTAATTATTTGGCGAGAGTAACAAAATTTTCTTTTTTTAATTTATAACGGTACTGTAAGATCGGCGTGTATCTGCAAACATGTCGGATAAAAAGATGAAATTTAATTGTTTTATTGAAATGCGGATAAACTAAGACCGAGTTATCGGCGTTAGCAACGCCGAATGTGCGCTACACGTCATGTCTATAACTGTTCAACGCCGCGTTTTTGATAAGAAGTTTATTGTTTAATGACCAAAATGACGCAGAGCAGCGTTAATGTGTGCATTTCATTAATCTAGGAGGATTAGGGGAAAATCATTCTATTCAGTTTTGGTGGAGAACGAAATTTTTAAATAATTAGTCGCGATGACATCTTTGCGTTTATTTGCGTATACATTATAACGATTTAACGACAATGTTATCGTTGCAAACTTATGCAATATAAGAGAAAGGTAGGGGAAAAGAGTACGAAAGTGAACAAATTTAATATCAAAATTGAGGTTGTAAATATAATATGAAGTTTATATAAAAAATTACTTTATCATTATTATAATGCCGTGTATAATAATTTTAAATAATGCGTTAAGGCGACTTTTTAGTGATTAATTATAAAATGATATTAATATCCTTTAAGATTAAACTTGCACCAAATATAACTTTTTTCAATCACTATTGATTTGAGTAAAAATTTCTCAATAAATTCGGAAAAAATAAAAATAACAATGTGTCATTATATATATTTATAGGTATACCTTAATTGTTTAAAAACATAAAGATAAAAAAACGTTTATGCAATATCTGAGTAAAACAGTTCCTACGCTGAAATCTATTTTCCGTAAAAGTCTTTGGTATAACGGCCTTTGTCACAATGCGCTATGTAGTTTTTTTTATCGATGATATACTTATTGATAATTTTATTACTTATATTTACACAAGGCATTACAATAATACATATTAATCATTTGGATTTAATTTTCTAATATAAAATTATTGAATTTCCATTTTGACAATTATTTCATTTTTATATGTTTACATAATGAATAATTATTTACAATTATTGAAACGTAAGTCATAAAGTTCATGTATTTTTAGTAGTAAGGGAATAATTTTTTTGAAATTTCAGTACATTACTAGCATATATATTGAGATGTAACGAGGCTTGGCCTCGGCCGACAATTACACGTGATCTGAGATATTTCTTATTTTACTGGCCTAGGTATGTAATATACTATTTTTTAATATTTTCACAATCTTTCACCTTGAGCTTTTAACTTTGAAATTCAATTTCCATCGAGGGAATGTCTTTAAACTACAGTTTGAAAACGAAATCTTAAGAAAAAATTATATTACTAAAGTTTTAAGAGGCCATTCAATGTTTCAAGTACTCTATTCAAATCTATTATTTAGGTACTACCGTTTCTTCTAAATTATTTTAACATTTTTAATTGTTTAATTTTATACATCACATTTTGAAAAAAAATTTCAACAAAATTTTGAAAATAGTACCAAGACCGTTACATAATGTGAAATATTTAACCTGCATTTTACCAAAAGATGCAATTTCACAAAAAATACATATAAGTTTTGAATAAAGGATGTGTTTTTTAATGACCGTTAAACATAAATATAATTTATTTCACAACGACCGAAACTCTGTCGCCTTTAGACGCGTTATTTTCGAATATGCCATCGATACTAATTTTAATTTCAAATATATTATAATTTATAGCTTAGTCAGCATTTTTAATTTCAGTGTTCCTTAAATTAAACGAATAGACTATTAAATCTTTTACTTAAAACGAATAAATTAAAAATTATTTGTAAGATTGCAATCGTTTTTAACACTGCATTGCTATACGAGCCATAGATGTCCCGTATAATTTTTTACACTTAATTATTTCTCACTTATTCTATAAATCTGGTATAAAAAGAAAAGAAAGGTATTTTTTTCAACTGTTTATACGTACGTTTATACATCTTTATTTTAACTAAAATAAAACAACTTTTAAAAAAGTCCATTTTCATCGTAGCACTGAACGTGTTAATAGATTTGTATGCACTTTAAAATAACTTTGATATGTAGAGTAGGGTTGTATAATGGTTACTTTAACGAAAATTGCTTTAGAGAATCGCTTTTAAAACATAATGTAACAAATTTATTCCAAAACCAGATTTTACCCAATAAAACATTTACATTTCCTTTCTACTGTTTATTTAAATTTTATTTCACGATTCCACATTATCTATATTTACCAAGTTTTGGCATGTTAAAATCAAACCACCTTGACCGCCAGGAAACTACACTGAGAGAAATGTTTAGGAAAATTTACTATAAATGTAAGAAAAATTACTATGTTCGATAGGAACTTTGGGACAGACTCGAATTATCATAAAATTTACTACAATTTATAGTAAAAATTGATAGTAAAAATTACTCAAAACATAGAAATTTTTATTATAAATTGTAGTAAATTTTATGATAATTTAAGTCTGTCCCACGATTACTATAAATATAGTAATTTTTGTTACACCATTTTTCTCCGTGTACCCATAAATTACATCCTCTATTTAAAATCCACGTAAACTACTCGAATTCTCTCAAGAAAAAAAAAAACACTTCATTCTATCACTTCAACACTCTTTCGCTCAAAATTGAACTAAAACCCACCTTTACCAAACCAAAACAAACAAAACACCAAAAGATTCAAAAACGTCGTACTCATCCAAACGGCGCACTTCGCACCTCGTTCCTGAACTACAAGCTCGCCGCAAGCTCGGTACCGGACGATATACCAACGTAACGCGAATCAACTCCGCTGCAGTAGCAGCGGCTCGCACCTGTCTGTTCGCGGACGCGCGCCACCGATCGCTGAAAACCGAGATCTCCTCCACCACCACCACCACCACGACCTCCGCTGTACTGCTGCCGTCGTGGTCTCTCTACTCCTCCTCTCCGCATCGGCAGCCCGACGCATGCGGTGTCAAAGGATCGCGGACATGAGGCACGGGGCATCAACGCCGACTATTACGTGGGCTATATATATATAATGTAGCGTAATAAATATAAAGCGCGACGAGATAAGCGTTTGCGGAGCCGCGTTGCGGTTCTTAGTGCGCGCGGGTCGATCTATTGTCGCGGCCGAGGTGACGATTTTTTTTTTTGTCTTTTTCGTTGCAACTGTTGCGGTTGCATATTGTTCTGGCAAATTAAAATAAAAAAGGATATGTTATTAATTATGAATGTAGCTTTTTGCGTCAATTAATGCAGAGTATGTGGATTAAATACATGTTTGGAGAGTTTCAGAATACTTGTATGATGAATTATAATATATATTGTTCATCAATAAATTTATTTTAGATAGAAAGAACGAATGATCAAATCAGAATTTAATTAACGACAAAGTCCGCGAAAGTAATTATTCGTGTACTTGGCTTGAAGTTTAAAAAAGTAAACATTTTTTACGCACGACAAACTATATTGGTGGAATTGAAAATTTTCAATAGACAAAAAAATATATATATACCTATATAAAAATCTCTTTAACTAATAAAGCGATGAAAAATGTGCTTTGCAGCAGTTTGAGCTGGAATTTTTTTCTATCCTGTACCAAAATGATGTTATATTAGTTCAAATCAAGTGAAAAAGACGAAGTCCATCCGGTTTTTCTACGATTAATGAAATTTATAATACAAATTAATATATGATGGCTAAACAATAAGGAAACAATAAATTATTTTGCATATAATTTCAAATTTATAAAATATCAATATTATTTACAAACAATTTTCCTAAGACTCCAGCCAAGTAATTCAGTCGGCAATATTAAAACAATATGAAATAAGTTTACAGAAGCATTGAAGTGAAATGAACAAAATTAACGATTTTTCTGAAGTCGCATGTCTATAATAATATCATATAATTGTTTTGAATTATGTAGTAGCTGTGTAATAATTATAACAACATATGTTTGAAAAACTTTTCACTAGTAAATATTTTCACATTCAAAACAAAAAAAATTCTTTTTTCCTTACGGCGTACGGAAACGAACTTTTCGCCATCCTCTGGCCGAAAGTGCCACATTCCCGCCCGGCTCAAACGGGAACGTGGTATTTTCGGCTCGGGCATGGAGAAAAATAGTGTACGCACCATGGGAGTAAAATTGGCCAGCCCACAGCTCGTGTTTGCACGAGCTGTAGACTGTCCAAGTTTTTTCCTCCCTAGGTGCGTAATATACTATTCTGTAACTTGTGAGAAAAAGTAGTGTACGCTATGCGTGCGTAAAACAGCAATCTTCGCGCAAGCGGGAATCGCCTACTTCCACACTTGCAGCGTAATGTACTATTTCTTGTTTGCAACATAAAATAAATAGCTTAATCGTCGCATTGCGTTTACATCTATAAATCGTTTTAGTTTATGAAAGGCAGGTCAGATAAATTTTTTATTTGCATATTAAATAATTGATGTTTTAATAAAAGCAGATACTAAAATTTGAGAATCAGTTATACTGAATTACAATTTATTTGAAACGCTCTGGAATTTCCAATTTCTGAGAAATTTGATGAAAGGATATTTTTAAATTTTGATTAAAAAATTAAATGTTACGTCACGGAAAATATTTTAGACTTACAGCACCTAATTCTAGATAGATTTCAAAATAAATTTTTATACACCTTGTTATTTTTTTATAAGAAAAAATAGTTATCTATTTTCACATACACACTTATTTAGAGTAGGTTTCATACGAAAAATATTATTGTATAAATGTTCAAGGAGAATATTAAAAGTACTGGAACATGACACACAGATGCTATTTAAAAATATTTAAAATATTGAAAAACATTTGAATGTTTTCACGTTCTTAATTTCTAAGTATAAAATTATGCTTACGTACAAAATCATGCAATAAAATATCAATAAGATATTTTTTCAATATTAATTAGAAGAAATTTGCAATTTAATACAGTTTCTATTCTGTAAGTATATAAAATTTTATTCATTGTTCCCAATAATTGCATTATAAATTATTTACCATATAAATTAGAAAGTTTTATTGCAGTTTCTCGAGTGATTTTAGATTATATACCTATGTAAATGTTAATTTGTTGATTTTCTTTTTACTTATTTGTTTTTCATTCAAAAACTTCATTATTTTCATGAAAATTTTGGTGAAAATCTTAAGAAATCACAGTTTATGTAAATATCGTTCTATAAATTAATCAAAAACTTAAATAGTTTTTTATCATAGAAACTGCAGTTGTAAAATTAGGAAATTATTTGTGATTAATAATAAAATGTTTTTTTGTTTCTGCACAAACTATAATATTGTAATATTATTATGTTCTCATTTTAGTCTATAAATGTAAATAATTTATATCCATCCTGAAAAATCAGGATTTTCACAATCATGTTAATTAATAACGTAAGTTTGTACTTCACAAAAAGAAGTATGCACGTTAAATTGAACCTATGAGGTACACTTAATAAGACTATAAAGAGTTATTGCTATTGTTTGTTGGTTTGAACATAATTTCTGGAGTTGTTGCACATCCTGGGCATGTGTGTAAAGACTCGTGAATAAAAATTTCACAATCCAAACAAAATGTTTCTTTACATTTTTCACAAACATATACCTGCAATACAAGTTTTAACTTTTTAATACGACTTCTTGACAATTCTTGTAATAAAAGATCAAATGAGCTAGGTATATATATGAATAATACGAAATTTTAAAACATCTATGATATTTTGAATCTTACCTTTTTATCTAGTTCAACAAAAGTCTTTTGACAACCATAACAACTAGGAGGAACTCCTGTATGCTGTTCTTCTTTAAAATGTTTAATAGGAAATAAGTAATGATATGATCGAGCCAAGTGTGGAGCCGATACAAGAGTTAGTCCACAAGCTCTGCATTCTACAGGTAATTCACAGTGTTTACTAAGGCACTGAGGACATAAATATCCTGGATTTGTAAACCTCACAATTTCATCCGGTTTATCTGCATGACTGAAAAGTGAATATAATAATTAAACCTGCATCGTGATATTAATGTAATAATATTAATACTTTACAAAACGAAAAAGTTTAATATTTTTCATAGAAAAGTACTAACCACATACACACAGCCACTGATAATTCTGTTGTATTAGCTTGTAACCCATGATGAGGAAACCCCATTTTGACTAGAGCTGCATCTAATCTCATAGCAGCAGGTGGTGGATCAACATGTGCTGTTAACTTTTCTTTGAAATGTTTATCATCTAACACAACCCCATGTTCACCACCAGTGTTTACAGCCATTATCTTACAAATATTTAGTTCTGCAGCTAATCCAATTACACTACATCTTATACCTTCAGTTTTTAAAGACTAACAGTTTAAAAAATTGGTAGATCAATATAAATAAAAAGAAATAATATTTGTGTTAAATTGTGATATCACAATTATCAATATTAACTCAAAAGTATAAAAACCTGTATCGTTTCCCCAATCTCTCCAGGATCACAAGTTGTCAAAGATCCTATAATTAATAAAATTTCTTTACTGGCATGAGATGGTAATAATTTCAATGACTTTAAAGCAAGATCCAATGAGTTTTGTAATGAAGGTTCGCCAGTAAATGATGTTTGTTGCAAATTATGTAAATCCTAGACAAATTTTTCATTTATTATTTCAAATAAATGTTTGACATTTTTTAAAAGATATCTTACTTTAAGAGGCTTTTTACAGTTTCCAGTAAGATCAGTAATCTTTTCAGCCCTTTTATTTCTTGTTACAATAATTCCTAACTGACTAATTGGATTTTGATAAAAGAATTCATCTATAAAATCTTCTAAAAGCTAGAATTTAATGTAATAATAGTATTATGAAAAAAACTTATAAATACAACTCTAAGTAAAGATAAATATTTACCTTTGTTGCACATAAAAAACGTGTTGGTTTTAAATCTTGATTTGTCATTGATTCAGAACAGTCAAGAATAATATATAAATGTCTCATCATTCCTAAGCGCGAACCTTCTTTTCTGTCTAACTGACGTTTTCTTTTGGCTTTGTGAATGATGTCGGCCACAGAGGCCTCCAACATTCCATGATCGTCTTCTTTGATTGCTTCCCTAAATAACAAAGAATAAGAATTGGTACAGACAAAATTTTAAAAAATCTCTTCATTTACATAGTTAAAATATAATAATTTTAAATACATACCATGTTTTTTCATAACCAGTCTCCCACCTATACTCCTTTTCTTCTTCTTCATCTGCCATTGTTCATAGAATCTGAATGAAAAACCAATATTTCATTTTACAAATATTATTTTTTATTGTACGTAATAGAAATTAGATAAAAAAGGTATTATCAAAATTTAGAAAATGAGTAATAATATAATTTTTCATTTACAGCAAAAAGCATTTTTATTTTTTTACTTAAAATTATATATTGGTAATGATACAGTTCATTGGTAATGAACAGTTTATATTCAAAATATTTGTTAGACATTTTTACCGGATTTTCGACTCAAAAATGTTTTAAAATAAAAAAAAAATTTCCACAAACTTTACAAAGAAATATGCTGACAAAGTATAAAATAAATTATATTTTATGCCGTTAATATCAACAACATGTATGAGGTTAGTTTGCTTAAAAATCATAAATCGAGCTAAAAATGAGAATGAAACACGTCTTACATTTTATCTCGTTCTTGGTGAACGAGGCCCCAAGAACACAGCAAAAGCACTGTAATGTAACAGCAACAAAGTAAATCACAAATTATTAACAATACGATAGCTAGCCATTCGTTGCCTGCCGGACGGCTAATTCATGAACGCTAAACGTACAATGAGCTGCACGAAATGCAATTCAAAGCACACATCAAGCATGTGTTGGAGACTTGGAGAATGGAGTCACACGCACGTGTCCAGTTCGGTTAACGGTCGTTGGCGGCGACACCTGTCGAATACATCTATTAATTTGTACATGGCTCCTGATTTCATGAATCCATGATGGGGATGGCTGCTCCATTTTCTATTTTGGAGTAAGGTACTGGGTAATTATTGCATAGTATATTTTTCTGAAAACACATGCGAGAGGTATTTTTTCATAACATAAGATTCAATATCGATGCTATGTATGTATGTATTTAGATTAAGCATAAAAACATGCATGCAAAAAAGTGATTTTATATAAAAACAATGCAAACAATCACTTTTTCAATGTTCTCAAGAAAAAAGTCATGTTATTCCAAGTCAAGATACGAAAGTTATATTAATCGTAATATGTAACTTCTACGTATTACAAAGTCATATAATTACAATTTCGCATTACAATAAAAAAAACCGCTGCCCATACATTGGCACTTATTAGCTTCCACAAAATAATTTATTTATTCCTTTTTTTAATTTTTAATGCCAATAATCAATTGTATCATATCCAGCTCTATCTCTGCCAAATTTCAAAACGATTGGTTGATTTTTGCTCTTGTTATCGTGCGACAACGAAAACACGATATTTTTATAAAACAACTTTTTTTCTCAAAAACAAAGGTAATCTCAATTTTAACCAAATATTATCTTCAATGAGTGTAATAACTAATAAGTGGTTAAAATTTTAAATCGATACATCAAATATTCTTTGATAAAACGCTATTAAAAAATTTTTTGGAAAAATTTTTGACTACAAACATCTTTGGTCGTAAAACTCCGATTTTTTTGGGCAACGAACTCGTTTTTTTAAATTTTAACAGAATATTGTATTCAGAGAGTGTAATAAGTGGTTAAAATTTTAAGTCAATAAATAACATATTATCGGAGAAACTATTAAAAATTAAAAAAAAAGTATCGGAGAAAAATTAAAAAAAAAATTTTTAACATCAAATATCTTTGATCGTAACAGTTAGATTTTTTTGGGCTACAAACTCATTTTGAAGATATAAAAAAGCTACGTATCTCTGCTAAATTTCAAGACGATTGGTTTATTTTTACTCCTGTTAGCGTGCGACAACGAAAACGCTACTTTTTTATAATAACATTTTTTGCCTAAAAACAAATGAAGATAAACTATTGAAATTTTAACCAAATATTGTCTTCAGTTACTGTAATAAGTGGTTAAAATTTCAAGTCAATAAATCAATTATTCTTTGAGAAAACGTCATTCAAAATATCAAAAAAAAATTTAATCTGAAATATCTTTGGCGTAATAGTCCGATTTTGTTGAGCAACGAACTCATTTTGAAGATATAAAAAAGCTATATCTCTGCCAAATTTCAGGACGATTGTTTGATTTTTACTCTTGTTATCGTGTGACAGCGCAAACGCCATTTTTTTATAAAACAATTTTTTGTTTACAAAACAAATAAAAATAATCTCTTGAAATTTTAACCAAATATTGTCTTCAATTAGTTTAATAAGTGGTTCAAATTTGAAGTTGATAAATCGAATATTTTTTGAGAAATTAATTGAATAATTTTGAGTTGTTTCCTTAATAACAAATGACAGATCTAAGATAATTTAAATATTAAAAAAAAGAAAATGTAGGTAATTTAAATACCTTTGAAGAAAAATTTATTATATTAAGTAATAATGGCTGTAAGATATAAAAAAATAAAAAAAATACAAATTCAAAATCATTTTTTTGTTATAAAAAAAAAAAGATAAAAACTTAAATCAGCCAGTGTACCTATCATTTTCATCGAGGAGAAGACAATAAGCCATGAACATTTTTTTGTCTCCAAAATGTTTTTCACCGTTACAAAGCTTCTTTTATGAGGAAGCAAATGCTGCATATCGAATATCAGATAACATTCAATTCAAATTCAAAGTATACCAACGCAAGCTTCCCACCGACTGCCCGTACATTCAGATTACTTTATGGACACCTGATCATAAATATAGATACACATATCGTCCCCACCTTAAGGGGATGCCTTACTCGTACTATTACCGACCGAGCAATTCACACAGTTTCAAGCTGATTAAAAATAAAATACGTCGAATCACAAAAAATCAAGAGAACTCTCTTCTGTGTTTTTTAACGTTCTATCATCCAGTCAAAGTTTGGAGTCGAAATATCAAGCCGTTTTTTCAAAAACTTTGAACGAAATTAAATTTAATTCCTTCTCAGGTTAAATTTAATTTCGTTCAAAGTTTTTGAAAAAAAGGCTTGATATTTCAACTCCAAACTTTGACTGGATGATAGAACGTTAAAAAACACAGAAGAGTGTTCTCTTGATTTTTTGTGATTCAACGTATTTTATTTTTAATCAGCTTGAAACTGTGTGAATTGCTCGGTCGGTAATAGTACGAGTAAGGCATCCCCTTAACGGGACCGAGCAATTCACACAGTTTCAAGCTGATTAAAATATTCTTAAATATTTAAGGGAGCATGTACATAAGCGCTGTGCTGTGCGATGCCGTGCGATACCGTACGATGCCGTTCGATGCCGCGCGGTGCCGCACGATTAGTGCTTCGTCCGATCCGTTGTCTAAATGGTTCAAAATAAATTGTAAGTTGTATCTCTGCATGATTTAAATTAAATAGTTAAATAAATAATGCAGAGATACAACTTACAATTTATTTTGAACCATTTAGACAACGGATCGGATGCAGCACTAATCCGTGCGGCACCGCGCGGCATCGAACGGCATCGAACGGCATCGCACAGCATTGCATAGCACAGCGCTTATGTACATGCTCCCTAACTTCTCTTTAATGTATTAAATATGACCAGCACTGCTCCGATATCAATGCACTGTGTAAGTAGGTCTGAACATCGTCGATGTTGTCAATAACTAAATTTCTTTAAGTTGTCGTCCTGTTGTATGCGCCAGCACCAGCACCACTTGTCCACTTAGTCCGTTACTCGCAGGCCGCGAGGATTCTCCCGGTGAAACGGAATCATTTGACTAACTTCAGAGCGAACCAGAACGGAATCATTTGACTAAGTTCAGAGCGCTGCTCCAGCAGACTGCGGCGAAGAGAGCAGATACTATAGCAAAGAATCGAGCGTTCTGTTGAGTTTTCCTTTTTACATTAGAGATAATTTGATGAAATTTATGGTGAACATAAGATGATGTTAACATACAGAAACATATTTTATCAGCTATGGAGAGAATTCAGATCTGTATTACTTATTTTGTTCGAATAATTTTGTAGTTTTTGCTGGCGGAAATAATTTTGTTCCAAAAAGTTAAAAACTGTTAGTAAGAGTTATAAACTGTTCAAAAATGTTATGAAATTTATAATTGTTTGTAACAGTTTTTAACAGTTTGTAATAATAGTTATAATAATAGTTAAATTAATTATATATTATTAATACTTCTTAAATATTATTCAAAATATCATTCATAAATGTAATTCTCAAATGTCATTAGTTTAATTAATTATTATTATTAGTTCATAATAGTTTAATTAATTACCAATTATTAATTCATTTTAAATATCATTGGAAATTATTTGAAACTTTTTTAAACTGTTTCAAACTTGTAAAAACTATTTAAAAATGTGTCCAAAATCCTACATTTTGTAAAATTTATAAACAGTTTGAAACAGTTACAAACAGTTACAAACAGTTTTAAGTAATTTTTAAAGTTATTAACTGTTATTGAAATTTCTAATTTAGGATAGGATGAATAAAAATAATTTGAATATATACTTTGTGAGTTTTTTTTTCATTTCAGAAAAACGTGTACACTACAATGCCAGCTATAGGACTTACAAATTGCTCTTTATAATTTTAGAATTTACAACAAACTTTCAAGAATCGTCGTAGTTCATTATTATCATTACGTACATAACAATTGTCACACATTCATACTGGATACAACACTTTGACAGGGATTCAAAAATAAACTTTATTATAACAATAAAAATAAAATACGTCTTGTTTCAAATTACAAGTACAAATTGTACAGGCTATAAGTTTTATAAATATGTACACGTTAAATATGTACCTAATAAAAGAGCGATAGTTTCATTCATGAAATAAAAAAGAGATTTAATACTTTCTTAATAAGAGACTTGGTGTCTTTGCATAGTTCACTTGGTTATAAGATCATAACTGAAAAACAATTTTACAAACTTATGCAAATTTAAAAAACATTGAGCCTTCATATTAATGGAGCATTGACATAAAATTCCAAATACCGTCTCATGATAGTACCGCAAACTCATCTTTTTCTAAATCTAACGTGATAATCTTAATGCCTGGTAATGCTGATATCATTTGCTCTTCCGGCGGTAAATCTTTGTTTCTTTTGTAAGCGTGATCACTGAGTGCTCTTGATAAATTGAGTTCACCATTAAGGGGATGCCATACTCGTACCATTACCGACCGAGCAATTCACACAGTTTTAAGCTGATTATAAAAAAAGTACGTCGAATCATAAAAAATCAAGAGAACACTCTTCTGTGTTTTTTAACGTTCTATCACCCAGTCAAAGTTTGGAGTCGAAATATCAAGTTGTTTTTGCAAAAACTTTGAACAAAGCGAAATTTAATTTCGTTCAAAGTTTTTGAAAAAACGGCTTGATATTCCGACTCAAAACTTTGACTGGGTGATAGAACGTTAAAAAACACAGAAGAGTGTTCTCTTGATTTTTTATGATTCGACGTACTTTTTTTATAATCAGCTTAAAACTGTGTGAATTGCTCGGTCGGTAATGGTACGAGTATGGCATCCCCTTAACTCTACCATCAGCAGTACCTTTTCCACCAGCTTTGACTATTTCTTCTATTTCTGTTTGATCTTCTGGTTTGTGGTCAAAACTTAATTCAATAGCTTTACTATTTCTGCAAATAACGCATCTAGAATCACCTGCATTTGCTACATATAATTCATTTCCTTTCAATACCGCGACTTCTCCTGTACATCCACTATCAGAACCAGGCTATATAAAATTAAAGACCAATTTTACTCGCTAGGAGAGGCTCAGGGTTCCGGAACACCAATTTTCTTGAAACTTGCAGAGGTTGTAGGTAATAACACCTCACCATGAACCTCTACAGAGGTGTAATAGACCCTAACATCTTCCCAGAAAAAAGCTGCAGCCATTCTATTTTAAAAGAAAATCTGAAACATATGTACGGTATTCACATTTTTTTCCATTTTCTACTGTTTGTGCTGTAAAAAAAATTTATCCAATTACTTTATTACTTATATGAATAAAAAATTCATAAATTATATTGAATATTAAGAGTCAAGTAAAAGAATTAGTTTAAAAAAATGTTATTACCTGAATATATTCCATTTTTAGCGATATTTCCATTATTCCTGGTTTGCAACTCCAATGTTAGATCAAATGCCAGAGCTCATTATTCTCTTTGTAAAGGCATTTTTTAATATTTCATAATTTTGCCATACGCTGTAGAAAATTAAATTTTCTGGTAGTGGACTCTTCTTCTACAGAAATTTCTAAATGGGAGTCAATAAGACATCGCTGCTTCATGTTAGATGAGGTTGTTTACTTCTATATCCTAAAAAGAGAAAAAAAAACACACAAAGAATCTATTTTTAAAGTAAAAAAAGTAAAGTATAATGTTTTGTGTCTCCTCAAAAACTTTTGAGGTTATACTCGTACTTATCTTACAAATATGGCCCAGTGATGCTTCTACAATTATTTATAACAAAGAAACTGTAAAGATTTGCTGTCAGTGATACCTACACGTCCATGTTTATGCTAGACTGCCAGATGAGTGTTGCAGTTTGCAATATCCTTGAAATCTGTGATAACACCCGATGTCTAGATGAGCTCTGACATAATTTGCCGTTGATAGCCAATTGACATAACCATTTGTCAGCTAAAGTGCAAGTATATATCACTGACAGCAACAACTCCACAAGGCTTGATGAAATTGAACTTCAGACAATAACAGTTTTTGTTATAAATATATTACACATATATATTTTTTGTATGCTAAGCAGGCTTGTCGCTTTCATGTATAGATACATCTTGAAACTCATAGCAATTCAAAACTCTTCTCAATTGAACTATATCCTATAAGTAGTGAGCTAAACTCAATTATCTGGCTTTTATCTTTCTTGGAAAAAAATATGTATTTATTTTTATCCGATATGCTTCTTCCTTAAAATACTTAATTAAATCTTGCCACTGCATATATGTTTTTCTGTATTTACTTTCATACAGCATTCCTATATTGAACTGAAGATACTTCCCAAATTTCAACAAAACTGTCACTGCACGCTTGTACTATAATTACACTTATAAATACTTTTCTGATATATATCTTCACATATAATACATTAAATTTTCATTCCTAAATTCACTTATGAATACAAATAATTAAACACTAATAAAAAAACCTTTCTTCATGAGGAAGCAAAAACTCTGCAAAACTACCTGTTGAAATCACATTGTTATGTATCTTTGCTTATATGAACTGTCAGCTGTGCAACTGTGTTTACACTGATATTAGCAGACAAGTTATGTATAGGCACAAAAGGGCGTATTCATATAGTAAATTGCTGTCACAAGACGATTCCACTGGATTTCGAATTCCACAATATGGTTTTTTTTTTTTATTTTTATAATAAATTCCGTATGTAAATGTAATTATTTTGTTATCCTTATACTAATATGGCTTAAATAATGTTTTTGATATTTTATAACAAATTTAAGAAAACATTTTCGTATCAGAAGCGTTAAAGCATAAAAAAGGCAAAATAAAAAAGAAAATCAATTTTTTCGTCATTCCCAAGCAGAAATGATCTTCTATAATAAAAGTTCAATAACCGATATAAAAGTTTATAACCGATATTAGCCGATTATAAAGTCAGAATTTCAGACTTTTATAAAAGTTGAAAACTGTTATAAATAGTTATAAATAGTTATTTACTTTTATAAGTTTTTTGGATCGTCGTGAAAATTTGAATCTTTGATCAGTAAAAAAGTTAGTAACTGATAATAACTGATAATAACTTTTCCGAATGTTTACTAATTAGTACTAATTGAAATTTATAATTATTTGTATTTTGGAATTATATCCATACTAATAATATTTCTTTCATACATAAAGTGAATAATTAATAAACTTTTTGAAACTATTAATAACTTTATTATTATTAAATAAAAAAACTTTATAACAGATAATAACTTTTTGTTGATTGATTTTATGGTTCTGCGCCACGGCCCAAAAAAGTAAATCAAAGTTTATTACTGTTATAAACTTTTTTTAGCTGTTCATAACAGAAAAAAAATGTTTATAACTTTTATAAACTGTTACTGTAGTCTGAAATTCTACCTTTATAAACAGTTATTACCAGTTATAAACTTTTTTAAAAATTATTTATTCTTATTATTCATTATTTACTAAGTTTTATCTCCGCCTCGGTTTTAAAGATAGTAAGCTCCTTCGGCCATATCATGCACTTTAAATTATTGTTAATGTTTGATCCAAACTAGTTTGTTTAGGTTAAGAATAACATATACCGGGTGTCCCATTTTAAAACCACCAGGCAAATATCTCGAAAACTAAGGGAGATGGAAAAAAACTTTTAATACAAAAGTTGTAGGGTTCAGAGGGGTCCAACTGATCGTGACCTTGGTTATGACCTTGTGGTCAATGATCAAGGTCATTTGAAGGTCAAATCGATTTTTCCAAATGGAAACCCCCATTTTTGACCTCGTAAATGGAAAGAGCGGAAAATTTTACGTTCAGATATGTCCTTGAGTCAAGGCCATGGTCATGGTCATGGTCATGTTTAAAATCAAAATCAATCAACGCATCCAAACATTCCCATAATTACGCATACGAGTGTTAAATACAGAAGTTGTAGGGTTCGGAGCGGCCCAACTGATCGTGACCTTGGCTATGACCTTGAGGTCAATGATCAAGGTCATTTGAAGGTCAAATCGATTTTTTCAAATGGGAACCCCTATTTTTGACCTCGTAAATGGAAAGAACGGAAAATTTTACTATCTTTACTATTATCAATATTTACCAGGGTTAACCACTTATATCAAATAATAACAAAAGTTAATAAGTGTTGACCACCTGTATCCAATAGTGACCGGTAGTATTCAGCATTGATCGGTAATAGTCAATAATTATTACTGTTTACATCAAATTGTTTTCAAATTGAGCACACTTATATTGGCACAGAAAATTAAACTTTTTCGTTTTAAAATATTGTATAGTATAATAACATATTATTTCTTTTGTGGTGTGTTTTGATAAATAATTGCATTTACAACTAAAAAAGAATGCCTGACTATTCTGCTAATGAAATAGTTGACATTCTTCTTATTTTAGGAGAATGTCGACGAAACTATCGAGAGGCAAGCAGATTGTATCGTGCTCGGTTCCCTCAACGACAACATCCTGATCATACTGTAATACGTGACATTGACCTGCGCGGTCGACAAGGAAACTTCGTTCGAAGAAGGAGGACACTGAATGAACACGATTATGAAAATAATCCTCGCTTTCTTGTTGTTCTAGCCATGGTACATTTAAATGTTCATGTCAGTTTACGCGAAATCGAGTTAACAATGGGTATTCCAAGATCTACGGCCAGTAGATATTTACGATATGCGCGTTACCATCCTTACCACATTACTCTAAATCAAGCTTTAACTGTGGAAGATTATCGACGGAGAATAACATTTTGCCAATGGGCAACACAACAAATTACTGATGATGAAAATTTCTTTAACAATGTTCTTTTTAGCGACGAGGCTACATTTCAGAGTACTGGTATGTTGAATCGCCATAATTGCCACTACTGGTCTCCTGTTAATCCTCATTGGATGCGAGAAGTTGATCATCAGCATCGCTGGAATGTAACGGTATGGTGTGGTATTATT
Organism: Torymus aiolomorphi; assembly: GCA_036365515.1. Classification (NCBI taxonomy): domain Eukaryota; kingdom Metazoa; phylum Arthropoda; class Insecta; order Hymenoptera; family Torymidae; genus Torymus; species Torymus aiolomorphi. The sequence goes on along the minus strand of CM070873.1, from coordinate 237,538,899 downwards.
AACGGATGTCTGATTGGACCTTATTTTTTGAAGGTCACGTAACTCAACATACTTATTTACAGTTGCTGAGAGACGAGCTGCCACTCTTTCTAGAAAACGTTGATCTCCATACAAGGGCCAGAATGTGGCTACAACAAGATGGTGCTCCTCCACATTATGCCAGAATTGTCAGAGATTTTCTTAATGAAAGGTTTAACGGTCGATGGATTGGTAGAGGAGGTCCCGTAGCATGGCCACCAAGATCTCCAGATCTGACATCTCCAGATTTTTATTTATGGGGCTTCCTAAAAAATACAGTCTACCGCAACAGGCCAACTACAAGAGATGACATGATTCAAAGGATTACACAAATCTGCTTAAGTATTCCACGTCAAGTATTATTAAATACTGTTAGAAACTTTAAAAGGAGAATAGAATGTTGTCAACAAGTAAATGTTGCAACTTTTGAGCATCTTCTTCAGTAAATGGTGACCGAAACACTTGGATCCTATGACTAAATACACATGAACGTGGAATTTTCCAATGAATTTTTAGCTGGCCTGATCATCCCCGACCTTGCCTTAACTGGCCGGGTCATCTCCGACCTTGCCTTAACTGGCCGGGTCATCTCCGACCTTGCCTTAACTGACCGGGTCATCTCCGACCTTGCTTTAACTGGCCGGGTCATCTCCGACCTTGCCTTAACTGGCCGGGTCATCTCCGACCTTGCCTTAACTGGCCGGGTAATCTCCGACCTTGCCTTAGGTGACCGGGTCATCTCCGACTTTGCTCTTAACTGCACGGTAACTGACCATAACTTTGACCATGACCTTGACCCAAGGTCATATCAGAATTTTTCGGTTTTTCTATTTACGAGGTCAAAAGTGAGGGTTGCCATTAAACAAAATTGATTTAACCTTCAAACGACATCATCCTTGACCTCAAGTTCATGGTCAAGGTCACGATCAGTTGGGCCCCTCCGAACACTAAAACTTCTGTATTTAACACTCGTATGCGTAATTATGGGAATGTTTGGATGCGTTGATTGATTTTGATTTTAAACATGACCATGACCATGACCATGACCTTGACTCAAGGACATATCTGAACGTAAAATTTTCCGCTCTTTCCATTTGCGAGGTCAAAAGTGGGGGTTCCCATTTGAAAAAATCGATTTGACCTTCAAATGAACTTGATCATTGACCTCAAGGTCATAACCAAGGTCACGATCAGTTGGGCCCCTTTGAACCCTACAACTTTTGTATTAAAAGTTTTTTTCCATCTCCCTTAGTTTTCGAGATATTTGCCTGGTGGTTTTAAAATGGGACACCCGGTATAATTGAAAAATTCAATAAAAAAATTTTATTTTAAAACATTTTTAGCTATAAGACCGCCTTAAAACGAAAATATAGATAATGTTTTAAAACAAGGTTCAGAGTATATTTTTATGTTATTTTTATACTATCAAAAACGCCCCTTTGGTTTTGACGATGCTTAATTATTTAATCATGCAATATTAGATGTATACCACTACATTTAATGAATTTTACCATGATATTTTAGAATATACCTGAATGAAAAAAAGAAATATACGAGGTCCACGCATATCATGGAATTGCGGAGATGTGTAACAATAAGCAAGACAATTATTTAAACCATTTTTAAACCCAAGTAGGTGGGGGATATAAGGTCCACGCATATAAGGGAATCATGAAGACATAACAAAATAAGCAAAACGATTATTTACATAATTTTTGTACCCAAGTAGCAGGGGGACGCGAGGTCTACTCATTTTTGAAAATTACGTAGACGTGCAACAAAAAGCAAAACTATTATTTGAATAATTTTGAAACCCAAGTCACCGGGGGACACCAGGTCCACGCATATTAGGGAATTACGTAGATGTGCAACAATAAGGCAGACTACTAATTAAACAACTTTGAAAGCAAATTTGCCGAGGGACTCGAGGTCCACACATATCAGGAAATGACGTAGACGTGCAACAATAAGCAAGACCATTATTTAAACAATTTGTAAACCAAATTAATCAGTGCCGCAAGGTCCAAGCATATAAGGGAGTTAGGTAGACATAACAAAATAAGAAAAACGATTATTTAAATAATTTTCAACCCAAGTAGCCGGGGAGGCAAGGTCCACGCATCATAGGAAATTACGTAGACGAACAACAATGAGCAAAAATATTATTTAAATAATTTTTGAACTCAAGTAGCCGGGGGACGCGAGATCCACGCATATTAGGGAATTACGTAGACGTGTAACAATAAGGAAGACAATTATTTAAACAATTTTTAAACCAAAGTCGCCAAGGGACGCGAGGCCCACGCATATCAGGGAATAGCGAAGACGTGTAACAATAAGCAAGACAATTATTTAAACCATTTTTAAACACAAGTAGGTGGGGGATATAAGGTCCACGCATGTAAGGGAGTCATGAAGATATAGCAAAATAAGCAAAACGATTATTTAAATAATTTTTGAACCCAAGTAGCCGGGGGACGCGAGGTCTATCTACCCATTTTTGGAAATTATGTGGATGTGCAACAAAAAGCAAAACTGTTATTTAAATAATTTTGAAACCCAAGTCGCCGGGGGACACGAGGTTCACGCATATTAGGGAATTACGTAGATGTGCAACAATAAGGCATACTATTAATTAAACAATTTGTAAACCAAATTAATCAATGAGACGAGGTCCAAGCATATAAGGGAGTCACGTAGACATAACAAATTAAGAAAAATGATTATTTAAATAATTTTCAACCCAAATAGGCGGGGGAGGAAAAGTCCACGCATCTTAGGAAATTACGTAGATGGATAACAATGAGCATGAGCCAAAAAATATTATTTGAATAATTTTTGAACCCCAGTAGCCGGGGGACGCGAGGTCCACACATATTATGAAATTACGTAGTTTTGCAACAATAAACAACACAATTATTTAAACCATTTTTAAACCCAAGCAGGTGGGGGATATAAGGTACACGCATATAAAGTAGTGATGTAGACATAAAAAAAAAGCAAAACGAATATTTAAACTATTTTAAACCCAAGTAGGCGGAGGTTATGAGGTCAACGAATATTAGGAAATGGCGAAGATGTGCAACAATAAGCAAGACAATTATTTAAACAATTTTAAAACAAAGTAGGAGGTGCAAATGAGGTTCACGAATATTAGGGAATCACGCAGATGTGCAACAATAAGGAAGACCATTCTTTAAACAATTTGTAAACGCAAGTTGCCGCGGGAGGCAAGGTACACGAATATTAGGAAATTACGTAGACGGACAACCCTTATCAAAAATATTATTTAAATAATTTTTGAAACCAAGTAACCGGCGGTCGCGAGATCCACGCACATTATGGAATTACGTAGACGTGCAACAATAAGGCAGACTATTATTTCAAAAACTTTTAAAGCAAATTTGCCGAGGGACGCGAGGTCCACGCATATCAGGGAATGACATAGACGTGCAACAATAAGCAAGATAATTATTTAAACCATATTTAAACCAAACTAGGTGGGGGATATCCCTACTGAAAAGAACTACATGGGATCCCACGTGGAATCCCACACGAGATCCCACGTGTGAATTTGATATGGGATCCCATGTGGCATCCCACGTTTAAACTCGAAGCATGAATTCCCATATGAGATCCCACAAGAGATCCCACATGGGATCTCATGTGGGATATCATGCGTTTAACTTGAGTACGGGATCTCATGCAGATATGGCGTAAAACTTTGAGTCCCCCATTGTAAGTAACGGAGTTATCAAAAACAAGGCAAGCCTTGTAATTAGGACGCTTCACAAAGAGTGATTTGAACGGTTGACTTTCACGCCTTATATACTCTTGGCCGTCCAACTTATCCACAGATAGCACTACCGAAGCACCGCATAGCGGATAAATAGCCGAAGCTTACTTATGAAGAGCCGTCCATCACAAGTTCTGATTTGTCACCGCGATGCGGCGTTCCGATAGCGCTTTCTGTGAATACACTGGATGGCGAAGAGTATATAAGCCGTGTAAGTCAGCCGTTCAAATAACTCTTTACGAAGAGTCCTAATTACAGGGCTTGCCTTGTTTTTGATATCCCCGTTACTCACAATGGGGGACTCAATGTTTTACGCCATATTTGCATGAGATCCCGTACTCAAGTTAAACGCATGATATCCCACATGAGATCCTATGTGGGATCTCTTGTGGGATCTCATGTGGGAATTCATGCTTCGAGTTCAAACGTGGGATGCCACATGGGATCCCATATCAAATTCACACGTGGGATATCTCGTGTGGGATTCCACGTGGGATCCTATGTGGGATCCCATGTGGTTTTTTTCAGTAGGGATGAGGTTCACGGATATAAGGGACTCATGTAGATATGATAAACAAGCGTAACAATTATTTAAGTAATTATATACCCAAGTAAGCGGGGGATTAAATATCCACGCATATTAGGAAAATGCAAAGATGTACAATAATAAGCAAGACAATTATTTAAACCATTTTTAAACCCAAATAGTAGGGGGATATGAGGTCCACGAATACTAGGGAATTACGACGATATGCAACAATAAGCAAGAAATTATTTAAACCGTTTTTAAAGCCAATTAGGTTGGGGATATAAGGCACACGCATATAAGGGAGTCATGTAGACATAATAAAATCAGCAAATCGATTATTTAAATAATTTTCTAATTCATGTAGCCGTGGGATGCGAGGTCCACGCATATACCTGAGTTACGTTGACCAGCGATGTAAGCAAGACTTTTAGTTCTTAAATTTCTTTAAATCTTTAAATTCTTAACCTCTACAACTCGACTCCCTTATGTACGTGGACCTCATATGGCCGGCCTACATAGGTTTAAAATTATTTAAATAGTGGTCTTGATTATTGTTGCACATCACCGTAATTCCGTAATATGCGTGGACCACACGAGCCCCGTCTATATGGGTTTAACATTGTTGAAACAAAATTAAAATAATGGTCTTGCTTATTATTGCACATCATCGCAATTCCCTAGTATTCGTGGACCTCATGTCCCCCTCCTACTTGAGTTTAAAAATGGTTTAAATAATTGTCTTGCTTATTTTGCACATCTTCGCATTTTCCTAATATTCGGGGACATTTAATCCCCCGCTTACTGGGGTTTAAAATTATTTAAATATTCGTTACGCTTTTTTATCATGTCTACATGACTCCCTTATATACGTGGACGTTACATCCCCGACCTACTTGGGTTTAAATATGGTTTGAATAATTATCTTCCTTATTGAGTCACGTCTCCGCCATTCCCTGATACGCGTGCAGGACCTCAGGTCCCTTGGCAAATTTGCTTTAAAAATTGTTTAAATAATAGTCTGCCTTATTGTTACACGTCTAGGTAATTTCCTAACATGCGTGGATCTCGTATCCCTCGCCTACTTGTGTTTCAAAATTATTTAAATAATCGTTTTGCTTTTTTTTCATGTTTTAATGACTCCCTTATATGCGTTGACGTTATATCCCCACCTACTTTTAAAAATGGATTCAATAATGGTCTTGCTTATTGTTGCACATCTACGTGATTCCCTAATATTCGTGAACCCCATGTCCCCATCGTACTTGGGTTTAAAATTGTTTAAAGAATTGTCTTGCTTATTGTTGCCCATATTCGTAATTCCCTAATATGGGTGAAACTCCTAACCCCCGCCTACATGGGTTTAAAATTGTTTAAATAATTGTCTTGCTTCTTGTTGCGCATTTACGTCATTTCCTGATATGCGTGGACCTCGTATCGCCCACATACTTGGGTTTAAAAATGGTTTCAATAATGGTCTTGCTTAGTGTTGCACATCTACCTGATTCCCTAATATACGTGAACCTCATGTCTCCATCCAACTTGGGTTTAAAATGGTATAAATAATTGTCTTGCTTATTGTTGCAAAACTACGTAATTTCCTAATGTGCGTGGACCTTGAATCTCTTGGATACATGGGTTTAAAAATTATTTAAATAATAGTTTTGCTTATTTTGTTCCCACTACCACCTGGGTTTAAAATTGTTTAAATAATTTTCTTTCTTATTGTTGCAGGTCTACGTCATTCCCTGATATGCGTGAACCTCGCGTTCCTCGGCAAATTTTCTTTAAAAATTGTTTAAATAATAGTCTGCTTCATTGTTGCACGTCTACGTAATTCCATAATATGCTTGGGCCTTGACTCCCCCGGCTACTTAAGTTTAAAAATTATTTAAATATTCGTTTTGCTTTTCTTTCATGTCTACATGACTCTTTTATATGCGTGTATCTTATATCCTCCACCTGCTTGGGTTTAAAAATGGTTAAAATAATTGTCTTGCTTACAGTTGCAAATCTTCGTAATTCGCTAATATTTGTGAACCTCATGTCTACTCCTACTTAGGTTTAACATTGTTTAAATAATGGTCTTGCTTATTGTTGCACATTTTCGCATTTTCCTAATATGCGTGGACATTTAATCCCCCACTTACTTGGGTATATAATTATTTAAATAATCGTTACACTTGTTTATCATATCTACATGAGTCCCTTATATGCGTGGACCTTATATCCCCCACCTACTTCGGTTTAAATATGGTTTAAATAATTATCTTGCTTATTGTTGCACGACTACGTCATTCCCTGATATGCGTGGACCTCGCGTTCCTCGGCAAACTTGCTTTAAAAATTGTTTAAATAATAGTCTGCTTCATTGTTGCACGTCTACGTAATTCCATAATATGCTTGGACCTTGACAACCCCCGGCTACTTAGGTTTAAAAATTATTTAAATATTCATTTTGGTTTTCTTTCATGTCTACATGACTCTTTTATATGCGTTTATCTTATATCCCCCACCTGCTTGGGTTAAAAAATGGTTAAAATAATTGTCTTGCTTACAGTTGTACATCTTCGCAATTCGCTAATATTTGTGAACCTCATGTCCACTCCTACTTAGATATAAAATTGTTTAAATAATGGTCTTGCTTATTGTTGCACATTTTCACAATTTTCTAATATGCGTGGACCTCACAAGCCCCGCCTACTTGCGATTAAAAATTATTTAAATAATCGTTTTGCTTTTTTTCATATCTACATGACTCCCTTATATGCGTGGATCTTATATCTCTGACCTACTTAGGTTTAAAAATGATTTAAATAATTGTCTTGCTTATTGTTGCACAACATCGCAATTCGCTAATATTCGTGAATATCATGACCCCTCCTACTTACGTTTAAAATTATTTAAATAATTATCTTACTTATTGTTGCACGACTACGTCATTCCCTGATATGCATGGACCTCGCGTTCCTCGGCAAATTTTCTTTAAAAATTGTGTAAATAATAGTCTGCTTCATTGTTGTACGTGTACGTAATTCCATAATATGCTTGGACCTTGACAACCTCCGCCTACTTGGGTTTAATAATTATTTAAATAGTCGTTTTGCTTTTTTTCCTGTCTACATGACTCCCTTCTATGCCTGGACCGTATATCCCCCAGCTACTTGGGTTTAAAAATGGTTTAAATAATTGTCTTTCTTATTGTTGCATGTCTACGTAATTCCCTAATCTGCGAGGACCTCGTATCCCACGGCTACATGAATTTAAAAATTATTAAAATAATAGTTTTGCTTGTTTTATTATGTCTAGATGGCTCCTTTATATGCGGGGACCTGATGTCCCCAACCTACTTGGGTTTAAAAATGGTTTAAATAATTTCTTATTGTTGCACATCTTCGTAACTCCTTAATATGCGTTGACCTCACGTCCCCCGGCTAGTTAGGTTTAAAAATAAGTAAAATAATGGTTTTGCTTTTTTTTCATTTCTATATGACTCTTTTATATGCGTGGATCTTATATCAGCCGCCTACTTGTATTTAAATTGTTTAAACAATTGACTTGCTTATTGTTGCATAACTACGAAATTCCCTAATATGCGTGGACCTCGCCTCCTTCGGCAACTTTTGTTTAAAAATTGTTTAAATAATTGTCTTGCTTATTGTTGCACGTGTACGTTATTTCCTAATATGCGTGGACCTAGATCTTAGGGAACACACATATTAGGGAATTACGCCGACGTATAAAAATAAGCAAAACCTTTATTTAAATAATTTTTAAACCCAAGTATCCAGAGGACGCAGGTCCACCCATATTAGGAAATTGCGAAATTTTGCAATGATAAGCAAGACATCTATTTAAACTGTAACGGGATGGCTTCTGGGGTAAAATCCCAAAAAGCCACAGGCCAGCGATGCCCTAGAACACGGTGCCGCGGGTGTCAGACTAAAATGACTTGCTCGGGGATCTGCTCCTGGAATCCCGAAAACAACGCGAAGATCGCAGGCGAACTTCGCTTTCCAACTAATTGGATCGCTGAGTTAAAAGCGCGCGCTCAAAGTGTAAAGCGCGCGGCCGCTACGCTCAGATATGAAAACGACCAGCGGAGTCGTTTTCCCGCGGAGGCGGCGGTATCCGGGACAAGGTTAGTTTAAGGTCGATAAATGAAGAATAGCCTCAATTATTTCACAGCACAATAACAAGGTCTGTTCTAATTAATCATTTACATCAAAAACGCGTCGCGTTGCGCGCCGACAAGAAGACGGGATCCGCCGCTCGGCGCGGGCGGATCAAGGTATCTATTTTCGCTGGGCCGGTGAACGTACCACCGGCCACTCGCCGCTGCGAGTCGAAAATACACAACTAAATCGCTGCGCGGGAAGTACAAAGAGGCTTACCGGGAGAGGAGTGCACTCCTCTTGTCGCTCGCTCACGAATCCGCTCCTGCGTCAGGCCTTATCCTCCGGTCGACTTCGAAGTGTTCAGGCCGAGTCCTAACATCCAGCCTTCACCTACAGACGCTTCGGACCCCAGGAGTGGCTCGGATTGTTCACGTGCGCTGCTCTCCGTGGACGGTACGTGGACGGGCGCTGCTCTGCACCGGTAAGGACGCACGATACCGTTTTCTTCGCGGACGATCAAATTAACTCGCGTACGCGCGGTTTGACAGCCCGAGAGAATCTGATTCAAAAATGAATCGAGCGCGACTTTGCAACCGCCAAAGTCGCGCAGCCCCCCGCGCAGATCGCGAATACATCGGTCGAGCGATGTCAACAAATGCTCGAGATGCGTGAATTCACGGGAACGAGAGTCAAACGAGTTCGATAGAATACGGAGAACCGAGATTCTTATTTTCTCCGCATTTTATCCTGGAACTCCGTTATAAAACAATTTTTAAACCGAAGCACGTGGGGGATATAAGGTACACGCATATAAATGACTCATGTAGACATGAAAAAAAACCAAAACACAAGTAGCCGAAGAGGCAAGGTTTACGCATATTGGGAAATTACGTAGACGTGCAATAAGCAGGCAGACTTATATTTATACAATTTTTAAGCCAAATTTGCCGAGGGACGTGAGGACCACGCATATCAGGGAATGACGTAGACGTTCAGCAAGAAGCAAGACAATTATTTAAACAATTTTAAACCAAAGTAGGCGGGGGTTATGATGTTCACGCCTATTAGGGAATTACGAACATGTGCAACAATAAGCAAGACAATTATTTAAACAATTTTAGTCCCAAGTAGGAGGGGGACATGAGGTCTACGAATATTGGGGAATCACGTAGATGCGCAACAATAAGCAAGACCATTATTTAAACAATTTGTAAACCATACTAGCCTGGGACGTGAGGTCCAAGCATATAAGGGAGTCATGTAGACATAACAAAATAAGAAAAACGATTACTTAAATAATTTTCAACCCAACTAGCTGGGGGAGGCAAGGTCCACGCATATAGACATAGTCATAATGGTAACGGGGACGGTCAGCGGCCACTTTCGGGGACTTGCCTTCCTAGCACTCAGGCCGAAGCCCATTATGCTTTACCCACCTTTGCCTTGATCAGTGCGATTGCTTTGCACATCGATGCTAAATCAAGTTCTCTAAGATAGTGTGGTTCCGTGTGGTTCCAGGAAGAAGAGTCCCCAAACCCTCCGTCTGATTGCGACCATCACTGGGCAGCGACGCAGTAGGTGAGCTGATGTCTCCTCCTCTTCCCCACAACTCCTGCACCGATCCATATTCACGAGATCTATCCTATATAGGTGGTGTCCGACTTCACAGTGGCCTGACAACCTTTCTACCGCTGCTTTGATGCTTCTCCTGGGGAGCCTTAGCATCTCCTTAAACCAAGCGGTTGGAGCCTCTTCCCCCAATAGGATCCTCGCAATACGCTCTCTGCCATCGGTACCCTGCGGTACAGCGCCCGGCATCGAGTTACGCCTCTTTTTGCCAGACGATCCGCCTTTTCATTGCCTATTACTTCCTCGTGCCCTGGTACCCAATACAGACTAACCCTGTTCACGGAGCATAGCCTATCAAATGCTACCCTGCAGCGCCACGCCTCTTCCGAGCAAAACTATACTCTGAACCTTGTTTTAAAGCATTATCTATATTTTAGTTTTAAGGCGGTCTTATACCTAATAATGTTTTAAAATAAAAATTTTTGATTGAATCTTTCGATTATATATGTTATTCTGAACCTAAACAAACTAGTTTGGATCAAACATTAACAAAAATTTAAGGTGCATGATATGGCCGAAGGAGCTTACTATCTTTAAAAGCCAGGCGGAGATAAAATTTAGTAAATAATGAATAAGAATATATAATTTTTAAAAAAGTTGATAACTGGTAATAACTGTTTATAAAGGTAGAATTTCAGATTACAGTAACAGTTTATAAAAGTTATAAAATTTTTTTTCTGTTATGAACAGCTAAAAAAAGTTTATAACAGTAATAAACTTTGATTGACTTTTTTGGGCCCTGGCGCAGAACTATAAAATCAATCAACAAAAAGTCATTGTCTGTTATAAATTTTTTTTATTTAATAATAATATAGTTATTAATAGTTTCAAAAAGTTTATTAATTATTCACTTTATGTATGAAAGAAATTTCATTAGTATGGATATAATTCCAAAATACAAATAATTATAAATTTCAATTAGTACTAATTAGTAAACATTCGGAAAAGTTATTAACAGTTATTATCAGTTACTAACTTTTTTTACTGATCAAAGATTTAAATTTTCACGACGATCCAAAAAACTTATAAAAGTAAATAACTATTTATAACTATTTATAGCAGTTTTAAACTTTTATAAAAGTCTGAAATTCTGACTTTATAATCTGCTAATATCGGTTATAAACTTTTATATCGGTTATTGAACTTTTATTATAGAAGATCATTTCTGCTTGGGAATGACGAAAAAATTGATTTTCTTTTTTATTTTGCCTTTTTTTATGCTTTAACGCTTCTGATACGAAAATGTTTTCTTAAATGTGTTATAAAATATCAAAAACATTATTTAAGCCATATTAGTATAAGGATAACAAAATAATTAAATTTACATACGGAATTTATTATAAAAATAAAAAAAAATAAACCACATTGTGGAATTCGAAATCCAGTGGAATCGTCTTGTGACAGCAATTTACTATATGAATACGCCCTTTTGTGCCTATACATAACTTGTCTGCTAATATCAGTGTAAACACAGTTGCACAGCTGACGACAGTTCATATAAGCAAAGATACATAACAATGTGATTTCAACAGGTTGTTTTGCAGAGTTTTTGCTTCCTCATGAAGAAAGGTTTTTTTATTAGTGTTTAATTATTTGTATTCATAAGTGAATTTAGGAATGAAAATTTAATGTATTATATGTGAAGATATATATCAGAAAAGTATTTATAAGTGTAATTATAGTACAAGCGTGCAGTGACAGTTTTGTTGAAATTTGGGAAGTATCTTCAGTTCAATATAGGAATGCTGTATGAAAGTAAATACAGAAAAACATATATGCAGTGGCAAGATTTAATTAAGTATTTTAAGGAAGAAGCAGTAATAATTCTTATCCGATAAAAATAAATACATATTTTTTCCAAGAAAGGTAAAAGCCAGATAATTGAGTTTAGCTCACTACTTATAGGATATAGTTCAATTGAGAAGAGTTTTGAATTACTATAAGTTTCAAGATGTATCTATACATGAAAGCGACAAGCCTGCTTAGCATACAAGAAATATATATGTGTAATATATTTATAACAAAAACTGTTATTGTCTGAAGTTCAATTTCATCAAGCCTTGTGGAGTTGTTGCTGTCAGTGATATATACTTGCACTTTAGCTGACAAATGGTTATGTCAATTGGCTATCAACGGCAAATTATGTCAGAGCTCATCTAGACATCGGGTGTTATCACAGATTTCAAGGATATTGCAAACTGCAACACTCATCTGGCAGTCTAGCATAAACATGGACGTGTAGGTATCACTGACAGCAAATCTTTATAGTTTCTTTGTTATAAATAATTTTAGAAGCATCACTGGGCCATATTTGTAAGATAAGTACGAGTATAACCTCAAAAGTTTTTGAGGAGACACAAAACATTATACTTTACTTTTTTTACTTTAAAAATAGATTCTTTGTGTGTTTTTTTTCTCTTTTTAGGATATAGAAATAAACAACCTCATCTAACATGAAGCAGCGATGTCTTATTGACTCCCATTTAGAAATTTCTCTAGAAGAAGAGTCCACTACAAGAAAATTTAATTTTCTACAGCGTATGGCAAAATTATGAAATATTAAAAAATGCCTTTACAAAGAGAATAATGAGCTCTGGCATTTGATCTAACATTGGAGTTGCAAACCAGGAATAATGGAAATATCGCTAAAAATGGAATATATTCAGGTAATAACATTTTTTTAAACTAATTCTTTTACTTGACTCTTAATATTCAATATAATTTATGAATTTTTTATTCATATAAGTAATAAAGTAATTGGATAAATTTTTTTACAGCACAAACAGTAGAAAATGGAAGAAAATGTGAATACCGTACATATGTTTCAGATTTTCTTTTAAAATAGAATGGCTGCAGCTTTTTTCTGGGAAGGTGTTAGGGGCTATTACAACTCTGTAGAGGTTCATGGTGAGGTATTACCTACAACCTCTGCAAGTTTCTAGGAAATTGGTGTTCCGGAACCCTGAGCCTCTCCTAGCGAGTAAAATTGGTCTTTAATTTTATATAGCCTGGTTCTGATAGTGGATGTACAGGAGTAGTTGCGGTATTGAAAGGAAATGAATTATATGTAGCAAATGCAGGTGATTCTAGATGCGTTCTTTGCAGAAATAGTAAAGCTATTGAATTAAGTTTTGACCACAAACCAGAAGATCAAACAGAAATAGAAGAAATAGTCAAAGCTGGTGGAAAAGGTACTGCTGATGGTAGAGTTAATGGTGAACTCAATTTATCAAGAGCACTCAGTGATCACGCTTACAAAAGAAACAAAGATTTACCGCCGAAAGAGCAAATGATATCAGCATTACCAGACATTAAGATTATCACGTTAGATTTAGAAAAAGATGAGTTTGTGGTACTATCATGCGACGGTATTTGGAATTTTATGTCAATGCTCCATTAATATGAAGGCTCAATGTTTTTTAAATTTGCATAAGTTTGTAAAATTATTTTTAAGCTATGATCTTATAACCAAGTGAACTATGCAAAGACACCAAGCCTCTTATTAAGAAAATATTAAATCTCTTTTATTTCATTAATGAAACTATCGCTCTTTTATTAGGTACATATTTAACGTGTACATATTTATAAAACTTATAGCCTGTACAATTTTGTACTTGTAATTTGAAACAAGACATATTTTATTTTTATTGTTATAAATAAAGTTTATTTTTGAATCCCTGTCAAAGTGTTGTATCCAGTATGAATGTGTGACAATTGTTATGTACGTAATGATAATAATGAACTACGACGATTCTTGAAAGTTTGTTGTAAATTCTAAAATTATAAAGAGCAATTTGTAAGTCCTATAGCTGGCATTGTAGTGTACACGTTTTTCTGAAATGAAAAAAAAACTCACAAAGTATATATTCAAATTATTTTTATTCATCCTATCCTAAATTAGAAATTTCAATAACAGTTAATAACTTTAAAAATTACTTAAAACTGTTTGTAACTGTTTCAAACTGTTTATAAATTTTACAAAATGTAGGATTTTGGACACATTTTCAAATAGTTTTTACAAGTTTGAAACAGTTTAAAAAAGTTTCAAATAATTTCCAATGATATTTAAAATGAATTAATAATTGGTAATTAATTAAACTATTATGAACTAATAATAATAATTAATTAAACTAATGACATTTGAGAATTACATTTATGAATGATATTTTGAATAATATTTAAGAAGTATTAATAATATATAATTAATTTAACTATTATTATAACTATTATTACAAACTGTTAAAAACTGTTACAAACAATTATAAATTTCATAACATTTTTGAACAGTTTATAACTCTTACTAACAGTTTTTAACTTTGGAACAAAATTATTTCCGCCAGCAAAAACTACAAAATTATTCGAACAAAATAAGTAATACAGATCTGAATTCTCTCCATAGCTGATAAAATATGTTTCTGTATGTTAACATCATCTTATGTTCACCATAAATTTCATCAAATTATCTTTAATGTAAAAAGGAAAACTCAACAGAACGCTCGATTCTTTGCTATAATATCTGCTCTCTTCGCCGCGGTCTGCCGGAGCAGCGCTCTGAACTTAGTCAAATGATTCCGTTCTGGTTCGCTCTGAAGTTAATCAAATGATTCCGTTTCACCGGGAGAATCCTCGCGCCCTGGGGTGCCTTTTCCTATCCCTGATTAAAAAAAAATATTAAATCCTATTGGATCCTATTAAATTCCCTATATAGTCCATGTATTAAGTCAGTAAAAAATCCTCATTAAAGTCGATTCAACTAACAGCTTTTTAAAGGAATGAATGGGTTTTTTTAATCAGGGATGGGCTTTGCCGGCTTTGCCTTTGCGCAGCAGCGCAGTTGCGTTTCTGCTTCTACTCACGTCTATCTTCGTTAAAAATCAAAATCAAAGCAAAATTGTAAACATGGCACTACTTTTTTAAAAATCGTCATTACGTTGAAATTAGTACATTTTGACGATTTAATGATTTTTAAATTGATTTTTAAAGCTTATAATATATTCCAATTGCGAGAACTAAAAATTGATCAATTGCTTTACATAATTATTTATCGCAGTTTTAACATGAAAAACTAACTTTTGGCAGGGAGCTTACGGCCAATACAACCTTAACATTTCCATGCAGGGAGCTTACGGCCACTACAACCTTAATATTTCCATGCACAATCAGTTCCTGACAAACTAAACTTATAAAAACGATTTTTAACGCCTAAATACATCTGAAATAGTCGATTTTCGCTTATCATTTAATAGGATTTAATTTGAACATTTTTGCGTAAAACAATTTCTGGTAAGTTAAACCTGAAAGAACGATTAAAAACGCTTAAATACAATTAAAATAGTCAATTTTTGGCCATTATAGAAAATAAATAATTTTTCATGAATGAGTTACAGTTTTTGTCAAAATATAGTATAATTAGTATTTGAGATGTAACAGTTTTTGCAATGTCGAAGATATAAAGTTCTCCTGAATAGTAGCCGTCGTGCCTCATATGTAAAAACAAAGTTTTTATACAGCGGGGGTTGGCGCGCGACAGTGCGCGCAGGACAGCGCCTATAGTTAAGAATAAGATTAGATTTAGTTTTAGTTAGCGAATTACGCGACTCAAATGGGCGCATAGTTAATCTGATGTTAGTGTATTATATCAGCACTTTTACTTTTGGAAAAACTATTGGTCGGTTAACGAATTTAAAATAAAATTTAAAAAAAATTACAAGCAATAAGTTCTAAGAGAAGAAGCGGAATCTCTGGGAATATTGGTTTATGGAAAACTGTAGTGTGGCGAGATATGAGCAATATATCATTAATAATATCTCCAATATACTGCCCATACACGTGTTACGTCGAGTTTTCGAGAGAAAATCCAACTTATATGTTTCTTAAAGAGCTTTTTGCTCGGTTTAGAGTCTGGAGTTTTAATTCCAATAGCTCAAGATCGAGCCTGATACTATACTAGCCAGAGTGGAATTAAAGAGCAACAAAGGGCGCGATGCGGTTGGTGATTTAAAGATCAAGTCGTAAATTTGTTTCGTTGATTAGATTTTTTTTATTAGCAAATGTAGGCTAACAGATACAAGTGGTTAACCAGATGACCTAAGTAGTCTAGATTTACTAATATGTTTTTAGATCCCGAAATTGAAAGGTTGGAATTAATAAAAAAAACACTTGTTTTATGGGGACATAAATTTTTCGAGTTATCGATTTAATTTACATGAAATGGGGAAAAGTGAAGACAAATAATCTAGCTAAAATAGAAATAGATAGATAGCCAGGTAAATATTTACTTACTTGTGACTTTCTGCTGGAATGGCTTACCCCTCAGTAATTTGAAAAAATATGAATGGAAATTTATTCAATAAAATAATCCGATAGAAAATTTTGAAATAAAACGAATGCTAAATAAAATTTATGTTAATTGTTACTTTTATTCAAGGAAATAGTAATCAAATACAAAAACAATTTTTAAATCTTTGTAAAAACACCAAATGAACCATAAACTTGCTTTGCGGAGCAGAGTCGGAAAAAGTAAGTAGAAAAAATTGCTTGAAAAGAAAGCACGTGTGTAGCGATTGTAGTACAGAGCGAAAATTTCTGAGACCGAGAAAAATGTTAGTTTGGAAAATTTTGAATGGACCGAACTGCTTGAAGATTTTGAGTGAACTGAACGTGGGTGCGCTCGGAGGTGTAAGTAATCGGCTTGAGAATTAGGGATGCAGCCGCCTTCTCTTTATCGCAAGACTCCAGGGATGATATTGGTCGCCCAGATTTTTGGGACCACCCTCGCTCAAGATCGAATGCTAGGTTTCGTTAATGAGCCACTTATATGCAGATTCTACATAATTTAAGTACTAAACAATGTAAGTACTAAACGATTTTGGATAGCTTTCGGCTGAGTTCATTGGGCAAAATGATTGGTTCATAAATTTCAGAGATATTTGAGGCTAAAATTTTGTCAACCTCTTTTTTAAATCGTAATTTCTCGAGAACGGCTCGATGTATCAGCTCCAAATTTAT
The DNA here is from genome assembly GCA_036365515.1 of Torymus aiolomorphi. NCBI lineage: Eukaryota > Metazoa > Arthropoda > Insecta > Hymenoptera > Torymidae > Torymus > Torymus aiolomorphi. The sequence goes on along the minus strand of CM070873.1, from coordinate 237,521,804 downwards.
AGACAATTTTGTATGCGATATAGATAATATGTGTGGATTTTCATCAAGATCGTATATTATACGATTACTTTTTGAGATATTTGATAGTTAAAATTTTCATATTTTAATCATGCTGAAATTTTGTGGAGATGTAGAGTTTATATATTTATCGTATAAGTCCTTTAGGTAAAAGAATTGTCTTATGATTGTTAGAGATATTTAAGGTTAAAATTTTTTTCGTTATTTTCAAAATCGTAATTTCTCAATGAGGACTTCATGTATCAGCTTGGAATTTATAGACTATTTTGTATGCGATATAGGCAGTACCTGTGTAAAATTTCATCCAGATTATACGGTTACTTTTTGAGATATTTGATATTTAAAATTTTGGTATTTCTGAAAATGACTTTCTTTGTTGTCGCACAATAACTATATAGAATAAAATTTTTTTAATTTCTTTGAAATTTGGTGGAGATGTAGTTAGTATATTATTTATTATAAGAGTATAAGAGAAATACGTTTAACAATACTTTTAACAATACTTTTATTTATTACGTAACATTTTATTAAACTAATATTATATAGAATTAAATTTATGTATGAACGAAGGAAGAATACCCGTTTATTCCATAGTGATTTAGTGATGCGCACTGCCATTTGAACGCTATAGGTAAAATGGGCATTCAATATGCAATCAAAGTAAAACCGTAGGTTAAGTGTAATCTAGAGTTATGAAGGAGATTATTGTTTTTATGATTTGAATTTTTATCATCATTTTATTATTACTGAAAATTCTGTAACAGAAAATCATCGATGCTTCAACTATTTCAATACTTGTTGAATCTCTACGACATTCAACAGTCGAAGGGGGAAAGTGTTACGTCTGTGACGTATTCTTAAAATTAAATTTGATATTTATATTCTCATCAGTAATTTTCTGACACGCAAAACGATGTGATTGCGAATTTCTACGATACAGCCTTTCGATCACGCGACATCACGATGAAGTGAACCACCGAAATTACGAAAGTATACGCGCGTCGAAATTTTGTCTACACTCCAGCACTTTTCAATTTGAAATCGAACGGCTTACGTTTAAATAATTATTTAATTTGTTTAAAAAGATGATCTCGACTTATCGTCAAAATCATCTTTAACCTAATTTAATAGCGGTATAAAATAAGCGGTAATCGTCCGCATGGGCTGGTATCTCGCAGCCAGACCGCGAACTCCTTACCACTCCAGCCGACAAAAGGAGTAGTTAATTTGTAAGGACCAATAAGTACGAGTACAGTTCAATAAAACAGACCAATTTATCTATATTTAAAATCGCACTACTTAGACGCGTATTTTGCGAGAATCATTTCTTAACTAGTTTAACTTGATCAATTAAATAAACACATTTTATAAAATCTGGAGTTATTAAATTGAGAACCTATACCTAGAAAAGGTAAGGAATCATCATAACTAATCTATCTAATATATTAAGTATTATCCTCACCTTCTATGGCTATACTAACCAAAGATAACAGGCCTGAGGGAGTGTGGTCAGCTGATATGCGGGAGGGTGGACAACTCAAGGGTCTGTCTCTTGGCTAAGGGCCTAAGAGCGGAAGTTCTACCCAAGTACTGCTTACGCAACCTGGCGATGGCTAAGATTTGGTACAAAGACGAGAAAGACGGCATGCGGGAGGTGGTTGTTGCATCAGCCTAACTCCCTAATTTTGTAAAGCCAAGGGGCGGGACCTGTTGTTGGAGTCCGATGCTAATGCACATCATCTGGCGTGGGGCAGCTCGGACACGAACAACAGAGGCGAGAAGCTCTTGCAGTTTCTCTCCACTACCAACCTTGACTTCCTGAACAGAGGTTGTAAGCCTACTTTCCGAAATGCAAATAGGGTGGAGGTCATTGACATCACCTTAGCTATGAGAAATATGGGGCGTGCGATCACGGGCTGGAGAATCTCAGATGAGATCTCTATGTCGGATTGCAACCATATAGTTTTCGAAATCAAAGGACGCAGCACAGAATCTAGACTCTATAGAAATCCGAGGAAGACAGACTGGGCCACCTATGTTGAAGAACTGGGGGCAAAGCTCAAGTCATTTCCAGGTAAATATAGCAATCAGATTGAACTTGATCACTGCGGTGAGGTTCTAAAGAATAACATCATCAGTGCCTTTGAGAACAACTGCAGATTACGATTGAAGCCAGTGCAAAAGGGAGCACATTGGTGGAATCCAACACTGAAGGCGTTGAAGAAAAAGACCAGAAGAATTTATAATAGCTCTAAGAAAAGGAATAATCCAGCCGATAGAGAAGCTCTTAGAGATGCTCAAAGAGAGTATAAAAAGGAAATCGAAAGAGCTAAAAGCCAGAGCTGGAAAAGCTTTTGCGAGAGCATGAGCGTGTCTCTGATACCGCTAGATTGCTCAAACTGCTAAGACAACCGAAAACTTAAGGGCCTAATCTAATAAGACTTGGCTCGGGGAAATAGCTTGCTTGACGTAGACGGGGAGTTCAACCATACCACGAAAGAGAGCGTAGTGAAGGGCGCCGAGGACCATCTGGTACCCAATACGGTTAGAAGGTGGCTTTGGCGCATACTTAGTTGTAGAAGAGTGGAGACCCATTGGGGCTCACACTCAGAAGAAATAAAAGTAGGGAAGGGCTGTCCGCAAGGAGGAGTACTGTCTCTCACCATGTGGTGCTTGGTGATTGATGAACTCATCAGACTATACTGAATGAGGCAGGCTTCTTTACCCAAGCCTATGCGGACGACATCCTAATACTAGTGAAAGCCGACGACGAGTACGTACTTGCAGGACTAATGCAACATGTGTGAGTCTATCAGGCTATCGGTGAATCCAGATAAAGTTAACATGATTTGGTTCATCAGAAGATACAAGGCCAAACATATTAGGGGAGTGCAGGACAGGTTTCAAGAAAATGGAATAAACGAAGAAATATAGAACATTTTTCAAAATTACTGCGTTCCTATTGGTCCTGCGACCCTAAAACCTGTTCCATCCGATAGAGCGGAAAAAAGTCAGGTATAGTGACTAGTGGGCTGAGAAAATGGAAATTTTGGGTTTTTGAGTGATTTTAAAGTGAGTAGATCCGTATAAACGGAGAAAAACTTTTCTTCCTCCAAATCACACCAAAACTCATATACAGAGTGTTTTTCGATGCTCTTTCGACTGGCGCTATAAGTTTTGCAATATCTAAATTTTTTTCAAAATTACTCTTTTCCTATTGGCCCTACGACACTGAAACATGTTCTATTCGACAGAGCGGAAAGAAATAGTCGGATATAGTGACTTGTGGGTTCAGAAAATAGAAATTTTGAGTTTTTGTGCGATTTTAAAGTGATTAGATCCGAATCAACGAAGAAAAACGTTTTTCCTCCAAATCTCACCAAAACACATACGTGGGCGGTTCAATAAGTCCGTGACTTTGAAATGAAAAAACACTATTTATAACAAAAATTCCAATTTATTTTTCAACATAGCCCCCTTTTAACCGTAAACATTTATTATAGCGGTACTCAAGCTTATTTATGCCCTCTAAAAAGTAATTTTTATCAAACTCCTCAAAATACTCATTTTTCGCAGTAATGATCTTTTCGTTCGACGAAAATCTTTTACCTCTAAGCCAAGCTTTCATGTTATGAAACAAAAATAATCGGAAGGGGACAAATCTGGGGAATAGGGTGGATGAGGAAGTATTTCGTAGCGTAAACTAAATAATTTGGCCGTTGCAATGGCACTCGTGTGAGCTGGTGCATTGTCGTGGTAGAAAAGGACTCTTCTCGCCAAATGGGGCCGCTTTTCCTTCAGTATGGCATCAAAGCGATCTAATAATGTGGCATAATATTCTCCTGCAATAGTTTTTCCCTTCAGGAGGTAATCGATTAATATTATACCACGTGAGTCCCAAAAAATTGTGGCCATGAGCTTACCGGCTGATGGAACCGTTTTCGCTTTTTTTGGCGCAGATTCCCCAGGCCCAGTCCATATTTTCGACTGATTTTTTGTTTCTGGCGTATAATAATGAATCCACGTTCCATCAACAGTTACATAACGTTGTAAAAATTCCTTTGAATTACGTTGAAACATGCCCAAACATTCCTCAGACGCAACCACACGAGCAGCATGCAGCACCCATCTTGCAGACAGCTTCCTCATGCCCAATCATTCATGTAAAATGTACCATTCGCGCTATACTGAAATGTTTACAGTCTCACTAATCTCACGCACTTTCAATCGACGATCGTTGAGTACAATGTCGTGGATTTTATCGATCATTTCTTGAGAAGTCACCTCTTTTGGACAGCCAGAACGCTCAGCCTCACTTGTGCTAATACGGCCGCAACGAAATTCAGTGAACCACTTATGAACCATACCACGCGATGGAGCAGACTCCTTATAATATTTTGCGAGCTTTTCTTCAGTTTCCTTGATTGATTTTCCTCGTAGAAAATAATGTTTATTAAGCAAGCGAAACTCGCTTTTTTCCATCGTTTTATTTTAACAATGAAACACTAAATTCAAATGACTGTAAAAAATTTTCTAATCAACGCACTGACTTGAAACTTTGTATACGCACTGATATTAGATGGTATTCTCTTAGAGTAGTAACATATTTACGATAACAGCACCATCTTTCGAGAAGTCACGGACTTATTGAACAGCCTACGTATATAGAGGTGTTTTTTGATGCTCTTTTGACTGGCGCTACGAGTTTTACAATATCTCAAAAGTTTTACAAATTACTTCTTTCCTATTAACCTTACGACCCTGAAAGCTGTTCCATTCGACAGAGCGAAAAAAAAATAGTCGGGTCTAGTGACTTATGGGCTGCGAAAATGAAAATTTTGGGTTTTTGAGCGCTTTCAAAGTGATTATAGAACCTAATAAACGAAGAAATATAGAACATTTTTCAAAATTACTCCTTTCCTATTGGCTCTACGACCCTGAAAACTGTTCCATTCGATAGAGCTGAAAAAAATAGTCGGGTATAGTGACTAGTGGGCTGAGGAAATGGAAATTTTGTGTTTTTGTGCGATTTTCAAGTGATTAGATCCGAATAAACGTAGAAAAACTTTTTGCCTCTAAATCTCACGAAAACTCATATATAGAGGTATTTTTCGATGCTCTTTTGACTGGCGCTACGAGTTTTACAATATCTCAAAAGTTTTTCATATTACTTCTTTCCTATTGACCTTACGATCCTGAAAGCTGCTCCATTCGATAGAGCGGAAACAAATAGTCGGGTATAGGGGTTTGTGGGATCAGAAAATGAAAATATTGGGTTTTTAAGCGATTTGAAACCGATTAGGTCTGAATAAACGAAGAAATATAGAACATTTTTAAAAATTACTCCGTTCCTATTGGTCCTAGGCCCCTGAAGCATGTTCCATTCGATAGAGCGGAAATAAATAGTCGGGTATAGTGACTAGTGGTTCGAGAAAATGGAAATTTTGTGTTTTTGAGCGATTTTAAAGTGATTGGATCCCAATAAACGAAGAAATAGTACATTATGTAACAAGGGACTAAAGTAGCAGATTATCCCGAGCGAGCGTAGCGAAGCGATCACCGAAGGGAATGATCGACTTTAGTCCCGTGTTATAGTACTTTATTCCCATCGCCACTGTGGCCACTTCATAGATTTGAAAATTTATTTTGTATTTATGTGTTATAATTTTGTTAGTTTTAACCCAAATTACCATAAACGTAAAACATTAGACTATGTTACTTTATTCTCGCATAATGCGGGAATAGAAGTACTTTATTCCCGATAATTTACTTTATTCTCGCATAATGCGGGAATAAAGTAAAAGAGGGAATCAGATGTCACTTTGCCCCGCTTTTTGAGGCTATAAAATGGCCATTATAGTAGAGATGGGAATAAAACTTTTTTCCTCCACATCTCACCAAAACTCATAGCGTGACTCAAATTATCCTGACATTGGATTTTCTCCCCGGAAAAAGGCGAAAAGGTTGGAAAAGCGGTGAGTCTAAGGGTTTTGGCGTCCGAGAAAGACAATGGTGCAGTAAAAATTGACGTAGCACAAAAAATAAAAATGATAGCAAAATTATTTTTTCGAAAAATATTTAAGGTTTGGTTTTCAGGTCCATTTATAGAATTTCATTAAGTTTAAAGACCATACCGCCGTTGCCCAATCTCGATATAGGGATAAATCAATATTTAATTAAATATTAAAAATCTGCTTTTTCGGACGAACAAGGGAATTACCAGACGTTCGAGAAACGGGAATTAAGAGAACGAAGTCGTTTGAATAAACGGACTTTAGCTAGCAAGCGGCAACTTCATGACGCGATGGGCGCTCTTGACATAGTCATAACTACTTGATTCCAGCTAACGGAATATTCACAAAATTTCATTAAACCTTTAAAGATTGCTGATAACATGAATGGCATTCTATTTCTATTCCCCGGTGTGTGTAATTTCTTATGAAATTATGGGGTATGTTGCGGGTTATGTTAAGTGGCAATGTTTACAGATGCTGTCGGTTCGCGAAATGGCCAACAGATGACGCCTCTGTCGCGCACGTACTATCGCCTCGACGTATAATTTGTCGTATTTGCCATAGCCGAGACAGCCCACCGTTACATTGATAATACTGTGAATGAAATGGAAGAAAAAAGACAAATTGGCTTTATTCATTCCTTATCAAGATTACTGACAGTTATTTACCACCGCATTTATCTATGAGGCCATGATACTCGAGTATTTTGCGAGTCACTGAGCCCGTTTACATATTGCGTGCACGCGGTACAATGTATAAAAGTGTACGAAATTGTAAAGAAAATGTAAAAAGGTACAAAATATGTCCGAAATTCAGTATCAACTACATTTTTATTACACTTCCTTACACTTTTTTACACTTTTCTACATTTACTAAACAATTTGCAACATTTTCGATTTTTGCTAGGGTTACTACTTAATTTTTAGTTACGTGTACTAGTGTAAAAAAATTCATATTCTAAATTGTTAAAGCTCAAAAACGATGAGAAATTAACGCATATTTACAAGCTCCAATTGCCATAATCAAAAGATTAAGAGTTTAAAATTCATAAAACTCACTTTAAATGTAAAAAATTATGATTTTTTGATGATTTATCAATTTATTGTGGGGAGATTATTGCAATAAATTTACTGAAGAAACTTATTTTTTTCTATTTTTTTTATCATTATTTTACTATAGTAGTACTTCCATAATTATTAAAAATGCTCATTTTTCTGTTTTTTTGCTTGGGGAGGGGGTAAACACATTTTTTTTTCAAAATCTCAGTGATAAACTATTTTTGGAGTCAGAAGACAACGTTTTTTAGTTATAGCGAATGGAAATTCAAAAAATTACGGTTTTTCGCTACACCCTATTATATAGATGTTTTTTTTCAACGAGTACATGAGAGGGCCTTTTTATATGCATTGAAGTTGTATAGGGGATCATGCATTTCGCGTCGTGCATAACCGAATAGTGAATTAATACTAAAGATTAATAATAAAGTAAAAATATAATTATAAAAAACTATAAATAAAAGTCTCATGCAATTATTTCTTACCTATTAATACCTATTTATAAAAATTTATTATTTTGCGATTTAATTTTTATATCATTCTAAACAGGATACAAAACCATAAAATATATAAATTTGACAATAAGAGAAGAATTACGCCAAGATTCGCTTGGAGAGGGGAAAAAATAGATTGTTTTCATTCTTTCCTAAATCACGCTCTAAATGCTGTTTTGGTATAGCGAATGGAAATTTAAAAATGACGATTTTTCGCTATACCCTACTACATAATTATTCAATAGTCAGTTTAAACGATGAAACACTATCGTTTACTGCGTGCACGAAATATGTAAACGGGCTTAGTAACTCGCAAAACACGCGAGTATCATCACCTCATAGATAAATGCAGTGGTAAATAACTGTCAATAATCTTGATAATGAATGAATAAAGCCAATTTGGCTTTTTTCGTCGATTTTATTCGCAGTATTATCATTGTAACGGTGAGCTGTATCCGCTACGGTAAATTCGGCAAATACGGCGAGGCGATAGTACGTGCGTGGCAGAGGAGTCATCTGTTGGGCATTTCGGGAACCGACAGCATTTGTAAACATTGCCTAACATTTAACATAACCCGCCACGTACCCCATAATTGAATAAATAAATTACACACACCGGAGAATAGAAATAGAATGCCATTCATATTATCAAGCAAACTTTAAAGGTTTAATGAAATTTAGTGAATCTTCCGTTAGCTACAATCAAATAGTTATGGCTATGTCAAGAGCGCCTATCCCGCCATGAAGTTGCCGCATGCTAGCTAGAGTCAGTTTATTTTAAGGACTTCGTCCTCTTAATTCCCGTTCCTCGAACGTCTGGTAATTCCCCTATCCGGCCAAAAAAGCAGAATTTTAATATTCAATTAAAAATTGATTTATCCCGATATCGAGGTCGGGCAAAGGCGGGATGGTCTTTAAACTTAATGAACTTCGATAAGTGGACATAAAAACCAAACCTTACATATTTTTCGAAAAAATAATTTCGCTATCTTTTTTATTTTTTCCGCTACGTCAGTTTTTACTGCAGCATTGTGTTCCTCGGGCCCCAAAACACTTAGATTCAACGCTTTTCCAACATTTTCGGAATTTTCCAGGAGAAAATCCAATGTCAGGATAATTTGAGTCACGTTTTATTCTCATTTCTAATATAATGGGCATTTTATAGCCTGAAAAGCGGGGCAAAAGTAGCATCTGAATCCAGCCTTTACTTTATTCCCGCATAAATCGGGAATAAAGAGAATTAGCGGAAATAAGGTAGTTCTATTCCCGCATTGTGCGGAAATAAAGTAACATAGTTCAATTTTTTACGTTTAGGGTGAATTGGGTTAAAACTAACAAAATTATAACAAATAAATACAGAATAACTTTTCAAACCTATGAAGTGGCCACAGTGCGGCGATGGAATACGTAAAGTACTATATGTAACGCGGGACCAAAGTCGATCATTCTCTTGGATGAAAAATACCCCTATATATGAATTTTGGCTCAATTTGGAGAAAAAAATTTTTCTTCGTTTATTGGGATATAATGCGTTGAAAATCGCTCAAAAATACCAAATTTCGATTTTCTCAGCCTACTAGTCACAATACCGGACTATATCATCCTGCTCTAGTGGATGGAATATCCTTTGGGGTCGAAGGACCTAGCGGAGATGAGCAATTTTGAAAAATGTTCTAAATTTCATCGTTTATTTGGGCCAAATCGACTTCAAATCGCTTGAAAAAACAAAATATCCATTTTTTAATCCCACCAATCACTATACGCGACTATTTTTTTCCGCTCTATCGAATGGAAAAGGTTTTAGGGCCGTAGAGCCAATAGGAAAAAAATAATATTCAAAAATTTTCAGATATTGCAAAAATCATAGCGCCAATCGAAAGAGCAGCGCAAAATACCCCTATATATGAATTTTGGCTAAATTTAGAGAAAAAAATTTTTCTTCGTTTATTGGGATATAATGCGTTGAAAATCGCTCAAAAATACCAAATTTCAATTTTCTCAGCCTACTAGTCACAATACCGGACTATATCATCCTGCTCTAGTGGATGGAATATCCTTTGGGGTCGAAGGACCTAGCGGAGATGAGCAATTTTGAAAATGTTCTACATTTCATCGTTTATTTGGGCCAAATCGACTTCAAATCGCTTAAAACCCCCAAAATATCCATTTTTTAATCCCACCAATCACTATACGCGACTATTTTTTTCCGCTATATCGAATGGAAAAGGTTTTAGGGCCGTAGAGCCAATAGGAAAAAATAATTTTCAAAAATTTTCAGATATTGCAAAAATCATAGCGCCAATCGAAAGAGCAGCGCAAAATACCCCTATATATGAATTTTGGCTCAATTTGGAGAAAAAAATTTTTCTTCGTTTATTGGGATATAATGCGTTGAAAATCGCTCAAAAATACCAAATTTCAATTTTCTCAGCCTACTAGTCACAATACCCGACTATATCTTCCTGCTCTAGTGGATGGAATATCCTTTGGGGCCGAAGGACCTAGCGGAGATGAGCAATTTTGAAAAATGTTCTACATTTCATCGTTTATTTGGGCCAAATCGACTTCAAATCGCTTAAAAACCAAAAATATCCATTTTTAATCCCACCAATCACTATACGCGACTATTTTTTTCCGCTCTATCGAATGGAAAAGGTTTTAGGGCCGTAGAGCCAATAGGAAAAAAAAAAATTTTCAAAAATTTTCAGATATTGTAAAAATCATAGCGCCAATCGAAAGAGCAGCGCAAAATACCCCTATATATGAATTTTGGCTAAATTTGGAGAAAAAAATTTTTCTTCGTTTATTGGGATATAATGCGTTGAAAATCGCTCAAAAATACCAAATTTCAATTTTCTCAGCCTACTAGTCACAATACCGGACTATATCATCCTGCTCTAGTGGATGGAATATCCTTTGGGGTCGAAGGACCTAGCGGAGATGAGCAATTTTGAAAATGTTCTACATTTCATCGTTTATTTGGGCCAAATCGACTTCAAATCGCTTAAAACCCCCAAAATATCCATGTTTTAATCCCACCAATCACTATACGCGACTATTTTTTTTCCGCTCTATCGAATGGAAAAGGTTTTAGGGCCGTAGAGCCAATAGGAAAAAAATAATTTTCAAAAATTTTCAGATATTGCAAAAATCATAGCGCCAATCGAAAGAGCAGCGCAAAATACCCCTATATATGAATTTTGGCTCAATTTGGAGAAAAAAATTTTTCTTCGTTTATTGGGATATAATGCGTTGAAAATCGCTCAAAAATACCAAATTTCAATTTTCTCAGCCTACTAGTCACAATACCGAACTATATCATCCTGCTCTAGTGGATGGAATATCTTTTGGGGTCGAAGGACCTAGCGGAGATGAGCAATTTTGAAAATGTTCTACATTTCATCGTTTATTTGGGCCAAATCGACTTCAAATCGCTTAAAACCCCAAAATATCCATTTTTTAATCCCACCAATCACTATACGCGACTATTTTTTTCCGCTCTATCGAATGGAAAAGGTTTTAGGACCGTAGAGCCAATAGGAAAAAAATAATTTTCAAAAATTTTCAGATATTGCAAAAATCATAGCGCCAATCGAAAGAGCAGCGCAAAATACCCCTATATATGAATTTTGGCTCAATTTGGAGAAAAAATTTTTCTTCGTTTATTGGGATATAATGCGTTGAAAATCGCTCAAAAATACCAAATTTCAATTTTCTCAGCCTACTAGTCACAATACCGGACTATATCATCTGCTCTAGTGGATGGAATATCCTTTGGGGTCGAAGGACCTAGCGGAGATGAGCAATTTTGAAAATGTTCTACATTTCATCGTTTATTTGGGCCAAATCGACTTCAAATCGCTTAAAACCCCAAAATATCCATTTTTTAATCCCACCAATCACTATACGCGACTATTTTTTTCCGCTCTATCGAATGGAAAAGGTTTTAGGGCCGTAGAGCCAATAGGAAAAAATAATTTTCAAAAATTTTCAGATATTGCAAAAATCATAGCGCCAATCGAAAGAGCAGCGCAAAATACCCCTATATATGAATTTTGGCTCAATTTGGAGAAAAAAATTTTTCTTCGTTTATTGGGATATAATGCGTTGAAAATCGCTCAAAAATACCAAATTTCAATTTTCTCAGCCTACTAGTCACAATACCCGACTATATCTTCCTGTTCTAGTGGATGGAATATCCTTTGGGGCCGAAGGACCTAGCGGAGATGAGCAATTTTGAAAAATGTTCTACATTTCATCGTTTATTTGGGCCAAATCGACTTCAAATCGCTTAAAAACCAGAAATATCCATTTTTTAATCCCACCAATCACTATACGCGACTATTTTTTTCCGCTCTATCGAATGGAAAAGGTTTTAGGGCCGTAGAGCCAATAGGAAAAAAATAATTTTCAAAAATTTTCAGATATTGCAAAAATCATAGCGCCAATCGAAAGAGCAGCGCAAAATACCCCTATATATGAATTTTGGCTAAATTTGGAGAAAAAATTTTTCTTCGTTTATTGGGATATAATGCGTTGAAAATCGCTCAAAAATACCAAATTTCAATTTTCTCAGCCTACTAGTCACAATACCGGACTATATCATCCTGCTCTAGTGGATGGAATATCCTTTGGGGTCGAAGGACCTAGCGGAGATGAGCAATTTTGAAAATGTTCTACATTTCATCGTTTATTTGGGCCAAATCGACTTCAAATCGCTTAAAACCCCAAAATATCCATTTTTTAATCCACCAATCACTATACGCGACTATTTTTTTCCGCTCTATCGAATGGAAAAGGTTTTAGGGCCGTAGAGCCAATAGGAAAAAATAATTTTCAAAAATTTTCAGATATTGCAAAAATCATAGCGCCAATCGAAAGAGCAGCGCAAAATACCCCTATATATGAATTTTGGCTAAATTTGGAGAAAAAATTTTTCTTCGTTTATTGGGATATAATGCGTTGAAAATCGCTCAAAAATACCAAATTTCAATTTTCTCAGCCTACTAGTCACAATACCGGACTATATCATCCTGCTCTAGTGGATGGAATATCCTTTGGGGTCGAAGGACCTAGCGGAGATGAGCAATTTTGAAAATGTTCTACATTTCATCGTTTATTTGGGCCAAATCGACTTCAAATCGCTTAAAACCCCCAAAATATCCATTTTTTAATCCCACCAATCACTATACGCGACTATTTTTTTCCGCTCTATCGAATGGAAAAGGTTTTAGGGCCGTAGAGCCAATAGGAAAAAAAAAATTTTCAAAAATTTTCAGATATTGCAAAAATCATAGCGCCAATCGAAAGAGCAGCGCAAAATACCCCTATATATGAATTTTGGCTCAATTTGGAGAAAAAAATTTTTCTTCGTTTATTGGGATATAATGCGTTGAAAATCGCTCAAAAATACCAAATTTCAATTTTCTCAGCCTACTAGTCACAATACCGGACTATATCATCCTGCTCTAGTGGATGGAATATCCTTTGGGGTCGAAGGACCTAGCGGAGATGAGCAATTTTGAAAATGTTCTACATTTCATCGTTTATTTGGGCCAAATCGACTTCAAATCGCTTAAAAACCAAAAATATCCATTTTTTAATCCCACCAATCACTATACGCGACTATTTTTTTCCGCTCTATCGAATGGAAAAGGTTTTAGGGCCGTAGAGCCAATAGGAAAAAATAATTTTCAAAAATTTTCAGATATTGCAAAAATCATAGCGCCAATCGAAAGAGCAGCGCAAAATACCCCTATATATGAATTTTGGCTCAATTTGGAGAAAAAATTTTTCTTCGTTTATTGGGATATAATGCGTTGAAAATCGCTCAAAAATACCAAATTTCAATTTTCTCAGCCTACTAGTCACAATACCCGACTATATCATCCTGCTCTAGTGGATGGAATATCCTTTGGGGTCGAAGGACCTAGCGGAGATGAGCAATTTTGAAAATGTTCTACATTTCATCGTTTATTTGGGCCAAATCGACTTCAAATCGCTTAAAACCCCAAAATATCCATTTTTTAATCCCACCAATCACTATACGCGACTATTTTTTCCGCTCTATCGAATGGAAAAGGTTTTAGGGCCGTAGAGCCAATAGGAAAAAATAATTTTCAAAAATTTTCAGATATTGCAAAAATCATAGCGCCAATCGAAAGAGCAGCGCAAAATACCCCTATATATGAATTTTGGCTCAATTTGGAGAAAAAATTTTTCTTCGTTTATTGGGATATAATGCGTTGAAAATCGCTCAAAAATACCAAATTTCAATTTTCTCAGCCTACTAGTCACAATACCGACTATATCATCCTGCTCTAGTGGATGGAATATCCTTTGGGGTCGAAGGACCTAGCGGAGATGAGCAATTTTGAAAATGTTCTACATTTCATCGTTTATTTGGGCCAAATCGACTTCAAATCGCTTAAAACCCCAAAATATCCATTTTTAATCCCACCAATCACTATACGCGACTATTTTTTTCCGCTCTATCGAATGGAAAAGGTTTTAGGGCCGTAGAGCCAATAGGAAAAAATAATTTTCAAAAATTTTCAGATATTGCAAAAATCATAGCGCCAATCGAAAGAGCAGCGCAAAATACCCCTATATATGAATTTTGGCTCAATTTGGAGAAAAAATTTTTCTTCGTTTATTGGGATATAATGCGTTGAAAATCGCTCAAAAATACCAAATTTCAATTTTCTCAGCCTACTAGTCACAATACCCGACTATATCTTCCTGTTCTAGTGGATGGAATATCCTTTGGGGCCGAAGGACCTAGCGGAGATGAGCAATTTTGAAAAATGTTCTACATTTCATCGTTTATTTGGGCCAAATCGACTTCAAATCGCTTAAAAACCCAAAATATCCATTTTTTAATCCCACCAATCACTATACGCGACTATTTTTTTCCGCTCTATCGAATGGAAAAGGTTTTAGGGCCGTAGAGCCAATAGTAAAAAAGTAATTTTCAAAAATTTTCAGATATTGCAAAAATCATAGCGCCAATCGAAAGAGCAGCGCAAAATACCCCTATATATGAATTTTGGCTAAATTTGGAGAAAAAAATTTTTCTTCGTTTATTGGGATATAATGCGTTGAAAATCGCTCAAAAATACCAAATTTCAATTTTCTCAGCCTACTAGTCACAATACCCGACTATATCATCCTGCTCTAGTGGATGGAATATCCTTTGGGGTCGAAGGACCTAGCGGAGATGAGCAATTTTGAAAATGTTCTACATTTCATCGTTTATTTGGGCCAAATCGACTTCAAATCGCTTAAAACCCCAAAATATCCATTTTTAATCCCACCAATCACTATACGCGACTATTTTTTTCCGCTCTATCGAATGGAAAAGGTTTTAGGGCCGTAGAGCCAATAGGAAAAAAATAATTTTCAAAAATTTTCAGATATTGCAAAAATCATAGCGCCAATCGAAAGAGCAGCGCAAAATACCCCTATATATGAATTTTGGCTCAATTTGGAGAAAAAATTTTTCTTCGTTTATTGGGATATAATGCGTTGAAAATCGCTCAAAAATACCAAATTTCAATTTTCTCAGCCTACTAGTCACAATACCGGACTATATCATCCTGCTCTAGTGGATGGAATATCCTTTGGGGTCGAAGGACCTAGCGGAGATGAGCAATTTTGAAAATGTTCTACATTTCATCGTTTATTTGGGCCAAATCGACTTCAAATCGCTTAAAACCCCAAAATATCCATTTTTTAATCCCACCAATCACTATACGCGACTATTTTTTTCCGCTCTATCGAATGGAAAAGGTTTTAGGCCGTAGAGCCACTAGTAAAAAAATAATTTTCAAAAATTTTCAGATATTGCAAAAATCATAGCGCCAATCGAAAGAGCAGCGCAAAATACCCCTATATATCAATTTTGGCTCAATTTGGAGAAAAAAATTTTTCTTCGTTTATTGGGATATAATGCGTTGAAAATCGCTCAAAAATACCAAATTTCAATTTTCTCAGCCTACTAGTCACAATACCCGACTATATCATCCTGCTCTAGTGGATGGAATATCCTTTGGGGTCGAAGGACCTAGCGGAGATGAGCAATTTTGAAAATGTTCTACATTTCATCGTTTATTTGGGCCAAATCGACTTCAAATCGCTTAAAACACCCAAAATATCCATTTTTTAATCCCACCAATCACTATACGCGACTATTTTTTTCCGCTGTATCGAATGGAAAAGGTTTTAGGGCCGTAGAGGCAATAGGAAAAAAATAATTTTCAAAAATTTTCAGATATTGCAAAAATCATAGCGCCAATCGAAAGAGCAGCGCAAAATACCCCTATATATGAATTTTGGCTCAATTTGGACAAAAAATTTTTCTTCGTTTATTGGGATATAATGCGTTGAAAATCGCTCAAAAATACCAAATTTCAATTTTCTCAGCCTACTAGTCACAATACCGGACTATATCATCCTGCTCTAGTGGATGGAATATCCTTTGGGGTCGAAGGACCTAGCGGAGATGAGCAATTTTGAAAATGTTCTACATTTCATCGTTTATTTGGGCCAAATCGACTTCAAATCGCTTAAAACCCCCAAATATCCATTTTTTAATCCCACCAATCACTATACGAGACTATTTTTTTCCGCTCTATCGAATGGAAAAGGTTTTAGGGCCGTATAGCCAATAGGAAAAAATAATTTTCAAAAATTTTCAGATATTGCAAAAATCATAGCGCCAATCGAAAGAGCAGCGCAAAATACCCCTATATATGAATTTTGGCTCAATTTGGAGAAAAAATTTTTCTTCGTTTATTGGGATATAATGCGTTGAAAATCGCTCAAAAATACCAAATTTCAATTTTCTCAGCCTACTAGTCACAATACCCGACTATATCTTCCTGCTCTAGTGGATGGAATATCCTTTGGGGTCGAAGGACCTAGCGGAGATGAGCAATTTTGAAAAATGTTCTACATTTCATCGTTTATTTGGGCCAAATCGACTACAAATCGCTTAAAAAAACAAAAATATCCATTTTTTAATCCCAACAATCACTATACGAGACTCTTTTTTTCCGCTCTATCGAATGGAAAAGGTTTTAGGGTCGTAGAGCCAATAGGCAAAAACTAATTTTCAAAAATTTTCAGATATTGCAAAAATCATAGCGCCAGTCGAAAGAGCAGCGCAAAATACCCCTATATATGAATTTTGGCTCAATTTGGAGAAGAAAATTTTTCTTCGTTTATTGGGATATAATGCGTTGAAAATCGCTCAAAAATACCAAATTTCAATTTTCTCAGCCTACTAGTCACAATACCGGACTATATCATCCTGCTCTAGTGGATGGAATATCCTTTGGGGTCGAAGGACCTAGCGGAGATGAGCAATTTTGAAAATGTTCTACATTTCATCGTTTATTTGGGCCAAATCGACTTCAAATCGCTTAAAACCCCCAAAATATCCATTTTTTAATCCCACCAATCACTATACGCGACTATTTTTTTCCGCTCTATCGAATGGAAAAGGTTTTAGGACCGTAGAGCCAATAGGAAAATAATAATTTTCAAAAATTTTGAGATATTGCAAAAATCATAGCGCCAATCGAAAGAGCAGCGCAAAATACCCCTATATATGAATTTTGGCTCAATTTGGAGAAAAAAATTTTTCTTCGTTTATTGGGATATAATGCGTTGAAAATCGCTCAAAAATACCAAATTTCAATTTTCTCAGCCTACTAGTCACAATACCGGACTATATCATCCTGCTCTAGTGGATGGAATATCCTTTGGGGTCGAAGGACCTAGCGGAGATGAGCAATTTTGAAAATGTTCTACATTTCATCGTTTATTTTGGCCAAATCGACTTCAAATCGCTTAAAACCCCAAAATATCCATTTTTTAATCCCACCAATCACTATACGCGACTATTTTTTTCCGCTCTATCGAATGGAAAAGGTTTTAGGACCGTAGAGCCAATAGGAAAAAAATAATTTTCAAAAATTTTCAGATATTGCAAAAATCATAGCGCCAATCGAAAGAGCAGCGCAAAATACCCCTATATATGAATTTTGGCTCAATTTGGAGACAAAAATTTTTCTTCGTTTATTGGGATATAATGCGTTGAAAATCGCTCAAAAATACCAAATTTCAATTTTCTCAGCCTACTAGTCACAATACCCGACTATATCATCCTGCTCTAGTGGATGGAATATCCTTTGGGGTCGAAGGACCTAGCGGAGATGAGCAATTTTGAAAATGTTCTACATTTCCTCGTTTATTTGGGCCAAATCGACTTCAAATCGCTTGAAAACCCCAAAATATCCATTTTTTAATCCCACCAATCACTATACGCGACTATTTTTTTCCGCTCTATCGAATGGAAAAGGTTTTAGGACCGTAGAGCCAATAGGAAAAAATAATTTTCAAAAATTTTCAGATATTGCAAAAATCATAGTGCCAATCGAAAGAGGAGCGAATAATACCCCTATATATGAATTTTGGCTCAATTTGGAGAAAAAAATTTTTCTTCGTTTATTGGGATATAATGCGTTGAAAATCGCTCAAAAATACCAAATTTCAATTTTCTCAGCCTACTAGTCACAATACCCGACTATATCTTCCTGCTCTAGTGGATGGAATATCCTTTGGGGTCGAAGGACCTAGCGGAGATGAGCAATTTTGAAAATGTTCTACATTTCATCGTTTATTTGGGCCAAATCGACTTCAAATCGCTTGAAAACCCAAAATATCCATTTTTTAATCCCACCAATCACTATACGCGACTATTTTTTCCGCTCTATCGAATGGAAAAGGTTTTAGGGCCGTAGAGCCAATAGGAAAAAATAATTTTCAAAAATTTTCAGATATTGCAAAAATCATAGCGCCAATCGAAAGAGCAGCGCAAAATACCCCTATATATGAATTTTGGCTCAATTTGGAGAAAAAATTTTTCTTCGTTTATTGGGATATAATGCGTTGAAAATCGCTCAAAAATACCAAATTTCAATTTTCTCAGCCTACTAGTCACAATACCGACTTTATCATCCTGCTCTAGTGGATGGAATATCCTTTGGGGTCGAAGGACCTAGCGGAGATGAGCAATTTTGAAAATGTTCTACATTTCATCGTTTATTTGGGCCAAATCGACTTCAAATCGCTTGAAACCCCAAAATATCCATTTTTTAATCCCACCAATCACTATACGCGACTATTTTTTTCCGCTCTATCGAATGGAAAAGGTTTTAGGACCGTAGAGCCAATAGGAAAAAATAATTTTCAAAAATTTTCAGATATTGCAAAAATCATAGCGCCAATCGAAAGAGCAGCGCAAAATACCCCTATATATGAATTTTGGCTCAATTTGGAGAAAAAATTTTTCTTCGTTTATTGGGATATAATGCTTTGAAAATCGCTCAAAAATACCAAATTTCAATTTTCTCAGCCTACTAGTCACAATACCCGACTATATCATCCTGCTCTAGTGGATGGAATATCCTTTGGGGTCGAAGGACCTAGCGGAGATGAGCAATTTTGAAAATGTTCTACATTTCATCGTTTATTTGGGCCAAATCGACTTCAAATCGCTTGAAACCCCAAAATATCCATTTTTTAATCCCACCAATCACTATACGCGACTATTTTTTTCCGCTCTATCGAATGGAAAAGGTTTTAGGACCGTAGAGCCAATAGGAAAAAATAATTTTCAAAAATTTTCAGATATTGCAAAAATCATAGCGCCAATCGAAAGAGCAGCGCAAAATACCCCTATATATGAATTTTGGCTCAATTTGGAGAAAAAATTTTTCTTCGTTTATTGGGATATAATGCGTTGAAAATCGCTCAAAAATACCAAATTTCAATTTTCTCAGCCTACTAGTCACAATACCCGACTATATCATCCTGCTCTAGTGGATGGAATATCCTTTGGGGTCGAAGGACCTAGCGGAGATGAGCAATTTTAAAAATGTTCTACATTTCATCGTTTATTTGGGCCAAATCGACTTCAAATCGCTTGAAAACCCAAAAATATCCATTTTTTAATCCCACCAATCACTATACGCGACTATTTTTTTCCGCTCTATCGAATGGAAAAGGTTTTAGGACCGTAGAGCCAATAGGAAAAAATAATTTTCAAAAATTTTCAGATATTGCAAAAATCATAGCGCCAATCGAAAGAGCAGCGCAAAATACCCCTATATATGAATTTTGGCT
Organism: Torymus aiolomorphi; assembly: GCA_036365515.1. Lineage (NCBI taxonomy): Eukaryota > Metazoa > Arthropoda > Insecta > Hymenoptera > Torymidae > Torymus > Torymus aiolomorphi. The sequence continues at coordinate 237,502,031 of CM070873.1, read as the reverse complement.
CAATTTGGAGAAAAAATTTTTCTTCGTTTATTGGGATATAATGCGTTGAAAATCGCTCAAAAATACCAAATTTCAATTTTCTCAGCCTACTAGTCACAATACCCGACTATATCATCCTGCTCTAGTGGATGGAATATCCTTTGGGGTCGAAGGACCTAGCGGAGATGAGCAATTTTGAAAAATGTTCTACATTTCATCGTTTATTTGGGCCAAATCGACTTCAAATCGCTTGAAAACACAAAATATCCATTTTTAATCCCACCAATCACTATACGCGACTATTTTTTTCCGCTCTATCGAATGGAAAAGGTTTTAGGACCGTAGAGCCAATAGGAAAAAAATAATTTTCAAAAATTTTCAGATATTGCAAAAATCATAGCGCCAATCGAAAGAGCAGCGCAAAATACCCCTATATATGAATTTTGGCTCAATTTGGAGAAAAAAATTTTTCTTCCTTTATTGGGATATAATGCGTTGAAAATCGCTCAAAAATACCAAATTTCAAGTTTCTCAGCCTACTAGTCACAATACCCGACTATATCATCCTGCTCTAGTGGAAGGAGTATCCTCTGGGGTCGAAGGACCTAGCGGAGATGGGCAATTTTGAAAATGTTCTACATTTCATCGTTTATTTGGGCGAAATCGACTTCAAATCGCTTGAAAACCCAAAATATCCATTTTTTAATCCCACCAATCACTATACGCGACTATTTTTTTCCGCTCTATCGAATGGAAAAGGTTTTAGGGCCGTAGAGCCAATAGGAAAAAAATAATTTTCAAAAATTTTCAGATATTGCAAAAATCATAGCGCCAATCGAAAGAGCAGCGCAAAATACCCCTATATATGAATTTTGGCTCAATTTGGAGAAAAAATTTTTCTTCGTTTATTGGGATATAATGCGTTGAAAATCGCTCAAAAATACCAAATTTCAATTTTCTCAGCCTACTAGTCACAATACCCGACTATATCATCCTGCTCTAGTGGATGGAATATCCTTTGGGGTCGAAGGACCTAGCGGAGATGAGCAATTTTGAAAAATGTTCTACATTTCATCGTTTATTTGGGCCAAATCGACTTCAAATCGCTTGAAAACCCAAAATATCCATTTTTTAATCCCACCAATCACTATACGCGACTATTTTTTTCCGCTCTATCGAATGGAAAAGGTTTTAGGACCGTAGAGCCAATAGGAAAAAAATAATTTTCAAAAATTTTCAGATATTGCAAAAATCATAGCGCCAATCGAAAGAGCAGCGCAAAATATCCCTATATATGAATTTTGGCTCAATTTGGAGAAAAAAATTTTTCTTCGTTTATTGGGATATAATGCGTTGAAAATCGCTCAAAAATACCAAATTTCAATTTTCTCAGCCTACTAGTCACAATACCCGACTATATCATCCTGCTCTAGTGGATGGAATATCCTTTGGGGTCGAAGGACCTAGCGGAGATGAGCAATTTTGAAAAATGTTCTACATTTCATCGTTTATTTGGGCCAAATCGACTTCAAATCGCTTGAAAACCCAAAATATCCATTTTTAATCCCACCAATCACTATACGCGACTATTTTTTTCCGCTCTATCGAATGGAAAAGGTTTTAGGACCGTAGAGCCAATAGGAAAATAATAATTTTAAAAAATTTTCAGATATTGCAAAAATCATAGCGCCAATCGAAAGAGCAGCGCAAAATACCCCTATATATGAATTTTGGCTCAATTTGGAGAAAAAAATTTTTCTTCGTTTATTGGGATATAATGCGTTGAAAATCGCTCAAAAATACCAAATTTCAATTTTCTCAGCCTACTAGTCACAATACCCGACTATATCATCCTGCTCTAGTGGATGGAATATCCTTTGGGGTCGAAGGACCTAGCGGAGATGAGCAATTTTGAAAAATGTTCTACATTTCATCGTTTATTTGGGCCAAATCGACTTCAAATCGCTTGAAAACCCAAAATATCCATTTTTTAATCCCACCAATCACTATACGCTACTATTTTTTTCCGCTCTATCGAATGGAAAAGGTTTTAGGACCGTAGAGCCAATAGGTAAAAAATAATTTTCAAAAAATCTTGAGATATTGCAAAAATCATAGCGCCAATCGAAAGAGCAGCGCAAAATACCCCTATATATGAATTTTGGCTCAATTTGGAGAAAAAAATTTTCTTCGTTTATTGGGATATAATGCGTTGAAAATCGCTCAAAAATACCAAATTTCAATTTTCTCAGCCTACTAGTCACAATACCCGACTATATCATCCTGCTCTAGTGGATGGAATATCCTTTGGGGTCGAAGGACCTAGCGGAGATGAGCAATTTTGAAAATGTTCTACATTTCATCGTTTATTTGGGCCAAATCGACTTCAAATCGCTTGAAAACCCAAAATATCCATTTTTAATCCCACCAATCACTATACGCGACTATTTTTTTCCGCTCTATCGAATGGAAAAGGTTTTAGGACCGTAGAGCCAATAGGAAAAAAATAATTTTCAAAAATTTTCAGATATTGCAAAAATCATAGCGCCAATCGAAAGAGCAGCGCAAAATACCCCTATATATGAATTTTGGCTCAATTTGGAGAAAAAAATTTTTCTTCTTTTATTGGGATATAATGCGTTGAAAATCGCTCAAAAATACCAAATTTCAATTTTCTCAGCCTACTAGTCACAATACCCGACTATATCATCCTGCTCTAGTGGATGGAATATCCTTTGGGGTCGAAGGACCTAGCGGAGATGAGCAATTTTGAAAATGTTCTACATTTCATCGTTTATTTGGGCCAAATCGACTTCAAATCGCTTGAAAACCCAAAATATCCATTTTTTAATCCCACCAATCACTATACGCGACTATTTTTTTCCGCTCTATCGAATGGAAAAGGTTTTAGGACCGTAGAGCCAATAGGAAAATAATAATTTTCAAAAATTTTCAGATATTGCAAAAATCATAGCGCCAATCGAAAGAGCAGCGCAAAATAGCCCTATATATGAATTTTGGCTCAATTTGGAGAAAAAATTTTTCTTCGTTTATTGGGATATAATGCGTTGAAAATCGCTCAAAAATACCAAATTTCAATTTTCTCAGCCTACTAGTCACAATACCCGACTATATCATTCCTGCTCTAGTGGATGGAATATCCTTTGGGGTCGAAGGACCTAGCGGAGATGAGCAATTTTGAAAATGTTCTACATTTCATCGTTTATTTGGGCCAAATCGACTTCAAATCGCTTGAAAACCCAAAAATATCCATTTTTTAATCCCACCAATCACTATACGCGACTATTTTTTTCCGCTCTATCGAATGGAAAAGGTTTTAGGACCGTAGAGCCAATAGGAAAAAATAATTTTCAAAAATTTTCAGATATTGCAAAAATCATAGCGCCAATCGAAAGAGCAGCGCAAAATACCCTATATATGAATTTTGGCTCAATTTGGAGAAAAAATTTTTCTTCGTTTATTGGGATATAATGCGTTGAAAATCGCTCAAAAATACCAAATTTCAATTTTCTCAGCCTACTAGTCACAATACCCGACTATATCATCCTGCTCTAGTGGATGGAATATCCTTTGGGGTCGAAGGACCTAGCGGAGATGAGCAATTTTGAAAAATGTTCTACATTTCATCGTTTATTTGGGCCAAATCGACTTCAAATCGCTTGAAAACCCAAAATATCCATTTTTTAATCCCACCAATCACTATACGCGACTATTTTTTTCCGCTCTATCGAATGGAAAAGGTTTTAGGACCGTAGAGCCAATAGGAAAATAATAATTTTCAAAAATTTTGAGATATTGCAAAAATCATAGCGCCAATCGAAAGAGCAGCGCAAAATACCCCTATATATGAATTTTGGCTCAATTTGGAGAAAAAAATTTTTCTTCGTTTATTGGGATATAATGCGTTGAAAATCGCTCAAAAATAGCAAATTTCAATTTTCTCAGCCTACTAGTCACAATACCCGACTATATCATCCTGCTCTAGTGGATGGAGTATCCTTTGGGGTCGAAGGACCTAGCGGAGATGAGCAATTTTGAAAAATGTTCTACATTTCATCGTTTATTTGGGCCAAATCGACTTCAAATCGCTTGAAAACCCAAAATATCCATTTTTTAATCCCACCAATCACTATACGCGACTATTTTTTTCCGCTCTATCGAATGGAAAAGGTTTTAGGATCATAGAGCCAATAGGAAAATAATAATTTTCAAAAATTTTGAGATATTGCAAAAATCATAGCGCCAATCGAAAGAGCAGCGCAAAATACCCCTATATATGAATTTTGGCTCAATTTGGAGAAAAAAATTTTTCTTCGTTTATTGGGATATAATGCGTTGAAAATCGCTCAAAAATAGCAAATTTCAATTTTCTCAGACTACTAGTCACAATACCCGACTATATCATCCTGCTCTAGTGGAAGGAGTATCCTTTGGGGTCGAAGGACCTAGCGGAGATGAGCAATTTTGAAAAATGTTCTACATTTCATCGTTTATTTGGGCCAAATCGACTTCAAATCGCTTGAAAACCCCAAAATATCCATTTTTTAATCCCACCAATCACTATACGCGACTATTTTTTTTCCGCTCTATCAAATGGAAAAGGATTTAGGACCGTAGAGCCAATAGGAAAATAATAATTTTCAAAAATTTTTAGAATTTGCAAAAATCATAGTGCCAATCGAAAGAGCAGCGCAAAATACCCCTATATATGAATTTTGGCTCAATTTGGAGAAAAAAATTTTTCTTCGTTTATTGGGATATAATGCGTTGAAAATCGCTCAAAAATACCAAATTTCAATTTTCTCAGCCTACTAGTCACAATACCCGACTATATCATCCTGCTCTAGTGGAGGTGTATCCTTTGGGGTCGAAGGACCTAGTGGAGATGAGCAATTTTGAAAAATGTTCTACATTTCATCGTTTATTTGGGCCAAATCGACTTCAAATCGCTTGAAAACCCAAAATATCCATTTTTTAATCCCACCAATCACTATACGCGACTATTTTTTTCCGCTCTATCGAATGGAAAAGGTTTTAGGACCGTAGAGCCAATAGGAAAATAATAATTTTCAAAAATTTTGAGATATTGCAAAAATCATAGCGCCAATCAAAAGAGCAGCGCAAGATACCCTATATATGAATTTTGGCTCAATTTGGAGAAAAAATTTTTCTTCGTTTATTGGGATATAATGCGTTGAAAATCGCTCAAAAATAGCAAATTTCAATTTTCTCAGCCTACTAGTCACAATACCCGACTATATCATCCTGCTCTAGTGGAAGGAGTATCCTTTGGGGTCGAAGGACCTAGCGGAGATGAGCAATTTTGAAAAATGTTCTACATTTCATCGTTTATTTGGGCCAAATCGACTTCAAATCGCTTGAAAACCCAAAATATCCATTTTTTAATCCCACCAATCACTATACGCGACTATTTTTTCCGCTCTATCAAATGGAAAAGGTTTTAGGACCGTAGAGCCAATAGGAAAATAATAATTTTCAAAAATTTTGAGAATTTGCAAAAATCATAGTGCCAATCGAAAGAGCAGCGCAAAATACCCCTATATATGAATTTTGGCTCAATTTGGAGAAAAAAATTTTTCTTCGTTTATTGGGATATAATGCGTTGAAAATCGCTCAAAAATAGCAAATTTCAATTTTCTCAGCCTACTAGTCACAATACCCGACTATATCATCCTGCTCTAGTGGAGGAGTATCCTTTGGGGTCGAAGGACCTAGCGGAGATGAGCAATTTTGAAAAATGTTCTACATTTCATCGTTTATTTGGGCCAAATCGACTTCAAATCGCTTGAAAACCCAAAATATCCATTTTTTAATCCCACCAATCACTATACGCGACTATTTTTTTCCGCTCTATCAAATGGAAAAGGTTTTAGGACCGTAGAGCCAATAGGAAAATAATAATTTTCAAAAATTTTGAGAATTTGCAAAAATCATAGTGCCAATCGAAAGAGCAGCGCAAAATACCCCTATATATGAATTTTGGCTCAATTTGGAGAAAAAAATTTTTCTTCGTTTATTGGGATATAATGCGTTGAAAATCGCTGAAAAATAGCAAATTTCAATTTTCTCAGCCTACTAGTCACAATACCCGACTATATCATCCTGCTCTAGTGGAAGGCGTATCCTTTGGGGTCGAAGGACCTAGCGGAGATGAGCAATTTTGAAAAATGTTCTACATTTCATCGTTTATTTGGGCCAAATCGACTTCACATCGCTTGAAAACCCAAAATATCCATTTTTTAATCCCACCAATCACTATACGCGACTATTTTTTTCCGCTCTATCGAATGGAAAAGGTTTTAGGACCGTAGAGCCAATAGGAAAATAATAATTTTCAAAAATTTTGAGATATTGCAAAAATCATAGCGCCAATCGAAAGAGCAGCGCAAAATACCCCTATATATGAATTTTGGCTCAATTTGGAGAAAAAAATTTTTCTTCGTTTATTGGGATATAATGCGTTGAAAATCGCTGAAAAATAGCAAATTTCAATTTTCTCAGCCTACTAGTCACAATACCCGACTATATCATCCTGCTCTAGTGGAAGGCGTATCCTTTGGGGTCGAAGGACCTAGCGGAGATGAGCAATTTTGAAAAATGTTCTACATTTCATCGTTTATTTGGGCCAAATCGACTTCAAATCGCTTGAAAACCCAAAATATCCATTTTTTAATCCCACCAATCACTATACGCGACTATTTTTTTCCGCTCTATCGAATGGAAAAGGTTTTAGGACCGTAGAGCCAATAGGAAAATAATAATTTTCAAAAATTTTGAGATATTGCAAAAATCATAGCGCCAATCGAAAGAGCAGCGCAAAATACCCCTACATATGAATTTTGGCTCAATTTGGAGAAAAAAATTTTTCTTCGTTTATTGGGATATAATGCGTTGAAAATCGCTCAAAAATAGCAAATTTCAATTTTCTCAGCCTACTAGTCACAATACCCGACTATATCATCCTGCTCTAGTGGAAGGAGTATCCTTTGGGGTCGAAGGACCTAGCGGAGATGAGCAATTTTGAAAATGTTCTACATTTCATCGTTTATTTGGGCCAAATCGACTTCAAATCGCTTGAAAACCCAAAATATCCATTTTTTAATCCCACCAATCACTATACGCGACTATTTTTTTCCGCTCTATCGAATGGAAAAGGTTTTAGGACCGTAGAGCCAATAGGAAAATAATAATTTTCAAAAATTTTGAGATATTGCAAAATCATAGCGCCAATCGAAAGAGCAGCGCAAAATACCCCTATATATGAATTTTGGCTCAATTTGGAGAAAAAAATTTTTCTTCGTTTATTGGGATATAATGCGTTGAAAATCGCTCAAAAATACCAAATTTCAATTTTCTCAGCCTACTAGTCACAATACCCGACTATATCATTCTGCTCTAGTGGAGGAGTATCCTTTGGGGTCGAAGGACCTAGTGGAGATGAGCAATTTTGAAAAATGTTCTACATTTCATCGTTTATTTGGGCCAAATCGACTTCAAATCGCTTGAAAACCCAAAATATCCATTTTTTAATCCCACGAATCACTATACGCGACTATTTTTTTCCGCTCTATCGAATGGAAAAGGTTTTAGGACCGTAGAGCCAATAGGAAAATAATAATTTTCAAAAATTTTGAGATATTGCAAAAATCATAGTGCCAATCGAAAGAGCAGCGCAAAATACACCTATATATGAATTTTGGCTCAATTTGGAGAAAAAAATTTTTCTTCGTTTATTGGGATATAATGCGTTGAAAATCGCTCAAAAATACCAAATTTCAATTTTCTCAGCCTACTAGTCACAATACCCGACTATATCATCCTGCTCTAGTGGAGGAGTATCCTTTGGGGTCGAAGGACCTAGTGGAGATGAGCAATTTTGACAAATGTTCTACATTTCATCGTTTATTTGGGCCAAATCGACTTCAAATCGCTTGAAAACCCAAAATATCCATTTTTTAATCCCACCAATCACTATACGCGACTATTTTTTTCCGCTCTATCGAATGGAAAAGGTTATAGGACCGTAGAGCCAATAGGAAAATAATAATTTTCAAAAATTTTGAGATATTGCAAAAATCATAGCGCCAATCGAAAGAGCAGCGCAAAATACCCCTATATATGAATTTTGGCTCAATTTGGAGAAAAAAATTTTTCTTCGTTTATTGGGATATAATGCGTTGAAAATCGCTCAAAAATAGCAAATTTCAATTTTCTCAGCCTACTAGTCACAATACCCGACTATATCATCCTGCTCTAGTGGAGGAGTATCCTTTGGGGTCGAAGGACCTAGTGGAGATGAGCAATTTTGAAAAATGTTCTACATTTCATCGTTTATTTGGGCCAAATCGACTTCAAATCGCTTGAAAACCCAAAATATCCATTTTTTAATCCCACCAATCACTATACGCGACTATTTTTTTCCGCTCTATCGAATGGAAAAGGTTTTAGGATCATAGAGCCAATAGGAAAATAATAATTTTCAAAAATTTTGAGATATTGCAAAAATCATAGCGCCAATCGAAAGAGCAGCGCAAAATACCCCTATATATGAATTTTGGCTCAATTTGGAGAAAAAAATTTTTCTTCGTTTATTGGGATATAATGCGTTGAAAATCGCTCAAAAATAGCAAATTTCAATTTTCTCAGACTACTAGTCACAATACCCGACTATATCATCCTGCTCTAGTGGAAGGAGTATCCTTTGGGGTCGAAGGACCTAGCGGAGATGAGTAATTTTGAAAAATGTTCTACATTTCATCGTTTATTTGGGCCAAATCGACTTCAAATCGCTTGAAAACCCAAAATATCCATTTTTTAATCCCACCAATCACTATACGCGACTATTTTTTTCCGCTCTATCAAATGGAAAAGGTTTTAGGACCGTAGAGCCAATAGGAAAATAATAATTTTCAAAAATTTTTAGAATTTGCAAAAATCATAGTGCCAATCGAAAGAGCAGCGCAAAATACCCCTATATATGAATTTTGGCTCAATTTGGAGAAAAAAATTTTTCTTCGTTTATTGGGATATAATGCGTTGAAAATCGCTCAAAAATACCAAATTTCAATTTTCTCAGCCTACTAGTCACAATACCCGACTATATCATCCTGCTCTAGTGGAGGTGTATCCTTTGGGGTCGAAGGACCTAGTGGAGATGAGCAATTTTGAAAAATGTTCTACATTTCATCGTTTATTTGGGCCAAATCGACTTCAAATCGCTTGAAAACCCAAAATATCCATTTTTTAATCCCACCAATCACTATACGCGACTATTTTTTTCCGCTCTATCGAATGGAAAAGGTTTTAGGACCGTAGAGCCAATAGGAAAATAATAATTTTCAAAAATTTTGAGATATTGCAAAAATCATAGCGCCAATCGAAAGAGCAGCGCAAAATACCCCTATATATGAATTTTGGCTCAATTTGGAGAAAAAAATTTTTCTTCGTTTATTGGGATATAATGCGTTGAAAATCGCTCAAAAATAGCAAATTTCAATTTTCTCAGCCTACTAGTCACAATACCCGACTATATCATCCTGCTCTAGTGGAAGGAGTATCCTTTGGGGTCGAAGGACCTAGCGGAGATGAGCAATTTTGAAAAATGTTCTACATTTCATCGTTTATTTGGGCCAAATCGACTTCAAATCGCTTGAAAACCCAAAATATCCATTTTTTAATCCCACCAATCACTATACGCGACTATTTTTTTCCGCTCTATCAAATGGAAAAGGTTTTAGGACCGTAGAGCCAATAGGAAAATAATAATTTTCAAAAATTTTGAGAATTTGCAAAAATCATAGTGCCAATCGAAAGAGCAGCGCAAAATACCCCTATATATGAATTTTGGCTCAATTTGGAGAAAAAAATTTTTCTTCGTTTATTGGGATATAATGCGTTGAAAATCGCTCAAAAATAGCAAATTTCAATTTTCTCAGCCTACTAGTCACAATACCCGACTATATCATCCTGCTCTAGTGGAGGAGTATCCTTTGGGGTCGAAGGACCTAGCGGAGATGAGCAATTTTGAAAAATGTTCTACATTTCATCGTTTATTTGGGCCAAATCGACTTCAAATCGCTTGAAAACCCAAAATATCCATTTTTTAATCCCACCAATCACTATACGCGACTATTTTTTTCCGCTCTATCAAATGGAAAAGGTTTTAGGACCGTAGAGCCAATAGGAAAATAATAATTTTCAAAAATTTTGAGAATTTGCAAAAATCATAGTGCCAATCGAAAGAGCAGCGCAAAATACCCCTATATATGAATTTTGGCTCAATTTGGAGAAAAAAATTTTTCTTCGTTTATTGGGATATAATGCGTTGAAAATCGCTGAAAAATAGCAAATTTCAATTTTCTCAGCCTACTAGTCACAATACCCGACTATATCATCCTGCTCTAGTGGAAGGCGTATCCTTTGGGGTCGAAGGACCTAGCGGAGATGAGCAATTTTGAAAAATGTTCTACATTTCATCGTTTATTTGGGCCAAATCGACTTCACATCGCTTGAAAACCCAAAATATCCATTTTTTAATCCCACCAATCACTATACGCGACTATTTTTCCGCTCTATCGAATGGAAAAGGTTTTAGGACCGTAGAGCCAATAGGAAAATAATAATTTTCAAAAATTTTGAGATATTGCAAAAATCATAGCGCCAATCGAAAGAGCAGCGCAAAATACCCCTATATATGAATTTTGGCTCAATTTGGAGAAAAAAATTTTTCTTCGTTTATTGGGATATAATGCGTTGAAAATCGCTGAAAAATAGCAAATTTCAATTTTCTCAGCCTACTAGTCACAATACCCGACTATATCATCCTGCTCTAGTGGAAGGCGTATCCTTTGGGGTCGAAGGACCTAGCGGAGATGAGCAATTTTGAAAAATGTTCTACATTTCATCGTTTATTTGGGCCAAATCGACTTCAAATCGCTTGAAAACCCAAAATATCCATTTTTTAATCCCACCAATCACTATACGCGACTATTTTTTTCCGCTCTATCGAATGGAAAAGGTTTTAGGACCGTAGAGCCAATAGGAAAATAATAATTTTCAAAAATTTTGAGATATTGCAAAAATCATAGCGCCAATCGAAAGAGCAGCGCAAAATACCCCTACATATGAATTTTGGCTCAATTTGGAGAAAAAAATTTTTCTTCGTTTATTGGGATATAATGCGTTGAAAATCGCTCAAAAATAGCAAATTTCAATTTTCTCAGCCTACTAGTCACAATACCCGACTATATCATCCTGCTCTAGTGGAAGGAGTATCCTTTGGGGTCGAAGGACCTAGCGGAGATGAGCAATTTTGAAAAATGTTCTACATTTCATCGTTTATTTGGGCCAAATCGACTTCAAATCGCTTGAAAACCCAAAATATCCATTTTTTAATCCCACCAATCACTATACGCGACTATTTTTTTCCGCTCTATCGAATGGAAAAGGTTTTAGGACCGTAGAGCCAATAGGAAAATAATAATTTTCAAAAATTTTGAGATATTGCAAAATCATAGCGCCAATCGAAAGAGCAGCGCAAAATACCCCTATATATGAATTTTGGCTCAATTTGGAGAAAAAAATTTTTCTTCGTTTATTGGGATATAATGCGTTGAAAATCGCTCAAAAATACCAAATTTCAATTTTCTCAGCCTACTAGTCACAATACCCGACTATATCATTCTGCTCTAGTGGAGGAGTATCCTTTGGGGTCGAAGGACCTAGTGGAGATGAGCAATTTTGAAAAATGTTCTACATTTCATCGTTTATTTGGGCCAAATCGACTTCAAATCGCTTGAAAACCCAAAATATCCATTTTTTAATCCCACGAATCACTATACGCGACTATTTTTTTCCGCTCTATCGAATGGAAAAGGTTTTAGGACCGTAGAGCCAATAGGAAAATAATAATTTTCAAAAATTTTGAGATATTGCAAAAATCATAGTGCCAATCGAAAGAGCAGCGCAAAATACACCTATATATGAATTTTGGCTCAATTTGGAGAAAAAAATTTTTCTTCGTTTATTGGGATATAATGCGTTGAAAATCGCTCAAAAATACCAAATTTCAATTTTCTCAGCCTACTAGTCACAATACCCGACTATATCATCCTGCTCTAGTGGAGGAGTATCCTTTGGGGTCGAAGGACCTAGTGGAGATGAGCAATTTTGACAAATGTTCTACATTTCATCGTTTATTTGGGCCAAATCGACTTCAAATCGCTTGAAAACCCAAAATATCCATTTTTTAATCCCACCAATCACTATACGCGACTATTTTTTTCCGCTCTATCGAATGGAAAAGGTTTTAGGATCGTAGAGCCAATAGGAAAATAATCATTTTCAAAAATTTTGAGATATTGCAAAAATCATAGCGCCAATCGAAAGAGCAGCGCAAAATACCCCTATATATGAATTTTGGCTCAATTTGGAGAAAAAAATTTTTCTTCGTTTATTGGGATATAATGCGTTGAAAATCGCTCAAAAATAGCAAATTTCAATTTTCTCAGCCTACTAGTCACAATACCCGACTATATCATCCTGCTCTAGTGGAAAGAGTATCCTTTGGGGTCGAAGGACCTAGCGGAGATGAGCAATTTTGAAAAATGTTCTACATTTCATCGTTTATTTGGGCCAAATCGACTTCAAATCGCTTGAAAACCCAAAATATCCATTTTTTAATCCCACCAATCACTATACGCGACTATTTTTTTCCGCTCTATCAAATGGAAAAGGTTTTAGGACCGTAGAGCCAATAGGAAAATAATAATTTTCAAAAATTTTGAGAATTTGCAAAAATCATAGTGCCAATCGAAAGAGCAGCGCAAAATACCCCTATATATGAATTTTGGCTCAATTTGGAGAAAAAAATTTTTCTTCGTTTATTGGGATATAATGCGTTGAAAATCGCTCAAAAATAGCAAATTTCAATTTTCTCAGCCTACTAGTCACAATACCCGACTATATCATCCTGCTCTAGTGGAAGGAGTATCCTTTGGGGTCGAAGGACCTAGCGGAGATGAGCAATTTTGAAAAATGTTCTACATTTCATCGTTTATTTGGGCCAAATCGACTTCAAATCGCTTGAAAACCCAAAATATCCATTTTTTAATCCCACCAATCACTATACGCGACTATTTTTTTCCGCTCTATCGAATGGAAAAGGTTTTAGGACCGTAGAGCCAATAGGAAAATAATAATTTTCAAAAATTTTGAGATATTGCAAAAATCATAGCGCCAATCGAAAGAGGAGCGCAAAATACCCCTATATATGAATTTTGGCTCAATTTGGAGAAAAAAATTTTTCTTCGTTTATTGGGTGTAACGCGTGTCTAGCCGCGATTCTAATCTACCGCGCGAAGGTAGTGAGCGCGCGCGCGCAACTCCTGCGCAGCCGAATCGAGGCGCGCCGCGCGTAGCGAATCGGTCTCGCGACGCGTAAAATGCCCGTCATCCGTCGCGAAGCTGCTAACTGGTTCCCGCGAGAAAAGGGAGCCATATTCGTGTCTGCCATCGCGCGAAAAACATCTCCTCCGTGTCTCTCCTGTTTTTACTTTTCCGCGCCGTCCTATCGTACCTTGTGAGACCCCGCGAGTGTAGTGGAGGCGCCGTATATAGTGAACGTGCGAAAGAGAGACAGAGAGAGCTGTCCCGAGCCGCGTGAGCCGCACGAGACTGTGAGAAACGAGCCGGCAGCCAACCCGCCTGCCGACACGATACAGCGAGCAAGAGAGAGAGAAAGAGAGCACAACTGCTGTGCGAGCGACAGGGAGCGAGAGAGAGTCGAGTGCACCGGCTGCTCCTTCCTAACGTAAGTTTTCTACTCTCCTCTCGCGGGTTTATTGTAAAGGCTCGCACGGAAATCGCCCCGTGCAAGCCTTCTGTGCCGTGTACGTGGGGGTGTGTGTCAGCCCTCCGTACTTTAACACCGCGCGCGAAATTAGCAGCTTCGCCGCGCGCCGTGTAGTTCTCGCGTTTGAATATTAACGGTCGCGCGCGAACTAACTCTTTGTTCTAATCAGCACTTGCGTCGTGCTTGTAAAGATTAGTGGTTGTGAATATATTGTGATATCTAGTTACTCGTCGCGTTGTTCTTTACAACCTGTCCTTCTCCCGGATACCGCCGCCTCCGCGGGAAAATGACTCCGCCGGTCGTTTTCATATCTGAGCATAGCGGCCGCGCGCTTTACTCGTCGAGCGCGCGCTTTTCACTCAGCGATCCAATTAGTTGGAAAGCGAAGTTCGTGTGCGATCTTCGCGTTGTTTTCGGGATTCCAGGAGCAGATCCCCGGGCAAGTCATTTTAGTCTGACACCGGCGGCACCGTGTTCTAGGGCATCGCTGGCCTGTGGCTTGTTGGGATTTTCCCCCACTAGCCATCCCGTTACAACTGGCGCCCAACGTTTTGGGGGTGGAGAAGGACCTGCGACGCGTACGTGATTCGCGGCGAAGCTTGGCGCGAAGAAGCTCAGCAGCGTAGCTGAGCGTAAGCTGCAAACAAAGGCTCTTCGTGCCGCATCTCGTAGGCGCGTGTGTGCGTGTGCGTGACACAGCCGTGCTGTTGCGAGAGTGCGGTCGAGAGGTTAGGCGTGCGATAGCCAATAACCCTCGACCTAGTGTGCCGACGAGGAAAGATATTGATCGCGGAATTTTTGGAGCGTTGAGGAATTATTGTTAATAATTAAAGTTTTTTAATAACAATTAATTTTTTAACGACAAAATTTTTTTTTTTTAGCGATAATTAATTTTTTAATTAATTTTTTTTCTCGTCTCGAAAATTTTTTTTTTCTTCTCGTCCTCGTATTTCCGATACGAATTATTTTTTTTTTGGGCGAAAAATAAAATTTTTTTTTTCTTTTATCGTGCAGTTAGAAGAAGATCGAGAGAAAGTCGGCAAGCACTCTCGGAACAAAAAGTTGACTGTGCGCCCGAGTAAAAACTCGAGCGCAAAAATCCCCTCGAACTTAAAAATTGTTTTTATTTTTTTTAGGTGAAAATTGTATTTATTTTTGGTGTTTTTGGTGATATTGTCCGTTTTGACACATATATATATATTTTTTTTTTCACATATATTTATTTTAAAATTACAAGTGCGAGTAGTGGAGCGTAATTAATTACAAATCGTAATTACTTACAGAAATAGCTTTTATTTTTTTGTTAGAGCCGCATACGGGAAATCCTCGTGCATTATCGAGGTTAAGAGCAACCGCCGTAGCTCTTAGAAAGTAACCCGGGTTCGCGTTGAAAAAGCTAGCTCACGGGTTGAAAAGGCAAACTCTCTCTGCCATCAATCAGGATACTACTCGCGCTAGTAAAATAAGTTCGTGGGGAAGCGCACAGCCAATTGACACCATGGCCAGATCGTCGCAATTTGCGGAATCTGCGATACTCAATTGGGCGTATACACAGCCCGAAGAGGAAATTATCGAGGCCATGCAAGCCCTTGGTCTGCAGCAGTCAGATCTGCAATCAGTGAATATGCTGACAACGATCAAGTGGCTTATGGGCGATTACAGTGCCGCCGATTTTGTGCCAGAGCCGGAGCTGTCGGAGAAGCAAGCGTTTGCTAAACGCGAGCAGTCCCGAAGGGCGTTCATCGACTTAACGTTGATGAACAAGTCTGGGTCGACTATTGTGGATCCCAATACTGATCCAGACCAACCGCACCCGTTCATTACGCTCCTTGATGACCCGATAGTGATGCAAAAACTCTCGGAGTCTCGGAGGATGAACGCTCCACAACAAGCACATAATGCAGTGGTGGAGCCAGCGGATGAGGCAAACGGCCAGGAGGGTTCCGGGACAGAGATATTGAGCTCTGCAGCACCCACCGGGACATCTCCAGCCGAAGCTGAGGGACAGCTCCAACAGCAACAGCTTCAACAGCAACAACTGCAGCAGCAGCAAATGCAGCAGCAGCAAATGCAGCAGCAGCAACTGCAACAGCAGCAAATGCAGCAGCAGCAAATGCAGCAGCAGCAACTGCAACAGCAGCAAATGCAGCAGCAGCAAATGCAGCAGCAACAAATGCAACAGCAGCAGCAGATGGAGCAGCAGCGACGGCAGCAACAGCAACAACAGCAGGAGCAGCAGCGGCAGCAACAGCGAAAGCATCAAGAGCAGCAGCGACAGCAGGCGTTGCTAGAAGAGCAGCGCAGGCAACGACAATTCCGGCGGAGTCAAGAACAAGAGTCGTTGTCGGCACAAAATGGGCAGCACGCGTTCTGGCAGCAAACGCGAAGTCCACCGCAGCCACAGAGTTTTGAGTGGCCAAGTGCGGGGGAACAGCGTACCGCAGGGATTGCTGTGGGAGATAACGTAGTATCAGAACAGCTGCTGTCGGTGATCCATAGACTCGTCAAAGAGGTGGAAGAGCTCAAAGAGAGTGTGCGAATACTCCAAGAAGCTCGACACCCACCCTCAAGCACGCGCTTGGAGGGAGTCCAACTACCGAGTGCGGGCAGGGGACGAGGATCACCACATGTGAACTTTCAGGATACGTTCACATATGTGAATTTTGACAGCAGCAGCCCCAATACTGAATCGCCAAGGGACGCTAGGAGGAATAGCGGAAGAAATCCTACACAGCGTCAGGCGGGGGTGAGCGCTACACTGGACCAGTCTACGAGGCAGACGTACGTGCCTCAACAGATGAACCGTGATGTTGGCCAAATCGTAAGGAAATGGCACATCAAGTTCTCTGGGTCCTTGAAGGAGCAGAGCGTCGAGTTATTCCTCACGAGAGTAGAGGAATGTCGAGCTCTAGCAAATCTGACGTACGACGAAGTACTCTCGTCATTGTCAGAGCTCCTGAGTGGAGTAGCGGCCACCTGGTATAGGAGTAACCGTCATACGTGGCGATCTTGGCAAGACTTCCAAGAGGCCATAATACACATGTATGGCGGTGACAGGGGCCATCAACAGCGAATCCTAGCGGAGATAAACGCGAGGACTCAAGGCAGAAACGAACTCACGAGAGATTACGTAGTGAATCTGCAAGCCTTGATTCTCAAGTTAGTTCCGGTGCCTAGCATGCCCCAACAATTGGACATGTTGCACCGGAACATGCGGCCAGAACTACAAAAAATGGTGATGCGTAATCAAATTACGGATTACCGAGGGCTCCTGGATTTAGCCCGGGAGGCCGAATTAGCGCTCGCGGCAGATAAGGTGTATCACTCGCCACCACCGCCAGAGCGCACTTACTTGCCAGAGTTTGCCTACGTACCTACAGAGCCAACCACGGATCAGCGGAAAAAGCAGAATCCAGGAGTGGCGGCGATGGGGCAACAACAGCAGGAGCCTCGAGAAAGCCTCGAGGCTATGTTCCGTCGGGTGATGGCCGAGTGTTTGTCAAGCTTGACAAAGAAAGGCACCGACGGAAATAGTGGGCAAACGCCAAACCCACAGTCGTTCAAGAAGCCCAAGAAAAAGAATAATTGGGAGAACAGGCAGCGGGAAGGCGGGCAAAGTAATAATCAGCCTAGTGGGGGTAGTAGCGCGACCCACCAGGCTAGGCCGCCAAGTCCAAGGAGTAATGGACCTCCACAACGGCCAGAGTACCGAAGGGGTTACGGCAACGAGCAAAGGGGAAGCGACCGCAACCCCAATGCTGCCGGAAACCAGCGGGGAAACGGCCAAGGGGCAGGTAAACACGGCCACACGCCCGCCCCCAGCTCACATCAGCGACCGAGGGTAACTCGGTCCAATTGCCTGAAGGAGAGAGCGAAGAAGTGCCCGCGACTCAGCAGAACGAAGATAACCAGGAAACATGCTCGCGATGGTGGCTTCAAGTAGGTGTAGCCGGCTACAGGCTACGGGCACTCTTCGATACTGGAGCTTCCTGGACTGGGATGAATTCCATGGCTTACAGCTCGCTACAGCCTGCGGAAAAGAATTAATCCCGGCCAGCGGCCTAACGGCACGGGTAGCTAATGGGCAGAGCATAGCAGTGGTTGGCTATGTGTATCTACCCATGGTCGTGGCAGGCGTGTGCAAGGATGTGCGCGTCGCAATCATGCCAGACCTAGACACGGAGTGCTACTTGGGGTGAACTTCATTAAGAAGTTTAGCGCCGTCTTAGACCCCACTGACAATACGCTGCATCTCAAAGATGATGATGCAAGCGTAAAGTTAGAAGTAGCCTCCATAACCGCCAATAATACCGTGTCCGTATCAGCTATAGGGTTGGCGGACCCAACAGAAGAGCAGCGCAAAGAAGCGGAAGCTTTAGTAGCTGAGCTGATGGGAAACGGCCTGGCACCATTAGGGTGTACTTCGTGGGTTGAGCATGCAGTAGACGTCGGCTCCACAAGACCCATAAAACAGAAGTACTACCCAGTATCTCGAAAACTCGAGGAAGAGATGCACAAGCAGGTGGAGGAAATGCTACTCGCGGGTATAATAGAACCTTCGACAAGCGGCTGGTCAAGCCCTGTGGTAATGGTACGCAAGTCCAACGGGAAGTTCCGTTTCTGTGTGGACTTCAGAAAAGTGAACGCAGCGTCAAGGCCAGATGCATACCCGTTACCATACATGGAGAGTATCTTAAGCAAACTGCAGAAAGCGCGATACATATCCACGTTGGATTTAAGTAGTGCGTACCACCAAATACCACTAAATCCGGAGTCCAAAGAGACTACGGCCTTCACCGTGCCAGGCAAAGGGTTATTTCAATTTACAAGAATGCCCTACGGTCTTTCGTATGCCGGAGCGTCCTTCCAGAGGCTGATTGACAAAGTCATCGGCCCCGAACTCGAACCTTTTGCTTACTCGTATCTCGATGACATAATAATAGTCACAGAAACATTCGAGGAGCATAAAGAGGTTCTAAAAAGAGTTCTAGATAGGATAAAGGACGCGGGCCTCACAATAAATCGCGAGAAGAGTGTCTTCTGTCGCGATGAGGTCCAATATCTCGGGGTCATAGTAAATAGGAATGGTTTTAAACCAGACCCCGAGAAAATAAAGCCCATTATGGAATATCCGGTGCCGAAAAACCTCCGTCAGCTGAGACGCTTCCTAGGAATGGCCTCGTGGTATAGAAAGTTTTTATCAAACTTCGCCACAATTGCTGAACCACTGACCGAACTAACGAAAAAGGATCGGAAATACGAGTGGTCAACGGCACAAGAAGAGGCCTTCCAAAAGCTAAAAGCGCTAGTTGCTTCTGCACCGATTCTCCACAGACCGGTATCTAACGCACAGTTCGTGGTGCAAACTGATGCGAGCGATACAGGACTTGGAGCGGTGCTATACCAGATAATAGACGGCAACGAAAGAGTCCTAGAGTTCGCTAGTCGAACTCTGAGCGCGGCCGAGAAGAATTATAGCGTGACGGAACGAGAGTGTCTAGCAATTCTCTGGGCAATCAAAAAGTTCCGTCCGTATATAGAGGCCTATGACTTCAAGGTCATCACGGATCATAGCAGCTTGAAGTGGCTCCGTGATCTCCGAAACCCATCAGGCAGGTTAGCAAGATGGGCTTTGGAACTACAAAACCACAGTTTCACAGTCGAACACCGAAAGGGCTCTTTGAACAATGTCCCAGATGCCCTTTCGCGGATGTTCGAGGAAGAGGAGCCAGCGGTCGCCGCGTTAGAGCTCGAACGCGATACAAACGACCAATGGTACCTCGAAATTGTGAAAGAGGTTCAACAGCGGCCGCGAGACTTCCCCACGTTCAAGCTGGCGGGGGGAGACTGTACAAGTACGAACCTGATGAAGTCATAGACGAGTCTCTCGGCGACGATGATGCATGGAAGTTAGCAGTCCCTCACGAAAAGCGACGCGAAGTACTGAGAGAATGCCATGACTTTCCAACTGCTGGGCACTTGGGCCGCGAGAAAACGCTAGAAAGAGTAAAGCGGAAGTATTATTGGCCACACATGTCTCGTGATGTAGCCAGATACGTGAGCCAGTGCCAAATTTGCCAGCAGTGCAAAGTCGAACAGCGCGCTCCAACAGGATTCATGGGACGCCGAATTACAGAGCGTCCATGGCAAATCGTGGCCAGCGACATTATGGGGCCCCTCCCAAAAACCACGCACGGCCACGAATACATTCTCATATTCCAGGACTTGTTCACACGCTGGATTGAAGTAATTCCGATAAAAAGGGCAGATGGTAAATCGGTAATTAAGGGACTCAACGAGCGAGTATGTCTGCGATTCGGAGTCCCGGAGGTGTTTCTCTCAGACAATGGGACTGAATTTAAAAATGCACCATTAGAGGCATTCTTAAAGGAGAGAAATGTGCATCACACGTTTACACCTCCGTATCACCCTCAAGCCAATCCTGTCGAGCGTGTGAATCGAACGGTGAAGACAATGATTATGTCTTACGCAGAGGAAAATCACCGGTCCTGGGATGAGAAACTGAATGAGCTGGCGTTCGCGTACAATACTGCCGAACACAGCTCCACAAAGATAAGTCCTGCCATGCTCATTTACGGCCGACAACCCGACCCACCGAAGACACTAAGGCGGGAGGAAGATAGGTTAGCCGAAGAGCAAGAGCAGCAAGAGGCGATAAACAATTGGGTGGTACGTATGGACAAGCTCCGCGAATTGCACGTTCGGGCGGCGGCCGACGCGCAAGCGGAGCAGGCGAGACAAGCCAAATATTATGACGCTCATCGTCGACCTCCACAATTCTGTCTAGGCGATCGTGTATGGAGAGAGAATAAGGTACTATCCTCAGCAGCTGAGGGGATTTCTGCCAAATTAGCCCCGAAGTACGCGGGGCCCTACACGATTGTGAATATTCTAGGCGAAAACACCTATGAGATCCAAGGTGAGGATGGTCGAACGATACGTCCCGTCCATGCGCAGCAACTCAAGAGATACGTCTCAGCAGAAGTAGCCCAGGCGCTACCAGCGAGGGACTCTTCAGCCGAACGTAACACGTCAGAGGGCCACAGAGTTAGCCAGGGGAATGTACAGCCTCGGGCGACGGCTAAGAGGCGCGGTCCACCTCGTAAGACCGCGCTATTAGTTAGGCCAGGAAAGCGTGCGAGCGATGGCCGGCCTATGCGTGTGGCCGGTCCAACAGAACCCAAGCGAGGCCCAGGGAGGCCAAAGGGTTCGAAGAAGAAGCCCGTACCTGCTGATGCCGGACTAATTAGTCCTCGTAGAACCCGAGCGTATAAAAAGCAATAATTGTGCCGTCCGACTTGTGCCGTACGTACTAACCTGTGTTCGTCCTAATCATTACTACCATATTAGTAGGTACGACGACGGCCATGATTAGCAGAGCTGCTCTCGGTCCCCTAAGCAGCGTCTGGCGGGGGGGTGTAACGCGTGTCTAGCCGCGATTCTAATCTACCGCGCGAAGGTAGTGAGCGCGCGCGCGCAACTCCTGCGCAGCCGAATCGAGGCGCGCCGCGCGTAGCGAATCGGTCTCGCGACGCGTAAAATGCCCGTCATCCGTCGCGAAGCTGCTAACTGGTTCCCGCGAGAAAAGGGAGCCATATTCGTGTCTGCCATCGCGCGAAAAACATCTCCTCCGTGTCTCTCCTGTTTTTACTTGTCCGCGCCGTCCTATCGTACCTTGTGAGACCCCGCGAGTGTAGTGGAGGCGCCGTATATAGTGAACGTGCGAAAGAGAGACAGAGAGAGAGCTGTCCCGAGCCGCGTGAGCCGCACGAGACTGTGAGAAACGAGCCGGCAGCCAACCCGCCTGCCGACACGATACAGCGAGCAAGAGAGAGAGAGAAAGAGAGCACAACTGCTGTGCGAGCGACAGGGAGCGAGAGAGAGTCGAGTGCACCGGCTGCTCCTTCCTAACGTAAGTTTTCTACTCTCCTCTCGCGGGTTTATTGTAAAGGCTCGCACGGAAATCGCCCCGTGCAAGCCTTCTGTGCCGTGTACGTGGGGGTGTGTGTCAGCCCTCCGTACTTTAACACCGCGCGCGAAATTAGCAGCTTCGCCGCGCGCCGTGTAGTTCGCGCGTTTGAATATTAACGGTCGCGCGCGAACTAACTCTTTGTTCTAATCAGCACTTGCGTCGTGCTTGTAAAGATTAGTGGTTGTGAATATATTGTGATATCTAGTTACTCGTCGCGTTGTTCTTTACAACCTGTCCTTCTCCCGGATACCGCCGCCTCCGCGGGAAAACGACTCCGCCGGTCGTTTTCATATCTGAGCATAGCGGCCGCGCGCTTTACTCGTCGAGCGCGCGCTTTTCACTCAGCCATCCAATTAGTTGGAAAGCGAAGTTCGTGTGCGATCTTCGCGTTGTTTTCGGGATTCCAGGAGCAGATCCCCGGGCAAGTCATTTTAGTCTGACACCCGCGGCACCGTGTTCTAGGGCATCGCTGGCCTGTGGCTTGTTGGGATTTTCCCCCACTAGCCATCCCGTTACATGGGATATAATGCGTTGAAAATCGCTCAAAAATAGCAAATTTCAATTTTCTCAGCCTACTAGTCACAATACCCGACTATATCATCCTGCTCTAGTGGAAGGAGTATCCTTTGGTGTCGAAGGACCTAGCGGAGATGAGCAATTTTGAAAAATGTTCTACATTTCATCGTTTATTTGGGCCAAATCGACTTCAAATCGCTTGAAAACCCAAAATATCCATTTTTTAATCCCACCAATCACTATACGCGACTATTTTTTTCCGCTCTATCGAATGGAAAAGGTTTTAGGACCGTAGAGCCAATAGGAAAATAATAATTTTCAAAAATTTTGAGATATTGCAAAAATCATAGCGCCAATCGAAAGAGCAGCGCAAAATACCCCTATATATGAATTTTGGCTCAATTTGGAGAAAAAAATTTTTCTTCGTTTATTGGGATATAATGCGTTGAAAATCGCTCAAAAATAGCAAATTTCAATTTTCTCAGCCTACTAGTCACAATACCCGACTATATCATCCTGCTCTAGTGGAAGGAGTATCCTTTGGGGTCGAAGGACCTAGCGGAGATGAGCAATTTTGAAAAATGTTCTACATTTCATCGTTTATTTGGGCCAAATCGACTTCAAATCGCTTGAAAACCCAAAATATCCATTTTTTAATCCCACCAATCACTATACGCGACTATTTTTTTCCGCTCTATCGAATGGAAAAGGTTTTAGGACCGTAGAGCCAATAGGAAAATAATAATTTTCAAAAATTTTGAGATATTGCAAAAATCATAGCGCCAATCGAAAGAGCAGCGCAAAATACCCCTATATATGAATTTTGGCTCAATTTGGAGAAAAAAATTTTTCTTCGTTTATTGGGATATAATGCGTTGAAAATCGCTCAAAAATACCAAATTTCAATTTTCTCAGCCTACTAGTCACAATACCCGACTATATCATCCTGCTCTAGTGGAAGGAGTATCCTTTGGGGTCGAAGGACCTAGCGGAGATGAGCAATTTTGAAAAATGTTCTACATTTCATCGTTTATTTGGGCCAAATCGACTTCAAATCGCTTGAAAACCCAAAATATCCATTTTTTAATCCCACCAATCACTATACGCGACTATTTTTTTCCGCTCTATCGAATGGAAAAGGTTTTAGGACCGTAGAGCCAATAGGAAAATAATAATTTTCAAAAATTTTGAGATATTGCAAAAATCATAGCGCCAATCGAAAGAGCAGCGCAAAATACCCCTATATATGAATTTTGGCTCAATTTGGAGAAAAAATTTTTCTTCGTTTATTGGGATATAATGCGTTGAAAATCGCTCAAAAATACCAAATTTCAATTTTCTCAGCCTACTAGTCACAATACCCGACTATATCATCCTGCTCTAGTGGAGGAGTATCCTTTGGGGTCGAAGGACCTAGTGGAGATGAGCAATTTTGAAAAATGTTCTACATTTCATCGTTTATTTGGGCCAAATCGACTTCAAATCGCTTGAAAACCCAAAATATCCATTTTTTAATCCCACCAATCACTATACGCGACTATTTTTTTCCGCTCTATCGAATGGAAAAGGTTTTAGGACCGTAGAGCCAATAGGAAAATAATAATTTTCAAAAATTTTGAGATATTGCAAAAATCATAGCGCCAATCGAAAGAGCAGCGCAAAATACCCCTATATATGAATTTTGGCTCAATTTGGAGAAAAAAATTTTTCTTCGTTTATTGGGATATAATGCGTTGAAAATCGCTCAAAAATAGCAAATTTCAATTTTCTCAGCCTACTAGTCACAATACCCGACTATATCATCCTGCTCTAGTGGAAGGAGTATCCTTTGGGGTCGAAGGACCTAGCGGAGATGAGCAATTTTGAAAAATGTTCTACATTTCATCGTTTATTTGGGCCAAATCGACTTCAAATCGCTTGAAAACCCAAAATATCCATTTTTTAATCCCACCAATCACTATACGCGACTATTTTTTTCCGCTCTATCGAATGGAAAAGGTTCTAGGACCGTAGAGCCAATAGGAAAATAATAATTTTCAAAAATTTTGAGATATTGCAAAAATCATAGCGCCAATCGAAAGAGCAGCGCAAAATACCCCTATATATGAAATTTGGCTCAATTTGGAGAAAAAAATTTTTCTTCGTTTATTGGGATATAATGCGTTGAAAATCGCTCAAAAATACCAAATTTCAATTTTCTCAGCCTACTAGTCACAATACCCGACTATATCATCCTGCTCTAGTGGAGGAGTATCCTTTGGGGTCGAAGGACCTAGTGGAGATGAGCAATTTTGAAAAATGTTCTACATTTCATCGTTTATTTGGGCCAAATCGACTTCAAATCGCTTGAAAACCCAAAATATCCATTTTTTAATCCCACCAATCACTATACGCGACTATTTTTTTCCGCTCTATCGAATGGAAAAGGTTTTAGGACCGTAGAGCCAATAGGAAAATAATAATTTTCAAAAATTTTGAGATATTGCAAAAATCATAGCGCCAATCGAAAGAGCAGCGCAAAATACCCCTATATATGAATTTTGGCTCAATTTGGAGAAAAAAATTTTTCTTCGTTTATTCGGATACTATGCGTTGAAAATCGCTCAAAAATACCAAATTTCAATTTTCTCAGCCTACTAGTCACAATACCCGACTATATCATCCTGCTCTAGTGGAGGAGTATCCTTTGGGGTCGAAGGACCTAGCGGAGATGAGCAATTTTGAAAAATGTTCTACATTTCATCGTTTATTTGGGCCAAATCGACTTCAAATCGCTTGAAAACCCAAAATATCCATTTTTTAATCCCACCAATCACTATACGCGACTACTTTTTTCCGCTCTATCGAATGGAAAAGGTTTTAGGACCGTAGAGCCAATAGGAAAATAATAATTTTCAAAAATTTGAGATATTGCAAAAATCATAGCGCCAATCGAAAGAGCAGCGCAAAATACCCCTATATATGAATTTTGGCTCAATTTGGAGAAAAAAATTTTTCTTCGTTTATTGGGATATAATGCGTTGAAAATCGCTCAAAAATAGCAAATTTCAATTTTCTCAGCCTACTAGTCACAATACCCGACTATATCATCCTGCTCTAGTGGAAGGAGTATCCTTTGGGGTCGAAGGACCTAGCGGAGATGAGCAATTTTGAAAAATGTTCTACATTTCATCGTTTATTTGGGCCAAATCGACTTCAAATCGCTTGAAAACCCAAAATATCCATTTTTTAATCCCACCAATCACTACACGCGACTATTTTTTTCGGCTCTATCGAATGGAAAAGGTTTTAGGACCGTAGAGCCAATAGGAAAATAATAATTTTCAAAAATTTTGAGATATTGCAAAAATCATAGCGCCAATCGAAAGAGCAGCGCAAAATAGCCCTATATATGAATTTTGGCTCAATTTGGAGAAAAAATTTTTCTTCGTTTATTGGGATATAATGCGTTGAAAATCGCTCAAAAATAGCAAATTTCAATTTTCTCAGCCTACTAGTCACAATACCCGACTATATCATCCTGCTCTAGTGGAGGAGTATCCTTTGGGGTCGAAGGACCTAGCGGAGATGAGCAATTTTGAAAAATGTTCTACATTTCATCGTTTATTTGGGCCAAATCGACTTCAAATCGCTTGAAAACCCAAAATATCCATTTTTTAATCCCACCAATCACTATACGCGACTATTTTTTTCCGCTCTATCGAATGGAAAAGGTTCTAGGACCGTAGAGCCAATAGGAAAATAATAATTTTCAAAAATTTTGAGATATTGCAAAAATCATAGCGCCAATCGAAAGAGCAGCGCAAAATACCCCTATATATGAATTTTGGCTCAATTTGGAGAAAAAAATTTTTCTTCGTTTATTGGGATATAATGCGTTGAAAATCGCTCAAAAATAGCAAATTTCAATTTTCTCAGCCTACTAGTCACAATACCCGACTATATCATCCTGCTCTAGTGGAGGAGTATCCTTTGGGGTCGAAGGACCTAGTGGAGATGAGCAATTTTGAAAAATGTTCTACATTTCATCGTTTATTTGGCCCAAATCGACTTCAAATCGCTTGAAAACCCAAAATATCCATTTTTTAATCCCACCAATCACTATACGCGACTATTTTTTTCCGCTCTATCGAATGGAAAAGGTTTTAGGACCGTAGAGCCAATAGGAAAATAATAATTTTCAAAAATTTGAGATATTGCAAAAATCATAGCGCCAATCGAAAGAGCAGCGCAAAATACCCCTATATATGAATTTTGGCTCAATTTGGAGAAAAAAATTTTTCTTCGTTTATTGGGATATAATGCGTTGAAAATCGCTCAAAAATAGCAAATTTCAATTTTCTCAGCCTACTAGTCACAATACCCGACTATATCATCCTGCTCTAGTGGAAGGAGTATCCTTTGGGGTCGAAGGACCTAGCGGAGATGAGCAATTTTGAAAAATGTTCTACATTTCATCGTTTATTTGGGCCAAATCGACTTCAAATCGCTTGAAAACCCAAAATATCCATTTTTTAATCCCACCAATCACTACACGCGACTATTTTTTTCGGCTCTATCGAATGGAAAAGGTTTTAGGACCGTAGAGCCAATAGGAAAATAATAATTTTCAAAAATTTTGAGATATTGCAAAAATCATAGCGCCAATCGAAAGAGCAGCGCAAAATAGCCCTATATATGAATTTTGGCTCAATTTGGAGAAAAAAATTTTTCTTCGTTTATTGGGATATAATGCGTTGAAAATCGCTCAAAAATAGCAAATTTCAATTTTCTCAGCCTACTAGTCACAATACCCGACTATATCATCCTGCTCTAGTGGAGGAGTATCCTTTGGGGTCGAAGGACCTAGCGGAGATGAGCAATTTTGAAAAATGTTCTACATTTCATCGTTTATTTGGGCCAAATCGACTTCAAATCGCTTGAAAACCCAAAATATCCATTTTTTAATCCCACCAATCACTATACGCGACTATTTTTTTCCGCTCTATCGAATGGAAAAGGTTTTAGGACCGTAGAGCCAATAGGAAAATAATAATTTTCAAAAATTTTGAGATATTGCAAAAATCATAGCGCCAATCGAAAGAGCAGCGCAAAATACCCCTATTTATGAATTTTGGCTCAATTTGGTGAAAAAAATTTTTCTTCGATTATTGTGATATAATGCGTTGAAAATCGCTCAAAAATACCAAATTTCAATTTTCTCAGCCTACTAGTCACAATACCCGACTATATCATCCTGCTCTAGTGGAAGGAGTATCCTTTGGGGTTGAAGGACCTAGCGGAGATGAGCAATTTTGAAAAATGTTCTAGATTTCATCGTTTATTTGGGCCAAATCGACTTCAAATCGCTTGAAAACCCAAAATATCCATTTTTTAATCCCACCAATCACTATACGCGACTATTTTTTTCCGCTCTATCGAATGGAAAAGGTTTTAGGACCGTAGAGCCAATAGGAAAATAATAATTTTCAAAAATTTTGAGATATTGCAAAAATCATAGCGCCAATCGAAAGAGCAGCGCAAAATACCCCTATATATGAATTTTGGCTCAATTTGGAGAAAAAAATTTTTCTTCGTTTATTCGGATACAATGCGTTGAAAATCGCTCAAAAATACCAAATTTCAATTTTCTCAGCCTACTAGTCACAATACCCGACTATATCATCCTGCTCTAGTGGAGGAGTATCCTTTGGGGTCGAAGGACCTAGCGGAGATGAGCAATTTTGAAAAATGTTCTACATTTCATCGTTTATTTGGGCCAAATCGACTTCAAATCGCTTGAAAACCCAAAATATCCATTTTTTAATCCCACCAATCACTTACGCGACTATTTTTTTCCGCTCTATCGAATGGAAAAGGTTTTAGGACCGTAGAGCCAATAGGAAAATAATAATTTTCAAAAATTTTGAGATATTGCAAAAATCATAGCGCCAATCGAAAGAGCAGCGCAAAATACCCCTATATATGAATTTTGGCTCAATTTGGAGAAAAAAATTTTTTTTCGATTATTGGGATATAATGCGTTGAAAATCGCTCAAAAATACCAAATTTCAATTTTCTCAGCCTACTAGTCACAATACCCGACTATATCATCCTGCTCTAGTGGAAGGAGTATCCTTTGGGGTCGAAGGACCTAGCGGAGATGAGCAATTTTGAAAAATGTTCTACATTTCATCGTTTATTTGGGCCAAATCGACTTCAAATCGCTTGAAAACCCAAAATATCCATTTTTTAATCCCACCAATCACTATACGCGACTATTTTTTTCCGCTCTATCGAATGGAAAAGGTTTTAGGACCGTAGAGCCAATAGGAAAATAATAATTTTCAAAAATTTTGAGATATTGCAAAAATCATAGCGCCAATCGAAAGAGCAGCGCAAAATACCCCTATATATGAATTTTGGCTCTATTTGGAGAAAAAAATTTTTCTTCGTTTATTGGGATATAATGCGTTGAAAATCGCTCAAAAATAGCAAATTTCAATTTTCTCAGCCTACTAGTCACAATACCCGAATATATCATCCTGCTCTAGTGGAAGGAGTATCCTTTGGGGTCGAAGGACCTAGCGGAGATGAGCAATTTTGAAAAATGTTCTACATTTCATCGTTTATTTGGGCCAAATCGACTTCAAATCGCTTGAAAACCCAAAATATCCATTTTTTAATCCCACCAATCACTATACGCGACTATTTTTTTCCGCTCTATCGAATGGAAAAGGTTTTAGGACCGTAGAGCCAATAGGAAAAGAATAATTTTCAAAAATTTTGAGATATTGCAAAAATCATAGCGCCTATCGAAAGAGCAGCGCAAAATACCCCTATATATGAATTTTGGCTCAATATGGAGAAAAAAATTTTTCTTCGATTATTGGGATATAATACGTTGAAAATCGCTCAAAAATAGCAAATTTCAATTTTTTCAGCCTACTAGTCACAATACCCGACTATATCATCCTGCTCTAGTGGAAGGAGTATCCTTTGGGGTCGAAGGACCTAGCGGAGATGAGCAATTTTGAAAAATGTTCTACATTTCATCCTTTATTTGGGCCAAATTGACTTCAAATCGCTTGAAAACCCAAAATATCCATTTTTTAATCCCACCAGTCACTACACGCGACTATTTTTTTCCGCTCTATCGAATGGAAAAGGTTTTAGGGCCGTAGAGTCAATAGGAATATAATAATTTTCAAAAATTTTGTGATATTGCAAAAATCATAGCGCCAATCGAAAGAGCAGCGCAAAATACCCCTATATATGAATTTCGGCTAAATTTGGAGGAAAAAAATTTGTCTTCGTTTATTGGGATATAATGCGTTGAAAATCGCTCAAAAATACCAAATTTCAAGTTTCTCAGCCTACTAGTCACAATACCCGACTATATCATCCTGCTCTAGTGGAAGGAGTATCCTTTGGGGTCGAAGGACCTAGCGGAGATGAGCAATTTTGAAAAATGTTCTACATTTCATCGTTTATTTGGGCCTAATCGACTTCAAATCGCTTGAAAACCCATAATATCCATTTTTTAATCCCACCAATCACTATACGCGACTATTTTTTTCCGCTCTATCGAATGGAAAAGGTTTTAGGGCCGTAGAGCCAATAGGAAAATAATAATTTTCAAAAACTTTGAGAT
Organism: Torymus aiolomorphi; assembly: GCA_036365515.1. NCBI lineage: Eukaryota > Metazoa > Arthropoda > Insecta > Hymenoptera > Torymidae > Torymus > Torymus aiolomorphi. The sequence continues at coordinate 237,472,016 of CM070873.1, read as the reverse complement.
ATTGCAAAAATCATAGCGCCAATCGAAAGAGCAGCGCAAAATACCCCTATATATGAATTTTTGCTAAATTTGGAGAAAAAAATTTTTCTTCGTTTATTGGGATATAATGCGTCGAAAATCGCTCAAAAATACCAAATTTCAATTTTCTCAGCCTACTAGTCGCAATACCCGACTATATCTTCCTCCTCTAGTGGATGGATCATCCTTCGGGGTTGAAGGGCCTAGCGGAGATGAGCAATTTTGAAAAATGTTCTAGATTTCTTCGTTTATTTGAGCCAAATCGACTTCAAATCACTTGAAAACCCAAAATATCCATTTTCTAATCCCACCAATCACTATACCCGACTATTTTTTTCCGCTCTATCGAATGGAGTAGGTTTTATGGCCGTAGCGCCAATAGGAAAGTAATAATTTTCAGAAATTTTGAGATATTGCAAAAATCATAGCACCAATCGAAAGAGCAGCGAAAATACCCCTATATATGAATTTTGGCTCAATTTGGAGAAAAAAGTTTTCTTCCTTAGTTGGGATCTAATCCGTTTAAAATCGCTCAAAAATGCAAAATTTCAATTTTCTCAGCCTACTAGTCGCAATACCCGTCAATATCTTCCTGCTCTAGTGGATGGAACATCTTTTGGGGTCGAAGGACCTAGCGGAGAGGAGCAATGTTCTAGATTTCTTCGTTTATTTGGGCTAAATCGATTTCAAATCGCTTGAAAACCCAAAATATCCGTTTTCTAATCCCACCAATCACTATACGCGACTATTTTTTTCCGCTCCATCGAATGGAGTAGGTTTTATGGCCGTAGCGCCAATAGGAAAGTAATAATTTTCAGAAATTTTGACATATTGCAAAAATCATAGCACCAATCGAAAGAGCAGCGAAAAATACCCCTATATATGAATTTTGGCTAAATTTGGAGGAAACAAATTTTTCTTCGTTAATTGGGATCTAATCCGTTTAAAATCTCTCAAAAATGCAAAATTTCTATTTTCTCAACCATTAAAAAAAGGCAGGAGTCTCGTTGTACAGATCTGACAACAGCAATTTCTAGCTCTTTCAAGCCGAGTGTACGAATGTTCCGAAGTAACCGGAACGTTCACACACACTCGAGTATACGAGTTGTGTGGATTTTTTGCTCGTTTTCGTCATGCGTATGAGTGTTCCAGCTGATAGGATAGCAGCAAGTTACAGCTCCTTCAAGCTAGGTGTACGCATGTTCCGAAGTAACCGGAACATTCGCACACACTCGAGTTTACTAGTGGAACCTGGTGTGTAGATTTTTGGCTCGTTTTTTTCTTGCATAGGAGTTTTGCAGCTGATGGGTACACCGGTAGGACATCGTGCATACTGTTATCGGTACACTGCAGGTGCTTTTCTACACTCAACGCTATATCAGAAGGCAACATTCTTCACGTAAAAAGTCATTTCGGAAGCTGATGAGTATCATCAGACAGATCGGATAGCAGCGTGTTGTAGCTCCTTCAAGCCGGATACACGAATGGTCCGGAATCGCGGGAACAATCGTACGCGCTTGAGTTTGCTAGTTGACTGACATGTCTAGCCCTCAAGTTGCATATCCTGTATTTTTGGCCTTGATTTTTTGCGTCTTTTCGGGTGTAACCGGAACATTTACACGCGCTCGAGCGACGCCGCCGAGAGACGCCCAAAGTGGTGGAACCTGTCGCTTGGATTTTACACTCATTTTTGTCGTGCATAAAAGTGTTCCGGCTGATCAAGAACACCCGCACGCCATTGTGTGTCTCGAGTATATAATTATCGGCATACTGTAGGTGCTTTTGTACAGTCATTGCCATATCAGAATGTGACATTATTCACGCAGAGAAATCATTCAGAAAACTCACTAGTCTTATCAGGCAGATCGGACTGCAGAGAGTTCCACCTCCTTTAAGCTTGATATACAAATTTTCTGGAATTGTAGAACCATTCGTACTCACTCAGGTTTATTCGTCAGGCGTTGTAGTTGGAAAACACCCACAACTATTGAAACCTATCACGCGAATTTTGTTGATCCATTTTAACTTGCGAAAGTCTGTTTTAGCTCTGCGGGGACAGCCGCACGCTATCGTGTGTCTCAAGTATGCTGTTATAGGGTACCGGCAGGTGCTTTTGTTGCGTTTGCCATATCAGCAGGCCATATTCTTAACGTAGAAAGCTGATGAGTATCAGAAGACAGATCGGACAGCGGCCACACCTAGCTCCTTCATGCCGGATGCGCGAATGTTCCGGAATCACCGGAACATTCGCACCCGCTCGAGTTTACTAGTCGAGCGGCGTCACTGAGAGACGCGAAAGTGGTGGAGCCTCACGCGTGGATTGCTTGCTCGTCTTTTTCTTGCGTAAGAGTGTTCCGGCTGATGGCGAACACCCGCACGCTATCGTGTGCGTCGCGTATACTGTTATCGATGCACTGCAGGTGCTTTTGTAAAGTCATTGCCATATCAGAAAGCGACATTCCTCACGTAGTAACGTCATTTCGAAAGCTGATGATTATCATCAGACAGATCGGACAGCAGTGAGTTGTAACTGCTTCAAGCCGGATGCACGAATGTTCCGGAATAACCGGAACATTCGTACGCGCTCGAGTTTACTAGTCAAGTGTCGTTACCGAGACTGGCCCACAAATTGCACATCCTGTATTTGTGGAGTGGATTTCTTGCCTCTTTTTCACTTGCGTTAAAATGTTTCGGCTGATCGGGAACAACTATACAGTCTTTACCGTATGGGACGGTGAGATTCTTCACGTATTAGAGACATTCCGAAATCCCACGAGTCTCGTTGGAGAGATCGGACAGCAGTAATTTCTAACTCATTCAAGAAGGGTGTACGAATGTTTCGGAGTCACCGGAATATTCGCACACACTCGAGTTTATTTATCAGGCATCGTAGCTCAAGAACGTCGATTTTTTTTTTTTTTTTTTATAACTCCGTGTTTATTTACAATCTGTCTTGTTAACATTAAGTAAATCGTATACAATTATATACAATAACATGAAAGTATTAGACCCACTGGTTAATACTTTTATAAATCCTATAGAAATAAGCTTTTATACAAGGACAAAATGTATGGCAATATAATGATATGATATTATATGTACAACATTATGCAATTATATTAATAGTTTTACATTTTTCAGCCGAATTGATCTAGTCTATATCAATATAATAAAAAAAATCATGAGTCTCTATCCATTTGCACATAAAACTGTTTTTCCCTTCTTCTCACTTCACAACTTCCCAACTTTCATGTTCAAAATTTTCTTAAAGTTATGACTATGATATGCACTTTCGTTCTATCAATTATATATTTTATTTACATAGACAACTAGATTGGTTTCTTCACTCAGGCCATAACACACTTGCTAACAAAGTTTTTTCCAGGTTTTAGTTAAGTTTTTATTTCAGATTCTGCGGGGGCGATTATAAACAAGGGCAATCTGACTGCCATAAATATTAATTATTTTAATTTAATTTTTAAGACTGTAAGACCGATAGAAAAATTCTTATCAGTTGATAGTAAATTGCAGTCGACATAAGTAATATTTTTAACGAATAACACACTTATTGATTTGGATTCCAAACAACTGGAAAACAAACGACTTTGCAGTGACCATTTTACTGCTGACGATTTTGTAATCGGTTCTGGTATGAAAAGACTAAAAAATATAGCTATACCTATTCGAAAGGCTTCACTTATTGATTCGAATGATTCCGACGAAGTTGAGGAACATGATTGGCTCCAAAATTGATCTTCCTCCTACTACCTGTCAAGAGATATCAGCTATTGATTTAAAAAACCCTTTTTTAACAGAAAGTATTTATAACATGCCGCAAACCTTTAATGCAATTGATTTAGAAACTTCTTGTTTAATAGAAACTAGTTATAACATGCCACAAAGCTTTGATGCAAAAGAGCCATCTTGTTCAGGAATGCAAAGCAAATTGAATTTTGATTGCAAATCCACAAATGCTGGTGATAAAACTAAAACTTATGAAACTTCACTTCAAAAATTGCAAGATGAAATTAAGAATTTAAAACGACAGTTAAACCAAAAACATAAACAATGTAAAAAAGCACAACATGCGACTAAACAAGCGAATGCAAAAAGTGTAACATATGAACAAAAAGCTGTTAAACTTTCTAAAGATATTCAAAATAGAAATAAAAAAATTAAGAATCTTAAGCGTAAAATTGAAAAATCTAAGGAAGCAGTTTCTTTTTATGATGATTATTTAAAGCTTAATGCTAACGTATTAAATTTTTTTTAAATGCAAATGAATCATAACAAACGGAGAAAGTTATCCAATGAGGAAAAATAAGTTTGCTATTAATTTATTTTATAAGTCTCCAAAAGCTTATTGTTGTTTGCGTGACCAAAAGAAGTTTGCTTTTCCGTGTATTAGTTTAATAAGTCGATGGATTAACGAACTTGCTTTTTTGAATCCCGGAAATAACACTAAGTTATTAGAATTATTGAAAATAAAATCAAGTACAATGACTCAGAAAGAACGCGAGTGTGTATTAATGTGGGATGAAATGAGTATAAAATCGTATTTAGATTACAACCCAAAAAAAGATTTGATTGAAGGTTACACTGATATGGGAAAACATGGTCGCAATAAAAATCATGGTAATCATGTTTTAGTTTTTATGTTACGAGGTAGGCACAATGATTGGAGACAGCCTATTTGCTACTATATTCCCCATAACAGTGTAAATGGAAAATTATTGCATAAAATCATATTAGATGTTATAGATTACGTTGAAGACGCCGGTTTTATATTAAAAACAATGGTATGCGATCAAGGATCGCCAAATCAATCGGCCATAAAAAAATTGGGTATAACAAAAACTGAGCCATTTATTGAACGACATAATCGTAAAATTTTCTTTAACTTTGATGCTCCCCATTTACTTAAATGCCTGCGTAACACTTTTCGTAAACGTCAATTTGAAATAAATGAGAAATCCGTTTCATGGGACGCGATTCGGGCATTAAGAAATCGTGAAAAAGATCTACCAACTAAATCTGCCCCTAAACTAACAGACAGACATCTAGATCCAAATTCTTTTCAACTAATGAACGTTAGTCTTGCCGCTCAAATTTTTAGTAAAAGTGTTTCCTCAGCTTTACTAGCAGGTGCGCTCGCCCCAGAGCAACCTTTAATTCATCCTGATTGTATAGAAACAAAAAATTTTATTAAAAAAGTAAACGACCTTTTTGATTGTTTAAATAGTAGAAGTTCTCGAGATGGTAATCCTTTGCGTCGTTCTTTATCAAAATTAAATCCTCAAGTAGTACAGTATTTGAAAGTCCTTGATTTGGATCGAAACGTGGAAATGCGTAGATAAAAACGGTAATCCCCCATCCTTTGACGGTTTTTATTTGATGGTTAATAGTATACCCATATTACAATATATCCCATTTTACAATGGGAAGATATGGCAGCAAATGATGGAGTGTATTTGTTAACGACGCGTTTAAATCAAGATCCATTAGAAAATTTATTCTTTCTTTTAAGAATTCATTCTGGTCACAATCAAAATCCAACCGCAATGCAAGTAAGGCATAATTTGCAGTATAGCATTACTGCAAATTTAACGTATTTATCCAAATTAACAAATTGCGAACCTGATGGAACAGTAGCGTTACTAGCAATTTGTATGAAAAGTAAAAATATTGAATTACAAGAATCGTTAGAAAACCGAACCAATTCTGTGCACGCGTTTGATGAAAACATTAATGCGGATTGTATTAATAGTAATTCCCTTGCAAAAGGCAACAGTATCATCGAAGTAAATGCAAGTAGTCAAAATGATAAATTAGCTAACGATGATATTAAAGACGCTTGCAGTGAAATTTCGTTCGATGGAGTAAATGAATCTGTTTATTTCGATGAAAATGAAGATACTTTTGTAGAAAATATGTCTGATTGAGACACAGTTATAGGTGATGATGATGATGAATTTCAAGAAGTATCTGATTAAATGAAAGGAGTGAGAATTTGAGTAATACAGCTAGGAGTTTTTTATCAGAAAATTATGACAAATTGAATAGTGTATTGTCAAATTCACATAATTGACAAGATTCGTCTACTCCTTTACGGGGAGCAATGAAGTATGTTGCCGGATATGTCGCGATGAAATGTATCTCAAAATTTAATTGTTCTAACTGTAAAGCTTCTTTCACTAGAGTTAACTGTAATATTCAAACTAATGATAATCTATTACTAGTATTTAATGTAAATAATGAACTAGGAAATCTTTGTGTTCCTTCTGACGATTTTTACAGAATCATTGTAACAGCTATTGAAACTTTTGATGCATTATTTTCTGAAGTTACAACATAGAAATTAGTAAAGTTTTAATTAATAAAATCACATCTAAAGTTCTCGAATATCATGCACAGTTTTGGATTACTGACGAACCTTGTAAATCGCATCGGAGGCTGCAATCGCATTTTTCGTTCATATTTTAAATAAAGTAAAATGGATAAATCATGATTTGTGGGACGCTAAAATTTCAAGAAAAAGACATTTTGCTAGTAACAAGCCAAATACTAAATTGCAGAAATTGAGTCATGAATAAAAAGAACTTGTTAAATTAAAATAGTATTTTTATTACTTACCGATAAAGCAGAACACAATATTTTTTTTTATAAAAAGGAAATAAATCTTTGTTTTATGATCAAATTTCAGCAAGATGTTACACTTATTGTGCTGTCTGTTGCTAAGAAATAAATATATGTATATTTTGTTACAGAACATAATTAATGTGATACCATAAAAGGTGATGTTTATTGACTATTTATTAATGCAAAGCATGATTTCTAATTATAATTTTTATGATTATCTCCAATTCAAGTAAAATGCTAGTTATTCATTTTCAATTTCATTTTGCTTCATAGGTATTTTCCACTTTTTTCATTCCTGCACCATCAATTATTTATAAATCCTAGATCTTCATATAAAAGTTTGTGTATTTGATATGACTATATTGAATAGTATACAAATTTTGATTGCCAATTCGATAATTGTAATTTCCACTTCATAATTACAATATTCATTCCGTAAAATTATTTAAGTAGAATTATCAAAAATATAATGTCACTTTTTATGTATTTATAATTTTTTTTCAATATTTATAGTTTATATTTTATTTATTTATTTATTTATTGAACCAGGGCTTACTGTATTAAATTCCAAGAAAACGTTTATAGGGTGACTTCGCTAGTGAATGAACGAATAAGGAAATTAGTAGATAAGCTATAGCAGTTCTGGCCCGGGGGGGGGTTCTGGCCCATAGCGGTTCTGGCCCAGGGGGGAGGGGGATTCTAGCCCATGGGGATTCTGGCCCATGAGAGTTCTGGAGTCAGTATGCTTTCTGGAGTCAAGACTGACTGCAGAACTGCGGTCAGCTGTTTGATTGTAGAAAGTATACTGACTCGGCGGCGACTTCAGAAGCGACGCGAGTCAGCGGCTTTGTGGCGCACGGCGTGCGATTCGCAGCGGGCAGTCAGCGAACAGCGGTTTTCTGTGGGATGATGAAATTAAAGAAAAAAAACGGGTGTGCTCAGGTGGATTTGAACCCACGATCTCGATCTTACTGAGCAGCCGTCTTACCACTCTGCTACACAGTGATATGTAGGACACAGACCATGCGTTTGAGGTTATGCAATTTTTTTTAATTTCTACCCCCACCACCGGTTTTCGAAAGTTCCGCCAACGTCATTCGATAGTATATTAAAAGTATGTCCCCCCTATTATTACACCCCCAAAATTTCGTCCGTTTTTCGATCCGAGCACTCCTTCTCGAGTTATAAGCGAAAAACCAAAATTTCTACCCCCACCACTGGTTTTCGAAAATTCTTTCAATGGACAAATTATGAGATATCCCTCAGAGGTAGATAAAACGCCCCGGCCCTGCCAGGTGTACGGCAGGCCTTGAACAAGTTGCCATAAAATTTTGATGCTTGTTCAATACTTATCTAAACCTAGGCATATGCCCTATTTTTCGAAGTATCATTCAAATAACGCTTCCGAATTTGACAGTCCCATATACAGACAGTTCATAGGGAAATTATAAAAAAAATGGACTGGCACCCACATGGAAATTATAGATGTTATGAACGGGCCGCATGACTCAACTGATGTGGTTAGGCGCGAAAATTTAAAATATTTAAATCACAATATAGAAAATAGTTTGAGACCTTTGTATCATAAAAATAATACTGATATTCTTTTACGATTACTCCAACATTTTTTGCATCACAGAAGTTTAAATTAATACTTTTTTAATATTTAGAAAAGTGTGCGCTTGATTTCAGCTAGTTCTCTCCCTTTTGAAAAATAATACCTATGTTTGAATGCAAACTATTCAGGTCACATATGATTTATTTATAGTGTCTTAAACCTTCTCAAAGTGAAATAAAAATTGCAGCAAATAGTTTATTTATTTGATTTCACAAACAATATTACTAACATATTACATAAGTAAAAAAAAAAATACATAGATAGTTCCTTTAGTGGGACAGGATTTTTGAGCAAAAGTTATACAAACAGCCGGTAGTAGAATAATTTGAGGTTCTGCTAGTCAATATTAGATTTTCAACACTCTACAAATACCAAAAATAATATTTTTTTTCCCGCAAATAATTATTGCAAAATTATAGTAAAAAAAATATCATTGAACCACCTCTATTCAGTGTATAAAATGTATTTAGCGACTCATTTATATTATCCTATTATAAACAGTTTATACATGTAATAAGTCTTATAAAATAATAAATGCTCAAATTTATTGTAGAAAATGGCAATGCTATCCGTAAAATAAATAAATAAATATTACTCAATTATGGACACCCTACATACTTAAAATTTAGCGAGGCATTCAATTTTCGTATCTTGCATAATAGTTGAATGTTTATAAACGAACTGAAAGTATAAACATTATTCAAAGAAAGATACATAGTTTTTCAGATGACTTTTATCGTTTTAAAATTGAAATGAATGAGGTGGTTGAAAAGGGAATTTTTACTTTTATTTATTGGATAATCAATTTAATACTGTCCCGGACACCCACCTGTTCTGCAGATTAGGGCTTAACATGTATAACTCGGAAAACTCAGGTACGCAAAACGTGATATATCACCTGAGAAATCACCTGAGATCTCATGTATCAAATTTTAAAAATTGAAAAATTGTGTAAAATGCTTTTAAACATGTATTTTTGAGCTCATCTGGGGTAAAACATCCTAAAAGGCGATTCCCAATACTGAAGAAGCTGATTTTTAATTAACGTAAGTTTTCTGCAGCATCTGGAGCAGAATCTCAGGTGAGATTTTGGCGTGAGATTTTACATGAGATCTCACCTGAGAAATCACCTGAGATCTCACCTGAGATTTTTCAATAGGGGTTGCTTGCCCGGCTACTTGGGTTTTAGAACTAGTTAAATAATGACCTTGCCTAATTTAGCACGTCGATTAAGAATAATTTAAATAATAATCTAGACTAACTTTCCACGTTTACGTAACTCCCTTATACGCGTGGACGTTCCCTTCCCTGGATACCTGGGTTTTTGAGTTATTAAAATAGTTGTCTTGCCCAATTTACGGCGTATACGTATCTCCCTTATATTCGTGCAGTGGACCTCGCCTCCCCCGTCTACTTGGGTTTTAGAATTATTAAAATAATGATCTTGCCTAATTTTCTACGTCTAACAAACTAAAGTAGCTGGGGTAAGCAAGGTCCACGCGTATAAGGGATTTATAGTCGTGCAAAATTAGGCAAAATCATTATTTAAATAATTCTGCAACCTAAATATCCGGGGGATACAAGATCCACGCACAAAATCGCCTTACGTTGACATGCAAAATCAGGCAAAACAATTACTTACATAACTTTGAAAACCAAGTAGCCGAAGGACGGGGGGTCCACGTAAAGAAAGGTATTAGAATGTTTTTAGTATTATTTACATAATTTTGTTACTTAATTCAGCACGTCCAGGTAACTTCTTTATACGCAAGTATCTCGCTTCCACTGGCTACTTGGGTTTAGAATTATTTAAATAATGGTATTGCCTATTATGCACGTCCACGTAACTCCCTTATATGCGTGAACCTTGTTTTCCCGGCAACTTGGGTTTTGGAACTATTTAAATAATTGTTTTCCATAGTTTTGGACGTCTAAGTAACTCCCTTATGCGCGTGGACCTTGCTTCCCCGGCTACTTGAGATTAAGGATTATTTAAATAATAATCATGCCATAATTTTGCACGTCTACGTAACTTTCTTTTACGGGAGGACCTCGCTTACCCCGGTTACTTGAGTTTTAGAATTATTTAAGTAATTACCTTGCCTAGTTTAGCAAATTTAGGAAACGTCCTTATACGCGTGGACCTTTTTTTCTGGCTACTTGGATTTTAGAATTATTTAAAAAATGACCTCGCCTAATTTAGTACGCCTACGAAACTACGCCGTACGCGTTGCCATTGCTACCCCAGTAACCTGGGTTTTAGAAGTCTTTAAGTAATGATCTAGCCTAATTCTACACGCCCACCTACTCTCTTATACGCGTGGACATTGCTTTCCCGGAAACTTGGGTTTTGGAGCTATTTAAATAATTATCTTGCCTAATTTTATACGCATACGTAGTCTCTTGTACGCAAGTATACCTCACTTCCACTGGCTATTTGGATTTTAGAATCATTTAAATAATTATCTTGCCTAATATGGCACATAATCTACGTAAGTCCTTTGTACGTGTGAACCTCGCCTCCCCCGGCTACTTAGGTTTTAGAGCTATTTAAATAATTGTTTTGCCAAATTATTCACGTCTACGTAACTTCCTTATACGCGTGGACCTTGCTTTCCACTGCTGCTTGCGACTAAGAATTATTTAAATAATAATCATGCCTAATTGAGCACGTCCACCTAACTTCTTTATACGCAAGTACCTAGCTCGCTTCCACTGACTACTTTGGTTTTAGAATTATTTAAATAATGGTCTTACCTAATTATGCACGCCCGCGTGAAAATGTAATATGAGATCTCATATGAGATTGTAATTGAGATCTCATATAGATTTCACATGAGATCTATATGAGTTCTCATATGAGATCTCATATGAGATCCTTATACGAATTTCAGACATTATATAACTCATGCGAGATCTCATATGAGATCTCATCAGTCATTTTCTATTAAGTAAAAAAATTTGAGACATTAGATCTCATCTGCGATCTCATATGAGACCTCGTCTGCAATTTTCCTTAGTTAATAAATAATTTATTTTTGCAATAAATTTATTTTTTATAATATTTATTTTTTTAATAAATGTTATATTTTATGGAATATTTAGAAATAGAATGAAATAAAATATTAACATTAGTAAAACGTATTGATAAAACTTTATTGCTTTTTTTTAAGATTCATTAAAATATACTGTTTATTCATACTTTTACATTAACAATAAATTATTTATTAATTAATTAAAATTGCAGAGATCTGAGATCTCATATGAGATCTCATATTAGATTTTACATGAGTTCTAAGGTCTGAAATTTTTTTATTAATTATAAAATTGCAGATGAGATCTCATATGAGATCTCAGATAAGATCTAACGTCTCAAATTTTTTTACTTAATAGAAAATGGCTGATGAGATCTCATATGAGATCTCACATGAGATATAATGTCTGAAATTCGTATAAGGATCTCATATGATACCTCATATGAGAACTCATATAGATCTCATATGAAATCTATATGAGATCTCAATTACAATCTCACATGAGATCTCATATTATATTTTCACGCGGGCGTCCACGTAACTCCCTTATACGCGTGGATCTTGTTTTCCCCGCCAACTTGGATTTTGGAACTATTTAAATAATTGTCTTTCCTAATTTAGCACGTCTAGGTAACTTCCTTATACGCACAGATCATGCTCTCCCCTCTACTTGGGTTTTGGAATTATTTAAATAATTGTCTTGCCTAATATGGCACATCTACGTCCCTACTGAAAAATCTCAGGTGAGATCTCAGGTGATTTCTCAGGTGAGATCTCATGTAAAATCTCACACCAAAATCTCACCTGAGATTCTGCTCCAGATGCTGCCGAAAACTTACGTTAATTAAAAATCAGCTTCTTCAGTATTGGAAATTGCCTTTTAGGATGTTTTACCCCCCAGACGAGCTCAAAAATACATGTTTCAAAGCATTTTACACAATTTTTCAATTTTTAAAAATTGATACATGAGATCTCAGGTGATTTCTCAGGTGAGATATCATGTGAGATCTCAGGTGAGATATCATGTATCAATTTTTAAAAATTGAAAAATTGTGTAAAATGCTTTGAAACATGTATTTTTGAGCTCGTCTGGGGGGTAAAACATCCTAAAACACACGTATAAAGGACTTACGTAGATTATGTGCCATATTAGGCAAGATAATTATTTAAATGATTCTAAAATCCAAATAGCCAGTGGAAGTGAGGTATACTTGCGTACAAGAGACTACGTATGCGTATAAAATTAGGCAAGATAATTATTTAAATAGCTCCAAAACCCAAGTTTCCGGGGAAAGCAATGTCCACGCGTATAAGAGAGTAGGTGGGCGTGTAGAATTAGGCTAGATCATTACTTAAAGACTTCTAAAACCCAGGTTACTGGGGTAGCAATGGCAACGCGTACGGCGTAGTTTCGTAGGCGTACTAAATTAGGCGAGGTCATTTTTTAAATAATTTTAAAATCCAAGTAGCCAGAAAAAAAGGTCCACGCGTATAAGGACGTTTCCTAAATTTGCTAAACTAGGCAAGGTAATTACTTAAATAATTCTAAAACTCAAGTAACCGGGGTAAGCGAGGTCCTCCCGTAAAAGAAAGGTACGTAGACGTGCAAAATTATGGCATGATTATTATTTAAATAATCCTTAATCTCAAGTAGCCGGGGAAGCAAGGTCCACGCGCATAAGGGAGTTACTTAGACGTCCAAAACTATGGAAAACAATTATTTAAATAGTTCCAAAACCCAAGTTGCCGGGAAAACAAGGTTCACGCATATAAGGGAGTTACGTGGACGTGCATAATAGGCAATACCATTATTTAAATAATTCTAAACCCAAGTAGCCAGTGGAAGCGAGATACTTGCGTATAAAGAAGTTACCTGGACGTGCTGAATTAAGTAACAAAATTATGTAAATAATACTAAAAACATTCTAATACCTTTCTTTACGTGGACCCCCCGTCCTTCGGCTACTTGGTTTTCAAAGTTATCTAAGTAATTGTTTTGCCTCATTTTGCATGTCAACGTAAGGCGATTTTGTGTGTGGATCTTGTATCCCCGGATATTTAGGTCGCAGAATTATTTAAATAATGATTTTGCCTAATTTTGCACGACTATAAATCCCTTATACGCGTGGACCTTGCTTACCCCAGCTACTTTAGTTTGTTAGACGTAGAAAATTAGGCAAGATCATTATTTTAATAATTCTAAAACCCAAGTAGACGGGGGAGGCGAGGTCCACTGCATGAATATAAGGGAGATACGTATACGCCGTAAATTGGGCAAGACAATTATTTTAATAACTCAAAAACCCAGGTATCCAGGGAAGGGAACGTCCACGCGTATAAGGGAGTTACGTAAACGTGGAAAGTTAGTCTAGATTATTATTTAAATTATTCTTAATCGACGTGCTAAATTAGGCAAGGTCATTATTTAACTAGTTCTAAAACCCAAGTAGCCGGGGAAAGCAACCCCTATTGAAAAATCTCAGGTGAGATCTCAGGTGATTTCTCAGGTGAGATCTCATGTAAAATCTCACGCCAAAATCTCACCTGAGATTCTGCTCCAGATGCTGCAGAAAACTTACGTTAATTAAAAATCAGCTTCTTCAGTATTGGGAATCGCCTTTTAGGATGTTTTACCCCAGATGAGCTCAAAAATACATGTTTCAAAGCATTTTACACAATTTTTCAATTTTTAAAATTTGATACATGAGATCTCAGGTGATTTCTCAGGTGATATATCATGTGAGATCTCAGGTGAGATATCATGTATCAATTTTAAAAATTGAAAAATTGTGTAAAATGCTTTTAAACATGTATTTTTGAGCTCATCTGGGGGGTAAAACATCCTAAAAGGCGAATCCCAATACTGAAGAAGCTGATTTTTAATTAACGTAAGTTTTCTGCAGCATCTGGAGCAGAATCTCAGGTGAGATTTTGGCGAGAGATTTTACATGAGATCTCACCTGAGAAATCATCTAAGATCTCACCTGAGATTTTTCAGATAAGGGAGTTACCTAGATGTGGAAAATTAGGCAAGATCATTATTTAAATAAATCTAAATCCCAAGTAGACGGGGGTGGGGAGGTCCACGCGTATAAGGGAAATACGTAGACGAGCAAAGTTAGGAAAGATTATTATTTAAATTATTCTTAATCGCTAGTAGCCTGGGAAAGCAAAATCCATGCGTATGACGTCGTTGGATAGACGTGCACCATGAGGCAAGACAATTATATAAACCAAAGTAAATAAATTCTAAAACCCAAGTAGCCGGGGGAAGCGAGGTCCTTGCGTATAATGGAGTACATAGACGTGCAAAGCCAAGTACGACTATTATTTAAATAATTCTAAAACCCAAGTAGCCGGGAAAGCAAGGTCCACGCGTATAAGGAAGTTGCCTAGACATGCTAAATTATATGCAAAACACTTATTTAAATAATTCTCAAATCCAAGTTGCGGGGAGAGCAAGTTTCACGCGTATAAGGAAGTTTCCTAGACGTGTAAAATTAGACAAGATCATTACTTAAATAATTCTACAACAAGTAACCGGGAGAAGCGAGGTCCTCGCGTATAAGGCATAAGTTACGTAGACGTGCTAAATTAACGAAGACAATTATTTAAATAGTTTTGAAACCCAAGTTGTCGGAGACAGCGAGGTCGACGCGTATTAGGTTAATTACCTAGACGTGCAAAATTAGGGATGTAAATTATTTAAATAGTTTTAAAACCCAAGTAGGCGGGGAAGCCAGGTCCTCGCGAATAAGGAAGTTACACAGACGCGCTGAATTAAGCAACAAAATTATGTAAATAATTTGGAAAACTAATGCCCTAGTTTACGTGGACCTCCCATCCTCCCGCAACTTGGGTTTCAAAATTATTTAAGTAATTGTTTTGCCTGATTGTGCATGTCAACGTAACCATTTTATAGACGAGAACCTCGCTTCCCCCGGCTACATATGTTTAAGAACTTTTTCAATCATATAATTGCCTAATTTTGAACGCCTATCTCTCTCTTATACGCGTGGACCTCGCTTCCCACGGATAGTTAGGTTTCAAAATTATTTGAAGAATGATCTTGCATAATTTTTCATATCTACGTATCTCCCTTATACGTGTGGACCTCCCTCCCATCGGCAACCGGAGTTTTCTAATATTGAAATAATAATCATGCCTAATTTGCATGTCTACGTAACTCCCTTATACGCATGGACGTTGCCTTCCCTAGCTACTTGTGTATTTGAATTATTTAAATAATGATTTTGCCTAATTTTGCACGTCTCTGTTACTACCTGAAACACGTGTACTTCGTTTCCCCCGGCAACTTATGATTAAAAATTATCTAAATAATAATCTTGGTTTATTTTGAACGTCCACGTAACTTCCTTATTCGGACTGTCTTTACACCCCCGGTTACTTCATTTTTAGAATAATTTAAATAATGATATTGCCCAATTGTCCATGCCTACGTACTCCCTTATACGCAAGTGCCTCGCTACCCGTGGCAACTTGGGTTTAAGAATTATTTAAATAATGACATTGCTTATGTTTTACACGCCTACGTAACTCCCTCATTAGATTAGATTAGATTGTAAACTCGCGGGGATCATACCGGTGTAGCGCTCTTAGCTTGCTTGCCATTGTACGCTATTCCCCACCTACCTCGGGTCCCACCTTAGGGGAGGCCAACTGCAGAGCAGTAGTCAAGGACCCCCCTAATTCGGTGCTCCCTGATCTCTTCTGGTATTGACACCGCCCTGCCAAACCACTTCCTTCTGGATTCCGCCAGTGCAGGGCACTCACAGATCACGTGGATTGGCGTTTCCTCACAGTCTTCCCCGCACCTGGGTGTTGGAAACCCCGCAGGTCGCAGTGCTCTGTTATCAGTTTTACTGCGCTTCTGAGTTGCCACCTGCCGAGGGAGAGAAATTCTCGGCCCCATTGGTCACCCGTTACTCCCCACATGGCCTTGGATTTGCTGCAACGCTCAGTCGCGAGCCACTTCATTTCGCATAGGCTCATGATGTGAGCAGCTATTCTGCTCCGGCCTTCTTGCGCCGACATGCCAGCTTGCTGTCTAATGGGGCCGTGAGTGCGACCCCCTTGTTTAGCAAGAGTATCCGCCCTTTCATTACCTTTCCACCCGGAGTGACCCGGAATCCAGGTTAAGTTGAGAAGGTTAACCATACCTAGTGCATCCAACGAGGTCTTTGTTTCCATTACTAACTTAGAGCAAGTAACGGTCTTCTCGATGACTCTTAATGCCGTCTGGCTGTCCGAGCAGATCCAAATAATCTAGCCCGACTTGCCAGCCCTTGTTAGTCCCTCCGCGTATGACTTGATCGCGAGTACCTCGGCCTGGAAAACCGTGTTGTAGCTTTCCATTTTAAAGCAGAAGCTGTCCTGCTGCCTAGGTCCACAGAAGCCAGCTCCCACCCCTTCTTTGCCCTAGACCCGTCCGTGAACCAAATTTCGCCGTGTTTGGGTCTACATTCCTCCCACCTCACCCTCTCCGGAATGTGGATTTTGCATCTCCCCTTCCTTACCGGTTGAGGTGGTATTATATCCTGCGGTTCTTTCCAGAGCTCCCTCAGTGAATCCTCGAACAGCCGTTTATGCCTCTTGCTGTCCGTTTTCCACAGACCGACGCAACCTAACCGGTATGCCGTATTCATTGCCTCAGACTTGATGTGCAGTGCCAGAGACGGTAGGTTCAGCATGGTCCTCATAGCGGCACAGGGCGTACTCCTCCTAGTGACAGTTATGCTCCTTAAGAAAAGCGCCTGTACCCGATTCAGCTTCGCGCAATCCGTGCTCCGCAGTGTTCTGCTCCACCAGACTACTGAGGCAAACGTTAACCTCGGCACAATAATGGCAGAGTAGATCCAGTGCATTTGCCGCGGATCCACTCCCCACCCTGAACCCAATGCTCCTCTGTATTGCCAGAAAGTGGAGATTGTTTTTCTACATTTCTCCTCGAGGTACCTGCGCCAGAGTAACTTTCTATCGAGGATAACTCCCAGATATTTGGTTTCCTCCGCGAAAGGAATCTCTAAGTTCCCCGCCTTCATCTTCCTCAGCTTTCTAATTTTATAGCGCTTTGTGAAGATAAGGGCTACCGATTTATCCCCATGAATTCGCTATGCTTTGCTACTGCACCACTCCTTCGTTGCCTTGAGGGCTCCTTGAACCAAGTCCCTAAGAACTTCTTCATAAGCTTCCCTCGCTAGGATAGCTATATCGTCCACATATCCTACCGCCTTGACTCCCACCCCGTTTAGTACTCGTAGTAGGCTGTCTACCACCAGGCTCCACAGTAGGGGGGACAAAACCTGGGGACAGCCTTCGGATACTCGCCCACCGATCGAGTGTTCCATCCAGGATTCCCTACTCACCATTCCCTACTCACCATGAAGGAGCTCATGATCCAGTCAATGATGCTCTTAGGGATACCATGTTCTACCGCATCCTTCTGGATCGCCTCTCTAGAGGTCCGATTGAACGTTCCTTCAACGTTCAGAAAGGCTCCTATGCATACTCCTTTCAACTCAAGCTGTTCTTCAACGTAGTTGATCACCGAAAGGAGCGCTGTTTCCACTGACCTGCCCGTGCGATACGCGTGTTGTTCCTCGTGAAGCGGACAGATCTTCAGAGGACCTTCTTTAAGATAGCCATCCACAAGCTTTTCAATCGCGTCTTCAAAAGAAATGACGTGGGCTAATGGGCCTGTAATCTTTCACATCCGTGTAACTCTTCTTCCCTGGCTTGGGGATGACATTCACCTTTGTTTTAAGCCACTGCCTGGATGTGTACCCAAGGGCTATGCAGCCCCTCAGTACCCCTGTCGGCAGTCCCGTAATCTCCTCCAGGTCCTGTTGCAGCAGCACTGGGGTGATGTTATCCATGCCTGCAGGCATGGTGCTTTGTATGGCTGAAAGGACATGATAGCCTCTTTGACCCTTTGCGCTGTGACTACCTGCTCTGCTATGCTCCAATCCGCCTTTCTACCAGCCCTCCGGGAGGGAGGGGGGCTCGTCCGCCCCGCCCGTCCGCCTGAAGTCAGGGATATTGGTCTCCAGCAGCACTGCCGGGTCTCTTCCGGTGTCCTAGTAAAACTCCCATCAGCCTTCCTTATTAGCCTTAGTTTCCCATTTGGAGCCCCCGCTAGGACATTGAAAAGTCTAGCCATGTCGCTTATTGTGCTACACTTTGAGCACCATTTCCTCCAAGAGTCACGGTTTTCCTCTCTAATGAGGCTCTTATAGTCTTTGACTAAGCTTGTAGGCTTCCCAAATCTCTATCGTGTTCTTTTTCCTCGCTCTATTAAAGAGCCTACCTGCTTCCTTCCGCCTTGCCTCCGACTCTTTACTCCACTCCGCCTGCTGCGTCCAGTGGTTTTTTGAGTGATGGGACAATTTTCCTCGAACACGATTGTGATCACCGTCCTGATAAAGGCTTCGGTGCGTTCCAGCTCGTTCGGTGTACCATATCTCGCCCCCTGAATCCGACTGTGCATCGCCGTATTGAGGCTCTAAAGCCATCCCAGTCTGTTTGTTTGGGATCCCTATACCAGACCACGTTGGGGACAATGCCCCTTAAGGTGGCGCTCTGATAATCCTATGGTCCGACATGGAGGGCTCCTCAGAGACTCTCCAGTCGTGAACCCATCCCTTCAGCAGTCCGAAACAGAAGGTGGTATCGAGTACCTCGCTTCTGTTAGACGTGACAAAGGTCGGTTCCGCACCTGTGTTTAAAACCATGAGGTTTTTCTCAATCGGGTACTCCAGGAGTTCCTCCCCCCGCTCATTTGTGTCCGTGCTACCCCACGCCTCATTGTGGGCGTTGGCATCACATTCAACAATGAGCCCGAGTCCTTCCTTCCTACAGTACCTGGTTAACCTTTTAACCTCCTCGGGGGAGATTTTCTCTCATGCGCACAGTAAGCAGATGCTACGATGAACTCTTTGCCCCTGTTGACGCCGTACTTCCCACGAATTCTTACCACCGCTAGGTCTCTCGTTGAGAATTCCTGCATGAGCGTCGCCTCCAGCCCTTTCACGACCACGCACGCTCTTTGCCCGACATGCTCCCCACTCGCGTAGACACGCCCCGTGACCGATAGTCCCTTTATCTCGTTCCTGACCAGCCAGGGTTCTTGCACCAGCGCAATAGCTGGGCATGTGTGTCTGACAGTCATGCACCTGGTTAATACCACTGAGGCGCTTTTACTGTGATGCAAGTTAATTTGCAGGATGTCCACTTGCGTATCAACCATTTCAATGCTGATCCACCCCTACATCATCCTGCTTCCCTTTCGCGTCCTCGCCAACCGGATTCTTCGAAGACCAGCTAAAGGTGATCTCGCTTGTCCCCAGGAAGGCCTTGCCAACCCTGGCCTCTAGAACACCCAGAGGGGCCTCGTCAACCCCCAGGCGAAGGAGGCAAGCCGGGCCCCCCTCCAAGCACTGGAGAATCCTCCACTTTGACGTATCCAACACCGGGTTCTGGCGCCCCAGGAGCTTGACCAACTGGGAGGCTTCTCTTCTTGGCGGCGGTACCAGTGCCGTCACATTGACTCTCTTGATGAGTTCCTCCGGGACGACAATCCTCGCCAGAGTCACGACACCGAGATTGACGGACGGCACTGCCTCTCGCAGCCACCTCTCCGACTCCCCATCATTACAAATGAAGGTCGCTTCACTTTATTTAAAGTTAGAATTATTTAAATAATGATCTTGCTTAATTTTCTACGTCTAACAAACTAAACTAACTGAGGTGAGCAAGGTCCACGCGTATAAGGGATTTATAGTCGTGCAAAATTAGGCAAAATCATTATTTAAATAATTCTACAACCTAAATATTCGGGGGATACAAGATCCACGCACAAAATCCCCTTATGTTGACATGCAAAATCAGGCAAAATAATTACTTAGATAATTTTAAAAACCAAGTAGCCGAAGGACGGCGGGTCCACGTAAAGGAGGGCATTAGAATGTTTTTAGTATTATTTACATAATTTTGTTACTTAATTCAGCACGTCAAGGTAACTTCTTTATACGCAAGTATCTCGCTTCCACTGGCTACTTGGGTTTTAGAATTATTTAAATAACGGTATTGCCTAATTATGCACGTCCACGTAACTCCTTTATATGCGTGGGCCTTGCTTTCCCGGCAACTTGGGTGTTGGAACTATTTAAATAATTGTCTTCCCTAGTTTTGAACGTCTAAGTAACTCCCTTATGCGCGTGGACCTTGCTTCCTCCGGCTGCTTAAGATTAAGCATTATTTAAATAATAATCTTGCGACAATTTTGCACGTCTAAGTAACTTTCTTATACACGAGGATCTCGCTTCTCCCGGTTACTTGAGCTTTAGAAATATTTAAGTAATGACCTTGCCTAGTTTAGCACGTTTAGGTAATATCCTTATACGCGTGGACCTTTTTTTCTGGCTACTTGGATTTTAGAATTATTTAAAAAATGACCTCATCTAATTTAGTACGCCTACGAAAATACGCCGTACGCGTTGCCCTATTGCGACCCCGGAAACTTGGATTTTGGAGCTATTTAAATAATAATCTAGCCTAATTTTACACACATACGTACTCTCTTATACGCAAGTATACCTCACTTCAACTGGCTATTTGGATTTTATAGAGCTATTTAAATAATTGTTTTGCCACATTATTCACGTCTACGTAACTTCCTTATACGCGTGGACCTTGCTTTCCACTGCTACTTGCGACTAAGAATTATTTAAATAATAATCATGCCTAATTGAATATGTCCACCTAACTTCTTTATACGCAAGTACCTACCTGGCTTCCTTGGCTACTTGGGCTTTAGAATTATTTAAATAATGGTCTTGCCTAATTATACACGTCCACGTAACTCCCTTATATGCGTGGACCTTGTTTTCCCCGCCAACTTGGGTTTTGGAACTATTTAAATAATTGTATTCCCTAATTTAGCGTATCTTGGTAACTACCTTATACGCGTGGGCCTTGCTTTCCCGGCTACATGGGTTTTAGAATTATTTAAATTATGACCTTGCCTAATTTAGTACGTCTACGTAACTCCGCTGTGCGCGTTGCCTTTGCCTCCCCGGTTACTTGTGTTTTAGAATGATTTCAATAATGATGTTGCCTAGTTTTACACGTCTACGTAACACCCTTATACGTGAGGACCTTGTTTCACCAGGCTACTTGCGATTAATAATTATTTAAATAATAATCTTGCCTAATTATGCACATCTACGTAACTCCCTTATACGCGTGGAACTTGTTTTCCCCGAAACTTGGCTTTGGAACTATTTAAATAATTGTCTTCGCTAATTGAGCACGTCTAGGAAACTTCCTTATACGGGACGACCTCGCTTCCCTCGGTTTCTTGAGTTTTAGTATTATTTAAGTAATGATATTGCCTAATTTTACAAGTCTAGGTAACTTCCTTATACGCTTGGACCTTGCTCTCCCGGCAACTTGGATTTTAGAATAATTTAAATAATTATTTTGCCTATAATTATGCACGTCTGTGTAACTCCCTTATATGCGCGGACCTTGCTTTCCCCGCCAACTTGGGTTCTGGAACTGTTTAAATAATTGTCTTCCCTAATTTAGCTCGTCTAGGTAACTTCCTTATACGCTTGGGCTTTGCTTTCCCGGCTACTTGGGTTTTTGAATTATCTAAATTATGACCTTGCCTAATTTAGTACGTCTATGTAACTCCGCTGTGCGCGTTGCCTTTGCATCCCCGGTTACTTGTGTTTTAGAATAATTTCAATAATTATGTTGTTTAGTTTTGCACGTCTACGTAACACCCTTATACGTGAGGACCTTCTTTCACCAGGCTACTTGCGATTAAGAATTATTTAAATAATAATCTTGCCTAATTACGCACATCTACGTAACTCCCTTATACGCGTGGACCTTTTTTTCCCCGAAACTTGGCTTTGGAACTATTTAAATAATTGTTTTCGCTAATTTAGCACGTCTAGGTAACTTCCTTATACGGGATGACCTCGCTTCCCCCGGTTTCATGAGTTTTAGAATTATATAAGTAATGAGCTTGCCTAATTTTACACGTCTAGGTAACTTCCTTATACGCGTGGGCCTTGCTTTCCCGGTTACTTGGGTTTTAGAATTATTTAAATTATGACCTTGCCTAATTTAGTACGCCCGGTCAAAAATATCCAGTTGGGAAATCCAACTGGATTTTCCAAGAGGGAAATCCAGCTGGGGAAGAGTGGATTCCAGCTGGATTTTGGTGGATTTCCAGTCGGATTCCCAGTTGATGATATCAAATATTCCCACCCATTTTTAACTGGATTAAATGGAAATCCACTTATAATAAATGGGAATTCCTGGGCGAAGGCGGAAATCCATGTAAAAATCCAGTTAAATGTTTGTGGGAATCCACCTAACTTTCGCATTTCTATTAAATGGGAATCCACTCAAAATTCTACTTAATAATAAATGGGAATCCCAGCGTGACGGCGAAAATCCATGTAAAAATCCAGTTTAATATAGATGGGAATCCATCTAACTTTCGCTTTTCTATTCAATGGAAATCCAGTTAATAATGCATAGGAATCCTGTTATATCTAGGTGGGAATCCACTTAAATATCCAGTTAAAAATGGGTGGGAATATTTGGTATCATCAACTGGGAATCCGACGGGAAATCCACCAAAATCCAGCTGGAATCCACTCTTCCCCAGCTGGATTTCCCTCTTGGAAAATCCAGTTGGATTTCCCAACTGGATATTTTTGACCGGGCGTCCACGTAACTCCGCTGTGCGCGTTGCCTTTGCTACCCCGGTTACTTGTGCATTAGCATAATTTCATTAATGATGTTGCCTATGTTTGCACGTCTACGTAACACCCTTGTACGTGAGGACCTTGTTTCACCAGGCTACTTGCGATTAAGAATTATTTAAATAATAATCTTTCCTAATTATGCACATCTACGTAACTCCCTTAAACGCGTGGACCTTGTTTTCCCCGAAACTTGGCTTTGGAACTATTTAAATAATTGTCTTCGCTAATTTAGTACGTCTAGGTAACTTCCTTATACGGGACGACCTCGCTTCCCCCGGTTTCTTGAGTTTTAGAATTATTTAAGTAATGATCTTGCCTAATTTTACAAGTCTAGGTAACTTCCTTATACGCGTGGACCTTGCTCTCCCCGCAACTCGGGTTTTGAAACTGTTTAAATAATTGTCTTCCCTAATTTAGCTCGTCTAGGTAACTTCCTTATACGCGTGGACCTAGCTTTCCCAGCTACTTGGGTTTTAGAATTATTTAAATTATGACCTTGCCTAATTTGGTCCATCTACGTAACTTTGCTCTGCGCGGTGCCTTTGCTTCCCCGGTTACTTGTGTATTAGAATAATTTCAATAATGATGTTGCTTAGTTTTGCACGTCTACGTAACTTCCTTATACGCGCGGACCTTGCTTTCCCTCTACTTGGATTTTGGAATTATTTAAATAATTGTCTTGTCAAATATGGCACATCTACGTAACTCCCTTGTACGTGTGGACTTCGCCTCCCCGACTACTTAGGTCTTAGAGCTATTTAAATAATTTAAATAGTTGAGGACGATCTTTGGAGGCAAAATGAAATGATCTTATTTCTTTATGGCAACGTTCCGTTGGCTTAGTACGCCAACCTCATCAGGTCGAAATTATAAACGTATATATCATACGTCGATCAGATGTTATTCTCGACTCAATGAGGTTGGCGTACTATAAGCCAACGAAACGTTGCCATAAAGAAATAAGATCATTTCATTTTGCCTCCAAAGATCGTCCTCAATTATTTAATATAAAAATGGATGGCGTTATACATTCAACATATTTAAATAATTGTCTTTCCTAATTATGCATGTCTACGTAACTTTCTTATAAGCGTGGACCTTGCTTTCCCCATCAACTTGGGTTTCAAAACTATTTAAATAATTGTCTTCTCTAATTTAGCACGTCTAGGTAACTTCCTTATATGCGTAAACCTTGCTTCCCCGGTTAATTGGGTTTGAGAATTTTTTAATAATGATTGTGCCTAGTTTTGCACGAGTACGTAACTCCCTTGTACCCGAGGACCTTGTTCCCCCAGGCTACTTGCGATTAAGAATTATTTAAATAATAATCTTGCCTAATTTTGCACGTCTACCTAACTTCATTATACGCGTGGACCTCGCTTCCCCCGGCTATTTGGATTTTAGGATCATTTAAATAATTTTCTTGACTAATTGGGCACACGTACGCCCCCCCCCCCCGCTACTTAGAATTAATAATTATTTAAATAATTTTGTAGCCTAATTTGACTCATCTACGTAACTCCCTTATACGCGGGGACCTTGCTTTTCCCTGCTACTTGCGATTAAAAATTATTTTAATAATTATCTTTCCTAATTATTCGACGTCTACGTAACTCCCTTATATGTCTCGTACTGGGACTCCCAAATGATTTTGTGATTTTTAGCTTTGGCTATCTGACAGCAGAAAATAAGCACAAAAATATGTCCTTTTTCCATAATCGCCAAATCGAATACTCGCAAAGTTATCCGAAAGCGGTCTGCTAGCTTAATTTTATAAGCTAGCAGATAGCACGTTTCTCGGAAACGGCTATAGCAGAAAAATCGATTTAGGCGTAGGATAATATACTATACTTGCCTCATTTTATACTTTCATAGAAAGTTTTATATTAACAATATTATTATTTGAAGAGTTATGAAAAAATTATCACCATTTGCAAAGTGTGGTTATTGACTTGATAAGATTCGAAGAAATAAAAGGATTGCTTAAAAATTGTGTTGTTAAAACTTACTTAAAAAATTTCTTCTTCTTAAAAACGTGTTGATTGTTTAAAAAAAAATATTTAAGCTCTTATTAAAGTTTTTGGTATTCAGTTTGACGAATGTTGGTTGAGAGAGGGGGAGAGAGAGAGAGAGAGAGAGAGAGAGAGAGAGAGAGAGAGAGAGAGAGAGAGAGAGAGAGAGAGAGAGAGAGAGAGAGAGAGAGAGAGAGAGAGAGAGAGAGAGAGGCTAATACTTGCCTTAGTTTAAACATTTGTATAATGTTATGAGAGTTTATTATATAGTACATTTTTAATATTATTATTAAATAGAAGTATTGTTAGTCACAATAAAAGTTTTAAATTTGAATGTTTCTATAAGGAGCTCAATACAATGATTACATTAGTAACGTTTCTTGAAATAATATAATCAAACCTGTATTTTATGTACGATAATAAATTTTCAATACTATTAATTTGTAAAGTCATATGAAAATATATTTCTTTTTATTTTTATAGATTCCAGGAAAACCTTATACGTGCCTTATTTTATACTTTCGCAGAAAGTTTTATTATTTCTACTTTAATTTAGATAAATGAATATATCAAAAATTATTTTCGAGAAAAAAATGTTAATGCTTTCTTTTTAGAAAAAACATTTTTCAAACATTTTGTAGTTCTAATTTTCAAATAAAGTTTGTTAGTATATTATTCTTGTACAGAATGTTTTGTTGGCTGTTTCAAAAAAATATTTAGGCTCTTCTGAAAGTTTTTCGTGGTGTCGTTATACAGTTGTTAAGTAAGAAAAGATGAGAGAAAAGGAGGGGACGGGGGTGCTGAATTTTTTTTTACAAAGCGACTTAACGGTGGTTTAGAGAGATAATAAAAATAATTTATTTTGGGTAGCATATAAGTTTTCCATAAACTTTTCATTTTTCTTATTTAAATATGTTTTATGTAATTATTGTTTTTCGAAAAGAAACTTTGCAGTTGTTAAGAGAGATAATAATAATAATTTATTTTCCAAACACGTAGGTTTTGCGTGAACTTTTAATTCTTATTAATAAATTAAAGAATTGACAAGGAATGATAATATACACTTGTCTATAAGTTATGACTTTCGTAGAATACTTGTGGATTCCACAACTTTTTAAGAGACTATGTAAGAATAGAAAAATTAAAATTAGAAAAAGGAAAAAATTTATGCAACTTTTTGTAGAAATTTATTTATACTTAAAATTATTAATAAATAATGAAATTTTAATGTTCCTTATTTTGTATTATATTAAGGAGCTTCATTCACGTCAACCATTTATTCAGAATTCTTACCATTCTCGTTAGTTAACTTTCTTGCTTTTCTTTACTAACTTGCTTTCATTCTTAACTATTATTTTGGTATCCAGATATTTCTATTTCATATGTATCTAGTTGTTGCCTGTACATGTTGCTTTCTCTTGTCACAAGTTGCATCTTTTTCTGTATAGCCTATTTATAAATCTAGATATTCTGTCATGCGAGTTATTTGTATCTGCAAGTGTCTTTTTTCGTTCTTCATGACGTTGTTTCATACCTTCCAATTTTATTTAAACATTTAAACTGATTCTACTTGAGACCTTAAGTGACCTTCTTTAGATGCTAACAGAGCTTTTGAGTGTTGTAATCGATTTATTTCTCGTTTAAGCCCAAGCCACCAATTCCAATTGCCTCATATTTAGCTATTTTTGACAAAAAGCTCAGCTTTGGTCATTTTCAATTGAGAAATCCCTTGCTCCAAATTTCTAATATTTCTCCAATCTAGGAACCAATTTAAATCGAAAATATTTAATAATAACTTTTATCTTAATCAAAGTTATTCGTACCAGTCCAGATATGATTATCATTTGTATTAAAGCTTTCTTGACATTCTTGAATTGATATCACTTTTTGAAATTATTATCTGAATCTTGTGTAGAAAAATATTTACTAAGAACTCCTCTGAAACATTTTGACGTCTCCCACTGTGATAAAATTATAAATTAGATTAACTGAGCACTTTTATTCAAAAATTTCCACAATAACACATCATTTTCGCTTTTTAAAATATTTCAATATTCATTTAACATATTCTTTTAACTGGTGCTTGAGTAAATATGTACAATGGCACAGCGCACTGATATCAACTAATTTTGTTGAAGATGACAAATTCTTTTTAAACCAATTTAAGTCTCAAACCAATATTTCAAATCAGCGTGATAAATTATATTGTATATTTATGCTCACGTGTCACTCACCAATATTTTCTTCTATGCAAAAGCTTATTATAAAGTTTATGTACCTCATAATATTTATGCTTGCATGTCACTATACTCACTAATATTTTCTTGTGTGCAAAAGGTTATTATAAAGTATATGAACCTCATAACACATAATTATTCACTTCCGTTAAACATGATAACTTTTATCTTGGTCAAAGTTATTCCCAAGAGTCCAGATATGATTGCCATTTATGTACATAAAACATCACTTTAAATCCTCAATTCTTGAGAAAATCATTCAGTTGTGAACACTATAGAGAACTTT
This sequence comes from Torymus aiolomorphi, assembly GCA_036365515.1. Lineage (NCBI taxonomy): Eukaryota > Metazoa > Arthropoda > Insecta > Hymenoptera > Torymidae > Torymus > Torymus aiolomorphi. The sequence goes on along the minus strand of CM070873.1, from coordinate 237,444,364 downwards.
TGAAATTATTATGGATTGAAACAACTTAAATTAATAACCCATAATTGTCACAAATAATCTAGTAAAATTAAGAAACACAACCAGTTTATGAACTAAGAATCACTGAGAATTATTAAAGCTTTCTTGACATTCTTGAATGGATATAACTTTTTCAAATTATTATCTAAATCTTATGTAGAAAAATATTTACTAAGAACTCATCTGAAACATTTTGACGTCTCCCACTGTGATAAAATTATAAATTAGATTAACTGAGCACTTTTATTCACTAAAATTTTCACAATAACACATCATTTTCGCTTTTTAAAATATTTCAATATTCATTTAACATATTCTTTTAACTGGTGCTTGAGTAAATATGTCCAATAGCACAGCGCACTGATATCAACTAATTTTGTTGAAGATGACAAATTCTTTTTAAACCAAGTCTCAGACCAATATTTCAAATGAGCGTCATAAATTATATTGTATATTTATGCTCACGTGTCACCAATATTTTCTGTTATGCAAAAGCTTATTATAAAGTATATGAACCTCATAACACATAATTATTCACCTCCTTTAAACATAATAACTTTTATCTTGATCAAAGTTATTCGCAACAGCCCAGATATTATAGCCATTTGTAAAACATCATTCTAAATCCACAATTCGTGAAAAAATTATTCAGTTGCAAACACTATAGAGTACATATGAAATTATTATTGATTGAATCAACTTAAATTAATAACCCATAATTGTCACACATAATCTAGTAAAATTAAGAATCACAACCAGTTTAGGAACTAAGAATCACTGAGAATTTTTAAAGTTTGTGTAGAAAAATATTTACAAAGGTCTCCTCTGAAACATTTTGACGTCTCCCACCTTGACAAAATCATAAATTAGATTAACTGAACACTTTTATTCACTACATTTTTCACAATAACACATCATTTTCTCTTTTTTCAGTATATCAATATTCATTTAACACAATCCTTTAACGGGTGCTTCAGTAAATGTGGACAATAGCCCAGCACTGATATCAACTAATGTCGTTGAAGATGTCAAACCAAAGCTCAGACCAATATGTCAAATCAGCATCATAAATTATATTGTTTATTTATGCTCACGGGTCACTCATCAATATTTTCTTCTATCCAAAAGCTTTTACATAAAGTTCCATAAAGTTTATGAACCCGATAACACATAATTATTCACCTCCCTTAAACATAATAACTTTTATCTTGATCAAAGTTATTTGCACCAGTCCAGATATGATTGCCATTAATCATTTTCAATCAGTTCTCAGCTCCAAAATTTAGTCCTATGGCTGGCATTGCAATGTACACGTTTTTCTGAAATGAAAAATAAAACTCACAAAGTATCTATTCGAATAATTTTTATTCACCTTGTACTAAATTATTAATGTCAATAACAGTTAATAATTGTCAACAATTACTTAAAACTATTTGTAACTGTTTATAAATGTTACGAAATATAGGATTTTGAACGCAGTTTCAAATAGTTTATACGAGTTTGAAACACTTTCAAATAATTTTTAATGACATTTAAAATGAATTAATAATTGGTAATTAACAGTTTATAGTAAACTCTTACCAACAGTTTTTAAAACTTTATAGAACAAAAATATTTCCGCTAAGGCAAAAACTAAAAAATTATTAGAATATAATAAGTATATAATACATATCTGAATTCTCTTCATCGCTGCTAAAATATGTTCTTGTATGTTAACATCATAATTTCCACAAATTTACTCTTGTAAAAAGGAAAACTCAACAGAACACTTGATTCTTTGCTATAGTATCTGCTCTCTTCGCCGCGGTCTGCCGGAGCAGCGCTCTGAACTTAGTCAAATGATTCCGTTCTGGTTCGCTCTGAAGTTAATCAAATGATTCCGTTTCACCGGGAGAATCCTCGCGGGGCCAACGCTCTGTAAAGGGAGAGTCCAGACTGGCGCTGCGCGTACGATCCGCGGATACGCGCTGCGCATCCAACCAATAGCAGCTTGGCTCGAGCGGACTAGATCATCTTTCTTTCTACTCGATTCCGCTCGAGCCAAGCTGCCATTGGTTGGACGCGCAGCGCGCATCCGCGGATCGTACGCGAGGACCGCCCCTTCGCGCGCGCGCGTATCAGCTTCTAAATATTGAGAAAATACATGCAGCAGTACAGTAGTAGTAGTAGAGGGGGAACGGCGCATGCAGTAGCAGGCACGTAGCACAGAGAGTGTGTGGCATTTAATTTTTAGTCATCTCTCGCGCATCGTCCCGAAAGCAATACATATCCCGCCCCTTCCCCTTGCGCGTGGTTGTATACGTGCATGCGCGAATTCTTCGCTCCAGGTGCTCGCTACTGCTGCTGCAACATTCTCGTTTGATTGCCACTGTGCCAGGCAAACGAGGGAGGTTGAAGACGAGAGAACAACGCGAAATCGAGGGAGGAGAAAAGGATACTTCTACGGGGGCTGCTGCTGCTGCGCGCAGGTACCTATATATCGTACGCGGATTCGGTATACGTATTATAAGTATCATAAAGGTAGAGAGAGAGAGAGAGAGAGAGAGAGAGAGAGAGAGAGAGAGAGAGAGTGCCAGCTGCAGCCGTCGCCAACGACGCGTTGTGGGCATACTGCACGTATCCCGTACCTAATATCATCTCCCTCGACTAGTCGACTGATCTATCTCTCTCGGTGCGGGGGGTAGCGGTAGCGCACGTATAGGTATATACGTATCCATGGCTCGCTGTCGCCTCCGCCGCTGCTCCGGAAAACCGTAGCCTCGAGCGAGAGCGTGGCTCTTTTTCTCAAAGGTGCGTATAAGTGTAAGAAGTAGGTACGCTCTCTTTCCCTCTCTCTCTCTCTCTCTCTTTCACTCTGATATTGGCTCGGCGCGTGCACAAAGTGCGAGAGAGAGAAAGAGGTGCGTGCGTGCACGTTGCTCTTTGTCACACTCTTTTTTTTTCTCTCCCAAGTGTCTTTACTCTTTGCTCTCGAGATCCCAAGCGGCCGAGCGCGTTAGGAGAAGATTAGTTTTTAGTGTTTAGTGCGTATAACAATAGTGTTTTATCCCCGTTCTTTTTTCGCTCGTTTGGTCGCTGAAAGGCACTAAAGTTTATTTATCTTCTTATAGCTGTTAATGTTGATCGCAGTGGTGATAAATGGGTAGAAGCTGTAATGGTTATTTATAGATCTAGTATTATCTAGCCTTATCTTGTAATTTTTTTAATTTCATGATCTTCTGAATGATAAACTTAAAGAGTTTTTGATATTTTATAGATGCCGTTTGAGAAAATTTGTTTTTTATATTTTATACTGCATTTTTTGTTATATTTAATTATAATAATTTATAATAAATCTTACTTTGCAAAAAGTATGATTATATTAGTACTGGATATTGAAAGTAATTGTATAATCAACTACATTATTGCCAATTGCTGTAATAAAAAAAATAGTTCAATTAACTTACATCATTCTACTTTGCTTTATTATTCTTCAAAATGATCACAGTTTTTTTTCTATTTTTCTATAATTTATATAAGCATCACAATTAAGTTTCTTTAATATTTAATAGTACCATAAAAGTTACATAAAATAATATTTTCTATAAAAATTGAATACTGATTTTTTAAAATAATAATGGTAATCAATGTAATTTTTATTTATTCAAATTATAGAGGAATTCAAATGTAATGGAATAAGGAGTCATAAAAATCTCGGAGTATAAAATGGTTTTAAGTCGAAATGACAAGAGGAAAAGGAAAGAAGGAGACCTTGTGGATCTCATGGATCCACTTGCAGAACCTCCAAAAAGGTAAACCACATGTATAAACAAAACGAACTTAAATATTATTTTAATATTCAATATGTGTTTCTAATATTGTCAATGTTTCTGCAGAACTAAAATACATGCACAAAGAAAATTTGCACAAGGAGTAGCCACTCCTGTATATAGTCCTGTAACAACACCTATCAAAGAGCAAAAAGAACAAAAAGCAAAACCTGGAGTATTCACAGAGTTAATTACGCACAAACGACCTAATACCGAAGACTTCTTAACATTCCTTTGCTTCCGAGGTATGTATTATTTTACTGATTTTAACGTGTGAATGATTATATATGTATTTATAATTACTTTGTACTATTTTCAGGTACATCGATACTACCTCCCAGTCTCAACTTCTTTAGTGATAATAATAAAAAAGACAAACAACAAGATGCAGTTGGATCAGCCCCATCGACAAATGGCTATGCAAAGACAAACGGCACGTGCAGTAAATCCGCGCCGTCATCGAAAGCTGATCACCAACTCAATGGTACTTCTACACAAAAAGCAGCATCAAAGGAGAAGACTGCCAATGTTCCCAAAAAACAAGCACCTACTGCAGTTCCTAAGACAATCAAGCTCAAAACTACAACCACGGCCATCCAAGCCTTGAAAAAGAAGTATCAGGAGCAGAGGCTGGCCAAGCAACGACTGAAGAAGAAGTTTAAGCCATCTTGCATGAAAACACGGTCGTGTGCGACTGTTGTTGAGCGAGCGCCGGTGGAGAAACCCGTGGTGACCAAGGTGGCGGCGCCCAAGAAAATCTTGTCCCGCATCGAAAGCAGAAGGCATGGTCTTCGAAGTACAGGCATACCTGAAAGCGAGAAGAAGAGCCTGCCACTGAAGACCATCAGAAAATCTCTGGTAGCGACAAAACTGAAAAAGAAGGCTGTGGCAGCAAAAGACGATGCGTCGAGTGTCGATTCGTTCCCCGTAAAGACCAATGTCAAGAAACCCGCGCCGAAAACCGCGTCGAGCAAGCTGATTCAGAAGAAGACGCTCGATAACAAAAAGAAGAAGAAAATCGCGGCAAGGCGCGTGACGCGTTCGAGAGTCGACATCCAAGCCGCCAAATCACCCACGCCGACGAATCCCACGAGACGGCCAACGCGGAAGACGAAGGAGGCCGCGGCCGTGTACATGGAAATACTCGGCAGAAAACTCGTCAGTCCCGAGCTGGAGAATGAGGACAATCTGTCGTTGGACAGCTTCCCGGAGTTGCCGAATGCGAGAAAAATCGCTCAAACGGAGAACGAGATCAAGGCCAAGGTGAAATCGCTGAAAGCCGCCGCAACAATTAACGCTGCCACCGCGGCTATGAAGGAGAAAGAGAAGAAATTAACAAGTAGTGCGAGGTAAAAACTTTTTTTTTTATAAATAAAAAATTATTAGTAATAGAGAGTTGCCCATTTGTTTCTTTTGTACATACTATTTTCTATCATCCTAACGTGTTTTATTTTATATCTATTCTATACGTCATTTTTTTCAATAGCAATGGAAGTACGAAACCCGTTAAAAGAAAAGTTGTTAAGCAGCCTCTACCCCTGAAGAATAAGAGACTAGTCAAAGTGCAAAAGTATTGCGAATTAAATAGTGATGACGAGTCAGTAAGTTCAAAAGAATCTATTGAAGAAACAAAGGCAGTTGCAACAAGGCGATCTGCTTCAACAGGTGTTTCTAAAGTCAAGAAGGCAGAAAATCGTACGTTGAGGTCAAGTCGAAGTCTAACGTCAAAAAAGAGCTGTTCTAAGACGAACGAAACAGAGCAAACGTCTATTAATGAACTAGCAAAATCGACCAAAAATACGGAATCTCAGAATCCTTCAAAAAGTAATAAGGAAACTAATGATGCTATTACCAAGGAGTCGGGTAAGGAAACTCCTAAAGAAAAGATGACAGCAGCCTCCAAACGCAAGCGCGACTCTATCGCTAATGACAAGGACAAGGATAAGGATATGGATAAAGACAAGGAGAAAGAGAAAGAAAGTAGTACGGCGAAGCAAAAACCCGATGCAGTAAAGAACAAGAGTAAAACTATCGACGCCGCAGTTGAATCCGATGAAGAAAGTCTCTTCAACAAGATGAAGAAGAGGAAAGAGGCCGAAAAAGAAGAGTGCAACCAGGAACTGTTGGCAAAAAAGACGACGGAACCAAAAACTACTAAAACCACAGCAGTAACGACGACTTCTACAAAATCTACAACAGTGGAGACGTTGAAGAGTCAAGCCGAGGCGCCGACGACAAAGATGTCCGACGACGAGGAATCCTTCCGCGGTTTCACGAAAAAAGCTATCTCGAAAGTAGCGAACACATGCCAGTCGCTCGTGAAGGCGAGCGGTTTATTGGACGATATCGACAGTAAAGCGAATATTTTGTCGAGCTCGGCGAGCATCAAAGACGTGAAGAAGGTCGACATCAAAATCGCGACGGGGACGTTCCCGTGCAAGGGTATCGTCGAGCAGATGCTGAATAGTGGCGGCGCGACTAGCTCCGCGGCCAATGCCTCGGTCAAACTGGAGCCTGACTTCGGCGACTTGAAGGTAATGATGCAGTTTTGCTCCTCCTGAATCATTGCTTGAGTGTGCCTTTTTCTCTTGCTGCTTGATATGATTGGTAAAAATGACGGTCTTTGGCCAAAGCTATAGTTTCAAAGATCGAGTATTAAATTGTAGATAGTATTAGGCATAAAGTATATGCATAGAACATATTTTTCTAGTTGACATTTTTATGAATTTATATAGATGATATTGGCGTTTTTCCAAATTTTTTTTATGTTTTAATAAACTTTATTTCTTTAATCAAAAGAATGTTATACCTTTATTTTCTTCTATTTCCACCTTGCCTCTGAGATATGATTTTATTTGAACCAAAAATATTCATTAATCATGCATGATGAAAATAAGTCTCATGTAAATTGAGATCCTGAATGGAATATTTCATGATAAAAGGTGTTCAAACTATAAAGTATTGCGAATATTTTTAGGTTCAATACCTAAATTATATTAATGTGATACACGGTACATAATCACTTAAATTTTTAATAAACTATGAAAGACTTAATTTTACAAGACGTGATTCTGGTTTCGCTTTACTCAAACTTCAGAAGTCATATCGGTATAAAATATAATTTTTTTTTTTCATGAATTGTTCATGGGGAGAAACGATATAGTATATAAGTAATAGATAAGTATTTCAAGTAACGGAAAAATGTTTTCAACAAAATTTCAGTCCTTTTCAAATTGATATCAATAATTGAAAAAATCATTCAACAAATCATTTGTATCATTTTTATTTTTACTCCGATTTTAATTTGAAAAAATTTTTTTAAACTTGGAAAGTTATAGGCAATTTTTTAACTAAAGGTAACGAATTCATTAGATTTGTATACAAAACTTCATAAACAATCACCTGTAGCTTTTCAAGTTTTAAAAATTTTTTAATTGGTCCCACGATACCTCGTAATGAAATTTCACAAAGATTGAAATCAGCCTTTCCAAATTAAAATCGGAGCAAAAATAAAAATGATACAAATGAATTGTTGAATCATGTTTTCAATTGTTGATATCTATTTTATAAGTACTGAAATTTTGTTAAAAAAAATTTCCGTTACTAAATACTTGTTTATTATACACTATATCGTTTCTCACCATGCACCATATCAATAATGCATTAAAAAAAATTAATATTTTAGACCGATACAAATCATAGAACTATACCTTAAATCGGCGGCTGAGCGGAAGAAGAACGTATCTCGGCGCGCGGATGAAGAACGACGTATCTCGGCGCTCTTACGGCCAGTACACGGCCAATATACGACGAAATACGTTGTTCTTCATCCTCGCGCCGACATACGGCGTTCTTCATCCGCGTGCCGAGATACGTTCTTCTTCCTCTCAGCCGTCGAAATACAATAGCTCATATCTCACTAAAATGACGTATCAACTAAGGGTATTGTGATTCATTTTTGGGTATACCAGAAAACACTTCTTGAAGCCTCGTTAAAGTCCGCTTCACAAAGATCGACATTAGTCCTTGTTAATAAATTTCTAAAAAAGAAATTTATAGTTTCTTTTTTCCTGACTTAACAAATATTTTGAATATCGAATTTTACGCTTGCACCTATTTTAACTTTTCAAACGATTAAATTAAATATTCATAAACATCTGAGATGTAACATAAAAATGTAGTAGAACCGGGAAGACAATTGTGTAGAAGACATCGTAAACTTTTGATTTGGGTGACTACGCGTCGTTTTTTGACGTCTAACGGTTTGACACGTTTGGACGAACCCAGAATGTAATACTTTTATGCGAAGAATAAAAAAGTAAACTACACAAAATTGGTTCGTCTCGAATCCGTTTTTTACCAAATTACTAATGCAACATAAAAAGTAAGACAAAAAAAATAAATGCATAATTATGTCCGCGAAAAATCGTTATTTTTGTATGAGGTAGTTATTTGTATAAATTTTGACAAAGTATTAAAAATATATGTTCGATTTAAATTTAACATAAACTGTCCTAAAAAACATATCTTACTGGCTTTACATTTGAATAGTCAATTCTTGCAGTCTCACTCTCTATCGAAATTCCGCATTCTTGAAAATGCTACTTATTCCAATGAAGCTTTAATTACATGGTTCATCCCCATTTCATAATTCTGCAACTGTGATGAACGTTATTGATAAGAAAGTTGTGACAACAATGACCTTCTATTTTTTCCCATATTTCTAAAATCAAAATGTGTACTTAAACCTCCAAATAAAAATCTCATTCGAAAATTATTTACAAAAAAAAAAAAAAAAACTAGAAAATAAATCACCAATGAAGAGTTCTTTATCTAATCTAACAAATTTCTCCCTTAATCTGCTCATTCGCCAATGGATCGCGCTTCAACCAACCGGTTCCCATAAACAGCCGCCTAAACCATCGAAGGTATCCACGTCGGTCATCTCAAGCCTGACGCCGGCCTCCGGGCTGCACAGCATCATCGATATGCCTAAGGCGTTGCCTCACCACGGGCGTAAGGAGCGCGTCAACATGTCAACTGAGCAGATCGAGAAGTGGTTGAACGAGAGCTCGCTGGCTAAGGAGGAGAGCAAAGTCGAGATGGAGAGCGTAGGGAGCTTCAAGTTTGACCTGCCCCTCGACAAACCCATCGCGAAGTCATCCCTTGACAGCGTCATCAGCACCAGCAGCATCCTCACCACCACTCCGACTATTAGTACGAGTACACCACCAACGACGCCTGCTATACCACCACCACCAGCAGCAGTACCAGCATCGCCAGCGTTGTCGCTGCTACCGACTCACGGCCACCTGTCGATCTCGCCCAAGATCCAGCATCTCGTACGTCCGGTGAACGTGACCCTGTCGAAGCTCTCGGACCGGCTGAAGCGCGCCCCGCTGGCCCAGCCCCTCAGCGGTGGCGCGACTCACAAGATGCCCTCGGTTTTTCTCGCGGGCAGCCACATATCGCCGGTGAAGCCGCAGCTGCCCGTCGCGTCGAAGGCGATGGCGACGACGGGCGATGCAGCTACCAGCGCCAGCAACAGGGGCAAGCCCAAGGACAGCCTGCAGCAGCTACCGCAGCCTCCACCACAGCAGCAAAAACTACAGCAGCAAAAACCACAACAGCAACCACAGCAGCAACAACAGCAGCAGCAGTTGTCCAGTGCGCTGTCCAGTCGAAAAATGAGCAAGGACTCGTCGTGCGGAGACGATGTCGGTTAGTATAGAGTTGTTGAGCGAGTGCAGGATGAATGAGGAAAGGAATTTTGTTAGGGGGATGTGTTTGGCTTTTCTTGTGTGCATATAGTCGCTATAACTTGCAATGCCTTGTTAAAATAAAATCACGTGAAAAATCGCGTCATTTTCATGTGAGATATGTTAAAATCGAAATATATAAAAAAAAAATTGTTTATGTAACAAAAGGTTTAAAAATAGTGGCTAGTAATCGAGGTGGCCATAATAGATATTATTATCCGGATGATATCTTTTATAATAAATAATTTTTTGCATATTTCTATTTTGTGATATCTCATATGAAAATCACGTAATTTTTCACGTGAAAAATCACGAGATTTCTGATGTGAAAATGACGCGATTTCTGGCGGGATTTTTTTTTTTTTTTTTTTTTTTTTTAAGAAACTGGTGAAGTATGTCATGGAAAAGACAGGCGCTATATTTATTATTAATTAAGAAAGGCTAATGACCATTGAAAAATAAATTTCTTGACTTTATAGATTCTAGGATACAGTATAAACTAAAACTGTTGGTAATTATTATAACGAAAATAAAAAAAAAAAAAAAAAATGTATATGCAAAAATGTATCGCAGAGCCATAGCGTCGAATTGTTGAAAATCAATCAACATCAACCCGGTATTCGTCAGACCACGTACATGTACAAAAACACATACACACTTACGAACACGCATGTGAGTACCTTCACGCTATTCCTCGGCCTTTAGCAGCGGACAGCGACGCGGTGTCCAAGTCGGACGCGGCATCGTCCGTGGGCGGCGAGTCGCACCAGCAGGAGAAGAAATCGTTGAGCGGCAGTCCCGAGAAAAAGGTTTTTTTTCACCAACGCGCCAAGCAGCCCTTTCTCCACAAGGAGCGCGTCGGCAACCTCAGGTCGTCGTCGTCGTCGGCGGGGACAGCGGCAGCGGCCTCGTGGACAGCGCCGGCGGTGACGACGACCCAGTCGGCCGGCAACGCCGCCTTCTCACCGGAGAACGAGAGCAGCGTCTACGCGTTCGAGAGCGAGCTCGAGGCGCCCGTCAGCACGCCCTTTCGGCGCCGGGCGCGCGAGAGCAACATCAGCAGCAGCAACAACGTTGCTAAAGATCACAGTCGTCAGGCCGGTTAGTGCAGCTCTCGCGGATCTACCTCAATCTACCCTCCCCTCTCGTATATTGCTTGAGATGTACATATTATGTTTGTAATAGTGTATGATGTGAAAGCTTTTTGCGGGCTTTGTCGTGTACCTACTAACGAGTCTCGCGTGCAGGCCTCTGTTTACGGATTGTGCAACACTGAAGATCTTGTCTTGCCTTGCCATGGAGATGTTTTCTTCGCTTCTTTCGATACTTTCAAATTTTGGTGCATTGCCAATGAATATAACGTTGCATCTATATACTCTTATCGTCTATGGCAATCTGCATTTATCTATTCTCAGAATTATTTTACTATATTAATGAGTAGTTGCATATAATTCAATTTTCGCTTTATTGTATAATGTACATCGGTTTATGGAGTGATTTTTTTAATGAAATTTCACTGTTTTTATCAGGAACTACTGACAAGGAGAAGTCATTGACAGCGCACTCGACTAATAGCGAAGCGAAAAGCAAAAGCGAGGAAGCAAAAAAAGTGACGGAGCCTTTAAACTCGCCAGAGGAAGCTCGGAAGGAAGAAGAAAAATCGTCTCCGCTGTTGGAAAGAACAACGCCAAAAAACTTCGAGCTTCCGAAAAATTTCGCAGATTTAACAAACATTCAGGTAAAACGGCAACTCTTCACATTTTATAAGCATGTTACATACTATTATTTTTCTAATGCGCCAATTCACTGCCAGTAAACAGAAACTGCTGAATTGTTAGAATAAAAGTCCCGCATCACACTGCTGATGAAACAACGTATGCTTTTTTAAGCCTAATCAAAAAATTTACATCATACGAAATAAATTTTTAAAATTATCATAAGAGATACTTTAAAATAAAGAAGCCAAATGATAAACTGTACATAATTCCTTTAAAATTCTTCAGGTGTTACCACTAGACAAGCTAACAACAAGCTGGAGCAATGTAAACTGTAGCGCCTCGATAGCCGTGCAGGTGAACCTGGACGAGCAGAAGCAGCAGGATTCGAAGCGACAGCAGTCATCGACAGCGGAGGGAAACAATGTGGAGTCGAACGCTCAGAAGAGCACAGAGATCTCCACGCAGACGGACTCGAACGCGGACAACGACGACGACGACAGCGGCCAGCTGTTCTATATCCCCCTGCAAGCGGTCACTCGCAATGCCTCCGCGCAGGGTGGCCAGCAGCTAATCCAGGGTGTTGCGGTGAAACTCGGTACCGAGGGCCCAACTGGACCCAATCAACGCGTACTCCTCAAAGCGAAACTGGTGACGAAGCCGCCGATATCAGTGGCGCGGTGTCCGCCTATTGGCACGGTGCAACCGACCGCTCGCACGCCTCAGCACACCAGTGCTGATCAAACGGATCTGCCCTCGACCTCGACTTTCATTACGGCAGATGCGAGCTTCAAGTTTCCGATGCCCGAGGAGAAGGTAGATAGAGCGATTGGGAATAAAGAAATTGTGAGTAATCGTTTCGAAGGTGTTATTTTGATCACTGTATTATAATGGAATTTTAATCTAGTTAGTGAATCCGGGTGGTTGAATAAATTATTCTTACTCGAGCAATTTACAGCATAAAACGTCAAGTTCGGAAAAAGTTATGAAATCGCCCAAAAGCAGAGAAAGAAAGACATCCATGGATGGAGGAAAGGGTGGGAAGAGAGGAAAAGCAAAATCAATGGAAATTCATTCGCCTGTAAATAAAACATCGTTTCCAAATACCAAGGACTCTAAAGAAGAGCCGCGTCTCGTAGAAGCTCCCACCTTTCGGCCGTCAGAAAAAGATTTCCAAGATCCATTGGAATACATCGACAAAATACGTCCGATTGCAGAAAAGTTCGGGATTTGCAAAGTGATACCTCCTTCAAACTTCAAGGTGCCCTAATGAGACATTTTTTATATATTATATTATATAGACATTAAGAGGCTTATTATGAAATTAATACGCATATGTTATTATTTGTTATAGCCGGAATGCAAAGTATCGGACGATATGAGATTTACAGCTTACAATCATTACGTTCACCGAATGCTCCATCGATGGGGTCCGAACGTAAAAGAAATGATGGCTATTAGAAAGTATTTAGCCACTCAGAGTATTACTTTAACGCAACCACCATGGGTAAGAAAAACTTACTTGTGAAGTTTCAATATATTATATTAATAGACAAATATTAATTAGTAACGAATATTTTAGATTGGTGGTATGGAAGTTGATCTGCCGCATTTGTATCAAACTGTACAAAACTTAGGTGGATTAAAAGAGGTAATTGAAAAGAAAAAATGGCAAAAAGTAGCAGATGGTATGAAGATACCGAAATCGGCACAAGACCGAGTTACTAAATTAGATGATATCTATTGCAAATATTTACTTCCTTATGATACCCTATCACAAGGTTTGTACAGTTTTATCTATGTATTGATTTTATCATCCACGTAAACCTCCAAATAACTTTGACCAATTTTGCTAATGAAAAATATAATTTTACAGATGAAAGAGATAAACTATTTAAAGATGTTGAAGCAGATTGGGCTAGGCGAGAAAGAAGAGAAAGGCAAGAAGTACAATCTAATGATGATGATGACGATGACGAGGACAGTTCCGAAGAAATAGAAGAATGTATCGTAAAAGTACGTAGTTGAAACATTCTTATCGAGTATTTAAAAATCCCCCATTGAATAAACAATAATATCTAATCCTCAATTTCTGTTTCGATAGGGTCGCAATATGCCCTTAAATGCTTTTTACAGGATTGCCCGAAACACGCTACGCATGTGGTTCGGTGAGAACCAGCGTTCAACAGGTGAAATGGAAGGTGCGCCGGCTGAGGACGTGGAGACTGCATTTTGGAAACACGTCGCCGAGAAGAAACGTCACGTGTGCGTGCATGCCGCGAGTATCGACACTTGCGGCCGTGGCTTTGGCTTCTCCGTTGCTAAGAATAGTCCCTTCGGTAGACATCCTTGGAATCTGAAAATTCTTACGAATAACGCTGGATCTGTGCTCAGAGCACTTGGTCCGCAGATGGGTACGTTTGTTTATTTTTGATAAATCGAAAACTTAGTTTTACTGTTATAAATTACCTTTTATTGTTGTTTTATAAAATACGTAACTTTCTATCAGGTGTGACGGTACCGACCTTGCACGTGGGCATGCTGTTCAGCGCCTGTTGCTGGTACCGTGATCCCCACGGTCTTCCCTGGATCGAGTACTTGCACACGGGAGCGAAAAAGATCTGGTACGGTATACCCGATGATCAGAGCAGCACATTACGCCAGGCTCTGACGAAGATGTTCCCTCGCTATTGTAAGAACAAGAAGATCTGGCTGCCATCGGATACGGCCATGGTGCCGCCCGACATGCTAGTCAGTAACGGTGTGCCCCTTTGCCAAACCGTGCAGGAACCTGGCCAGTTCATCATTGTCTTTCCTAAAGCCTTTACCTCAAGCATTTGCACGGGATATGTCGTGTCTGAGAGCGTCTACTTCGCACAGCCCTCGTGGTTGGAAACCGCTGAACAAGTGTTCCAAGTGAGTTCATAAATTATCTACGATTACTGATTGTTCTTATAAAATATCATTTAAATTTTGAAGTGAATTACAATTAGTATTGGATTTAATGAATAATCTTTCTTTCTAGGATTTGCATGATAGTTGTGAGCCTTCAATTTTTTCATTTGAAAGACTGTTATTTAGCATAATTAATGACTCTAGATCTCATATTGACATTCTTAAACAGGTAATTAACTGTTACTAATATTAATAAAAGCATTTATTCTCTCCATATTAAATATGGTTTATCATATTTTAGATTTTACCAACTGTTATTAAAGTTTGTGATAAGGAAATAGAAAATCGCCGAAAATTAAAAGAAATAGGACTCGCGAACATTGAAAAATTACCACTGCCGGAAAATGATAAGAAGAAGGGCAAAAAAGTAAAAGAAGAAGAGAGCGATTATGAATGTGATACTTGTCGAGCAAACTTATTTGTTTCTTTAGTGAGCAATCCTACAGATGAGAGCATTTTTTGCCTGACTCACGCCATACCATATATAGAAAAAAAGAAGCAGGTCTTAAAAAATTGCAAGCTTATGTATACGTATAGTGAGGTAAAAAAAACTTTAATATTTTCTTTTCTTTTAACTTGAACATTGACATTAATTTATTTTAATATTTTTTCAGAGTGAATTAAACGATCTTATTCGCAAACTAAAGGACAGGATCGAAGCCAAATCTAAAAAGACTAATCAAACAAAAGCTAAATAGAAAAATTGCGAATTATTTATTTGATAGATGATTGTATTTATAAACTCGTTTATATCAGATTGTGTTTTAGATAATATTGACAGAAAACTTATGCTTGTCAAAAGAGATTATTTATTAGAAATTTTTGACAACCATTTAAAAGTAGCAGACAATATTTTAATGTTGCAGTGATAAAACAAAACAAACTAGAGTTGTTATAAATGAAAAATATTACTTTTTAGAAAAAACTTTCGGCAAGTAATTTTACTTGTCTTTTAAGGCATAGTTGTTCTATGTACGTATTAGTCAATTTTGTGGTAGATTTCTCAAGTACTTATGAAAACAAAAAATTGCACGCACTGCCTGTTAGTCGTGTGATCAAAACTTAGAATATCATCACTGCCGCTTAATTAAATAGGTCGCTAAAATGTCTACTGTCTAGTATATTTATAAAGATCTTTTATTTGTTTGTAAATTTCAAAATGTATTATTAGCGAGATTAAGCTTCTAAGTTTAAGATTTGTAATCATTTATGTAAAAAAAATCAATTTATTTGTATAGAGTTATCGATTGAAGAAATAACGTGGTGAGTTCTAATAGTTTCGTAGAACTTTTTTAATGCGCACAGTTTTTAAAATTTATTTAAATGAAGTTTTCTGTACATCACATGGATGCCAAATCTGCAACGTTAAGTAACTAAATCTGTAAAAATGATTATTTGTGCTTGCCTTTTTAATGTCTTAAAAATAGACATTTTTTAAAAACTATATATCTTAATAAAATGATTTATGATTAATACAATTTTTTCTTCTTACTTTAAGAAATAAATCGAAGAAAGATTACGTTTCAAACCAAGCTACAATATCGTAATCATTTATTAAAAATTATAAATATTTTGTTTTAATTTTATTTCATGGCGGCCTCTTATCTTATTAATGGTAATAGTAAAATAATAAAATACACTTTTTAAATTTACAATAATTCATTATATACATAAAAAAATATGTTATACATTTATTTTACTGCTATGCTTACAAAAAACACTTTGTCAAATGGTTATCATAAAAGTCATGTAAAGTAAGATTTTTACATGACCATTTTTTTATTAAAAAATTAATTTCAAACTTATCTGATCATTGTAAAAATGAATCAGAATAATAATCACAGGTAACAAATAAATTGGTTGAATAACGAAATTATATACAATCATATGAGATGGAATTCTAAAAATAACATTAGTTCTATTCATCAAATAAATGAAGACAAATTAGTATATTTTGATTATTATTTAAATAATCAAAATTTAGGAATAATTACTTTCAGCAAAGTTTGTATAAATTCGGAATTTGTACGTTTATACTCGTCTATTGTTTTAAATTTTAATATGGCATCTTTGACACTAGAATAAAAACGTTGAAAACTATGATTTCAACTTTGGTAAGACAAATTTGTATGGAATCTGACTATTCAAAAATGAAATTCCACGTAAAAAAACGTAGAATGTTCTGGAATATAGACAGCTGATCTAATATGTAAATCATTGGTAATAATATGCATTTTCGTTCATTTGGAAAAAAATGCTTTCACTGTCGTCAGTAGTCTTCAGCAGTTGCAGCTTATTTTCTAGTGACTAAATAAATTAATTATATAAATTGTTTATATAATAAACACTTTCACAAACAGTTTTTAGGATGAAGCATAGTCAATGATTGCTATAACTGCCAATAATGAAATTTGTCTTGAGGAATGTTATAAAATTTAAAAACAAAAAAATAAACAAAAAATTGCATTCACTCTCTTCTTTGCAAGATGTCAGATAACAGCTGTTTTGAATTTTCTCTTTTGAATTCATCTTCTTCATCTGAACTAAAATTAGCATTAAGTAAGTTAGTCAAAGAACTTGACTTCTGCATTATAAGTGGAAGATTTGTATCGATGGCTTCCTCGGACTTTGAACAAGTTGTGGTCAATGAATTGGATTGTAATTCCAAGTCATTGACTGACTCTTTCTTGTTTATCATTATTTTTTGTATAACATGTAGGATTATTCCGCCAAGGCACATAAGTAAACCCACAAAATTAAGGCCACTCATTCGGTCTCCTTTATACTCATATGCTATGACCAGAATGCATATTTCCTAAAATACATTTTTAATTAGTCAAATATTATATTACAAAAAAATTGTTATCTAATCTCTCAATATTAATATTTTACCTTAAATATTCCGATTATAGATAATGTCAGACTAGAACTATAAGTAACAACCAAAAATTCTAATACTTCCATGTTAAATGCTAATATGGCTCCAACAGTAACAAAACTAATCGTTGATGTTATTAACACTGTATCATTCCAATCCATTTTCATGAGATCACTATATATTTCAGAGCTTTCAATCACGATAGTAACAGGTATAATCGATAACAACATCCATGGTTGCATATAATAAATCATATCTATTGGATTTTTCAATCCAAGTTTCGATTTTTGCATTATCATTTGTGCCATTGTCCAGCGAATTCCACTAGTTAATGATGCAACCAGGCATAAAACAAAACCTATGAAATTGAATTGTGTTGATTCATAGGTAAACATAACTAAACCACCTGATATCATGAACACTATGCCTCCTAACACCCATGACTAAAAAATAATTTTACAAAATCTTAATTACATGCTAAAGTACACTTAAAACAAAAAAAACAGAAAAAAGAAATTATATACAATAAAACAGAAAAAAAAATTACCTTCTTTTCAAGTTTGAATAGAAGAGCAAATGCAAGAATAAAAATAATTGTGGTTGATTTTGTCATAGTATACCTTAAAAGATATAATTTAATAAGTAAATACTCAATTTTATATGAAAATAATTTTATAATGTTGAATTCTAATACTTACAAAGACATTGTTACAAGGGACATACCCCAGTTTGACAAACCAATGTCTAAACCACTGGCAATACCTGGTGGACCTAAACTCCATACTATACTTTGCCAAGACAATCGGCATATTTGTTGAGTTTTGCAACATTTTCTTATATGCCTTATTAAACTTGAGAAGAAGAATTTAAATACCAAATGACAACTTACAACAGCTAGAGGATAATTCAATTTCTAAAATAAAATTTTTATTTTTGTTAAATACTTAATTAAAATAAAATCTAGATATTATGCTGAATGCAATAAAAATGTTTAAACGTATTGTTTGTTTAGTACTCACATAAGTTCCATAAAGCCATTTTTGATAAAAGGTGAGTCCAATAGAAAAGACAAAGTACAGAGAAACTAACGTTGCAATCTGCATCATTTTACGCCAAAAAATAGCTTTCTTTGAAACATTTTGATACTCCTGTACGTGTTGCAGGAAATAATCATTGGTATCATCATCATCTCCAGTGAGTTCATATTTAACATTCGATCTTGACATATTTCCGTCAAAACAAAATCTGCAATTAATGAACATTAATGAATAAGTAAAAAATGTTAATCAAATGTAAGATTTTAAATGATATAATGAAATTTGCATTAATGAACTCACTTAAAATTAGTTTTAAAATATTTTAAGAGTAATTGTAGCATTCTGCAATGATTTCTAATAATTTACATTCTGCTAAAAAAAAAGTTGCTACTAACAGAAGCCAGCTAGCATGCACATTAAATAATAAAGCAGAAACGTTTTCTATGTTTTCAAGATATTTTATTTAACTAATCACCTTCAGTCCATTTAAGTAATAGGAAAAACAATTGCTGAGCAGTAGTTTGCATAGATAAATGGTATTATTGACTTCTATCACCTGTAAAACTATTGTCACGTCCAAGATGATTTCATAATAATCTACACTGAAAGTAAATATAACTTATAAACTTTGTATGTATTAGTACAATTTTTTATTGAGTATGGAAAATGAAGTATTTTTAGTCTGGAATCTTGAGAAAATAAATGTGTACATTTTTATAAATATAAATTTTCTTTGATAAAACACATGCCTCAACAATGTGATAGTAAAATTTGACGAAAAAGAAGCTGATAAGTCAATGTACGATATCTTTGTAATAATTCCAGTAGTTCAGAGATAAGGCCAGTAAGTAGATAAAGCGCAAAAACAAGAAACCAATCAAAATAAGCTTCCTGGCAACCAAACATATTGTTTTTCGTGCACACATCGCGCGAGGTCGAGAGAAAAAAAGTCAATTACCTTGTTGCACATTGTCTTTTTGCCAGCAGCCAACGTAGATACGTAAAAACCTCGAGTATGTTCCGTCCGCAACGTGGTGACGGCGAGGACGAGCTAAAGCGCCAGCCTGAAAATCCCGGCTGCAATAATTTCATGTACCCGCAGCCCCCCGGAAAGCGTTGGCACGAGATAAGGGGCAAAGGTAAACATAACCTCAAAGTCGAGACGGACGTCGCGTGAGGACAGGTGTAGGAGGCGTCGGGGATCGAGTCCTGGACGGGCAACTGGAGCCCCGGGCGAGCTTGACGCTTGGCGGGTCCGAGGCCAGCTCCTCGCTGTCATCGACGACTCGCTCAGCGCGACGACGCTCTCCCAGAACAGCTGCGTGTAATGTGTATATGATGTGTGTGTACGCAGTTCTTTGACGACGGCGGCGTTGTTGTCGTTGCCGATGACAGGTTTGATCTCGCGCGTGGCGCGTGGCAACGTAGAGGTAAGTAGTCCCGCTCCAAGTCGTGTCAGCCCGGGAAAACTATAGATGTTTATCAGACGTAAGTTAATAATGGAGCACTATGCACGATGTTTGGATACTTGCGCATCTAGTACATAACGAACGATCAAGTAATTCATCAGTTATATAAATGTGCTTGTATCTACGTATGCACATATGTCCACTTCAGTACTTCATAAGCCTTATCTTCGTGTTCTTAGACTACTGCGTTTTTGTCTATTAAAAGAATATAGCAGAAGAAAGCCTTAATAAAGCAGATTTTAAAGTGGAATTAATAAAAAATTGACGTAGGATATTTTGTATGCTTCTAAAAACCTCATAAACAAATTGATAGAATAGAGTGAAATAAAAAAAAAAAGTTTATAAAAATATAAAAAATAAAAAATGTAAAAAAAAATCATGTAATACACTTTACGAAATTTTATGATTCTTTGGGTAATAATAAGTATTATCCAACTTTAAACAATTTTTATGGAAATGTTTATTTTTTTTTATAAACTATTTTACAGAAATGATAATAATCATTCTGTTTGAAAAATACTTCAAACGTATAATCTCTAGCATTTAAAGTATAAATTCTGAAGTCATATCAACAATTATTACTTACTGTAAATTAAATTCAAAAGATTTTATTTTATCATTCACAAGCAGCAATAAAAACTGAATTCGTACTTCGAAATAGTTCATTGAAAGAATAATTGTTGATTTCCTGTTTTACACAGAAACTGGTACTGGGGATAAATTAGAAAATTATGCTAACTAGGACAGGCCACGATCTCCGTATCACGGATTTCCCTCAAACTTATCAGCCAAAAACATATTCCAAAGTTTGAGTATGATCCGTGATCCGGAGGTCGTAGTTATATAACTACGATTATCGCAAATAATGCATTATTCATTTTTACTCCCATATCCTTTGGTAATGTTTTTATAAGCGTTTTCAATGTTCACTAACTATATTAATAAATATATAGAATTTATTTTACAAACTTGTACGTATTGCAGATTAAATTTACAATACAACCCGAACGCGACGTCAACGTTTAGATTCACGCCTAACTTAGTCACTGTTATTATATTAATCATGAAAGCTCTTTGGTCGCCATAACATACGTTCGAACGAGTTTCATTCGTTTCGTTTTTTTTTTCTTTATTAAAATTTCTCGACCGTTATTATCCGTTTTCATTTTTCATATAGTTACATATGTCCATGAATACGGTTAAAAATAATCATTTACTTATCTAAAAATCCACATTTTTATTATTATTAGTTTTCTTTTGAAAAATACATCGGAAAATTCAATAAATAGTAGTATGTATAATTAGTATATTAGTAAGTACTGATGCATAAATAAAAGAAATTCTTTTCATATTCTCACGATTTATGTTTATTATATAAGTCACGTCTTTTTCCATTTGGGCAGTGGATTGAAAAAAAAAATTAATTAAATTTGTATTCTTTAAAGTTCATTTTTTTATAAATCGAATTTTTTGATGATTTCTATTATAATACATAAAAATGACGATGTGTATATTTTAGTATGTACGTCTATTATTATCGCAGTTGAAAAATTAATTTGTAATTTACAAATGAAAAATCTCAAAAAAGCTACTTATCATTTTGAAAATAACGGTATATTCACGAACGTTATTTTACAATTCGTACAAGTAGGGCTACATACATACCGTACATACATTGTGAAATTGTTTTAAAATGTTATTAAACAAGTACAAAGACAGAATATCTTTATATTTAGATGTGTTTTTAATTGTTCGTAAAGAAATTGCATTTATAGGGTATTAAAATTGGACATCAGACAAACTATTTTTTGATTCGTGGTTTATTAAGCCGACGTTTCGGGAGTATTTGTGACTCCTCTCTTCAGGGCATTAAACATACGAAATCACCACAAATCACCACAAATGGAAACTCGACGAACCATGTGGTGATTTCGTATGTTTAATGTCCTGAAGAGGGGAGTCACAAATACTCCCGAAACGTCGGCTTAATAAACCATGAATCAAAAAATAGTTCATCTCATGTCGAATTTTAATACCCTTTAAATATCTTTATATTTCATTACTTAAAAATAAGAATAAAAAGATTTTGATATACAATGCTAAACAATCATTTGAAATATTTTTCAATATTTTTTCGGAAACGACTTTCGTTTTTAATGGCTTCAATTATTATCAATTAAAAATATTACATGATTCCAAAATAAACTGTGTTAACTTCAATTTAGCTGTGTTCTCAATTACTATATATATCTCATTCAGCCTTGACGCAAACGGAAACGCGGGAAACGTAAAAAAATTCAGAAAAAAATGATAAGATGGCTTTCATACTTCTTCATTAACATTTTTATGGTCACTCAAAGGAAGAACAATATGTAATTACAAGTGCATTCCATATTATATAAGCACGAAGTTATATACATATACGATTTCTTGTAACCATACCTTTAAAATTCATTTTTAAATGTAAAACTTTACTTCAAGCTGTAACAACATTAAATAAATGTTTAGTACATTATATTTAATTATTAATACCTCAATGATCAATTAACTTACAGTTCATTTTTGTTTTGATAAGTATATACTGGCGCTTCAAAATCAAATGAAGTTTATGTAAAAAATGAAAAAAGTGAAACGTGTAAAGCAATTACGAATAATAAATACTTTGAAAGGAAATCCTGGCGCCGTGTGATGCAAAATAAACTTTACATGCTTCGAAAAGCACCGACGGCGGATATACAATTCACGTGATTGGTGATACTTTTGTTCTCAATGGTTTGCGTGATGTATGAAGACTAAAAAGTTAGGTCAGTTAGTATTTAAAAAACAGCGACTGTACTAATATAATGGGATTCATTATAAAATATATTCAATAGAGATATTAACCTTCTGACAGTCGGCATTTTTCCTACTGAAAAAGTGTAACTTTCTCGAAATTTTCCATATAAATGTTTCTTAAGTAATAGTATATGTGGGCCGATCATGGAATGACGCCATATGGCGTCATGCCGGCTGTCAGAAGGTTAAAATCAAATACTTTTACACATAAAAATATTAAAATAAATTGTGAAGAGCAATAAAAAGTTTTAAAACTTTTTAAACGGTACGAAGTAAATAATTAAATATGTAAAAATAAAATAAATGTTTGTGTACAACTTCATTTGATTATTTATTTATAAAAAAAAAACGGTGTATAATGCATGACAATCTTTGGAAATACTGGAAATCAATAAATTTCCATTCAAGTCGTTTAAAAAACTTTTAGTCCAGGCAATCAGTACACATATGCTCATGCCGTTTCTATCGCTTACGAATGCAGTCGTAATTTCGGTCCAACTCAATAACACAGACAAATAGAATGCAAAAGCCCCTCGAGACTTTTCCATCCTTTTCATTGCTCTACTCCTCTGATCATCAAACCTGCCACGTTCCTGTGCAACAACTCCTCGACGTATCTCCTTCGCAAAAACTTCTAGCTGTGTATACACTTATAATCACACAGAAACCCTTTCTCACTCAAGATTATGTACACACTGCGCACACAGAGAGTCTCTCGTCGACGCGCCTTTCTTCGTATACCGGCGGCGACATTCGCGCGCTGTACACTCAGGAGGAAGACGACGGGGTGGTGGAGGAGGAGGACGAGTAGGCTGTTACCGCCGCGGCGCCGTGCTGTTATCTGCGCTCGCTGCGGTTGCCGTTGCGCGCGTAACTCGTTCGGCCGCGCGGCCCGCTCTTTGTCGCCGTCGGGGCTTTGCCGCCGCCACCGCTGCTGCTGCCGCTGGTGCTCGAGGTTGATGCGGGTGTTGACGTCGGCGCCGACGCTGTTGTTGTTGTTGTTGTTGTTGTTGTTGTTGCTGCTGCTGCTGCCGTCGTAGGTGACTGGAAAAAGTAAATTAAACAGTTGCGTTGTTTATCAGACTTTTGTGTTAATAATAGGCGGAATTTTGGTGTAAGTGGAATGTAAAAGAAAAACCCGTTAGCTTTTCGATAATAATAATAGAATATTGGGAGCGTGGAGAAGGACAATTGAAATGGAACTTGTGTGATTGAAAAAACTAGAAAGCATAATAGAAATAACGGTAGTGACTTTGA
This sequence comes from Torymus aiolomorphi, assembly GCA_036365515.1. NCBI lineage: Eukaryota > Metazoa > Arthropoda > Insecta > Hymenoptera > Torymidae > Torymus > Torymus aiolomorphi. The sequence goes on along the minus strand of CM070873.1, from coordinate 237,420,632 downwards.
AAGGGAAAACCCGCTTTGTATTACATTCAATTTGTTCTACTTACGAAATCAAATTTCGTTTTCAATTTTTCCTTGAAAGCTTGACATTTTCTATTGAAACTCGTACATTCATTTGAAAAAAATATTATTTTAATTTATAATTTGTTAACTTTTACTTATTTGAATGCTACGTTCACGCGTTTTTCTATATTATCTATAATATAAGGGAAATCAAATATTTGCGAAAATAAGATAGATCTAGATATTTACCATATTCGCGTATTAAGTTTTAAAAATTTTAAATTTTAGAAAAATTCATTCTATAAAAAGCACGCCACACTTTTTATATACTTAAAATCAATGCGTGATAAATGAATATATTAAAGTAGAAAATGGAACGTTCTGGTCATGCAAAATTACAACGAATGCATGAAGAGTAAAATTGACAGTAATATTGATAAATTACAAAATATTATTGTCACTATGTTTTAAGTTATCTTTGGTAGACAATATTGTCTTGATTGGAAAAACTCATTCGTTTTGCTTCATTAATTTAGTCAATGAAACCGCGCTCACGTGTTACTATCATGTGCACAAAAAGTTTCGAATTAACAATAAGCAAAAAGTATTCTTTTTTTATTCCAAAAATACATATAATCACTTATTATCGTTTCTTTTTATTCTTTATACTATCATTCATCCAAATGCAAAATTGCGCTTCTATTACAAAATTTGTATAATCTTTTTAAAACATAGTTAACTATTTAAAAATAAATTACGTTAATAATATATTGGCGCGAACCGTGCGTTATTATAATATTATTGATTGCCGCAGTTAAAGTTGATTTTACTCATTGAAGCATCAGTCGGTCATAAAAGAAATGCGTTCATAAACGCCAATAAATGTCTACTCTCGCATAAAACGTATTACTTACATAATAAAAGTGATATTGCTCTAATAAGTTATACATACGAAACAGCGGCAACTGCCTAATTGAAAAAATATGTAGAAAAAAATAATTCAATTTCTTATCGCACAGTAAAATAACCGATCTCCTAGTTTCGTCTATTTCGTAATTTTTAAAAGCTCATAGGTTCATAGGTTTCAAAAATGCAAAATATTCACCTGAGTAGCCGAACCACTGCCGCTTCCTCCGTTATTGCCACTCTTACCGCTCGCCGACGTCGTGTTGTTCGTCGTTGTGGAAGTTGTCGTCTCGGTAGCTTTACCCTGCGCCGCCTGCGTGAAACAAGAGAAAACAAAAACAAAAGTGTGAGAAAAGCTTTGTAGCCTGGGATTGAGTGGTTCTTAAATGCTATAAGCACATCGCTACATATATAAAAAAAAGAAGCTATTACGTGCTCTATTGTGCCGGAACTGATCTAGCGTTGTGTGCGAGGGAAAAAGCCGAGTGCGCAGCGGGGTCACACGCCGGTTGTGGAAAAAAAGCAATGAGTGTCTTTTGATCCTCTTGATACTTAAGGTTTGCAGGAGCGAGGACGTCGTCGTTGCGATTTGTTTGCGTGGTTAAGTAGATTGCAATGTTTTAGTTATTAAATACTTATTCGAGAGTTCGTTATTGGAGAATCGAATGTCTTTCGTTTTTCAAATGTGACGTTTATGTATAAGAAAACTTAATGTTCATTGATAGTTATTTATATTTTCCGTAATTAAACTTTGTAAGTAAACTTAATAATATTAAATATTAAATATTTCGCGTAAAAAGAGATCGTGATTTATTCAAGCACTTGAAAGTCATTCACTTATAAAGTTTACTTCTAAAATTGTTTTAAATGTTTTGTAAATAAATATAAATAAATATAATATAAAAATCGTAAAAAATTCATTTCATTAATATTAATTACACTTGAAAATTAATATTTAGTTTTAGGTGCTAGTCATTTGTTCTATAAAAACGAAATGCTTTAAAAAGAAAATTTGTTGAAATGTTAAAATGTGTTACTTTATAACATTTAATCATATCAATGTTTACTTGAAGAAAAAAATTTAATGTATAAAACTAAATTTATTTATTTATTTTAAAATATTTTTAAATAAATGGAAATATTTTATTTTTAATATATTTTTAAAAAATTAAAATTTTGTTTTTTAGATATTGAATGAGTCTAATAATTGCTAGAAATCTCCGCTTAGGTATTTTAATCAGGCACTACTGAATTATAACCAATTTAAAAGATTAAAACCGATTTAGACCGATTAGAATAATGAATAGGTTTTAATCAGATTTAATCAGTGGTATTTTTCAACAAAATAAAACCAAAAAGCCATAATGTAACAGATTAAATTCAATTAGAACCTATCCAATCTTGTAATCGGTCTAAATCGATTTTAATCTTTTGAATTGGTTTTAGTTTGATAATACCCAATTAAAAAACCTGATTAATACTGATTATACGTTAGATTGGTTTTAAATGATTGTAATTGGATATATTTAGCAGGAAAGTCATCTAAGCTATTATAGAATTTTTGTAATTTGAATTTTCTAGTTTCTGTTTCTTTTTCTTTTTGAATTATTTTCAGTATATACGTTCTTCTTGTTCGTTTTCTATTGCTTTTGGTTTTGCTTGTTGTATTGCTGTTGTTTTGCTTGATATTTTGCTTGTTGTTTTGCTTGTTCTTTTACTTGTTTTGCTTTTAGTTTTGGTCTTTGTTTTGCCTTATGTATTGCAGTTAAATTTTTGTTATCCTGTAAATAAATATCAATTCACGTGATTTTAATGATCAATTTAGGCAAACATTTCAGTATCAAATTTAATAGGTGTTCTAAATTTTTCAAGAATAGAAAAGTCAAGCAAATTGTTTATTTTAAAGGAAATAGTTTCGTCGTGATTTTTCTTTATTTTTAAATATTTTAAATAATAAAATTATTGTTTCCATTGAAGAATTGCCTTCAATATTTTTTATTTATTTTGTAAATACTTAAATAGAAGGAACTTAATTATTAACAAAAGTTAAAAAAAACTAGTACGGTAATATCGGAAAACCACAAGCAAAGCAGTAAATCGTTAACATAGCATAAAATAACATATTTACGATGCAAAGTCAAATGTTAATCATAAAATCAGTATAGCAAAAAAAAAAAAAAAAAAAAAAATAAGCTGTTCTCTATTACCGAAGAGGATCTTACTGGGGGTCCATTATTGCTATTGACATTATTGGCACTATTGTTTCCAGGTGGTGCTTGGCCCACCAGTTGTGCCGCTAATGCTGGATTTGGTTCACTCATATTCAATTGTTCATTGAAAACCATGCAAAATTCGCCAATTTTGTGTAGATCCCCATTTTTGCCACAGTATAATGTCAAGCACTGCCTCCAAATAGAAGCATATCCTTTGGTCAATCTAACAATGTCTCCAGACATGAGTAGTTGTCCTGGTTCATCCCATATTGATACATTTATAGATGCTGTACTGTCAGCAACTAAAAAATAAAATATTTATATAAATACATTTAGGATATATATATACTAAAAAAATCAAAGTATTAAGTAATATAACATTGTCTACAATTTCGTTATAATGAAATGTTCCATATTCTTTAACAGTAATTTAAAATGTACAAAATTCATAAATGCATGTAATTTTTCCGTTCATGAAAAAAATTTTTCAAGTGAATGTTTATGAACAATATCTTTCTTATCTACTGTACACTATGTATTGTGCATCATTGTTTCACTAAATTATAATTATTATATTATAAGGAAAATAGCACGGATAAATATAACCTATATCTATTTAATCAACAAAATTGACACTGAACATTTTATTTTTTATATATATATATAAGGACTCAAACCCTCGATTAAATCGCAAGTAAACAAACAACGTGCGACCTACCTTTGAACGTTCGAACTTCGCGGTTGTCTTTAGTGATGGTGGGGTGGCCAACCTCCAGAATGATGAACACCACGTTGATGTTCTTCTGGCCGGGGCGGATGTCCTTGATCATTATGTACTCCATCGTACTCATCTTGCCTCACGCCCTATGAAGATTTCCACACTGGGAGCTTTCTGGCAGCAGCAAACACGCGTGCGCCGGTTACGAGCACTTCCCTCTCTGTCCACTCACTCTCCCTCTCGTGCGCTTTCTCTCGCTCTCTCTGCAAGTACGTATACTTCTGAAATGTATAAAAGCCGAGAGAAAGGTAACTCTGAGGGTCTACGCCGACGATGAGGTCGTACTTTGAGAGTCACGGAGACGGTATAGTCGAGAACAGTCAAGTTTATATGTATATGTGTGTATGTATAAAGTGCAAGTATGACTAGAGGTATGTGCGCACAAGCCACAAGTAAGTAGTGTGCTCTGTCCAGTGTCCAGGGCTCGAGATCCATACGCCGTTGGCAACTATCTGCGACTGAATGTCTGCCATGTTTCTGCGTCGGCGAGGCTTTATATACCTACCTATATACTCCTATAGCCCCTATAGGCGCCTCCCCACCACCGACACGTGCGTCGTGCGAGCTGTGCGACCATTTTTTTTTTTACTCCAAGGGATACAACTGCTTAGCAATTAAGTATGTAACCATTTTGCCTCTACCACATAAGCGCGTACAACCGCGTTCGACCGTGTAAGAGCGCACGCGCTCGCTTCTCTCATTGGTCGTCGAAGGCCTGAGCTCGCTCCCAACCAATGAGAGAAGCGAGCGCGTGCGCTCTTACGCGGTCGAACGCGGTTGTACGCGCTTATGTGGTAGAGGCATTACCATTTCCTTTATAAGATCGTTTGAGCGTGGTAGTGATCTTTTGTTTGAGACTTGACGATCATGTATTAAATTCTTCTATAAAATCGGAGTTGAGATATTTATACCTAGAGGTAAGGAATGAGAGACGTCCTTGGGCGACGACCGAATTTTATTATTGTTACGGAGAGGTATTTCTAACCTCTCTCGTAACAATGACCATGCATACGATCGTCGACAGAGGTTCAGACATAAGAGGTATTTGGCCCGTTACACGCAAAAAAATATAAGGAAAATACAAGGAACAGATACAGTAATAACATGAGCTACTATATCATATATATGAAGAACAGCGCTTCTGTTCCTGGTATGTATAGATATACTACCCATGTTATTACTGTATCTTTTCCTTGTATTTTCCTTATATTTTTTTGCGTGTGGCCGGCCTTTTCATGAACGTGGTTGGTTACACATTTCGGAACGCTTTATAATTTAACATGCCGTTCCGAAACTCCGTACCCGAGTTTCCGCATTTCGAAATACGCCCGTAGGTAGTTTAAAGATTTTTTGGTTACAAAAAAAAAAAAAATCGATAAAAAATTAAAACCGAGTATTTTTTGGGATCAAGAGAAATAAGCTTTGTCCGACGAAAATAGGTGAAATGGTTTTAGAGATATCGAGGGTTTACACACACACACACACACACACACACACACACACACACACACACACACACACACACACACACACACACACACACACACACACACACACACACACACACACACAGGTACACACACACACACACACACGCACAGGTACACACACACACACACACACACACACACACAGACGCACACACACACACACATACACACACACACACACGCGCACACACACACACACACACACACACACACACACACACACACACACACACACACACAAACACACACACACACACACACACACATACACATACACACACACACACAAAATTTTCTCAAAATTGACAAATTTCAACATTATCGCCTTAAACTAAATTTTTGAACATTTTTTTCTCGAAAATTTTTGTCACCGACAAAATTTGTCAATTTTTGTTGCAAAGCTTCCTCTAAGGGGAATCAAAATAGGTATAAATTTATATTTCTACTCAAAACAATAAAATAAAAGTTAATATAAACGTAACTTTATTTATCTATAAAAGTCCCTCTAAAACCATTAAAAAAAATAACATTCCCTATATAAAAAATATATATGTACATACAAATATAACGTAGAAAATTAATTCAATATTTACCAATATTACTTTTCTGATCAAGTAATGAAGAAATATTTTTTTTAAATAAAAATTTTTCATCGATTTATCAATTTATTATCAATTTCTTTCAATTAATATATATCATATTTTCCCGCTCACAACACGTACTATCTCTGTACCATTCCACCATAACTCTTATAGGGCATTTGCGCATGCGCCAAAAAATTCGAGATTTCGAGATATTCGAGATATTCGAGATATTCGAGAAAAAATCAAGATGGCGTTGCAACATGGCGTCGACCATGCCAAGGATGCATTTTTTATAGAGGGATAGAGGGATTATTAAGGCCCTAGACACATAAGCGCGTTTGCTCGCGTTTGGCTGCGGGTGGCTGCGGTCGGCCGCGGTCAGCCGCGGTAAGAGCGCACGCGCTCGCTTCTCTCATTGGTCGTCGTAGGCGTGCGCGTCCGCTGAGTCCGCTTCCAGCCAATGCGAGAAGCGAGCGTGTGCGCTCTTACTGCGGCTGATCGGCGTCGTAGGCGTACGCGTCCGCTAAGCTCGCTTCCAACCAATGGGAGAAGCAAGCGCGTGCGCTCTTATCGCGTCCGACCGCGGCCGACCGCGGCTGACCGCAGCCAAACGCGAGCAAACGCGCTTATGTGTCTAGGGTCTTATAAAGATTTTCTGAAAATAACAAAAACAGGGCTTGAAAGATAAAAGTTGAAACTATCAAATAGGTTTGGTCTCATTTAGAAAAAAATCATTTTCTCGTTGCTCCAAGCGACTTAAAAATGAAGTCAACCTTGTTTCTAAGCACCGATTTTCAATCTTATTAAATTAAATGTTAAACATTATCTATAGTCTCAAAAGTATAGAGGAAAATTCTAAAAGCATATCTAATTAGGTTTACGTAAAAATTACATTTTTTGCATTCATTAATATTAAAAATATGAGGGTGCCAATCTTAACTACCTGATACGTTATGCCCCGCCCTCCCCTAACTTTAGTAGATTTCCATATTACTGATACGTCCTGGGGTTAGGAAATAGCTCCATATTTAGTGAGACCTCAGAAGCTACGAACAAGGTGACAAAATTCAAAATAAAGCGACTGAACTTCTAGTCACCCTGTTCCCAGAAACAGGGCCGGACTACGGGATTTGCCGCCTCTACGCCAAGCATCTTGTGCCGCCCCATGTAAGGGGAGTAAAATTATAAAAAATCGATTAAATATTTTCACCGGGGGATATGAGGTCCACGCATATAAGGGAGTCATGTAGACATAAAAAATAAGCAAAACGGTTACTTAAATAATTTTTACCGGGGGATATGAGGTCCACGCATATAACGGAGTCATGTAGACATACAAAAATAAGCAAAACGGTTATTTAAATAATTTTTAAACCCACGTAGCCGGGGGATATGAGGTCCACGCATATAAGGGAGTCATGTAGACATAAAAAAATAAGCAAAACGGTTATTTAAATAATTTTTAAACCCAAGTAGCCGGTTTACGTATACGTGCGACGTAAGCAACACTTTTATTTCAAAAATTCTTAACCTCTATAATTCAAGTCCCTTATATGCGTGGAGCTCGCGTCCCACGGCAACCTGGTTTTAATAAGTATTTAAATAATCGTTTTGTTTATTTTTTCATGTGTACATGACTCCCTTATACCTATGCGTGGACCTCATATCCCCCGCCTACTTGGTTTTAAAAATTATTCAAATAATCGTGTTGCTTATTTTTTCATGTCTACGTGACTCCCTTATAAGCGTGGACCTCATATCCTCCGCCTACTTGGGTTTAAAAATTGATTAAATAGTTGTCTTGCTTATTGTTGCACGTCTACGTAACTAACTCCGTTATATGCGTGGACCTCGCGTCCCCCGGGTACTTGGATTTAATAATTATTCAAATAATCGTTTTGCTTATTTTTTCATGTCTACATGACTTCCTTATATGCGTGGACCTCATTTCCCCCGCCTACTTGGGTTTAAATATTATTTAAATAATCGTTTGTCTTATTTTTTCATGTGTACATGACTCCCTTATACCTATGCGTGGACCTCATATCCCTCGCCTACTAAATTTTTCTATCGTTTAACTGAGATAATTATCTAAAAAACAACCATTTTTTAGTTAAAGGCCATAAAAAGTATGTAGAAAATAAAATTCTAATGCATAACTTTTTGCAAATATTTTTAAGTTATTGTGCCTCATGGGTTTGGGATTTTTGAGATTTTGCCGCCCCCCAGATGCTGCCGCCCCTACGCCATGCGTTGGTGGCGTAGGCGGTAATACGGCCCTGCCCAGAAACCGACGAAATAGTATATTACGCACCATGGGAGGAAAAAACTTGGACAGTTCACAGCTCGTGTAAATTGCCACCCGAGCCGGGGGCTGGCCAATTTTACTCCCGTGGTGCGTATACTATTTTTCCTCACATCGAGGCCGAAAATGTCATATTTCCGTTTCGGAGCCGGGCGGGAATGAGGCACTTTCGGCCCGGTGTGAGGAAAAATAGTATACGCACCACGGGAGTAAAATTGGCCTCGCCTTCGGCTCGGGTGGCAATTTACACAAGCTGTGGACTGTCCAAGTTTTTTCCTCCCATGGTGCGTAATATACTATTATCAGTTTCAGTCCTTCAGTACTTAATAGTACTTATGGGGGTGCCATAGCCGTGCCATTACCGACTGAACAATTGACACAGTTTCAAACTTATTAAAAACAAAATACGTAGAATCACAAAAAATCAAGAGCACACTGCTCTGTGGTTTTGAACGTTCTATCATCCAGTAAAAGTTTGAAATCGAATGTCAAGTGGTTTTTGCACAAACTTTGAATGAAACTGAATTTTGTTTTGTTCAAAGTTTTTGCAAAAACCACTTGATATTTCAACTTCACACATTTACTGGATGATAGAACCTTCAAAACGACAGAGCAGTGTGCTCTTGATTTTTTATGATTCTACGTATTTTATTTTTAATAAGCTTTAAACTGTGTCAATTGCTCGGTCGGTAATGGTAGGACTATGCCACCTCGTTATGGTTCAGAATCACATATAATACACTAAGAAATTTATTTGTCTTGAAAAGGTATAATGATAAGTAAACACATCAAGGATGCTCGGAATGTTGTTGTGGTCCGTTCTTCTCGACAAATTCCAAGAAGAAAATTGGATTTGCTGAATCCGCATTAAATATACTGGCCTTGATGAATGATATAAGCACTTATTTTAACTTCCCCTCCCCCTTTTTTTCACTATATTATATCCGCTTCACTAAAAATCATTAAAAATTCTTAATTTTATTCCAAAAAATTCAAAACACAAAGCACAAAACAGAATTGTCCACAGAGCTGAGATTGGCTGAGAATTTCGCATTCAAATAATAATAAAATTAATTTTAAAAAACACTAGAGTAATTAGTAACATCTAAAAATTGTACCGCATCGCTCGAAAACACAATTTACAAGATGATTATTTACACATGATATATAAATTACAGCACTGCACAAAGATAAAACGCACGAAGATCGAATACTGGTTCTTAACTTCTATTCTGATCTTCGAGAATCGAGCCGTTCCTGCTACGAACGGGTTTAATTGCCACATGAACACCCAGTGGACAGTGATTCGCGTGGAACGTGCCTGATCCTCAGTTTTAAAATGCTAGAATCCCATTGGACAATTCCAATGTAAGGTTAATGGTTACACCCGAAGTGGCTAATGGGATTGTAGGATTTTGAAACTGAGGGGGCACGTTCCACGCGAATCAATGTCCACTGGGCGAACATGTTTTTAAGAATTTTAAAGAACTCTAAAAAAACACTACACTTTGGGTAAGTGTAGAACCATCGAATTGAATTTGTTTGAATTTGATAAGAATTTTTTTGAGAATTGAGAATTGGGTGATTCAGCTCACGGATCCCGAAGCAAGACATACTGCGCGCGCGTTCGCGACCGTTCGCGCCGAGCGCCGCGATCGGAACCCACTGCTGTGCGCGACCTGCACCAGACCTGCACAGTCCTTTTTGGAGCGCCACTTATATTGGATTCTCGCTCTCGGTCTATTTAAATAATTCTACGATTCAATTTCAAATATACAAGTGCCGTTATACCAAGTGTATACGTAGTAAACATTAAAAAATAATAAAATTATTTTCATCTTATATTCGAATTTTGAATATACCTTTTATAATTTTATTTGAAGCAGAGCTGCAAAAATGAGTAAGTATGCTTAATGTGGATTCTGCCCAACAGGTCGACGACGACAGGTGTTCACGGAGAAGTGTATATTTTTTACAGTTGGCAGTTACCCCCACCCTACAGTTCGTGTGATATCACAGTCTGTCACAAACGTCCGTGTCAGTATGACATCACGTTTATAACTCTGTTGTAGACACAGCCTAGCATTAGCGCCTTCAACTGTGCAGGGGGTTGCTCTCATAGAGGTATTATAGATAGAGTTATCTATAATACCTCTATGGTTGCTCTACAGTGATATACGTAGATGCGTGTTTATCGCGTATCGGCAAACGAGTATTGCGAGCTGACTACAATATTTTTAGGAAGTTTAGTACAAATGTCAAAATTCAACGATGTAATGAATTTGGAAACTTTTAAGTATATTAGTGAAAAATATATAAATAAGAGTGATTTTTTTTTCTCTACAACAATAAACGGTAATAACGAAAAAGAATTAATATTAAAAGATTTGTGAAAATATCACAAGTGTGTATAAATGCAGCAATATATATAATAAATACAAAAAGTTTGAAATCCCAATGAAAAACTACCCTATTACAACCTAAACGTTTAAAAAACGTTTTTAAAACGATCTTTGAAACACTTTGTAACGTTTTTCAAAAAACGTTTTAAAACGTTCTTAAAATGTCAATAATGTTCGCTTTTTAAAGTATTGGCACGTTTTTAAAACGTTTTAAGGATGTCTAAAAAATGTCTTTAAAACATTTTAAAACTTTTCAAACACTTTAAAAACGTTTGTAGACTGTTCTAAATACGTTTTAAAACATTTCTGAATCTACAAGGTATGTTTAAAATAAATTTTTTCGTTTTTAAAACGTTTTAAAAACGTGTTAAAATTTTTCGGAATGCATTTCATAATACAACTATGATCGATAAGTGGCGCACGACAATATATGAGTAAAAATGTTTGATTCAGGTTATAAGTCAAAGTCAGGGAATAAGGGTGGGTGGGTGGGGGAGGCGGTGATCGAAGTTTGATGCTCTCATTTTCAACTTCTTTTTTTCATTAACCATGTCTTTATAAATATTTTAAAAACATTGTTTTAAGAACATTTGTTCTTTTTAAAAACGTTTATAATTTTGTATGGACTACTTTCTTTATAATAGTTAAAAAAACGGTTTTAAAATGTTTTTTAAACGTAACTGCAAAGGTCCAGGATCAGTTTGGCAAGTTTGCGCAACGTCATAAAAACGTTTCCTAAAACTAGGAACTAGAATTAGCTACATCAAATAAACGTTTTAAAATATTTTAAAAATATTTTTAGACGTCCTTAAAACGTTTTAAAAACGTGCGAATGCTTCAAAAAGCGGACATTATCCACGTTTTAAAAACGTTTTTAAAACTTTTTTTCAAGAAAGTTACAAAGTGTTTCGAAGCACGTTTTAAAAACGTTTTTTAAACATTACGTTTTATTAGGGTATGAGTGAATTTTTATTACTCTATAACGTAAAGAAAAAAATTAAATCATAAATTCTAATAATCAATATCTAGATCATTTCTTAAAATTATATTTTTTAAAATAAATATTTATTTTCTTTATTTAAATAAACAAACGAGAAGTTTTTTTTCGGTGTTAATTAATTCATAGTATTAGTTTTTGACTAATAGAATGCATTACCTTTCAATATATTTACAATGTATGAAAAAAATGTAAAGATATTTTAATGTTTATCTTTTTTTGTCATAGAGTAATATAAATTATCTCATAGTTTTTCATTGCGACACAAAAGTTTATGTACGAGGGTCATTTGATAAGTACCTAGCCTACAAATGAAAACACCAAAATTTTACAAAAAATAAAATTTATTTTTCAATGTAGTCTCCTTTTAGTTGAATACACTTGGTCCAGCGGTGTTCCAATATTTTTAACCCCGTTGAAAAAAATGTTTTCTTTTGGTTTGCAAAATAGGCCTCCGTGGCGGCGATTATTTCGTTATTCTAGTGGAATCTCTTCCCGGCGAGCGAATTTTTTAGGTTCGGAAACAAAAAAAAGTCGCACGGAGCCAAATCTGGAGAATACGGTGGATGGGGCAGCAGTTCGTAGCGTAATTCGACCAATTTAGCCGTGGCGAGTGCAGAAGTGTGAGCCGGTGCATTATCGTGGTGGAAAAGCACTTTCTTTTTAGACAAATGGGGCCGTTTTTCTTCTAACACGGCGTCAAATCGGCTCAATAGTTCGGCGTAGTACTGTCCTGTGACCGTTTTGCCCTTCTACAGATAGTCAATAAAAATCACACCTTGAGAATCCCAGAAAACAGTGGCCATCACCTTTCCGGCCGACGGGACCGTCTTCGCCTTCTTCGGAGCAGGTTCACCGGGTAAGGTCCACTGTTTTGACTGCTCCTTGGTCTCTGGAGTGTAGTAGTGAATCCATGTTTCGTCGACGGTCACGTAACGACGCAAAAACTCTTTTGGATTGCGATTAAACAGCTCCAAACACTGCTCTGAACTGGTCACATGGATGCGCTTGTTGTCTGCAGTCAGCAAACGCGGCACCCACCTTGCTGACAGCTTCCTCATGCCTAAAATCTCATGTAGGATATGCCACACGCGTTCTTCTGAGATGCCTACTATCGCAGCTATCTCGTGCACCTTTAATCGGCGGTCTGACAAAACGATATCGTGTATTTTTGTCACGTTCTCCTCCGTAGTGGCTGTTTTCGGAGCACCTGGGCGTGGATCATCAAAAACCGACGTACGACCACGTTGAAACTCGTTATACCAAAATTTAACGGTCGCCATCGAAGGAGAAGCATCCCCATACACTGCATCCAAGCGTTCTTTAATTTCACTGCGCGATTTCCCTTCCAAAAACAAGAATCGAATCACCGACCGATATTGTTCTTTCTCCATTTTTTCAAAAATCAACGGACACATTTGCTTTCACACGCTCTCAAAAATAAACTACAACTCCGATCCGGCTGAAATTTCGTCTGTAACCGTTTACAGGAAGATACTGCACTGTAGTGTATTTCTGGTGCGATAGTGGCACCATCTGGCGGTGAGGCTAGGTACTTGTCAAATGACCCTCGTATTCATTACATGGCTGTATTTTCACATTGTCTATACTTATGTTGTCAAATTTGTTAATGTTCAACCTTTTCCGTTATTATCGTTTATCGTTATAGCCCTATTAGAACCGAAACGTTTAAAAACGTTTTAAAAACGTTTTAAACACGTGGATAATGTCCTCATTTTAAACCTTCGCACGTTTTTAAAACGTTTTAAGGACGTCTAAAAAATGTCTTTAAAACATTTTAAAACTTTTCAAACGCTTTAAAAACGTTTGTAGAATGTTTGTATAATCTACAAGGTATGTTTGAAATAAATTTTTTCGTTTTTAAAACGTTTTAAAAACGTGCTAAAATTTCTCAAAACGCATTTCGTAATACAACTATATGATCGATAGGTGGCGCACGACAATACATAGGTAAAAATGTTTGGTTCAGGTTATAAGTCAAAGTCAGGGAATAAGGGTGGATGGGGAGATTGAGATGAGATATGCTGTCTCTGACAGTCGTCGCGTCAAGATCGCAGTGAGCATCGTAGTATGGCGATAGTTTTCATCAGTGAGTGATAGTGATAGTGATAGTGCATCAGAGAATCAATTTGATCACCTGCCCTTCTAAGGGCAATCACACGGCTGAGCACAGTATTGTGTTATTCACTGCATCCTTCCAAACTACAAGTTCGACAACAACAGCAGCCACCAGAGAGCGGACCTAGGAGAGGTGACCTCCAAGGTCACCATGTCACACACATCGGACTAAATGGACCAGTCGGATGGTTCAACGCCACACCACCCTAAGCGAGTGAACCCCGGTAATAGTGATGATGGATTCAGCGTCGTATCATCGACCAAGAGGAAGAAGGCTAGGACATCGACAAAGGCCAGGACCTCAACAAGGGCCAGCAGCAGCACCACAACTAGCACTAGTAAGATCAGCACACAACCATCTAACGTGACCCTTTCCAATAAAACCAAAAATTATTTTGAGACCCTTGCCAACGACAACACAGAAAAAACGGTACCAACCGGGTGCCTAAACACAAACGACACACAGACAAACAACGTGACAGACCCTAAACCTAAAAAACAAAACATTAAACCAGTGACAGTAAAAGTGGACGAATTAAACTTCCCTTACAAGATGCTCAAAGTTGTTCTCAAGAAACTTAAGTTTCCACCGATGGTTCAAACTATTGACAGCACCCACATGTCAGTTGGGGTTAGTACACTTGACGACTATCGGTTGTTACTCAAGGGTCTTGAGGAAGCAAATTTTCAATTCTCCCTGAGACGACCTGCTGATTCCACCCCCCTGCGAAAATTGTGATAAGAGGCCTCCCCTCGTACACAGAAACGGATGAAATCAAGAAAGAATTGATTGAATTAGGACTGAAGATTGAGGGCGTTGCACAGATGAAAAGAGGAAGTGGAAGAACAGCCACGCCGCTCCCTCTCTTCTTATTAACCATAACTAATGATGAAAACCTAAAGCTTTTGAACGAAGTAAAATCGATTAATTATTTTAAAATAAAACTTGAGAAGTACAACAAACCTAACAAACCTGTGCAATGCTTCAACTGCCAGGAATTTAATCACGTATCTAAATTCTGCCACATGCTTCCCAAATGCGTTAAATGTGGAGAAATTCACAAATCAACTGATGCAAATTAGATTTCTCGGATAAAACAAACAACCTAAAATGCGCTAATTGTGGAGGAAACCACACGGCAAACTACCAGGGATGCCCAAGTAAGATATAAAAGACAACACGACCTAATCAAAATCAGGTCACAAAAACAAACAAACGCTAAACCTATACAACAGGTAAAAATTCATGCGCCCAGACAACAACCGCCACAAAAACAACAACAAACACAACAACATAATTACAACGCCAACACTAACTATGAATGTAACTTCCCGTGACTTATTAATAAACAAAACGCAAGTCCAGCTTGGACACACACACAAACAAACATGATAAATAATAATGATAAAATACAATCTAAAGACGCCGAAAACCTAATGAACATTATAAACGAGGCAATCGAGTTAACACTTCAAATTACAACAGGTACACTCACACTTAAAGATGCAACAATTCAAACAGCTAATCTAATAAAACAACTTTTCTCTACAGCCCTTAATGTCAGCAATGGAGCAGGAAAATAAACAATTAAAAATCTACGCATGGAACGCGTGTGGTGGATTATATGCCATAAGACTTGAATTAGAATCCCTCTTAATAAATAACAAAATAGACATTTGCCTCATAAGTGAAACCTTAATTAAAGATAAACAAAATTTCAACATAAAAAATTATAAAACATAAAAACAACACTAACAGAGGCACGGCTATTCTCGTTAAAAATGACATCAGCCACTACGTAATTCCGATTGATCTTGAAAAACTAGAAGCCACGGCTATAAAAATTAAAACGCGAGGCCAAGAAGTCGCGATAATATCCACATATAACTCCCCTAGCGTAAAATTCCATAAAGCCGACTACACTAAAATCTTTGAAATAGCCCCGGTTGTTATTGCAGCAGGTGATTACAATGAAAAACACACCATATGGGGTAGTAGATCTATTAACACACTTGGCAAAAACATTAATAATTTCTGTTTTAAAAATAACCTTTCAGTTCATGCACCCCCGGAATACACGCACTATCCATTTAACAAAAGACTAAAACCGGACATAATAGATTTCATGATCTCAAAAAATCTCTATTTTACTTCGGATGTAAACACAATTCACGAGTTAGACTCAGATCACTACCCCATAGAAATCATAGTTAACTTGAGCGCTAAATTCACCACTAACCATCCTAAATATAACTTAGCAAAAGCAAATTGGAATTCATTTCAAAATCATATATATAACGCGATTAAAGAGCGCCAAAACGACTTAAATTCAATCGATAATATAAATCTTGCAATCTTAAATTTAACTAACTCAATCTCGGAAGCATTAGAAATAGCAGTACCTAAAAATGAAAATAAAACCGGTGAACCCCCTCTGCCACAAACAATACTTGATTTAATTAACTCCAGAAATAAAAACATACGAGAAAACCATGTCAGGCCAAATCCCCTACTAAAACTAGAAATAAATCACCAACGGAAAAAAATCGATAAAATGATTAAAGAATTTAAATGTAACACGTGGAATAACACAGTTAAAAAATTAAATATTAAAGATAACAGCCTCTGGAGAATGACAAAAGGTCTAACGCGTAAACAAACAAATATTCCAGCTCTTAAAAACGAAAATAATGAAATTAAATACTTTTCTCCAGAAGACAAAGCTAACGCATTTGGAACGCACTTCGCTAATACATTTACCCCGCATAAAAACGAATCCGAAGAAGCAAAGCTCTTCACCACAGAAACAGACCGCATGGTTTCCTCGTACTTAAACCATCTGGAAATTACGGATCCTAAATATAAAGCCAAACCATTCGAAATCAAAAACTATATTAAAAGAACTAAAAACAATAAAGCCCCCGGACCGGATAAAGTCACTAATTGCATGCTTAAACATCTACCCTCCAGCGGCATAAGTTATATTACGAAAATTCTTAATGCTTGCTTCGATTTAAATTATTTCCCTACGGAGTGGAAAAAAGCAACTATCTTAGTGTTTGCTAAACCCGGTAAAGATCTAACCATGACCACCAGCTACAGGCCCATAAGTTTACTAAATACAATGAGCAAAATTTTCGAATCAATCATAATCGACAGACTTAAAGACGAACTAAACGATAAACTTCGATTCCGAGCAGAACAATTTGGCTTTAGAGATGGACACTCGACAGTACAGGCCATACTTAGACTAACAGAAGACATCACGAAAAACTTTAACTGCAACAGAAACACAGGCGCGGTTTTTCTGGACGTCGCGAAGGCTTTTGACAGCGTGTGGATTAACGGACTAATCCGCAAGCTGATCGAAGCCAAAATAAATAAAAATTTAATTCACCTACTAGCATCATATTTAAAAAATAGAAAATTTAAAGTAAAACTAAATGTCGTAGAATCTAAAGAATTTAATATACGTGCAGGCATACCACAAGGTAGTCTACTCGGTCCTATACTTTTCATCATTTACATCAATGACCTTCCAACCGTTGAAGGAGTAAAAATAGGAATTTACGCAGATGACACGGCCGCGTGGGCTACCTCGTGGAGCAATCTCAAAATAGTAAAACTTTTAAACAAATTCCTTAATAAAGTAAAAAACTGGACAACATTATGGCGCATAAAAATAAATGCTTCTAAATCAGAATCAATCCTTTTCTCGCGTAAAAAAACCCAACACGGGATCTAGATCCGCCTAATCTAAACAACGAGTCTATAGAATGGGAAAATAAAGTAAAATATCTAGGAGTAATGCTTGATAAAAAATTAAGTTACACAGCCCACGTTAATAATACGCGTAACAAAGCAATAGGAGCCACAATGAAACTCAAACCGATCTTAAATAATCACTCAGCACTAAATATAAATAACGGAGTAATAATTTACAAAATGATAATAAGACCCATCTTAACCTACGCCTCGACGATCTGAGCCAACACAAACAAATCTAATTACCAAAAAATACAAACGGTACAGAATAAAACACTCCGCACTATTTTAAACGCCCCTAGATACACTAAAAACACTCTAATTCATAAAGATTTAAATGTAGAGTACATTAAAGATTACATCAAAGAAGCCGGCAAAAACTTCTACAACAGAATTTCGGAATCAAAATATCAAATCATTAAAAACCTAGGCAACTACGACTCCGACGCAAGAGACAAATACAAGAGACCTAAAGACTTTTTGCATATAGATCCACCCACATAAATCCTAGTAAATAACGCAAATTTACGATGTTTCAGATTCAACAGATCCAAGCCAAGGACAAATGCAGACACACCAGATTTACCTTCCCCTTACTAATCATTTTTCTTTCAGGATCACATCAAGAAGACGCACCTCGTACACTAAACTTTCTCTCTCTCTCCTTTCACGCAAAAAGAGACGCAGCGACGTTATGCTGGCGGCTGATATTCAGTGCGCCTCAAAACCGCAACGAATGCCTGACCGGACCGGCTAGCGGATGCGGCGTCTCCCTCTGGGTGAATCTTTTTCCTCTAAAACTTTCTGCCGCATATCACCTTTACCTACCTATATAAATTACTCATCTATTTTTTCTGTCTAATAAAGTCATTCTACGTGTCTCAACAACTAACTTAAGATAAATGGATTTTTACTCCTAGCGAGGTTTTTCCCCATTCTACACTCCACATAGTAATCCAGCCATACAACCGTTTTTGCTCTATAACTTCTGATAGTGTGGAAATGCCCTCACAGGGTAACGCACAACTTCCTCTTTTTGATTTCCTTCTTGAAGGAGAGGTAATTGGAATCGCCCAGGCTCCTCCTACGTGGATTCATTTCTACGTAAGGGGCTCCTGGACGGTGATCCGGGCAGGCTGTACCTCACTGGTAGGGGGCGACGGAGGGGGCCCCCACCATCCCTTCTTTCTTTCTTTAGGGTGGATGGGTGGGTGGGGGAGGCGGTGATCGAAGTTTGATGCTCTCATTTTAAATTTCTTTTTTTTTATTAACAATGTCTTTATAAACGTTTCAAAAACGTTTTAAAAACGTTTATCATTTTGTATTGACTACTTTCTTTACAATAGTTCAAAAGCGTTTTTAAAATATTTTTTAAACGTAACTGCAAACGTCCAGGATCAGTTTGGCAAATTTGGGCAACGTCATAAAAACGTTTTTGACACGTTTCCTAAAACTAAGAACTATAGAATTAGCTGCATCAAATAAACGTTTTAAAATGTTTTAAAGACATTTTTAGACGTTCTTAAAACGTTTTAAAAACGTGCGAATCCTTCAAAAACGGACATTATCCACGTTTTAAAAACGTTTTTAAACGTTATGTTTTATTAGGGAAAGTAAAAAAAATCACTCATAGTGAAATATTTTATTCCCTGCTATATAAAGGTTTTCGGATTCATTATATCGCTGAATTTTTACATATATACGATACATCCTAAAAACACTGTAGTCAATTCGCCATACTCGCTTGCCGATGCGTGATAAACACGCATCTAGGTATATCACTGTAGAGCAACCTCGCAAGTCGTTCGTCGCGTTCCAGCGTCTATAGTTCTATAAGTTTTCCTGATTCCGCGCACTTCTCATATAAAGGCCAATCGTATGGCAGAGTGATACCTAGGCGTAGAGAGGGAGAAAAGGAGAGAGAGAGCGCACAGAGCAAAAGACGGAATACACGGAGTACGGAGAGAGAACGAGAAAAAGTGCACAAGTTTACGCGCGATATATCACATATGTGTAAGTATCTATGCGCCTGGTGAGTGCGGGTAAGTGCGAGCCGAGGTAAATGTCAACATTTTGCCTGAACGAGCCATGGACGAGGACGTGTTAGAAGGGCTTGATGAGACAAAGCTGAGACCAACTCTCGAGACCTACAAGAAACTGTCGAAGGATGTCTCCAACCACGATACGATTCTGAAGGTGCGCGATAATATTAATTGAATATTTCACGCGACTTCGATTTCTCTCCCCCTCGTCCTCGTTGTCCTTCTCCTCCTCCTTCTTCAGCTGCGCGATATTTTGGCGCTAACGGATTTCTTGTCGTCTGTTGCAGGACAAAACGGTGCTGTCGTACGTCGCCGTCGTCCTGGAGTATCCCAACACAGAGGTTGTCGAGCTAGCGTTGGACATTCTCGAGGCCTTTGTCAAGAATGTGGAGAATTACAATCACATAACCTCGACCTTTGGTGTCAGGGAGGCCCTTGATGCAGTGGTCAACAAGTACAACTTGGACGAACGAAAGCTGGCTAAACGAGCACAGCAGATCAAGGATGACATAGAGCGAATGAAACCACCTATTTACAATTTGCGCAGCCGGTGCAGGAGAGTCATAGAACCCAAGAAGCTTAGGACGCATGTTGTAATCTTACACGTTCATGGCCTACTGCCAGTGAGTTGATTGAGTAATCATTGGAAATTTATTGCGCAAAACATAATTTCAACCCTTTGTCATTACTTTGTGTCATTAAGGCAGTATACAAAACTTTATTTTTGCACAATTTTAATCAATATTTTATCTCTTATTTTTATTTTATTCATTTATTTCATTACTTATTCTTGTATATCAATAAAATACATACATTCTCAATGAGAAGTTTTGTCAGAAAATCAATACGACAGATGTAACCACTATATTGATTACATTTCTTTTTATTTTATTGACTTTTTTATTAAGACAATAAATTTAACTTGTTAATCATTTAAATTATTTAAATTATTTTAATTGAAAAGACACATTTCATTTTTACTACAATTTGTAAATAATTTATTAAATTTAAGAACACCAAAGATGTAATATTTTTAAATTAAACAAATAAATTTTTAATTTTTTTAATAATGTTTGGAGTTTACAAATTAGTTCTATTTTTATTTTATTACTTAGTATTTTAATTATTAATTAAATCTTATTTTTCATCAGGAAACACGAACAGATTTAGAATATACCTTAATCAGGATTGAAGGATTAATTTCTTTAGTTGTTGATGTAGAACATCAACGTGTTACAATGAGAACATTAACCAGTGTGACAGCCAAACAAATTGCTGAGGCTATAAAAGATAATAATCCAAATATGGAAGCCAGACTAGTTACTAGAAATAAGTACAATCAAGAATTTTTAGTTAAATTGGTGAGTTGTAAAAATTTGTTAAAAAGTGGTTATTTTCATACATTTTTTATTAAAATATACTTTAGTTCATTTTTTATCTTATTTTTATTTTTTAATTCATATTTATTTTAGGTGAATACGGAAGGAGGAGATGATGAGGATATGCCGGAATACTTGCCAGAAGATGAAGAAGAACAAGAAGAAGAAAAAGAAGGTGTTGTATCTTTGTTCACTGGTTTAAGACAAAGTGCATCATCACTTTATAAATCCACCGCCGAATTTTTAAGCACTTCCTTCTACTGGTGAAAAAACATGATTGTTTAGGAACCTTACTTATTTCCCAAGCGCATTTGAAATAGCTGCTGCAAATTGCGCATTTACCCAACAAACAAGTTGATGCTCCTATGAGATTTTTTTGTGAACTTGTAGATCATTATAGTTACGAGTATTAACTGTTACTTTTTGAAAAAAGAGAGACTCAAATCTCTTTCCCTAAAAGATCTTTAGTCAATGTTATGAACTTTGAAGGTTTTCGTACATTTTGTTTTATTACTCATTAAATCATTGTTTGATTGATTGTCATTACTACTCAACATCGTCATATAATCTTAAGAATCAATTTATAATTTTTAATTGATTGCTTTCCAGTGTCATAAGTGTGCGTGCTAAAACATTTATATCGATATTTTAGCTAAAAAATATCTAAGATTTATCTAAAGTTAATACAATGACTTCCAATGAATTTAAATACTACACAGATATTGAAGGACCTACAATGTCTCGTACCTAAGCAAATTTCACGTATGTACATATTTATAAAAAATGTCATTTACTTACAAACGAATTTTAATCTTATGTAAATTGAACTATAAAAGAAAAAGATGTCTTGAATACGATGGGCTTAAGCATTTTATTATACTCATCAATCACGAGGCTGTGCGAATAAATGTTTTATATACACGTTATCCTTTGCATTTCTTTGAGAAATGAAAGACGTTTACTTAGTACTGTTGAAAAGATGAAATTAAGAGAAATGTTACTGCCGCGATAAAATCATCGCAAGTGTACCACGCGTGGTTTCTTGGTTTGTCTCTGGCACAATATGTTATGCATCCAAAACATTAATGAAATTAAAAGTGGTGTATTAAAAAGAGAATTTAATTTTTTGTCCATGTAGTGTATGCGATGCAAATATGTTTGTGTTTTGTGAAATTTTTAAAAACCAATAACTTGTACAGATTATAAATTCAATGCAATGAACTGCTGTAATCGTCACTTGACTTATTCACCAAAAAGTGTTGCAAGTTGTTTATTCCACGAATATTCGAAAAATGCTTCTATATTTTAGCAACATTATAGAGAAACAAAAAATAATTTTCATAGATGAAAAAATTATATTACATGGCATTGTCAAAAAAGGTGTAAATTTACGATATAAGTATTCGAAAAAGATTGTAATCCATGTTTAAAGATTTGTGTAAAATATTCTTTATTTCATGTACCATGTAATTTTGAAGGATAAAGAAGTTAAAGGAAAGAAGCTCAAAAAAGAATTAAGCTTCGTTTAATTTTAATTAAAATATAAACGAAATGTTATCAAAGAACTATTATAGCAATGTAAGTTTAAAACACGTAACAAGCCTTTGCCACAGTTTCGTTGTTAAATGAGTAATAAAGTTTAATTCTTTTATTTTAGAATACAAAATTAATTTTTATACAATCTTGTTAATAAAACAATCAACTTAAAAATTGATCATTATTTTTAATTAAATGCTGATGTAAATAATTAATAAAAATAAAATTGACTTATTTATAAAATATATGCTTGTATCTATTCCAAACTCTAAATTAATGTTAACTGATGTTAAATAAAAATTTTAAATAGAAGAAATAATAAAAAGCACATACTTTACTTAAAATTACAAAATTTTTTATTTTAGATAATAAATTTATGTGATGTTTAGGAGAAGGTTGAATATTAAGATTATGTTTATACACAGGCTTTATTATGTACTAATAAGTTATAAGTAACACAAAGTTATGTAGGTCTTCTACAATCAACTACAGAACCAGTCGGTTTAAGAGTCACTGCGTGTATAGTAGAATTAACGCTAGTATTTTGCATCATTACAATGGATACAGTTTGTATACGAATAATTTTTCTTTTATGGTATGCCGTTTGCAAAGAAATTTATTTATGTTATTGAATCGACAGGCTTTCCTTTTACACTTAGCTCGTAAATTCAATCAGTTTGCAAATGTATTGTCTGTATATACAAATATATAACTATCGATAAGGCAATTAGAGTTTTTTTTCAAGCAGGTACAACAATACTGAACTACAATTATAGTTGTAGGAACAGTGAAAAAATTTGAGTACACGTTGTTTACTTTCAGAGTGATGTTTCTTTTCGTTTTTAATTTAATACCATTTTATTTCGTCGAATAAAGAAACTAAAGTTAATACATGCTTGAAATTGAGTATCAAGTGAAACTAATTTTCTTAATCACTACTATCCATTACAATTGTCAGATTGCGTGTTACAACAGTTTCTTTTTTTCTAATTATTCCTAACAGTTTATTGTTTTTTCGTCTTCAGAACACAATCTACCATATTACAACTTGCCGCAAGGCACACATGTATATAAATCTAGTAGCATTTATTTTTTCACCAATATATATATAAATTGCATATACTGCACGTTGATAGCTAAATTTACGAGATTTTTTTATATTTCAGTGCGTATTGCGTCGATTGCTGTCTTCATTGGAATGACGGCGACGAGGGCTTATCTGTTTCTAGACTTTGCTTATCCGAATGTGTCTGTGTCCGTTTGTACGACTTGATACAAGTGCACCGAAAAATAGCTGCCATTTGTAAATACCCAATGTTGAAAAATATTGCACTGCCTCACACTGAACATGTTTGGGCACCACATACAATATATTTTTCTTGATTTAATATATAAATACACGATACACAAAAAAGCTTGTGAAATGTCCTTTGATTGCTACGTCTACGCGATGCTTCGACAATTTACATTCTAAGCCTAAGATTTTGTATTAAATTATTAATACAGTATTTTCGTCCTTATCTCTTGGTAAGTCGTCAATTAATTTTTTTATTCTAACCGTTTTACACTGGATATAATTTCACAATTTTTGGACGTATATGTTAAATCTAATACTTTTGTTTTGACTTCGAAAAATTTTCAACAAATATTTTATAATGACTTTTTTTATAATATTCACTATAAAATTTTCAAAAACGTTCAATTTCTTCCTTGTACTGCTTCGGACTGGTGTTTTTATGCTTACAATCTTCGCTTTCGTCTCTCTAAAGCTATGCATACACGTTTACAGTAAAAAAAATGATACACTATTCTATCCATATTGTGGATATTAAATGGAATGCTATTTTATACGACAGTAACATCCATCTACCGTATTGTACTTACTAAGAGGAACTGTACAAAATGAATCAAAACTTAATTAAACTTTATACACATTTTTCCTGTAAAAAAGATTGTGATACCTATTATATACATATACAAAAGTATTATGGAATTCATCAGAATTGCATAATAATTTTAATTGGTACAATAAGTGTACCTTGATGGAAAATAATCACAATTGATTTCTTAAATGGCAATTACTACATTATTAATGAATACATAAGTTTGCCTTTCGTGTAAACTAGTACGAGTCTTAAATATGAGAGTATAAAGGTTTATATTCTACAATTTTATCACTTTTGAGTTTATGACCATACTTTACGCTTTATTATCTTATATATCGTATAATAGCGTCAAAGATCATTTCTCATATTCGAATTTCAAATGAAATTAGAAAAACCATTTTAATTAAACAACGTATTACAGCGTGATTTTTCTACTTCCAAAACGAATAAATTAAATTTCATTGAAATTAAAATATGATGTTCCATATCAATACAATAATCGTTGATCGTGTAATTTGTACACATGCATAGATGATTATTTACAAATTAGGTGAATCGAATTTATTAAATAACGTTTTCGAAATATCAATGTCGATTATTACTATGGGTGGAGTATGATTTTTTTTTTACGCTGATTTAAGAATTCCATCGAAAATCTTTTTGTTACTAGTTATTGAAAAGATGTATCAATAAAAATAATTTTAAATAAGGATTAACGTAATGAAACTTATAGTTGTATTTATTTTATGATATGAATTTCAACTGCAGTTCATAATTAAATTCTCTGAAATTTTATTAACATTAAATAAATGTCGATTAAGTAAAGTTTAACTATGATAAACTGTTTAAACAATGTTTTAGAAGGAATAATTTTCTAACTACTTGTAGTTAATTCCTTTTAATCATGTGATAAGTACTAATAAATTTGTACCGTTTTTAATAAACGCTTCAGGAATTTCCATATCTTTTAGTTCTTTCTTATCAAATGATATGTTCAGTATATTTAAGTACTTCATTAACAAATTATATTTCTAAATATTTGAGGATTTAATTCTAAAATAATGCATTAAATATCAATTACAACATCGACTATAAAAAAACATTTGTAAACACAGATAAAAATTAATTTAAAACTATTTAAACAATTAATAATTATTTGATTCGTAATAGACTTAAAATTACTAAACATATCATTTTAGATGTATTAAATTATTATTTGAAGAAACATTAAGTGTCTTGCCTTTAGAATTTAATGTAAAATTTTTTAAACTGGATAGACTAATCAAATTATTTACAAAAATGTTATTGAATTTATTTTTTTGCCAATCATTACTTAAATGATTGTAAGTTAATTTCCGTTAAATAATTCGTAAGAATAAAAATTTGAATGAGACCTACTTACTATTATATTATTGGTTTGATTTATCTTCAAAAAAGAACTACGCTACCAAAGTTAAAAAATTTTACTTTAATTTCTTTAATTATTAGATTAATGTAAGTATTAAAGTCTGCTTCTTAAGCACCTAAAGTTATTAACAAAAACAGTAACTAGTCAGATCAATCCGCTGTCGATGGAATTCGTCAACCGGTAGTTAATCTTTCATTCAACGAAACAGTTTTTCAAACCCTACTCTCGTTCTTTAGGGTGGTGTTGGCCAGCTGTGATGCGATCGTCGTTTCACTAACCTCGTCGCTCTCGGACTGGCTGGCCGAGGACGAGCCATCGCTAGTGTCGTCCGTGTCTTTGCGCATGTTAATGATGTTACATGCCGAAAGCGTGTGCTTGCGCAGATTGTACTTGCTATGGCCGATCGGTGTCGATTCACAGGAGCTAACACGGCGGAAGGCTCGCTGTACGTCGGGATTACTCTCGAGGGTGGATGACTGACTGGATGGCGGATGCGAATACTCCGAAGTGTTCTCCTCATCCGAGATCAGAACGCGTTTGATTACGGCGCTGCATAGGACAGGCTTTGAGCGACGATGCCTGCATCCTGGTCCGATGGGCCTTCTCGCAATACTGCAAATTATGGTGAAATATATTTTAAAGGTAAAATAAATTTCAAGTTGTGAAATAACAAATTTCAAACGTGAATAAGATAAAAACGAAGAAACATTACCTTCTTCTTCTAAGCGAATAATTGTAAGAGTAATTGGGATCTTCTCCTTCCTCGTCCGACCAGCTTTCTTCCTCACCTGCGTCACCATCCTCGTTGCATATGGCGTCAATGACATCAGTACCGGATCTTAGTTCAGTTTCTGTATTCTTATCTGCCATTTGACCTTTTAGCGAATCTTCCTTAGTCCTTCTACATCAATACAAATTAAATTTATTTTTATTATTATTAGATACCCAAAGCAATTAATTTTAGTCTTAAAAATAATTATTATGCATTTTGAACACAAGTGTAAATATTTTTTTATGACTAATAAAAGTTTAATTATTCTTTCAAAAAATTCATAACCGCAACTTAAACTTAGAAGTACTAAAATGTAAAAATACTTAAAACTTTCATGAAAATAGGCACATTTGATTTTAACATAAATTTGAAAAATTACCCATGCGAAATGACGCTGCAACAGTTTCCGTTATCCATAGGAGAAACGAGCCTATTGGCGTTCAGTATTTCGTTGACTTTTCTACCTAGGGTCTCAAGGTGGTCGTCGTCGCTACATTCCCTCAGTTGCTCGTTGTTACCGTTGAGTCGGTTATCATTAAGGGGTTCGGGACTGGAGCACGGAGTGTCGGCCGACTGAAGACGATGGTGGTACTGCTGAGGCTCGGGGTTATTACCGTTGTTGGGGCAGTCGAGTACTGACTTCGGGTAGAGGCGATTCGACGACACCTCGTAGATGTATTTCTCCTGTACGGATTGCCGGCGTTGAGGTGGTTGAGATTCCTCCTCTTGCGTGGGAGGAACGGGCTCGGTGCAGGTGAGATTCTCCGTCTGCGTTTGGTTGTCGACCAATCGACTGGCGGATAACTCCGCAGTCTATGCATTATATCGGATTCATATGAATGAAAATTCAACACAAAAAATCATTCGTTGAACACACAAGCATTTTGTTCACATCCTCACCTTTCGTTCTCGCTGTGGACTGGACCTTGGACTAGAACTGATACCGCAGCCAGAGCCTACTCGACGATGCCTCTGGAATTTCCTTGGCTTAAAGATACTGTTGGGCATTATCACGGTTTCGGGCTTGTTGGAGTCGTTTAACTGCGTGCACATCGTTGCTTTCACTGGGCTCTTTGGCGAGTTGGTCGGCGAAGGCGGCGAGGTCGGAGTAGTCGACGATGAGAACTGAACTGTTGGATTGCGACGACACTTCAGCAACGGGTGCACTATTCGTTTTTTACCTTGCTTATGACCAGACTGTTGTTCTCTCCTAAAAGTAAAAATTATGATTAAAATTAGAGAAATATAGTTAACTATTAAAAACTTCTATTATTATTGCTCGAGTTTTTAATATCTGTACCGTTAACTTATTGGTTGAAACTAACTGAGAATTACATAGATTGATTTCGGTACTTTGCGTACATAATTGTAAGGAATTTTTTAAGAAATAATTTACTATGATAAATGTTTCAAGTTTAAAAGTGATGGTCATTAGTTTTTTATCATGCAACATGACTTTTAAATAAGTAAAGTTATTTACTTTAGCACAATGTTCGTAATATTTAACATTGCGTAATAATTTTAATTACGTATTATTAATTATGTCTTTGAAAATACGTTCATTTTTTGGCTTGCACTGAATACTTGTTTAGAAGTTTAGAATAAATTGTATAGCCTTAATCTCTTAAATTACATATTAGGTAAACTTACTTCATCACATCCCTTTCGCGTTGTTCAAGTTGTAATAAAACGGCGCTCAATTCCATGTAGAGATTGTTAGTTCGCTCCAGTTTACGTTCATAGTGTTCTCTGATGTCTTGCGCGTGTCGTAATTCGTTCTCCCGTCGACGTATCAGGTCTGCCTCGAATCGAGGACTGCTAGAGTTGTTGCTCTGTATTTGTTTCATGTGTTCTCTTATTTCTTCCTTCCATGTTTGCTGTAAGGATGAATCAGAAATATATATTCTGTAATTATTTGTTCTTAGTGGTTCTATATATAGTATCTTTAAGTTTATAATTCTATATTTTCATAAATAATAAAATGGACGATATGATGAATTTGTATTAACCTGTTTCTTGAAGTAGTCATCATGCACTGCACTTTCAAGTTCGACCACAGCGATTTGTAAATGCATTTCGATTTGCTTAAAGGACGGCCTATTTCGTGGTTTTGGCGCCCAACATTGCTCGATCAAAATCCTAAAACCGTCCGGGCAGGATTTAGGAATTGGTAAACAAAGTGAGTTATTGCCGACGCCGTACATTATCGCCGAAGAGTCTACATCTTTGTAGGGTATTTCACCACTAAGAAGTTCCCATAAAACTACTCCATAAGACCTATTAATAATATAAGAAATTTACATTATATAGCTTCTAGCATATCCATAATTTATGTATTTTAAAATATTTTCTTACCAAATATCTACTTTTTCTGAACATGGCTCGTTTCTAATTATTTCCGGGGCCATCCAAGCAACCGTCCCGGCAAAAGTCATCCTTGTACTTTTCTCTGTCCATTCACGACTGGTACCGAAATCACTTATTTTTACAATTTCTTCGCGTCCAATTAAAACGCTAAAAAAAGAAAAATAAACGAAAAATGTAATTGTTTACCTCATTAATTTAAACTAACAAAAAACTATTATCATTAAAGTAGTATACACGTACTTTGGACTTTTCAGATCTCTGTGGATTATTTTATGGTCATGTAAGTATCTCATGCCAGATGCGATTTGTCTAGACCATGATGATAGTCGAGGTGGTGGAACTGATTCCCCAGCCCTCAACAGATCATATAGGGGCCCTGAAGGGCAGAACTCCATTATTATACAATAACAGGGAGCTTGTGTACATACTCCTCTGTAAAAGATTAAAGTAGAATCATTTGTTTAATTATTGTTTTTCATTACTGTCATAGTTAATGAAATGCTTTTATCTTACTTGAATTGCACAATATTGGGGTGATTAAGTTTCCGAAGATGTCGAATATCAGTCTCTCGAGGTTCTCTCACTTTCTTAACAGCTATTATTTCTTTCTTCCATTTGCCACTAAAAACTGCTCCTTGAGCACCAGATCCTAACCACTGCAGTTCACTGATGTGTTCAAATGGAACTTCCCAATCTTCGGCTACAAATAAAAATGTTTTAGAGCCCTTTCCTAAAATTAAAAAAAAATGAAAAGTCACTACTGCAAAATGCAAAAAGACTCACTTTGATTTCCTTTGATTTTTTCACTGAAGGTGACTTTATTTAAAAAACTAAACACTGGTTGCATGCATCCCGCCAACCATCCTAAAGATCTTTGAGAATATATAGTGTCAGGTGCAACTGTTGCTTTGGTTGTTGATTCACTGGAATCTGTATTGCCTTCTGAATTTATATTACTGCAATTTGGTATTTGAACTCTATGAGATACATTGAGCACAGGGTCACCTGGTAAAGTACCAAGATGTCCTAACTCCTCTTGAATGCATATCATACTGCAAAAGAAATAATAAATACACATAAATATACGCTTATCATTATAAATTAGTTCAATAGTTTTGACATTAGTGTTTTGTAACTTTTCTAATTTGGTCCTGTCTCTATATCTTTTATTGTTTACACTATTTGAAAATTAAATACAATTTATTTACATTGTGTTTAGTGTTGGTCACTGCTTAATGAAATACATTGTTAATTTTTAGAAGTTAAATATCTTTTATTATTAAAAAATGAATATACAACTTGAATACAAAACTTATTACAGAACAAAAAATTGCTAAATATATTTGAAATTATTTTAAAAAAAGATAAAAATAGATTATGCATGGAAAATTTCAGTGAATAAAAGAAGTTATGAATATTAAAAATTAATAGTAATAAGTCATACTTCAAAAACAATATTACAATAATATTTACTTTTGGAGTACTACAGTGAAAAAGATTAAAATAATAATATCAATTAATAAAATAAAGTCCCTGGCAATGTAAAATTAACTAGTTGCATGATAATATAATTTTGTTATTTAAAATAAAATGAAGATAAGTTGAAAATAATAAGCAAAATTCTTTCAGAAAGAAATCTAAGCAAGAATCAAAGGACATTCAAGGCATCTATAAACAAAAAAACACATTGCTTGGTTATCACTTTGTCAGTGTGTTGCAATGCTACGCACATAGCAAATAATTAGTTGTTGTGAAAACACATACGTTATGTGACACTCCAATATCAACATTCCCCCAACATCCCTGGAGTCTGGGAGAAACCAGAAAAGCATCTCAAAAAACCAAATCGCACTATATTCTCCAAATCAACAACCACCATTATTCCACTTATTCCACAGAACCAAAACCACAACTAAAAAACACATATTCTTCATCTCCCATATAATCACACAAAAGCCAATAACACTAATACAATACTATATAAACTCCTCAGAAACGAGTTTGTGGAGAGACAAAGCCTGTTCTCGGCGCTCCTCCCACTGCGCTCACCTAGTGGCGACGTTACCGCTGGCAAGTGCCTCGCGGTGATGATGATGGTGCTCGTCCACGTCGGCCACCTCGGGCTTCCTGGGGAAAAAGCGCGCGAGCACCATCCTGCCGCGCTTAACATATGGGCAGACGAAGCACGAGAACGTGGTGCTGCCGACGCCGGACACCTCTCCGCGCACACAGAAGCGCGCGCGAATAGCGAGAGATTCTCAATTCGAATATGATATTATATATTATTTTATATAGGCGACTCTTTCAGCGACGCGGCGGCGCGGAACGACGACCTCCGCCGCGAGCGGACTGCTGGACGGGACTGGACTGTCTCTCGCTCTCGCTCGCTCGCGTAAGTATAGCTGTGTTTTTGTCGCTGAGATTAGCGCACGTGCGCCCGAGAGAGAGAGAAGAAAGATACGGGGGACGGGCATCTGCGGAGAGTTTGCTTGATTTGGAAGTAATAACGAAGAGCTGCTCTTTTCTCTCTCTCCATCTCTTGTTCTCACGGGTGAGGTTATGTTCGCTCGGAGCGTAAATAATCGACGTACCGATACGAACAAGAGAGCACAGGTAGGTATATGTCAATACCACCAGACGCATATATAAGGTGTAGGTATTATATCTATCTACGAGCGCACGTACGCGAGATAAGCCACTATATATACATAAAACACTCGCTAACGGACGGAATACTGCACTGGGTCACGTGTGCCACGCACTGTGTCAGGACGGAGTCAGTGTCCTCCTCCTCCTCTCTAGTCTATCTTTCTCCTCTTGCAGGGGACGTAAACAAACACAGCCGTGTAGCAGCAGACACTGGCAAAACACTCTACATTCATCGACACCGGGGGCAAAGGACTTCAACGCGCGAATACCGTGTGTACATATACCTATATACGATATTACAAGATGCGCGAAAAAGGAGCGAAAGAGAGCAGCGCGAACAACAGCCCACGCGCGCGAACCTGCGCCGTCGCCGCCGCCGCGCGCGCGATCGACAGACTGTTCGCGATCGACGACGCGCATTGGAATACGTGTATGTACGGATATGTATATATAGGTAAGCAAGGTGCCTGCCGCAGGCTGTCATTCATCACACACGAGGCTCGCACGTGTGCAAGTGTGCGCGCGCGGGGAGTTTGTCGATCCATACATGCATGCATGCGCGCGTAAAATTACAGGCCGCGCGCGCGATAGGTCCGCAGAACGGAGCAGATGATGAAATTGGAGGCGTTTAAAAGGCGCTGAACCGCGCGGTAGCTCCGATATTTACAATGCAGCTGCGTGCGGCACGCTCACGGTAAGTACAACAATGCAAGTATAGAGAGAGAGAGAGAGAGAGAGAGAGAGAGAGTGCGCGTGAGGAATGCGGTCGTGCCGTCGTTCCTTATCGGTCGCATTTTTGTTTTTATTTTGCTCTATCGCCGCGCGTTCGCCGATTGAGATTATAAACGCGCGCGTGATGTTATCTCTGCTCTCGGCTATTTATTGGCGTTATGCATTTTTAATTGCCGCGCGGGGCTTTATCGAGCGCGCGCGCCGTTGTTTTGAGATCATGTAAAAGGTTGTGTGCGTGTAGGTTCTCTAAACGTTTCTGTGTTTAGTGTGGACTTTAAAGAGTTCGCAAGGCAGGTAGGGGCCTAGATGTAATGCGTGCTAAGTCTGATTTTTGTTCGAGCAATTTTCTCAATATGGAGTTTTCTGCGAGTTCTGTAATACTAGTTTTTTTTTACTACAAACGCAATCTGTATAAGTATTTATTGATTGGATTCCTCTGTAGAGATTGTTTTCCGAGAAAGCATATTATTGCGCCTTTATTGAACATTTTTTATGTGCTTTCGATCTCGGAATTTCGGAGCATAAAAGTGCAAACGATCGAAAACCTTAATACCATTCCCATATCTTCAAAAGAATTTGAATATACTCTTCAAGGTCACCAACCTTTATCCACACCAATCTCCATCGCGCGCACACACAATTCAAATCTCATTTTCCTCCAATCCTCGCAAAGTTACCTCCATCGAAAGATCCTTCTTCGCGAATTCCAATACAGCAGCGCTCATCGTTATTTTCAGCGTTTAAGGCATGTTACCTCGTGCGGGGGCCGCCCGCGTCTATACAGGTAGACGTACTTACGTACTATATATACCGTGAGCATGCGTGTATTACGCCACACTCGCGCGGAATGCTTAATTACTCACTCGGCGTCGTATAGATGCACACGCGCGGTGGGGATTTATCGCGGGCGCGGCGCCCGTTGTGACGGCTTTTGCTGCGATTTGAGAGGCAACGATCGAAACATCGTTGGGGGCAGAGAATGGAAGGGGGTTGTATGGTTTGGCGCGAAGAGAATACTGATTGCAGGATTTGTTGTTTACGAAAAGAAAAAAAGATTTCTCTTTTTAAATATATTTTGTCGACATGCTTTATTATTGAATCGTTTTTCATCGTGATAAATTATTATTAATAAAGCATTATTATCAGTTTAATATTACAAAGATTAAAACGTAAATAGTTTAATAAGTTTAGTAAGTTTATTTTTAAAACTTTCATTTTACCGATTAACAACTTTACCGCTTCGTTTTACGAAAATACGTATAACATTGACGAACATTTAACGACATCTCATTGAACTTTACGACGAATTATAAACGCTGTATCGCGCAATGTTTTCACGAACTGTTGTAAAAAAAAAGGCTTGCGCAACGCAACAACGTATATCAGTCGCCCAATCTGGGGTGTTTTACAAACAAAGCTCACCGACGCGTATGACGCGAGTTTCACGCGCCCATCGTATATATCGAACAAATCCGCACGTCGTTTCTGACAATTAAACCATCGCACGCGTGATAAAAATATTTCGTATACAAGTGTATATACAGACGAGATAAACAACGCTCGTTGTCGTTGTATTATGAAAATCCAGCGGATTTTCAGGCACATCCGCGGGGGGGGGGGGGGGGCACGTTTTTTGCTTCTTTCGCGAGTATACTAGTCGTCGCTCGCTCTATGTCGCGCGAGAGCGAAAAAACTTATCGCCGCAGTCACGTGCGGCCTATTATATATATATATATATCCGTGCGCGATTGTATGTAAATCGCGGGGACAAATAATTGTGCTCTCGCGGCGCCCACGCGCTGTTTACCTTTTGATGCGCGTGATGCGCGCGGAAATTGAGATAAAAACATTTTTGTGCATGCGTGGATGATATGTGGGTATCGTATTACGAAGAAGAACCGAACGCGTGAAAAAATGCTTTTTTCCTTCAAAAGTGCTTGTAAAAGTGTCGAGAGTATCGGAGTATTGTACATGTGCTGGTTGAGGAGCCTTGGCGACGCGCGAGATTGATGAAGACGCGTTTTAATGCAAAAACCTTAACCTATTTTCTCTTACTAGTGCCCGTTAAAGCGTTTATTTATTTTCAAACACGCGGCGCGCGCGTTGTACCTAATTTGCTTAGGCCATAATTTCTTTACGTGGTGAACTATATTACGTTTATCGTATACATATTTTGTTGACTATATCTTCTGTGTTGATGGTTTTTTACACTGCGCGCGCGTTCCCGTTTTTCCTGGCATTCTTAGAACTTTAAAAACAAATTTGTTTTATCTATTCGCTATTTCCAATAGCGTTATGTTTTATTAACATGCCCGTATAATGTGCAATTTTAATAATGTTAGTTTAAGAAATGGTCTCATTTATTACAAAATTATCCTGTTATAATTCGCAGTGAATTTATTCTATTCGATGCGTTTATTATTATTCAATTTGTAATGTGAGAAATTTATATAGTCTCGAAAATTCTGAAATTATAGTTCTTCTGAATAGTCTCAAAAATTCTGAATCGCTTCAAAGAGTCCACGCACAAAATGTACAAAGAAACGAAAAAAAAAACAAAATAACAATTCGTCCTATCCTCTCTTTACTATCAGCCACTATCATTTACACGTACACCACCATTTTACTTCTAAAACTCCTTTTTTTTACACCTCCCAAGGCCCGTTACACTTTGCACAAACTCTTTTTGCACATCCGCAACGAAACAAACACACTCACACACACATACACACCTTACGCACATCCCACCCGTTATAAAACGCACGGCGAACGACTGTAGGAAGAGGAAGGGGAGGGGGCCCTGAACTAACGTTCTCTCTCTCTCTCTCTCTCTCTCTCTCTCTCTCTCTCTCTCTCTCTCTCTCTCGCACGGACAGGTGTATACTTACACGACCGCGCGTGCCTCGTCTTTCCGTGTGTACGAAGTTTCTAACTGCGCGTTTTTTTCTCTCTTTCTCCGCGTCGCATCCTCTCTCCCTCTCTCTCTCTCTCTCTCTCTTTCCCTCGCTTCTGTGTGTTATTCGCTTTTGTCCGCATGCAGGTTCTTTTTTTGCCGCGCTGTTGGGTATAGAGGCGGCGCGCTTTGTGTGTGCTCGAGTGCGAATTTTTCTTTTCAAGGTAAATCGAGCGGTTTCTAGGTTTTGTTTAAAGATAATGTGCGTCTGTTGGTTAATTGAGTTTAAATATGGTTTCTTTTTCATTTTTTTTTTTTTTTTTTACAAAAGAATGATTAAGATTTGATTGTTTGCATAATATTTTTGAGAAAAATGTTATATAATACTGTTTACGGCTCATATTTAGTTTGTACACTTTACTGGTTATCACGAATATTTGGAAATTTCGCGTATCTTTGTATACTCTGGAGTTTCCTACGTCAAATTTTCCTCTTTCTGTGTTACATCGTGAAATTTTATCATCGCACCAATTTCTCCGATAACTACATATAAATCCCCAACCATTCTGTACATTACTATTTCGTAGACCCATTTCAATGTATATGTAGCACGGGTTGCTCCTTTAGGCTTCTTCTATACTTGCCTTCGGAGCGCTCCCGCGCTCCTTGATAAATATGACAATCCAAAATATATAACTATAAATAGATTCTTTCTCTCCCCCATCTCAATCTATTCTAACGAAAAGTCTTTAGCTCCGCAACGTCAACTCAGTTCTGTGCGCGCCTGCTGCTGTATCTCACGGCAAAAAAGGAATCAGCACAGCAATCACGTCCAGCGCGCTGCAGCGCAGCGCAAAAATACACTCGGCTAAAATCCTCAGAGCATTTTTCACTCTTGAAAGGAACCCCGTGCACACAGCGCAATGCAAGAGCAAAAAGGCGAAAAACCCACTCGCCGTGACGAGCGCGTTCGCGAATCTCCCCTTTTTTCTCTCTCCTCCTTCCCTCTCTCTCTCTTTCCGCTTCTCTCTCTCTCTCTCTCTTCCACCTCTTTCGCTCGTTTTCACTCGCCCGTCGGCGTCGTCCGTTTCCAGAGAAGGGATCAAGGACAACAACGGCAGTGGCGGCAGCGACGCGTCGTGTCGGACTTTTCGGCTATAACTACTCTCTCGCCTTGAAAATTTCTCTCCGATGCGCGCACGCGTGCATGTGTACGATGATAATTATATGCGTATGAAGGAGCGCTCGGCGGTTGCAGAATGAGCTTGCAGTTTCGATGAAAATGTTTCGCGCGCGCGCGTGCATGCGTGTGTGTGTGTGTGCGTGCGTGTGCGTGCGTGTGTATGTTGTTTGATGAGGATCGGGTAGAATTTTTATCGAGTGGTATTATGTACGGATTGTGTAACGAGTTTGGAGTGGACGAGGAGGAAGCGTATAATATTTTTGTGTTTATCGGGGTCGTTAGCGAAGGAAAGAGGATCATGAGAGATCGGAGATGGTTTTAGCGTTGATGCGCGAGGTTGAGGTCGGATTAAGATATTATTCAGGAAATGGTTATTTAAATTTACCTCAAGTGAATTATTTTTATTAAAAATGTAAGCTTTCGTGAGTTCTTATTTCAATTTACTGATTTTTTTTATCGCATACTGAGAAGAATATTGTTATTGTTAACATATTTATCTATTTGAAATGCAACTATTTGATATGTTTAAGGATAAAATGCGATATTGTAATAGTTGCAATATCTATATTAACTAATAACATATTCAGATTTGAAAGGAGCTGATGATAGAAGTTCTTGTAAATTGTAGTTTTTGAATTTAATAGCCAATTTTCTACCAGAACGATGTTATTATACAACAAAAAAGGTTGAAATAAAAATTCCATTTACTTTTTTACTCCAACGTTTCGGACATTTTTATAGCTTATAATGTCCCTCACCAGGATAAACAATAAAAATGTCCGAAACGTTGGACTAAAAAAATAAATGATGTTTTTATTTCAAACGTTTTTGTTATAAAACAACATCATCCTGGTAAAAAATTGACCATTAGATTCAAAAACTAATAATAAGCATATTGTAACTATTACAATATCAATGGTCTCAGATAACATATTGAAATTGTTTATGAAAACATGCGGTAACTTAACTGTTAATATGGCATTATAACTGTTACAATGCCTATATTTGGTCATATTTAAACATGCGCATGTTAACAGTAAACAAATCCTTTTCTCAGTGCATAAGTGTTCTTTTTTCGAAACCACTTTACTTTTAGAAGTATATAACATATTTTGAATTTTTATCTAATTTCATTAACTGTGCAACTTCAACGGATGCACTTTCTTCGCGACGAGTATATATATACATCCTTGACAGCTACACCGTGTTACTGTTAGAATCGTAGCTTAGAAAATTACGATTTTTTTCGCGCGCGCGTCCATAAAAATAAAGTGTTGTACTTGAAGCACATCTGCGACTACATCGCCGAACGTATACAAATATATACGCATGCACTCGTGATTGCTTTGGGTTTTTCAAAGGGGGCGGCGTGTCTCTGCTAATATACAAAAACAAGTTTACTTGCTTATTAGGTGTTTGCGCAGTTGAGTGGACGTCAAATAAGGCGCTCAAGTTCTACTTTCGTTGATGTATACACGTCGTTTAAGCGACTATTTTTGCCATATATATATACACGCTCGAAAGAGAACGTATTTTGCGAAACTGTAACGGCGATAATTGCCATGACTTTGTTTTGTTTGTCCCGACTCCGAGATTGATATTTTCGGGACGCAACATTTCTAACCAATCGGGCAGAATTTCTCTAACACTTTCTCGCTGAAACTGAAAAAAAATCCTGCTTTCGCGAACGAAATCGCCGGACAGACACGCAGAAACTTCAAACTAAATCTCCTCACGTTCTCCCAAGATTCGGCACATTTTCATCCCAACCTTTCACAACCAAAGCAACAACAACGACAATATATACCCACAGCATTCCACTCTCTCATTCCGACTCATACAAACAACAACCGCGTCGTCGTCGCATTGCACGCGGAAAAGTCTCTCTCCGCGCGCGCCGCATTGACACACTTAGCGCGGAGGTCAATCGTGTCCCAAAAATACACATTTCTCTCTGTCTCACCTGTTGTGCAAGCTGCCGGACTTGGGCTGGAGGACGGAGGCGGCGTCGGCCACCTCGTGGCAGTGGCCGGCGAACGGATAGCTCGACGGATGGCCGAACGAGAGCTCCATCTCGGCCGGGGTGCGCATCGCCTCGGTGGTGGTGGCGGCGAGGGCGCCTCACCTCTCGCGCGCGCCTCCCTCTGTTAAAGAAGAAAGAACAATTAATGGATTAGTTAGTGGAATGGAATTTTTAGGCAAATTATTTATTATACTTTTGTTCGGTTGTATTTTTTAGGATTTTAGTTTTTGAGAATTAGTGTGATATTTGGAGTTCGTAAAGTTTATTTGGTAATTAAACATCCGTATACACGAGGTTCCCATTTCTAACTGTTTTGGCAAAACGACAACTGATTTCTATACCACTTACTGCAACTCATTATTTTTCCACTTGTCTTCGCATTCTCTCACGTACATATACTCATCCCTACCACATTCGTATGATAAATCATTTCTCATCTGAAATCGCATACTTTATATTCTTCATCGTAATTGCATTAAAACACGGAAAATTTGTAAACTTTCACCATCACGGGTGCATTATTTCCCACTCCATCAGCACTACTTCTATACATCTCTTCTCTATACAGCTTTCCAAGACTCTTCGGCGCGCTCAAAAACTATATACAATTACGAATTCCAGCTGATCGCCTCAGCGTCGTTGCGGTTGAATAACAAAGCGAGACTTACGACGAAAGAACCGTCGCGCGTGCGCGACCCAGATTAAGATTCGCGCGGCGAGGAGACATATACGCGCGTGTGGGAGGGAAAGTCGTCGCGCGGGACGACGGAGGATATTAATTTCGGGACTGCGCAAAGGCATTCCAGAAGCGCGCGAAGTGTCGCTGCTACTGCTGCTGTGGGGAACGGGAGAGAGAAAGAGAAAGAAGAGGAGGAGGATAAACAAATCGACGAGACGCTGTGCACTTTTTGTGCCGCTCCGCACCGGCGGTGCGGCTTATGGCGAAAATAGAAGGCGTGCGGAAATAGCGTATGTGTACGGGACATTTTTCATCTGGTAATTCATTGCTGGCAGGGGAAGTGGAGTTGTTAGCGTGTGGATTTATGATTGTAAGTGAAGATCCCCTATAGGTACTTTGTATTTTGATTTTAAGCGCGTATTTTAAAGTTGTATAAACTCTTTGCATATATAATTCCTTTTGTAAAAGTATGAATTTCAGAAACGGAAATTTCTTTTTCCTATATACTTAAAAATAAATCATAATCACTCGAGTAATTATAAAACAAAAACTGCGTAAAAATGCTCTTTTTCATTTCTACTTCATCTCATTCATTTTTCGTTTTTTGTATACGAATTACCAACGGCGACATATATCTATATATACCCCGCCGAAAGTGAACAACGTCCGAATGGAAACGCAAACGAGGCGCGAGAGCGCGCGCGAAAAAAGCCGCTGGGCTCTCGAGCCTGGTCTATCCGCGGCAAAAATAACCTCGATCCGCGGGCATTTTTACGATGTGAAAGTCTGCACGGCGACGCGCGAGCGCGCGCACGCGTGAAACGGTGCAATGCGCGCGCGCGCTCGCTCGCTTCAGGGTCGGTGGCTCACAGAGAGCGTGTAGTTGTACACGCAGATATACATGTATGTTGCGGATGGAGCGAATTTCAGTTTTTGCCGAGATTGTGCGTTCGAGATGTAGTTCGCGATGGTTGGGTAGGTTGAGGAAATGTGTGTTTTTTTTTTTTTTTTTTAAGGAAATAGTGTAAGTGAGGTGCAATAGAAAATTTTAACATTTCGTCGATGAAGGATTATAAGATTTTGTTAATTTTTTTCGGGAGATATGCGTATACTTTTGTTAATTTAATTATATAAAAATTGTATTTAAAGGAATATGCATTTTTTTAATATTGCAATTTTGGTGCATTAACCTAACTTTACGAACTATAGAAAAATCGTTCTTTATATTCGAATATTTCAAAAATATTTAATTGACATTTTGTATACATTTTTCAATGCAAATCCACACTGATACTCAATCCCATATCAATCCATAAAATATAATAAATAAAAAATTCAGAAGCATAAAACCCTACTCCGAAACAATATATATCCCCTATATACAAAACTGGATAAAAAAGCCATACAAGAATATTTCACGAGATTCTCCTGCGACCGCAATAATATACCTCCGCGCCCAGCAATGAACTCCCCATAGCGCGCGAACCACGCGATATATACGCGCGAGAGCGAGGCACGCATAAAAAAGGGGGAACGAGGAGAGAAAACGAACCCGGCGGAATGCGTTCAGGTGGCACATGCGACGTCGACGAGGAGGAGGAGGAGGCGGAGGACTAAGAGGCTCGGCATGCGAGCCTCGCATACCAGAGAGACTCTCTCCGGGGTCCTCGATAAATTCCTCCCGCGTCTCGTGCTCGATCCGGCGAAAATCATCGTGCGAATCGTTGCCAGAGGAGTGGTGAGAAAGATGTGGTGTAAGGATTATGGGAATGGTGGGTGAGGGTTGTGGCTTTCATGTTGAGGATTATTGAAATGAAAATTAAGCGATATATTTATAATATTAAGGTTGGGTACAATATGCTTTTAGGAATTTCTGCGTTTTATGTAGAGGTAAGTGTGGAAACGAGATTTGGTCCGAAGGTATATCAACTCGGCCAGTTCTTGATACTCTCTGAAGTCGATTTAGTGAAAAAACCACTAAACATTAGTGAACATAGTCACTATTTCATTAGTGAATATTCACTAATTCTACGGTGGAGCAATTTTCACTAATGTTTAGTGTTTTTTTTTCACTAATTCAATTTTAGAGAGTAGTATTGGCTGCGGTACAATGTATATATCTATTATGATTTCGTTTACTTTTAATATCTATCCTTATACATTTTTAAACACACGTATAACTTATAATGAAAATTGTCAGCCTGACAGTTAATCTCATAAAACGTACAACTTCAACAAAACTAAAAAATCAAATTTACAAACAGAACTTTACCGAACAAATACACGCACTCCAATCAACAAAACCGACTTCGCAACTACTCTAAACAAATAAGCCCCTAACTTCCACCCACAGACCTACAACCCCAGAACTTCCCTCTCGGCACGAACTTCGACGACCCACGCGCCGCAGTAAAAAAGAATTAGTCGGGAATTCAGGTGAGTCCTTCGGAGCGGGTGTATCTAATAACGAGCTTGCGAAAGCCAATCCGTCGCTGCTGCCGTCGCCGCCGCCGCCATACTGTCGTGCGGAGCCGAGATACACGAAACCAACCCCCTGAGTCACCCTGAAAAAACGCCGCACCGGTATAATATAATCACGCAGGGGTACATGTCTTTTTCCGCGTGCTTACATTATCGCGAAAAGGGCGTTTGTTTTTTTTACGTCTCCGGCGATGGAGTGGATGATGGGAGGTGTGTGTGTAATAAGGGAGGGTGACGCGATTGTCGCGGTGGGGTTATTTCTTTTTTTGTGAAGGTTTTAGAGGTGATTTGGGAATTGTTATGTCGGGTTAATAATTCGGGATGAAAAGGTTGATAATTAGATGATTGTTTACGTTGTATTTAAGATCTTGTATTTGGTTTTATTTGAGTGTATGAAGTAAAAGGTATTTAAAATGATTAGCTTTTGAAACCTATGAATATCGCGAAAAGGGCGTTTGTTTTTTTTAGGTCTCCGGCGATGGAGTGGATGATAGAAGGTGTGTGTGTGTGTGTGTGTGTAATAAGGGAGGTTGACGCGATTGTCGCGGTGGGGTTGTTTATTTCTTTATTTGTGAAGGTTTTAGAGGTGATTTGGGAATTGTTATGTCGGGCTAATCATTCGGGATAAAAAGGTTGATGATTAGGTGATTATTTACGTTGTATTTCAGTGTATGAAGTAAAAGGTATTTAAAATGATTAGCTTTTGAAACCCATGAAATTTAAAATGCTAAAGTTAAGAGTTAGAGAAGCAACAGCCAAATTAACGATTGTTCAGTATCTTCAATGATTTTACAACATTATAGTGCAATTATCAGGTGGACTTTCATTTTAAATTTATTATTGAAATATCGTTTTAAATGACATCCATTTATATAAGAATGATGTACAACAATAAAAACCATCAACATAATTAATTACTTGAAAGTCTTAAATTGTCTCAGTCCAGCCAAGCACTTTATTGCAACGATAAAGAAAATGGAACAAGGATCGAAAGCATCTTATGCGAATACTCAATTTATAAAACAAAGGACAACGGTATACGCGAACTTCGGCGAAAACGCGCGGCGAGTAAGCAAACAAACGTCAGCAACCGTGGCTCATTTTAATCGCTGCGGAGGCGGATTTCCCGCCATGGGAACCATAATAAATTCAACGATTCTCTGCAATTCCACGAGTTTTTTTCTTAGCCGGAACGACAAACACATTGAATACTAATAATATAGTTTCGAAGTCAATTTGCATTAATTAAGCTTTTAAGATCGGGGGAAATGTTTGATATCGGGCGATAGGTAAGGAATGAGATTATAAGATTTACAAGTTAAGTGGTGGTTAGAGTTTTTATAAGGACGAGTTTTTTTTTGTTAGCAATCGCGTTCTCGACGGTGTTTTTCTTAAGCTTCTTTTGAAGACGTAATTATTGCAGAATAACGGCAATTAATTAAAATAAAATTTTTATATTAATTATTGACATTGTCTTATCAAGGGAAGGATTTGCCGCAGATATTTTGTCTCATGAAAATCACAAAATTAAGCATGCACATTATTTATTTTCCCAATCCGCAGCACTTGACACAGAAATAAATCTCAATAACAAAATCCCCGCGTTGTCATATCACTGTGCAATAATTTATTATATATACCCTTTAAATTTTCTTATTAAAAAGCAGGCCTCAACAAACAAACATTAAAGACGACCAACCCACACCGCACGACAACACACCACGGCGATTAAAACATGAGAATTCCCGGCCACCGTGACATCACAATTATTCACGGTCAAGGAACCTC
Source organism: Torymus aiolomorphi (assembly GCA_036365515.1). Taxonomy (NCBI): domain Eukaryota; kingdom Metazoa; phylum Arthropoda; class Insecta; order Hymenoptera; family Torymidae; genus Torymus; species Torymus aiolomorphi. The sequence continues at coordinate 237,377,234 of CM070873.1, read as the reverse complement.
GTCGTCCTGTACGTACCATTATTACACCGCGCGCGGTCATAAAACCATATCCTCGCGTAATATTCGCTACACCGCGGCGCGCTCTCGCAATAATTCGAGCCTCTCCCACTCTCCGCATAACTTTAACGGTCGCCGATAAAAAAGTGCGCGCGCCTATAAACGGGAAAATCTTCTTCTCTCTCTCTCCGTCCTCTTTGTTTCCAGGGGAGAGCGCAGTAAGTGTAGGACGCGGTTCGCCGAAGGGTCGGAACTCGGATGTATATAGCGCGCGCGCGAGTATGAGAGAAGTGGTGCAGGGAAAGAGAGAGATAAAATGCTCGGGGGTGCGGAAATTATCGTCGTATATACACGAGTTGCGTTTTTACGGCCCCTCGAGCTGCTCGAGTGGCGTACATAACGCCGCGCCCCGCGCGTTTATTGGATGGATGTTGCTCCGCGCGAGCGATAGTTAAAGTTTGCTCTACGAGAGCGAGAGATGTTGGATGGGCTTAATTTTTTATGGTGTGTGAATAGGAATGAAGGGTCGCGATTAAATAGAAATATATGCGAGTTTTATAATCGATTTTGTTTGAATGCAGAGCAAGTGGATGTTATATTAAACAATTATTTGTAAGAAGTATGTAAGATCAGGTTTCAAATATGATGTGAATCATTTGTGTAAAGTAAAATTATATTACTGTTTTTAAGTATAAAACATTTAAATAATGAATCGTAAATTTACTCAAATTGCAATTAACAAAAACATTTTTATTACACGTTATATTGTATGTCGATTCTTGCAAATACGAACAATTCTTCTTACCAAATTAACAAGATTACATAACGTATACACTAATGACCGAATTCCCTATACGAACATCCATTCACGATAATTGAATAACACCGTGACCGAAAATACACGACTACTCTCGTTTTCGGACAAATCCCTATATACTATCTCCTCGTCCACTTACATCATCAACAATACAAGCGTTATATATACGCGCGTGGCAATAAATCACCACGTCTCGATGATTTTTACGCTTATTTTTCACCCCTTCGCATCACGGCGCGTGCATAGCTCCGTTCTCACCCCCCCCCCCCCCTCCGAGTTTTCCACGCGCGTATTATATACACTGTGGATATATATAATACTACCTATACAGATTGCCCCCCGCGTCGCGCACCCCCTTGCGATCAATCTCGTCTCAGCGATATGGGAAATTTCTGTTAGCCCGGGAAAGATAGAGAGAGAGAAAAGAGACAGAGATTTGTCCTCGCCGTGTACGTCTCTTTTGTTGCTGGCCGGTGAGAGAGAAATTCGGCGAGAGGCGCGCGTGCCGAAGAGATTTTTCGGTGTAGGATGATGAGTAGGGAGATACGTAGTATAGATGGATAGATAGATGGGCGAGATTTGTTTGGGATGAGATTTTAGTTAGTTTTTGCTTTTTTGAAGGAGGTAGGTGACGAGTGAATGGTAATTAATTGTACACGAAAAAAAAATTAGTTAATTCTACATTTCCTACCGTTGATTTAACTGTAAAGTGGCAAGTTCGTTTTACTTTAAAAAAAATCGGTAGAATTTCCATTCTAAAATGTAAAATCTCATCTCCATTCTTAAAAAGTAGAATTTCCATTTTTGGAAAAATGAAATTATTACTTCACTAATTCAGTTGATTTTACTATTTATTTTGTTCTGTGTATGGTGAGGAGTTTATTCGATTTACTTTTATTTTAGTATTGAAAACATTGATTCTCGTATCCTGCCTAAATGATAACATTTCTTATTCCGAAATATGTATTTTTGCTGTTATATAAAGAGCCTATACTAGTATAGGTTTATCTATTAATTAATTTTAATGCTATTATCAATCAAAAAAGAGATTTAATAGTCAGATAAGACCCGAGTTTCATTAACTATAAATACAATATTCATACTACTATAGCTATAACACAGATGCAATACCCACATGCGACTCAATAAAATAATGCATCGGACTCTTTACAATTTCGAGTAATCCAAAGATGTTTAAACCATCCCCTACTTTTTGTATTTTACCGCAACATTCAGCTAAATTTCCTAAACACACACTTACATCGTCATTAAGAAAACGTACAACTCCCGCAATTCCCGCGCACGCGCGCACCCGGAAAATCGAATTACCGCAGCCAGCAAGCTCGTCTGCGCGCACTTGCTGCCGCCATATAAGTCCGTGATAAGTGGCGATGGCTTCGCGGCTGTAAAAAAAAAAAAAAAAAAAAAAAAACACGACGAAAGTAGCGCGCAAGGTGGCTTATCTGAGGAATTCGCGCGTTCTTCCGATTATACCGCTTTGTGTATTATAGAGGTGTGCGCGCGCGCACGCTTTTACGCGTAGTGTATATATAGGTATATAAGGATGTGTATTGTGAAGGCGACATTCCTCGCATTCCTGCATGGCAATTTTCGCGACACGTGCATGCGCCGCCGCGAGGTTATAGAGGTGGAACGTTATGTAAGCTGGAACGTTTAGAAACGTTTTTGTGGAGAGAGCGAGAGTTAATGATTTGGATTTGGATAATGACTGTAGTTTTCGGAAATGAGTGAAGGTCGGTAATTACATGCCTAATGTAGTAGGCGTATTAGAATCCTACTAACTCCTATAGAAAATACTTTATTTACGTAACGTTCTGAGATAATATTATCGAGTAAATATATGACCGGCAACCTTATTCCGCCTTTTCTTTGTTATCCGGATTCCAATAGCATGAACAAATCTTTTACAATGCGACAGACAAATAATCCAAACAATTAAATTACTCGAATAAAATCAGAACGATAAGATGGCAATTTTATATCAGACGTCTTCTAAATTTAATCGTTTCATCAGCCATCTTATCGCGATTCGCGTGTGGCTCTTGTCAGTTCAGCGCAAACAGAGAATGTAAAGATGCTTTGGGTACGATTTTATTCGCGTTATAGCTATATATGGACGTGTACAACGTCACGGTCGTAATACTTTCGTCACAGTTGCATCATGCGCGTACTACTTTTGCGCGTCTACATATCTCGTTTAATTTTTCATAAGACCGAAGTCGAGAAAACACGCCATGGAATCGCGATCTAACGTCGAAAATAGCATTCATTGAATTGCTATCTGTTATATATACGAAGTGGAAAGAGTCTGTCTTCGCAACAATTACTTTTATACAAAATTTTCTAATATTACAAGTAATGAACTGTTTAGTATATGTATATGTATTTCGTGTATGTTTAGTTTTCCAATGTCATACAAAATTATGCACTCTAATAACGTTTTCAAATTGAATTTCAACCTTATGTCTTCTCCTCAATAAAGAAACCTTATATCTTCATTTATAGTTAAATATAGAAGAAGAATTTTATTATCAATTATTTAATAAAATATTAACATCTAAAATTGTCGCTTCATTTATTTTATACCAATTCTTTTTATAGCTTTAATGACGTTCGAAAATACTCGCATAAAATATGAAAACTAAGCGTTCCAGTTAAATTTATATTACTCCACGCATCGCACCTCCGTAATTACAAATTCGATAAACGACAATAACACAGAGCGAATTCGCCGACCCTCCACTGCAATCATTCCACAAAACCATATATTATATATTAAACCTAACGCAATTACAGCCTCTCACGACCACCACTCTAGCGAACAAATCCCACCCATCATCCACCCAAACACTCCAAAAAATTCCTCCCCATGCCCATAAAACACCGCCACCTCCACACCCTCTTCATGCCCACTTACCAAACCCCACCCACAACGATTGCCACAACGACACCCCCGAAAAATTCACGGCGTCGAAATTTTTAATCAGGCAAATGCTCTCTCTCTCTCTCTCTCTCTCCCGCGCATATCGATCCGAAAGCTCTCCCCGTGCACGTATAGTGCGCGCATCTCTTGAATCCATCTCCACTGTATGCACGAGCGAGCGAGCATGCAGGGGTGTAATGAGAGCAACAGAGAGAGAGAGAGAAGCAAGTGTATAAGGGCGGACGTCGGAGCCGACAGTGCGATCGATCGCGAGCGAGACCCGGCCGAGTTTACGGGAGAGAGAGGGCGAACCCTCGTTTTAAACGACGCGCGCGTTCGGGGAAGGCTTGCACTGCTCTCTCTCTCTCTCTCTCTCTCTCTTGCTTTTCGCCTCGTGTCGTTGTATGTAAGGGTGTTATGGCTTTATCTTATACGTGGCCGGAGCGGTTTTCGAAGAATTTGCTGATTATTTATATGCGCGGCGAGGTTCTCGTAGAAATGGAAATACGCGCTCGTCGTTGAGGGGAGAGACAGAGGAGATCGAGCGGTGTAATAAAATGTATAGAGAGAGGAGCGACAAACAGAATGGTCGTCGTATTTTAATGTTGATTTAGGGGTGATGCTCTCGGACGGCATTTTATTGTTGGTGGGATAAGATATCATTTTTTGTATATAAGAGATATATGGGTTTACGAAGGTTTTAGTGGTTTGGCGAATTATAGCTCGAATAAAGTTAATAACAATGATGAGTGGGAGTGCATTTCGTGCTTTATGAATAATTAGTGCGAGAATAAATTTGTCGTAGGAAAAGAAACGGTAGTCAAACCCCTATACGCTGTCTTATAAAAACGTAGAAAAATTCACGTCAAGCCAAATAAATATGACAAGACTTAGTTACAAAATCGCCTTTCACCATGTTCAATCGTTGAACTTTCGTCCAACTGCACCAGCCGCCGCGTCGCGGTTAATAAATAACGCGCGGCCCTCCTACTCCCGCGCATCACGCCACTACCTCTCTCCTCTACTCCGGCCATCACGCCACGCGCCGGCGATCGATCGTCAACGAAATAACGTGGTGTGCGTGTTAGTGTACCCCACTCTCTACATATACGCGCGCACGTTTCTTTTGCATGTGTGACGACGGCTGTCTTTCGGGCTTATCTCCGTCTGCTCTCTCGTCGAGCCGTCGCTTATCTGTGCATCTCTCTCTCGTGGATTATATCAATTACGCTTTTCCTATCTTTAGAATTGATTCAAGCGTATGTACGATGTAATCAAACGCGATTGTCGCGTGTGTGCGTGTATGTTTGTTTTCGAGAAGGTTTGCATTTTCTAGGAGTTAATCATATGTCACGCTCTGGGGCGGCAAAGAGAGGTAATTGTCTTAGGAGTGAACTTGAGAGCTTTCGTTTGATTATACAATTGGGAAAGCCGGCAGCAGCAGCAGCCTTGAACTTGGCGGCATTGTCGCTGGTATGTCGCGGCGGCTCTGGAACTCCGCCAAGTTTCAACCTGTTACGATGAACCGCGTAACTATTTCGAATATTTCGCCAGTCTCGCTTAATTGGATTGCCCCCTAATGGAGATTAAGCTCTTGCCATAACCGTTCCTGCGGGAAAATCCTTTTTCGCGGAACGCTGGAGCTGCAGTGCGATCTAGTTTATCAAAGTTTTCTCCGAGAATATAATATAGTGGACCGGTTTTTCTGAAGTTCTAAGAAATGACTTAAAATTTGAAATTCACGTTCACATTGATATTTTATAGAATTCTTCTCGATATTGTAGAGATATAATGTATTCATATTGGCACCGTATTCCGATATATAAAAATGCACAATATTTTATTTCAAATTTTATTAAAATAAATGAAAACACTTTTATTTTACATACATTAAATTAAGTTATATATTGTGCACAGCTTTTTTTTTATTCAATACGCAAATGCTGCATAGAGCCAATAAAAATAAAACAGTGTGAACGGATATAATTAAAATATTAAGGCGATGTGAAGTCCAAAATCAACCTAATTTCAATATTTAATAAATTAATATTTGAACGTTTATTTGGTAACACAATTGTGTCAGGCGCTCCGTATATGTAAATGCTATGCTCAGAAAATTTTTTGAGTGATTTTATTAGCATTTCCATCAGATATGCTCGTTTAAAAACTTGATCAAAATTATATACAAATGCAGATTCCTACTTACCGGCATTGCGGTTTTTATTTAATTAAATAATTTCTAAGTATTTTTTTGAAAAAACAGGACTGTCAGGCGTTCCGATATGTAAATACTATACTCTAACATTTTTTTCAGTAATTCTATTAGTATTTGCATAAGATGTACACGTTTAAAAATTAAGTCGGTATTTCACACCACCTCTTTGCTATTAAATGTTTCAGCCTTTCGAGCAAAACGATACCATTTATTTTAATTCCCAAATAGAATTACAACGTCCCAACTCGGACCTCCATTAACAAAACAGCACCTTGGCAACAACAATAAATATTCATTACCCATTTCCGCGTCAGCTCATTACCCTCGCGTAAGAATATCTCTCTCTCTTCTCCCAGCGTATAATACGTGTACCCAACGAGTTCTTTCTCTCTCCCTATCCTCCTTTGTCACGCCCGCGCCGACAGACAATTTAATTACCATTATTTACGTGTGTGCGCGCGCGCGACCGGAGATTCGCCACGGCTGCTTGATTGTCTCATGTATACGTATACGCGTGTACATTCGGCAGATCGATTGGATTTCCAGCGGCAGAGGCGACTTTCGATCTCTTCGTTTATAGAAGCGTCGATGCGGGTGTAAATGACCCCGGCCGTTGATGACCTGATTTTCACGAAGACGGGGGAAGGGGGAAAAGTTTGATTTCGGTGTGTGGGTGTGTGTGTGTGTGTGTGTGTGTGTGTGTGTGTGTGTGTGTGTGTGAGTTCTGGTTTTGATGGTCGATAGAATGTAGGGTGCACTCTCAGGCTTTTGACGAAGTTGGGAATAATAGCGGCGTATATTGTAAGATTTTTCGTGAGCGTTGAAATTAATTTTGTTTTATATATGTAGCCATGTGTTGCGAGTAAAAATCAAGCTATATCATTGTTTTTATTTTACTACAATTTATGATAAGGAACTATAAGAAACCTAGCAATCAAATCGCAAAACTTACCCCAACAATACAATAGTCAGATTATACATATTCCCAATCTATAATTACGAAAAAAATGATACCACTCACCGTATAACCTACCAAATTCGCGACAAAACTAACAATCATTCGTCCCAAACAAAAAAAATTATACAGGACCCCCACCTATACTAATGTCAATCTTTACGAGACAGTAAAACTGCTTATTCTCTCGAACACAAACAAGTGGCTTATTGGCCACCATATAAGAGCGGGACGCAATGACGGTTATCAATCCGTTAATTGTGCCTCCAATTTCCCGGAGAGTTGTCGACGACGCGCAGTCACCCTCCGAAGTCTTTCCCGCGTAAATCTCGCTTGCCACCATCCCCGCTCGACTGTTTGCTGGTGTGTGTAGGCGAGAGAGAGAGAGAGAGAGCAGCTTGGGGTAATTCGGTTTGCTACGATAATGCTGATACATTGAGGTAGCTTTGAATTTTTACGCGATGCGAGGTAATTAATTGGATTTGGTAATGATTTGTTTGCTGACGTTCGTTTTGTCTTTATTTAGGAAAATTGTTGGTGATAATTTATTTTTAACCATAGACACACGTGTACAAATAAAATTGTAAAAAAAATTCATAGTACTAAAAATACATTGCTTTACTTTGATAACAGTCAATCGATGAAAAATTGTGCGAATCTTCTACATACCCTGCAGTTTCTTTATCACTTTATTTTTACTACAAATTCTCATACATAATGAGTATAACGTTAGCCACTTTATAGTACACCTATACTTAGACATACTGCAATAAACCAATAATTATCGTTTATCGAATCCAAACAACCCACCCCTGACTACGTCGCTCGGCCAACCGAACAGGTGAGCGAACACAAACGCGCGTTCGTTCATTCATTCACAAACCACCACCACCGTGCTGCCATATATATATATCTAAAAATATCCCACCACGTACACGTGCGCCCATAATCGCACACCGACACAGCCTTATCCTCGACATTCGCGCAGCCTAAAAATACGCTCATTATACTTCTCTCCACCGGCGGCCCCCTCCTTCTCCTTTTATCGATTATTTCCGCGTACGTCCCTTGTGCATCCAGGACGTCGGCTTCTCGCGTTTCCTTCTCTTTATATATACATATACACACTTGGGTGCAACGTAGGTAGGTATAGGTAGGATATTATCGCGTGCTGCGCAGGACTGCACACGCGCGCGAGCGCTGATATCGATTTTGTTTTCTCGTTGCGAGCTGCACGCGCGTCAGGAAGTCGACGGGGCTGCGTTGCGCAAAATAGAGGGCGTAATTTTATTATCGGCGAAAAAGGAGAGAGTGCGAACCCTTGTATGTGTGTATATATGATGGGTGGCGAGATTGACGTAGCCGGCGCGATGCGGCGTCAGCTGCCGAGGGCTGATGGGATGTGTGATTCGAATGTAGTTTGAATATAAAGTGATTTATGGTGTGGTTGATTAAAGTACACGACTATTTTAATTAAATACTTTTTTTAGATCCTGGACAGTCTTGTGTAATATGGATTTATGGATGTGTAAGCTATTTTGTTTGGTAAAGTTCTATAAATATGTTATTCGAATTTATAACTAACAAGAAGAGTGCAAACATTTGGGAGGCGGATCTTAACTGGGCTTTGAAAATCGATTTTTCGTGCCTGCCTCGCATTTTTATGCATTATTTTCTTAAAAATTGATGTTTCTTCCATTGACTATATCTTGGCAAGTATTCATGATACGAAAACGAGCAAAAATGATTGTAAAAATAGGCAGAAAAAGCTAAAATTTAAACTTTGTGTTGTAAAAAAATTTTCAATTTTCAGAAAATTATATAAACAATGAAAGATAGTGTATGAAAATGATTAAAATTTTGTCTTCTTTTTAAACGATTTAATGAGTCGTATATTTTCAACCATTTTCTTACATTTAAAAATAATATTTTGTAATAAAACAAAGCTTAAATTTATAGGTTGGGAGCTTAAAATAAGACAACACAGGTAAAGAGTAAAGTTAATATTTATTGAGGAAGTGTAAATGTAAAACGATGAAACTATTACATAGTTCTTATCTCGCCAAGCGAGAACACAGACGCGCGGCTCTCGCGGTGACTGACTCTCTCACGCACTCTCCCCCGAGGACAGCTCGCCCTTCCCCTCCTCGCACGTTCAACTCGCGCTGCGTTGTCGAGCGCCCCGAAATATATCGCGCATTAGTCTCTAAATCGGCAAGACGCTCCGCTCAGTATTTTGGAGCGCCGATGGTGTTGCGCTCGACCAATCAATGCGGAACACATGCTTGTACGGCAAAAGGGTCCACCTCTCGTTTCGTGGAATTTCGCGCTTCGTATTTTCGAGAGCCAAACATTCTGGATTTTTCCAGCTCTGCAAATATGTTATTCCGTTTATTTCTCACGAATTTAAGCCTTTTCTGTCTATTTTTAAAATCTTTTTGCTTATTTTCGTATCATAAATATACTTACCAAGTTATAGTCAACATATATATCTCATAATTTTTTAAGAAAATAAAGCATTTTTAAAATTAGGTAATAATCTATATCTCGAGAAAAAGGGCCAATGGGAACTGATTACTGGTAGTGCTCTCAAAAGTTAAATTTTTAGGCACGAAAAACCAATTCTCAAAATACGCTTCCCAAAGGTCGTGCACTCTCCTTGTAAGAAAACAAGTTTTTTACAATCTAATAATCCGCATAACCCAAATACTATATTTCAAACCGCACATAAATAGCAGCAAACATATATTACAAAGTAAACATCTAAGGTAAAAGTACCAATGAGCGGCCAGTGCCCAGTATGTGGCCATCTAGATAAATATTCAATTACTTTAAAGAATGTGTAATAGTTGGATAATATTTTATTCTATAAGATGATTCTAAAATAATTAATGCTTATTGTTTAAATAGTATTATTACTCTTAGTGAAAATTTAATTCTTAAAAAGACGATTTGAAAATGCTACTCGCGGGGATCACGGCTTTCTATGGGAGGGCCTTATTGCTTTCGTAAGGATTCATGACTCGCCTTTTAGGTATTTTTAAATAAATTTGAAGTCAATCTTTACTCTTGAAAGTTTTAAGACACTTCTAAGATGCATCGAATTCAATTACAGTCGTTAGGAGCCCAATAATTATTGTTTTTAATAAAAATAATTCAAGGTTATCTACTAGTACAGTTTAAACGTCATGTCCCAATACTTGGCCCTATGTATTTCACCGATGTTTTGATGGTTAGGGTTCCTACGTATTGGTAGAGTTAGTAGGTTGGAAAACCATAATATGATTATTATACATTGATTTGCTGTAATTTCATATTATTAACGATTGATTTAGTGTTAAAAAGTATTTCCAGTTCAAAATTTAGCGATTTTATTATTTTTACATAAAAATCAAAATAAATATAGAGTACAAATTATATGGTCCAAGTATTGGGACTAATAATTTCAACCACTAGTACATGACTTTTTAACACGGTCCAACTACTAGTACAAGCAGTGTATTCATAATTTAATTAATTTTTCTATCATAAAAGCTTATTTTCACAAATTAAATACTTTTTTCGCAAGTAAAAAATAATAATAATTCTATTGGCTACATTCTATGCATTTTTAATAATATTTCGCATTTAAAATATGACATCAAAATTCTAGCTTCACTAAGCGGCCATCTATTGGTACTTTTACCTTACGTTCGTAAAATCTCATAGAAAAATATTTATCTCAACATTGAATTAATTCGACTTTATTCACGTTTGCAAACTAATGTACGCGATTCCAGCAACCGCGTAAACGTAATCACTTAAAAATAAAGCTCATCATTGCAAGAATGTCGTTTCGCGACTATCGACTGATCGATCGATCACTATTTATATACATCACACACCGCGTCTCACCGATCCTCCAACCTCGCATCAACTACACCAACCAAGGTTAATTCTCTTCACCTGCGTCTATAATCCACGCACGCATATTTGGCTGAAAAAAGAAACCGATCACCGCTCGTGCGCAAACAAGTCGATAAAAAACTCTCGACTTCTCTCTCTCTTTCTCTCGCCGTCTCTCTCGATTGCGCGGATCCCGCTTGCGCCGGCGTCGAAGTCACTCGTGGATCTACCCCGCATGCGCACCGCCGCTCTCGCGCATCTATATATATGTATACACATCACAGGATCATTTCGTAACTCGCTCGTGCGTCGAGCGCCTTAAGGTCAATGACACGGCGCATCTGCGCGGCAGCGGCACACACCTGCATGTATATATAGGTATCGGGATATCATCGGGGATGAGATAAGACGATGGTATTGTCATTGTAATGCGATGTGTTTTTGGCCGAGTCGCGCGAGGAGGCATAATAAGTATTATAGATAATTTCGTGATAGGGAAGCGCGCACGCTTTGGACGTCTGAGGAGAGAGAGAGAGAGAGAGAGAGAGAGGTGAGCTCGGGTGGCACATAGATGGGAAAGAAGTCACGTTCGAGAATTAATGGCTGTGTGAGGTGCGCATTAGTCATAGGACAGAAATATTTAGAGGCAATAATTAGGTTTGAAAGGTGATAAGGAGGTGTTCGGCGGCGGTTTGTCACGTGGTTATTGTATTATATTCGTATAATCGTTGTATGAATTTGAAAAATCATGATTCTAAGAATGAATGAAATTTTCAATTAAAGTTTAACGCCTTTTGTAAAAATTATATATTTACCCTAACAATATTTCTACGCCAGTAACAACTATAGATAAGAATTATGCATTTTATTAACGGACTTTTCCCTTTTTCATAACACAGACATCACCCGAACCTCATCACAAAACCTTACCACTTCCCATCAAAATTTATGATACCACTTTCGATTATACACCATAACTGTTCCTCCGTATATGACTCATAACCCGATTTCCCAAAACTTTTCAACTATACGCCTTTTCTCAGCTTGATAACCGAATTACCCGCAAGAAAAGTCTCCTATAGCGAGCGGTGCCAATTATACATGTATAAAATATATAAAACGTAGAAGAGGCACCTGTTTCGACGCGCGCTTTTGCCTCGCCCCTCGAACGCGCGCACGTCCGGTGTAGTGTGTCGGTTGGTTGCTCGTCACAGACCGGCAAAAATTTCTTTACCTGCTACTTATAGAGGAGAGAAGGAGAAGAAGAACAAGAGGCGAGACGCGAGGAGTTTTTTGGGTTAAGTACAGTCGGTGCGCGCGGGTGTAATGATTTTTTTTTTTTTTTTTGAGGGAGGAATTGTGCTGTCTCGTGGGAAAGAGTTATATAGAGATGATTTGAGTGTACGTGGGATACACTAGTTTTATTATTATATCGAGTAAGTAGGCGAAGTAAGTATATATGAAATCATATAGCTTATATATGAGAGAACTGCAAAAGTTACGCGTGAAAAGCGATACCTTCGAATTCGCATTAAAAGTATAGCTGCTGCTATGGGAAAAGTGTGTCAAGGCGATAAAAAAAACGTGCAGAAAATATTATCTCGGCTTATCTACGGAAATCTAACGTAAGATTGTCACCTGCTGCCGGCTGCTCGAAATACGGGCAGGCGAGTGGTTAACTTTTTTTTTTGTCGTTATTACGTAAAATTCGAAATATTAAGTAAATTGGCGTCCGCATAAAACTGGTTGTATGTAGTTTCTAAGCCAGGGAAAGTGCGCGAAGCATTTTTGTAATTTTACTTTATGATGTTAAAAGTTGAAGATCGATCAAATTGATTCAAGTTTCTACAAAGTTTAGTGATTAATTTTAAATTATCTCTTTACCAGACGGTAATAACCTGCATCGACTTTCACAGTACCCAGATCTTAATTTACAAACGCTATGTATAAAAGAAACATATATACGCATGATCTCGTTAACCCGTGAGTTTCTTTCAACTACGCACATTTAAAATCTCGCATAAAAGGCACCACAACGCCATTAATTCCGGTTCTTTCCTCACCCTACTTTCGCATAACAATCTTATTTCTAACCAAATCGCAACGTATACATTACATAATCCTGAAATCCGTCCCATCCTCGATTACACTGCTAAAAGAACCGTGCAAATTAAATTATGCATCCGAAAATATACAACGCGTCGCGTACGCTATATACGCTCCTCTCTCATCGTCTAATAAGCATTTAGCCTGGCAAACTAACAACTCCAGACATATATCCTCTCCGGGCGAATTTCGTAACTCGCAGACAGGCTACGCGGAGCGAATTTTTTTTTTCCACGCGCGCCAAGTAACCGTTGAACCTCGTCATTAGCATATACACGCGCGTACGTACGGTGGGCCTAATATATAATATTTCGCGCGCGCGTGTGTGCATGGCTATACGAGCTTTCACTTTTCTGCGCGCGTGCGCGTGCTGTATGTAGTTTGGGAAGACGGAAATCGGAGCGCGAATTTCGCGAGCAAGCTGTGTACGGAAATTCGGGGGTTTTTGTTGGGTGTGAAAGTATAGGGTTTTGTATATGGAATCGAGGTGCGGAAGGGAATGGAAGTTCGTGTGTGTTGGGGCGTTATAGCGGAGGAAGTAATCATTTTAAATGGTAGTGGTACATTTCGATACAATGCGATTAAAATGCGAAATCTAAGTGAAAGTTATAAATCATAATCTGTATGTTTTTCTTAACAAAATGCAGTGATTAATTAACGAAGCTTCGATGATACTTAATAAAACCGAGCCCCATTAATATATTCACTGACGTATAAACAAAATTTATTACACGTCATATAGCTCATAAAGTTATAGCGCACGAGCAAAAGGATATTAAAGCAAAAATAACGGACTCTTAGAGTATTTATTATCCAGTCGCTTTTTTTTCATACTTCATTCGAACTTTTCGGCTATCACCATTAAACCAACTTTTTCAGAGTTCAGCCACAAATCCCCGCCGCACGCGAAAACGAGTTCTGCGTGCAAAACACATTCACATCGCTCGCTCGTGCACACGCACACACACACGCGAAGAGAAAAAAGAAAGGATACGATGGCGTCTCTTTCTTTCTCTCGCCTCGTCCTCTTCTTTTTCTCCTCCTACTCCGAACAGGATTTTTATCCGCACGCGCGATCGGCCAATGTTTGCGCGTTTCGTAATATACAGGCCGGCCGGATTAAAAACTGTTGGAATTCGCTCGCACGCGCGATGTTTCCTTAAACGACCATTACAAATCGTCCTTTTTTTTCCATTCGTGGACTCATTTTCCCGAGCGATAACGAACAGAAAAAAAAATGTATAAGTGGCATCGAGAGTTAATTGACTCGGTTAACGAGGGATTGCGAAATTATTGTGATGCATTCCCACGGGGCATTGGAAACAAGGTTTACAACGACTTCTAGTTTTCGATAAGACGCGCGTGTTTCGAAAGTAAAATGCATTTTTCCCTCCCTGCGCCACCGGTTCCGGCACGCTGAAAGGCTGTATATGTGTGCGGCGCGAGGCATTTTCACGCGCGAGCAGCATATTGACTCCGAAATATTGGGAGTTAATTGTGTGCACGCGTCAGCACGAGTTCTGCGTGCGACGAGCGAGATTTATTTTAACGATAGTCGAAGAGCAATTATCTTCGTTAAAAGTTTCTGCTCCAGCGAGCGTCTATTGTGTTTTTCATTTCACTAAATCGTTTAATACTTTGAATAAAAGTACTTTTTTTACAGATAAAGAGAAGCTTGTACTCTGCTGTATGCGATATATTCTCTTTCTTAAAAAATTCATGTTTAATGCAATGCAATTATAGGTGTAGGTACGTCAAGCATATTTATATATTAATAATTTCTCGACTAACTTCATGCTAATATATTTATAATTATGTAAGATAGTCGCAATAAACTAGCCATTTTTATGTTTTTCATTATATTTGCATGAGAAAGTAATTAAATAACAGCTGTATAACATTGAAATAATCCAATTAAACAGAGGATGTAGCTTAAATGCTTTTTTCAACAGCGAACAAAAAACCCATATACAATACTATATACAATTATGAATTAACACATACTATACGCGCACGGTTCACAAAGATCTTAATAATCCCTTCCCATCGCGAAAATTCCACAACTTCCATTGCTCAATAACATCGACACCCCGGTTGCTTTACAACCGCGCTTTGATCAACGCTACTGCACCCCACGCGCACCCTTATCACCCGAACCTCCCCACGTACATACATACACAGTTCTGGCACCCGCGAAAGCTTTTTCAAGACCCTCTCTTCTCTCTCCCGCCCTGCGTTCCCTCGCGCGTGTTCTGCACTCCCGTGGCAGCATGTATATCGATCGCGGGGGCAGGCAGGCAGACAGGCAGTCGGTAGCCGCTATACTACTACTTACTACTATACTACTACTGCAACAATATCCCATCGGGATAGTCTCTCGGCGCAAAATCGCGCGTGCACTCTCCGCGGCTGCCTGTAGTATATATAGACATACATACACATACACACGTACGTAGATGTATACGTATATACACCTACCTGTCGGTCGGCTCCCTCTCTCTCGCACTAGGTGGAGCGTCGCCCGAGACGCTCGGCCTCCGACGGCTCCGATTCACTCGCCATCCAGGCGCCTTTTATTTACGCTATATCCTCTGGTACCAACGAATATAAGATATAGCTAAGTATTCGTTTTTAACGATTTTCCTCGATTTTTCGTTTTTATGTCGTTAGACTTTATGCATGTATACAGGTATATATACGCCGTTGTCACTGCACACCTGTACGCACTGTATATTATACGGCGGGTTATTAGCGCAAGGATTATACAGTATACATGTATATATATATAATATATATATACACACTGTAGCATAAAACGACAATCACACTGTTTCGGAGCGAGAAGAAAAGCAGACGCACTCGCGGCGACACTTGCTGCACCGTCTCCTATCGAGATAAGTTATTATAGCACACAAACATCACACAGAGCTCACGCGCGCCGTCGAAATCTCGGCGAGCCGAGAGCGCACGCACACTATACACAGAGACACACAGTGTGTGTGAATCCCTATGCGGAGAGATAGATAGCCAGACGAGGACATATACAAAATGGCGCCGGCTTGCGCGCTATACTCGCGCGGCTACTGCAGCGACTGAGCGACCCCGACTCTCTCGCGTGCCCGAGAGCCGAGCCGGAGCGGGAGCGCGGAGGCGCGCAGAACTGGATGCGCGTGGGTGCGTCGACTTTGCACACGTGTGTATATGTATATACGTTTGTACGTATTAATGTGTGTGGGTTAGAGAGGGGTAGAAGAAGGGAGAGGGAGGGAGAAGGAGAGAGAGAGAGAGAGAGAGAGAGCGAAAGACCCTTTTTGCTGCGCGCGGAAAGGTTGTTTTGCTCGCGTTTTACAGCGGAGAGAAGGAGAGAGAGAGGAGAATGGCGATGGGTTTTTGCAGCGGTCGATCTACCTACCTACCTATGCTCGGTTGTTAGCCAGAGTTTTGTGCTGCTGCTGCTGCGGCGGTGCTTTCTTTTTTTGGCGCAGGGGGAATTATTGTGTTTGGCCGAGATTTTTTTTTCTTTTTTTTTGGGTTCGGGGGAGATGGGAGCGTGGTTTAGAGATGATGGGTTTTGGAGTCTATTTTGGGAATGAGATGTGGTGTGTGTGGCTGTAGGATAGTGCAGTTTTGTTTGGATATAACTTATATACTTGAGCAGGATATGGTTAATACTATTTATTGCAGAGTCTTAAAGGTTTGATTGAGCGTTGAAATTTCTTTGTCTGAACTTGTAGTATCTTTACATGTATATTATACAGATACCAACAAAGAAAATTTCCATCACTATTTTTAATATAAGGGTATCCGGGTTTTAGATTGAGGAATGTAATTTTTAAAATGAAAATCCTGAATTCTCACAAAAATTTCAATTATGTGGCTGAAAATTTTTAATATAATAATTCTTCTTTTAATTAAGTATTTTATATATATAGGTATACCTGCTTCACATAATGTCAAAGAATTATTTTGAAATTTTGAGAATTTTGTAAAGCACGTAATTAATTATAAAATGTATAAGTAGTTTCGATATTTTCAAAGAGATTATTTTTTAAATCTTTCAACCAGTCCCGATAATAACATTACAATTTTCACTTTTTCAGCATTTAACAGGTTTCATTCTCAAAACGAATTACCAACATTGTCAGTGCTCGTGGTATTTACGACTCTCAATTTAAAAAGCATATTAAAATGCTCCTACGTCCTGTCACTTTTTTATCAGACGCGCATTTTTACTCGACGATTTTATTCCCTTAATTGCGGAATGAATAATTTCCGCAATTTAATCCTTTTAAAAGAAATTCAATTTAAAGAGAACCGCGCGCGCTCGCGACGTATACCTTGTGTTTTGGAGAAGCGAATAATAGCTCTCATCCGCTTTTGTCTCTTTTGTTCCCTTCTTTTTCCACGCCGCGCGCGAGGGTGTTCTTCTCTTTTCCTCTTTCGGTTTGTACTTTTTTTGTTTTCTTCTTTTTTTCTGCACTGCGCGCCGCACGTCTCGCGCAGGTCCCGCTGTGTGTAAAAGAATCCGCGCGACGCTTTATTCGAGCTCCCAGCCTACGGGCTCTCGAGTTATATTGCGTTCTATGGAAGGGATTCTAATGTGTTTTTGCAGGGGAGAAATGTGTTGAATTAAGGGGGCGGCGCCGGAGTCTAGCTTGTTTTTCTTCCATTTTAAATGACAATTTTATGTCGCTTCGTACGGATAATATTGTGAAAAGAAACGTTCAATTTACCGTAGCTTGTCTGCGGACTTACGATTTTTCAAACTGATATTATTTCGGACGCGCATTTTTCACGAAAGAATCGCGAAAGATTCTTTTTTTTCGTTTGTTTTCGGAAGTTATCTCACCGTGGGCATTATGACGAGATTTTATCGTCTCCATTTTTGGTGAAGCTGCATTGTTGTGCAAATTAATGGAAGCCGATTGTCCTTGTTAAACAAAGAAAGTATAGCGTAACGAAAGCTCGATCGTTTTACGATATAGCTTTGAAAAAGAATTTGTGTGGATATAATTTTTGCATGCATAAAATTATGTTGTGCATTCTATTTTGTAACTTTATTATTATCAAAGCGCAGGATCATGAAAATACTTTTTAATATATCCCTCTACCTTAAACGTTCTTTTAGAAAAAAGTCTTCAGAATATTATCTCCTTATTTGCTCTTTACCAATTATATATGAGGAAATCCAGAATTTATTTCAACTTTTCGCGTCCCCAAAACCGGTCAAAATCTTTTTTGAAGGCACACCTTCCGGACGCCGTTTTTCTTCATTCTTATATTATGTCATAAAATATATTGGCGTCCGCAACCATCGCGTACTTTCCTTTTTTTTTTACTAATTTGGGGAAATTAGTCGAACACGACTTTTTCTCCGAAAATCTCGAGAGTCGACGCAGCCGTGAGCTTCGGAGAAGCTCGTGTCACGGCTCGGTCGACGGGCAGCATCCTTAAACCGCAGGGAAGGGAGCGAGCGGCCCGCAACCCCATCGGCAACCTATCTGCCGATATTTTGCTGCCGCCTCGCGGCAACCAATCAGCGAACGCGAACGCTCGCCCCCAACCCTTGCCGAGGTATTCTGCTTAGCTCCGAAATTTCGGAGCTCATTCGCCCTCCACGGGAGATGGACCTCCTAGTCTGGCCAGACTCTCGCCTGCACTCTCGCTAACAGCGACTCTGTCGCTTTGGGCAAAAGGAGTGTCCTTACCCTCGCGAAGTGCGGCCGATCGGCCGCTCAGGCCAATAGGTGACACCCTCCGAGCCACGCTCGGTGTCACCAGGACAAGCCAGGAACGACCTGGAGAGTCTCGCGCGACCGCGAAACGAACGCGACCGCGTAACACGTTACTTTAAATATTTATTTAGTTTTCCTTATTTTGATTTTATTTTTTTTAATGCTCTACCGCATTTAGAAATGCTTTTATTTTAACTTTAATTTTTTTTTTTTTTGTTTAAACGTATTTTTTTTAATCACCTTAACCTTTTTTCCTTTCCTCTCATGCTCTCCGACGCTGAGCTTACATCAATATGGAGGAAATTGTGAAGAATTAAAAACGTCTCACATTTGTTTTCAAAGTTGAAATTTTTTCATGAAAATTGCAAAACAGCCCTTTTTTTAAATCTCAGCCGTTTAGCCCAGAAACGATTTACTCAAAGTTTAAAAACAGAAATTGTTACTAGAAAGAAAGAGCTTTCATTCCCTTTTTTAAAAATTAAAAAATGTTGATTCCTTCACAAGTTATAAGGGTTTGAAGTTGAACGTTGAAAAGGCATAAAAATGCACAAATCGCAGAAATCGGCAGCGCCGACTTTCAGATCATTTTTATGCCTTTTCGATGTTCAACTTCAAACCCTTATAACTTGTGAAGGAATCAACATTTTTTAATGTTTAAAAAAGGAAATGAAAGCTCTTTCTTTTTAGTAACAATTTCTTTTTTTAAACTTTTAGTAAATCATTTCTGGGCTAAATGGCTGAAGTTTAAAAAAAGGTATTTTTTGCAATTTTTGTACATAAGAAAGAAAAAAACCGCGTCCAGAAGGTGTGCCTTCAAAAAAGACAAAGTATGGCTATTCTAATGCGATCATTTATTAAACATATCATTAGATACATTTCATATCTCTATAAACCTATCCAGGCAGGCGCTAACCATAAGATCACACAAGCCGCTTCCACAACACCCGTACGCACTCCTCCTCTAAAAAAAGGGGTCCAACCTGCGCCTCTCTTGCATCACAGGTCCACCTACCGATGACTCACTCTGATATCCTCTCTCTCGGCCCCATCGTTTACCGTCGAAATCCATAAATTAAAAAAAACGTTCCATCCCACATTAGAAAGAAACTTATACTCGTCTGCGCGATCCGTTAATATAGCGGCGCGCACATATAGAGAAACCCGGGGTATCGAACCGCGGCATCGCCTGCGTGCGGTCCTCGCGTGCGCGATGTCAAAGCGCGCCGCGCGAACACTTTGCATGCTAATTAATGCGAGACCGGTATATGCGCACGAGGCAGGAAACCGGCGATCGTTGCTGCGGGACTCGGTTTTTCTATTTCTGATCGGTGCTCGTTGATTGGCTCGTGCGGAGTATAAGGTAGGATATAGAGGGTTTTGTACGGAACGAGGTGGGGAACGAGGTGAAGTGGATGGTTGTATTTTTATATCAGTGAAAGAGTACTGAAGATTTTAGGTCTGAGATCACAAAATAGATAGCTTATTTAGTATTGATGCTGTAGAAGATAGATTTTAGAAATCAGTTGAATTTTTATTCGAAGTATATGATTCTAAAAATGTTATGTGCGCTGATTATGTTCGAATGATACTTGAGGTATGTTAAAATTAAGTGGAGAGACCGAAACTACACTTAAGATAATTCTACTTATTACATAATTTAAGTTATTAAGAATGTATATACATATATATTTGCTAGTATAGTATAGTAGCGTGCGAAAATTTAGGTTGTTCAAGGTTACGTTCGCTGCATATATTACAGCAACTTAGTATCTACACTTTCACATATTTTTTAGCAACATTTTGCATGTCATATATTTGCACCTCTATGTCTAACAATTCAGTCTATTGAAAGTTGAAAATATATTGATTCATTGGCAGAAAAATTTGCTGAAAAATTTATTATTTTTTTTTATCCTGAATTGGAACATTATGAACTAAAATTTATGAATTGTTTGAAAAGAAATAAAAAGAATAAATTTTATATTAAAAATGTTTTTTATTTTATAATTTATGTTCTCCTTTTTCTCTCTGTTTTTCTTCATTTTTTGTGTATTTCTGTTTACTTTTGCTTTTTCCTATTTCAAATGTTGCAATTCAAAATAGAAAAAAAAATAAACAGAAAAAAAACGATAAATATGTAGAAAAATGCACAAAAAAACATATCAAAATTTGTTTCCCAGGGTTAAAGTATGATTTTTAAACATTGTTAAAAATGTAATAATTCGTCAAATATTGATTTCACTCATATAAAGAAGAATAACTAAAAAAATATTTAACAAAGTATGTAGTAATGTAGCGCTAAGGAACAGAAACTGAAGCTGCTGCTACGCATTCAAATGGAGACGTCGACTTTATCAAGCGCGCCATAAAGGGATAAGGGAGAGAAAAAGAGACAGAAAGCGATTTCCACGAGTTCTCAGAAACATTTCTCTTGGCACGACCAGCGCTGCCGGCGTTCCCGGTTCCTGGAAACGACGAGGGTTTTTCCGGATTCTTCGCGACCCCGGTTCCGTATATATGTACAGTATAAGTATACCGGTAAGACGCAAAAAGTTTTGCCCTTACTCGCCACTTTTTCACCACCGAGCATCAGCGACCCTTTTGCTGCGCGCACGGCGTGATTTTGTTGTTCAGTGGATCGTGATACTGATGTGGATTAGTCGGGATGTAGAAGACGCGCGGGTGTTTGTTGTGCTAATACGTTCGTTGTGAACATGGAATTGTCAGAACGTAATAATGTAATTTTGTTGGGAATCAATTCTGTTTTGGTAGAAGTAACTTTTTACAGATACATTAATTATAGAAAAAAAATGATTGCATAAAGATTGAAAAAAATCGATTTTCTTGTTAGCTTTTTTTAATAAAACTTTTAAAAAAGTACATTCCCTTATCCTCTTAATTCTCTTTATATAAAATTTATATATAGACTTGCTTCCACATTTTATGTACATTCACCCAAATACACTGAATTTCCTTATATTATTATCAATACTGCAACTTCCCAGATCTCCGAAAATCTCTCACACTCAATACAGCTATCGCATTAGCAAAAAGAAATCATTACAACCCTCCATCTCCCACAATCTCCTCAGTAAAATACATATATAAACATATGAACTCCACCTTATACACCTACTCTCTGTCCGCATACGAGAAAAATTGAAGAAAACCGACTCTGCAGCGATATGCGGAAAATGACGCTGCAGATCGTGCTTTTGTATAAAGCCAACAGCAGCAGCCTCCACCTCCTTTTACGACAAGTCATTCCGCTTTTATGTAGCGTTTCTCCTCTCAGGGTAGTAGTAGAAGTAGGGGGAGCGAAGACGACTACACAAGCACCTTACGGCATTGTGCTTGCGCGCGAGCTAGGGCACCTTTTTCCCTCCGCGCGCACTTCACTCTTCGTCGTCGGTCGATCGCCGGCGACGACGACGCGTTACGTCACCGGCAGAGAAAAACAGCCAGTTTTCCCGGCGTTTCCACCACGTGGAGAAAAAGAGAGAGGGAGGGAGGGAGGGAGTTGCGAAGCAGTTTTTTTCTCCGGGAGAGAGATGGAGAGATGTGTTTACGGCTACTGCCGGCAGAGCGTCTCGTCGAGGTCTGCCGGCGGTTAAAGAGAGATATGGTAGGGAGATGAGGTGGAAAAAGGGAGGAATGGTATATGTAGAGCGTTATGGGTGGGTGTATGTATTTTTGGAAGTGGAGAAGTATTTGAGGATTGTTTGTTTCGGAAAATTGAGTGGATTGGTCTTATCGGTGGTATTGTATGTTAATTAATTTTTTTGATAAATAATTAAGGAGAAATTTATTATTATTATTGGTATCTGTAGCAAATGAGATAGGAAGCTTGCTGAAAACAGTTTTTGCATTTAACTTATTTTATTATGCGAAAATTTTTGTGTAATTTCGACCTATTTATTAAAAATTATAGAATTACTTTTCTAAATTAAAGTATTACTTATATGTTATAACGTACCTAACGTAACCCCGATAGACAAAATTTATTAAAAACTATTTGATTCCGATTTAGCCTAAAAGGATAGGAAGTCCGATTAAAAAATCCGAGTCCCAAAGTGGATCAAACAAGATTTAATGTTTTCGGTCAGGGAAGGCATTGTACTATATATATATATTTTTTTTTAAATAAATCTGTATACATAAGTAGTTATACAGAGTTGACGAAAATGAATTCACGCAGGCATTTAAAACAACATCGTAAATAAAGTACCGCCCGGAGTGTTGCTCAAAAGCAGGTACATACGAGGCCCAACTTTTACGATTGTCCAGCTTTCCGAATTCTGTGTTATCAGCTTAGGTTATTTCGTCACGGTATAAGCCCATAAAGAGAATTTCGAGAAGCCATTAAAGCTTTTGTTTGCTTTTCTCCTATTTTCGAAATGTTGAATGGAGTTCAGGGCACTTCGTTATCTGCAACTGCGCTCGAGCAATTTATGACTTTTTTTAATCAGTTTATCAGTTCTGCTTGTAGCTTATATATACTACTTGTTTACTTTACCGCACTGGACGTCAAATATAGTCGTAAACAAGTATTATTAAATAAATTGCCTGTACATCAAAATAAAATTACACAAAATAACAATAGTCTACTTCATTAAATTTTTACTTTTCAAATTAATCTTGTCTGTCGACGCGATTACAAAACAGCGCGGAATTGCACTTGCCCTTGCAACTGCTCCAAGACTCCGAGCACGCCACGCAAAATCCAATTATATCAGCCGCCGAGATATACAGCGGGCGTAAATCCATATTCCCCGCACGATCAACTGCATATATACCTCCACTGCAGAGAGAGATGGAGAAAGAACTGTTTTCAAAACATGACGAAAGTCTCGCGAATGCCGCGGAACTTTTGCGCAAAACTCTCGCCCCTAATATATATACATATATAATTCCTATACGTCAATTGTGAAAAAAAAAAGAAAACCGCCAGCTTGGCAGATCTGCGCGCGACGTATAAAAATACAGAGAGAGAGGGAAGAAGAATATATATATATATATATATATATATGTATATAAAGCAATCTAGCCAACGACCCCTCGCGCGCAACTTTAACGACGAGCAGTCACCCACGTTCACCCCCCTATCTCTCTTTCTCTCTTACGTAATTGGCGAATCGCCAACGAACTGCGGAGTGTTCGCTTCCCGGAATTTTCGGAGAGGTCGAAGGGGTGATGGAATTGCGAATTTCATCCCTATAGCCAAGATAGATATATATTCACTGTTTCGATAGGGGAGAGAGAGCAGCCCTGCTTCGGAATTCCCCGTTCTCTCCTCCTTTAAAGGGGATGAATGCAAAAAGACTTGGTGGTGGTGTTTGCACTACGCGCGTGGGAGGGACACGCGCCATCCATCCCTCCGCGTCCTTTTGTCCCCGCACGCCCGCTTTTTCATTTCTCGCGTTCCCGAAGCGACTACAGCTTCATCATGTGTATAATCCGCAGACTGCGTGGCTGTGTGTGAGAGACGTGCGGGGGAGGCTGGATCGGCGAATTCATTTGCGAGGGTGATTTCGTTCGATGGCTTGTGTATATGTAGGTGTGTATGTGTAGGTGTTGGGGAGTTATGTAAGGAGAGCAAATGTTGAGATGAATTTTATATCCGATAAGTCGGAGGATATATGAATAAAGTGAAGGGGTTCGTTGGGTTTCGATATTTATTGAAAGGGAACGCTGCTTCGGTTGTTTATGTGAATGATGCAGAAAATGAAAATTATGCATTTACTAATGTATTGAGCGTAGCGAATTAAACTTTATGCAAGTTGAGAATAGAAAATTTTTATTTGGCTTTAAAAAATAATAATATCTTCATAAAAGATAATAACTGAAGTGGACTAGAATATTTTATTTCTAAAGAAAAATTTGGATTAAACGTAAAAGTATGAATCTATTGCTTTTGTATAAATACATGTACCTTAAAATGTTGCAATTTCTTTATGTTAATTATTATTACTTAACTATATTTAAATAAATGAGTTATTTTTTTTTTAATGAAATAGAAATAAAAAGCAATACCTACATCAACATTTAAGTCACAGTAGTTACTTTTATTCACAAAGTCGATATCAAAATAATAACACATACATTTTATGAGATTACCTTAATTACGCTATCTCTTCTTTTGGTAAAAAGACTTTATTTTACCGCTTGTAACATTATCATAATATATTTTTTATTATCGATTACTGAATTAGATGGCGTGAAACGCCAATGCAGATTGCAGAGTCATCTGTTGAAAAGAAGCGGCATGTCCATTTGCAGATAAAGTTCTATTCTTCCTTATCGACAATTTTAAAATTGACTAGAAAAATATATTGGCAAGGATCCTACATTTTTTTACAAATCTCTTCATATCAAAATACTGTAAACTTTGATGTAGAGTTTTGTTACAAAAATATAATTATAAAATTGGTAAATGGCACTATTAAAATTGCCTGTTTAATATTAATTGTTTTTTGTCTAGAAAGGTTTTTAGGATGACTCTAGACTTTTGTAGTCTTTAATCACATTTTCAACTTTTGCAAAAGCTTCCAAGAAATCATCTTCTTCTAATCCAAACTTTTTATACTGATGTAAAAAAGCTGAATGTGTGTAAGTATTCCATGCTTTGTCCACTATACCATCAAGAGTATGATAGATCTGTGAATTATTTGTAATAAGTGCTAGAAATTTATCTTGATTAAGAAGTTTTCTCTGTTGGCTTATATAAGTGAGCTGATCGGAAGATGCAATCCAGTCAGTATATAAATCTTTACTTTGCAATTCATCATAATTCATAGGATCATTTTCAGTAATTTTACCTCGAGATATAAAAACATTTGCTACAGACTTAGTGTAAGAGGAAGAATATTTAGAACGAAATGGAACTTTTGCCTCTGCATCTGCTGATGGAGAAGTTCTCAACGTTTGCTTTAAATGATGCACATACATTTTCCAATTATGATATGATTCATATTGCATTAAGGAAGGTGGCATGTATGGTGTACCTTTGATGGTTGCTAGTCTATAACTAGGATGACAAGCCACGGTCGAAGTTAAAAAGTTTGTATTATACCACTTATCATTCACAGGTTGTAGAGTGGCACATAGTTTTCTTGAAATGACATCATTAATGTCAATTAATTTTGTTTCTGTATTTTTTAAAATACTGGTACATATTGTATGAATCTGCTCATTTTGGAATAAAAAGCATAAATCTGTTACTTCACAAAACCTTGCAATTGTTAGCATGGTATTGTAATTTTGTACTCCCACTTCTCCAGACGAAAATGGCAGTACAATTGAACCAATAATACTTTTATTTGGAAATTCATTGCGAAATAAATCAGCAGTGAAACTTCCAACTCCAGACCCTGTTCCTCCAGCTGAACTTAATAAAAGTAAGATTCCATCAAAACTATCTATCTTCTCTATTTCTTTCCTTGTTATTTCTAAAATATCATCTTTGAGCTGAGGTCCTTTGACTAACGAACCATATGCCCAGTTATTGGCAGATCCACCACCAGATTGGCAAATTAAATTTTGTGAGCGATATGTCCACTTGTCTTGAGGATTATTACAGACCTTATTAATGACTTTGTGTTCTGTATCTACTAATACTGCCCTAGCTAATCTTTTTCCATCTCTGTTTATATTTGTAAACCATTTTTCGAAGCTTTGCTCTGTGTAAGTACTGTTGGCTAGTTTTGAGATTCCAGTATCCTTGATATCCAAGTCGGAAGAAAGTTGTTGAAATAATGAGTGGCCCAGTTGATTTCCACATTGTCCAAATTGAATCGTGAGCATACCTTTAGTACTAATAAGAATTATATCTTGCACTTGTCTTACTGAACTCCATGAAATTCTGTAATAAATATGAGATCATCACTTACATTATATATTAAAATTATTGATACACATCTAACAAGTGGAGACAGTCCAAAGGATAAAAAAGTATATTTAGTTTTATTTTTAAATATTTGATACTAATGGCAATGTATTGTATAATCAATTATTTATAAATTGGCATAAATGACTGTGAATTGAATTGTTATTTCAATTACATAATACTTTATAAAGAAAGTAGCACTATTAACATTTAATAATTTGAAAAATTTAGAAAATAAATTATATGTAAAATAATCTCCTTTAAGTTTTTAAATAAATATTATGGTTATATAAATAAAAATAAAATCATTAATAAAAACTCTGAAATCAGAAAATACATTTTCTAGTTTTCATGATACTGAATCACTCTATGACTAAAAATAACTTTTACCCATCACATGTTCAAATAAGTCTTACTACTTAAAATTTCCTCATTAATTTAAAAAAACTAAAAGTTCCCCATAAAAATAACTAAAATACCCAGAATCGACACCCACCTGGATTGACAGTAATGTTGACAATCACCACTGTTAACAACAATGCACAAACAATTCTTTCAGCCACTCTACTTCCAGCTGTCACTAGCCTACAACAACAATCCTTGTTAATTCCAAATAAAAGAACACCAACGAATCACAAAACATCAATAAAAACGCGATTATGCACAGTGTGTTATTAACCTGAACGCGCTGGCACGTAGCATACAAACCTACCTATCTGTTTACGCATCTTCGCGCGACTGCGATCAAGATGACGCGACGCCGCTGCACTTATAGAATATATATAACTTGGAGTGGGAAAAAATCCGTGCGATGTCTCGCGCGTGTAGGACGCTTTCAGCCGATCGGCCGCATTTCCCGAATAGGCGCTCAGTTTCCATGCGCGACCTTGCGTGGTTATAAAAACGATCTGCAATAGCAGCAGCACGTGCATGTAGCAGCAGCAGCGCGACTCGTAAACATTGCGCGCGCCGAAAATGTAGCGGCGGCGTGCACGCCATGGGGTGTCCGTTGGGAATTCGGAGTAGTAAAACAGCTGGCACGCGGCTGGTGGTGCCGCGTGTGGTGAGGAATGTTACGTCGGTAGCTCGGGAATCGCGTTTGCCATAGCTTTGGTCGCTACCTATTATTGTGTGATATAGCGTTTGGCATATATAGGCGACTCCGAGTCTATACGAGAGTTGTGTCTTGTGTGGGGTTGATCATTGATGGCATCATTCTGAGAACGTATATATGTGTTTACATACATATTTTGTTTCATTAGTTGTTACTAGATGATGTAGTCCGTCAAATACACAATATTTGGTGAAAATAGAGTCCTGGACGAGGCAGCGGTTATTCATTAATCGTTATTGCTGGGCGGAAAGTGAAACTTTGGGGTAGACACAGCAAGCAAACTGTATGAAGTAAATAGAGGCAGTAATCGAAGAAAAAGTGCTACCCATCAAGTTTAATAAGATATAATTTTGTTTTTTAAAGTGATTTTACGTTTCATCGTTATAATTTGCTTACACACAAAGTGAGATATACTTCCGGTAAAAAGTGAGGTTATTTTTCTGAGGGTACGCAACGAAGGAAATTGGAGTAATATAGTAGCAGAATTACAATTAAATTGACTGATACTCCTGCCGAGTATTTTGAAGTGAATAATCTAATAATCTGAGAAATTAAACATTATCTGTTTAATAATAGATACGATTATTGGCAGTGAAATTTTACCGTACGCAAAAATGGATGCGAACCAAAAAGCAGCAGAAATAATAAAATCTTGTGACGAATCATCGGAAAGTGAAAGTGATGACAGTAGTAAAAATAATGAAGACACTATTGTTGGTAATGAGGTATTAGTGGACTTGCAAAATATTATAGCGAACTATGGTACAAATGACATAACTTTGGAGCAGTTAAGAATCGTGAGGGAAAAACTAAATGAAGCCATTAAAATAATACAAGACGAACAAAAAAAGTGAATTTAATGCAATTAATAAAAAGTGACGATGATATAAGATAAAATATGTAATAACAGATTAAAATGTGTAGCAATCATGCAAGCTACGCTTAAATCTATCGTTTCGTTGTCCGGAACTATTTCGTGAGTCGACCCCTCAATTGTGTGAATATAATTGGACTCGCATTATTGAATTGTTATCGTATATATTAAACAAACAATTTTTCGGCCGAGAACAATTTTTAAATAGAATGCTAGCTTGTTTTGATAATTCAAAAATACGTTTGTTGTGTTAAATAGCGCTGACTAAAGTGGAGAGACTTATTAATTGTTTGACTCGTCAATTGAGCTGTACTTATTCTGTGAAATTCGGCTGTGAAACCACCAAACTGTTAATTGCAATAATATTTTTAAGCAAAGCATATGAAGACCGAGCGTTCGAATAGGACTTATTTCGATATATTTTCGATAAATTAGAGCCTACGAAAAACGCTATAATGGTAGATACAGAATGCGGTGTTGAATTGGAATTAATGAAAAATAACATCGAATTGACAGTACCTCCGAATCTAGTGACAAACATTTACGTTCCGAAGATGCTGCATTGGCGAACGGTATCGCAGCGGCTCGAGCTCACGTTGATAGATATATGATCCAGCGGTTGAAGTTTTTCAAAATCATAAACAATAAAATATCACAAACATTAGTTTCATTCATCGACGAGAATTTTACTGTAGTTGCCTGTATAGAAAATTTAAGTGACTCATTTCCTGAAGATGAACATTATTAATAATAATAATTATTACTCTATATGTTGTATATAAGAAACAGTACTATTTGTAATAAAAATTGATTACTATTTTTTTAACTTATGCGTTGGATACTTTTACCTATCTTTTCCATTAGTAATAAAATATTGTAGTAATAATGTAATACTCATACGATAAACATCGGCTAATAATTAAACTATACCTAGACTGTTCGATAAGTTTTTTTTTTTTTTTTTTTATCTACTTCATAAATGTTTTTTATTTAACCCTTTCAAGGGCACATTTTTCCGATAAAATAGTGTTTTTTCACATTGATTATTTATTAATTAACTAGAGTTCGACACGCGTTTCGCGCGCTGATTTTCTTTTTTTTTTATTTTGCTAATAATTTGTTAATAAAGCTATCAAAATGGTCAAGTATTTATGCAAATACATATATGTGGCTTCTAGGAATGATGACGTAACTACATTTTACGTGTTTTCGAGAAATTACCGTTTTAAAATTTCTGTCATTCATGAGTATCTACATAATGTACCTTGTGCATTATTAAGGTACCCAACTCTCAGCCAATCGGAGCCAATCTTCGGCTTCGATGCTTAGTGGTGAGCAAATTACATGCGTGAACCTCATATCCCCTGACTACTGGGGTTTACAAGTTATTTAAATAATCGTTTTGCTTATTTTGTTATGTCTACATAACTCCCTTACATGCGTGGACCTCATATCCCCCGCCTACTTGTACTAATACATGTTTCGTAATTATAGTTTCAAAAAATTCTATTTTGTAATAGTTTGTTAAATAAATAATCCGGTTTAAATTAATTATTTGATTATTTTTGATATCAGATTCGTGATTAGCAACCCCAAAAACAAAACATAATACAGTTCCGTAATTATAGTTTCAAAAAATTATATTTCTCAATAATTTGTTTAAATAATTTTGTTTAAATTCATTATTACATTATTTTTTATATCAGATTCGTGATCACCGCCTATAAAAACCGCAAGTTTGTTGTATTTTGTGTCTCAGATTGAGCTACATTTGAAAGCGGTAGTCCTGAGTATAGTGTAATAGGAGCTACATTTAATATTTGTCATTATAAAGTTAATTTAATCTAATAAATTATTTTGTGATTGTAACTTTTATTCTTGTAATAAAATATATTTAAATTGTAATTTTGATAGTTAAAAAATAGTTTATGTGTATCTATATAGGAGTTTTAAAAACTTTAGACAAATATGTATTGCATTTATCCAATCTATAACCCTATAAATCTATATAGATGTAAAATGACCGTCTTAAAAGTTTTGGTCACGTCATGAATTTTAATTTTAATCTAAGTTTTGCTATTAAAAAAATAGTTTAAATATAAAAAGTTTATTTTAAGAAATATACGATACGAGTTTTAAAAACTTTAGACAAATATGTGTTGCATTTATCAATATCAAATCTGTTAAAATGGCGATAAGCGTCATCAGGAACTTGACAAAGTATGGTCATTTGCTTCATATTTTCGACGGTCTTGCAACGGTCTTAAGACGGTCGCATGACCGTCTTATGACGCGCGTCACAGTCACGTTGCATCTCTGCGCATGCAACACGGCGCAACATCTAAATGCATACGCCTCTTTAATATTATTATATTACAAATGCAATAATTACAATAATGTAATATACAACAACATGTCAACATAATACAAAATACAATTTACATATTACTACAATATCTGTATTCAAAACTTAATCTAGTTCGCATTTAAAAGTCTAGTCCCTCTAACTTTAGCAGACGCAATTGACGCGATTCGAGATTTTCGAGATATACTTCAAGATTTTCGAGAAAAAATCAACATGGCGCCGAACATGTCTGGTTGCATTTTATAAAGAGGGATTATTGTCAGCCCCCCCCCCCAGTGAAAAGTAATTAAAAATTACAATATGTAGGTACTCAGGAGTCTATAAGGAACTTGATTGCATGCAATTAGTTGTCGTAATATGTCCATATCCATAATGAGGAAAATAATAAAGATAAATAGATGTATCATATATGATACACCGCCCCTCAAAGGGGTTTAAAAATTTAGTATCAATTCAAAATACAGTTACGATTTTTGTTCGTTTTAGGATTTACACGTATTCTTTTATTGAGTTTTATATCGACGTACTTGTATGAATCCATACGGGACTATAATTTGCAATGGGACCTGTAGTGTATATACCTAGGTGGAATCCGAGCTTTGTAAGACACTTGTAAACAAACAGCGGTGTCCCTACGTCAGTTTGATAGCTATAGAGACGGGGCTAGATCCAGAGGCGTTCTAATTATTAACAGTCTACCCAATCGTTAGAAGATCTACCAAGAGAAATTTTATGTTTTTTTCTTATTTTTTACAGTAAAAATCGTCGCTTCCGAGTAGAACGGTGACAACCCAAAGTGTCTATCAGTTCGAAAAAGAGTCAACTAGGAGTGGTTTGAAAAGGAGACAACTTGGACTTCGGTTCGACAATGGGACAACTCCCTATATAAATTGCATGGAAATTGTCTCCCTTTTGAACCAGGCTGCGAGTGGTATCTTTTTCGAAACGGACTCTAAGTTGTGTCCTTTCTATTCGGAACCGACGATACAATCTTAAAAGTACCATCATTAGGAGCTGATTATTCAATATTTAAATAACTTAATAAAAATATACTCTGAACACTCTTAGGGTGCGATCCCATGGCGTTTCGAAAAATTAGACGGAACCATTTAACGGGATGTGTGATACCGACATAATTTTTCAACGAGTATATCTCATGACAGTACTAAT
The DNA here is from genome assembly GCA_036365515.1 of Torymus aiolomorphi. Lineage (NCBI taxonomy): Eukaryota > Metazoa > Arthropoda > Insecta > Hymenoptera > Torymidae > Torymus > Torymus aiolomorphi. The sequence continues at coordinate 237,345,172 of CM070873.1, read as the reverse complement.
AGAATCGCTTCAGAAAAATTCTGAGTATAGTATTTACATATCCGGAGGGCGTGAAAATTGTGTTTTTCCAAATAAATGTTTAGAAATTTTTTTAATTAAAAAAAACTGTAATGTCGATAACTAAGAATCTGCATTTTTTGTCATTTTGATCCAATTTTTCAACGAGTATATCTCATGACAGTACTAATAGAATCGTTCGAAAAAAAATTTTTGACTACAGGATTTATATATACGGAGGGCGTGAAAATTGTATTTTTCCAAATCAATGTTTAAAAAGTTAATTTATTAAATAATCAACCCAATTTCATTATTTAATAAATTAACTTTTTAAACATTGATTTGGAAAAACACAATTTTCACACCCTCCGTATATATAAATCCTATACTCAAAAATTTTTTTCGAACGATTCTATTAGTACTGTCATGAGATATACTCGTTGAAAAATTGGATCAAAATGACAAAAAATGCAGATTCCTACTTATCGACATTACAGTTTTTTTTTTAATTAAAAAAATTTCTAAACATTTATTTGGAAAACCACAATTTTCACGCCCTCCGGATATGTAAATACTATACTCAGAATTTTTCTGAAGCGATTCTATTAGTACTGTCATGAGATATACTCGTTGAAAAATTATGTCGGTATCACACATCCCGCTAAATGGTTCCGTCTAATTTTTCGGAACCCCATGGGATAGCACCTTTAAATTGATGTTATATACCGACATAATTTTAAAAAGAGTACATCTCATGAAAATACCAATAGAATCATCCACAAAAAATTCTGAGTATAGTATTTACATATACGGAGCGCCTGACAGATGTGTTTTTCCAAAAAAATGATCAGAGTTTATTTAATTAAATAAAAACCGTACTATCGGTAAGTAGGAATCTGCAATTGACCTACTTTTAAAACGAGCACAGCTAACGAAAATACTAATAGAATCGCTCAAAAAAATGTCTGAATATAGCGTTTACGTGTCCGGGACGCCTGACAGTCGTCTTTTTCCAAATAAACGTTTGAATGTTGATTTAAAAAATATTGAAATCAGGGTATCACATCACCTTAATGCGACTAATTTAGGTTTCATATTGAATCGGATCTTTTGTACAAGTAATTAAGGTCATATACATACGTGTCACATTGAAAGTGTTAACTTTTTCTGCCCCATAAAATCTACATAAAATTTAAAACCCCTACAAGTCGAAATTAAAGTGTGTGTATGTATGTGTGTGTGCGTGTGAGATGGTGCATAATATTATTTTACATTATATTTTCATTTATATTTTGGGTATAATTATGCCTATATATTTTTACACGCTTACATAGTTTCTTGATTTATTTTCTTCAAGAAAGGATGCCCTTGATGTCTAAATTAAATTTGAAAAGTGCAATCTATAAAACCTGTACCGTTATTTAAAGTATATAAAAATACATTTAGAAAAAAATATTGGTCAGTTTACTAAGGTAGTAAACTGGGTGTAGCTATAAGCCGTTATACCGAAGATTGTAGTGACCCGTTTTTTTTTTTTTTCATTTAGTTTCGAATTTTTAAAAAACATCTCTTTGATCCGCTATAAATTCAATAAAGAACAACAACGTGCCAAAGAAATTCTTGAAATTCTTGAAATTCAAAATTAAATGAGAAAACCAGGTTCCTGCAAACGTCGGTAACGGCTGGGTGTATAGCATCAACATTATAAACTGATCAATTTTTTTTCTAAATGTATTTTTATGTACTTTAAATAACAGTACAGGTTTTATAAATTGCACTTTTCAAATCTAATTCAGACATTGTGGGCATTTTCCTTTCTTGAAAAAAATAAATCAAGAAACTATATATAAATATGTAAAAGCTAGTATATATAAAGACATGCATATAATATAAACGAAAACATAAAAATGTAAATAAAATTATGCACACACGCACATGTACACATACCCACACTTTAATTTTAACTTGTAGGGTTTTAAATTTCACTTATAGATTTTACGGGACAAAAAAAAATAACACTTTCAATGTGACACGTAATGTACACGACCTTAATTTAAAAGAGTATCTGGTAAAAAATTCGTTCCGATCCACCAAAATTTCGCTCAAATATTCGAGAAACTTGATTACATACGGACGTATATACATGATATACATACATTTCGGGAAACGCTTAAAATGGATTTATTTTGGTTCGAAAACAGTTTTTATATAATAAATTATTAGTATTTAAGGTGTATAAATTTTTGCTCTGGGGAAAATATAAGGCTCTCCCGAGTAGCGGTCGTGCCTAAAAAACGAATCTAAGCATTAGTTTGAGGCAACTAAGTAAATGCCACTGAATTGGCTGCAGTGGTTTTAGGTTGTATCTTCTGAGTATTCTCCTTGTGTAAAAATATTTAATATTGCGTATAAAATGTAAAAATGTATGAAAAAGATGAAAAGATAAGAAAAATAGAGCCACGATTTAAATTAAACAACATTTCTGCAGAAGTATTGTTTGAATACAAACTGCTGTGTGAATACCTTTGTATTATTTATAAACGACTCCTTTTGCGTATAATTAATTTTTATATCATCTTTAATATTTTTATGCAAATAGGGGTGGTAATTTATCTTTGATATGTTTAGAGCTTTATAAATTTCATAATTTCAAATATTGTAATAAAAAAAAACACAACATTAAAATAGAAACAAAATTATATGTATAAGTTAAGGCACCTCACTGACCCACGGGAGAAAGGAGAATTTGACATTATAGGAGTTATAAAATAAAAACAAAATTTCTTCTTATAATTCAAAAGCCAATTTTAAATAGTCCTTATTTTTTGTAACGGAATAGTTTATTATAATGCACCGAAGATGCGCGACTATCTCCCTTTTTTGGTTGACACTTCATTGCATAGTTCTTCCAGTATTTTGAATTGGAAAATGTATATTATAATATTATCTAAGTAATAACAAATGTATACTTACAGTTTTCCAAATTTAGATCTGACCTTAAGATTAATATGAAATATCATCTGATTTACCTTATCTCTTTTTTTTGCATATTATTAGAATAAATTAATTTAATGTGATAGTACTTTTTATTGAACCATTTTTTTCATTTTTATCAAGCGAAGGTAAACGATATTAATATGTATATAATAAATATGACATGAAAATAAAACTTTGAAATAAAAAATGAGTAGGTATATCTTATTAGATATACTTAATAGATTAATTTATTATTATAAATTAATTAAAAATCAAGAAGTCTTGAATCAAGACGAAGCAAGATAAAAAGAAAGAGAGAAGAGTTTTTGTTATAAGTTGAATAAAAGAATCAGATAATTTAGAATCAATTTATCAACATATAAGTTTATTTTGAAAATCTTTACAGCAATATATTAAATCGAAAATAATGTGAAAAAAGTCGCACATTTAATAATAAGGAAAATAAAAAAATGTTTAATAATATATTGACGTATACGTTTATTTCATTCACTTATACTCTCATTTACAAAAGAAACTAATAGTCGATCGCAGCTGCTCTTCCTTATTATGGTGTAGACTTGACTATACGTAATCTTAAGAATTAGTCTTTCCATAATTATATTAGGTATTACGTTACTACACCTTGGAATCAAACGGAATGATAGATACCAGACCAATTAACGGTATGTATCTCTTCTAGGCTGGTCATTCAGTGCTGGTTTTCTTTGTGTTTTTCGGATATTATTAAGTTTTTATGAACTCAAACTGTAAATCACTGAATTTAGGCTCATAACCCTTACGGTCGCTTAAAATATTTTTAGTAAAAGTAAAGTATAGATTAAACTGAGGCCAATATTTATTAAACATGTAAGAAAGATTATCGCCGTACATTTTAGGCTAAATCTTGCATAAACTGAAAAATCAATGGTGATTATTAAACTGCGTCTTTTTAAAAATCGTTAATATCGTCAATTTCAAATTTAAATTTTCCTTGTATTCCAATTTCGTAGCCAATATAAAATAATTACTTTCGAAGAACAGCGCGTGCAATCTAAAAGACACAATTTAATTTACATTAACACCACCGTCTGCCGTTTCAGTTTTAATTGTCACAATTTGTTCTAATTAAAGTCACGCATAGATTCCTCGTTTAAACCATATTTACATTTTTTTCGATAACACCGATCATAAAATCGCAATTGAACCTTACGCAATAAATTGCACGATCATCCGGCATGTCAAAGATTTTTTTGTTGCTTTTTACTCGCTAAATCGGAGAGCGGAGATTCCCTGGTTCGTAACGATTACACTTAATATGTCAATAATTCGCCAGCACCGAACTCCAACGAGTCTGCGCGCTAAATTCTTTAATTACACGAGTACTTACAATCATTGTTTATAATATAATAATTAATATCGATAGTCACTCGCCTGCGAGCGTAGTAATTTCTTCTTGTCACATATTTTCTTCGATTATCAGGTAAAATCAGTTTCATATATATGTGTACACAATTACGACTTTTTTCTTTTTTCTTTGTATGGGATTGTAAATCTTAACGTTTTTTTCTTAATCTAATTACGCTTAAAATTACATATCAGGAAGATTAAGGAAAGGAAAGGAAAAGAACAGAAAAACGTAAAAGGAAGATAGTTCAGTTCTAGGTAAGTGTCAAACGCATCGTTTTGCTGGTTCTCATTACATCTCTCTTTTTCAATTAATTTTATGTTTTTCTTTACAGCTCAAAACAAATGTTTTCTTTCATTAGAAAATGGTTAGATCGCAAATTTCATAGAAACCATGTCGGTTTAGTTGCCAGTAAAAACAGTTAAAATTTTTTTCGTACCCAGATAAATCTTATGAAATATTTAAAAAAATCTTTATTACACCATTAGTTACGTTAGTTAAAATAATAAAATCAATAACGCTTACTTCTTTTTACTTTTGAATCCAGTACTTTGTAAAAAAATTTAAAGTAAAAAGAATTGTTCTGAACTGTCTTTTTTCATGCGCGGGTAATTGACCAGCTTCGTGTACAGATAGCCGTCACTATTATTTAATGGGCAATTGACGCAACGATGATCCCTTTTGTTTCATTATGTTGTTGCTTTTTTATAGCTATTTTTTTTTTTTTGTTCAATATCATTTCGCTTTATAATATCATCGTCGAAGATAAAACAATTTGTTTGTTTAGAAAGCAATAAATAGTAGACGTTGAAAGACGTAGAAAAAGAAGGCAGGCACAGACAGTTTTAATTGGAGGATCGTCGATCAGTTCGATTTGATTATCTGCTTATTATGGAGTTCGACGGTTCTAGAGTTTGCGATGTCATCTTAATAAAGATTTCGCTTTTGTTTCATTTATGACACAATGGCATTTACAACAGAATCATTAACGTAATATTATAAAAATAAGAATAATGATAATATAATGATGATGATCGTGATAATTATAATAACTCCGTAAGGGATAGTAATAACCTCGCAGTATTAATAGTAATAATAATGATAATAATATTATTAATATTAATTATACAGAAAACAATGAAACAAAATGCCCAAATCATGTTGGGATGAAGATAGTAATGTAAGACTAGAGTTGAACAATACATGCCGTTTGATATCATACACATCATTGATGACGTATACAAATATTAAAGTCTATGAATAAAAACACATTATTCGTACGAATAAATAATTACTTCAAATAAATCCGCATTTAAAATTTCATTGTTTGTAAAATTACTTATACAAATAATAGATGAAATATAGAATTAATATTTCTGTATTTCATTTCTATAAGAATTTCAATAAATATTTAGTAAAATTATCGCATGAAAAATTAATATTGTTAAACTTTCTATACTATATATCCAAATGTCTGAAACATATATTTAACACTTTTATTTTTAACTGGAATTTTTCTGTAAATATTCTATATTTAATCGTCAACTTTTTACAAAATTCTTAGAAATTGACAATATGAAATACTCTATTTCTTGGTATTTATAATAAAAAGTTCTTAAAGGATTTAACGGAAGATTGTAAAATTTTTCTTAAATACACAATTCAAAGTCAATATGAGTTTAAAAAATTGTCAGACAAATTTACAAAGGTAAAAGATAAAAAAACTCCAAAATTTGATATAGTTTTATGTGTCTCTTGTATTGAAATTTTTATTAAACTGACCAACATTTTGTAGAGCGATCGATACTTGATGTAATACGAAGATATCCTACAGTAAAAATATCTTCTTTTCTGCAACACCCAAGATATTGAAGTATATTTTTTTGGGACTTACTTTACGGTTGCTACATCCGTCGTTTCGCGCACGCAGCAAGTCCGTTTACATATCTATCTAAATTTATATAGTATATTTAATTTTATGCTTTTTTTCTAGATACGCTTCAACATAATTTGTCGCCAGATGTAAATCCGCATCGCCTTAGCGTTATCTATATTTATATGTGTTGCATACATTTCACTGAATATGCGAATAACGTACAACATTAAAGATATACTCGTCGGACTACCGTTTGTTATTTAAGATGAGAAATCAGAAACAGTTTATCTAGTCGAGTTAACAACATTTTTTTCCCTTACAACGTCAATTTCCTGCAGCTTTTGTGATTTTGCTCCACTGTTCTATTATTTCCTTACTACATAGTCTCGATCCGTTTTTTCTTTCAAACGCAAAAATGTGGCGATACTTTTTCAAAGTTATTGCCGGATAAATTATGACTACAGCAATCACTACTATACCGGGGAGAGACAGTTTCATTCGAAAACGCAACGTTATATAATAACATCATATATCTGATAATTGTCCAGTTTTTATATGCTTCTTTTATTCTCAAGTTGATCGTTCAAACTATCACTGCGCGTAATAAGAGTGAAAAATAAATCAACCTTTTCTGCAGCCTCAGCTCGAACGAAGGAGGAAATACTAACACTCATTACACATGCTCGTCATTGCTTACGATGTAAATAATAAAAAAAAAAACAACAACTCGCTCGAACTTATACATTATATATATAAAAAAACAATGAGAAAATTCACCGAGCGCATCGTCGTGTCCGTCAGGGCGCCTGAGTCGGATAAAATAATAAGAAAAAACCAAACTATGGATGAAGTTCATCGAGGATCGCCGTCACTGTAACAGCTATATAACGGTAACCGCGCGAAAAGAAGACAGTACACGACAGGGTAAGAGAGTATATTGCTATACGGAGGGATGGGAGCGGGGTCTAAAACCGTATAGATATATATATACGTATAGTAGAGCGGCACGTGACGGAGGAGCAGCGTCTGTTGTCTACGTCGTCGAATAACTCTCGTGGCGGGGCTTTCTCTACAGGCTCTATACAGCGCGGGCAGTCGGTGCTAAGCTATCCGCTGTGGCAGAGCAGCTCTCAGCCGTTGCAGCAGAAGGACCTGTCGGGCCAGCAGTCCTTGGTGGACGCGGGCTCCGGGCATCACTTGACCTCCTCGCGACTCGGCGACCCTGGCGGTTGCTGCTGCTGAGCCTGACTCTGCTGAGTGGGCGACTCTGGCTGTCGCCTCGGCCGGAAACTCGCCGTCAGTGAGGATATCCAGCCGGCGGTCTGCTGCTCGTGGAGCGAGCCGCTGTTGCTGCTGCTGCGCGTGCCGCTGCCGTCGATGCTCATGCCCGACTTGAAGCGCGAGAAGAGGCCCTGACTGGGCTGCTTCTGCTTTGGCAGGGACGAGGGCGAGCCCGTGATGGTGGGCGCGTAGACGACTACCGGCTTCTTGCCCGCTCCCGGCGCGTCCTTGCACAACATCGAGTCGAGGCTTCCAGCGTGCTGCTGGCACTCGTCGGACTTCTGCTGCTCGAGCGCGCAGCCGCCGGGCCCGATGAGCAGGCCGCCGAGCTCGCTCTGCTTCGTAATCTTCGAAATGTCCTCCATGCTCGCCGAGCTCCTGCGAATCTCCACTTTACCTGGTGAAAAGAACTTTCTGTAAAATTCAGACACATTGGCACATGAAATTATCATCAGCGTATTCGTATTATTGGCTGCGGCGGCGGCGGCGATGGCGGTAGTGGTGGTGGTGGTGGTGGTGATGCGGATGCGGTTGGTGAAGAAGAAGAAGATAAGTAGTAGGCGGTTGGCATGGGGCTATTACATGAACGAACCAAGTTTACTTTCCCGGCACAAGCTGCGCGCGAACACACACACGGCGCTTTGGTTCGAGGCAGAGATAGAGACAGAGATTGGTTGCACCTTTCTTTTTTTTTGGTTAACGTTTTAGAGGCAAGATCAACGGAAAAAGCTGATTAGGACGACAAAGCTGAAGCAGAGATACATAGATTTACGATACAGATTGGGTGCACTTGCAATAGTTATATTTTATCTTTTATAGCTGTCGTATAGGATAAACGTGCTTGAGAGTGCTCGTGACGCCGCTAGGTGGCGAGTGTACGAAAAGCTGAACCTTGTGTCTAAATTAAGTATGAAATGTGAGTTTATTCTCAGGTTGAAGTTATATGAGTATAAATATTAAAGTAATCTATACGTTTATTTTACGTAGAGCAGAAAAAGGGTAATGAACGTGATGAAAAGTTAATTGATAAAAATTCAATGAAAGTCGTTTACAATTATCGGATACTGTAGATAACATGAGAAATACGTAAAAAAATTTAATAAATTGAATAAAACGATTAACATTAATTTTCTACCTTTATTTAAAATAATTTAAGACTGATGCTATATGTACAAAAGAAATAAATAGTACATATTAAGGGGGTGTCGCACTATACTAACACTGTTTTATCGGCGGAACATGTAAAAGTAATTAATATAAATAAAAGGATAATGATTACGCCTTGAACAAATTCAGTTGCCCTGCGTAATGTTGTAATACATCATTCTACAAAGTTTCGAGGCAAAAAAACGACGACACCTTTGTTTATTTTTGGAACGAAATTTGGTTAATTTTCGTTAATTTTCGTTCCAAAAATAAACAAAGATGTCGTCGTTTTTTTGTCTCAAAACTTCGTAGAACGATGTATTAGAGGATTACGCAGGGCAAGTGAATTTGTTTAAGACGCAAATCATTACCCTTTTATTTATATTAATTATTTTGACATGTTCCGCCGATAAAACAGGGTTAGTGGTAAAGTATGACTATTACACCACCTTAATTCAGAGTATAAGTTCCAAAACATCTCGCTGTGATATGTTTTGTTTTGAGATTTGATTAGAGAAATTATATCCCGTTATATATGTGTATACTTTGTATACATAAATCCGCCGTACAAATAGCAGGGACGATAATTTAAATGATCTATGTAAACAATATATTACACTAATTAAAATAATTTTAATTATGACTTTAACAACTATGACTGATTTGTATAGTTAAACTGGTAATTCGCAGCATTTCTATTCCGCTCTATGATTTCTACTCTATATAACTTCAACCCTAACCATTCTCAAACACGTTTTCTCCTCGATCATTACTCATCATAGGTAAAAATCATAAATATTCAGTGCAAATTCAAAGACTAATAATAATTAATATATATATATATAATATAAAAAAGATGAAAGCATTAGATATATAAAAGGAAGTTAACGATAATAAGCAAATGTTAGTTACGTCAACTGCAGAGCTGCGAGGTATGTAGGTATATGTGTTGTGCGCTGCTGAATCATGAATGTCTATAATTACCGATATCCTCGACTGCGCTGGAGCTGCCGGGGTTCACCGGATCGACGAGGATCTCGGGCTTGCTCGTGTGGCGCACGTCGATCTCCTTGAAACTGATCGGCGGCTGCTGCTGCTGCTGCTCTGGAGTATGGCCCTTGGACGACGAGGATTCGATGCTCGTCTTGCCCTCGGGATTCGACAGGTTCCGTCTGTGATGCTTCGATTCGTCGGTGGCCTCTACCTCGGAGGTGGAGCCGCCGGCCGGCAGCGTCTCCAGCGACACGGATGGCCGCTTCTCCTTGGCGAAGACCGTCCGCCAGCTCTTATTCTTGCAGTCCTGTGAGCGGCGAGCTTTCGGCAGCGTCATCGAGCGCTTCTCCACTGCGCTGCTGCCCGACAAAGGCTCGCCGATCGTCATTGCCGTCGTCGTCGTCGTTGACGTCGGGTCTGCGCTTCGGGATTCCTTGTTGTTGTTCAGCTTCGAGAGGTTGCACTTCTTGCAGATGACGACGTTGTTGCTGGGGCGCTGCGAGGACCCGCCTGACGTCGTGCCGACGACGCTGCCGCTCGTATTGATCGACACGCTCTTGTTTAAGGTCTTGGAAATCGGGTACTTGCTCGGCTTGGGAACCGGCGCCTCCTTCGAGTCGAAGCTGATACTCAGCCGATCCGTCAGGTTGCGCAACCGCGAAAACAGCGATTTGTGGTTGTTCGGGCCCGTCTTATCGTCGCAGCAACATCGGACCTGCGCATCAGCGATTTTCATTTTAGCTAGTTTTTTTTTAATTTTGTTGAGGGAGGCGAAAGTAAATTCGAGTAAAAAAAGATGTAGAAATGAATGGGTGAAATGAGAATTGCAAAATTGATAAAGTTTCGATGAGTTGTATAATAAACTACTGTAGACTATAATGATTAAGAAATAACATGAAAGATCATAAAAAAATATATAAAAATTGATATATGAAAATAAGTAAATAAGACAGATAATATGTATAAGAGTTGGTATAGATCAATACATCTGTAGTAAAATACGTTATATGTCATGTGTATTAACAAGTATCAGCTGATGAACTATTGTTGCTTTTCAAGTGTGATTAATATTGCTAAAAGAGGCATATAAATTGCAGATTATGGCGCTTCGTGCTGGTATATCCTTAAGAAATTAAAAAAATTATGAAAGGGACACATATGAAAAACAATTTCGCGTTCCATATAGTACTAACAATGAGAGTGCACACTCTCCGGGAAACGGATTTCAGCAGGCATTTGAAAGTCGATTTCTGGTATTTAGAAATGAAGCTTAGTGTGCCTAATTCCATCTCATAGGCCCTTTTTCTTGAGATATGAGCAATCTAATCTCAAATATCCTCTATTTGACTGTCACATTGTAAGTATTTATGATACGGAAACGAGCACAAAAGATTATAAAAATAGACAGCAAAGGCTATAAAATTTAAGCTCTGATTTGTTGGAAAAATATTAATTTTTCAGGAATTTATAATCTTTTTTGCTCGTTTTCGTATCATAAATACTTGCAATGTGACAGTCAATAGAAGAGACATCATTTTTTAACGAAATAGAGGATATTTGAGATTAGATTGCCCACATCTCACGAAAGAGGGTCTAAAACCTTTTATTTTGTATTTTAGATGGTTTCGAATGAGCACAGACAATTTTTAACTGTCACAAAATCCAACTCAATTTGACATGTCTTTTCTGACATTCCAGCGATAAATAAATGTTTTAATACTACGAAACAAAGAATACTGATGAAGACATTAATCATGCACGCTGTGAATAAACGACATTACCGAAATGACCCACAATGATCAGGAATATAAGCTGTGTATAATAGATATAATAATTGAAAGAAAACGTTACACACGACGTCTTTGACGATCTCCTTGGGGCTGGTCGCGCTCCTGGCCTGATCGCGCTCGTTGCTGTCGACGCTCACGGTGCGCTTGTTGATCCTGTTGTTGCGCCTCTGCTGCGCCGTATCGACGATCAGACTGCCATTCCCCTCGGGCCTTCCATCCTCGGAGAACACGAGCTCGACCAAATGCTGCCTCTGCGGCTGATTCTCGTCCCTCTCGAGTTCCTCGACGATGCGCGACTCGTCATTCGACCTCGCGCTGACGGGCGAGCTCATGTCGCTGCTCAAATTCTCGCCCCGGCTGCGTCGACGTTCCCGCTCGTGATCCCTCACCGCTTTCGCCAAATCGTGATTGTGGTAATCCAGTGAAGACTTTTCGCGACTGCCCTTGCGACTGCCGGGATAAGATTTGCGGCCAGCGGCGCTGGCGCCGATATTTCCCTCAGTCGAGATCTTGAATTTGAGGGTCTTTTCGCTGACCTCGACCTCGGTAGCGGTCTCCGGGTCGCTGCTCTCGACGTCGGCTGCCTCCTCGATCGTCAGTCCCTCGTTGCCGTCGTCCTCGATGGACCGCGAGCGCGAGTGCAGCGTCCCAGTCGAGCGCTTCGAGCGCATGCTGTGCGTCGACGTCGACTTCACCACCACGCAGCTTGAGGATTGCTGCTGTGATGATTGCTGCTGCTGAGAGAGGGACGCTGAGGAGGAGGCGGCAACGAGGGCGCCGGAGGTGACTTGATCGCCAGCTTTGATGAAGGCGCTGCCGGGCGCGTGGTCGCCTAGGTCCACCACGCTTTTGCGCTGGTGACGCTCGTCCTTCTGCTGCTCGTTCAGCCGCCTGTAGTAGTCCAGCGCGTAGCGGACTGGTTCCACGATCAAATCCTGAAAGGATAGAGGTGGTTGAGTCTACGACTGGCAACCCTGTATCTGAAGATTTCGTATAAATTCTAATAAATACTTTGAAATACGGTTTTGGAGTGTTTAGAAATAGAATGCTTTCAATTCTATCGTATAAAAAGTTAACTAGGTCATTCGGAAATTTTCTATATTCCTGAGAGACTTTTCAATAGTTTCACGTTTATGAAATTGTAACATTCAAAAGAATTTTTTCAAAGTCTCCAGGTTATTCAAGATTAAATCATTTCAGTTTACCAAAACTCGAAAATTCTTTTTTTTCCAATAAAATGTTATAGAGCTCATAAGAGTAAAAGCTAAAATATTTAATATGAACTAGCTGTATAATAATTATTAAAAAAAAAATAAATAAATAACTTTTCAATTTCGAAAGAGCTTTAGTAAAAAAATTGTTTAGTTAAAAGTTACATACCACTCTTTCAAATTCTTTTGATACTGCAAAAACATACTTTTGGCAAAGTTCGTACAAAACTCACACATGTACAATTAATTTACTCCCCTAATTAAATTATTTTTTACCAAGCACGACACGAAACAAAACTTTTCCATCCGCATACATTACACAAAGCAGACAATTAATGCGCACAGCCGGGAACGACGATTAATAACCCGTCGGGGTCCTCTGCTCATGATGTGTTATAATCCCGTTTTTACAAATAACTGCGGAAGCGCCGCGCCCCGGCGAAGTAATAATACCCCCGCCGGCTGTAAACATTACGGAACTATAAACGGTTACACGTGTATATATACGATTGCTCGTGTGTCTTCATGATCCCTTAGGAATACGTACACACGCGAACGGATGTACACACGCCTATACCAGCAACCCACGCGCGCGCGCGCGCAAATATATGCGGGAGAGAGAACGCGCGCGAGCAAACGTACATGCCTGTAGACACGTGTACTTGCTAAATCCGCGACACGAAGATATATACTGCTATACGCTGAAATTATTCTCGTTTAAGTTAAGCGTCGCTACAGTGAAATTTCGCAACGTAATTTTTGACACAACGTAATTTTCCATTCTTCCACACACATGTGTATATATACAATTTGGCGATAAAGTTCCCAACTCACTTTGCATATACGTGAGAAATGCTGTTCTAGCCTACTTACCTGACCATCCGGAAACTCTATATATATCTAGCATCGCAGAAATAAAAATTCAACTCTCCTCGAATTGGCGAGGACAAAACTGTCGGAAAAGTTTAGGTAAAAAGTTAAGCGTCGGGGAAAACGGCGCAAAATATTCACCCTAAGAGCACGCGTGTGCATATTATATACACGCACACACACACACACACACACACACACACACACATAGAATGGAAAAAGTGTGTGTGTGTGTGTGTGCGTGTGTGTGTGTGTGATGTATACCTGAAGCTCGGGGAAGAGCTCGCCGAGGGTCTCGAAGAGCGGCAGCAGCACGAGGCCGATGAAGCTGCACTGCGACGAGGGCTTGGTCACCTTGTCGCGGTCCATGAACGGCGTGACTGGCAGACCCTCGAGCTTCTCCGCATCGCTCTGCTTGAAGAACTCCTGGAGGAGGCTGTCCAGCCAGGGCTCCGCGACGTCCATAGGACGCGCCTCGTTGCTTATGTCCGCCACCTTTATCAGCACCATCGACAGCTGCGTGGGAATTCGGGGGGATTATATTTTTAACGAATTTCTTTGTTGGTGGAAAAACTTTACAGAATTGTGGCTATTTTTAGAATAACTGAATATTCAGTGATTTTAGGTCTTTGTATGTGTGTGGGGGGTAATATAAGCATTCCAAAAGTTTAAAAAGCAGACGGCTTCTTTTGTTGACTACTTTCTTTGAAAACTTGATTTTCAGCGAAATTCTTTTGTGCGCGTAGACGATTGCATAACTTTTTTTTTCTTTTGAAAAGAAAATGAACGAAATTTTAATAGGGGATTTGAATGAACTTCCAGTTCTTACAAAGCTGGTGAAAAAAATGAATGATTTTTTACTGCTAATTGCCTGCCAAAATCGTGATTTATTTTATGAAATTTTATTTTCGAGAAATAAGAAAGAAAAAAAGAACATTTTTCAAACATTTTTTTATATGTTTCGGACATTAAATATTTTTCATTCTAAGCTATAAACAACCAAAACAACAACTTTGCCATTATAACAAAAGTTAAATAAACCGCTTCATATCACTCGAAGCAAAAAACCAAAGTTGTACTACTCGCCCCACTATATACCACCTACATAAACCCAAGCAATCGACCGCGACAGCGACAATAGCAAATCCGCTACTCACGAGATTGATGTGGACTTTGTTGGTGTAATCGAAGTCGGGCACGGCGTCGGTGAACTGGGCGAGTATCTCGTTGTGACGGGCCATGTCGGTGGCTAGAATGCAGCGTATAATGCCCTCGCGGACCGTGCGAAAGGTGGCCGAGTCGAGGGCCGCGAGTATGTTGCACTCGGGCGCCTCGAGGATGCGAAACGCCACCGAGCAGTGGTGATTCTCGAGTGGCGAGATGTCGTTGTAGCGCAGCGCCAGCTCTGTGCGCGCGTTTATCTGATAGATGTTGTTGTAGCCCGGGTGGTCGAGGTCGTGGCAGATGCACGAGACGATCAGCACGAGAACCTCGAGCTCGCCGATCTTCGAGATCAGGTCCACGGCCCACACCATCGCGTACATCTGGGGAGTTAGTGTAAGGTTATTGAATTGAAATTAAAAGTGCTTGTATGAGACTCTCTTTTTTGAAATTGTAATGCTTCATTTTTCGAACAACGGTGGCTGCACTATTAATACTTCTCGTGCGCCATTAACATTCGCTCTGAGAAAAAGCGTCTGCTTCATATTTTCTTCGACGATATACGCATCTCTCACAATCGTGCGGCCCATCTGATAAAGTGCCTCTCACTCGGCTGATAAATTGAAACGCTCCTTTTTTTTCGCGCCCCCTTTCCCTCTACTTTCGGCCTTCAGAAAAAGATTTATAACAAGGCGCTCTGTTTTTGTGCGGCTGCGACTCCCATATACACCGTGAGAGAGTCCAAGAAGAAGCACAAGTATATAGACGCGAAGCTTTTGATCAAAAAGACGTTATCGCGCGCGCTGCGTGTCTCGCCTCGTAAAAAAGCGACGATGAAAAACGCACACATATATATATATATATATATATATATATATATGTACACCGCCTCTAGGGCAGCTCGCTTTTTTCCCGACGATTGCGATGAAGGAAAAAAACATGATGAGAAAAAGAGAGGTGATGTATATAAAAACGTAGTCGAGTGCGTAGGTGCAAGAAGGGGGTGTAGTAATAAGGCGTGTATATATACCATCTGTGCGACGCAGAAGCAATGCCTAAAGTTGTGGAAGGGGACCTCGTTGTAGTTGTTGTAGACCTCGAAGATGAAGTTGCGCAGCGTCGTCTCGGGTATGCTGAACTTGTCCAGCAGCTTGAGCTCCAGAAACATCGTCTGCAACATGAGGAGCAGCTCCTCGTCCTCCCATTGCCGCGCGTCGAAAGCCGGCGAGCGAAGCCATTCGCGCACGCTCGACGACATGGCTACGTCGCTGTAACAGAAACGAAAAAACCACTTGTTATAAAAGATGTATGTTTTTGATTTTTGTATTTTTCTTTTTTTTTGAGAGCATTATTGGATATTGGAGATTTTATACGCAGTAGGTCGCGTGTTACGCATTCTGCGAGGTGTACATTTATGTGATGTATATGCGCACTAAAAGTCGAAATATTAAAATATTTTACACGGCATTTATTTTACGATTTCATTCGCTTTGACCTCGCGTTCATTGGAAAATAATAAAATGCATTTTGGAATTTTGGATACATACATATGCATATATGGGTGGTTTGTGGGGCGAAACCGCACAGCGAATAAATATGAGTTTTTTTATATTTACGTTAGTTGTTATTCCGGCACCATATTGAACTTTGAGAAAGGATGTAATATAACAAACGCCAAAGCGTCCTTCGTCGATGCTCAAATTCTGATTTTATCGATGCGAGGTAATATACATTCCAATGAAGTAAACCCTATGAAGATATTCAATGTACCTAGATTCATTTATGGGAGCTATATTAAGCGCCGAAGCGAGTAATATTCAACATTATATGCATTTCGATCTTTGAAGTGAATTCAACGAGGAATTGAAACGATGATGAATGATTAGCGAGAGCTTAATGGGTATAATAAAATAAGAGCTTGTCAATGAAATTTATAAATTAGTACAGCAGAAAGTCATTATATGAACAAAAGTGGTTAAAAAGTGCTTTATGTCCATTAAATTTTCAATTTTCGCTCGTATAATTAAATAGGATTATATTATGAGGATTATGCTATTACAGTAATTACTTTGTAATTCAAATTGAGAGTAATTTTGTTAATGCTACGTCAATTAACGAAGTCCAATTTTTTTATATGCTTAAGTTCAGGTACACTGTAAATCTTATGCAGTAATTCCGGAAATTTGAAATTATATAATATGAGCATATATATAGAGGTACCCTAAAAGGATCGACATTTACACCTATCGTAAAATCTTCGTATATTGTTTTAGGTTTATATAGAGATATCGTTTCTGCGTCCCCTCTAATAAACCATATAGTAAAAGCTCCACCGTATCCATATTCTTGAGTCAAATTTGATGGAATGCGTATAACAATCGCCTATAATTCTATTAATCGTAAAACTTCGCGGGCAACGACTCGACGCTAAACATTCGGCAATATTAATCTACTCATAAACATCAATTCCAGTCTGCGTTGCGTAATAAACTACAATATACGCGCCATCCCTCAGTCCCTTGGGATGACAAATAGAAACTGCAAGAAATGACGAAACGGGGTTAATCAAGTCGAAACAACGAATATTATACGCTCCCTCTTATATGCACATGGGTCAACGATCTGCGACAAAGGGCGAGCGGAACGAAAGTACGCGACACTCTATAACTAAACCGGGGGGGGGGGGGGGGGGGGGCGCGATAGTGGCGGCAGAGATCGAGGCGCCCTTATCACGGCAAAAATCCCCACGCACGAGAGAGAGAACGTCTTCCCTCGGTATTGGCCTTCGCCTCGCGCGCGTAGGGCTGCGGTGACCTACTTTACACGCGCGCCCATACACACACACACACACACACACACATACACACACACATACGGATATTTTATTGCGGGAGGACGGCTAATTTCGAGCCCTGCCAGAGATGATTTCGAAATCGCTTTTTCGCGAGTCTGGAAAAAGTATATAAGGCGAGATCATCAATTACCATCGATCATGGTTTTCACGTCCGCGGTGGGACGGGAAATATGTATCGTTGCTCTTTGCTTTTAACTTGCCCCCCGAGTTTTCTTTGGTTATACATGTGTACGTGTGTATACTTGGAGCATAGTTTTCATTCTACGTCGAAGAGTTCGATAAACTAAAGGGGAAAAGTCAGGAGGCAGTCGCTCCTCGACTTTCTTTTTTCGTCAACTATATTCACACACGCGCGTGTCAAAGTGGTGGGAAAGTTTTTGTTGTTTCGCGCATTGTACACCCGCGCGCCTTTCATTTCCAGCGAAAGTTTTGAAGTTTTGTATTTTTATGCGCGCTTAAGTGCGCAACTGGATAAAGAAACTTTCGTGCAGTTTGATGGAATTTATATGATGGCGAAACATTTTACTTCTTTAAAAATATAGCGTATATTTTATTTAAACGTTAGCCCAGATAGATGAAAGGGCGCGCGGTATTTAATTTGCATAATTAACAGGTTGAAGAGTGTCCAAAGTATACATTCCAGTATTAGATGGAGGTTACTTGTCTACCGAGGTAGGCTTAAGTAGATGCAGGCCGAGTATGGTCAGACAGTATCGTGCTATAGGATCGCGCATGAGCCGTCACGAGGGTATTTGCCAAGGGCGGCAAAATGTATATACAGCGTGGATCGTGTTCTGTAAACTTTTTACTTTTTTTTTCATCGCGGGTTATTTTTAAATTAGTATACATGTGATGCGATCTTTTTTAATAATAAATAAATGTAAATGCATTTAGTCAATCATCATCAATTAATTAACCTGTTGCGCATTGATATATAAGCAATTAAAAACGTATGTTTAATTGCTGTTGATTATTTAGTAAATCATTACTTGTGTTTTTTTCTTTATTTATTTGTAATGACGAAGATATAGATCGAACAATAATTTAAGGTAAAATATATATATTGTAGAATTATACAAAATGTAACTTACTCGAACGCAAGTAGACGGCATAAAACTTGAAAAAATCATATTCGCAGTCCTCAACATAAAACGTTAAAAGATTATATCTTAATTTTACACACTAAAATTAACAGAACCAAAACTCGAATCTCATTAATCACCTACACACCGTCTCTCTCTAAATTCCCTATTACCAACTCCCAAATCCGCTACCACACCGCAACCTAAACATATAAACATCACCTCTCCCACACCGACACACACATACACCTTAATATCAATAGCCCCCTTCGCGTCCGTATACCTGCCCCCCTATAATTTTGTTCATTAGCCCGGGACACGCGCAGTTTGACGCGCGGTCTGGGGCGCAGATGTGCGCCGGGGCTCCGGGGGCTTATGAAAAGCGTCCTTTTAAGCCGGGCTATCAGTCTTCCCAGCAGCAGCAGCGGAGTCGATCTTTCGCCCTCTCTCCCACCGGCGACCGCTAATTGGCAATCCTGCTTATTGGCGCGGGCGTCCGGGCGCCGCGCGATAATGCGCCCTTTGTGCGAGAGAGAGAGGGGAGGACAGCTGGTCGCATTATGCGCACCGGCTACCTCTCGGTACGGTGTTATATTGCGCGCGTGTACGGCAGAGTGGGAAGCCCTGAAGGGAATGTGTGCAGCAGTGAGGGCTCTTGATTTTGGGATTATGGATTTCGCGATGCGCACTTGCGAGGGAGGGAGTGGAGGGGGTAATGTGGGCTGATCGTGTCAGCGATATATAGCGCTTGTTGAGAGCGCGCGCGAACTGATGAATCGCGTGGAGAGCGAGCCTTTTGGAGATTGATGGCACTTTACGGTGGTGAGGTGTTGTATACGTTTTTTATGTGTAACAGAAATTTTGTGGCGATGATGCGAGTTAATCTTTATTGCTGACAAGTTCGGTGATCGGCGCGTTTTGAATTGCAAAAATATAGAGAGGAGTCGTCGACGCATTTCGGTCGCGTGCATAATTGCGCGCCGCGGTTCATCATGACGTTTCCGAAGATAATCCTGTTACCGCGCGAGCGTCCGCGTGTCGAACGGATGCAAATGAATGTATGCAAAAATTATGTCATTTTCGAATTAGTGACAGTCGCCAGCCGTGGCGCGCGAGCTAAAACGCGAGAAACGCTGTATATCGGCGTTTCCCGTCACTCGTCACTGTACCACCCCGCGTAATTTGAATAGACGGCTACAGCGCGTCGACGTCTGTGTCATTTCTTGCGCTTGTGATTTTATTATTCAAATTTTTAGTTTTAGAGTGGATTCTGATGTAGAAGTTTTATTCGGTCTAAAATTAATGCCAATTTTCAGGCATATATTTGTATAGTTTTGTTTGTGAATTTCTCGATATTCGGAATAATGAAATCGGAATGGAATTATATGATATACTTCAAACAACGTCGGCACGCATAGCGTGTATTAGATTATTATTACAATACACAATTCCCAGTGAAATTTTCAACGAAAGAACGACTGTAACGCACTAATGCCACGGGGTTGCGTATTAAATTGAACGTAATTAATGAGTGGATAATCTGCGCATGGTAACCAACCTAAGCATATGCGTGATTAACAGAAATTAATAATGATAATGGAATTTATTACACAATACTGAGTGCTATCGAGTTCATTTAAATTTGTAATTTTTCCCATGTTGGCAATTATTAACGCATTTATTACAATAGAGTCGTTATATCAGATGATAATTATTGCGAAAATATTTTCCAACGAACAAAGAGCTCGATTGTTGGGTTATTACCAATGACAGTGGCAAATAACGTTTCCCGTATATATCATACCCTTTTTTTTAATCCCGGTGAAAAACACGTTTCATTCAACAAAACGACAAAAAGTCATAACCGTTGCTCGTCACCTAATCCACTAAATATTTCCGATAGCAGACGCGCTCGAGTTTGCGATTGATTATTCTCATTTTCTATTCTCTCATCGACTGCTGTCCCTGTCTCTCTTTTTGTCTCTCAAATATGTTCTCTCTCTTTTCCGGCGTTGATTATCCCTCGAGAGCTGCGTTTAATTTTCTATATCATTTCGTGCTTGTTTCTTTTTCTTGCTTCCACATATCCTCACATACAGAAGAAACCGCCACTCACGCGACGACTTCCGCAATATTCCGGCCGCCCACTCGCCTTTTCTTTTATTCTTCCGGCAAACAAAAGTCCGCTCACCGCCCCCGAACTTCGGTAAAAATGTATATTCACACTTCCCTTATCCATTATGCTAAATAATTCTCACTCCTTATAACACTCTATACGTCGAAAAGTATATGTTATATATACGACATCGCGACAAAGCCTTTCCCGATAACCGTGCGCGTCTCTTCTAAAGAGACGAGCTCTATATATATGTATATACACGTACACACTAATCTCCAATTGGCAAGTATTGATTCCTCCGCAGAATCCCTTTTCGAGTTCGCGTTGGAGAGATAAGCCTTTCCGCGCGCGACTCTGCGAGGCGCAAAATTGAACAAATGCTAATACCGCGAGACACAAGAGCAGCTGCACATTCCCGCGTATAACTGCGACTTGGTGACAGGCTGTACAGCAGAGCTGTACGTACATACATACATACATACATACAGATGTGTCTCTGTCTCACTACCCCCGGCTATAATTGCTTCGCGCATTTGCGCGGCGAACTTACGGCCGGGTCTCTCGGCAAATTAGCCCCGTGTGCTGAACTCGTACGTATGCATATGTATGCACGCGTGTATCTCTATAATCACCTCCTTCTCTCTTCATTCGAACTTGCACAATCTTCGATGCGCGGTTTCGACATCGCCTCGGGGCTTATCTCGCGTCGCGCTCTCAAGTCGATACCGCGCGCTCTCTCTAACCCCTTGGACTTTGCAATTTCCGAAACGGCGGTGCTTGGATTAACCCTCGCCATTTCCCTTTTCACGCGCGCGCACGTGTGTGTGTATACATGTATAGATTGTACGTTCTCGCACACCTCGCGTACACGTATAGAGAGATAAAGTTTCCGGGTACAAATTAAAGCTTTTATGTGTATATATATGCAACGCAGCGCTAGACGCTAATCCATTGTGCGCGTTATATATATATATATATATATATATATATATGCGAGGGGAGAGGGAGATTTAAAAGAGCGGCGCCGGCGCTGTGCGAGGGAGCACCTGAAGCGCAATTTCCGTTGCGGCCCGCCGCCGCCGCCGCTGGCAGCGCAGCTCTATATTCGTCGCTCGTTGGTCCAGGTGCTGCAGCTGCGCACCGCCCACCCCCTGCGTGCCGCTGTCGATCGATGTGTGGACGGGCCGTTAAAGGACAATGAAGCCATTTTCTCCTCTCTCCCTTTCTCGTGCAAGCGAGCGAGCGAGCGAGCAAGGGTAGCGTTTTTAGAGGCACGGATTCGCTTTCTCGGGCAGAGGCTGATCGTTAGTTGTCTTTTTTTTGGGGGGGGGGAGAAGGAGTTTTTGGTGGTTGTTGGAAGGGGGAGCTGGTGTTGCTGGCATAGGTTTGATGGGGTGGAACGGCTGCGATGAGGTTTTTCGTGAAGATATAGAAGAATGGGAAATATGTATAGAATGATGAAAATTGTATAAAAGTTTATTTTTTAATATATAACTAGAATAGTTTTTAATTTGTTTATAGTTTCTATGAGCAAACATCAATTTGCCAAGATGTGGATTCATAAATTAACACTAAAGTCATTCGAAACAAATATAATCGAATAAATTTATAAAGGCAGCATTTCACGTTGCATCACTTGTTATTCAAGGCAAGGAGTTTCGAATAATTTTTTTGTTTTTCATTACGTGCTTATATACCAGACCTGTCTCAGTAGCTTAAAAGATCGCTTGTTATGTACTTAGATATACATGTACATACTTAATTCACGAGTTGACCCTCATATCCGGTTTATGTAATAATACCCTTTATCGTAGCCGTTTTCGTGTGTACACTATATAAGAATATAGCTCTAACATAAGAAACAACGTTACTTTCATTCATCTCAGAATCAGGCATTAACTTTTTTTACGATCTACTTATCGTTCATTTGGAATAGTTTTAACTACGATAACAGAAAAAAGTTAAAAGTAGAGCTCCAGAAAAAGATTCTCACACACACACACACACACACACACACACACACACCCACACACACACACACACAGACACACACACACACATCAGATCCACGTCAGCGCTGCAGTCATCGGAAGTTTCACTCTTCCTCCGCTCTCCTATTATCCGCCTCTAAGTAGTTGCAGCTCGCTGCCTTATATACGTCTATCTCTCTTCCCCCGCGGGAAGTATTTAAAATGTCTCGCTTTCAGGCGACGGCGCGCACGTACGCGGGACGATTTCACTGCTCGGGTATTATTCGCCGCAACGAAACGGCCATCATATATTTATTCTCATAATACGCGCGCAATCTCGGTAAGATTCCACCGCCGAGACTCTCTCTTCCATTCAACGTACGTTTCTTCTCTCACGTCCCTGCATCCGCGTCTCCTACAGTATACGTGACGCGCTGCTCTTGTTGTTCGTGCGAGGTCGCGTATTTTCGCGTGGAGAGCTTTCGGATAGAAAAAGGGAGAGAGTATCGGTGATGGCCGATGGTGTTTTTTCTCTTTTATAGTTCAGCTGGCGCTGAACGTGTTGCTGGGTAACGATGATTCTTCCTTCTTTTTTCATCGAAATTGGTGATTTATCTCTCTCTCCGCGAGTCCCTCTGCCGCCGAGCTTTTACGCTCTTCCGTGCCATTATGGGATGGCGCGCGGTCATTGAAAATCGACAGTCGTTAGATTGGCTCGATCTTGGATGTGTATATGGTGCACGCGGAGATGGAATGGCTGTAGGTGTAATTTTTATCTCGCGATTGGATATTATCGGAGCTCGTTCTATAGTGTTTAACTTTTTTGGAAAGATTTTCTGGGTTAATAATACTACATTGATGAATCTTATAGATAATGGAGTAAATAGAAGTTTATAATGAATCGACGCCAATGAAACAATAAAAAGTACGGTTATTCAATAATCCATATAATTAGCTGTCACCGATTTGATTCTTATATTAGAAGAGTTTTAAACGATGAAAATCACTTAAAACTTTTTAGTTGAGAGGAAATGAAGAATTGATCCATTAGTTTTCAGCGCTAAATTCAACCACCGCGGATAATCAAGTTTATATTACATTCAATTTAACTTGCCGTCAATAGAACTCTTCATCTCAATTTATTCACTGAAAATATGCTTTCGTACAATGTTTCAAACGAAGTTTGCTTTCTGTATTTGCAAAAGAACCATGAATGATGTAAAAAAAAAGTTGGGGCCAATGACGAATAACTTTACCCTATAAGGTCGCGATAAAGCTAGGAAAAATTTCCAAAGGCATATAATGTGACGTACCCGAGATGTGAAGACGATATTTCAATATGCTTGCTATTTAGATTTCATTAAGATAAATCCTACCGTCAAAAAAAAGTAGATAAATTTCCGCCGAAACTAGAATACCAGATTTTCCATACAAAAAGAAAAAAGAATTACAGACTTCCTTATTCTCTAAAAATGAATATGTGAAAAGTTGTTCACTGGTGCGAATAAGTGAAAAAATTGACTAATTCTTTAGTGAATATTCACTTATTGCGCTGTGAAAATTTTATTCCACTATTTCAATAAGTGAATATTCATTAAAGAATAAGATTTTTAGAAAGTATGTAAATATCCTGACGTCACACAGCACTATCCCAAAGTACATATTATATCATTACCCACAATCTATTAACTATAAATAAAAAATAAAACCTATCAAATAACGGAACCAATCCGACATGACCCTCGCTCTCATCCCTCCCCCCGGCTATAGCATTACACAACATAAAACCGTATAATTCCGTTGTTTGCGAGAAGAAAACAAGAGTGAGAAAGAGAACAAGAAAGCAGGCACTTCTGGCCACGGCGCGTCGTCTTCTTTAATTAAATTCAATTAGGGAAAGCAATATCATGTTTCTTCCGATTGCCCGGGCGCTCGGCGCGCGCGCACACTTCAGCCTTTAATTACGACGAAATAAAAACGTATTGATTCGGGCCGTCGTCGTCGCGGCGTCGTCGTCGGCGTCGTCGTCGGTCCTCGACTATGCTAGCGCTTACTCGCTTCGCCTGGGATCAATGAACCGTCAATGGCTTCGTGCTATGTGTATGGCGAGGGTGAGAGAGAGGGCGAAGGAAAAGCATCGTCCTCTTACTCCTCCTTCTCCTCCCCCGCGGAGAATAGTGGGGATGTAGTCGCTATATACATATATACACGATTTCGGTTGTCAGGCTCACGCTTTTATAATTCATCCCCTCGCGGCGCGCATTCATCATCCGCCACTTCGCCGCGTGGCGGGGGAGTGGCGGATGATGAACGCACACAAACACGGACGGTCGGGGCAAAGTTCGCTTCGACCTCCCGCCCCTTTTTCCTCCCGTTCTCTTCTGTTCTAATAGCTGGAAAATGACGTTTTTACGTCCGTGGAACTTATCCTGCTTGTACGAGCTGTGCAACTATATGTTCAATCCCTATTCCATTTTTCCTTTTATATATACGTGTGTGTGTCTCTGCTTTCATATCTGTTCTCTCTTCGGGTTTGTCTCTTCCTCAAATCTCGCTTCTGGCTGTCCTCTATCTTTATCTATTGCTCTTTAGGGCTATCTCGGTCGCTTGCCCGGCCTCTCAAACAGAGGCGCGAGCTATTCAGATCGATACTGCGGCAAAATCCATTTTCATTTTCTGCTTTGCGGACCCTTCTTCTTTCGCCCACTCAATAAACACGACAACCTTCACTTTTCCTTCCTTTATTTTTGTTTATTACATTAGATATGTCTAATTTCGTCTGAAGTTTGGTTACCCCTGATGTTACGTTTAATGCAATAATACTATAGCGAGTTCATATATTCGCAATTTCTGATAATTTTTTCTAACTTGAATTACGGGGATCGCTAAATTTGCTTTAATTTTAACGGCCTTTGTTAAATAGCGCTGCCCGAGGTTATTGGCTCCGTGAGGTTTTTAATGTTTCTTAATTCTATTGAAGGAAAACAAGCCTTTTGGAAAACACGGTGGATGATTCTAATTAACATTGTTTTATCAGTTAATCTATAAAGTCAAAATGCAATGTGCATATTACGATCCCGTAGAGGTTTTAAAGATATAGTTAGTAAATAGACTTCATCGAGAAATAATAAACGTAAGCAAAGCTGGAAAATGAAAAGACAGGTTGTCGGTAATTTTATTATGATTTTGAGAAATAATTTTCCGCAGACTTCACAACTTTTATATCTTATTTTTTTCATTTCCAGTTGGCTTTTAGCACTTCATTTTTCTCCTTTTTTTACAAGTTTAATAAATTTCAACTTGAGAACGTTTCATATCGTAAAAAATAAAAGACTCAGAGTTCCATTTAAATTAAACCAATAAAGAGCACTCTGGTCAGCAGCGGAGCGAAAGAAAAAGTTTTATTGAAAGTAGACATTTTATGAAATGATTTTATCACTATTATAGCTGTTAACATTTTCGCCTACATATTGTAAAATATTAATGTTCATCGTAAAATAATACCTGTGAAAGATTTTTAATTATCCTTATTTTAAGGAGACATAAATAAATGTTAATATTATACGACGTACATTTTCAATTCTAGACATTTAAAAATGAAGTATAATAATTATGATACCTCAAAATTTTTTACGATCATATAAGATAATTGGTCGCAACATCTGCGTTGCATCCGTAATATAATTTCAAAATGTTAAATGCATTTTAAGTAAAATTATATTTTTCAAAATAATTCTTTTAAAAAAGAAAATATTCGAAATATTTATGAAACATTTGAAAATTATAAAATTTTCAAATATTGAATTTTATATTATAACAATATTTATTTACACATAACTTAAATTATTACAACAAAAATTTATATTTTAACGGATTTCAAAATTAAAAATATTCGAGATATTTGGGGAAAAATGTTATTGCATATAAATATGCAAAAGTTTTAATTAAAATACACAAAAATAAAGTATGGTGGAAATGTAGTATATAATATAGTTGCGTACTACATCTATATATAGTACGCAAAACACCATTGAATGGAAAATTTCTTTTTTATTTTATTAGTATTATTGTACTTTTTTCCTTCCTGGCGACGCTTTGGCCGTTAGTATCATTTTTTTATGTATTTATGCACATGCGTACATGTGTTTGCATATGCCTGTATATCGTTGTGCTTACGCTTATTCGTATGAGTAAAAATGTGGAAAAACGTGAAGCGGCTGAGAAAAAAATCTTATTATTGTGCGAGAATCAAATAATGTAAGTTATTTTTCAAATTGATCATTATCTATGCAACGTGTTTATATTACATTAATATAACTTTATCTATATAGTATCACACTACTTTTAAATTAATTTCCGTAGAAAAACATTAGTTAAATATTGGTTAATACAACGGCGAAACTTAACAATTTCGAAGTATAGACACTTTATATAAATGTAGTTACTTGAAACGAGATTATCTTTGTATATCGCTTTACCAGATTATACAAGATTAGCTTCACGAATTTCACATTTCCCAACTTCTACAAAGTTTTAATGCATGAAGGGTACAGTTTCGCGCAGCAATAAAAAGAAGACTTTCAAATGTATAAATATTCATTAAAATTAAAATTATTCTTAAAATTGATATTTTGAAAAAGTAAAAGAAAATTAAAAATAGATTTAAAAAAAAAATTCTCTTTAATTATTAATGACTCAAAAAATAATTCTATATTTCTTATATAAGTTCTTCTATATAATATAAGTTTGTGTATTCATCGACAGATATATTAAAAAAAACAATATACTAAAAGAACCACTTTTATTAATTTATCATCACCTTATAAACCCCGGCACTTAATTCCACACTATAGAAGCACACAATTCAACACACAAAACGAACAAAAATGCGTCCATCATCATTGCCGAGACTACAAGTGACTACGCAGCTTCCAATGCCTACATATGACTAATTTGATTTCTGTCGGTCCGCGCTTATCCAAACGCTCCCATAGATATACCCACTCACGCACTCGGCCGCGCCACATCGATATATACACCGCAAAGAGCGTGCCCTGCATATATGAGTTACGGCCTACCACTGCACTACTCCTCTCTTACGCCGCACCACACACACCAAAACATAAATCATCGCTCGCGCGCGCACGCACTAATCCACGAATTCGGAAAAAGCACGGACCTCGAACGAGAGAGAAATTTATGTTCATACGCGCGAATCAGAAGATGCTAGAATGTATACATTGAAGGAATAAACCGCGTCAAAAGGAAGATTTTTATGGTGACGCCTCGAGCGTGCGAGCAATAAAAGATCAATGAGGCCAATGCAAAAATACGCGAGGGGCAGCTGCCGCGAGAGGAATATCACCGAAGAGAGAGCTTGCGCCCTGGAAAAGATTACGAGATTTCGCGCGTCCCAGAGACGCGGATATATCGCGAGAGGGAGAGGGAGAGAAGAGGACTTGATGGGTGGGATTAATATTTTAGGAAGTTTTAAACGGAAACGTGGATTCGATGGGGAAACTTTGAATATTGTGGGAAAGCTCGTCGGTATAATGTATTGTTTGTCTGCGGTTTCGTTTCTTGGTAATTATTCGGAACGAAGAGTTTGCGCAAAATATTGATGTAATGGTGCGGCTGTAAATTATTTATATATACACGGAGAGAAATTCCCTAGTTAAAATTACTAGAGTCTATTGTAATCTTGTCACAGTTTTCTCAAAGTGGACTTTTTACGAGATTTTTAACAAATTTTACAATGTACTATTGTAATTTTTATGAGTACTATTGTAATTTTTATGATTCACATACAAAAATTTGATAGATTTTTATAAAAATTACAATAGTACTTTGTAAAAAGTCCACTTTGGGCAGTCTGTGAGAAGATAGACTCTTATAA
Source organism: Torymus aiolomorphi (assembly GCA_036365515.1). NCBI lineage: Eukaryota > Metazoa > Arthropoda > Insecta > Hymenoptera > Torymidae > Torymus > Torymus aiolomorphi. The sequence continues at coordinate 237,316,545 of CM070873.1, read as the reverse complement.
TTTTAACTAGGGAATTTCTCTCTGTGTACTTTTATTTCCGAGATTTGATCTTATTCTCGACAAAAAGTGTCTTAATCTTTAATTTAAAAAAAAAAAAGGTCAGATTTAATACAAAATTTCGATGAAATATCCATGCGCGTACTAGAATCGAAGTATTTGTTAACGATTTGTTAACTTTACGATTTAAGATCACAAGACCTCAAGTTAAGACGTCAGTTTTTAGAACGGATTTCGAAGGACACGTAAGGACTGATCTTGCATTGTAGCTAATACATATCCATCTATTTTATTCCGACACAAAGTCGCTAAAAATAGCCATAATACTCCAGAAAGCACGGGACTTTTCGAAATATTGAAAAAGTATTTAGTAGCCGAACGACAGCGAGACAAAAGATGGCAGTACCACCCGTATGAAAAATACTCGGAGGGGATGTAAAATGATGTCGGATCAAATATTCAGCGAATTCAAATGCACGTTAAAACGTAATAAGCGCTCCAGATTATTTAACCTAAATGTTATGCGTTTATTATAATTAAATTTCCGCATCATTTAAGGATTCAATTTATTTTATTAATAACTCAACGTGCGATGTACACGTGAATTAATTAAACGCTAATTAATCATTTTTTCGCCGTCACGCGTGAAAAAGCTCATTATCCTTGATATTTTGCATACAATACATCTCTTCACACACACACACCAACGTGAAATACACAAAAGTATAATTAAGAAACGACAAAAAAAAGGAGAAGAAGAACCGCGCTCATCTCGAGGCACAATGAAAGACGAAGAAACGATTATTACGCGGGGAAAAAGTTAATCTCACCTCGCAATTTCAATTCGCAATGCAGTCTGTGTCGGTTGGAGAAAAAAAAAGCGAGGAGGGAGCGAAAAGACACAGTAGAACGAATAATGGCCTCGCCGTTGGGAGGGGGAGAGACTAACACTACTACCGCCTGCTGGGGGATGGTTGTATCCACGTCGGAGGGAGGCTGGCAGAGAGCAGAGAGAGAGAGAGAGCGTCCGTAAGACGTCGAGTGCCGTAAGGTCAGCTAGCGCGCGCCCCTCTTTTTTCCGAGCGCTTCAAAGCGGCCTCGACGCTCTCTCGAGCGTAATACTGCGTCGATATATCCATGCGCGCGCGGCCGCGGTTTAAAGCTGCAGCCCTGAGATGCGAGCATTTTTCCGAGCGTATAAAGAAGAGGGCGAGTGCGCTCTTTCGCGTCGTTGATGATGCGAAAAGTCAGGAGCTGAGGGGTGGTGAGGTATAGGGCGAGTGGTGAAGTGATGGTTCAGTGTGGCTATGGTGAATTGAAATAATTAGTGTGGAGGAGAAAGAATGAAATGAACTTATTAGAATACGAAATGTTTATGGTTAGATGTATGGAATGGTTGCAGAGTTAAGTTTTAAAACTGATTTTGGTGTTAGTGCAACTTTTTAAAGAAATACTGTTGCAGTATAAAATGGTATTTTATTTTTCATATGTTGAAAACGACCAGAACAAAGCAAATGATATCTCTATGACAAAGAATATATCCACTGTGGCTGAAATGTTGGAAAAGTCTTTGAATTCCAGAATATGTAAATATTGCTAAATCTTATGTAACTTATCAGAAATGTAGCGTCCCCCTTAAATAGTATTGACAACAACATGAAATTTCGTTTTTATATTTAAATTAAGAAAGCAAACGAAATAATCGATTTTGTCTTCATGCATTTATAAATATCATTATGTTAATCAGAAGAAAGAAGTAAAAGGAGTTAGCTTCTGGAACGTATTTTTCTTTTGAACAACACAAACAATCTTACGTATAAGTTTATGACATTTCATCTATATATATATACATTCACGAAAAGTTTCGTACTCGAAAGAAACATCAAGCGAGGAGAAAACTCAAAATACTTCCCGACGAAAAGAAATATTTCCTCGCATTTCTCAAGCTCTCGCGCGTCCCGAAAAAAATTCCAATGTGATAAATGCAGATGCGAGAGAAATCATTTTCGCACTTATCCGGAAGTGGCTGGGGACTCGTTTTCCTCGTCCTCTTTTTTCTTTTCTATCGAAGCGGGAAACCCTCGAAAGAAAAGGAGAAAAAATATACAGGGCGAACGAGGGGGAGGAAAAAACAGCATCAAAAATGGGCTGTCCTCCAGCTGCCGCGAAGTCGATCGAGCAAAAAGACAAGGAGGGCGGAGGAGAGAGGAAGCGAGGCGATTTATTTTTTTACGACGCTTCCATCGTAAACCTCGAAATAATTCGAGGATCAAACGATTTCGCTTATTGGCCGGAATCCGTCGATGTGCGAGCGAGTTTTTTTCGTGTGTGCGTGAGATGGTGAAAGAGAGTGAAGTTTGTGACATTTTTTTTTCCGCGAGAGGATGCAAACGCGACTGGTAAATAATTCATGATGCTGGTGCAGCGTGATCGTATAGACAGCCGGAGCTTTTTCAGGCCCGACCGTTTTTTGTATGCAACTCTTTTCCCGTAAATTCTGCAATATTGCGGTTTGAAAAAATACACTTCAGAGTATATTTTAATTTATGCAAAGCATAAGCGTAATATATTAAAACTTTTAGGAAAAATATTCCTGAGAAGGATTTTGTGAAAAAATACATAAAATTCTTCTTGTAAACTGCTGTGAAGAAAAACTCGAGGCATTTACAATGTTATTTTGTTATTATTTATCGCAAATTAAAACATTCTTCAATTATTTGAAAGTTAGACGAATGCAAATGAAAGGATAAAATTAAAATGCAAAATAGCGAATCTGGAATGAAATTTAAACCCTGAAGGGTTAAAATGGTAATTTAAACTTGCAATTTCCATTATACAAAGGATGAAACGTTAAGCTTTGACCTCTCTCATACTTTTACCCTTTACTGCGCCTTTTTCTCGTTCGGCGAATAATTTTGGAATTACGATAGCTTATGCGGACTGGAGTAACTCCGCATGCTGAATATCAAATTCATACTGTTGAAAACACTTGTTTATTCCGAAGTTTTTCTTAGAAAAGCAGCGTGAGAAAACGTGAAAAAAAATCCGAGTCGCAGCGTGAGAAGATGGTGCAGGGATTCAAGATGTTTGAGAAAAGAATATATTTAAGTTATTTTTAGATGGCAGAAAATTCTTAGAAGTAATTCTATAATAAGAACTGGAAAGTTTTATGCTAAAAAGTAAAGCAGGTATATAGTGGTGTAATCGTTTGCTTAGAATTAACGTTTTCAGAGTATCCTCATCGGTATACTTAAATCATGTGCAATTTATACAACCATTACTATATGTATATATCCTTACATATCACTAAAAATTTCATTTAAGAAATCAGTAACACCCCTCGTGGAAATCTAAAACATTTTATAACTAATAACTGACCATTTATATTAGAAACTTGCTATAAAATAGGAATTTCTCTTGTCCAGTTTCTAGCTCCCGATGAAACACTTTTTCTCCTATTATTTGGCCATTTAATATATTGAAAAATAGAATGAGTTCTTCGAAAACAAACACAAGCTTGTTCTTGAGTATTTTAAAGGTATTAAACCTGATTAGTTTCTTTAGTCTCGAAATAGCAAGCAGAAGGCTTGCTGTTATGACAAGGAGTGAGAGAGATAGAATCAGATGGACAAATAAAAGTTTTGCTGAATTATTCATAGAAGGAGTACAACAAATGATTTATTAGTTAATGTTATTTATTTATATTTTGATAAGCCATCCAATGCACTTCAATGCTCTTTTATCAAAGATAAAATTAGTAAGTAAATAAAATACGAATATTTTGTTATTACGTCAAATTAAGAAATAGGCAAATAATGGTCAAAAAATCGTTTCATCATAGCGATTAATTAGCCAGTTTTACCAGCTATTTTCTAACTTCCTAGCCATTTCGTATAGATGAATTTCTACCAGGGGCAGTTCAAAAGATTATGTAGAAGAACAAGTCAACATCTAATTTAGGAGTACATGTGCGTATTATTCACATAACATTCGCTATCAAAACAACAATACCAACATTAATTAAGCAATCCAACTCCAACCACCAATTACTCCATCACTCGCCCACCACGAGACCCGTTACTCCAATCATCCTCGACATTCCATCAAAACGCATATACTCCTATACAAAAAGAAAAACCAATTCCGCAAGCCTCGCACACAGCAACTATACCACTCACGTCACGCGCAGAACCCCCCCCCCCCCTCTCTCTCTCTCTCTGGGTTGTTTTTCTATTTATCGCTCACCCACTCGCGGCGCGTATAAGTATAGAAAGGATTTACGAGCGGAGTAACAGCTACACTAGACCGAGCGTATGCGCCGAGCGTGATGGCGCGGTGCTTTGCATGCGACCGCAGCTGCGACGACCACCCCCGGAGGGCCAGAAACCGAGAGCTCATACGTCAATGCCGTCAGCGGCAAACTTACCGCCCAACGTGCCAATTCCCACGCTGCCGCGGCACGACGCCTCGCTGCGTCTTTGGTCATTCGGCCTAATAACGCGAGAGTGAGAGATAGGTGTGGGTTAGATATATGGAGTATATAGAGTGAGGGATGATACGGCGAGAGGTATGGCTCGATGCGGAGAGCGTGCAAGTGTGATGATGGTAATCTGCCTTTGGTGGGTGGCGGAGAGTTAAGGGCTGATAGAGCCTGGATTTGAGATGTGCATCGCGCAAGCGGCTTTAGGTAATTGAGAGGTGATGCGGTGGTTAAGGGAATATTAAGGGATTGAAATGTGGGTGTGTTGGTTTTAAACGGTTTGTAATTTTTATGATTGAGTTGAGCTTCTTGTACAATTTTTTTCATGGAGTAGGTAGTTAATTATTAAAGCGTATAGATTCGAACTACTTTGATCATACTTCGCATTCCTTGCTTTCGAAGTTTTTCCTTTCATATATACGGGAGTAGTCCGTTACCCTTGGGAAACGGATTTTTAATCAGATTTTGTATGGCGACTCTTTGTATATAGCACGAAGATCAGTTCCTGCTTTGACGTATCTTTTTCACGGGGGATATGAATTTCCTTGACTTTACATCTGTCTAATTAAGATATTACAAAAAATGTCGAATAGAATATAGCTCAATTTAATTTCATTCAACTTATAAAGTAGATACAGTTTTAAGGGGATATCGGAGCCATTATACCTATGTCGTATTTTTCGTTATTTTCATTCATTTTTCAGTTTTACTTAACGATTATCATTATGTTTTATAAGAAATAATATAGATAAGAGGGGATGAGAAAGATAATTCCTGAAAATTTTTAAAAAGATACGAGAATAATAGGAAAATGCAGGGAAGTATATGTAATTAAATATTAGCTTAACATATACTTAGGTATTTTTTATTAAAACATCGTTCCGCGTTCATTTTCATTTTCATTTCTCACGCATTTTTTAAAAATAGTCCAGCAATTTCGTGAAGCAAAAATGTTTCACAGAATTTTTCTTTACAATTTTTCTGCATAAACATCATGCCAATACAACTAATGGTATATACATTGTTCTCTAATTAAAAGCTCTCAATTACACACCGCCCATCGTAAACTATTTTAAAACGTCGAAAACACGCTGAAACTAGAACTTCGAGCGTAATAAACAAGAAATATTCGACCCATTTGAAAAATGATATAAATATTTCGCCCACGAACTCATATATATGTATACATCCGCGCATTTAAGTATCCTTCTGACGCAAACGCCTGCATTCACATTAACCACGCACACAGACGCACGTGCACGCATATATAACAACCGTTGCGCGCAAATCTGGGCAATACATCACAATTAGCTGACCAGATCCAGCCAATCCGACAATCGTCATCGCGCGCGCGCGGAACCGCGCGGGAGGGAGAGATTTGCAAATGAACCGTCCGGCAACATAAATAATAAGTCATCGATACATTAATAATCGCTCGTGCATTGTCCTCGTCTCCATTTCCGTTACATTTATACATATATCTGCGCGTGCGGAGGGGGAAGCGAGCTGACACGCTTGGCCCTTTCCTACTTGTTGCGGAGGGACAGCGTGCAGCAACCGCGGCGCAGCGGATATCGATTTTCTGCCGACGTCGATTTGAATTTCACAAGAGAGAGAGGGAGGGAGCGAGTCGGCAGATAAAACGCCGTCAAAGCAAACAGCGTGGGGGGGAGATTACGACGAGGCTGTTGAATGATTGACGCGAGGCTGTGCGTTGAAAGCGAGCGCGAGAGCGCGGATTATACGACGTTTCCTTTGCCCGAATCTTATCCCGTCCTACGATCCTTTTGATTAGACGCGATGTTGTGAGGGCCGGATGATCCGTGTGAGAATATTTTGTACGATGGTGAATAGTGCAGTTTGATGGCGGGTTTTGAGTGTTACCTGGTGGATTATTCAATTTGAAGGGAGAAAGGTTCGGGTGAGTGATTAGGTAATGGGAGATGTTGTTGTTTTTGGATGGATAGTGAGTGGGGATGGTGGTTGTAACTTTTTTAAAAAGTTTTAGAGTGCAACTTCTGAAACGTGAGAAGTGATTTAATGCATAAAATTTGATTGTCTTATTAGATTGGATGGTTATTAAAATGGTCAATTAAAATTCGTGTTAAGGTTGTAATGGCCATAAGGTCCCATTCAAAAGTTAGTTTTTCACGTTAAAACTGCGATAAATAATTATGTAAAGCAATTGATGAATTTTTAGTTCTTGAGATCAATGTATTAATGCAATTGGAATATTATAAGCTTTAAAAATCAAAAATCAAAGCGAAATTGTAAACTCGGCATTATTTTTTTTAAATAGTTAAAATGCACTTAATTCAACGTTCACTGAGAAGAATTTATTTATATTTAATAAGAAAATATATTAAAAATGTACAGATAAATATATTAACTATCCACATCGCATATTAACTATTAATATGCGCATCTTTATAGTAACAATATTTCCTTATTTCGCCAAAATCAGTTATTTTAATAGTACCAGTTAACATATATATGAAATATAAATAAATCCTTCTCTCAGTGTAATAACGATTTTTAAACTAACTTTTGAATGGGACCCAACGGCCAATGCAACCTTAATACTATGTTTATGGAAGTAGTTGTAGACCGAGTCTAGTCAGACGTAGTAGTACTTTTTAATTGGCTCTTTTATAACTTTTCCATTTAATAATTTATTAAATTGCTTTACTTTCCAGGTTTTAACGCACTGCAGATTTAATGGATTGCAATTCGAACAAAAAACATTTTAATTTGCTAGATGCTTGAATTTTTATCTTTTTTTTTTTTGCGTAGCTAAAAAGAAATTTTAAACGGTAGGTCACTAAATCACTTTAAATTAGAAAATAAGTTTTATCCTTTCACTTATTTTGATCCGTATTGTTTAGTTTAAACGATAATTTTATTATGTTAACTAATAAGTTTCCCCTTTTGCTTAACTATCAATCGAACAATAAAATATTTTAACACTTACCAAATGTTGAGGAATTTTTCTCGCACCCTTCGTTTGACACTGTCCCTTTTGCGCCGGTACTGCAACCTACGACACGCCTCTGACGAGATAGGCTCCGGAAGCTGCTTGTAGAAACCTACGCAAAAAGAATACGCGAATTAGGATAAATAACTGTAATATCATCAGTTCGGTAAGGCATAAAATGAAACATTTTCAGATTCAACTGATATGATAAAGATTCGCAATTTCATCCTATATGACTTTTTTTCTAACGTAACACTTTGATTTCGGAGTCGTTTCTGTTCCCTTATTACGATCTTTTTCTTCTCTCTTTTTTTTGTCTTAATGGAAAGCTTCTACCCCTCTGTTGCGAGGGTGTCTGTCTGCGCGGCTCTCCCTCCTTTTAAGGAATATATTACGGCGATGGCACGTCCTTTTCATAGAGTCGTAAAAACGTGAAATATCATTTCCTCTCCCTACAGGATATAAATTTCTACCTCAATGGTATAAAAAAATCTCTTTCGTCACGCCACCCATGCATCAATAACGTTATTTCGCGTAATCTCGAATAAGCTCCGAAAGCAACAATTTCAAGCTTTTAATCAAATGTATAACGTAAATGTCACCTAATTTATACGGAGGCTGCGTATAATTTACGTTGAAAGCGTTATCATCTTTCCACCTAATTTCGTAATTTCGTACAAAGCAGATTGGCGTAAAGCGAACGGATGCTGAAAGACACTTCAAAGAAATCCAACGAGGTGAAAAAAGAGAGAAAAAAAAATCGAGCGCTACTCTAATTGAACTCTTCAAATTATACACGCCAATCGCATGGAAATTCGCTTCGCCGCAATATATTCAGCTAATCAGCCATAGCAAATAATAAGAAATCCGTGTCCTTTCGTTTTTCGGATAACGGGGGCGAAAATATCGGAAGATTATCGCGCGCGACATCGTGGGAATTCCGATTATAGACTCTCCCTCTCCTTCTCTCATCAGGATTAAAGATATTTCAATGGGATTCGAAGGCCTCGGGGCTCGCAGCGTCGCGATTGTAGGTGTATATATACGAGGGCCGTCTCTGGAAATTTCACAGTGGAAAGATCTTACGCGCGGGGTACATGTGCACGTAATTTCGCTCTCTGGCTTGGGCGCAAGCTTTCGGGTGGGTATATGAATAGAGTTTGCCTGGCTGCTGCCTCGCGGCGGCTCTTTCGGGGCCAAATATTTATTCAGCGGCGCGTGTGTGCGCGCGCTTGCGTAGATTCTGGCCGCGCGCGATGTTTATCTCGTTCGTATATCCGTCATTCGCGTCATATTTGCGTCGGCTTCGTCTTCGCCTCGCTTATGTACGCGAAAAAGCCGTGACGAAGTAATCGACGTGTAGGTGTATGTATATGCAATTGGTTGTTACTACGCGTGATCGACGCTGAAGTGTACATAAGGAAGCGATATTTCGATGAACGTGTATAGAGTACTTTGAAGTATTTTTTTCATGATTTGGTGTATATATAGGAAGATGGTGAAGGTATTAATACGGGATAATCTGTTATGAAAGGATATAGAGGGAAAATTTAGATTCACGAAGCGTATTATATAAATGCAACGAAGAAAAGAATAAACGAGGTAGTCGTAATAATAATGTCGCGGGAAAAAATAGCTCGGTAGATGCGCGCGAGCAACAAGTGTGTTACAGAAACTTCCGCAGATAATAAATGGTTCTGATCTATTAATAAGGGAGAGAGAGTTTTATTTTTGCGGTATGAGGTAAGAAAGACTCGCTTATCGGTTTATTAGACTTCTTTATATAACTTTTGTTTTGCCGCGCCTCTAAAATTCAATTATCGCGGCGAAACCCGACGTATGCTTTATCGTTTTGCGGGAATCGTTTACTCTCTACTTAGCCCTTATTGACTTTATCGGGAAAGAGAAGCGCTAATTACTTTTTGCTTGGGAATGAGATAATCCTTCGGCAATATAGCGAAAATGAGCTTTGCGCAAGCTGCGTCGTTCTGTTTGCGTAATAATGGATGGATAATTTAAAAAAATATACTTTGTTTTTAATTTCACGTGAAAATACAAGTTGTTTGCAATAACTTCATTAATCCGATGCTTACCTCTAACACCAATATTTATTGAACAATGTGTAATAAGCGGTGTATAAGTATTTTTAAAAATTGGTAAACAATTTTATAAATATTTGAAAAAAAATAAATGAAAAAAGATTAAATCGACGTTTGATCAAATTTTGAATACCCTTATAATTGCTTACACTGAAAGTATTGCCACGATATTTTCAATTTTAAAGGATTAGAGAAACAATAGATTATAACTCGGTATAACATTTTTAAACATTTCCGTTTGTTTCAAATCATTTTCAAAGTGTTTATCCGTACACAATTAAAGTGGTCCTTCCCGGTTTTTCCGAGTGAATTTTAAGATTTATTAATATGATGTTTTCGGATACTGTAATATAAGTAAAGGTATAATTTAAATGAAAGAAACTTCAAGTAACGAATAAAATTTTTTGTAAGAAAATTCAATTTCTCTTAAAGTAAATATACAACCACCTAAACAAAAATTCAATAAAGCACTGGAATCTTTTTCAATTAATATCCTCTTTTAATTTGTAATCTCGATTTTGTTCCTTGTTCAATTTCAGGGGGAGGTGCTAATATAAAAAATAAAAAATTATCAAAACCTGCAAAGCTATGTATAATTGTTTACGAGGATGTGCGTGTTATTAACAAACAAAGGGACGTAACTTTGCAGGTCTTGGTAATTTTTTATTTTTTATATTGGTACCTTCCCCTGAAATTGAACAAGGAACAAAATGAGACCTTACAAATTAAAAACGGATTATAATTTAAAAATATTCCAGTGTTTTATTTAATGTTTGTTTCGGTGGCTGTATTTACTTTAAGAGAAATTGAATTTTGTTACAAAAAATGTTATGCGTTACTTGAAGTTACTTTCATTCAAGTTATACCTTTACTTATATTACAGTATGCGAAAAAATTAATAAATCTTAAAATTCACTCGGAAAAACCGGGAGGGGCCACCTTAAAACCTTTTATCAACATACGTTCCTCTCAACACTCATCACACTCAAAAAAGCATAAATCACACGTGAAAGGTTACCTAGCCAGCTGAGGTGCTCGGTGGTCTCGAGTTTCTTCTTGAACGAGTCGACCTGCTTCTTGAGCTCTCGTAGGGCGCCGCACGGTACCGTCGCAACATCCTCCTGGTGGTGCCGGAGTTCCCGCTCCAGGGCCGCGACCCGCCTCTCCAGGGTGCGCAGGAGGTCCGCCTCGATCATCCCCAAGGAGGTTGGGTGCGCGCCGACTACCTGAGATGGCCAGAACCACGTGGCACAGTTAGTTTAATATGAGTAAAGTATAAGGGTGTTTGTGAGGTGGAAGCTTGGTAAGCAGCAGGAAAGGCGGTAGGTGTATAAGAATTTCAGATTATTATTTGTTCTTAATGTTGGAAATATAATTTAAACAATGTCATATTCGAAAAGATTTATTATACGCTATATAATTGACTTTTTATAGGAACAACAGTGATCGCATGCTCTATTAAATTTAATGCCTTAAATATTTTAAAAGATGTTTAAAAAATTTATTTGGAAATAAATTAAGAGCACGTTCTCAATCTGTATTTATAATAATTAATTTTTTGGTCGTCATTATAAGTGCGTTAATTTTTTTTTATACGTATAATGTTGGAAACCAAGTTCACAAATTTTCAAGTTATTTTCGTATTTAAATCATTCGCCTGTTAAACCTGCACTGCACTTCATTGCTTCTTATCGAATTATTACACTTGTTACATAAAATAATCGAGAGAATTACACGCGAGAAAATAATTACTTTTAATCATGCATGAGGCTCGTTATCGTGAGCAACTAACGTATTGATTAAAACGACAAATTATATGCAAAATTTAGTCCATGTGTATTTTTTTATAAATAAGAAAATTTTTATTTTTTAATGAATACTGTTACCATAAACTTACAAAATTGAAAGTAAAAAGTCTCCGCATATAAAATTCAAACCTAATACCAATAATAATAAAAACTATCAAACTCGCGCCTTATAACTATACCCCGGAATTCTTGTACCTCAAACGCGAACCACTCACCCACTCACCGGCAACCGAGAAATCCAACAACAGCTTGGTAATTGGCGAATCGCGAAAAAATCTCCGGCATCACCCGCGTCGCCTCCAAAACCCAATAATACCGAAAACGAACCGAAACGACACAGGGGAAAAGTCGGTCAAGCATCGGCCTATTAGGCCCTGACTTCCTCCCTCTCTGCACGTTGTATACGTCATTAATATTCGGTTGCCTCGGCACTCGAGGCACTACTCGCATTATAACCCTCGACGGAGCGGCGGCGGCGTCCTGTTACTCGGGCCGCGGTGGGTATGTCTCGAGGATCCTCGAGAGTGAGCGCACGGTAGGTTAAAGAGAGGTAGTAGTCGCGTCGCTCGAGGGTGCGGGCGCAACCGCGCCGACACGGTGATCGGTTTGTGGGAGCGTGGGAGTGACTTGGTGCGCAAGGTGGCTGTGGATTTTCTTTTTTACGGTTGAGAGTGGGTCTTTTTTTTTTTAAAGTGAAGGTGGTGGGAAGTGGACGAGGTTTGGATGGGCTTGTTGATTTTTTCGGGTTATCTCTGGAGAGGTGAGAAGGTGTTAGAGCTTTTAGGGATTCAGATACAGTCGCTTCTGTGATTTTGATTTAATTTCATTTTTTGATTGTATTGGCGACTCTGTTGGTAATGTACTGAAAATAACTTAAAGAAATGTAGATTACTAATGCAATTATTAAAACTATCCTCTCTTAAAAGAATGATGACGGAAATGTGAAGCCAAAATAAAACCTTTGCGATTGGTCAAGTCCGTTTAAAAGGAGCCCGTGATTGGTCAACGGTGATGTTAGCTTTTCGTTTAAGGTCTTAGCTGATTGGTCTAAATAAAACTGACAAAGTTTGGAATTATGAAATATTTAAACTAAAAATATAAGTCATAAATAGTGTTCATGACTTAAAATTTGAGTTTGTATAACAAAGAAGTATTAAAATTTTATCTGTAGTTACCAATGAAGGACTATGAATACTTTTCTCATTACATTTAAATTTCTAATCTCCAAATGTTTGTATTCTAGGAATAAACTAAAATAAATACAATCCAAGTTTCAATAACAAATATTGGATAAATTTGCGGATGTTAAAAACTAAAATAAATTTTTTTATAACTATACAACCGAGGTAAAGGAAGAGCACGCGTAGCGCGCCTGAACTTGCTAGTTAAATGAAAAAACATAGGGAAAATTATAAAGTTGTCAACCGATACGAATACGTAAAGTATCAAAGTCAACTATTAAAATGCGAAAATTTAGTAAATATTTTCAAATTTTCCTTTTTATTCCTTTTCAAACAGCAAAAATAAAAAAAGTACGTAGTTATTTTCCAAGTTTCTCGAAGGACCACTCGAGCTATTTTTGAACATCCTCCTTTGCAGTGACATTTTCATCGAAGGAGAACCCGCCTCGCAGAATAGTTCCCCAAGATATTTTATACGGCAACTTACCCAACCCATTCCCCAGATAAAAATACTGGAAAATTGCGTAATAAGAAGGTCGAGCGAGCAGCTAAGCGAAAAGAATTAGCGTTGAGGATAATAATGAAAATCATTCGGCGAGAGAAAGAAAGAGAGCGAGTAAGTAAATTGGCAAGGAAGAAAAAAAGGGGAAAAAAGGCAGGAGAAGCAAGTGGGAGTAGGAGGTAATGGAGCTTCCTCCCGAGATAATCTAGTCGTTACCTGGAGAACGTACGGGTCGTCGGGCGTGTTCCCCGGCAGATGAGGCGAAATGTTAAGAATTTTGTCCCCTTTGCGAAGCTTCACAATATCCAGAGGTCCCGCCTCTGCTGCGCTTCGGAAGAGTTCTGCAACATACAATTCAACATGCTCCACTTAGAGAAAAATCGTCACGTCAAAATTTTGCTCCCACATCCTGAACAGGGTGGGAGTCGAGATTTTTGTCTCCCCTCTAAATTCCAATAAGTGGAATTCACTCTCAATAAGTGAATATTCACTTATAATAAGTCCAAAGTCGTTTACTTATTCAATATGTGGACGAGTTTGGACTTAGAATAAGTGAATTCCACTTATTCGAATTTAGAGAGGATCGTTACGTGATATGTTAAAAATGTAATAATAATATATTTCATTGTTGAACGCATTGTATGTAATAATATATCGCATTATTCTGTTCTTTGAAAAAATCATTTTCTGCGCACGAAATAACAATACATAAATATACGTATATAAAACGTATCAATTGAAGTTTAAAATAGTCGGTAATGCTACCCATCTTTTTGTAAAAATATTGCTACGATTCTGATTTGCAATAATATTTATAATTCCAAGAACCAGAATAAACTTTAGCTCTTGACATATCTAACCAGCAATTCAGAAGCCACTGTAGTACATATCAAATTTCTCAGGAATCTCCGGCATTACGTGAATTCATAATACACCCATCTCAATATAATCGCATTATCAATCGGCTATTTGAATATAAAATTGCGCACCGAGAGTCCCACCCTCCCACGCTGCAGTTTATTAAAATGTAATATCAAAGTCGCACTGAATAATAATTATCAGAAGCGGGCGAATCACACTAGCGACCGCGCTCGCGTTTTTGCCTATAGCCTCCTCTCTATAAGCTGTGGAGAGCTGGAGGGCAACATTAATGCAAATTGCATAAGCTCCGACGCCCGCGGCAAAATAAAAAGCTCTTACGTCCTCTGGATTACCTATATACACATACATACCGGCGAAAGCTGCGCGCACAGATGTGCTTAACGAGCCGCTGACCCTCATATTCACGCAAGAGAGAAAAATCGCCATTATCTCGCTCTTCATTTTTTTCTCTCTCGGATATTCGCGTCGTATATTTCACACGCGGCGGCGTGTGTTATCTCTCTCTCTCTCTCTCTCTCTCTCTCTCTCTCTCTCTCTCTCTCTCTCTCTCTCTCTCTCTCTCTCTCTCTCTCTCTCTCTCTCTCTCTCTCTCTCGTTTTGTCCTTCCCGCGGCGCGAATCATTTATAAATTTTCGTCGGCCGCCGCGCCGACGCGGTTATATTCTTGCCCATTGTTCGATATACGCGCGAGCAGGTAGACCGCGGACGCTTTAAAATACGATTTCCCTGCGGCGTGCGTGTGCGCGCGCAGCCGAAAGCCGCGAGAATCAGATTAATGCGCGTCGCTGAAATGGCAGTTGCGCCCCTTTTCCTCTCCTATGAATTTTTCATGGAGCTACGGCTGTACCTGCGCGGCGTGTTATAGGTATACTTACTCCGCGTATACTTATACCTCTTCGTTCTCTCGTGGTTTACGGCGGAGGAATTTCTGGCGTCGATAAGTTGAAAAGATCAATTACGGCGAATTTTCTATACGGGATTGTTAAGTACTGTTTAATGAATTCCTAAACTTTGCCTTTACGGCGCTGTAAAACTCCCCTACCGCGCGCGCGTGTTTAAAGCGCGGCGAATTCCAAACCTAAGACATTTTAATAGCCTTTACGAAGATTATTCAGCAGTCGTAACGACAAACTTTTGCAATAAATGAAGGTTTATGTATATGATTCCCGACGTCGCGGCTGCTTAGTTAATTGATGAAGGATAATAACTTTCTTTTTTTGTTGTACTCTTCCGTTTATATGTATACGTTTCCTCGACGTGTGCCACGGAAAAATTAAAGTTTTAACGAGAACAACACATGTGGATTCGGGCAAATTCGCAAGACGCGTTGTATAGGTACGCTCTTGTTCCTCG
Source organism: Torymus aiolomorphi (assembly GCA_036365515.1). NCBI lineage: Eukaryota > Metazoa > Arthropoda > Insecta > Hymenoptera > Torymidae > Torymus > Torymus aiolomorphi. The sequence goes on along the minus strand of CM070873.1, from coordinate 237,301,269 downwards.
AGCAAGCTCGTCAAGATAAAAGAGCCGCGCGTACTATATTGAATGCCTTGCATGGGGGGCGCGAGGAAATATAGTTTATACGCGGCACCTGTCGTATGCGCGTATTGTTTTATTCATCATCCGGCGCTGCAGCGTGTTTATTTATCCCCTCCTCCCCCCTCCATCTCTTTCTATCCACCCACGTGTTCTCTCTCTCTCTCTCTCTCTCTCTCTCTCTCTCTCTCTCTCTCTCTCTCTCTCTCTCTCTCTCTCTCTCTCTCTCTTTTTCACACGGGCGCTTTTAGTTTTTCCATTTCCCCTCTTCACCGGGGCTTGATTTTCTTTTCCTCCTGCGCGCGTTTTTGCCTTTATTTCGTTCTTTTTTACATCTTTTTTCGTTTATTTTCTTTCCTTTCTCAAGAGCTGCTTACACATATATAGAGTCATGTTCTTATTTTTGTTTGCGCGCTCGGTCTCGCGCCTTTTTTCCCGTTTGCTCTTTCTTTCCATTCTGAGAGCGTACGTGTCACTTTTAATATAAATTGAATGGACGCGTGGCCGCTTAGGCGGGCGTCTATTTACTTTTTAAATGAAAATCGAGAGCGAGAATAATACGAATTTCATATACTGTGTGGAAAAAGTTATTTTCATCATAACAGAAGTTCGCTGCGGAAAATTGAAAATTCAAACTGAGTTCAGGGAATAAGGTTGTATGTATTTAAGAAATTAAAATCTTTTCGTTAAATTTACAATGAAAAATGTAAAAGAAAGCTTCATTTTGCAGAAATGATTATACTAGGTTTAGAAAGAAGTTATGCATTTACAACGAAAAATATTCAAATAAATTCCACATGTTTTTTTTTGTATCTCCTTTATTTCATGCCTACTTTTCATGACTTGCCACAGCTCATTCCTCATTCTGCACCGTAAACCATAAGTAGGTAGTTTTACGACCTTCATTTAGAGAATGGCTATAGAGGAAGTCGAAAGTGCCAAAAATGCAGATTAGACGCAAATAGCTAGGTGAAAGGAAAGATTAAGAGAAAACCACCTTAATTTAGAAACAAAATTAATGACATATGTGGCCAAAAAAGTGTTAATTAACAGAAAATTAACAAGTTTCCACAATTTACGAGATATTGTTTAGTATTTTCAAATGTTTTTATTCTTAATTAAATTGGGGTTTAAAAAATTATAAAAATACATAAGATAAATGTTTTCTTTGCTCCAGAGCAGTAAAATGTCCGGAAGAAAAATACGCTTCATCATAACTTCCACCTTACTAAACAAGGCTCTCTGAGCTGAAGAGTTTAATGAAAGTGAGCTGAAGATAAATGAACATCAAAGCCATGGAGTTAATTAGTTTCCTGCTTTGTCGTACAGTTTTAATTTAATTTTTGAAATCTTTGAATGACTTTTTAACTTAATTTTTAATATGTCAGTTTGCTATTTACGCTTACATAAATTATTCTATATTCAAACAATATGCCAGGTCTCGTTTGTAATATGAGAAACAAAAGAGACAGCGTAATGTAATTTACTTTTAAAATAATTTCTAAAATATTCAAGCCCTCACACAGACTCTAAACATTGAAACCGTAGTCATAATACTGACCTAAAAAACACACGTAGTGCCATATTCCATAAAATCGACGTACGATGTTTAATTCGTATTGGCATGAATTTTTTCGATAACAAAAAGAAAAACACGAGCGACGCGCGAGCACGTAACGCTACATCGAGACCGGGAAATAGAAAGAATTCAGAACAGAATAGAGAATGCAAGCAGCACCAAAATGACAATCAAATCTTGCGATTTTCCAAAACCAATACACTCACACACCCACGCTTGCACGTTGTACCGTCGAACGCAGAACGTATCGATCGCACTTGCGCGCGTCGGAAATTTTCGTCTCGCGGGGCACGGCCTATTTATTCAAAAATTCCAAAAGCTCGAGTAAAGAGCGAGAGAGAGAGAGAGAAGCGCAAATGTACTTCTGGCGCGAATGCAACGTCTCTCTCGTTCGCGTGCATACATACACACGTAGATACGTCGCGGAGGATGAAAAGCGAAGCTTTGTGTGTTGGCATACCTGTTTCGCGATTGCGTGCGAGGCGCACACGACGCGGGCGTCGTTGTTATTGTGCTCGGGACTGCACTTGCCGCCCTTTCGCTCCTACGATTCGCCTGAATCGCAAATATTTTTATATATATGCTTTGCCAGAGCTTCGGTTCTCGATAGCTTCGTCCCGGAGTCTCTCAGATAAATGGTGGAAAAGCATTTTCGGAGTTCTGGTTTCGAAAAATAATTCGAAATGTTCCTCGGAAAATTCAAATAATGCGTTGTTTGTGTAAGTAAAGAGTTATATTAATAAAGTTTTTAATCAAAGTAAAACTCGCGAACGTATAATTGTACTAAAATAAATAATGTTTAATTATGCTGTAATGTAAAAAAATGTGGTGAATATAATTTCATTCATTTACATGAGGAACATATATACTTATATCAAATTAAAAATTGAAATCATTCACGCGAAAAACAAAACAAGCCATTCTTGATAAATAACTTATACGCATCCATTCTTTATTATAAATATGTTGATAATGCATTATTAATTGTGTGAGAGCGAATATTAACAATATCAATCGTATATTATCAACGGAAATCATAAATTATCTGTCTATTTCTCAGTTTATAAATGCATCCTCGTACTTATATAAATACATTCGGATTTTAATATTCACATGTTTGTTGCAAGAATCCCATTCCACCATTCCAATTTCAATGTCGAGAAAAGTATGTAAAACATGGAATTCCATGTTTATAATGAAAAACTTCATGAAATTCATAATTTCCTCTCGCCCATCGCTAGCCAAACTCCGGCTCTGTTTCCACCACTTAATTAAAAACCGACGAATTCCGCGAAACTTTTCAAAGAAACTGAACACAACGTACGCGTGCACAGGGAGGAGCAGTCGGGAGGTCGAAAAGGATGGGAGCTACCTATACATCTCTTTCTCTTGCGTTTGCTGCGCGTAACCGTTTTTCTAATTGAACCAGCGAGGAGTGGCCTCGGGGGTAACCTTAAAGCTCGCGCGCTTATTTACGACTGCGCACGCGTTTTATAGAAGCCCTGATCTCGCACAATTATATATACGAGAGCAGCGCTTTTTACGCTTTTGCACGCGAGGAGACAATATTCCCGGATTACGAATGGTTATAACACGGGGAAGGAGCGCGCGCGCATCGGGAAATAAGACTGTTCTCAGTGCGTGTATAAGCAGCCACACTTATCGTAAATCGGACGGTAAAGCCGTGTCGCGCAGTGCTGCTCTCGTATAGAAAGAGAGAGAGTCAATGATCCCGCTTCTTACGTGGTTATTGCAGCGCGGCCGTTGCGTTTCGTACATGTGAGAGGGAGAGAGAGAGAGAGTATTAGCGCGGATCATGATCGTGGCCATTAAAGCCCGTTTAAAATAATCGTCCCTATGGGTACACGTATATACACACATATCCATTAACTATTATCGCTTTATTACGACTCTTACTTGCTTTGATTGAATCTTCGAGCAACTAAATTTAGCCGGCCCTTGGTGCGTGCACTTGCGCGCGCAAGTGCATGAAGCGAGCGGCGTATGTTGTCGCACTTTGCCGAGATTAAATGGAAATAAGAAACTCGTGCGTTCTCTCACTCGAGTGATACGAAATTCTCGTTAAAACCCGCGACGTTTTTAAATGAAAAAACCGGCTCTCGGAAAAATGTATTACATTTGTTCGCTACCTCAGGAGAAAAAGCGTCATTTAAGGTGGTAAAAAAAAAATTAAATGTGTAGCAAGGTAAAATAGAGCGCGCGAAGATAAGAGGAGGCGAGAGTGAAAAAATTGCAAAGATTGCACGATAGGGTGTGTAAGTATATATATATAGCAGCGAGAGCGCGGCCGGCCGGTCGGCTGAGAGATAGCGCAGAGGAAGGAGTATAAAGGGGAGGGAGTAGCAGTAGCAGCAGCAGAGCAGAAGGAACGAGAGCGAAGATCTTCCATATACACACTACGTCCATTGAATCTAATAGGATAATGAAAGTCGAATCATGGATGTACTGCCGCGGCGATTATGTTTGTATTGCCCTCCGCATCAATTTATTCATTATTTTGTTGAGGCCAATATCATTGCTGCTGCTGCTACTGCGGAGACGCTAAAGACACTCACGCCGGATGAGAATGACCAAGCGCAAGGCTGGCCACGATGCGCGAGCGCGTTGTTCTCTGCTACGAAAATTATCAATCACATTCTATAAAGGAATTTCTTTTCGCTCGCGCGCGCTCTGTGGCCGTCATGCGAGGAGCTGCGATATTTGTTACACGCTTATACTTGACAACTCGTCTTTCAACTCGGCGATTCGCTTCGTGTGTGAAAGAAAGTCCGCGCGCGTGATTGAATTAGCCGAGTGAATCGAATGATATCTTGCACGCGTTTTTTTGTGTTTAGTGCGTAGTTTTGTTTATTGTGATGTGGCGGTTTATTTATTTTATAATGGTAATAGATGAACGAGATAAAAAACTAAGTTTTAGTCTTTTCAGGTTTTTTTGTTAATTTAAAATATAGAAATTGTGGCAATTTATTTTTATTAAATATTATACTACTACCATTAAATTTACTTGATCACTTATTCTTATATTCTGCAATACTTTAAAAAATACTTTTGCGTATGCATCAAAATAATATGACAAGAGCTTAATCAAGTGTCGGGATACAAAAATATCCGGATAAATATATAGCTTCGGGTTAATTGGTGCGCTATTCAGTTATTGGAAAAGCCTTGCATTACGAAGCGCAGATTTTCTGAAGTGGAAAAATCAACACTTCGCAGCAGGAAAGCCAAAACCTGCACTTTACCTAATAAAGAATACGCGTAGAAAAGTATATAAAACCGAACAAAATTCATTGTATTTTATCTTTGTGTTTTCACTCGTCATGCAATCTTCCCTCTAATTTAAATAAGTGAATATTCACTTATTTGAGTAGATACTTACAAAAAGTGAATATTCATTTATTTGAAGTGAATTTCACGTATTCGAATTTAGAGAGTTCAAGATAAAAAATCAATTTAAGCTTCCATTTTAAGGAGGAAGAGAACGAACAGAAAGCTGCAACGTCGAATTTTCATCAGTTTCATATACGTGCACGAGGAAGAGAGTAAGAGAGAAAAGTTATATAACACGCGCGCGCGGAAAATCTAAAGCGAGTCAAGGCTTTCGCGTTTCAAAAATAGTGCGACTAATGAAGTAAGCACCGTTTGAAGATTCTCTCTCTCTCTCTCTTTCCGGAGGGCACTACACGGTATTTCATGTCGACTTTGTGTAGCACGCGCGCTCTACGCTCTCCGCGCTCGATAATTAACATTAATGGATGACTTGCGATCGAGCGAAGTTTCTCAGTAGCGAGCGCCCCCAACTTTTAATAAAATCTTTGCAGAATCATTCGCGCTGACCCAAATAACTCACGACTAATCAATGCGGCGCGAGAAGTTATATGCCGTCGCTTGAAAAAAAAAAGAAAAAAAATTCTGATGAAATATTTTCCCCTGCCTTCCACGGCGTAATCGAATTAAAGTTGAAGTATGGGTTACTATATATGCTTCGCGAAGTTCATGGTATATTAATTTACGCAGCGCTGCTGAAGTATGTATAACTTAGGTATATGTAACGTAATTGCAACGTAAACGCTGTTATATATCAACAGTTTATTTAATAAGGAAAGGCATTTAAAAAACACTTCACGCATTTGTTGAAAAACTTTCCGTTCTTTACTGCGAATAATAAACTTTAATATTACACGGATATTTGAGGCACTTTGGCTGCATATTCATTTGCGCGGAAAAAATGTATATTCGCGAATCATCGATCATGATCGCGTACTCAATCACTGTATCTGATGCATCATGCTCGAAATAATGGAAGATTGATATCGAGAAAATGCGATTCCAAGGCATATTTGTCAATTAATTAAGTAAGAATAGCTTGTAACCTGATTATTATAACTATAGTTTTGAAAATCTTCCGAAAATTATATGTATCTGAAGTATATTTACTGCATCATATTTGTTAGTTAACTAGTAATCCAAATTATGCTTCCTATAATAATAAACAAAACCATATCCAAATCTTGTACACATTCAAATGAATACTGAAACAAACTTCAAAACCCTGAATTTAATAAAAAAACTCCACCGAATCAAGGCACCTCTCATTGGCAGCTATATTTCCCGCCGCACGCACGCTTCTTTTTTCTCTGAAAAAAAAGTTGCATGCACTTTGAAAAAAAAAAAAAAAGAAAGAAAAGAAACATGACGTGTGCTCGTGCACTGAAAGGATTGCACGAATGAGGCAGCGAAAGAGACGAAGGTGGTGCAGATAGTGGTGGCGAGCAGGGGAGATTCGTATATTTGGAGCGACGTGGAATTATGGCTCGAAGTTTCCGCCGCCCCCTCTAATCGATACTAACGATAAGCTCGCCATATACACGTCTCCGGCATACACATACACACACACATGTGTGCGCAATCTAAGTAGATACATGCTTTACCGGGCGCATTAAAGTTTGCGCGAAAGTCGACTTGTGTGTGTGTGGAGGGCCGCTACTAATACTGCACCGACCGAAGTAAAGACACGTGGATGCAATTTTCGATGAGTTCCAATTTCAAGTATGGGTATCACTTGAATAAATAGCTACGGTTACTTGTTGATAATAATTATACATCATGTATCGGATTTATTAGAATTGTTTTTTCTTTTGAATTGAGGTTGCTAATTAACCTTCGAAAACGAAGAATATTAAGCCCGCTGATGATTTGGTTTTCGTATACGTGTTTACAGAACTTATATATTAACTTAAGTAAATTGCTATACTAATCTATTAGTTTGACTATTCCAGAACTATAATATTCGGTTTACGCTAGTTTCGCAAGTAAGACCGAGTTAATGGAACTCCAGATGAAGTGAGAGAATGAGAGAGAGAGAGAGAGTCAGAGAGAGAGAGAGAGAGAGAGTTACATTATTTGGTGCAAATCCGTCTTCAAGCTTGATTAAATGTAGACCCGGAGGGTATCGATGCTCCGTGTTAATTATTTTAAGGATACAAACTTACTCGCGTGTTAAGCTAGAATCCTCATACCCCCCCTATACCATCGCATTAGCTGCCTTCTCCCCTATATCTTATTCCAAGCCATTCCGCGTTAAATGTAACCATTTAGACCACCCGGACAAGAATAAATACCACACACCCCCGAAATCTCGAATTAAAGTAGATTTTAATAACCCACCGCGATTGAATTATAAGCATTATAAAATATACGCAACGACGACTCCACCCTAATGAAAGCCTTTTATGCACAAATCTCGTCGTCCGTTCCACCACCGCCCCAACAATAATAATTCCGCTTGTATATAATCAACACGAGAAGCGTGTGCACGACGGGCAGTGCGGTTATAGCGACTTTTCACGCGAGCCCATGCGAGCGCCGCCTCAGAAAAGCTTTTTAGTTAAGTAGTAACCCTCTCTTTCTCGCTCTCTCTCTTCGATTCTCGCGCATACATACAGCCACGCGCTTTCGTAGTTTTATCGGTAGGTACGCGGGACGGATAGAAGGGAGAGACAGAGAGAGAGAGCTCTTTCGAGAATTCGTTTCTTCCGCGGCGACGTGGATTGAGCCAATCGATGGGCGCGGGAGAGATTGGCAGCGTTCTCTCGTCGCTGCACCAGCGTGTATGTGTGTGTGTGAGCCCGGCGACCCGTTGGTTTCGCAATTTCCGCCCTAGCGCGCCCACCGCCGCCGCCACCACCGCGGCTCCTCCGCAAATTTTCCTCGAGGAAACGACCTTGATTGACGTCCCGAGGACCGATAATCGATCAGCTCCGCGCACCGCAGCAGTGTATGTGTGTGTATGCAGTCTTCGATCGCGCGCCGTTTCATTCTTAACGCCCTCCTTGAGCGCGTGCAAATGTCAGCTTGCACTCTCTCGCGGCTGTCGAAAGAGGGTACGAGACGCTGTATACTATATTTGTGCGGGAGCAGAAAGCCACGTCTTTATTCGGAGAGGTAATCTTGGTCTGTGACAAGTGCACGTTCTGCGGATTGGCGGTGGCAACATTTTAGGATCCTTATAAATGTCATGTTTATATATTTCAATCACTGAATTTTAGAATATCGTATACAGAGAAAAGAAAATCTTAACTGTTAACGAACGGACGTTTGGATATGGACAAATGGAATGTTCATTTATAGTTAAACAAATTCGTGAACAATTAAGTTTTATTTGTTTACTCAAACGATTCGTGACTTAACTGTTAACGAATTTGTCTAACTATAAATGAACATTTCATTTGTCCATATCCAAACGTCCGTTCGTTAACAGTTAAGATTTTCTTTTTTCTGTGTATACTTCATGTTTCAAAGCTTGTCTCGTAGTTTTTGTTTCTAATCGACGTTTGTATTTTTTCGCTTTTTTTATATAGAGTATGAGATTGATTAATTTACCTCGTATAATGCAAATCGATTAATCAACTGTAATCGCAGCAGATGAAGTCGTTTAAAGGTGAGTACAGGACTTGTTATATACGGTAGATGAGTGTTCCCATTATGTATGTACGTGTGTTTCGCCGGCTCTGGAAAATCTACCGCGAGGACGCCGGGATATAGAAGGCAAGCCCGCAGACAATGGGACGAGTGCTGGGCAAGGTATTAAGAAGGATGAGATAATAGAAAGAGGATAGAAGAGCTGTTCTACCGCTGCAAACAAGTACCTTGGAATGGTGGTAAAGCAATGTATCATGAAAATTCGTACTCTCCTGCTGTTTTCTGAGTATTTTCGTAGCGATGCGTGTGTTAATTGTAAATTAGTTATGAAGAAGATGAAAATGCTTTTATATTGCTTTGGGTTAATTGTTACTTGAATACTAACATTAATATAAATTGTCAAACTATTTACCATTTCATGTGTGTTGGTGTTTGATAACACTTTAAGGCGAAATATAAATTATAGCACATAGTTTTAGTTGGTCACGTTGCTAAATTACGCGAAAGGAAAATGTTATAGAAAGTGCTGTATAAACTTGCATAAATCAATTTCTACCTGCGTGCATTAGCGTTTGATATAGATCTAGCGATATAGATCTAACAATAGATTTACTTGCTTTGAGAGTATATAACTTGAAACAGATGCATTATTGGATCAAAACTTTTAGAATATGATGCATACACTGAGAGAAATGTTTAGGAAAATTTACTATAAATGTAAGAAAAATTACTATGTTCGATAGGAACTTTGGGACAGACTCGAATTATCATAAAATTTACTACAATTTATAGTAAAAATTGCTATGTACATAGTAAAAATTACTCAAAACATAGGAATTTTTATTATAAATTGTAGTAAATTTTATGATAATTTAAGTCTGTCCCACGATTACTATAAATATAGTCATTTTTGTTACACCATTTTTTTCCGTGTAGTTGTAAATATTACGTGTAATTTATTGTCTTTTACATCAATATATTTTAACAAATATTCATAATTATTCATCTTTTTTTTTAATCAATCAGGTTGACATTGTAAAGCAAATGAGTATTTTGGATACTATAGTGTACAATATGTACATTTATTCCTCAAATAATATCATGTTTGCATTAAACAATGTGCTTGCTATTTATACGAATATCCATAGATAATATACTGAAATGCAGAGAGAAAACAGTGCAAATGATTGATTTTGTCAATTTTTTTATCGAAATTATATACACAAGCTTAATATCGATGAATGGTTACGTAATCAGACATTACATTATGAAATAAACCATAAAACTATAATAATCCGCTTAATTTGACAATATCGTAACTCTACCACTTTCGGTTAAACCTTTATTCGAAATAATATCATCTTCGTACTTCCCCAAGTCCATTTGATTCTCACATAGTTTTACGACCCCCGATTCCCTTGAGCAATCAGCTTTTTACAACGAAACTTTAGTATTTCGGATAATAATTCCCTTTCCTGCGCGCACCGAGCTATTATTGATCGCGGAGCGCGCGCACCGCACTGTTACGACACTTCGCGCATTCTTTATCGAAAGTGTATATAACACGCGCGGGGGCGATGTCGCGCGCATTGTCAATCATGCAAAATATCCGAAAGCTTCTTGCTTGCAAGATTTAGTTCGGTCACCAAACGGTCTTTACGACATCGTAAACTCGTCTGCAAGCCGCGGCGGCGCGGAGTGGTGCGAAATCACGTTCAGCCATACCCGGCTTCTCATAAGCGCACGTGCACGCACAGTAAATCTTCGCATTTACCGCAGGCTCCAAAAATAGAGGAAGATCCGAATGTTGGCGGAAAATCATTCGAAAATTTATCTATGGTGTATTGGGGTTGCGAAATGTGTGGAAAAATTTTTATATCATTTTTGTAGAATTAATTTGGGCGTTTGCACTGTTTTATAAGTGTTTTTACAATAGATGTTGGAACAGGGTAGCTTTTTATGCTGTTGGTGCGGCAAGCGGCTTCATAAATGGAGAGAAGTGAAATTTATTCTTACCATAAAATGCTTTTTTTACTGAAGAATATACGTGTAGTTGATAAATTGGCAATTGAGACCTTATATTAAAAGACATATGCTATTTCTATATACTTTATATTGTACTAAAAAGTTAACAAAACGTTTGATGGATTATCCTGTGACCTTAAACCACTAGAATTGGATGAAAAAGATACTACAAGGAAACTAGTACAGTGATTCATAACAACAAGTTACAATAACTTAATAAATATAAATTCCAAAGTGTAGGTTAACTAGTTAATTTTTCCACGTTTATACCTGCGTTCTATAGATAGGTAGCATTAACGATCTTTATATGTTGCAACTTTATATCCAATCTATTATGGATAAATGATAGATAGACCACGTATAGCTGATGAATAAATAAATAAATAAATAACAAAAAATCAATACCCCTTCTAAAATAAACTACAAAAGATACCCACCTTTGATTTCCGAGTTTGTGACCTGGTCAGGCCGGAAGGATGCGATCTCCCTGCGATCGCCGATGAGGAAGTGGACGTTGGTATATTCGTCGTCGCCGTCGTTGCCGGAAGTGGTGCCGTTCTTGGCCTCGTGCTCGTCCATGGCCCCCCGTCGACGTCGTCGTTGTCGTCGTCGTCGTTAAGGCGCCGACGGCGGCGGCGGCTGCGGCAGCTGCTGCCCACGAATCGCCGCTCTCCTCTGTACCTCCTTCCTTCTCCTTACCACCACCACCACCTCCTTCTCCTTCTTCCTTTTTTACTAAACTGCTGCTGTGTCTCCTTGCTGCGTGCTGCCTGCCCGGCCCGAGCGGGCTCATCGTCGCATCCTGGCCGCGCGGCTGCTCCCTCCTGCTGCTGCTGCTGCTGCTAATTTGCTAGCCCTGCGTGGGCCCCACGTCGTCAGAGCTTTCCTCCGGTGCCTCGTCGTCGTCGTCGTCGTAGAGTAGCTGACGCTCGTACTCGATGGGCGGGATGATGGCGAGGCAGGCCAGGCCTGTGGTGAGTAGCCGGCCGAATAACCGAGTGACCCAGCCCTGGCCGATTTCAGCGCTTCCAACCGAACCCGGGATGATGCCCTCTCATGGTCCATTCTGCACTAGAAGCATAAGGTTCGGGGTTCATTAATTTTCGTCGTTTTGGATGTTTAAATTATCATAGTCGAATATATATTTAATCTTAATCTATAGGTTTATTTATAAGGATTGCTTAAGGATGTAGTATTATTCTCATTCTATCGTGTTTTACTCATGAAAGTGAGGACGAAAATGATTTTACCTTTCTGACATCAATTAAATTAATGATCAATAAATCTGCTGATCGTTGTTTCGCATTTATTGGTGAAAATATACAAAATATTGTTTTAGATAAAGGACTAAAAACTGGATTATTTCCATTGTAAAACGGCAAAGACGGCGGAGATAGAGAAATTAGTATTATGCTTTAAATTTGTGCAAGTTTTGTATTGCTCTGTTATGTGGGAGAACAATTTTTCTGCTGTAGAAAAATTAATTCATTGTTGTGGTTATTTTTAACTTTCTACTTATTTTTACTGAGAAAATTCTACCGAACCATTTTTTTTTTTTTCAATTAAATTAAATTCCTGGAAAGTTCTGTATTACGTTTTATAATTTGTATTTTCCCTGGTAAAAAATTAGCCATATTTTATAGCTATCGTGTTAATTAAATGGAAGCATTTTGAGCAGAAATCATATAATGCAAAAACACTATAATTCATCTAAAAAAGTTCTACTATTATTTAAAATACATATTTTATGAAGTGTAAATGCCATTATTTATACAAGCAATGTTCGTTTTTAGCCATAAAGTTAACTGAAAAATAGATAGCTTCTGGTTAAAATTTTTACGAGGGTTATATTAGCATTCAGATAGTTTGAAAAAATTGAAAAAACTTCTTTCAACGATTTCATTCACAAACCATATATCACGGTTAGCGCATATATGGTTAAGACGTCCTCATCTTCACCGCTAAGAATATCAAATTTTCAACACGCGTTCAGCGCAAAAACTACCCCCACTTTCCACATGCAAAATAGAAAGTGCATTTTGCCACCCCCGTCGCCCGGGCTCTTCTTCGCTTCGCTCGCAATAAGACTATCTGTTCCTCATAAATTGATATCGGATCCCTGGTGAAGCTCATTTCGATGGCCTCTTTCCGCGACAGATTTAATGCCCCGACTCCCACTCTCCCTCTCTCCCTCTTCCTGCTCTGTGTATATATGTGTGTTGCTCGTCGCGCAAGTTCGCGCTGGTGGTGATGGGAAGGAACGACGCGACCGGCATATAATAAAGCGCGCGGGCCGAGGGCGAGCTTTTCCGCTGTGAAACTCGAAGCGAGAGATTTTTAAAAAAAGGAAGTAGAAAGATTAAGGCGAACGTTATTAGTTTTGACTTTGAAATTTTATTTGACACGAGGATATATTTTATCTTGTTTCTTGAGAGAATTGGTTGGCGATAGTTAGATTTATATTTGTTGAACCTTTTGGTGTAAAATTAAAGTTAAACATTTGTTAAGGGATGACAGTTTATAAAATATTATATTCTTTTTGAATGTATTAAATACGTCTTTTTAATATTTATTAAATCTAATTTTATCACAAAAGGAGCGGTTTGAAAGGGGAGTTTAATTGTGGTGTGAACAAACAAGTCCATCCGCTAATTAATAAGTCTGCGCAGCTAAGAAATTAATACGAGCAGACTTATACTGAAGTATGCTTATAACACCTGAATGGAAGTGCAACTGAAATTCTAAGAAAAAGTTAAGAAAATGAGCGATGGTTAAAAAAGCTTTTTAATTATGAAAAGTTTCGAGTTGTTGAACGAGCGAGAAACGGAGCAGAAAAATCACGCAGCAAACTGTTCTCCAAGTTCTTTTAATAACTTTAAGTTTTTGAAAGACAAATTTGTATCTATTTACCAGTTCCTGTGACACAGTTTTGAAAATTTTTATTTTTAGTCTTACCAAAAGTTAAAAGAAATGTCTAACAAAAAAATCTTTTTGCCAAAGATAACGAACGACAAAAAGAAGATTTGTAGAGACGTATTCTCTTTACAAAAACTTTCACATTTTATTTTTCCGTTTTTTTTTTTTTATTATTATTTTTATTTATGAGTATAATATTCATCTTAAAGAAATATACACTTTACAGGTTTACATAATAATTTAAAAAATATAAAATTTTACAGTCGGCTATATTTTGACCTGAATAAGTTGGCATGGTGTGGTTTGTGCACATAAGAATTATGCACATATTTATTGTGCACACTTTAGCATTGGTGTATATCTATATCTATGTGTATACTCCAATGCTAAAGTGTGCACAATAAATATGTGCATAATTCTTATGTGCACAAACCACACCATGCCAATAAGTTATTCAACCAGCACTGTGTTTCGTTCGATGTAAAATTTTAATTTTTTTGTAATAAACTTGGATTGTAAGCTACAAATTTTTTTATTACAGATAAATTTATTATTGAAAATTTATAAATTTATCGTAAAATATGAAGTATATTTTCATCCGCTGTTTGATATTTGCGTAAAAATATATCTCGTACCTTTGGTAATACATATTTACAGATTGCTGTAACGTAATGGTTACGATCGAAATGCTATTAATGGTTTAATTGGTATACATTATATAGCTACAGATAAGTACACGGAGAGAAATTCCATAGTTAAAATTACTAGAGGTCGCCAGTAATTTTGTCACAGACTGACTAAAATGGACGTTTTACGAGATTTTTAACAAATTTTATGAGGCACAAAATAATTTTTGTGGTTTTTACTCGAAAAATTACAATAGTACATGATGGTAAAATTTATTTTGTGCCTCGTAAAATTTGTTAAAAATCTCGTAAAAAGTCCATTTTAGTCAGTCTGTGATAAAATTACTATCGAACTATAGTAATTTTAATTATGAAATTTCTCTCCGTGTATAAATCCATATACTGAAATGAGACAAATATATTCCCTCTACATTAAAATACAAAAAAAGACATGGTAACCTCCTTTATAAGAAAATAAGTTATTCTTTTTCACATACTCCAGGCCACAAGAACCGCATAAAAAGTAAACTTAACAATAACAAACCTCAACCACCCCACCTCCCCTTATCTTCATTACAGCCCACAACCAGCAGCATCAGCTCAGCAGCATCCACCTCAAGAATGCCCACCCCGCGCTCGTCGGCGCAATCTCGCAAATGACCGTTTGGCGATATTACGAAGGACGCGTGCATCTATACGTCGGGGTAAGCCACGACGTTTCCACGGTCAAGCTGCCCCGGCGAGAATCATCGTATATAGCATCACGCGCGCGGGGGCTATATCAATCGAGCCATCCAATCAGCCGCGCGGCGCTGTCGCTTAATCGCCGCGCAAATGCGCCGAAGGATTCCTCCGCGAGCTATATATATAGACATATTAGCCAAGAACCCCACCCCCTCTCAAGAGCATTCCTACGCAATTAGCGTATAGCGAAGTCGCTGTATATATAATTACACGCGTCTCGAGATGCAATTATACATCGCGACGAGTATTGCTTTTTTGCCGCGTGCACGCGAGCGATGATGCAGGCGCAAAGAAGAAATTACCTGCGAGCGTATATAGGTTTTTGCGCCACCGCGGCGCGTGTATGCCCCGCGGGGTTATTGGCGCGTGCAGGAGGCAGAGGGTGTGCGTATATATAGAGAGAGAGGTATGCGAGAGCGAGTCCTGTGGCCCTCCACGTGCGCAGCGTTCTCTCTCTCCGCGCTTAATAAGATGACGCGGAAATTGCTTCTGGCGTGCCGCGCGCGGCCGATAGTTTCTGTGTACCGGCTCTGTGAGGACGTAAGAAATAATTTCTGGATGTTTCATTATTTTCTTGCAGTGCGCCGACTGACGATACTAATCTCGCGTGGTGAGGTGGATTTTTCGTAGGGGTTAACGTTTCGTATATATATGTACAGTAAAATATATATGGTTTGATTAATTAATTTGTATGAGGATTTTGGAGCTAATGTTTGTTTGAAACCCGCTTCAAGGAGGATTTCGTTGTCTTTGTATAAGCGAACTATTTATTATAAACGGATTTATTTTGTTCCATTTTTCAGGATATAGTTTTTTGTTTAAGAGGATTGAATAGATATGAAAACGGTTTATAAACAGTTTGCAAGGATAAAAGAACAAATGAAAAGTAAAAGAGTATCGTGCTCTGCAAAAAGTTAGCTCTGTTTGTGACGTAACAATGAACATTCATTTTATTCAAGCATATAATTTGTAGAAAGTTTTGCACATAGATTATCAACAATAATAAATAACACAATTGAAGAAACATTTTTTGAAAGCATCGGAATATAAAATGTATATTTTTAGCACGGTTTTCAGAGGTACTACGCGCGGTACAAAGGACTATCGACCAGTAAAAATGGAAGTGTCACAAATGAATAATGATGTAAAAGTATATAATCAACGTTGAAAGAAATATATTTTAAAAAATAATGCACGATGAAAAAATTTGTTATCTAAAAATGGTAAAACGGGAAAATATACAACTTTATTCGTTATAAAAATTTTATTTCGCAAAATAAAAATACCTAAAAATGTTTGCATTCCTAAAAGATATTAATAAAATCAATACGTGTTTATTCCCCTCTTTTTTTATTCCAAGAAAAACCAATACAGTATTATTAATATAGAATATAAATGAACAATATCAAACCTTTTATAAAGATTTATACAATTTGCATTGTCTAAATTAAGAATGAATAACCTGTTTGCTCTGCTCTCGTGTCACATATACCTAGCCTTTTTTCCAAAGCGCGCAACTCTAAAATCGTGAGCGACTACGTCGCATATGGCAGTTCAAAGAACACGCGGCAAAAGAGAGAAACACGTTCGACTGTCACGGGTTATATAGGAAAATCGCGAGTGTGGAAGACCGCTTTCAAAATAAAGTGGAAAAGTAAAAGATTAGAAAAACGGTGCCATCAATACCATACGTATATATACGCGAGCCGAAAGAGAGACATACATGAAAAAAGCGAGTGTGTGCAGCCGGCCTGACCATCCCTCTCTCTCTCTCTCCCTCTCTCTCTCTCTCTCTCTCTCTCTCTCTCTCTCTCTCTCTCTCTCTCTCTCAATCTCCTGTGAAATTCGATAACTGTGTAGAACGCGTGAGGGAAAAGGGGCCGCACATATGCGCCATCGCGGAATGCGCGTAATTGAATATCGCGGCCGGCCGAATATAAGCGGGTGCGAGAGGGGGACAGCGACGGGTTGCATGAAAGACAGGAGACGGTAAGCCAATCAGCGACGGCCGATAGATCGCTCTCTGTCTCTATCTCTCCCCTGCCGCGTAATTGGCCGACTTTTAATCCCGAAAATCTCGGCGACGCCGCGAGGGGGATTAAGCTCACCCAGGCGAAATAAAAATAATGCGCGTGCGCTTTTTCGTTTTCATTCTGCAGGCCGATATTATGGACGACGTCGTTC
This sequence comes from Torymus aiolomorphi, assembly GCA_036365515.1. Classification (NCBI taxonomy): domain Eukaryota; kingdom Metazoa; phylum Arthropoda; class Insecta; order Hymenoptera; family Torymidae; genus Torymus; species Torymus aiolomorphi. Next base: position 237,284,220 of record CM070873.1, on the reverse strand, counting down.
GACGTGCGCTGCGCACGGGCACAGGTACTTGGCGATCCTATGAATCACGTCCGTTCCACGGGCGTTTCTTTTTTTTTTTTGGCGAGCGAGCGGGTGGGCAAACCGTGGTCGTATAAATTGGGGATTTTGCAGTTTTGGTTTCATATTGGCGCTGGTTCTCGTACGCTGGTATATTGTTGTCCTTGTTTTTCTTACGGCGAGAGTGCAGCATCTGTTTTGGAATTGCGTTCGTAACATATTGGGATTTTATTTAATGACTCTGTGCGTATAATGCAGAATGAATAATTTTTTCCTGTTGACTTATTTGTTTATGTTTTTATGGTTTTATCTAATAAATAGTGATTTAAATTTGGGTTGGAAAATGTTCGTTTATATTACACACGTGGGAAAAAATATTACTTCTTTTTTGTTGTATCTACAGCTTTTATTAAATAAATGAAAAATTTTGCATTACATTTTTCAGTTACACTCTGTTAAAATGTACGCGTTCTAAAGAGAATATAGTAATTATGTTAATTTAAAAATTTAAATTGAAAGTATATAAGAATCAACATTTTTATAATTAAAACGAAACTCATTTTTCAAAAGAAGTATAAAATAAAGGAGTAGTAGACAGTGTACTTAACTGTACATAATTATTACGTAAAATTACATTGGCGAAGAACTTATACTCGTTAAAGTCTAATGTTAAAAGCTATTTTCTATAATTAAAAGTAATTACAAAATTATGTCTGCACTTTAAAATTAAAGTAATTAAACAAAATCTTAAGGTAGCTCATGCGGGCTAGTAGACCTAAAGCTATGAAAATTTTTTACAAAGATTCATTTACACATTCCAATCTTAAAACTGATATGACAGGTTTGTAAATTTATCACTGAATTTTATAAACAATTGCATACAACTTAGTAGGTTTTGAAAATTTTCCAATTTTGATATGGGTACCTCTCCCTGAAATTGAACAAGGAAGAAAATAAGACCTTGCAAATTAAAATTGAATGAAAAACAAAAAAGATTATAAATACTTATTGAATTTTTTTTAGTGGACAAAATCTACTTTTGCAACATTGGAAATTTTGTAACAAAAATTTTTTCCGTTATGTTAAGAATCCTTTCAGTTGTAAGATTGGAATGTGTACATGAATCTTTGTAAAAAAATTTCATAGCTTTAGGTCTACTATGAGCTACCTTAAATAGCACGCTTCTTCCCTGGTGGAAATTGAAATCATTTTTTGAGCAGTAAATGGCTAGTTTGATCCAAAATGGCAAAAAATTGGATTCCAGTTTTCTTCCATAAGTATAACGATTTTTTTAACCTATTTTTCACATTTATTGGCCGCAAAGATGGTCACAATTTTGTACTATCTATTAATTTAGCATTTTAATGCTAGTTAAAATAGCTAGTCGATGAAGCCATTATAAATCTAGTAACAAGCGATTTGTTATGGCGATGAGTAAGAGAGATAGAGTCACGCGTCAAAATAACGATTTTGGTTTATATCTTATAGAATAAAGCTGTAAATAGTACAAAGACTACTAAAGTTTGTTTATATCCCGGTAAACTATCTCTTAAGAGTATAAATTTTAAAATATATGATTGAATTGATATGAAATTTTAATGTAAAGATTTTCAGGTTAGGGTCATTCCATAAAATGGGAGAAGTTGATAAAAAAAAGCGTTACATGTCTGTCTAATAACTAGCCATTTCTAATGGCCAGTTTCTGTTTTCCTTCCCATTTTTAATGGACTAATTTCTACCAGGGAATTTCCACCACCTTTAATCACAAAAAAGCTATACGCGACTGTTTTTTCCGATCAAAACTCCACAGAAAGTCGAACGAGCGAGATCTCTGCCCCGCACGCACACCCACATCGAGAGCATGCAAATATATCCCACGCTGCCCGGGCACAAAAACGCCTCTTTTGTTTGCCTATATACGGCTCCGTATCAAAAACGTTCTGTACCATTAACTGTTGGCATCACCGTCGCGCGGCGCTCCACAGTACCTACTACGTTCGATAACGCTACAACAGCTGACTGCGCGAGTGAGTAATGAATTGGAGCGCAAAAGGGCACGCGCGCCGATAAAGAACTGACTGACTGACTATGTACTCGGCCGCGTTGGAGCACACAGGGTAATTCTACTTTACGAGGGCAGCTTGTACGTGCCTAGAAGTTAGCTCAAGACGCCGTATTCAATTCGCTCGCGGTAGGCTGTATGATGAGAAGTTCCCTCTCGCACTCGCGGCCACATTCGTGTGGAGTCTGCGCACGAATTACCAACTATTTCCGCCTCGGTCTAGTAGTAGCAGTAGGAGCATCTGTGAGAAGCAGCACTTTCATTCTCTGAATGACCGCGCGCATCGCGTCAGAAGAGGCACTTCCTAATTTTATCTTCGGAGGAGTTATGCAGATCAGTGCGAGAGCGCGCGAGAGACGGTGGGAACGCGGAAAGCCACTGATGTGAGTGATATATTCTGTACTGCTTTTGCTTGACTGATGAAATGTCTGTGTATATGGTAATGTGTAGGTTTGAATATTTTAATTCGCGAATTTTGTTCATTTTCGAGGTAAGCGAACTTAGAATTTTGGGCTTTGGAGTGAATCATTATTATATGAAATTTAATATATACTTTGTTCATCTGTTTCTGGAGACACAAAAAATAGTATTATACATTACTAATATTCTATATGTTATAAAATTTTTCATTATTTTAATTCAATTTGACATTCATTGAACAAAAAAAATACATCCGTATTGACATACGTTCATAAACCTAACTTATAATTCAGAAATGTTCTGTTGATCTGACACGATAACAAGTGAGATTAAAATCACACTCGAAAATCACCGGCGTGCAAACAAATTCACAAATATTCACGCGACAGCCATGTATATACGCGGCAGAGATTCGCTCGTCAAGATAGATTGGCCAAATTAAAAAATACCGCGGCTGCGCGCGACAACAATGCCGAAACGAGCATTGATTAGCGACCGACCAATCAATGCTGCTGCTGCTGCTGCTGCTACTGCGGACGACCAGGCGCGCCCAGCACGATATCTCTTCATTAGACGCGCAAATTATTAGCGGCCTTTGCCTTTCCGCGGAATTCGTCTCTGTGTGATGTCCATTTCCCCCGCGCGCGCACGCGCGGTCGCCGACGATTTCGTCAAACAAGAAAATTTAATGACGACGAGCGCTTACTCCGTTCCTGCGGTCAATAAATTATCCCTAATTGTTCCATTATAAACTATGTATGACGATCGTTGGCGGTTGAAAGATTGAACGCATGTTTACATAGGTACTTCCGTTATATATTGATTGGGGATTATTTTCTATATGTTCGAGATTTTTTTGGGTGGTTGTGTATTGCAATAGGGGGAGGTATTTTATCAGAATGGTAAAATGTTTATAGATGGATATTTTCTCAGGAAATATACTACCGTTTAAAATATTTTCCGAATCCGATACTGTAAATTTCGAACATGAGCTATTCAGAACACACAAGGGATTTCTTTAAAAAAAAAATATCAGAAAAGTTTACGTCCATAAAAATTGTAAACAGATTGCATAAAATTATGAAAAATGTAAAACATTCATTCCTATATGATTTTTAGCTCATTTTTCGACGTTATAGCGTTTCTAAATCACTGCATTTTCTGCAATTTAATCATTAGGCAGAAATGGCATTTGAAAAATTGATATCACGTATCATATAAAAATAATTTAACGAAAGTATTATGGCCTTCTTGCCAAATTTTTTCGAATTTTTATATATTATACATTTTTAAACATTCAGAAAATTTACTCTTCTATCATAAGATATTCTAATTTGTTTTTTTACCTTTCTGAGAAAATACCCATCTAACATTTTACCATTCTGATAAAATACCTCCCCCCACATTGCAAGTATGTCCCGAACTCCCAACGTTACTATGTATTATAGTAATTTTTATTAGATAATTTTTCTCAGTGTACTAATGCATGTACTGCTGAGAGAATATTACGGAATATTATAGTCCGTAATTTTAGATGCAGTAAATTAATAGTTTCAATTAATCGATCTACTCTGTTACTATAACAATTAAAGGGTTATATCAGATCTCTATAAATAATTTAATGACTATAAATTGAACGCGTTATCGCTGTGACACAAACATTACTCATTGATCCCTCTTTACCAACAGTACACCGTATACCCAAAGAACCGAAAAGCCTCCGCATAAAAGTTTAATAAACCAATAACGCACAACACACCGGAAATATTGAATTTTTCGTCCATTTTTGTTAAAACTTTCACGCAAAAAAAAAATTATTCAAAACTCCCTTTAATATAAAATTTTTCGCTCGAGATACATTCCGAGAAACTTTGCCATGCGAATCACGACGCCGTCGTCTAATTGAAATTCAGCTGCTTTTGATCCGACTGCGTATTTTCGGTCCTGTTTCGCATGTGTATCGACAGCAGGCATCGACACGAACAGCCCGTGCGTGTCGGAAAAAACAACACGACGGCTCGACCGGCAATGAATATAGATATATGTAGTATCACGGCTTTTCACTCCGCGCGTCTGCCTGGGGCCTGATTCTAAATGTGTCTCGGCCTCGAGACAACTGCTTTTCCTTTTAAAGGAGCTCCCTGATTGGTCCACAGCTCCGGATTTGGTGTGTCTCGACGTCGAGACAAATTTAGAATCAGGCCCCTGCTTTGGACTCAAAACTTTTTGATTTTACGCTGCGCGCGCTCGCTCTGTCCGCGGGCATTGATTTTTCGCGCATTTTTACTGTGGGAAAGTCGGATTTCATTAGGGTTGAAATTAACACGGGGGGGGTCGATGGAGTGGCTGACTTGTTATATAGCGAAACCACTTGGTAAAAATAGATGAAAGTGCGAGTCTCGGAAAAATTGGAAGTAAAATGTTTATAATATCGGTGTAGTACGGTGGCTGTATGGAAATACGTTTGACTTTGTTTATAAAATAGTTAAAATTAAAAGAATTTTGAGCTTTTTATCGAACTACCACATGCAATTCTTATTTGTTTCAATTTTTAATTTTGACCAATTATTTTTATCGTCTATAATATTCTGTGATTCGTTACAAACAATCTGCCACTGAAACAGTATCTAAAATCTAAAAAATCAAGTGAGTAAGAGGCAAATATATAACTTTTTAATAAAATAGTTTTAGAAAAACTCGCACTTTTTGTATCTAATTCCATATGTATTTCACTAATATGAATTTTTACTTTGAAGTTTTACGTAAAAGTAAACGTCAAAAGCGTAACAATAAAACTTTTGAGAAATGACATAAAAAAAGGGGAGTAAAGCGAATGATTCCAGTAACTAATTAGTATACTTTTCACAAAAAGCAGACTAACAAACGGTTTTTTTTTCAAACTTTTCGAATCACTACATACAGTAGCAAGGCTTTTTCTTGCTCGTATCAAGCGTCGGAAAGGAATTTCGAACAAAGGAAGAGAGGAGCACTTCAAACAAACGAGCTCGAGCACAGAGAGAGAGAGAGGGAGAGAGACGCGACACAGAAAGTCCGTGCACAGCTGGAGCGAGTGAGAAAGAGGAAGTGTAACTGACGAACGAACTAATGGATAAAATCCGTGGATAACACAAGCCCGGAGAAAAGAAAAGTAAGAGATATAAGGACATCGAGGCGACTGTATACTACGCGCGTAGATGGCAGGAAAAATGTCGTGATAACAGAGGAGAGCGCAGGGAAAAAGTCTGGCAAGGTTCAAAGTAGGGAGCTAAAAGTACGATTTAGGACTCTTCTTTTGGTATACATCACTTTTTGCCACTCGCTCGTGTGCACACGATGTACATGTACTTTCACCTTTAACAAGAACGGGGATAAAAAGGAAGCAGGAGTGCGCTCGCGCGCGAGTGGAGTTTGAGAGAATGAGGAAGAAGAGGAAGAGGAAGAGGGTATACGTAAAGAACGACAGAGAGAGCGAGTCTGGGAAAGGAGGAAACGTGCTAACGAGAGAGCCGGTCAACATTAATTGTGACATCCTCTTGATGGCGCGGGCCACTTCCGTCGCGCGCTCGTTCGCGTACACGAAGCAAAAGGAAGCTGTCGAGATGGAGACGAAGAAGAAGGAAGAGGAGAAGGAGGAGAAGAAACGCCAGTAGCAGTGGCACCCACGCGCGACAAAAGCCCGCGCAGCTCTCTCTCTCTCTCTCATCTGATCTCAGCCCGTCGGTTTTACGAGTTGCCCCGGATGAGCGCAAACTCCCGCGATCTACATAGATATATACGCAGCCAGGCCTTGCTGCTTTGTATTTTTTCTCTTCCTATCCCTTTGCTTCTACTCCTCCTCCTCCTCCTCCTCCGTCTTCTTACTTATACACTTTCCTCTTCGACTGTTTAGCATGTTCGCGGCTTCTTCTGCGCTTGCTTCAGTCCTCGGGGCTCTGCACTTAATCGCAGGAGGTAAAAGGGGGAGTAACGAAACTTCGCTCGTGGGAAAGTTCGTAATAAGGATGAAGAAGGGAGAGAGAGGGAGAGGAAAAATGGCCGGAGCAAGTGGGCGAAGTGAAATTGAGATTAAAAAAAACAGATCGGATTAAGCGGGGATCTTAGCCGGCGCGAAACAGAGACAAACTTCCCGCGGAGAGATGCGCGCTACGCTGGTATAAACTCGCGCGGCTGTTGCCGCTCAATGCCAAGTTTTTTGCATGAAATTTATTGTGCGTGCTGGCGGGGTGCCTATGGTTCGCGCCCTGTATATACGTGAAATACACTTTTCCGCGCCCGGCGCGTCGAGGGGCAAAGTTGTGTCGTAAATATTGCTCTATGAACTAAGCGAATAATTTTCCTGCAGCTAGCGTACTTCATGGTAATTTACGCGAGATGGCGGGAGGTGGAAGGGAATATTTACATAGGGCAGCTCGTTATATACGAACTGATGAAAGCGAGAGCGATTTTTTCATTTTACGCATTATACACTGCGCGTAGAAAAGTGCGAATTGTTTCTTTGAAAAGTTTTTGTTTTTTCCTATTTTATCCGGTCGTTGAAGGGACGACTTTGATGGCTGATGGGGGTACGTTCAATAGCGTGGTAACGAGTAGCAGCGTTTGATGGATAATCTCTCGCAGATTTTCAATCGATTTCCAAGAGTAAGCGTTTGTGAAAAAAGACGGATGCCAGAAGAGATTTCAGCGGAATTTTATTGCAATCATAAAACATGATTACGCGCGGGTGTCATCCGACGAGGAATCGGTCGTAAAGGGACTTAGTGAAAAATGCTTAATGGTATTTTTATTCTATCAGGATTTCTTCCTGGAACTCGCGGCATAAATTTCGAATACGATGTGTTTCATTAATTTGTAGAAATTTTACGATATTGTTGAAAGTAATAACTTACTAGTATTACAAATTGCTCAAGACTTACGCAATAAAACTTCTGATAGGTAGAATAAAATTCATTTATGCACGGTTACTCGAACAATTCGCTTTTATATCAAGTTTCTTCCTTCCACGAGAAACCGAAGACACTCTGCCGAAACCCCCCATCGACAAACCGAATTTACCCCGGTGAAACTGAGGACGATGTCGACAGACCCAACTTTGATCTGAAAAAAAAAATCTAAAGAAGCGCGTTGCTCTACACGCGGAGAGGCAACAAATTCGAAAAGATAAGAGGGCTAAAGCAGAAGGAGATCCTTTTTTCTTCCCTTCCTCCGCCTCCTTGAAGTTCATCCATGCTCGAAAGAAGCAGCGAACTTGTAAACGACTCTTCGCTCGGCTTTCCTCGCTCCTCCTGGCGTAAGATTATTTCAATGCGGTTCCCACGAGAATCCTGGCTTCTATCGAAATAAAAAGATATTACAGCCGTTAGCCGAAGGCGTCGAGAGTTGATACTGGGATATAAGGGAGGAGAGGAAGAGAAAGACGTGCCTCTTTGAAGTCGTGTGACATCGATAACAACTTCTTTTATTCGCTGATCGTGACGAGAGACGAATTAACCTAAAATCCAGCCTGGCGTAATCTCGCTTTGATGTTACAAAATGATTTTATAATGGAGATCCTGGAAATTTCGAAGTCCCTCGTGTATTTGGCTTTATTAAGGTTTTGGTTTGAATAGGCGATGTGTACGTTGATTTTCCAGTGGGAGTAGGTTTTCGTTTTACATTTGATGTATTTTCTTTGCGTTATTTTTACTTTTAACCAGGATTCGACAAATGTAATTCGTTCATGTTTTGTAAAAAGATTCAATGTTGTTTCCGAAATCTCCAATGTATATTGGGCATGTTTTTTAGTAATTTGAAAAAGTCAACTTACCCTGGTAGAAAATTAACCATAAGTTGGCCAGAATATGCTTAACCAGCATATGGCTTAGCCATATTCTGGCCAACTTATGATTAATTTTCTACCAGGGTTAATTTTGAAGACAAAGAGCGTACGTATTCGTTGGATGTAAAGTAATAAAAAGCACGGAAATACTGGAATATTATTTCCTTTTACTTGGATTTGTAATTTAATAGCTTTGATGCACGCGCATACATAAAGCGAAATGAAAAGCAGCTTTTCACGGGAATAATAAAAGGGTTACATTATTCAATCTGCCAATGATATAGTGGCTATTCACTTCATTTATGGAACAGAAGCACAAATTTCGTTTGGTCAAACGTTATTGTCAAGTTTATGTTATATTTTTAAACTCAAATCGTATCCAATTTTATTCACAGCTATTTATTCCGCAAAATGACATTTTCTTTTACTAATGTATATTTTTAAACATGTACGGTATTTTCATAAACATGTAGTTCGATTAATATTAACAAGTGAGTTGCTGCAATGGCGAAAAAACTTTTTCTCTCGAACCATGCAGGCAAAAATCAACGAGCGATAAACTTGTTGAGGCAAAAAGCGCGCATCAATTTTTCCACTACCCAGAAACCATTGTAGACAATATTTTACGCTCCGTCAACGCTCTAGTCCCATATACGCTTTCCGAGTAATGAATTTGTGCGTTACAAAGTCCGCCCGCTGTTATTCGCGGAATCTCACTTTCAATAACGCTTAAAGTGAGTTTGTAAATTTCATTTTTTTGTTCATCGCTTAAAGTGAACCATGAAAACAAAAAATATTTGCCGTCGATTTTTGTCATTTTGGTTAACTGATTCGATTTCTATTTTTTATCCAAAATTGCAGCAATTTTTTATTCGCTTTTCGTTCGAAGTATTCTATACTGAAAAATCTCCGCTACTGAAACGGTAACCGGAGGATATACTGAAAATTCGAGAATAAAGACTTGTTATACAAATAAACCACGATCCTTAATATTACCGAGACTTTTTATTTATGCGAATGTAAATACTCAGGCTACAAATGCAGCGAAACCCATTACTCGGACACGCACACGCACACACATTGACCAAAAACGCATATAATGCGTTAATTACCTCGATTATCCCTTTGTTTACAGTCTTTGGCATTCAGCGCTCGGCGTTCGAAATTCGTAATTTGCAATACGAAATTCCCGATGCGCAATCCGCGTGCGGGGGGCGTCCATCGTCCGAGGTCGCCGAAACGCATTATCACTTTAATTATACGAATTCGAACGGGCCTCGGCACCATATACGGCGCCACGTTACGCGCGCGCGCGTTCGGAATGTATATTTCGCGTATTAAATACACCCAATCCCCTCGAAGCGCGTATGGCGTATGCGCGTGCGCCTTTTAAGATCAATCGTATGTATACGCGGGAGAATACATCGGGAATTACGCTGATTAATTGCGGCACAATTAACGGCCGCGGTTTCGGTCAACTTATCTATCTGCGGGCGCGGACCGCGTAAATGAACCAATGCTAATTGATCCGACGCGCTGCTGCTGCTGTGCTTTTCCAAACCTGAGCTTTATGCACCTGATACCCGATATATTCGGGTCTGCCTGTGTGTTGGGGAGCTTATGGGTTGAGAATAAGGTGGTTTTCGTTACGCGAGTAGCGAAATTATTTGCGGTACAGTAAGTACCTCGCCATTCGATATTCTATTGTAATATATATAGCTATTCTAATTGAAATTATCGTGGATATATCAAAGTACACAGAGAAAAGAAAATCTTTACATTAATGGAACGTCGTTAACTATAAACGAACGGACGTTTGGATACGGACAAACGAATGTTCTTTAACAGCTAAATAATATTTCCTAATAGTTAAGAAACCATGTCTTTGAAATTGTAGAAAATTGGAACAAATGACCTGCGTCTTAACTGTTAAGGAATATTACTTAATTATTAAGAAATATTGTTAACTACTAAGAAATATATACTTTGGCACAGATAACATCAGGATTTTATAGTTAGAAAAGTATACGTTTAATGTAAAGATTTTCTTTTCTCTGTGTAATATTAAACCACTATTTCATTAGTGAATATTCACTAATTCTACGGTGGAGCAATTTTAACTAATATTTAGTAGTTTTTTTACTATTCAACTTTAGAGAGTATAATTGTAAAATATAGATGGTATTGAGTTATAGTATATTGCTGCGCCGTGCTATATCATACTTATATCCGAGTGGCAAACAGCGCTTATGTGCCGCGCGAAATCTCCTGTTGCGCGTGGGCTTCTATTTTTCGTCAAATATAGCGTATAAGTAAAAGTGCCAGCTTTTCTTTAGCTATTGATTTTTATAAAGACGGGAGACACGCAATACGGTACGTGCCGCTCTTAACGCCCGAGCGTATTTATAAGTTTATTTACTTTGCGCGCTTCAGTAGCGTCGGAACCCGTGTACATATACCTATATATATGAAGAGCAATTTATTAGAGCCACGAAAGTTATTGAGAGTTTTCACTTAACCGCGGCAATTTATTAGCCGTATTAAATCGGCAATAGCCTGATTAAAAAGTATATAGTTTAGTGACTGAAATTTCGAGCCCGAAGGCTTACGCGAGGTCGAGCTAGATGAATTAAAGAGTGACTCTCACTATCGGGCTAATATCAGTCCGTGTTTGATTGTCAAAAGTTTAACTGCGAAACTCTACCTACGCGACACATTGTTTGCAATGTCGGAAAAAGTTCTGCGTGTACAATTGTGTCGTTGATTACCGGCTATTATTCGAAATCTCCCGTTGTTTCGTGTTCGCTGAAAAGGAATTATTTGATATATATACGGGATTGCCCTCGATAAGTCCGCCGTGCTACGATGGCAGTAGTGGAGTTAATGTTTAGCCAGGATGTTACAATAATTATTAGCACGCTGTGTGACAATTGCTCATAGAAATTCCGCACTGTTACTGCGCAGTCGCAAATCCAATAAATCCTGTAAAAGTAGAGGTTTATTAAAGGAACCTTGTTTTTATATACGTATTTTTTTGTAATGATAACATGGTTAAATTCTTTTTAGAAAAAGTTATTAAACAAGCATATTACGGTATTTTGTTTACTGTGATTGGTTGTAGAAAAACAAGTGTTCAGCTATTTATTAGGAGTATATTACGTACCTAACTATAGTTTACATATATTGAATATATGTATTTGTATGTAACATTATGATTAAACAATAATTCAAAGTTATGACAGATACCATATAATTGAGAAAATGATTTTGAATTGAAAGTGTACGTATACACGATAATTATTAATTCGATCTTCTGAATCAGCGCACAGACAAAAATAAATCACGTAATTCCGAAATCTGTAATGAGGAGCGAGAAAAAGAGTGTCGGAGCCGAACATAGTAGGTGCATTAGCGCACGTTCACGATTCCTACATTCCAGATCTCTCTCTCTCTCTCTCTCTCTCTCTCTCTCTCTCTCTCTCTCTCTCTCTCTCTCTCTCTCTCTCTCTCTCGCTCTCTCTTTTTCCTCGTCCCACCTACTCCTTCTTCGTCCAACATTCTTTTCCACTATCTCCTCTCCCTCCTTTTGTTCTCTCTCTCTCTCTCGCTCTTTCTTTTTCCTCGTCTCACCTACTCCTTCTTCGTCCAACATTCTTTTCCACTATCTCCTCTCCCTCCTCCTTTTGTTCTCTCTCTCTCTCTCTCTCTCTTACTCCGGGGCTAATCAATTGGCAGCTAGGTAGTTCTGGTTTCGCCGGCGGCGGCTCACCACATGTTCGATTTACCACTGGAACGAATGGCGCCCACCGTCGCTAGTGGCCCTAACAGAACAGCTACCGCACGATATCTCTCTCTTTCATTCTTTCTTTTCCACTGCTTCCTCCTCTTCCTCCGATATTCCATCCTCCGGCTACTTACTCGCTTTTTTTTTCTTCTTTCCCGGTCATGAAGATTAATCGCGATTCCAACTTTTAAAAGCTGGTGGTGGCGGCGGTGAATCCGTGTTCGCCGTGTGTTGCGCGCGCGCGAGAATTCAATTGAGAGATTGAGTGTTAAAATATATAGAATGACCCCACCAAGTAGTTTTCCTACCGAAACTAATAATGACGAATTGGCGTGTCCGCGCGCGACACGTGGTTACTTGGAATCTAGACAAATTATTTTGTTTAATGCCAAAATCTTTATAGAAATGAGCTATTTTGTGTTTTTTTTTAATAGTAATAAATGGCTATGGACAAATCAGATTATTTGGATGTAAATTTGTTATAGTAAATTCTTTAAGATGCCCGTCCTATAAGGAATTAAGAATGAAATTTGAGTTGCTTGATGATGAAAATAGTTGTGATTAAATATAAAATTTCTTATCTGAAAGTAGATCGTACTTTAAAAGAATAATTTAACTCTACATCACTACTACAAGATGAAAAACCGCTGCCAATTCATTGGCCCGTGGTTTCCTCAAACTTAATTTGCTTATTCCTTTAATTAAGTTTTAATAACCAAATTTATAATTTTTGCAACAATTTATGACATAATTATAATTAAATTCATTTATGAAGATTAAAAAGTATTAATTTTTAAATTGTGTATAAAATATGAATAAAATAATAGGTATGATTTTTGTTTAAATTATGTGTGAAAAATAAATAAAATAATTGATTGTAATATTATCGTCAAAACCTTTTAAAATTCCTAAATATCCTTTACTTCAAATTATATTTTCTTTGTGAAATTTCATACATAGGGTACTTATCTCTAATAGTATGCCTTTCCGTATTTGTGTGCTCTTTCTGGAATTTCCGATGTAAGAAAAAGTTCTAACCTTAAAAATAATAAATGGCTATTACAAAACAAAAGCAGGTATACAACACGCGCGCATCGGCGCATAGCGCATAGCGCGTGTCATTTCCATTTTCTAGTATACATAAATGCGTTCCCGAATAATTACCATTTTAAAAGAGGGCTAAAATAGTTTTAACCTCAAATATCTCTGAAATTCATAAACGAATTCTTTTACCCTAAGAACTTTTCCAATAAATAATATACAAACTCTACATCTCCACCAAATTTCGAAGAAATTAAAACAATTTTAATGTATAGTTATATTGTGCGACAACAAAGAAAATCATTTTCAAAAATACTAAAATTTAAAATATCAAACATCTCAAAAAATAACCATGTAATCTGGATGAAATTTTACACAGGTATTGCCTATATCGCATACAAAATAGTCTATAAATTTCAAGCTGATACATGAAGTCGTCATTGAGAAATTACGATTTTGAAAAAAGCCTCAAAAGAATTTTAATCTTAAATATCTCTAAAAATCATGAGACAATTCTTTTACCTAAAGAACTTATACGATAGTATATAAGCTCTACAGCTCCACAAAATTTCAACATGATTAAACCAATTTTTGTTTGCTCTAGTTATCATATGACAAAGAAAATGACTTTGTAAAATATAAAAATTTTCAAAATCAAATATCTCAAAAAATAATCGTACGATCTATGTGAAAATTCGCCCACAACACACACCCACACACACACACACACACACACACACACACACACACACACACACACACACATACAGATATTTTTCAAAAATCATGTATTTTATTCCTAACACCTCGAAAAACAATTATAACATGTTTTTACAACAACTCAAAAAATTACTATCACAAAGCTTCCTCTAGGAGAAAGCAATATCTTCTTGTATTAACCGACCTATACAACTCTAATATACAACTTATTATTGTGAGAAAATATTAAAGGCTTAATCGACGATGAAATGTATCCTGCCTTATCTCAGTGGACATTTATCTTTATTTCGTTTTAATTTTACAAATCCAGTACCATTTAAAAAGCAAAAAAATACGAGATCGCGATACCAAAACAAGCAATTTTTCAAACTGAAATTCAAAATAATTTCTCGAATCAGCCATCGCCGCGTAAATAACCCCTCCCCCCCTTGCCCCTCCCCCAACGACTATCCAATTTCCCCAAAAAATGAAACCCTATATCTCGCGAACGCATCGGTAGCGTGCAGTTTATTTCGGAAAAATTTTTCACGAGCGGCGGGCAAAAAATCATTTCCAAATATATACAGCAGGCACAAGTCCAGTGATGCTCGCTCATCCTTTTATTTGTCGTCGGCGTGATTTAATACGGGCGACAACTCTCTGCTATCCTCTCCACTCTGTCCCTCGCGTATTTTAATGTGTTCCCGTAAACGTCACGCATAAAAGCCGCCGCGACGATATTGACTCGGTAAAACGCTCGCTCGCGCGTCAGAAATTTCTCATCGCGTCGACGTCGGCGTGTGACGCGCGCGTCGTCGCCACCGACAAAATAGGGAAGGAGAGTGAGAGAGAGGGACAACCCTCGGCCAGTCGCTTTTGGCAGATAGAGACGAAAGTTTGTGTGTGTCTGTGTGTATGTGTGTGTGTGCTCATATAGGACGTGTGCGCGGGAGAGAGAGACTGTGTGGATATAAGTACCAGCGTCATGGAAAAAACGTAGAGGATTCTAATTAGACTTGATGCGAGTGAACGACCCGGCGTGTCTTATTACATCGGACATTTCGGAAAATTTCGGCTTGATTTTGGGAATTTCTGAGATTCGTAGGGTAGCATGTAGAATTAATAAAACGAGTGGTAATGATTTACGTTTTTTAATGAGTCTCAATGATTTTTTTTCAATGTTTGAGAAAATCGATCAAACTTGTTATCTAAATGTTTCGGTAATCCGTAGGTATTGATTTCCGACGATTATCACATTTTTGGAAAATACATGAATACGTTCGTATATACTGTGCATTAAGGTTTTGTATTATATAATACGAATGAAAAATAAAATTAAAATTTCAATTTGGATTAACATTTTGTTTGTATACAGTACAGCAAATGCACTATCAATCCGCAAATTGTATTTAATCTGAAACCTGATCAAATAACCATTTGAATGCATATTTCAATATAAGTCGTCAAGTCTGATGAATAGACTGTATTTTCATCAATTTCATTGTACCTACTGAAAATAAGCCGGTACAATATTCAATACTGCTGATACTTATAGCAGCTCTTATAACTGCAATTTTCATTCAATGCTTCGCAAGTCAATTTTAATTATTAGAGTATGCATTAAACGCTTCTTTCATTTCTTTTTGCGCCGCACACCCATAAGTACTGCTTTCATTATTGTATTTGCATAGCTGATGAAAAAATGTGCAATTTTTTTCGAATTCTTTTCCGCATTTTCCAAATTATTTAATTAATCGCGTTTAATCTCTCTTACCGCGACCCGTTCATGTTTCCCTTTTAGAATGCACCACGCGCAACTAAGGTACGCACGTACAAAAATTGCGCGCACCTAATTTGAAAAAAAAATTATTCACCTTTGCTGTATAAGCCGATTTAACGAGCTTTATTCCGTTTCAACTATATATAATAAACATGTATATACAACGATCTTGTAAATTCCACATTTGAACATAAATTTGCGAGATTATTGAGGTTAAATCTTTAAATATTTTTTACGAAGGTTTTTATAATAATAAGGATTACTATCATTATTTTTTAATGTTATACATATAGTAATTATATATTATGTTCCTAAAGAAGAGAATATACACACACACACAGTCGGATGTATATAAAAGTCGGCGAGTGAAACGACGTTCCCTCATTTAAATTGCAAATTGCATTTAAAAGAATAATACGATGAGATGACCTATTTATAAGGCACTTTCATGCAGATATAAACACTAACGCTTTTAAAGACTCTCCGCGCCATCCGAGCGAGGGAGGACGAAGCAGATTTAAAAAACAAAGGTAGACTCTCGCATTATCAAAGGTTATACATCCATCGCTGCCTTTTTACCTTCTATATACTATCACGCCAAATAGAAGAAGCATCCAAGTCCCGACAGGTGTCTCTCTCGTTGGATCTCCAAGTTATACGAAAGTCACGTGATGTGTGGTGGCAGGTTTGAACTTGTAAAATTCTATTTTTATGAAATGCAATACTTTGTAAATGATTGTACATATCTTTGTATTGAATAAATATTTTTCGTTTTTTCGCTTTTGATTCGATTTTTGCGTAATTAAAATTAATATAATATATTTTGTATCGAGGTTAAGGTGATGTTAAATACCGACATAATTTTCAAACGAGTACATCTCATGAAAATACCAATAGAATCATCAAAAAAAAAATCTGAGTATAGTATTAACATATACGGAGCGCTTGACAAACGTGTTTTTTAAAAAAAAATATGAGAATTTATTTAATTAAATAAAAACCGTACTGTCGGTAAGTAGAAATCTGCAATTGACCTACTTTTCGAACGAGCATATCTAACGAAAATGCTAATAGAATCACTCAAAAAAATTCCTGGATATAGTATTTATGTGTACGGAGTGCTTGACAAAGTTTGTTTTCCGAATAAACGCTTGAATGTTGATTTAAAAAATACTGAAATTTACGGTTTCACATGGCCTTAAGGTGCGTTTGTTTATCGCTGACTATAGTGACTGCTGTCAGCTGTGAGCTGTGAGCTGTGAGCTGTCTAATTAGGTATAACTAAGAGCAGTTCTAATTTTTTCCGCTAGGTGTGCCACTTTTGCTTGAACGTCTGAATATAGTTCGCGCAATCAAAGAGCCCGGAAAAGCTATATATGTATACGCGCGGTACACGCATGTGATTTAATCAGCCCTCGCGTTCTCTAATTAAATCGGAAGTACACGTGACAATAATACTGCCGCGAAGAAGACATTCCCACGCGCTCGCGTGAAATCCAGGCGATAAAAGAGAACGGACGATGTTCCGCTCTCTTTGTTTGGCGCGCGCGCGCGCGTGTAGAGCTATATTGGAGTCCGCCGGGGTAAAATCGAATCAAAAGGCAATAAAGTCAATCAGTGATTCTCCAGAGTTCCGCGCTCGTCCGCGTACGTACGTATAGATCGATGCCCTGGCGCCACCACCATGAGGCAGAGGGAAAAGAGAAGAGGGCGAGAGTAGAGACTCCGCACGCAGGCGAGCGTGTGGGTATATAGCCTCCCTTAATTAACTTCTCTGTTGGTATCTGTTCTCAAAGCGTTTCGTCCCTCTTCCTCCCCCTCTCGCTCTCTCCTTTTCCATGCTACATCGTGTGTGCGTCCGCGTCGAGTGGTTTTTATGGGTTTTATCTGCTCGGAAAGTTCGCGTTTTACAATTATATGCTGTTTTATTAGAGATATTTTGGCGTTACGGCTGAATGAATCTTTTTTTTTTTTTTTGTGAATGGCTGTAATCTGGTGTAGTGATTTGAAATTTTATCATTTACGATGTTTTTTGGTGATGACATTTTCCACGCAACAGCATATTTTGCAAAATTATTCTTGTTTTCCCGAACGTATATTATTCACGCACATCAATTGAGGTGTAAAATTGTTTAATCTTTAACGATAATTTATGTCTTCAATTTCGGTATTCGCTTTTACCACGTACAACTTTTACGCGCGAAATGTGTACAATCGATTTTCCGCGCGCCATAAAAGAAATTAACATGTTATACGCGCGTTCTGCATTAAACAAAGAAATATCTCGTTTTATGATTTACGGGCGAATATTTTAATGAAACGAACAAAAAAACAAGGTTATTTCAAGCAATGTAAATTAATTCATCGCTAAAAAAAAGTGTATCAGTAATAAATAAAAACGTCACGCGCAAAACATTCTCTCAACTTTCAAACTACAAATCCAAAGATTAAGCCCGTATACACACACACACACACACACACACACACACACACACACACACACACACACACACACCCTCCCACGTCGACAATTTAAAATGTAAATCAGCCATTAGCAGTACAAACCTCACCCCGACCGAGAGTCGGAGAATCCTCCGCAGGTGAAAAAATTTAATTTTCCGCCACAGCGAGCGAGCGAGCGAACGGCTGATCCGCTCGTCTCGAGAGCGACTGCGAAGATACAACAAAAAACGAAAAGCGGGCGGAGAGGATTGGAAAAGAAGCGCCGATGGCTAATCATGCAGGTCTTTCACCTCCGTCAGAGATATCTGCGGATACAGTCGCCTGCGAGTAGGTGGGTGTGTATAAGACGACCTCTCTCTCTCTCTCGTATCGTCATTTTACGAGACCGCCCTATACTCGCGTACGTGAGACTTTAGTTAGCGGCGCACACGGTCGCAAGACATAGAGTATACGCCGTTCTCTCTACCCTCTTGGAATAATAATTCGAGGACCGCTGCTCTCGTGTCTGCAAGAGTGTATATATCTGTGAATCTTTTCCTACCCCTGCTGGGGCTCTTGTCATTCCGTTCACGCGTTCCGTCTCCTTATCGTTTTTATTATTTTCCCGTATTACAGTGTTCTCGTCTCCGGCAGAGTGCAGCCGCCCGCTCTTTCTCGTTGTTCCATTTTAATTAGCTGGAATTTAATATGCTAATAAACAGGCTTTTATCGTCGCTTTTGTCGCCTCTCTCCGCGCTTATGTAAATTATAAACTCGTTTCCTCGGAGAGCCGGGCGCGCCTGCTTCTTCATTGTTTTCCCTTATACACATATATATACCAAAACGCGTTTTATCACTTTACACGTCGCGCCATTCTGGTACTGAAAAATTGGCATATTTCCATTACGATTATATACTACTATACCGCTGCTATTCGCTCGTTGTACGCTACTTCCGAGGAGCGACAAATTTCACGAAACATATAACTTTGCCCCCGCTATACTTTTTCCATTGTAAGAGCGTACGTATAGAGCACCCCGAATCAACAGATGGCTTCCTTCCGAGCACCTATAGAGCGAATTCGCTCGGCTACCCTACATGTGCCAAAATTCGAACTCTCTCCGGCCGTTAGAAGTACAACGCGATTGTGTGCTGTGTGGCGGCGGCAACCGAGAGGGCGAGAGCGAATTGGAGCGAGCGGGGGAGGAACACGGAACCGCGACTACATTTACAAGGTGTTTCCCGCTCCGCATTTCAATTGAGCTGGAAGTTCTGCGGCTCTGCGGTGGGTATACGCCACAGTGGCTGTTGCTGTTACTGCTGCCTTATTTTCGCGGCTCCTGCGATTGCTCTTTCTCTCCCTCCCTCTCTCTCCCAATCCCTTCCTCTCGTGCAAGCGCATTTATGAGGGACAGTTCCTTCGGCGGGTTTACATCGGCGAGAGAACCGCGGAATTGCGGCGATACGCAACGTCGTTACATCCGACGAGCGGGATTCCGCGGGGACGACTCTCTCTCTCGGTGGGAGAGCGAGGGAGAGAGATGAGGCCACGAGCGCTGGCTGTTGCACTTCCTCGCACTCGTGTGTGTCGTCATTGTGTGCGTGTGCGTGCGTGCACGTACAAGGGCACAGTATGTGCGATTTTGAGGCTCGATGCACGGATTGCTCGGAATGTTCTGATTAACCCGCGTTATTGAACCGCTCTATTCCGCGCTCGATCTCTCCCTCCCCACCTCCTTCCTACATGTTTCAATCTTGCTCTCTCTGTCCCTTATTCCGCCTGCCTGTCTACCGTACTTTCCCTGTCGCCTGTATTAGCTTCAAATTAGCTGGTATAAAAGTGACGATGCACGGGGATGGAGAATTTACTGAGAAGAAGAATAATCGTTTATTTATACTAATAAATATAAGGTAAAATGACAAAATTGATTTGATCATTGTAAGCGCGTATTTCGTGCCGGGTGGGAAACGTTTTAGTAAACTGTTTATTACTCTCAAATCAATATAAAATGTATAAGAATTTCTCTCTGGAAAAGCACACCCACGTAATGACGGTTAGCAGATAACATTTACTACATATCCCTTTTAATCCCACATTTACCGCTATCAAGAGCCCAACGATCGGACCCTAAGGTGCAGAAAAATAGAAAAACCATAAACTTTGTTACACTCTCTCTATTGTTCCCATACCCACTGAACTGTGAATAAGAACAATCACAATTCGTCGCTTATAGCTTTTTGCGCGAACGCCTTGATAATAATATAACACGGAACTTGATACTTTTATTTATTTTAAGTTTTTTTTTTTTAATAAAATTATTTGTGTTCAGCTCAGAATATTAGTCTACTTTTTTTTTAATTAAACGGTAGAAAGGATAATATGCGCACATTTATTAAATATAAAAAGAAAAAAGCAGTAATATATGTTTCATTCACGTACGTGAGTAAAAAATATTTTCAATGTTTTCGATGTTTACAATAACAAACGATTATTTATGGTACGTAAAATGAAAATTTTAATTACTAATCATTATTAACTGTAAATAAGTTATTTAGTTGAAGAAAATAAAATGACCAAAACTACTTTGTTGAATAACTTTTACTTGAGTAGGGAAGACATAAATTACATTCTTTTTCTTATCAATATTGACTCTCCGTTTATGTTAAAAGTAAACTATTACAAAAATTCCGTTATATCATTTTGACATCCGACCACACACGCGCACCTTAGAATTTTTAATTTATAACTCTGCGCTTACTTCAATGCAACTATAGAAGTAACTCTACTTTAAAAATAGTTGAAATGATTAGGAACGGGCAGGAAGGCTATTTAGCTACAACGACCAACCGAGACAACAGCTGACCCCGAGAACCGCAACCGGTTCACATTCATGCGAGCGTGGCAAGGGAAATGCATAAATAGGGAAGAATACACGTGTCTTGGGAATTTTACCGCTGCGGTATAGCGACGTCCACGACGGAAGGAACGAAATCGACGTTACGTGGTCCGCAAGGTAAACCACACGCGGCTGTCTCTTTTTGCATTGCACTTTTAATGTTAGAATAATGTCATAAGTAACTTAATCTTTGCAGTGTATCTGATCGTTCTTTTCTTATTTCGTTGCTTTGCTAGATCTATCTTTCTTATGGGTAAGTTTGACGGTAATCATTTTTTAAATTTTGTCCTTATGGTACCTCTTCTCGTTATTATTTTTCGCGGCTTTCTCCTTCCGTTTTGTAATTTATCTTTATCTTTTCATTATACCTACGTGCTCACTTTATCAAGAAAAACTATTTTTGCGTTCGCATAACGTATACACCTGGAATAATTCTAGTATACGGATGAAAGATTGAAAGTGGTTTAGTATATTTTCATTCGTATAACGTTTGAGAACTCTAATTCTAAATAAGTTAACTAGTGAGGAATTAATAAATTAAATTAATGAAAATATGTTAATAGGCAGTTTCATTTAAAAAATAAATAGGAATAAAAAAAAATATAAATTACTCAACTGGAAATTCAGCTTTTAATACTTTATGCATTTCGTTTCGGAATTCGATTTTTATTAAAACATTTGTGAATTTAAATAGATTAACTTAAAGAGCTTTTCTTCAATCAAACTAAAAGTACTTTTATATGAGTTTATAAATATATTTCAATTATTATCTATATAATATGATACACTTTTCAAGATTTATTAAGTTTTGAATCATGAATATAAATTAGAAATAATATTATTTTGTCTGTTTCTAAAGCGTCTATCTAATGATTGTAATTGTTTGTTACCAATCCATTTTTTTTATCATTTATCATTTATATACTTTCATAACAAGTCCTATAGTCATTACTCATCATTCTAAATTATAAATTTAAATCGATGTAGACGTGTAAACAGGAACGACGTGTACCAGGAATGAAATAAACATGTAAAACAAAGTAATTTTGTATAAAACCGATGACAATATCTCATCTTACTAAGAAACAAGTATTCACATTTTTAGAAACAATAACAAAACATTACACCGAAAAGCTTCTTTTCTCCGAAAAATCCCTTGCAAATCCCTTTAGCAAGCTATACACAAGCAGCGCCGGAATATGAGCAAACAGCGCAATTGCACACTGCATCCAACGCGAAGGGTACTTATCGTAATTAAGTAAAAGCGCATTTAGCAAAACGACGGCAGCGGCAACAGCAGCAGCGGCGGCGGTAAGTTAAAGGAAAACAGAGAAGAGGAAGGTTTTCGGTTTCTCTTTCTCCCGTTTTATAAAACGACTTTGTCATTCTACTCGTGTTTACAATCGTCAAACCGTCGGCAGACGGCGACGTTGTGCGGCGTATACTTTTCACTTTTCATTACCGCGGCGCGCGCGTCTTCGTATCCTATGCGCACGCGAGCGCCGAGAGATAACGGGGCCTTTTATTTAGTTTTTCTCTTTGCCTTCGTTTCTTACTCCGTCTGTGTCTCTGCTCCGTCTCCCCTCTTCTTCTTCTTCTTGTTTTCTATGTCTATATACACGACAACGGCTCGCACACACGCGTCCGCTTTTTCTTTGTACACGTGATTCATTCATAATGTTTCCTTGTCGTGCAGCACTTTTATTGCGCGTAATATCATTTATGATGCGTAAGTCGAGGGAAAATATTTGTGGAGATCTTAACCTACTTTTAATGCGCGCTCGAACAAAATTTTTCATTATCAAGCGTTCTTGGAAGCAATTATCCGGCCAGTCCTTTGTTTACTATATTCAATGAAGTGTGTGCAGAAAAAGATGTTCTCTTTAAAAAACCATTTCAAATAAGATAATTATGGTAAGTTTCCTGATTGCTCGTTTGGCCAATTAAGACGATAATTAAAACATCAACTCTACAATTCGAGTAATTTTTTTTAATTTGACGTTTATATGTTTTACCTAGGCGCTCCCAATCTTTTTATTCTCCTCTTCATTCGAATCTTCGTGCCCTTCTCAATTACCGTTGCAAGAACGTTAACCTCAGCGATCGCGGACCTTAAAAGAGTCCCCGAAATTCGCTCTAACGACGGTTTCCTCCTATAATAACTGTTTGTCCATTCACGTATCCGGTCCTCCTTCGTAAGGCATTGCCTTCATTAAAATGAAATAACGATCAAACGGGTCGAATGGACTTCTATTCTACGATAATATCATAAATACTTGAAAAATTAAAGGGCTCCCGTCGGCGCTCGTAAAACGATATTCCCGTTAATTAAGACAGATTTAGGAATCGCGTTTAGCACTTTAATTATTTCGGGAAACTTGACTAATGAAAGATTTATGAACCAAAATCTTTTTAAATTTGAGGTTTTTAGGATAGTTCTATTCAGAAATTATTACTATAAACTTATGTGTATTTATTAAGTAATATTACATTACACTTTAAATGTTCTTAAACTATTAGCGTAATTATAACAAAAATAGTAAGAAATTATTACAAATCAAATTGTTTGTATTCGAATTTACGACGAAGAAATTCGCATGTATTTGCTCAAAAAGTCCGCTAGAAACTCGATGTTAAAAGTATTTTTACTACGGTAAGAACAATACAGCAACGAAAGTGAACTTTAAAAGTATAACGACGATCAGCGGAGTACGAAGAAGCCGCGCGCGAGGCCGAGTGCAATCGGCGGAAGAAAACAAACACTGGTTAACGAGGCGCATCAAGGCAGATTGAAGAGATTTCCTGCTGTCCGAGCTCTCTCTCTCTCTCTCTCCTCTCTCTTTCTCTCGTTCTCTTTGGCCGATGTGCCCTTTCGGCCCGGAGAGCGAGCGCGGGGCCAAGAGGTTAATTTATCAAATTAAGCCTCGCACAATTGTATTAGAGGAGAGTCCCCCGGACGCCAAGACTTTTCGACTCACATTTTGCATGTTTCTTTTTTCTTACGGCCGACCGCCTCTCTTGCATCCTACTAACGTTACTCATATTCATTTCTTTGCCGTTCCCCCTCTCTCTCTCTCTCTCGCTGATTATTGTGTGCCTGTGTTTTTATTGTTCCCTTTCTTTTGTTTTAAATAATGTAGGATAGCAATTTTGCAGTGAGACATCTTCGAATAGCAACGTTCAGGTCTGCACATATTTTCTTTTATATTGTTACGTATATCGTCGCGCGGTACGAAGAAAAGCCAACGTTGAAGTTAGAGGCGAAGAAAAGCCAGTTTCGTGCTAAAAAGCCAAAAATGTGACCATACTTTGGCTTTTTTGGCGCGAAACTCGCTTTTCTTCATGTGAGTTTAGAAGTTGGCTTTTTTCGTACCGCGCGACGATATGTGAGAAATAAAATGAAGTAAAGTGAGAAAATATGCGACGAGCGGGACACGAACCGACGGACCCTTGCAAAAAGTAATACATATATAAGAGGCAGGCGTAAACAAATATTACAAAAAAATACCTTACGACTATTGGTGAAAAAACAAAGCTAGGCTAATATTTTAGCACTCACAAATGAAACAATAGGTGTTGGTATGCAAATTAGGGTAGCTATCATTAACAGGCGGTGACAAGATTCGTCTGGTACCTTAAAAACTATAAGACAAAAAATATTATCCGTTAAAAACGTACGTAAATAACATAATTATAGAATATCAATATATTATTATAATAAATACATTAGCTTAAGATTATTACTTCGGAACTAACGCATTATAAACTAGCGGGTCGCTTGTACATCATTTTTCCTTCGCGCACGTCTACGTATATCGTCGTTTTTTACGCTATCGCTGTCTAGCCACCAGTATTTTTTCGCGCTTTTATAATTAGTTTTAGAGTCACATTGAGGAATAGCTTGCGAGTATTTAAAGTACGCTGGGTTGTTGGGACAGTCAAGAGGTATTTTTTTATTTCCTTGGTGACGGGGTTTATGATAAAGAAGGGGTATATTTTTATCATTCTGGATAAGCTCAAGCTTGTCGAAATACATGAAACGATGCGGTAAAATATATTGAGTAGCGGAATTAAGCATAAGTTCGTGTTCTAATGTGTTGATATATAATGAAGGTATTTATTGTCTATTAGTTTTAAAATGTGGTTGTCAATTCTAGGGATATTGGCCTTGTCATATATTTTTTTGTTACTAATAAAGTGCTTGTTAGTCTTTCCTATGCGTGTGTAGGTATGCGCGAAGGCAGAAGCGCTCAAATTTTCTCAGTTTTTTCATCAGTGAGGAGCTGATATTCCACCATATTGGTACGGCGTAGGTCAGGATGGGACGGATTAACAGGACGTAGCAGATAATTTTGCTTCTACGGGATAGGCTTTTATTAAAAAATAGTCTGGAATATTTTTTAAAAGCTTTTCTCGCTTTATCGAGTTGAGTTTTTACATGGGGATTTAGACGTAGAAGATAGTCGAGAATGGCTCCTAATTAACGAACTTCTTTTTTGTGAGCTATGGACAATATATATTGTTTATTTTTATTGATATGGAAAATTTACTGATTTCGGTCTTGCATGATATTGTTGCCTAAAGTATTTAGAGGTTCGTGGAAAAGAATTGTCTCGCATTTGGAGGGGTTGATTTTAAGGTTCCAATTTAGATAGAATTCACTGACACTATTGACTAAATTTTCGAGTTTCGATTGGATATTTGAGGGATGTTTGTCGGCTACTAAGATAATGAAGTCGTCAGCGAAAGCGGATGAGTACGTTTTACAGTTGTTTCTATTGGCATTAAAAAGCATCGGGACTTTGTATGTATAAATATTAAATAAGGAAGGAGAATTAATGATGCCCTGCATTAAACCTTCTATAATATTAAATATTTGGGAAGAAACATTGTCTCTATTCCATGTGACGAATGTGCGGTCAGAGATCATATTCCAGATGAGTCTAATAAAATCCGGGGGAAAGTTTAGTTCGTTTAAAATGTATATCCGTTGATCCACACAGAGTCAAATGCACATTGTAAGGCAAGGCACCTACGGATTCCCCCTCGATTAGATGGGAGTAAATATCATTGAGTACTTTAAGGATAGCGTGCGTGGTTGAAAGTCTATGCGTGAAACCGAATTGATTGTGTAAACCGAAATGATTGTGTCGAAGTTTCTAATCTCGCGCTCTACCACTGAGCTAACGTCGCGATGCTACGACGAGTGCATCGCGAGCTAGTTATTATGTTTATGCTGACTGTGTTGCTTCTCGGCTGTCCAACGTAGACGAAAACCTCCGTAACAATATGTTCAAGATAATTTTCTGCTATTTTAATGATAATGCCCAGAAGTTCAGAGTGGAATATCCCGTGGAAAGTGGTACAGCGCTTTGCCTAACCCGCTATTACAAGAGAATCTCAAATACCTTATATAATTACCATAGTTTTCCTACCGTTGGAGGGGTTAATTAAGAAAGTTGGAAAAGTCCAACACATATATGAGCGTCGGGGGTGTTCTGGAATTGCTATAGTCATATATACATGCACATAGCGCTCGAGAGACGAGTTTTTAACGCTGTTAAAGCTGTCATCGTGTCGAAGAAAATGGAGGGAAATGAAAGGCCTCCGCGTATATACGCTGGGACGTTTTCTTACGCGCGAGTTGCCGAGAGTAACGAAGATTTATGAGACGAGCGCCGCGGCGGGCGTGTTATAGTTTGCCAAGTTGGAAAAATGAAATAAAATATGGGAGAGGGAAGAAATTAGCAATTTGTTTCGCTTCAAGGCCGTGAGAAGTAAAAATGTATAAAGATCGCGAAATAACCCGGCTGCTGAGAGACGACAAAGGGTGGAAAAAAGAAAAGTGACGCAGCGCGCAGATGAAAATTTCGGGGGCTAGCTCCCACACGTTTCTAGTTGTAGGTCGCGGGTACTACAGAGGGAGAGAGGGAATGAGAAGGAGAGGATTCGAGGAACAAAGAGGGAAGGAGATGCTCGATAAGTATTGACGTTAACGATTGCCTTGCACTGTCTCTCTGATATAGGTAGAACAATGCCGATTGAGTTGACTGATTGAAACTCGGTGAACCTATTCACCTTGCAGTCGGCGGTAACGCCGCTGTATTGATAGATCATCTGGGGTAGGGTAACTGAAGGTATTCTTGCGGTTGCAGGTATTATTGCGTTTACAGAATTTTGCAGAAAACTACGCTTTAGGATACTTTTAGACCTAATTTTTTCACGTATTATTCATTTATATTGTTAAATATATCTTAATCGTTAATCTTTTAACATAAATATAACGTATATATTTTAGTTTTAATCGCCAAACCGCAGTAATACCTACATGTTTAATAAGCATGCGCAGCTGGTATTATTGCGGGCGTCCCTATGCTTTAACATGGCACAATAATACCTGCGCAATAATATCTTCATGCCGCAATAATACCAGCACAGAGATGTACCTTTTAATATTCTTTTCACAAATTAATTAAACACTTTTGGCTATAAAATTATAGCTTTATACATAGATACTACACTAAAATTTCATTAGCAAAAAACCGCAGATTGATATGTTTACTTTCGGACGAGATTGATCAGTTTGAAACTAACCTAACAAAATACATCGCAATAATACCTTCAGTTACCCTATAACTTAGATCGATCTCCCGGCAGCTGTACCATTCGCTGCGGTCAAGTACGCATTAGAAACAAGATCATCTTAGCAGTATGCAGTATAAAGTTAAGGAATTATTTTATGTGGGTTTTAGTATTCGTATAGTAGTGTAGATGTATTGTGTAGTGTACTGTATTTTACTGCTACAATATTATTATAAGTGGGATGATTTAATAAGAAAATTTATAAATAATTGTAAATTTAGATAATGTTAATTGTTACGTTACTCGTCTTATGTAATTAATATAATAATTAATAAATGTAAAAAAGTGAAGTACAATAAAATGCCTTTTTTGGAACAAGTTTAGTGCGAAATTTCTAATTTTCTCTAATGTTAAAAAGGCTAGTTGAAATTAAAGTATGTTAAAGTTCTTACCTCCTTTCATTAACTCATGTAACTAAATAATTACATTCATGGTATAACTAGAAATTACAAAGTGAGATTGCGTTTGATATGATTTTGGGTAATATAGCTATTACGTCAAAACTAAATTTGCGAAAGTCTATCTACATATTATTTGAAAATGTATCATTGTTCAAAAATAAGTAAATTTACGTAATCGGAAATCAAATACCATACCAATTACTCTTTCTCTTTGTGAAATTAGTGAACCGTTATAACCAATTTATTATTTACTGTTTAAAAATGGAAAGCATTGTCACGTGGGCTATAAAATCCAATTATATGTGAATCGACGTATACTAACGGTATAAATTTAAAATATGCAAATCGTTAACAATAATGTGCACATCATTATACGCGTTAAACTAATGAATATGTAAATTTATTTTGTTTAGATGTAATGTCTGCTGACTGCTTCATGAGCTTCGGCAAATTGCTGAAGGTCCTGATGATAATTGGAGTATCGCAAACGCTACAAGAGCTTCGAAACTATCGATCTATGGCGAATTTAAAGAGATTAGCTTCATCTCCAATTCAAATTTCCATTGATAACTCTATAACTGCGAGTGCCGTTATCAAAAATCAATGGAGCTATTAATTCGAACAATGTGCTAATGAACAATTTAAAAAAGATCCTTTTTAATCTTCGTCATCTTGATTAAATTACGTCCAAAAGCAAAGTATAATTTCACATCGATTGATCAAATTTACATTCCCAATCTGGGCGAGGAGCAAACGAAAATAATGAGCGCGCAGGCTAGCAGAGAGTTTGCTGCTTCAACGAGAGAGGCAAACTGGAGACACAAGATGGAGGCGGCGAGACAATTCGCGATGAGTACATTCTTTAGCTGTTGGCTAGCGAGGTGCTCGAGAGACGGACGCAGGTAGAGAGCACCAGGGTCGGGAATGTACTTGGCCTGGTCGTCATGGAAACAACACGAGCTAGGCCCACAGTGCGCGGCCGGGGATACAGTCGCGGGTTGAATACTCTCTTTTTTTTACCGAATGTGCGTCTAGAGAATACGTAGTAAAATAAAGTTCAGCGTGAAAATGTACAACGTCGTTTTCTTGGGGAATTTTTATAATGTATATTTTTAGGGAAAAATAAGCTGTAAGAGTATATTTGTTGCAACGTATATGACGTTATTTCTGTAAAATAATTTATAAACATATCTTGTCGCAAACGCGTGAGTATTTTTTAATAAGAATATCTAAGAAATTTATTTTACAACTCCAAAGTCTACGTGACATTCTCGTGGGCTCCGTATGTATTTCCCATAGGGAGAGCTTTGGGGA
The DNA here is from genome assembly GCA_036365515.1 of Torymus aiolomorphi. NCBI lineage: Eukaryota > Metazoa > Arthropoda > Insecta > Hymenoptera > Torymidae > Torymus > Torymus aiolomorphi. The sequence goes on along the minus strand of CM070873.1, from coordinate 237,254,905 downwards.
TTTCTAAAAGCATGTGACACCGCACAAGCGTCCGAACATAAACATAGTCCGCTACATTTTCCTACCTAAATTGTGAAAATCAATATCAAATGATAAGGTATAGATGCTATACGCATATCGCATACTACAAGCAGCGTGAGTTTATATCTGATTAGAAGACTTCGTAATTGTAGGCGTTTTATTCCGAGCAATAATGATATTATTTAACTAAAAAATTATAAATTATATTATAAAATAAATAAATAAATCTATTTGAAATACAAATTTTGGATTTCCATCTGGCTGGTGCATTCGACAGAGCCATTGATCAAATTTGAGAAATGATAAAAGCTGTGATGGATCACCGAAATACATCTTGAACTTGCGCTGGAAGCAGCAGATCAAAGAAACGTGATACCAGCTTGTGATCGATTATTGCATTATCGATGACACTTCTAATTTTTAGCTTATTAACAAGTATTCGCATTAACTCGTTCCCAAGTAGTATAAGTTGATTGTGATACAAATTGAAATATAATTAGATAGATAATAATAATTGTAGGAGCTACGAAAATCTCTTACTACGCTTGAGAACTGTATTTCAAAACATAATAATTCCGCTTTTACAAATTTTGGATAAATTATTGAAAACATTGTTGTTCTCAACAACTTTGTATGAAATTTAAAAAATTTAATTATCATTTTAATAACACAATTTTGGGTTTTGAAATCATTTAAATTTCAAAATCAACGAATTTAATCATTTATTTATTGTATTCACTTACAAAAAGGTCGGGGTAATGGATTTCAAGTTGGAATAGAAAAATATTATTACATTTAATCTTACGTAGATTCCTAAATGTCATCATAACTTTATTATAGGTTCTTTGAAAATTTGTGCATAACTGAAAGCTAACTCACCTTCATAATATGACAAAACATATAAAATCTATTAAATAGAAAATGCGAATCAAAGCACCATCAGGCACCGGGAGAACAGAAACGCGAGGTTGGTAACAAACGAGCGAGTGATCAAAGTCAGGCTGGTCCGCGACTTACAGGTTTAATCGTGTCAGGCCTCGTTAGCAGCCAACTTGGCCATTAGTGGGCCGAAACACGATTATGAATTGTTTAAGCAGCGAGCGAGCGCGGGCCTTTGCCAGGTGCTCGCTCGCCCGCCTGTGTATACGTAAGTGTGTGTGTGTGTGTGGGAGGGGCGAGTGCGAGGGCTCTTTCGAAAACGCTCCTTATTAGCTTGTTCACTCCCGGCCGTGTCCTCGGAATATTGCCGATAAAAGCCCGAGAAAAGCCCGTGGGAGGAGGGAAAATTGGCTCCGCTCCTGATTCAATTTTTCCCACTCCGCGCCCTCGCATAATAATTATCACGTCCGCGCGCGCGATGGTTAATCGAATTCGATTAAGTTGCTGAAATTTTCCCGCGAAATCGCTGCGTAGCTGTTATCTACCGCTATTATAGCACACGGGGCAAGCGAGCTTTTTTCCGCCGCCGCCACAGCCTGGGTTATTACCGCTCCATCGCTTTAATAATACATGCGTCGATCGACAACGCTGGCAATCTCTCGAGCTCTATGTACGAAACGTTTATTAATTGGCTGGTGAGCACCAAACCTGCGATTAATTATCGCGTTGTGTTGTGCTATACTAGTTATCGAGTAATGATAATATTTCCAGTTCGTACTTTATGAAAAACTGCAAACCGTTTTTTTATGATTATTAAAAAAACTATAAGGGGTTACACGATTGTAGCATTGTCACCATTGAGTTTGAGAATATTGATCGCAGAAAGTGTTTCAACGCAATTAAAAACCAATAAACAAATTTCCATCAGGGCCGTATGCACAAGGATACTTTAAAACTACTTTGGTCGAATATAGTGCAAACGCGATAAAGTAATACAAATAGTGCGGAGCATTTTCTATGACTGAATAACGTAGCGCAAGTTTCAACAAAAGCAGAGAACAACTCGTGCATATATCGCGGTCGAAAGAAGTCTATTAAGGGTCGCTCATCACAACGTTGCAACGAAATATTGAATTTTAATACGCGGAGATGCTGGCTATATAGTACGTCATACGTGCGGGGCGCGTGTATTAAAGGGAGCAGGCGCGCGCACGCTTGATATTTCAATGGAGGTATTCATCCTGCGAGAGGGAGCCTCGCTGCTGCTGCTGCTCTCACCGACAATGGCGCCGCTGGATAGGAAAATTCGCAATTCCCCGCGTAAAGAACTTACACACGGCAAAGGGAAAACAAGAAGAGTCCTGAAGGGGAAATGTTGTGCCCTTCCCAAAGAAAGAATATAATGCAATGCCTTCGAAGAATAAGAGAGAGAGCAGAATATACCACCGTCAGGGAGTGAGAGCTTGACAGATCGACCGTGTCTGCGAGAACAAGTAAGCACAAAGTACTCAGAGGCTGGAGCTGCGTGTTCATACTGAGATGTCCGACGAGACGATACTAAATTATGGGATATTTTCCAATATTCTTGCGGTTGTACAAAATCGTAACATGCGCAGTATTTGTTTTTAACATCCCATTTTCATAGCAGTGAGGTACTAGATATGGCGTATATTCTTGTATTTCTCTATTACAGGCAATTAATAAGCATTGAATAGATGTAACATCTTAACTACTTATCAGATGATTATAGGAATAAGAATGCCATATACAAATAGTGAATATTAGATAATTGTAATTACTTTTTTGACTTTTCAGTTAACATACTTTTTGCCAAGAGCATATATTCAGCACATTAAGGGGGTGTGATACTCATGCACTCTGTTTTACCGGCAGAACTCAGTAAATTCTATATTATTAAAATAAATATATCGAATTACGTCTTATAAAGAGATAGTTGCCCTGCGCAATGTAATAATCTACCAGCCTACGCAGTTTTGAGCCCAAATATCAACGGCACCCTAAAAAATTTTGCGAACGAAATTTCGGTTATTTTTGTTCGCAAAATTTTTTAGGATGCCGTTGATATTTGAGCTCAAAACTGCGTAGGCTGGTAGATTATTACATTGCGCAGGGCAACTATCTCTTTATAAGACGTAATTCGATATATTTATTTTAATAATATAGAATTTACCGTGTTCTGCTGGTAAAACAGAGTACATGAGTAGCAGACTCTCTTAACAAAGCTTTGGCAAAAAAGCAAATCATATTTTAGTATCGTAATATAGTTAAGCACTTTCTGTTTCTGAGTTTCCTTAAGACTTTTTACCGCATCACTGACAAGTTTAAACAAACTCAAGCGATGATAAAAATAATGATAAACTGTTCAGCATGTTACTCACTGTTAACAGCATAATATAGATAACATAAGTAATAATAAATTAAATGTGCATTATAATACGCAATAACAAACCAGAGTTTCTAAAAAAGTTTGTAATTTTAATTTTTAAATTTCCGTGCACGTGATTTCCCATTTTTCGTTGTAACAGCCGGTCGTTTACTTGACCGTTTCATGAATATAAGAGTTCAAATTTTTTTTTAAATTAATTTCACCATTCTCGTTGGTCGTCACGCAGGACAAATTTACCTACATATGCATATTATACACACAAACACACACACACACACACACACACACACACACACACACACACACACACACACACACACACACACTGAGAAAAATTATGTATTAAAAATTACTATAATATATAGGAACGTGGGGACAAATCTCAAATACCAAAATTTTTACTATATTTTATAGTAAAAATTGATATATACATGATAAAAATTGCTATGTATATAGTAATTCTTACTATAAAATATAGTAATAATTTTAGTATTTGGAATTTGTCCCCATGTTCCTATATATTATAGTAATTTTTAATACACCATTTTTCTCAGTGTGTGTGTGTGTGTATACACACACACACATATATATATATATATATATATATGTGCGTGGACATTTTCTCCTTTTTACAATTCAATGAACGTGTAGGAGTTCGCGCCGAAGCTCTGGGTTATATGCGTTATTGCGTTTTATGCCAGTCATTTTACGCGTGTATGTGCAAACCGGTATATGCGTATGTGTGCGTATTACCACCGAATCTGAATAAACGTATACATATGTGCATGTACGCACAAGAGAATACGTATGCATATACGCAGACCTACGGACATCAAACTAAGCATGAATTTCGCTCTCATTGAATTGCTAAAATTTGTTGTATACGTATGTTTGACCCTTATCTTACATAGCTGATACATTAATTTTTTTATTACTTATCAAGATACAGTTTTAAAATAAAAGCGAGAAATAATGTTTTACGAGCAAAGGAAAGAAATGGTATTATTGAAATTCTTCATATCGTTCATGTCACTAAATTTTATCTTTTATTTTTCTTCAAAATATAAAACTACAGTTCTGGATACAGGACGTAATACTTGTTTTGTATTTACAAATAATATTCATGTAATTGCTAATAAGTTCAAGAATTATATATTTTTTAATCAGCACTCTTTTGATAAAATTGGTTTTGATAAAATTACTGTAATATATTTCGGAATTGAATAGAAGAGCATTTGTCAACACCTCACGCTAAAATATCAAATAAATTGAATCGTATTTATAATACTTGTATAGTAAAAGTAATGGTGAAATTTATTTAATTAATAACTTTTTATTATTTTTGTTGAGTAAAACAATTTACGAATAAAGTAAAATCCACGATCCGCGAATTTTAGTTTCTCTCTTACTTTTTTTTTGTATAATAGAACAAGGTCACTTTTTCAACTAAGACTTTTATGAACACTAAAAATGGTAGTACTTTTACAGATTGCTTGATATTATACACTTTCAAATTGCATTTAGATCTAAAAGAAGTCAAGCATTTCTTTTTATTAAACAAAGGCGTACAAAATTCAATTATTTATGAATAACAGAGTGTAAAAATAAAGCACAACTATAACGTAATGAAAGCTGATTTACATATGTGATGCTTTAGGTTAAGTTGAACAGTGAAAAAAAAGATTTTATATTACATACAAGAATTGTTCCAAATTATGCTTGAAATGTATAAAAAAAAATTTTAAAGTATAAAACTTAATATATCGACAGTTATGAAAGGATTAAAATTTACATTTTTGTATGTTTTTTAAATTTTTTGCAGTACACACGAGCACTGGCTTTTCATGTAAAACTCCTCATTCATTAACCGATTGAATGGTATTGTATCATATATGTACAAATAAAAAAAGTGCCAAAAGTGGTATTGTATCATATATGTACATATTTTAATAACTTTCTATTTCAACGGATTTTTATAAAAATTGGTATACAACCATTTTTTGAGATGCTTTAATTTTGACTCTTCTACCACTTTTGGCACGGAACCTGGGAAAAAGCCTACCACTTAACCGGTTAAATACATTAAAATAGTGCATTAAATCAAGCAAAACATTGGCGTCTATACGGATTCGGGTATCACAGCAAACTGCATATAATAGACAGTCACTTAAAATAATTAAAGTGCATTTGATAAAACGGTTAAAAATATAATCTATACATTATCAAGTCCTCCACCGTATGATGATACAAAACAGAATCAATGTATGCCAATGCCTTATATGGCATCTGTTAACTTGTAAAAACATGACACAGCCGGTTTGAAATTGAAGGTTCTCACTGCGTTCACATTATATAAAGACGCCATCAGTAGCGTAGCGAGCAGATCGCCGCAAGTTGCCGCTTCGAACAGACGAGATCGCGAATAAAACACTGCGTACAGTTGTATGATAAAAAATTGAAGATAAACGTTTGGTGCGCTCGCTCGGAAGAGAATAGTCAAATTCAATTACAGTGATTATACGTAGCAGGTGTTCTCGAAGTTGTGATTTGTGGGATATATAAATTATAGAAAAAAATGAATCGCTGGAAAGGAAAAGTGGCCGTGGTAACAGGTGCCTCTGCTGGAATTGGACTGGCAACAGCACAAGCTTTCGTACGTGAGGGTCTGATAGTTGTCGGCCTCGCTCGCAGAAAGGGAAAAATGGAGGTATAATTGATCCTCAAAAAAGTAAAAATGGTCCTTTCGGAGAATATTTATTTTGAATAAATTTTGATTAATAAATAAATATTCGTCCTGAATTGGTTCAAGTATTCGCTGGCAAATCAGGATTTGTAAGGTAATTCATTAAATTATGTTATTAGGAGGATATGAAGAGTATTGAGGGTCCTGGCAAGTTTTACGCGAGGGAATGCGATATAACAAAACAAGAAGATGTTAATGACGCTTTTGAATGGATTAAAAAAACAGTTGGCACTGTTAATATTTTAATAAATAACGCTGGGGTCCTACGTGAAGGATCACTCGAAGGTAACATAATATAGACAAACATTTATTTCTTATCAAAGATAATTTATTTTTTAAAGATTATTGTACTAATTAATAATTATTGCAGACACAAAAATAGAAGAATTACAGTTTGTCATAAATGTTAATTTGATGGGTGTTATTTACTGTAGTAGGAAAGCTATAAAGTTAATGAAACAAAATGGTGAAGATGCTCACATTATAAATATAAACAGGTATATTTGTCAATAAAAGAAATTCTGATGTACTGAAACTTAAAAGTTAAAATTATTTTTTTCAGTATCGCAGGTAACATAACCCCTCGAGTGCCGGATAAAAACTATAATGTATATTCAGCAACTAAATTCGCTTTGAGGTCATTAACAGAAACTTTAACTCATGAATTAATCAATACTAAGATACGAGTTTGCGTAAGTTTTTTTCTTTACATTAACTACAGATTGTTAAACTAATTATTTTGTTGTAAAAGGGTAATTTTTTTATTTACAGAATGTTAGTCCAGGAGTCGTTAAAACTGAAATTTTCGAAAAAGGAGGTCTAGATACTTCGTTTCTAAATGTGGTTCCCGGTCTGAACTCAGAAGACGTTGCCAATTCTATTGTACACATCATTGGAGCACCACCACACGTTGAAATAACTCAGCTAACTATTCGACCTAAAGGAGAAACATTTTGATTGATAACGAACAGAAACGATAGTAAAGAAGAAGTAATTTGTTTTATAGTAAATAGTGAAGAAATGAATTTAATGTTGATTTAATTCGTATGCTTTTTGTGCCTCAAATTTAGAAATCTATGATAATCTTCAAATTTTATTTTAATTTACGTTTGACATACTTTGTTTTCTTCGAAATATAATTTTTCAGTATTTTTATCTACAAAAAATCATCAAAAAAGTATTTTGTATTTTATACTATGTAGGTTATTATATAATATTTTATATACCTCTTTATAATATATATAAATGATTACAAATTTTGTTTCTCTTTTTTTTGGGTACCTAAATCTCAAATTTAATTAAAAAGGTATTTTAAAAATGTAGTCTGCTTGTTATTACGTAGTATATTGTAGAAAAACAACATCTATGACAATATTTTTTTATATTATGAGACTCAACGATAAAAATATTTTAGTATAGTCTTATAACATATTAAAATTTGGGTAAAGACGTACTAAAACTTAAAAAAAAGTTTCATACATATGTAATCATAAACTTATATTATAGTCTAAATTTTGAAATTGATAATATAAACAAATTCTTGACTAATTTTATATTTTTTAAACAACGCTACTGATTATTTTAGGAAAATGAAATAACGGATAAATTTAATGACGTATAACATAATAATAATTATAGTTACTTCCATCTAATATATCAGCATTTACAACAATGTTTGAAGATTAGTTTATCACTCTGACATTCTCGACGTTGACATCTAAAATTAAATAAATTAATGTCCCTGAGAAGTGGGAAGCAAGTCAGATGGAAGTTGTAACTCTCCGAGGAATACGCGAATATCTTGTTCGGATTGATACGGTTAATTAGTAAACGCGACCGACGCAACCCACATGTTGGATTTCGCGCTGCTAATTAGCGCAGCTAATTTCCCCGTTCAAAGCTTTCCCCCTACAATACTGTAAATTTCCACAAAAAAGAACGCACTAAAACTTTTCCTGCCCGCGTTACCCGAAATTCACCCTAACTAAAAAAGCTACCGCGTATATATGCTCGTAAAATTTTCAAACAGCTCCAAAACGACGTTCGAAACGCATCGCGCTTCATTTGGCGGCATTTCACGCGAGGACGATAACTCCTACTTTTCAAGTGCTAGAGCGGTCGCAGGACTAATTCACTCGACTCCCACATACAGGTATATATACACCCCCTTTCCGACTCTGTCGCAGGCCAGCAGTCCGCGTCCGAATTTTTCCTAATCCCTCGCCGCAGCAGCGTCGTCTCCCTTTCTCCACCTTACCGCCAAGCGTATAGAGACGACGACGTAACCGCGCGCCGGTAGTCGCCGACGGGGCCCGGCGTCATTAATCAACGGCCTAATGGTCGGAGGAGCATAAATCTGGCCCGATATACACTTGCCGAGTATTAATGTCCGCGGTTCCGTTCTCTTCTCCGCACTATACTCTTGCAGTCTTATGTACGCCGGCGAAAATCCGTGTAGGAGGGAAGCGCCATTATGCAGATCCCGCGTGTATACATACACCTGTGTGTGTCCGTAAGCATGTATATATACACACACACACATACGGGTCCGCTGAAATGTGGGTAATGAAGGGACTCTCGCGCTCTTGGTTTTGTCCCTGCGCGCGAGCTGCCAGCTGACTAGCTGCTGTGCCGCTGGACTACCGCAATGACACGAGGCTTTCGCGCGCGCGTGTAGATAGCCAGCTATAGAGGCTACAGCTATGTATGCGGGAACGTTGTGTAGTTGTCGTCGTCGTAGTCGTCGTCGCTCTTGTATAATACCCTCTCTATATTTGCGACCAACACGCCCGAGAGCGTGTGTACATGGTTTATATGTTCGCTATGCGCGCGCGCGCGCTACTTGGCGCCGGTTCTTGCGGCTTCTTGCTCATGTGTGTATATGCGTTTATGTGTGGCTCTGTGTGGGCACATAATGCTGACTGGAACACGCTGTACCGCTTTGTCGACCGCCCAGGTATTTAGCCCGATCGAATTTTGCATTTCCATTTTCGAGGGGCTGCTGCTGCTGCAAGTAGACGGATATAATGCCGGTGAGCTAGTTGCGGATTTACGGGATTTAGCTTGTTTGTTGAACTAAAATGCGCTGTGTTGATTTGCAAAGCGTCGGGGGGCTGGCCATTTGTTAATGAAATTGATGGCTGCGAGGTATTAATATGGAATAATAAAGTTTAAGAATGATATAAAAAATTTATAATAAATTTGTATAAAGTTTTGGGTTATAGGGTATTATTGAATTTCTCTGAGAAATAATATTTCTTTTATAGATAGTATGGAACCTTTTTTTATCACCCAAAGTGTTTAAAATTACATTAAAGAAGTTAATTATAATAAATCAATAAAAACAGATGATTACGGTAGGGCATGGAGTATTTTAACTATAACTTTCCAGGTTATCCTTAATTTTTTTGACAAAATTTTCTACGTTGAATGTCAGTTGTTAAATGAACAAATCAATATTAAATAATTCACCTTAAATCTAGAACGAATTTTGATTTTCATGGACATTTTTTAAAATTCAACGCTTATAACTGATAATTTGACCAAAGCACCGTACCGGCCATAACAAAATTTCAAATAAATACACCAGCCGCGGCAGACCTCATAAACACAGCTGTAAATCTTACCGCTCGCTAAGTGACCTACTTACAGAGACCGAGACTCTCTATATCCACCGCGAAAAAAAATCCTAGCCGCACTCCGATAATTTTCAGCGGACTATCAAAATATCCATTCGTCTGGCCCTTCCGTCGATGAATCAAGAGATAAGCTTCGTTCCTTGTGAATACCCCGGCGCGGGGAGGCTGAAAAAGGCGATTTTCGCAACACGCGCCGAGGGAAAATTCGATTGGAAACCAGAAGAGGTGTACGACGGAAGCGCGCGCGCCGGCCAAAGTGTATCGAGTCTTCCAGGCGCAGGAGGAAGGAGAAGAAAACCCAGAGACGTCGGCGCTGTAAGAAAAGGAGAGAGAGGCAAGGGGCTGCTGCTGGCGGTCGGACGGGCCCGATAACTGCGTATTTGCGGAACACTTAAGGGTCGTCCCGTATAAGAAATTGCCGTGGCGCGCGCCGGCGTTTCACTCCGTTATAGAGTGAGCGAGGAGAAGAGGAGGACGAGAGCCTATGTCTTGAGGCCGAAGGATGGTATATTTACGCCTACTCGCCATCCTCTCTCTCTCTCTCTCTCTCTCTTCCTTCCGATGTTTTTCTTCCGATTTCGTTTTTCAGCGTAGGAGCATTCGTTGGTCGTAATTACTCAATTAAAGAATTTCACGAAGAACTTCGCAGACACGGTAATGAGTTTTTCTAGCGTTTATTTTAATGATGAAAAGAAGTTGGAGTGTTGACATATTTTTCTTTACTCGCAGTAGTTTTTGGTAACATTTGTTGTCTGTATTCAAGATTTCTTTCGATGTAGATATCTTCTATATTTTAAAACGCAGAGAGTTCTCTAGTCACGTCGTATTAAAATTGGGATCTTTTTATATTTACTTATGTATAATAGATATTAATTTATAATATATTGAATTAATTAAAAAATTTTCTGAATTTTATTAAAGCACTTTGAGCTCATATAATTACCAACCAAAAAACTCACGGTCTATATATGGAAATATTTTTTGCTATACGCACACACACAATTCATATACGCCGTCAGATCGATTTTCGGTTTTACAGCTTATACTTCTAAAAGGAATTCACGCGAGCATCATACGCTAAATCTCGCCAACCTCTCGGGGAGTCCCCTCCATCTGGAGAAAAACTTAGCGACGCGAGAAAGGCGGGGAGGCTTTGAGCCCGACATACGATCTCAGTTCTCGCTCGCTCGCGATTGAAATTCAAATGCCCCGTAGGCGGTTAAAAAGGAGGCAAAAATGCTTCCTCCGCACGTATAAGCGATATCCGAGGCAGTATCTGACGCCCTAAAAGTCGTAGTCGTCGTCGTCGTCGTCGTGCTACATAGCCAAAGTATATTTCGACAATAGTTTAGAGGCTCTATTGTCGAGGAGAGTTTTGGCGAATGCACTTAGCTCGAGAAGAGGGGGAGAGAAAGATCGCGCGTAGAGATGAGACGTATTTCGGTCAACGAAAGACGCGAGCACGCAGAACTTCGTCACGAATGCTCCGTTTTCGTCAATGAAAATTTATGAACGATTCGCACGCTCGCGACAGGCTAACGCTTGTGCGTAGATAAAATCAACTATATGATGTGACTGGTAGGCCATTCATCTGTGATGTATGAAAGAACTGTAGTTACGTAAGGTTTTTTCATGTACAACGGAAACTATGTATGGTTTACTAATTTCGTGGTTGCGAATAAAATCTCGATAAGTGACGAAAGAGGTATATATTCGGTTTTGGAAAAATTAAAATTTCAAATCTCATCATTGAGTCAAATCAAAAGTTTGTTTGAATTTTGGTTATATATACTTAATACTGAAAGTTGTATCCGAAACTTAAGTCGTTAAAAAGTCATTTATTACACGGAATTTGATGCGCTGTACTTTCTTTCTATTTCAAAATAAAATTTTCAGGAAACTACTTTGAGGCCATGTGATTATACACTTTTGTAAGAATTTAAAGATTTATCATTCATTTTTGACTTAATAGTTATTTTATACCGAAATTTCTGTTCAATCTTATTGTATCCTATATTTTGAGAGCAGATTTAAAAATTGGACTTTCTATCCCTTTAATTTTTTTACTTACCAGGAGAGTGTCAGGGATCCGGATCACGGATTTGGCTCAAACTTTAGGATATGTGTTTGGACGTAGAAACATGATGAAAGCTGCAATACTATATAGACCCTAACACTCCAAAAAACTCAAGTTCTGGACATTTTTTACTTTATTTTGAAAAAAATCTTTTTAAAACGCCTCTTCTATTAAAACAGTAACCATTTACTCTAACAAAGTCTTAAAAACTATTTCAAGAAAAGAAAATAAAACTAGAGAAAACGATTTTTTATTTACTTTTTTTGGAATTCAAAAATGTTAATTTCTTCCAAAGTTATGAGAGTTTAAAGTTGAGCAATGAAAATACACAAAAATATGCATGAATTCGAACAGCGAATTTACGCATTTAACAGTGCATTTCTATTGCTAAAATTTAAACTTTCATAACTTTCGAACGAATCAATATTTTTTAATTCTGAAAAAAGCAAATGAAAGAAAAAATCGTTTTCTCTAGTTTTATTTGCTCTTCTTGAAATATTTTTTAAGACTTGGCTAGAGTAAATGGTTACTGTTTTAAGAAGAGGCTTTTTTAAACGATTTTTTCAAAATAAAGCCAAAAATGTTCATAACTTGAGTTTTTTGGAGCGTTAGGGTATAATATTGCCGCTTTCTTCATGTTTCTATGTTCAAAAACATATCCTAAAGTTTGAACCGAATCCGTTATCGAGATCCCTGACACTCTCCTGGTTAGTTATACATCAATTTTTATTTATACAATCAACGCGAAGTAGTTGTTTTGATTTAAATTATCAAATGGAAGTAAAAAAATGAATAAAAAAATCGTAAAGACGGCATAAATATTATATTAATCAATTCATTTTTATACATGCTATATAACAAATATGGAGATAGACAATCGTCGCATCAATCGAAATAAAATTTATACAAAAATTTTAAAAATTTAAAGCTGGTGGATCTAATGTTTTGCGAAAAATTATTTCTCTTCGAGTTAATTTCGGAAATCGATTTCGAATTTCCCGTTTAAAAACAAAAAATTATTTACTTCGTCGTAAAATTGTTGAACTTGGCGTTTAATTTCCGTTTCAAATACCTATATGTATGTAAGTAAACTCATTGCATTACTCTGAATATATATATCGTATCAATAATTAATCAATATTTTTACCTAAAGCTTTTTCAATATTTTTACTCGAACAATATGCGATGAAAAAGTACAAAGAAATGATTGTTCAAGGATTTCTGACACGTGTTCAAATCCCAAAATGCAATGCTGGCAAACAAGCTTTGATGGCGAGATTATCTCCACTCCTCTCTATTATGCGGGGTAATTATACGAAGCGAAAAGCGTAACTTCGTCGACGAAGAGTTGGCCAGCAATTATCTGTAGCGTGATAATCGGATAATTTTCCGGCCATTGATTTTCCAATGTTCACTGTCAGATTACGCTTTCGTCACATATGATTAGTCTGCTGAAAATTTCCACGATGTTGTTGTAACCTTTGTCTGTTTTTTCTGTGTTCATTTGGAGTCACGCTTTTAAAGGCAAAATCGGAATTCACAGAACAATATTCTCTTTGTAAAGGACTAATAATAAGAATTCTTTTATTATTTTTTATATAAGCTATCTTATATTCTTCTTAGATTACTGCAGTTTATGATTTGCTAAGAGAAATTTTATGAGCTTTTTAAATTTATGCAAGATTGATAAAGTTTGCAATAGATTGACAAAAATATTGCATACTGCGTGTTAAATATTAAATTTAATTCCATTAGAAATACTCTAAGTAGTGAATAATATTTTTAATAAAATATAATTGCAAAATCCTTTGAAGTGATCGCTTTTTGATACCTACATTCTGCTTTTCGCGTCTGTCTTTCCCGTGTTATTATTATTATACTAAAAGCCTAGGGGTATAAATAGTTAGTTTAAGATAAATGCTCGTATTAAACTTAATTTTCATTTTTAGACGTGATCAGTGAAGTCTATATAAAATATTCAATTAAAATATCGATCCTCTTATAAAATAGGGAAGTCTAACAAAAAGCTAGAATAAATGAATAGAATTCTATTAATATATATATTAATATATATATTCAATATAAACGGAAGTAGATTTGTAACGTTTTCTTATAGATGCTGATTTATATATTGGTTTAAATAATATCTTCATTCTTATATTTTTTTAGCTTTGGTTTTAGTCAATAGTTAAATATTTCTTTTGACTCACGAACGAAGTTTGATCATTCATATAACATGAAACTCACCTGTAACATACAAAAAGATGAAAATAAGTAAAATTCATAAGAATCATAATATACTTTTAATATGTTATATTGCATAATTTTATAAAAAAGTAATTAGACATTAATTAGACTATGTATTTTTAGTTTTATTAACTATTATTCATTTTTGGGAAGTTTGTAAAGTTTAGTTAGTACCACAAAGAATAAAACACCAAAAAGAGGTGAAGAATCGCGAGTGCAAAATCCGGGATTGAGCATAAATCTGAAAAGAAAAATACTAAGTTTGAATGTGAAGATTTATTGTTATCCATTTTTCTTCTTCACCTCTTTAGTCATTTTTCTTTCTTAAAGTAAAAGCCATTTCAGTGATTAACGAATGCAACGAAAAAAGACAGTTTAACCTTTAGACTGCCGGGATTTGAACCTTTAAACGGACCTTTAGAAGTGGCCAAATTAGTGTCTTGTATCACGTATCAACTATATACAAAGTTCATGTCAGAGGTCGAACCTATATATAGGCTTTCCGACAGGATACGGTAAAGAAAAAAATTTTCTATTATAGAATTTTTTTTACGCTTAAAACTCGATGAAAGTATCATATTATTTAGGTTTTCGGGGTCGCTGATCACGAATCTGAAGTCAGATTTGATAAATTCTTGTCAGGGAGCCCCCCCCCCCCAAATTCCCCTATTTTTGAAGCTCGGTGAAAATGTTACTCCGAGGGTTTTTGGGGCAATCCAGATTGGCAATTTCACCAAGTTTTAGAAATATATAAAAATTGGGGCATTTGGGGGTGGGGTGGGTGGGGGGGTATTTCGGGCACTATGAAGTAAATTTGTCAAATTTGACCCCACACTGAGAGGCAGAAAGCGCTGCTACTAGCCTTACCCTATGCTAGTAGCGGCTCCCCAAAGAGCGTGGTGGCTACGCCTTTTGAGAGCGCTGGCTGTGCTCTTTCATGTCACGTGACCTTCGCGCGGACACAAACAAAAATAAAGGTACGCTGGCCATACACCAAGGCGCGCTGGCTGCGCCACAGGGCTCAGCTACTACGCCTTTTCCGAGCTAAACTACCATGTCAACATTCTGCGTCCTAGCTATTCTCGCGGTCTGGTAGCTGTTCTTTCTGCTTCTCAGTGCAGATTCGTGATCAGCTACCCCGAAAACCCCCGGAATACTATTTTTCACAAAAAAATATTGATTTTCCTCTAAAGCCTATATATAGGTTTTCCGGCAGTCTAAAGGTTAAAAAATTCTGGAATAAACTTGACGAATAATATACTTCTACCTATATTTTTAAATCAATTTATAATATCTCTAAATTTGTATGATAGAAAGTTTCCTGGTGGAAATCCAAAACATTTTATAACTAATAACTGACCATTTATATTAGAAACTAGTTATAAAATAGGAATTTTCTTGTCCAATTTCTAGCTCCTGATGAAACGCTTTTTCTTCTATTATTTGGTCATTTAATAGATTGAAAAATATCTTGTTCTTGAGTATTTTAAAGGTATTAGAACTGGTCAGTTTCTTTAGTCTCGAAATAGCTAGCTGAAGGCTTGCTGTTGTGACAAGGAATGAGAGAGACAGAATCAGACGGAGAAATACAAATTTTGCTGAATTATTCATAGAATAAGTACAACAAATGATTTATTACTTAATGTTACTTATTTATATTTTGGTAAACCATCCAGTCCGCTTTAATGCTCTTTCATCAAAGATAAAATTAGTAAGTAAATCAAATACGAATATTTTGTTGTTACGTCAATCTAAGAAATAGGCAAATAATGGTCGAAAAATCGTTTCATCATAGCGATTAATTAGCCAGTTTTACTAGTTATTTTGTAACTTCTTGGCCATTTCATATAGAGGAATTTCTACTAGAATTAATATACTAAAAAAGGATAATATTC
Source organism: Torymus aiolomorphi (assembly GCA_036365515.1). NCBI lineage: Eukaryota > Metazoa > Arthropoda > Insecta > Hymenoptera > Torymidae > Torymus > Torymus aiolomorphi. The sequence goes on along the minus strand of CM070873.1, from coordinate 237,238,998 downwards.
AAAATTTGTATGCATCAACAATAATTTAATTATTAATCAACAAAAGTTTTGCGTTTCAAGATCATTATTCTCTAACCGATCCACTAATAAAAATTCACTTGTTGAATCAAGTCAATTCCGACAGCTAGTCCAAATCAAAGACCGACATCGAATCACAAGTCACGATCACCCAGATACATCAATGACGCTCACACCACCAAACTCATCATCATATCATGATCCCGTGCCTCGCGAATCGGGCCGAGTGTTTCGCGCCCGCCCCGCCGCGAAAACGGACAATCCGTGTGCAAATAATCTGGGCGGCCGACTGTACGATCCCATTGTGCGCGCGCGCGCTTTCGATATACGGCTCGTCGAAGGCACAGATTGCAAACGCGGTTGGTTCTCTCTCTCGCGGGGGAAGGGAGCTTACGTGCGAATAATTCTTTTCGAGTGTATACCGCGAGGAGAGCAAAAGGAAGGATAAAGAAAGTTGCTCACCCTGCCCCCCCTCCGCCATTTAGCTGGCCTTCTTCCGTCTGGAGGGGATTTGCGCGCGCGCGCGCGTCCTCAGGGAGAGCTTGAAGCACGTGATTTTCGACTTTTTTTGTTTTAAACTCGCGCTGCAGCAGCAGTCTGATGCTCTTGAGCTTTTTTCTCGCTGCCGTAGCAGACGCGACGATTGTAAGCCATTTTTATATATCCCACGATTCCCGGCTTATTTCAATTGTCCGGTGGTTGGATTGACGAGCGTAAGTGAAAACACTTTAGTTTTTGTTTGAGGTAATGTTATAGGTGAGGATGAAAAGGGTAGAAAGTTGAGAGATAAGATTCTTGATTTACGGTACTGAAAGCTGTATAGTGGATCTCGTATATATTTAATACACAAGAGTTTTGTTACTCTAATTATCCCCTTAGTGTTACTTCAAGTAACATAACTAGCCCGCACGAGCCACCTTAACAAAGTTCAGAGAGTAAGGAAAACGTCCCAATACCCGAACACTTAATCTTACCGAAGTGTCCCGGGACCCGAATAATCACACATCACCTTTATTTATACACAACTATTTTTAACGTCTGGAAAATAGCAAAAATCTAAGACCCTTGAAAAGATTTTTGATATATTACCATGATACTCTTACTAGATATTCTTTTAAAAAAATATTAATAATGATTTTGTTCCGGTATCGGATCGTGTTCCGATATTGGGACGTTTGCCTTACACCGATAGATAGCATTGACCATTATAATTTCATTTTTACAAAATAAATTTAAAATTGTTGTAAAAACTATAATCTTGAAAATACAGGATATATTTAATTTAAAAAGTAAAGACATAAATTTACAAGAGTTTAGAGTAAAAGTTGCGAGTGACGCGGTCTAACCTGATAACTGCATTTCGATTTGTTCCCTTCAGACTTTACTAGGACTAACGACACAGAGTAAATACGCCTTCCAGGTATGTCCGCTAAGTACCTACCTCCGAATCGTAAAACGGGTCCAAAGTTTTATGAATAATTTCCCGGCTCTATGCCACTGTTAGCATATGTGAGCGCCAAAGCGCAGTTTTCTGCTGTCCATTATGGACAGTAACCCAGGTAATAAAAATTAAGGAGAAAGGGTCGCTAATTTGACCATTGAGTCAGAGACGAAAAATTAAAATTAAATTATTTATATTTTAAATTATTAGAGATTTGCACAGAAATCAATATAACAACGTGATTAACTTTTAATGTTAAAATTTATTTAAACTCAACATCTACAATAAATCTTACAACTATAATATTTTATCCTAATTTTACATTTTATTATAAATAACATTATTCAGTCGAAACATTAAATATGTAAAAAAAATCATTTATTAGATTTACGATCGATACAAAATTAAAAAAGATAGATATAATCTATAACAATAGAACAGATCAAAATCTACACATCACGTCGCTCCTTTGTCCATGGCCTTGCCGTTTATAAGTTTACTCGACTTACATAAGATCATCCTCTAGATCACCGTTCCCACAGCCGACGCAGCAATTGTTATAACTCATGCGAACCTCGAGTCACGAGAGTCAACCTCTGCGGTGTCGGTAACAGGATTCGAAACTCGTCCATCCACATTTACATTTATAACATGACTCTATTACGAAGTACTCAAGGTGGGCTGCTCTTTGAAGTAACCTACCACTTTCTTTAGGTGGCATTTTATTTTCCTCTACTATTATAACGAGCCTTCTCAGGTAAGGCAGGTCAAACAGCGGCTCAAAGACATTTTCGTCATATGCATACTTCGAGGAAATGGCCAATAAGAGACACTCAAGTTTCCGTAAATTATCAGCAATATCGGCTATGAACTCGGTCTTAAGGCATTCCAGTCTAACTTTTAGGTCTAGAGATCGCAAATTCTTCAGCTTGCCTAAGTGTTGGGGGTTGGGTGGGGAGCCCTGAAAAGGGCTGTACCTTAGTTCAACGAGCGACTCGGCAAGTTTATCGGCAATCTCGGCGGTGAATTCGAAAGGATAACAGAACTCTATCTGCAGGAACTCCAGCTGACCAGGGTTGAGATGATCGAAGTTGCTGGCAGACAACGAGTAATAGAACAAAATCTCTAGCTGGCACAACCGTTTGTTGTGGCGGAACAGTAGGTCCCACTCATGGTCTTTCGGTTTCAAGATGGAGGGGCCAAAGCGCAACGCCTCGAGATTGCGGCAAGCCAACCAGTCATTGTAACCCAGCATTAAGTTACCAGTGTCCAATCGCTTCAGCTTAGGGCAGAGTTCGATGATCCACTCAATTGTTCCCATTGGAAATCTCTGGTAACAGCTCTGGTAACATTTCCAATTCCGGTGAAAGGTGATCTTCTCGAAGTAGGGGCCTGATCGTTGCAGAACATTCTTTAGTATATTTTCCTTCTCGGTGGTTTTGTCATACGAAGGTAGAAAGTCCTCGTCAATTGTAAAATGCTTGGAATAAATGCACCAGTTGGCTTTGCTGACGTCATACCAACGTTGGCAGACGCTTTCGATGCGCGTCCTGTCGAGGAAGGACAGTTTGTTAAATATCGTAACTAAACTGTCGTCATCCAGGTCGTTGATGGTTAACTGATTTCGTGTTGTAGCGGCGCTCGATGTGGAAATGCATTTGTCGGCTTCCATGATGAGTATTTTTGAATCGTTTAAAATTGGAACAGAAAGTGAGGAGAATCAAAACTTTGGCGTGAACTGTTTGGTCTGGAGTAAAAACTGAGAATGACTAGTCCTTTTCCTTCGAGTCTTTGGGTAGTAAACGGACTGGATTGACTCCCAAAAGATGCTGACATAGCGGAGGGTGAGAGCGCATATTGTACGACCCTAATGCTCTCCGTTTCGGTCAAAGAGAAAGTTTTAATAGTGCCAGCGCCGCTTCCTTATTCCTTCCTGTACTCTCTCTCTCTCTCTCTCTCTCTCTCTCTCTCTCTCTCTCTCTCTCTCTCTGGCGCACAAGTCCAGGGCTACCAGTAGGGGGCCACAGCCCGAACTAGAAATACCGCGTGTATTCTCCGAGACCGGCCCCGATCTTTTCAGATTCGGTGTGGTAGATTCTGGAACTCTCTCCCTACCTCCCTGCGCCACTTACCAACTCTGTCGACGTTTACGAGGGCGATACGAAAATATCTCCTCGATCTTGACGCCTAGCTCTCTTCTGGTGTGGAGGGTATGCCTACTGCTTTCAACTAGTTATCTGCCTATTCAGTACAAACCCCATCGAGTCAAATTTTGTAGATTCTGCGACGTACATCATTGTAGAAAAAATTTTAAGCTAAATTTTGTGTCAGCCACAGCTACAATTAAAAGTAATATATTGTAATGTTCTAGTCTTTCTGTATTTGTATTGGGAAAAGTAAGTCAAACTGTGATAGTATAAACGCTGATAGCTTAAATATATATATATATATATATATATATATATATATATATATATATATATATATATATATATATATATATATATATATATATATATATATATATTCATTAAAAATATTACTTATGTCGACTGCAACTTACTATCAACTGATGAGAATTTTTCCATCGTAGTTACAGTCTTATAAATGAAATTAAAATAATTAATATTTATGGCAGTCGGATTGCCCTTGTTTATAATCACCCCCGTAGAATCTGAAATAAAAACTTAATTAAAACCTGGAAAAAAAAACTTTATTAGCAAAGGACTATCTGACTGCCCCCCACCACCAAATTGCCCAATTGCCCAACGTTTCGAGCCCGCTCCGGCTCCTCCTCAGGGACTGAAATGAAACCCGCGATACAGCTCCTTATATACCCATACCCACTTATTTCCTCTTACCGCCACCACCATCCACCTTCCCTTCTCCAACTTTCCATTCTCACTTAAATTAATAAAGAATGATAAATGTTATCTAATTTACTTGACTATACCATTAAATTTACATTATTCCGATTCCTTAGAATGTGAATACTTTCAAGGCTTTCCCTCTAATATTTATTCTTAATCCCTTGTTCCAAAATATCCACACTCCCAAAATCGAAAGAATGCAAACTATTTAAACAATGTTCTTTCAAACCCGATGTAAAATTTGTACTACGTAAACTATATTGATGTACATATATTCTCTTCTTCAAATATCTACCCGTTTGACCAATATAACATCCATTACAATCCCTACAATTAATTTTATAAACTACTCCCGATTTTAAGCCTTTATCAGCCTTGTCTTTACAATTACTAAATAACCTTTCTAAATTATTATCGTTTCTAAAGAAAACTTGAATATTATGTTTACTTAAAAACCCTTCTAACGCTTTCCGACAAACCTCTAACATATGGTAAACTAAAACATGCGTTGCTATAAGTTCAAAACACTCGACACTTGGATATGATTCAAAATAATTTCAGTCGTTTTTTCGAGTCACTGGTTTATTGATTGACAACGTTTCGATGATTAGTTTATCATCATCATCAGGTTTATTATTTGTAAGTCATCATTATATAATACACCCATACAGTTTGTCAGAATAATAAACTAACTGATAAGAGTTAGAGTTATTGTAAAAACTGTAGACAAAGAATTAAATTATGCGTTCTTTCCATTTCTATTCCTTGTTTGATTATCTGCCCGCTTCTTCAATCCACCATTATAAATTTCCCACACTCATCAATCATTTTATTAATAAATTTTACCGGATAACTATTCTTAATAAATGTTTCTCGAACTAAATTTAAATTCTTTTTCCTAAAATCTTTATGTGACAATTTAATCGCTCCGTCAATGACACCTTTGATCGCACCTGTCTTGTTTCCGAATTGGTGGTGAGAATCAAAATTTAAAAATCTACCTGACCATGTAGGTTTTCTATACCAATCTAATTTCACTCTATTATTATTAACTCTAATCACTCTAATATCTAAAAAACTCAATTGATTATCTGACTCGACCTCTTTTGTGAATTTAAATCTATCATGGATAGAATTAATCACATCCACCATATCATCCACAAAACATTCAGGTACAACTGCAAAAATGTCATCAACACATCTTTTAAAAATAATTGACTGAAAAACCAACTTAGACAAAGCAACACTTTCCAATTTTTTCATTACTAAATTCTCTATAACAGGTGACAAAGGTGATCCCATTGGACAATCATATCTTTGCTCATATAAACTATTATCAAAAGAAAAAATTGTGTTTTTAAAAACCAAATTAAGTGGCTTTACAAATTCATTTTTTGTTAAACTAGTATGTACTTTAATTTCAGACCATTTACCTTGTATAATATCATCTTGGACACCCATTTCAATGTATATATAGCGCGGGTCGCTCCTTCAGGCTTCTTCTATACTTGCCTTCGGAGCGCTCCCGCGCTCCTTGATTCAACAACTCTAGAGGTATATTTGTAAACAAAGGCACTACATCCAATGAAATCATCCTATGATCATTCGGAATAACAATATCTTTCATTATATCATAAAAACTCCAACTATCTTTAATATATGAATTTGTTTTACCCACTATCTTAAATAATATATTAGACAAAAAACGCGCCAGTCTATAAGTCGGAAAATTTATCGATGATATTATTATTCTATATGTCAACTGTTCTTTGTGAATCTTAGGAAGCCCATAACATTTAGCTACAGTGCCATTTTCACATTTTAAATATTTAAACATACTATCCTTAATATAAGCTTTTGTTTTCCAATGCATCAATAATTCTTTCAATTTATCTTGTAGTCTATTGATATGTAGATTCCTAATTTTCACGTAAGTGGTATCCTAACATAAGTTGAATTTTATTTATATAATCCCTTTTATCTGAAACTACCGTTACATTTCTTTTATCTGCTTTTTGGAAGATCATATTCGAATTCTCTCTCGAGAATTTCTTCGTTATTTTTAATTCATGCAACAAATTACTGTTCAAATAATTATCAAATCTATTTTCTCTTTTAAAATTATTAATAACTTTAACTAAATAACTCCTACATTCTTTTTTAAACTCTAAATTAAAACTACTAATACTACTTTCTATCTCCGCGATGATATTCTTGATCGGAAGAGCTTTACTTGAATATGATATTCCAAATAAACCCTTTGACATGATATTTACTACTTCTTCTGGTATTACTTTGTCCGTTAGATTTCTAAACCAATCTTTATTAACATTGTTAGTTTGATTGACCTGAGAGTGTTTTTTATGTTTTAAATATTCAAATTTTCTTTTTAATTTACTCCTATGATTATATTTTACTTTTTCAAAGTGCCTGTTCTGACCACGAAAAAATTCTTGCAAATCATTCTGTTCTACTTTATTATATAAATATCTTTCAAGCTCTAATAAACATTTATTCAAACGATTAATTTCAAAATTCAAATCTCTAATTTCTAAATTAAGTAATTTATTCTTGAAAAAGAAAATATTTTTCCGTAGATCATAAGAAACTCTTTTGTTGTAATCCCGATAAAAACCCTTATCATCAAATTTTTTCCCAATATGGGTAGGAAAAATATTTGATTTTTTTCACCTACGAAGAAAAGTAAGTTGCTCCTATAAAATTACAATCCTTAAAACCATTTTTACCCATTTTGAGCAATAACCTTTGACCAACTTCCCATAAATCCCATATATATCTCTAAAAAACATTTTAACCCACCTTTAATATACCTTAGTTTTATCATTAAAAATATTACTTATGTCGACTGCAACTTACTATCAACTGATGAGAATTTTTCCATCGGTCTTACAGTCTTATAAATTAAATTAAAATAATTAATATTTATGGCAGTCAGATTGCCCTTGTTTATAATTACCCCCGCAGAATCTAAAATAAAAACTTAGTTAAAACCTGGAAAAAAAAACTTTATTAGCAAAGGACTATCTGACTGCCCCCCACCACCAAATTGCCCAATTGCCCAACGTTTCGAGCCCGCTCCGGCTCCTAATTTCATTGGATTTCATTGTCATCGGATCCAATGATCCGATTTCATTGGATGTAGTGTCTTTGTTTACAAATATACCTCTAGAGTTGTTGAATGATATTATTCGCCTTGTTAAGACCAGACTGCAAAATCCGAACTGCTTTTGAAGGATAAACACAGCTATTTAGCATGAGCGGTATATGAAGAAAAGTTTATTTAATTAAGAAATAAAATAAATAGGGATGGTATGAACGTCGAAAAGTTTTTTACTGATTTATCCGATATTGTAAGATATATTGGCAATCACACAAGGTGTTATGTGAAAGACGAGAGAGTTTATAAGGCAAATCGCATAATATTTTGTAGGTTAGCCAAAGAAAATACTGATTGCTCAACAGAGTTAGTAGCACTGTGCAACACAGTTCTTTGGCTAACCTATAAATATTATGTGATTTGCCTTATAAACTCTCTCTCGCCTTCTACATAAGGCCTTCGTGCCATTGCTAATATATCTGATATCAGACAAATCAATAAAAGATTTTAAGACGTTCATCGGATCACTACTTATTTTATTTTTTAATTAAATAATCTTTGGTTCGTATACCGCTCATGCTAATCAGCAGTGTTTATCCTTTAATAAGCAGTTCGAATTTTGGCCGCGAAGGGCGCTGACGCTGGTCTTAACAAGGCGAATACAAGATAAATGGTCTGAAATTAAAGTACATACTAGTTTAACAAAAGATGAATTTGTAAAGGCACTTAATTTGATTTTTAAAAATACAATTTTTTCTTTTGATAATAGTTTATATTAGCAAAGATATGGTTGTCCAATGGGATCACCTTTGTCACCTGTTATAGCGAATTTAGTAATGGAAAAATTGGAAAGTGTTGCTTTGTCTAAGTTGGTTTTTCAGCCAATTATTTTTAAAAGATATGTTGATGACATTTTTGCAGTTGTACCTGAATGTTTTGTGGATGATATGGTGGATGTGTTTAATTCTATCCATGATAGAATTAAATTCACAAAATAGGTCGAGTCAGATAATCAATTGAGTTTTTTAGATATTAGAGTCATTAGAGTTAATAATGATAGAGTGAAATTAGATTGGTATAGAAAACCTACATGGTCAGGTAGATTTTTAAATTTTGATTCTCACCACCAATTCGGAAACAAGACAGGTGCGATCAAAGGTGTCATTGACGGAGCGATTAAATTGTCACATAAAGATTTTAGGAAAAAGAATTTAAATTTAGTTCGAGAAACATTTATTAAGAATAGTTATCCGGTAAAATTTATTAATAAAATGATTGATGAGAGAGTGTGGGAAATTTATAATGGTGGATTGAATAAGCAGGCAGATAATCAAACAAGGAATAGAAATGGAAAGAACGCATATTTTAGTTTACCATATGTTAGAGGTTTGTTGGAAAGGATTAGAAGGGTTTTTAGTAAACATAATATTCAAGTTTTCTTGACAAGGACGATAAAGACAAGGATGATAAAGATTTAAAATCGGGAGTAGTTTATAAAATTAATTGTAGGGGTTGTAATGGATGTTATATTGGTCAAACGGTCAAACGGTCGATCGGTCAAATATTTAAAGAAGAGAATATATGAATATCAATATAGTTTGCGTAGTACAAATTTTACATCTGGTTTGAAAGAACATTGTTTAAATAGTTTGCCTTCTTTCGATTTTGGGAGTGTGGATATTTTGGAACAAGGGATTAAGAATAAATATAAGAGGGAAAGCCTTGAAAGTATTCACATTCTAAGGAATCGGAATAATGTAAATTTAATGGTAGAGTCAAGTAAATTAGATAACATTTATCATTCATCATTAATTTAAGTGAGAATGGAAAGTTGGAGAAGGGAAGGTGGATGGTGGTGGGGGTAAGAGGAAATAAGTGGGTATGGGTATATAAGGAGGTGTATCGCGGGTTTCATTTCAGTCCCTGAGGAGGAGCCGGAGCGGGCTCGAAACGTTGGGCAATTGGGCAATTTGGTGGTGGGGGGCAGTCAGATAGTCCTTTGCTAATAAAGTTTTTTTTTTCCAGGTTTTAATTAAGTTTTTATTTCAGATTCTGCGGGGGTGATTATAAACAAGGGCAATTTGACTGCCATAAATATTAATTATTTTAATTTAATTTATAAGACTGTAACTACGATGGAAAAATTCTCATCAGTTGATATATATGTATTATATATATATTTTTTTTACTAGCCATATCAAATTTTACGCTAGATTTTTAGTTGGAAAAATTTTATTTTTATTGACACCTGTTGTTTCTATAGTGTTTATTTGATATGTGAAATTGTGATATCTAAATATCTTATTTGTTGTTATTTTATTTTATCTTATTCTAATCATAACCACGACGATATGCTGTTGTATTGTAATTTGTTTTTGCCATATGGTAAATAAATATCTATCTATCTATCTATCTCTATCAAGTATAATTTAATTTTTATAATTTCACTTATTGGTGAAACTTTCAATTAATGCATGTGGATAATATAGTTTGTGGATAATATATCAGTTCGTGTACAAAGCGCCTAGGAGCCGCATGTTATTTATGAGCTTTATAAATCTTTGAAACGCATATTATACCACACATATTATGCAGCCGCGTAGCGTGCCGACGCCACGCCACGCTATGACCTCCCCCTATGATGTAAAGATATAAGGTGTGTTCGCTAGCTAGGACGCTTCCCAACATCCGCCATGTTTAGTCCATTTAAAATTACATAGACTAAACATGGCGGATGTTGGGAAGCGTCCTAGCGAGCACACCTTATATCTTTACATCATGCCCCCCCCCCCCCTTTCACATGCGCTTTCTTCGTCGCACCCACACGCTAGGAAACAAAGTTTCACATCTGATTGTCGTATGACTGAGTGAATGATTGTTTTTCTCGGCGTGTGTGGGAATGCGACTTATTAGCGATGGGGGTGGCAGATACTCGACAAATTTCGACTTGATGAACCGGACTTATAACATAGAAAGAAACAATCATACACTATATTTTATTATTAGAAGAATTATTTGAAAACTTTGAAACCAAAAATTAAGGATAAAAATTAAAAGTCTCACTTATAAAGGTTTTTAAGCCCTCTCCTATACCTATTATATACGTAGCTGATATAACTCCTAGCATTAAAAAAAGTGTCAATATTTCATGTTCGCTGATGATATCGCGTTGTATGTCAAATACTCGTCAATTAAGTGAGGAAAAAAATACTTGAAAAATCAATAAATCAAATACAAAAAAAATAATCTTCAAAAACTCGGATTGGATCTTATATCCAAAAAAACTATATTCGTCTATTTCAACAATAAAAAAATACTACCAAGCTCCACCGAATTAGCTATCGATAATAATAAAATACTAGGGAGGCTGTACCCCCTGCGTGTCTCACTGCGCTCGACATGCCACCCCCCTCCCCTCCCAACCTGCTCCTCGTTCGCTCGTCGCCCTCACCCGCCCTATATAATAACGAAGTTTTTACATAAGCACGACCGCAATACTCAGGAAAATTTTACAATTTTGCAATTATAAAATTTGTAATACTTTATTTTCATAATTTTTATCATAATAAAAAAAATCGTTTTTTACATGCCTAGCTGTTCAGGAATTGATTGTGCATGAAATCTTTTTGAATAATATACGCAAAACTACTATTTTAGGTGTGTTTACGATGGGGAAAAACAATGATCCCGGGTATTCCTATAATTACATATATACAAACCCAATTATGAAAAAATACTGACGACGCACACACATATACTAATACGGCGAAAGGGAGAGAGAAGAAAGAAAAGGCTCAACACTAAAGCACTCGACAACGGCAATCTGGTTATCTGCGGCTTTTCTTTTCTGCCTTCGCGCCTTGACTTTAGCGTCGCGTGCATGAGCGGGCGCGCGAAATACTATTGCCGCAGCCGTCACGGCCACACTGGCGCGCGTGGTCTGGCGTCTTCTCATTTTCCAGCGATAGCAGCGACTGCTATAGTATGGCGTTCTGGTGGATGTCGTCGCTCTCGTCGTGTTCATCGGGTAGTGGTGACTCGTCGGAGACAGCAAAGCAACGGGATCGATGAGGGAAGCAGATTTGCTAGGCTCTTTCACGTTTCTAACCTCTCTGATGGGTGGGCTGAGGGTACTTTTCTATTGTTGCAGATATATCTCTAGCAGTGACAGGACTGACAGGAGCAAACTACGGGCATTCCTGCAGACTGCTTCTTGAGTATGGTAATATTACCTACATCATCTATTTTCTTTTTAATTTATTTATTAAAACTTCTAAGCTTTTTACAGGCTTTTATTAGTTACATTTTAATATTATATTATAAATGTTATATTACAAAATAGCATTAGCATCAAATTAATTAGTATACTCAAAATAAGTAATTATATGTCTCAATTTTACAATGTTGTTTTTCAGTGGTTACAATGAATTATATTTGAAAATCACAAGACTTAAGAAAATTACTCAAACATATACAAACGATTTTTAATTTGTAGTGGAAGTTGAAATTTTAATTTAATTAAGTCTTTTACCAGTTTTTTCGTTGTTGATTATATAATTTGTATTGCCAAATTACATGATCTATTTATTAGCCAAATGTGGTTTTTAGGTGATCAACTCTCCCAGCTTGGCTTCCACACTAACGACTGTGTATATAGTTAATCTGCTGTTTGTTCCTTGGCCGAACCCAGGCTGGGGCTGTCTCCGGCAGTGAAAGGAGTGAAAGTCTCCAGCAGCCCTTCTCTTCCAGCAGATGGTATGGCCTATTATTCTAAACAGACTGATATCCTTGAAGTAGCGCCAACCTAGACCGGCCAGCCCTGCTTTGTTGCCCCTGCAGCTTCAGCAGTTAATTTAAGAGTGTCAGGGCTTCAGAATTTGAGGGAATAGGTAATAAGGGAATAGGGAAAAATTTTAAAAATGCAGTGTGTGTGTGTTTAGGTACGCTACAGGTAAGTTTTTATTACTGGATAGATTAGTCAGATTAATTTATAAGTTTAGCTAGGACATAAGAACTCGCCTCAGGGGGTTTGTTATATTTTAATACTTGTTAATATTTACAAAAAGAAACTCTTGTGTAATGAATGTGCTGTATTTAATATAGATATTGTAACATGGCAAATTGTCATCAAAGATTTTAAAGTATATATACTTATAGCTGACTCTATCAGTCTTACAGTATGGTATAAAACAATTAGATAGGTTATCGCTGGGTTGTCTGCGAAATACATAATGACATATTAAAATATTAAAATACATCATTATGTATTTTTCAGACTACCCAGTGAGACTTGCCTATGGTGTTCTACGACACTGTAACTCTGACAGTCAGCTAGTACATTACATTCATTGTATACGTCAATTTGCAATGTTACAAAATCTATATTAAATATTCAGCCCATACATTACACAAGTTTTTTCTTTGTAAATATAATATTACTTTAAGAGGGTGTGGTACTCATGTACTCTGTTTTACCGGTAGAACACGGTAAATTCTATATTATTAAAATAAATATATTGAATTACGTCTTATAAAGAGATAAGGTAAAGGAGGCCATACTGGGACAAAACCTATTTTGGGACCAGAAAGCATTACTTCATTAGTATTCTTTATGATGTTAGCTACGCAGTCACTTCATTATTGTGTTGATTTACTTCTTAAACTAATGTATAACAAGATTTAAACTTTTTGAGGTTATGTTTGAGCTGTACGCATAGCGAAAACTTTATCCCACTATAGGTACCTCTTAATTCCCATATTGTAGTAGTGGGACACGTTTAAAAAGTATTGTCCCACTACTGCGTCAAATGGGCGTCCCACTACCGGTTATAAATAAGTTACCGTGTCCCACTACACTAGTCGATAGTTATTTTCTTTTAATGAGATTCTTTTAATACACCAACAACGAAAGAAAGCATCTTTTTTTCTTAAAATAAACCTTGAGACACGAGCTACCTGCTGAGGTAATTAGTTTTTATGTATTGTGCTTAGTTTTGGCAATAGAAAAGATTATAAAAAAAAGTATGGTCAAAACTGTCCCACTACTACCTACTTTACCTTAGTTGCCCTGCGCAATGTAATAATCTACCAGCCTACACAGTTTTGAGCTCAAATATCAACGGCATCCTAAAAAATTTTACGAACAAAAATAACCGAAATTTCGTTCGCAAAATTTTTTAGGGTGCCGTTGATATTTAGGCTCAAAACTGCGCAAGCTGGTAGATTATTACATTGCACAGGGCAACTATCTCTTTATAAGACGTAATTCGATATATTTATTTTAATAATATAGAATTTAACGAGTTCTGCCGGTAAAACAGAGTGCATGAGTACCACACCCCCTTAATATGTACTTATATAATATTATGTAATTTAGATTCTTTTAGTTCAACATCAATTGATATTTTATATCTTATTATTATATTTTTATAATTATATGATCTTTTGAATGTTTTATTGATTTTTCCGATCTTATTTATAACTATTGTATTTAATACTTCTGCGTCAAATCGAATTTTGTTAAGTAATAAGCGAAAATTGTCTATATAAGGTGCATTTAGGCGTTTAAAATCATTTTTATAAGTCTAACTCGTCAGGAATTGATTTTACATGAAAATGTTACATGGGAAAAAGTTTTGTTTTATTATAATCTACAACTTTACATTTAACATATTTGTGGAAAATTACATCCTGTCAAGTTATAGCCGAAAATCGTCCATTTTATGTATATTTTAGCGTTTAAAATCGATTTTATCGGATTAGCTCATTAGGAATTGATTGTACATGAAAATATTAAACGGGAAAACGTTTTGTTTTGTTATAATCTACAACTTTTACATTTATAATTTGTGCGAAGTAAGATTCTGTCAAGTTATAGCCGAAAATCGTTCATTTCATGTATATTTTGGCGTTTAAAATCGTTTTTATAAGTCTAACTCGTCAGGAGTTGATTTCACATGAAAATGTTAAGCAGGAAAAAGCTTTGTTTAAATATTATCTACAACTTTTGTATTTAACATTTTTGTGTAAAATTAAATCCTGCCAAGTTATAGCCGAAAATCGTCCATTTTTGACCTTTTTTGCCGTTTTTCGCAGTTGCCTTGGCAAATATTGCTCGTAAAAAAAGTGTCCAACAGAAAAAAGGTGTATTTTAATTAGTTTTAGCGGATAGACCTGTAGATATTAGCTTAAAATTAATTTTTCTATACATTAGGCTTAAAAATCGATTTTTTTAAATGTTTCTTTGTGCTCGCATTTTGAAAGTTTTTCATCGATCTTTCTCGTTAGGGGACCACCGGTTAGTATAATTAGAGGAGCATTTTCCCGCAATCTCGATGAAATCGGTCGAAAATTCATTGAAATAATCAGGTAACTTGATTACATACGAACATACATACATACATTATGGAAAGTGCCTAAAATCGACTCTGGATGGGGGGAAAATCATTTGTATACCTCAAATTTGAGGTATAATAGTTAACAAATTTTGCTCTGGTGAAATTATAGGGCTCTCCCGAGCCGCGGGCGTTCCTAACGAGCTGCGGTCGTGCCTAAAAATGACGTAGCTAGGATAAAATCGTTTATCAAAAAAAAAAAAGATCAAAATAATTAATATACTCTACGCTTGAGATATTCACATCACAGATTGAACTGCAGGCAATTTTTATCAATCAGAAACTGATATACGTGTACATAAAACCAAAACCTCAGTTTACTCTATCAGCCCGTATATACGTTTCACGAAAAACTTTTTCATTAATTCACAATTTTCGGATCGATGCGTCGTGTTTTATATATACACCCTGAAATAACCGAATTTCCCAGCCCGCGAATAAAAAGCCTGCAAGCCTGCTGCTTTATTCATTGAACCTTTTTGGTCTGTGGCAAAAAACGAATCAATTAAGAGCGAAACGCGAAAGTACACAAAACGGAAAGGGGTGGAAATAAAAATAAAAGTAGGTCCTCGTCAGGCAGCGCGCTGGGCGAATTTTCCGCGCGGCCGAGCGAGAATACTGCGCGCGTTGTTGAAGGAAGAATAGCCTATTTGCGACTTCATAACGTTGCGCGAGCAAAGGGAAGTAAAGACAAAAATTTTTAGCGGTAAGGAGATGGCGACCCTTTTGTGTGTGTCCTATCTCTCTCTCTCTCTCTCTCTCTCTCTCTCTCTCTCTCTCTCTCTCTCTCTCTCTCTCTCTCTCTCTCTCTCTCTCTCTCTCTCTCTCTCTCTCTCTCTCTCTCTCTCTCTCTCTCTCTTCTCTCTTTCTCTATCGTTGTATATTCCAGACGAGAGATGCTGTGCGTCATACACCGTAAGCTCGTTATAATGACTCTCTTGTTGGCCATTTGAGAATACCTCCCGAAAATTACATCTTCTCCCCATTGTTGCTTGGACTGTTACGCGCTTTTATTCGAAATCTTACTTTTCATTTTTGACAAGAAAAAGCTTACCGTAAAATGAAATCGAACAATGATTATATTTTTTCAGGTAAGTTCTATATAACCTCTTAGATGAAGGATTCTTCATTAATTGGCCAACAATTATGATTCGCACCATAGTCACGTAAGATAATTATAGTTACGCAAATACCTAAAATTTCACACATTTTAATTATTCCTATACTCTACTTCCACGACACTCAGGCCCGGACTGGCCATCGGGAATTTGGGAGAGCTCCCGGTGGACCGCGTAACCTTAGGGCCACAGGGCCGCGTGGCCAAAGCTGCGGAACCGGCCGAAATTATTAACATTATTTCTAAACCCAAGTAGCCGGGGAATGCGAGATCCACACATATTACGGAATTACGTAGACATGAAACAATAAACAAGACAATTATTTAAACAATTTTTAAACCCAAGTAGGCGGGGGATATGAGGTTCACGCATGTAAGGGAATCATGCAGACATAAAAAAATACGCAAAACCATTATTTAAATAATTTTTAAATCCAAGTAGCCGGGGGACGCGTGTTCCAAGCATATAACGGAGTTACGTACACGTCCGACGTAAGCAAGACGATTATTTGAATAATTTTTAAACCCAAGTAGCCGGGAGACGCGAGGTCCTCGAATACGAAGGAGTCATGAAAATATGAAAAAATAAGCAAAACGATTATGTAAATAATTTTTAAACCCAAGTAGCTGGGGGATATGAGGATCACGCATATTAGGGAATTACGTAGACGTGCAACAATAAGCAAGACAATTATTTAAACAATTTGTAAACGCAAGTAGGCGGGGGATATGGGATCCACGCATGCAAAGGAGTCATCTAAACATAAAAAAATAAGCAAAACGATTATTGAAATAATTTTTAAACCTAAGTAGCCGAGGGACGCGAGGTCCACGCATATAACGAAGTTACGTAGACGTGCGACGTAAGCAAGACTTTTATTTCCAAAATTCTTAACCTCTATAACTCGACTCTCTTATATGCGTGGACCTCGCGGCCCCGGCTACGTGGATTTAAAAGTTATTTAAATAATCGTCTTGCTTAATTTTGCATGTCTACGTAATTCCCTATTATGCGTAGACCTCGTATCCCCCGTGTACTTGGGTTTAAAAATTGTCTAAATAATCGTTTTGCTTATGTTTTCATGTCTACGTAATTCCCTAATATGCGTGGACTTTGCGTACCCCGGCTACATGGGTTTAAAAATTATTTAAATAATCGTTTTGCTTATGTTTTCATCTCTACATGACTCACTTACATGCGTGGATATCATATCCCCTGCCTACTTAAGTTTAAAAATTGTTTAAATAATTGTCTTGCTTATTGTTGCACGTCTACGTAATTCCCTAACCTGCGTGCACTTCATATCCCCCGCCTACTTGGGTTTACAAATTATTTAAATAATCGTTTTGTTTATTGTTTCATGTCTTCATGACTCCTTCATATTCGTTGACCTCCCGTCCCCCGGCTACTTGGGTTTAAAAATTATTCAAATAATCGTCTTGCTTACGTCACACGTCTACGTAACTCCGTTATATGCTTGGAACTCGCGTCCCCCGACTACTTGGTTTTAAAAATTATTTAAATAATTGTTTTGCTTATGTTTTCATGTCTACATAACTCCTTTATATGCGAGGACATCATATCCCCCACCTACTTGGGTTTAAAAATTGTTTAAACAATTGTCTTGCTTATTGTTGCACGTCTACGTAATTCTCTAATATGCGTACACCTCATATCCCCCGCCTACTTGGGTTTAAAAATTATTTAAATAATTGTTTTGCTTATGTTTTCATGTCTACATAACTCCTTTATATGCGAGGACATCATATCCCCCACCTACTTGGGTTTAAAAATTGTTTAAACAATTGTCTTGCTTATTGTTGCACGTCTACGTAATTCTCTAATATGCGTACACCTCGTATCTCCCGCCTACTTGGGTTTAAAAATTATTTAAATAATTGTTTTGATTTTTTTCATATCTACATGACTCCCTTACATGCGTGGACCTCATATTCCCGCCCGAAAAATGTCTCCTGCGGTAAATAATCACACCCGTATCGTAATGTACTATTAAATAATTTTGTAATTGTCCATTGCCTTTCACTATACATATTAGATATTTTAAGAGCCGCAGGCTCCAAATATCCCGGGCCGTCTTGGTGGTCCAGTCCGTCCCTGACGACACTCTCACCCTCTATACGACAATCCAATATACTTTACCAACACCATACGTCGGCACAAAATAAACCTCTCTCTCGCGCGCGCGCGAACGCAAATAACTTCAAATATTAATAGTCGAACAATACCCATAACGTTATAAACCCCGTAATAATACACGCGTCGAGGCAGTATACTCAATATCCCCCCAGTGCGCGCGCAAGTATAATGATAAAATGAACGCGCCCAGGGTATACGTATTTCGGTATAAGTGACCAATATTTATGGCGCAATCGCACGACGTAACGCGCGCGAAGCATGGCACTCGGTCGTTCGATGGAGGTAGTGGCGGCCCGCTCCGCTAATACGAGTCTAATCTAACTTTAACCAATAAACAACGCAGCGCTCGGCGACGTTACACGAACTCTCTCTCTCTCTCTCTCTCTCTCTCTCTCTCTCTGCCTCTATACTATTATACGCGCAAAACGAATCACGGCGACAGCGTGCAAGTAGGTCGACTGTATTTTATGAAATAATACAGCGCCCGGCGATATGAGTGTGTGGGACAAGTGAAAAGAGGGACATTTTCGTACGGCGGTGTATAAGGAGCGAGTGTATGTGTGTGTGTATAAGTAACCTCCTCCGCGGTTTTCTTTTTCGTTTATAGCGAAAACGCTTTATCGAATGTGCAACTCGCGTTTAATTTATATGTACTCGCGTGTGTCGCTTGGTGACGACGCGCGTGTATGTATACGGCAGGTTTCCTTTCTGTAATTTAATTTCCTGAAGCTCGCCGGGCATGCGCGGAGAGGGAAAAAATAGTTTATAATGAATTATGTTTTCATGCACTACTTTGCGGCGCGTGAGTAGGTGTGTAGACGACGTATATAGCCCGCGTAGCTCGGCTCGCCGTGTATACAGGAGTGACGTCAAAGTAAAGTTCAAATTTTATCATACTACCACGTTAATTGATTTCGTTAACCCACTTTCCGCCATTGTCGATGCGTATATATTATACAAGTGCCCGCGAGTGGCATCAAAAATATTTTCCAGGATGTTCAACTTTTATTCGGCTGGCGCGCGCAACATTTTTCGAGGTTTCAAAAAGTAATTTGTTTCGGTCGTTTGTATATTATACCGTTTATACATATATGTATAAACGTTTTATAAACTCGATACTCTTTATCGAACGGCAGATATTTCAGCGTCCAGTTGGACGAAACTCATTTAGCAAATGCAATTTCATGTGTATATATAAATAATTGGATTAATTTTCGTGCGTGAGGAAAAAAAATTGAACGACCGAGAGTATCGTACAATGAATAATTGATATAGCAAAATATAGAAAACAGTTTGAGCCAACGGCCGTCGACGACAAAAGCGCTGCGCAGAACAAAAGGATTTACGAAGCAGTCGCGTGTGTGTGTGTGTGTGTGTGTGTGTGTGTGTGTATGCACGTATAAAAAATATAAAACAATAAAAAATACGCCATTATATACATGAGCAGAAAGAAACGCGCGGAAGTATAAAGCTCGACAAGAATGTACGCGCGCGGGGCGTTATAAAACGGCCACGATTAGCCCAATAAATCCACCAATTTTCATATCCGTTGAATTACGACGGTACGCGCGAGAGAGACACTTTAATGTTGCACATTTGCATCATTCAGCTGAGAAATAAAACACATTTGCGCCCAGAGAGAGAGAGAGAGAGAGAGAGAGAGAGAGAGAGAGAGGCGCCGCTTACGACTCCTTGATGCGGGTGATGAGAAAAAAAGCGGAAACGTCCATAACGACGCGGCGGCGGTGGCGGCGGCGTTTCGAGCACATGCCTCGTATATTAGTAGTAGTAGTGGCTCGTGGGTCGTGATTGATGGCTACCGCCTCTAACGGCCAGTTATTTTCATTAATCGGATAATCAGAGGGAGTAGTGTATGTGTGTGTGTGTGTGTGTATGTTTGTGACGGGCAGGAGGCGGACAGCGCAATTCCTTCGTTTCAATTTTTAATACCGTCTCTTCCGTCTTCAATTTTTTTTTTTTAATTCGAAGATCTCGTGCGTGCGAGTATTGTTGTTGGGATTAATCGCTGATTTATCAATGAAAGAGGAATATTGTCTATATTGTGTAAAAATATTGTTTATAGTGTACCGATCGTTGCGACACGCGTGACAGCAGGCGTCGGCTGAATTGATTCGTTATGGTGAATAGTGGGCGTGTGATTTTCATGTGATATTTATAAGAGGTGCATTCAAAATAACTTCAATAAACAATCCTGCTCACGTTGATTTTCAATATAAAACACGGTGAGATTGAAGTCAAAGTTTATTGTTATGGCAAGCGTATAATACATCAATAAAAAGTCATTTATAAAAATGTTTACCCAACAAACGATCAACTTTTACATCGTAGAAAAATGTTATGCGTATACAAGTGTATAAGAATAATCAATACCCATTTGTTTATCAACATACTTCTAGCTTCTTTTTTTGCGAGCTCCAATCGGTACCTAGTAGCAATATTTAATGTTAATCAATGTAAACGCACGGCGTATCCGTTATACAGTCTACGCTTGTGAACCATTGATGTTTTCATATTATACATAATTCAAACATCGTACGCGCGTATAGCTGATTTGTCGGTGGACTATAAATAACTATATATATACATCGCGCTGCTTTATAAATAATCAATGCGTGCGGTCCACCAGAAAACAATTTCGTTCCGTATGTCGCGTTAATCAGCCTGAGAAATTAGCTAATAATCCTGAAAAATTTATGAGCTGCGCGAGCACTGCTTCGTGTTGGAAATACCTGACGACATCGCATCTGAAAAATGAAATATCATTTCCTTATTAACTATGTATTAAAACTAATCAACGATCCAAAATTATTAATCACGGCGATGAAGTTTTCTATGGTTGACATCTATACATATACTTTCTCAAAGACCATATTTAAATTATTTACTAAATTATATTTCTATTAAACGCTGCTACCTTGAAATCAAAGACTAAAAATTCTATATCGCCTTAAATAAGCAACCACTTTTACTTACAATCCATTTGCCTCTTTATTAGATTTCAAATCAAATTCCAATTTTTATTCAAACACGCTGAAGCACCAATGCATCGAAAATGCATCGCGAAATGCGGGTAGAAATATGCACATAGTAAATGCGCGAAGAGCGGAGAATTCCGCGCACACACGCGCACCAAGAACTCGATATATTTAAAACCCTCGCGCGCACTACACGCACCGGACCAGTTCGCGTAAATGAACGAAACAATGTCGCACACGCACGGAAAAACGTATATCCCGCTGATGGTGGTGCTCAGCAAAATATTCGCGTGTGAAATAGAAGTGAGAGAGAGAGAGAGAGAGAGAGAGAGAGAGAGAGAGAGAGAGAGAGAGAGAGAGAGAGAGAGAGAGAGAGAGAGAGAGAGAGAGAGAGAGAGAGAGAGAGAGAGAGAGAGAGAGAGAGAGAGAGAGAGAGAGAGAGCGAAACAAAGCCGTAAAGAGCGCGTTTAATATTCCGGAGGACGTTGCGCCCGCGATCGACTGCAAATCGCGCCATTATATCGAGCGAGAGGTCGCATTGTTCGCGCGTACACGGTCTATCCCCGAGTTATCCTAATACGCGCGCGAGAACAGCGTCGCCGGATAATTGCGCGCATCGCGCTTCGTTCTTCGTGTGTTGTTGAGTGATTCAGCGGTTTTGGTGGTCTCCGCAGGGTTGGGATTGTTATTTGACTATTATTTATGAGTAAGAAGAGGTGGCAATTGTATACTTTTAGATGGTATTAAAGTAAGTGAAGTATTTAAGAATGTATTGTCACGGGCTTAGCTCGACTGTCATCCCTGACGCGTCAGTACAATGATAAGAAGATGCACGCGAGGCTTTCGAGCAAGCCTCGCGACATTAACTCAGTGGTCAGAGCACGGGAGTCCAGGATTGGTGAATTCGAGCCCGGGTTGTCGCATATTATTTACGCAACTTATTCATTTTAATTCACTCTATCGTCTTCTCATACGTAACACATGCAACCCTGACAAAACTAAAATAATTCGGTTAAATCTGCATTTCATAAGTATTGTTGAATTTTCATCTCAAAATACGTGTTTAGTTTTAAATTCTATCACTAGATGACAGTTTCCATCCTTTTAGTAAAATTCATCGTTGAGCAATATAAATATGACCTAAAACTGATGTATTACTTTGTGATACTTCTCACGAACGATTTTATCCTCAATAAAATATCCGAAATATGTTTATCCCATCTTAAGTTACTATCAAATATTATAATCCCCAAATAATATTTGATATGATAAACTTTTTCAATTTCCTTAATTATATAGACAAACTACTGATTTGGTGCAAATTTTTAAAGGAAACTGTGATTTCGCAACTAATGATAAATATAAATTGTTAACGCTGATAGCCATACTACCAAGATTTTTTGTTTTAAATAAATCAAAACAAAAAACCTTGTTAGTATGGCCATCAGCGTTAACAATTTATATTAACTCAAGTAATCTACCATTAGCTGCACTATCCAAAATCAACTAATGATAAAGTTTTGTCGTCTTCTCGGCACAATCGGCAACGATAAATTACATTGCCGCGCACCAGTGCTCACTCAAATAAGCAGCCCTGTTGAAAAAAATCATATGATTTTACCACGTGGTTTTTCATGACATAAAAACCGTATGGTTTTACAAGTTGGTTAACCTCCTAGCTTTTTGTCTCAATTTACTATATAATTTTAAAAATCCTTGTGGTTTGCAGAAACCAGGTGGTTTTGAGAAGAACCACGTAAATTTTTTTGTGTTATTTTTCAAAATTCATTGTATACAAATCATACACGTTTACATGCATATAAGGATATGTATAATAAATAATAGTTACCAAAAACATTTATTACAAAAATAATTTTATTTAAAATACACAACTGTATAAAAAAATATATATATATAAATTTAAACAAAAAAATTTTAAGCTAGTGTTCAATATGTGTATAAATTTGGCACCGAACAAATGTATTGGTTGTCTCCGATGTTTATAGAAACGCATATTCTGTCTATAATATTTGTATCTACAATTCGTACTTCTTCCGAAATATTAATTTTTTGTTATACTAGATAAATTTTCAAATACATTTTCGACCTGTATTGCATTGCATACTGTGTATTCCTTTCTTGAAGGCTCATCAACTATAAATTCGATTAATCGAATAAAAGTTCTCTCTTTTGTCACTGCAAAAGAGTTATCGGATCGAAGATTTTTCCTTTTACAACACGTATAAAGGCATTGATCTTTTACCAACTTCGTGTATGTTCTGCTTTGATTAAAGAGTTCTAATAAGTCAATCCATCTAAGCTTTGTCGATCGGTATGATCCAAAGTATCGTACATATGACAATTTTAATGTTGATGTAACTTTTTGTTGTCAATATATGAAATGAAACGATGAAGTGCCGAATCGGGTCTTGTAGTAAAAATATGCTTTTTTCAAATGAATTCGCTTTGTTTCATCGTAATTATTCTACACAATTGAAGTATGACACCTTTGGCTGCATGGACTTTCCGTACTAATTGACCATTTCCTGATTCAAAACAATAGCCACTAAGGGTCCATAATGGTCCCCAATCAGCTACGCTTTGCGCCAGGTGTAAGGCTTGATGAACATTGTACGTTATAGCGTTTGTTGAATAATACTCTTTCGTATAAACAACAAACTCTTTTAATAAAAGATTAGCATTATTCAATTCTACACGAGTAATCTTGTCTTTTAGCAAAATGTGAAGAGCTTGCACTAAGCATGCCCAATGTTTTGCATAATAATATGCATAATATTTTAATGCATAATATTTTAAACAAACTCTTTTAATAAAAGATCAGCATTATTCAATTCTTCATGGGTAATCTTGTCTTTTAGCAAAATGTGAAAAGCTTGCATTAAACATGCCAAATGTTTTTCATAATATTATGCATAATACTGAATATATATAATACTGCATAATATTATGAATAATTATGCATTGCTGACCACAGGGTTTTTTTTTAAATCATAGTAAATTAGGACAAAAAGTTAGGAGATTAACCAACTGGTAAAACCATGTGGGTTTTTTTAACAGAGAGGACATACATACCGCAACTTGTTGTCAGGTGACGCCACACTTGAGATATAGAAATAGCAGAGAAAGCGCCCCTCCCCTCTCTCCCATGATCCCATCCGAATCAGCTCATCGTCACTTGATTTTAGAGAGATTTTTATGAATTGGGTTGGGTTTAGTTGTTATACTAGAATTGTATGTATATATGAGTAAATCCACAAAACCGTCACACTTTTTGTGTCACAAAACTGCAAAAAATTTGTTTTGGAAGTACACTTCCCATACATGATTTTTTTCGTTCTTTATACCTTAAGTTATATAAAAGTAATGTTGAACAAGTAAAAAAACTTTTGTGACATGGTTTTGTTAACTCAAAATGATTTTTAAAAAATGCTCAACAATGACCCTTTTTCAAATCTCAGCCATTTTGTCAGGAAAAAATAATACGGAAATTCTGAAAAAAGAGAATTAAAACAGAAAACGAGAGCTCTCATTTGCTGTTTTGAAAATTAAAAAATGTTGATTTCTTCGAAAGTGACGTAGCTCTGAAGATGAGCTTAAAATACACAAAAAACGTTGAAAAACGATGAAGACCGTGAAAGTCGAGATTCTGTACATCGACGTAGTATTGTGGGGATCGAGTGTCCCCTCTCTCTCCATCCGTAGCAGCTCCCCTACCTCGCTTCACCGCTACAGCGCGTGTCCCAATTCCGAGGTAAGGTAAAATACCCAATACTTGGACACAACAAAAAATCAGACCAGCACTTGGACAGCGATAAAATATTACTTTTACAAATAAATATGATAACAATATTAATTCATTAGCATTGTTTATGACATTAACTGTCTAGTGAATTTGAAATTGTATCAGTTTCGGTCTTATTAAATTTATAATACGAAATATAATTTTTATGAGGTTAGGTTTTGAAAGAGTGCACATATAAATGTTGTCCAACTATGTGGTATTCCTCAATTTCTATAGACCCGTTGTTGGACACATTTAAAAAAATTATTAAATCCTATTTTATTTCTATTTGGTCTATGGGAAATGAATATAGGGCACCTTATTAAAAATTTCAATTCGAAAATAGAATAAAATCGGATTTAATAGATTTTTTTATCAGGGTTAATTATATTGTCCAACTACTGGTTCCAAGCGTTGTCCAAGTATCGGTATTAGTTTGACATATGCTGTCCAACTATAGGGGTTTTAAAGATATTTTTTAAACTGACTTTTTTAATATAAAAAACATTTAAATATCTTTGTCTTTGCATAATTTAGTAAAATAGTTTATTGAATTTAGAAATACCGTTTATTCACGTTATGTTTCAAAATGTGTCCAAATATTGGGTGTTTTACCTTATACTAACTCCCGCAAGTGGCCAAATCGCCTTGCGGTTAGTATATGAGGCGTTTCACGTCAGCTCTCCAGGCGCGGCGCGCGAGCGCGAAATCATGCTGTTTTCAGCTTGTGTTTGAAGGACTAAGACGTATCTAAAAAAAATAATCCCCAAGTAATTTCGATGTATTTTTTCCTCAGCTTTCCGATGGTGCTATTAGTTTCTCAAAATTTTTCAATTCTAAGTATTTCTTGAATAATATCTCGAAAAAATCAAAAAACCCCTATGTAGAAAAAGGCTATATCCATGTAAAATTTCCTCCTCTTTCGATCTAGCAGGTCAAAAAAAATATTAAAAATATAGTTTTTGAGATATAACACGTTTTATGTTTTTTGAGGTTAGAATTGAAAAATTTTGAGAAACTAATAGCACCATCGGAAAGCTGAGGAAAAAATACATCGAAATCACTTGGGGATTATTTTTTTTAGATACATCTTAGCCCTTCAAACACAAGCTGAAAACAGCATGATTTCGCGCTCGCGCGCCGCGCCTGGAGAGCTGACGTGAAACGCCTCATATATAGAACGTCTAACGCAGTACATACATCCACCTCTGTGTCCAAGGCAAAGGTTACCATCAGCCTAGCTGATGAGCCCAATGATGGTAACCTTGGGGCGAAACACAGCCTACCTTACCGACCCAAATCCTCATCCTTCACCTAACCAACTTAGACTTCTCGGCACGCACTACCGAGAACAGCTAAAGTATTTCCTGCATTTTAAACTCATCTTCAAAGCTACGTAACTTTCGAAGAAATCAATATTTTTTAATTTTCAAAAAAGCAAATGAAAGCTCTCGTTTTCTATTTTAATTCTCTTTTTTCAGAATTTCCGTATTATTTTTTTCTGACAAAATGGCTGACATTTGAAAATCATTATTGAGCATTTTTTAAAAATCATTTTGAGTAAACAAAACCGTGTCACAAAAGTTTTTTCACTTGTTCAATATTACTTTTATATAATTTAAGGTATAAAGATCGAAAAAATCACGTACGGCAAGTGTGCTTCTAAAACAAATTTTTTGCAGTTTTGTGACACAAAAAGTGTGGCGGTTTTGTGGATTTACTCATATGTCTGAAGGAAAAGGGGTGGGGAATAATATCATCGAACAAGTATCTCATATAATTATGCTTGAACTTTAAATAGGTAAGTTCGTTTAATCATCAATTATTTTTGGTTTACTTGTTCAATATGAATATCTTCGAACAGAAGATATTCACATGTAGATGTTTAGAGTAATAGTATTCATTCGAATTGTGAAGAGACAAATTGCTTCCTCACAGAGGAAACTTTGTAACGGTGAAAAAAATTTTCGAGACAAAAAATGTTCAAAAAGATGTTTTAACGGGGTTCCATAGTCCTACCATTACCGACCGAGCAATTCACACAGTTTCAAGCAGATTATAAAAAAAATACGTCGAATTACAAAAAATCAAGAGAACACTCTTCTGTGTTTTTTAACGTTCTGCCACCTAGTCAATGTTTGGAGACGAAATATCAAGTCGTTTTTTCAAAAACTTTGAACGAAATTAAATTTCGCTTTGTTCAAAGTTTTTGAAAAAACGACTTGATATTTAAACTCCAAACTTTGACTGGGTCGTAGAACGTTAAAAAACACAGAAGAGTGTCCTCTTGTTTTTTTGCGATTCGACGTATTTTATTTTTAATCAGCTTGAAACTGTGTGAATTGCTCGGTCGGCATGGGACGACTATGGCACCCCTAAGACGATATAGGGTAAATGTACCTATTACTGCGGTACATCGATTTTTCTCACCTTTTTTCCACTGTTACTATTTAGGTCTTGACTTTTAAATTTTGGGAAAAGGGTAAAATGATAAAATAGCTTTTCATAAATATGTAAAAAAGTATTACAACCATTAAAAATAAATCTAACAATAAAATAATTAATAATTACGTAAAAGTGCTATTTTGTACGTTATTCTGCGGATGGATTTGGCGCTTGTCCCTATCACGGCGGGCCGCATGTCCCTATCACTGCGGGGTAATATGAAGGCGAGTAAATTTAAAGGTTAGGTTACTTGGTTAAATCACTTTTTTTTTAATTTACATAAATAGGAATTTCTGCAAACACTGAACGTTTAAATAGATTCAGCGACACAGCAGTTTCATCACAGTTCTATAGATACAAGATTTATCAATATTCAAGAACTCATTTTCTTTTAAATATGATTGTATTTCTTAAAAGCATTTACGTAATCCAAGCTCAGTAACTTTGGCTCGACAAAGGCTTACATTTTCTGTTAATCTTTGTGCTACATTTGTATGTCTTGATAAAAAACATTCAAACCAGTGGCGACCTGGTAAGTTACCTTTGAAAGGATTGCTCCTTTTCACGGATACAACATACAGACGTATACTTGCAAATAATTGGTCCTTAGTTATAGGAAAACCGTCTCTCGCACATTTGAAAATCCATTCAACTAAGTCACTCTCTTTCTGTTCTGTCAATATAGGTTGTGCTCCAGGTTTCTTCTCTGCATACTTGCCCTGAACGCGTGCTCTAAATGTAGATTCTGGAACACCGTACGCGCGACTTATTGATGCAATAGTTTTTCCTTCTCTTACAGTATTTACAGCGTCCCTCAAATTACTTTTAGAATAAATCATTCTTTTCTGCTCATTTCCTAGCACAGCGAAAACACGTATTGCTATCGCAAACGCGAGCGTGACACCAAACTTTGGAGGTTAGGGAGAATCGACGTAGCGCCGCCGTGATACGTACGCAAACTGTATTCTTTGGTCCACAGAATAGCGCACATCCACAATATTTAAGTACCTAATGCTGCGGCTCATTTATTTATAATTATAACGAAAAAAATTACCTTATCTATTGATAATACATTAAATTAAAGCCTCTAGTTGATGTGGAGGTAAAAAAACTAAAGAATAAATACATATTTTATTGATTTTTTATGATTTAGCCGAGGACTCTTCGGTATCACGATTGGTACGAAAATGGCTGTTTTGTGACGAATTCAATTTTTCAAAATCATCTTATTGCTACCATATTTTTGGACTATTTGTTTATTGTCTTTAAGAAACAATCTTATGTATTAATAATTCTTGCCTTGTGCTACAAAAGCACATTATATAAAACCCGGAAACTTTAGTGAATAATACAGAGAAAATTGAATTCGGTGAGAATCGGGCTATCGGCGTTTTTTTCTCGCACTGTTATCTGCCGCGCCGAGTCTATGGTACGTTAATAGATTTCAACACCATGGACCGCGAGCTAGACGAGCGAGAAAAATAAAGCCATAAAATCGATAAGGGCCGCTCGACAAAGGGGGAACCGCAAAAGATGATCATCTTTTGCGCTTCCGAAAAATTTTCTTAAATACCCGGAGAAACATACCCTGGGCACTCAGTTATTCTTTTGTCGAGAGACCGTTCATCGTCGCGTGAAGAGCCGGCGCAAACGTGGAAGCATAGTCCGGACATCAGTGCCCGAAAATTTAT
This sequence comes from Torymus aiolomorphi, assembly GCA_036365515.1. Classification (NCBI taxonomy): domain Eukaryota; kingdom Metazoa; phylum Arthropoda; class Insecta; order Hymenoptera; family Torymidae; genus Torymus; species Torymus aiolomorphi. The sequence continues at coordinate 237,209,948 of CM070873.1, read as the reverse complement.
TTAGTGTTACAAAGATTAATCCGCACTAGACCGATGAATCAGAATAAACTGCAAGTCGGCAGAGCTTAATTAATAGATACATATCATATTATATAACCTCGACTAACGAGAGAACAAACAGGAGCAAGGACTCTGTAATATTGTAAGTAAATAAAATCCATTATATATATATATAATTAGCGTTGTTTAATTAAAATAAATCCTTCTCTTATTTTCCTACCTTCCTTGGGGAAGGGAAAGGTTATAAATCCACAAAGAAGAAAATAGAAATTTCACATAGTAAAAATTAGTTCTCTTATGATAAATAAATAAGTATTAAGTCCAAATAATTTTGGTGGTGTCATCCTGACATTAGATTTATATACCTATAGATTAAATACAAATTAAATAAATATTGAATTACAAACTAAAAATAATCTTATTAAAAATAATGTTCTCTGCGGACGTCACAGTTTCAAAGCCTTTTCATACTGTCTCAATTTGAAAATTTTTTTATTAATAAATAAATCAAAGAGAATGGTCAATAATTGATACAAATCGATACATTATAATTATATCATACTAAGATAATTTTTTTCAAGTCGAAATATTATGTTTTGAAAGTATTATTCATCTGAATTAAAAATTCCGTAGTGAACGGGACACCCGCAGTGATAGGTACATTTACCCTATGTCAATATTTGTTGATTTTGAGAAATTTTTTTTCTGGATGTGTGTGTGTGCGTGCGTGCGTGCGTGCGTGTGTGTGTGTAAACTCTTTATACCTCGGAAACGAATCGACGGATTTTCGTCGGACAAAGACTATTCTCTTCGTCTCGCGAAAAAAACTCGGTAACCTGATGGATTTGAGTTTTTATTGATTTTCTTTTTTTATAATCAAAAAACGATTTTGAATTTTTAGTTTTTTTGTTTTTTTTTATATCTTACAGCCATTATAACATAATATAATTAACTTTTCTTGAAAGGTATTTAAATTACCTATATTTTCTTTTTCTAGTATTTAAATTATCTTCACTCTATCATTTGTTATTAAGGAAAACGTTTTTATATTTCATAAATTAATTTCTCAAAAAATATGTTATTTATCGACTTGAAATTTTATCCACTTATTACACTCATTAAAGACTATATTTGGTTGAAATTTCAAGAGATTATCTTCATTTGTTTTTTTTTTTTAATTATTTTAGAAAAAATTTGCGTTTTCGTTATCGCACGATAACAAGAGTAAAAATTATTCAATCGTCCTGAAATTTGGCACAGATGTAGATTTTATATATCTTCAAATCAACTTCATTGCCTAAAAAAATCGGTCCATTACGACCAAAGATATTTGAGGTTAAAAACTTTTTTTTTTAATTTCCGAATCGTATTTTCTCAGAGAATACTTGTTTTATCGTCTTAAAATTTTAACCACGTATTAAACTCATTGAAGACTATATTTGGTTAAAATTTTAAGAGATTATCTTCATTTGTTTTTTTTTTTTAATATTTTAGAAAAAACTTGCGTTTTCGTTGTCGTACGATAACAGAAGTAAAAATTATCCAATCGTTCTGAAATTTTGGCACAGATGTATTTTACACATTAGAGGGACACACATTCTTGTAGTGTCTGAAGTTTTGTATAGTTACTCAAGTATATTCATAGTTTCGCATCAAAGTAGCTCTCGCATGTTCATTGACCTCAAATACAAACATTCATTTCTTTACAATGACTTTTGTCTCAATGCGAGAAACGATATATTTAAATAGAACAGTTTTTCGAGCTTGAAACAAAATTTCTTAACGGTAAAAGTTCACTAAAATACTAGAAGCTTTGTCATTTTTCTTACCCGATTTTTATTTGAAAGGACTCATTTTTATTATCTTGTAAATATTTTGAAATCGATTTTAGCCAAAACACCACTGAAAGTTTCTTAAAAGATTATTTAGTGCATGTATATACAGTATGCATAGAAAGCACTTGTACACGACACTGTTTGAATAAAAATAATTTGTCATTTAATTATGATTATATTACGCGTTAATACGCTACAATTACAGTACATTATAATATTAACGGCTCGTTAAAGCATCTGCAAAACACGTCTTACACTGTTAAAAATATTCTTAAATTTAATGCACTTTTAATGTACAGTTGCACATTAAATTCAAGTTTTTTGTATATGAAACGCATTTTTCGTCATACGTGTCCGTAAAATATGTACTTTATGGACGTATATCCGTAAAGTAAAATACAACTTTACAGCCTCAAAACAGACTCATACGTACTTTATGGACACTTATGATGCAATAGTATATTGTGTGCCAAGGGTGTAAAATGAGTCTTTTTAGACCGAGTACTGCAATCATATGAGGTCAAAAAAACCACTTAGCCCTTGGTGAGTCTTAAATATTGTACTAAATTGTTGGCAATTATATCTTTCGTATTAAATTCATGTTATATAGTTTTTATTAATTACAAAATATAATATAATTGACAAAATTTATCTATACAGTTATTTCGTTTATAGCAAAATTGCATTTTATATATAATTCTCTACATTAATTATTTATATTCATATAATATTTCTATTTTTAATTACTAATTTTTATTGTTTACATTTTCATTGTACAGATTTAACAATTAACTATTTGTTGTAAAAGAAATAGAATCCATCAAAAATTTAAACTTGAAGGACCTTAGAAACAAACTAAATTTATTGATATCGGATGACCGTACCTTACAGATTTTGGGCATGTTCTTGTTTGTGCACATAAGGATTGTGCACATATTTATTGTGCACGGATAGCATTGGTACATATCTAAATATATAGATATATACCAATGCTAAAGTGTGCACAATTAATATGTGCACAATTCTTATGTGTACGAACAAGAACATGCCAGATTTTGGAATGTATATAATAAATAAATTGTTATTATACGAGTTAATTTCAGACTTGAAAATGTGTACTTATAATAACATCGATGTCGATACATTGTAAATAAAAATGCTAATTTTATGCAATTTTTTACATGAAATTTAACTATAATATTAATGAAATACAGAAAGCGGTGATGATGAAAGTGATTAAAATATATATTATTCATAAGAAATAAAAGATGTATTTATTTATTTATTTCTTTAATACGTTATATTCATTATTTTCTCTGTAATTATCCTAGCGTTATTTTTTAAAAATAGTACATTTTATTATAAATGCGCGGAACAAGTGATTCTCGACAAATGTGATTCTCACCCTCTCTTCGCTTGGACGAAAAACTTATGTAAAAATTCCCTCTCTCACACTATGGTTTCCAAAGATATTTAATTTTTATCATGATAGTATTTTTCACTTATTAAATAAGTGAATAAACTACATAAAATAGTTTTGACATATTAAATAAGTGAAATATTTCACTTATTCAATAAGTGAAAATTTTTCACTTATTTTGTTAGTTAATATGTCAATATTCACTTATTTAATATGTCAATATTCACTTATTTACAATGAACGTGTTTTAACTAGACCAATAAGTGAATATTGACATGTAATATGTGAAATTTCAATTATTTAAATTTAGAGAGTACTATTAATGAAAAAAAAAATTTAATTTTAATGAATTGTTAAGGAAATTTAATGTATTGCTACAAAAATTAATAATTTTGTCTGAAATTTCATATATACGTACACAGAAGTTCAACATTACATTAAAAGTACAGCCGTATATAAAAACTAAGTAAAAGTTATTAAAATTTAATATACCTTTTATAAATATTTCAGTTTTTTAAACATGAAAATTAGTATAAAATTTAATTAAATTTAATATTGTTCGGGATTGTAGTATCCGAGCGGGCCGCTAGACTGCAAGCGCCAGACAAGCGCCAACGCGCCACTTAAAACATCCACCAGCGTGTACATATAGAGGCTTGTGACATACACTCACCCCCCCGCATTATTGCTTTACTGCTTTCCCGCGACCCATTATTGCATATACCTTTTGCCTATACATTCATAAATACATTGCCTACAATTGCTTAGTCTTATTTGCGAATAAGACACCTTATTTATCGACCCGTTATTACGATATTATTTGCATACTCCCTACTATTCCCCACTACTCGCCAATCATTACTCGGCTTTGCCTACACTTATACATTGCTTACATACACTCACACTTTGCTTTGCTTATTGCTCAATTGCTATTACTACTGCTATACTATTGCTTTACGTTTGCCTTTGCTGATAATACGAGAAGCTCTCGCATTATTAGTTTGCTTATTGCCTACACCTTGCCTATTGCTTTATTTATTTGCTCGAGCGAACTTTACGTTCACCACATACTTTGCTACCAACTTTGCTTACGAGTGGGTTGGTACAAAGACTCTAGGAGTCATTCCAATTTATTTCTTCTCGTTGACAAACCCTGATAACATAAATTCGCGTATACGTTCATTCGTATATAAATATATTTTACATAGAGCCGCGGTGGCTCATGGGTAAGAGAGGGCCTCTCATCCGGGAGACTCGGGTTCGATTTCCGGCCGGGCACCTCTGACTTTTTTTTCGGATGAAAAAATTGATCATGTGCCTCGGTAAGACCACGGCTCGTAGCCGGCCTAATGGCAGAGTGAACATCCAAGTAACAAAATAGGCAGTTTTTAAAACTTGGATGGCAATCGCTCTGCCGTACCGACAGAGAATATTAATGGTGTTTAAGCCGGCAGGCAGGGGAGGATAACTTGAGCTTGTTTTCTATAACATACTCAAGTTTGAATCCTCTGTCCGCTGTTTCTGGTGTGGGTTTTCCCTCGTGGCATTGAGGTTTTCCCACACCACAAGAGGCGTGTGCAAGCGCGAACCCTAGGCGAATGCAGGAATAGTATGGGATATAGGGAAGGGTATTAGGATCAAACGCATCCACACCAAGGCGGTGGGGGTGTCCCTTAGAAATCCTGCATGGTGGTATACGGGTAGGAATATGGAATAAAATAAAAAAAAAAATAAAAAATATATTTTACATCAAATTTGAATATATCGCGAATCCTAATTTTCAGTGATGAATACGAAATTTCCACTACCTTAAATAAAAATTGATGTGCATTTTCATGAAAATTGCAATTCCCTACTCATTGAAATTAAAGCAGAAGTTAATTAAATTTAAGGCACTTATCTACAATCTCAATACGGGGGGGGGGGGGTCCAGAGTTTCGACGATTTACTATAAAATTGAAGTCAACTATAGACGTTTTTCAGTTCGACATATGATAATGCAGATTGTTCTTAATTTCGAATTCTAAATTACGAAAATCATATTTACGAATGTAACACTTCACCTACTGTCCAAAACATCGAATTTCATTAATAGAATTTGAATAGGGGTACAATATAGACATTTCGAAATAAATCATTAGAAACAGGTTATATTTGCTTTGAGATCGTATGGATGAAATTCGATTGGACAGTAGCTGAACTGTTATATTCGAAAATATGATTTTCGTAATTTAGAACGTCGAAATAAAGAACCATCTGTATTCCCATATGTCGAACTGAAAAACGTCTATAGTTGACTTAAATTTTATAGTAAATCGTCAAAACTCTGGACCCCCCCAACCCCTCAATACAGGTAACTAATTGTTAGTTCAAATCAAGAATATTTACGGCTCTGTATATTTATTTTCATGAACATTTTTATGAATATTGTGATTTATCAGCATGAAAATTAGTATGAAATGTAATTAAATTTAATACACTTTAGGGGGGGTCCAGAGTTTCGACGATTCACTATAAAATTGAAGTCAACTATAGATGTTTTTCAGTTCGACAAATGATAATGCAGATTGTTCTTAATTTCGAAATTCTAAATTACGAAAATCGTATTTACAAATGTAACACTTCACCTACTGTCCAAAACATCGAATTTCATTAATAGAATTTTAATAGGGGTACCATATAGATACTTCGAAATAAATCATTAGAAACAGCTTATATTTGCTTTGAGGTCGTATTGATGAAATTCGACGTTTTGGACAGTAGGCGAACTGTTACATTCGAAAATATGATTTTCGTAATTTAGAATTTCGAAATTAAAAACAATCTGCATTATCATCTGTCGAACTGAAAAACATCTATAGTTGACTTCAATTTTATAGTGAATCGTCGAAACTCTGGACCCCCCCCCCCACACTTTACATGAAATTTCAATATATGTGGCGAGTGCTCATTTTAAGCGTAGAACATGAACTTGCTATATCCTAAATAAAAATTCATGCGTATTTTCATGAAAATTGCAATTTCCTTCTCATGGAAATTAGTGCAAAAGTTAAGAGTACTATCTCGATATCCTTACAGTGCCCAGTACCCGAACAATTTTACTGATTTGCCTTTTAATCTGTAAATATATATTAGAGTTACTCAGAATTTTTTTGTTTAATTTTTTTTCAAATTTTGGTATTCATAATATTGTTACGTAATCATTAATACTATCATATTATTTAAAAATAGTACATTACGGTACAAGGACGAAAGTTGAAGTTCCGCCACTGCGTGAAGTATATCACGCCATATCACGCAGTGGCGGGCCTTGAAATTTCGTCTCGTGTACCGTATACTATTTTTCTTGATGTCCGGTGGAAAGTACGTTTGCCACTGACGCTGATAACGCACCCGACGGGCTCGAGAGCATTGAGTTCGATGCCCGCCCGACATTTGCGGCACGAGCGCAGCGAGTGCTGCTGGTCGGGGGGGCGGGCATCGAAAACACCACGTGCATAATTTTAATAAGTGAATTTTACTGAAGATCATGTAAAATATTTTTATTTTACGTGCAATTGTTACAATTGTTACACGTACAATTATTAAACATGCGGTACTTTTGCTCCATTTGCAGCAACAAAGTCAACTACTTTATTTGTATCTGAAAAAATAAATGATCACTCAAGAAGAAATTCTCACAAAAAGTGCGACATTATTAACGAACAATCTTTTATCCATTTCACAAATTAAAGCAATATAAATCACTCGTATACCCGATGGGCCGCATTGATTCTGACAATGCATACCCCGTTAGTGACTGTCACACATAATATTTAAATCGTTAACATACCTCGAAAATGATATGAACATTCAAAAGGTTATGTGTGAGTGCCACTAACGGGACATGCATTGCTAGAATCAATGTCCATCGGGTGTACCTTGATGATCAGAAGTGATAGTTTTTGTTGTAAATATAGGTTAATGACTTTGAATATGTTGACAAAACCTCTAAAACAATCTATTAATAAAGTCTACAGTTACCTAGTTACCAACTCAGAATCAATGGTTAAATGTCCTTCTTTCGCCATCGAAAACAATGGCCAAACCACTTTCCACCAGGGCATCAAGAAAATATATTTTTTAATTCAGTCGTATTCGGGTTTTGGGCCTTGCCATAAAATACACTGTCCCGACACCCAAACAGCAGACTGCGTATGCAAGTAATCTCTACATTGTATATACGTGTGTTTTAGTTTCTATTTCACTTATGTTTTTAGACTAAAAGTGTATCAATTATTTTCGTATTTACCAGTAATAATATAAAGACAAGTAAAAAAAACACAAAAGTTTGAAAATAATTAATGTCTATTTATAAAACCTATTTTTTGCAAATGTTTGTTCGGTTACTAGGACATGAAAAATGAAGCAATCGGGACATAAACAATTTCTGCGTTCGGATAAAGGCACAACCGCTTTATCGAGTTTTTATCTTTATAATAAATAAATACTATTACAAAATAATCTCATTTTGTGATTATTTTATTGCTAACATTATAATTTATCTTTAAAAAGAGAATTATTACCTTTTAAGCAGTTTTAATCAATCCTATCCGGCTAACTTTGAATGTCGATTCTTATATGTTCGAGTATTGGGATAGTTCCCTTAATCAAATTTAAGGCACTTCATCTAAAATTTGAATACATCAAGTAACTAATTCTTAATTCAAATGAAGAATATTAAATTTACGGTTCTGCATATTTATTTTCATGAATATTTTTATCAATATTGCGGTTTATCAGCATGAAAATTTATATGAAATTTAATTAAATTTAATATGCTTTACATAAAATTTCAATGTATGTGGTGAGTGCTCATTTTAAGTGTAGAACATGAAATTTACTATACCCTAAATAAAAAATTCATGCGCATTATCATGAATATTGCAATTTCCTACACTGTTACAAATTGCATTAATTTTAGTGCACACAGTGAAAGTAAAGTTTAAAAAACATACATAAAAATTAAATTAATTCTGCATTAAATTTAATTTAACTGCATAAAAATAATTGCAAATTCATTAAATTTAATGTAGAATTAATTTAATTTTAATGTACTATTTGTATTAGAAACTTAAATGTCATTATAGATGTATAATTTAATGTATTTTTTCAGAGTCTAAATCTAAAATGATTAACATTAATGTAGTATATTTAATATTTAATTAAATAACTTACTATTTCTAATAACAATTTTTATTAATGTGAAAATTATTGTAATTTATAAGGTATTTAAAATTTCATGAGCATTCACTTTAGATCTAATGTTCTACACTAATCTTATATCGGATACGAACACGATTTCCACTATACCGACATCGCTTTAAATTTTCAATAATATTTAAACTTATATTTTTAATCTTAACAAAACATTATTATTAAAAAATTATATAATTCTTGAACCTTCAAAGTTTTAATGTATTGCAATGTTGAGTTCGGTTGCGTAACGGTTAGAGCCTTTGCGGGCGAATTGAGCGTCTCGGGTTCGAATCCCCATTAGGTCTAAAATTTTTTATATTTATTTATTGTATTTATTTATTTGTTTTTTTTTTTCAGTTATATTGTTTATTATTTGTTATAAATATTGTACCGCACCTATTTATCTATATTCTTGTTTAATATTATCGGTGAATAACGTTAACATGTTTGCTAAACTGTTTTTAATTAAAGTACATTTACATTAAATTTTAGATTTCGATGTAACGAACCCACAAATTTAATCCACGTGTTTATTAAAATTACATGAATGTTTGATAAATTTAAGGAAACGTTCATTAATTTTTCGGGACCTCAAGGCATTAAATTTAATTTAAATGTATGAAATTCTTTACTAAAAGTTAATGCACATGCTTACTAAAATTACATAAATGTAATAAATTTAAGTAAAATTTAATTAATTTTTCAGTGCCCCAAGACGTTTGAAATTCCATTGACATAACGAATTTCGGGCACCAGCAGCCCGAAATCACCAAACAAATGTGCCGAGCACCATCGTATACAGTCCTCTTTTTGGACAGGAGCTGCCCGAAATCAGCAGCATGGAGTTCTACGTCAATTCATTCAGCGGCTACACGGGATCGGGCAGATGCTGCCCTATACTTCTTTCAGTGTCCTTAATATAAATTGAGTGATCGAGATTCGTTCGGTTTTCGAGCGTTTGCGCGAGGTATCTCGAAATCTCAAATCGATCTCGAAACTCGAAAAAAATCGAGAAACAGCGAAGAGAGGGCGTGAGTAGCGTGCCAAATTAACGCTAGTACGTATACACTGACAGAAAAAATCTGGTAAAAATTCTTATGTTGTCGTGTAAAAATTACCATGTTGGAATCGTAACTCGACCATATGTCGGATTTTTAGCAGAATTTGCAATACACGTAGGAAAAATTCCAAGTCTAACATGGGAATTTTTTTATAACTGATTTTAAAGAGCGAAAAAAATTATTTCATCTTTTTTTTTAGGAGTGGGGGAGGAGCGAGTATCAGACACATAATTATTATATTTAGACAATACAGAAGTTATTTTTGAATTAAACATGATTAAAGAAAATTTATTAAATAAATTAAAAATTTTTGACGACATCGAGACTCGAACCTGGAACCCTTGGCACGGTAGTCGGGAGCGCTAACCACTTACCTATAAAGACATATGTCCTACAAAATTTTGGAACTTGTATATCCCCAAACGTAAGATATGCGCGCTAATTTTATAACAAATTATGCTTTAACTCGAATAATACTATTCTCTATTTTAGCGTAATTTATTACAAATGTTATATATTAAGAATATTGTTTAACATTTTATAAATATTACCAATACCTTAAATTAAACAAGCTCATTTATTTATTAATGAATTTGTATTTTCGATATAATAGTTTTTCACAACCTTCCTTAAAAATATTACAAATAAACAATTATTTTAAAAATTGTCTCATCATAAAAAATAAAAAAAAATAAATAAAAACAAGTATATTGGATTAGAACGGCACATTCAGTTGTTGCGTTTAGCGTTTGTGTTTTGTCTCGATGTTGCCAAGGTGGATTGAGTTTGTTGACATGTATTTGTCTGAATCTTTCCTATTTTGACATTGAAGAGGTCAACTTTTCGTGCACTCGCGGGCTGTTTACGATTGAACGTGTGAATTCTTATTCTAAAACTTTCTCAATTTTTACCATGCTAGCCTGGGAAAATGTACAAAAGATAAAGTTCCATTAGCCACGTGTTAATTTTTACTATGCTGGCATAGGAAGTTTTACTTGTGACATTGGACTTTTTCATATAAAAGATAGTAAATTTTTCGATTTTAAGCAGTTGTGGGCAACTTCCAAGAGCAACATAGGAATTTTTCCCCGGGTTTTTCTGTCAGTGTATGAATGTTGCTTCATATACATTTGCATTAAAATTTATTACAGAAATTTTTACCAGTGAAGAGTGAACAAAAATTTACGATGAAACTCCGGGTTCTCGTCGACAAAACATTGCTCTTCAACTTTCCCCACGGTTAAATTCGAAAAGCCATTTAACGGCACCCCCAATAAACCGTACGAAAAACGGTTAAGTTCCGGGTTTCCCTGATATCGCGGCAACGTCAGCTATCTCCTATTCTCCTATTATCCTATTCTCTTTGTCCACACCTTCGTCCGTCGCAAATGCCATCTGTACATAATACTCACCGGTATACGCTTTCACTTTGCCCCCAACAGCGCCCAGTTTTTGAAGAAAATGCGTGCAATTGGGGTTTCGCTCATCTCTCTCGCTGCGCTCGCCCTTAACACCCGGAGAAAACCTCGCCCCCCACCCCCCCACGCGCGCGTGCGCGCAAAATGTGTGTATAGTAAGGGAGTCTCTACAACCTTGCGCGTGCGTGTGCGCTCGCGTGTATAAGGTATACCTATATATAGCGCTCTCCTATATATAGGTATATCTTATACACGGCGAGCGCAGACGCACGCGCAAGGTTGTAGAGACTCCCTAAAAAATGGCCGAAGCGCGCTGAAACGGCGCCGCCGTCTCGGTTGTGATTTTCTTTTGTTTTACTTGAAAAGAGAAACGGCGTTTATGAGGAGGTGTTTTCTTGAAGAGGAGCGAATTTAGAATTTGATTTTTCTTCATACCGCGCGACAATATTTGATGACTGGATTTCAGTCATGTCAAATTCAGGATTGTACATTCCAAATTTTTATATTTTTCCGTTATCCGCTTCCAATATCTTTTTTTTCTACAAAATCAAGAACATAGCAAACCACAGCTACAATTAATACGTCTCTTAGTCAACCTGACATTTCACTAAAAGTTGATTGAAACAATACGCGCGACATAAACCACAATGCGTCTTCCAGTCCCCTGAACAACATAATTCCCCGCACGCGTCGCCTCCTCATAATGAATCCGCTGTGTAAATACGAAAATTTCTCAAGCAAATATGCAAAAAAATCCGGCGCTAATTGGACATACCACTGACGAACGACTCCACACGCGTCTAACGAGCGCCAGTGCGAGGAAAAATAAATAGAAGTGCGTCCCACTCTTTCTCTGCGTTCCGAGGATAAAAATCGACATCTCCTCGAGGGCGCGAGCAACGTAGCACGCGCACGCCATCGATCATCGCGGCTCGCTCTATTTTTTCGAGCGCGCCTCCCCGAAAGATCCTCGAAAAAAAATGTGAAAGGAGAGAAAAGCTGCGAATGAGGAAACCAACGAATGAGGCAGGAGGCTAAAAAAGCGGAGAGGCCAACGAAGAAGGCGCATTATACAGGATATATACTATAGAGCGCGGGGGAATCAGTGCTAATTCTTCTTCACTGAGGGGGAAACGCGCGCATCTGTCGCTAATTGAGATTTTCCAGGAAGCGTTAATTTGGTCGTGTACGATTTGCTTGAATCAACACGGCGACTTTTACATGCTTTTTATTACGATTGTATGAATTATTCCACGCAACATGTATTCCAATAAGAACCTTGAAAGCGTAACTAATAATAACAGGAGAGATAATTGTTTTTTTTTTGCTATATCGTCGAAAATTACTGCCACCCATAACAGTAAAATTTCGCCCACGCCCACTCGTCGATTTCATGAAGGTGGCAGCCCTCGCCGTTATCGCCTCCACAAACAAATTTTCCCGGCCATGTCGTCCCTGAGAACTCCCTCACTCCGCAGACCGCAATAAGACCTTGGGAATAAGGAATCAAAGCGCCGCCCCTCGGCTTTTCGCAAATAAGCCTCCCAAATTTATAATCCACGGCGTCGTCATCGTAAAAGGTGCTGCTGCCTACGCGGGCAGACATGCCCGCCCCTATAAAGTCTCGAGCGGCTTTTCGTGGGCCCATCACGGCGCTGCCACCACTGCACATAGGAGATGGGACCACCCGCGGTCTGGGGAAAACCGTGGCGCGTCCTTACACGCACGCCGACTGTACAGCGCTACTCCTTATGCGATTTGGAAACTCTCGTTTGTCTCCTTTTACAGGAAATGCGCGCCGCGGTGGGTGCGGTATATATGTATGCGATGAGGATTGTGGAACGGGAGCCGCTCCATGTGCTACGGAAGCCCGTACGGCTCACCTCCGCGCGTGTCGCTAGTGGCGTCCATTTCGTGCTACGCGTGCACATGTAGGACGTTCGCTACTCGCTACGTGTGCACATGTAGGACGTTCGCTACTCGCTACGTGTGCACACGTAGGACGTTCGCTACTCGCTACGTGTGCACACGTAGGACGTGCACTACTCGCTACGCGTGCACATGCAGGATGTGCGAATCGGTGTGTGTTTTATTAGATAAGTTACATTGCTACAAAAAAATGGAGAGCTTAGTGAGAGTGAAAAATAATGAGAAGTCCATGAAATTTAAAAATATTTACTGCCTCTTCTTTAAAATACTTAATTCAATCTTGCCAATGCACATGTTTTTCAGTATTAATTTTCATACAGCATTCCCATCTTGAACTGAAACTACTTTCCAAATTTAAATAAAACTGTCACTGCACGCTCGTATTATAATTACACTTAGACTTTTCAAACATATATCTTCACATACACAATACATTAAATTTTTAGTCCAAAATTCACTTATGAATACAAATAACCAAGCACTAAGAAAAAATCTTTCTCTATCTGAAAGCAAAAACTCTGCAAAACAAACTGTTGAAATAACATGGTTATGTATCTTGGCTTATTTGAGATTTTGAGCTGTCTGCTCTGCATCTGTGTTGACACTATGTTATTATAGTTTTATAAATATATACGTATATGAAAGGGGCTATTAATATTGTAATTTGCCGTCAAATTTCGTTCACGGAATGGTTACTTTACTAGAACAGAAGGGCAAAATTGTCACAACTCAAACATGATTCCACCGGATTTCAAATTCCAGAATATGATTTATGTTATTTTTATAATAAATCCCGTATTTAAATTTAATTATTTTTTTTTATAATTCTCATACTAATAAGTCTTAAATAATGTTTTTTGATATTTTAAAACACATAAAAGTAAACGTGTTCCTATATATATCAGAAACCTATAGAAAAGGCAAAAAAAAGGAAAATCAATTTTTTTCGTCATTTTGAAGATAGTAAGCTCTTTTAACCATGTCATTTTTAATTTTTTTAATTTTTTATCCAAACTAGTTTTTTTTAGGTTCAGAATAACATATATAATTAAAAAATTCAATAAAAAAAAGTTGATTTTTTCAAAATTTTTAGGTGTAAGACCACCTTAAGGGGGTATTACAGTGAAAAATTTTACCTAAAAAATAAAAATTTTGATCACTACTGAGTGTGTGTGTGTGTGTGTGTGTGTGTGTGTGTGTGTGTGTGTGTGTGTGTGTGTGTGTGTGTGTGTGTGTGTGTGTGTGTGTGTGTGTGTGTGTGTGTGTGTGTGTCGTTTCTCGGTTTTGACGAGTTTTTCAATGTATGATTTACCGGTTTTGAAGAGTTTCTCGGGTTTTGAAGAGGCTCTTCACAAGGGGCAAGGTATATATGACCGGTTTAGGAGAGTTTTTTTGCCATTTTCTAGAGTCTATATTTCCAGGGTCCATTATTTCTTTAGTCAAGGACCTATAGCAACTCTCAGGAAGTAAACCCATTTGATCCAAAAATATTGAGATTTTAAAATTTGTATCCTGCCGTAACCTACAAATTGAACCATTTGATATTTTTTAATGGGGTACCGGCCAAAATCTTTGATTTTTACATCTTCTTTGACTGAAGCTGTTCGTATCCCTTAATTTTAGTCAAAGGAGATATAAAAATCAAAGATTTTGGCCCGTATCCCATTAAAAAATATCAAATGGTTCAATCTGTAGGTTACGGCAGGATACAAATTTTAAAATCTCAATGTCTGGATCAAATGGGTTTACAGACAGCTTCCTCAAACTTAATTTGTTGATTCCTTTGATTAATTTTTAATGACAAAATTTATAATTTTTGCAACAATTTATGACATAATTATAATTAAATTTATTTATGAAGATTAAAAAGTATTAATTTTTAAATTTATTTATTTATTTAGATAAATTTGGAGCTGATACATAAAAACGTTTTCGAGAAATTTCGATTTGAAAAAAAAGTTAAAAAATTTTAACCTCAAATATCTCTGAAATTTATAGACCAATCATTTTGTTCAAAGAACTTGACCCAGAACTATCCAAAATCTACCTCGACACAGAATTTTAAAGCGATTAAGTCAATTTTACTCCCGTAATCGTTAGAGGTATTTTAATTTTTAATTCTCTTTCGAATGTTACCCATCCGATTCAGATACATACAGCCGTTCTCGAGAAATTCCGATTTGAAAAAAACGTTAAAAAAAATTTAACCTCAAATATTTCGGAAATTTATGGACCAATCATTTTACCCAAAGAACTCGACCGAGAACTATCCAAAATATACCTCTTCAAAAAATTTTGAAGCGATTAAGTCAATTTTACTCCCGTAATCGTTGGACATACAAATCTCATTTTTTTCATTTTTCAATTTTTCTCTCAAAAAATAACCAACAAAATGAATTAAAATTTCTACAGATTATAGCTATTTATATTATTCATTATTATGATTTTTCTCGAAAAAATTGACTGTTTAGTTTGGGAGTTATACGCTTTTTATAAAAAAACACGTTTTTGTTAATAAGAAAAGAACCGTGAGAGCTAAAAAATTTTTTTTAGAAAATACAGGTAATTTAATTCTCTTTCAAATGCTACCCATCCGATTCAAATATCTCACTCCTTTCATTTAAAAAAAGCAAAAAACAATTTTGAAAAAATCGTGTGTGTGTGTGTGTGTGTGTGTGTATATATAATATCATTACTGATTAAAATTTTTACTTTTTAAGTGAATCCAAAAAAAAAATTTTTAACTGTAGTACCTCCTTAATTTGTTTGCATTACTGAGTGAGGTGAATATATAATACACTATTGAAGAATCAAAACAAAGTCTTTTATAGTAGTATCAAGCTAAACAATTTTAAATAATATATATTATATTTACATCTAACTCGATTGAAAATTGTGTATAAGAAATCACCAAGATTCAAACCTGACTGAAACTTCCAAAGGACAGCTTAACATTTGCCCAAGTCCCATTTAACATTTTCATGTACAATCAGATCCGAAAATCAGCTATTTAGTGCTGACTGCTGAGCCTATTCCTTCGTTTCCTCAATCCTTTCCCTTTCGCCGCGTTAGAGCGTGTGTGTACTTATGTGTGTGATGTGTGCGCGCCGGTCCCCGCGAGTAACTTTTCGAAATTGATATTGTACTGCGCGTGGTATAAATTCGTCGGGATACGAGTCAACTTTTGTACTTTTTTTTTTATTAGGAACCCGCAAACATCGCTTTTATTTCCCCTGTAGTTAACATTTCATGCAAAGCGTCGTGTGAGCAGCTGACGTCCATCTTTCGTTAAAACTAAAGACTGTTGGAGTTTTCATTTCGTTCAGCCTAGTTTCTTCTGTTTTTCTCCTTTTCGCGGTATTAGTGTATGTGTGCATGATGTGCCGCGAGTATTTTTTCGTAATTGAGATTGTAAAGGTATATGCAGTTAGGAACACCCGCGATCAGCTATAAGAGTCCCCACCTTTCGTTAGAACTGTATGAAATTCAACTTTAATGTTTTTTTATTAATCGAGAGCAATGAAACAATAGTTTTCCTCATATACTATACACAAAAATTTCAAATACATAAGTTGGGGATGACATTGACAAAAACTTTTTTTCTATTTAACGTTTTCATAAATAAAAATAAAAAAAATTTTATAATTTCGATATAAATTATGAAAACAATGTTTTTTAATTTTAAATATACCTGCAATCATGATATTTATATTCAATATTTCTATGTACACTTTAATCATATCAATTAGTACATATTAAATTTATATATATCACAGACTATATTTAAAAATTTATCTAAATATACTTGTAACGTCTGATGGTCTTCTCGACCACCTTACGTTGAATCCTCTTAACATCTGTTTAAAAAAAAAAAGGAAAATATATCTTTCTTCCAAACAGTCCAAAAGAATTCTCGTATTCGAACCGTTGGCACGCACAAAGTAACGGTCAGATTTTATGTCATGCAGATGCAAGATACTGCATTCCGATCCTTTTCCACGAAATAAGATAAAAAAAAAAACAGAACACCATGCAAGTGCAAACTTTCACCAAGAGCGAAAGCATTTCCTCCTATGTGAAAAAAAAGGGAAAGATTTTACGACCTTACCCCGAAAGGCAGGCCACCCCAGCTGTGCACAAGCGCGCCTACGCATCGCCGAAAAGCCATAAAATCTCGACCGTTACAACTTTCTTCGACTTTACATATAGCTAATTTTATTTTTACATTTTAACTTGTAGTTATTAACTTATGTTAATTTAAATTTTTTTTGATTACGCTGATCTAAATTTTACGAAAATAGGCCTGGTAGAAGTAAAGATAATTAAATAAAACACCTCACAACAACTTCATTTCAGTAATAAATAATAAACAAACTCATAAATAAAATGGAAAATAAGGAGGGGGTATCGAAAAATAGAAAACTTTTTTAAAGAAAGGTAATTTATCAGAACTTGTTTTAATGGAAAACTTGTAATTTCAATAAAAAGAAATTCGAAATTCATAAAGTTGAAAATTTATAAGTCCGAATTCGATTTTACGAATTATAATTTTAAGGAATAGTAAATTTTTAGAAAAAATATTTATTTATAATTTTAGAATACTATAATTTCGAAAACCCAAATTTTAGAAATTAAATTACAGAAACGAAATCTACAGAAAATATCTGTACATAAATTAGAAAATCATAATATCAAAAGATCAAAATATAGAATTTAATAGCATCTTTAGATAGTTCAAAAGATCGAAAATTGAAAATCTAGAATGCTGAAAATCTCGTAAATATCAAATATCAAATGTTCAAATATCGAATGTTCAGAATATTGAAAAGTCTAAATATCGAAAGGTCCAAATATCGAAAGATCAAAATATCGAAAAATAAATGTCGAAAGTTCATAATATCGAAAGTTAAAAATGTCGAAAGTTAAAAATATCGAATGTTCAAAATGTCGAAAGCTCAAAATGTCGAAAGTTTACAATCTAGCGTTAATTACTTTTTCTTTACCCTAGCTGAATAGTAGATATGTTTTCGAAAGTCTGAACATTCTGAATTTGTTTTTCGAAAGTTTGAACCTTCTAAATGTTTAACTTCAATTATTTTTTTCGAAAGTTCAAACCTTTTCAATTAATTTTTCGAAAGTTTGAACCTTCGACATTTGTTTTTCGAAACATTGAACTTTTGACGTATTGCCTTTCTACATTCATATCTTTCGAATCATTATATTCGAATAGCTAGAAATTCCAAAAGTATCATTCTATATTTTGGTTTTCTAAAATTCATATTATTATATTTCATTCTATAGAGTAGAATTCGAATAATTGATCCTTTGAATTTCCACTAAATTCAGCATTTTCGAAACTGTGAACTTTCTATAATAGGGGAATTCTTCATTTTTAGCGTACGAAATTATATCATTTTTTTCGATAGTAATATCTTCTATAAATTTAATTCGATATTCAATTTTTTCCATGAAATGAATTTTCTAAAATAAATCTACTTCTAATATGTGCCTTTTCTACATTCTAAACTTTTGTAAAATTATGAGTCTGTATACAAATTTTTGGCATCTAAAGCTTTCTAATGAAAATTTTTCTATTTTTAGATACCCCCTCAAAATAAGAATATAATGATATATGTGTACTTTAATTAAAATCTTTGTAAAACCACGTTACACACTCTTTTACATATACTATTTATAAAAGTTTACTAAAGTATAGGCATATGTATATATATATATTGTAATGCAAGATGTATTCACGAATTTATTCTGATACATATGTATTAACTGCATCTCTTACATATATATAAACACATAGAGTATTGCAAAAATGAAGCAGGTTCTTTACTTTCTTTTACTATACAACGAGGATAACTGACAACAATAATAAATAATAGGTTCTGTAACTCGTAATGTGTAATCATTTACAATAATATATTGCAACAATAATATATTGCAACGGTACATAAAAATTTAGTTATAAATAACAATTCTTATACAAGCATCTCGCCAGAATAATTTAGTTTAACTTATAAAATCTGTTCCTATATAAAGGAATGAATAAAAATTGTCACTTCGTTATATTTTTGACACTATTATTAATTTTTAAGTTAGCTTTAAGCTTACAAATGTACAAATAATATGTATTTTCTACTCGATAGTTAATTGGATTTTAAACCATGTATTTTGGAAGTATTAAAATATTAAGTGTGCGCAAATTTGTACAACAAAATTAGATTTAATTAGGAAATAAATCATTTGTTAAGTTCATATACAATAATTAACACTATATAATAAATAGTTAACCGAATTTTTTATGTAAACGATGTATTTAACATTAATGAAAAATAAGCGCAGAAACACTACATGTAACGTCATCTCTGTGAAACGGTCGAAACTACAGCCGAAAGCTGGCGGATCCTCCTTTACCCCACGCAGCCAATTAGCCGCGTCAAAGGGCCTTAGGCCCACCCTTATTTTTCCATCCATACTTGTGCGACCAGTCAACTGTCCCCAAAAATCTTTGTAAACTCCCCACGGAGAGTACCCCAAACCGTACTTGGCGAGGGAGGGAAGAGGGAGAAAACCGAACTAAGTTTTTCCTCGTCCCTCCGCCGTCAGCCAGTTCTTCGCTACCATCAGAGTTGAACAGACAAGTTCCTCGCCACCATCGGACTCGACCAGCCACCAGCACACCACTTGTAACCCAGGGAGGGAAACTCAGAATAAACCTAAGTGTAAGTCAAAAAAATCGTCTTCGAATTTCATTTCTTCTCTCCAATCTTTTCTCAACTTAGTCCTTCACATATACCCACTTCCGAGGAGCATTCAGATCGTTCTGTGCCGAATGGGCAGAGCTGGAATCGCTTGTCTCCTCAAACATATTATCTTTTTTTTTCCCTCCCTCCTTCAGTGATAAGTTCAAATAAAACGTTTGTAAGATTTGGCCATCCCTAGCTTTTGGGTAATACCAGGCTAGAAACGGCAAAAGTGGTATCAAGGTATAGACGACCGTCTGGATGTCACATACTTATACATGCAGAATTAAAACGCAAACCTTCTACAAAATAGAAGAAATAAATGTGTAAAAGTAAATGGACAATTTTTATTTAAACTTTACTGTAGATGTATTTATGTTTATTTTAATGATGAAAATGATAAATAAAGTATTACAATTTTTGCAATAATGAAAGTATAAGGTTCTTCTGAGCACTGCGGTCGTGCCTATTATGTAAAAACGAAGTTTTTACATAGGGAGGGGGTGGGCGATGAGCGAAGCGAGGAGCACGCTGGGGGGCGCAGCCCCCCTAGTTAATTTCGTTCTAATAGTGCCGCGTCTTCAAATTTTATTCGATTCTTATTTTTTTGGTCTTACATTCTTCTCTAAACAATATAAGACTAAAAAATAAGAATCAAATAAAATTTGAAGAGGCAACACTATTTTGAATCAAATTAAAAATATAACTGAACTGTTTGTCTGGTATACATTGATAAAGCTGTTAAGTTGAAAATAAGAAAAAAGCGTTCAGTAAATTATTGATATTTTAAGTGATGGACTAACTTTTGACGTGGGTTATATATAGCTAATACAACCTTAAGTACTGCGGCATTATATCCTTAGAGTGAATATTGCACGAGACGATTTTATGGAAATATAAATTTTGCATTGGTAAAAACTCTATTATAATCAAATAATATGCGAGTGATTATCGTATGTGAGCAGATGTGGGTATATATTACGAAACTAAGGTCAAACCCCCGCGAAGATCTGTACGTATACGCTGATAGGTCACGCGATGTACCAATTGAGTAATCTCATTTTTTCCCTATTCACTGGCTGAGATATTAAAACGTGTTTCCCCCACTTTTGTTTTCGATTGAAGCTGCTCGGCAACCGATATCCATTGGCTTCTTAGAAGACGGATTAGGTTTCTTCAGTTGCTTTACAAACCACGGTGAGTTCAGGCACCTGCTGCAGAAAGGCTAAGTCGATAGGAGAAAAAAAAAACACGGATAGTTCTATTCAGAGTTCGCGTACCTACCTTTCACACCTGTTGTACCTGTGATTTCATTTGTTGAGGTAAGCATGAGTAGCTTTGAAAGACTGTAAACTTAATCGGATTCAAGATTACATTTTTTTACCTATAAGAACAAGTGAATAATATCCAATTGAATGTATGATTATTTATTAAAAGATGGGGGCTTCATAAAGAAATGAATTTGTTTATGATTACAATATTTTTTGTAATTTTTTATTAAATAAAAATCAAATCTATTAACTACTTTTAAACTTAAATTTAATAAATTATTAATACTAATATAATACCATATTAACATTACATATTAATACTATTTTACATGCATGAATTCATAACTAATATATTTATAGGTATAAAAATATAAATATTAAAGTTATTCAGAGAAAATAAATTATATATTATTTGTTAAAAAAAATCTTTCTTGACTTGAAAGATGGCTGGTGGTCATTCAGTTTTAGTCGTTGGAAGTGGAGGTAGAGAGCATGCAATATGTTGGAAACTTGCACAATCTCAATACGTGAGTTTTTTTATTTGTAGCATAATGATATATATGTATAATAAAGAATATAATATTTTCTTTAAAATTGTAAATATTTATTAATTTAGGTTGAACACATTTACGCTGCACCTGGAAATAGTGGTATAGCTTTAGGAAAGAAAGTCACATTGATTCAATTAAATATAAAAAATAATAAGGTGCATATACATAAAAGTTACTTTATTTTATTTATTTAAATAATTTTAGTTTTTCTATTTCTATAATTTTAAATAAAAAAAATGCAATAAAATTAATTAGTTGAACAAAATAATATTAATTAAATTTTTTTGTAGGAAGTAACTGAATGGTGTAAAAGAAACAATGTGAATATGGTTGTTGTTGGCCCAGAAAATTATTTAGCTCAGGGTCTTGCAGATGAACTTCATAAATTTAGTATTCCTTGTTTTGGTCCCCAAAAAGATGCTGCAAGAATTGAAGCAGATAAGGATTGGGCGAAAGCATTTATGGATCGAAATAATATTCCAACAGCAAGATGGAAAAGTTTTACAGATAATGAAGAAGCTAAGAAATTCGTGCGAGAGTCGGTTTAATACAATATAATTTATTTCATTCAATATTTGTATTTGTTAATAAAAAAAATTGTACTTTATAGAGCACCGTTTCCTGCTTTAGTTGTAAAGGCTGCAGGTTTAGCCGCTGGAAAAGGTGTAGTAGTAGCTAAAAATAAAGAAGAAGCTTGTCAAGCTATTGATGAAATATTAAAAGATAAAAAATTTGGTTCTGCTGGAGATATTGTAATTGTAGAAGAACTTTTGGAAGGAGAAGAAGTTTCCATGTTGGCTTTTACAGACGGTAAGATTTTTATAACACGTCAGAATATTATTTAATACTATATGTCGTCGGCTGAGAGAAGAAAGGGGACAACTCGGCCGCGCGCTAAGAAAGAGGACAATTCGGTTGCGCGCTAAGAAAGGGGACAATTCGGTCGCTCGCTAAAAAAGGGAACAATTCGGCTGAGCGGACAATTCGGTCGCGCGCTGAGAACCTACAATTCGGCTGACTAGGAGAGTCTATACTACCTGCGGATCAGGGATTTTGCTCAAACTTTAGGATATGTTTTTGGAAATGAAAATATGAAGAAAGCCACAATAATAAATCGTAACGCTCTAAAAAGCTCAAGTTATGGATATTTCGAGTCTTGTTTTAAAAAAATGTTGAAAAACAGATTCTTCTTCAAACAACAATCAAACAATCTAAAAATATCGGATATACAACTTTAAAATAGAAAATAAAACTAGTAAAAAAGAGCTTTCATCCACCTTTTTCAGAATTAAAAAATATTAATTTTTGCGAAAGCTATGGTAGTTTGAAGTTGGGCAAAAAGATACACTAAAATATGAACGAAATGAAGAAGCAGATCTTTGCGAATTTTTAGTGCAATTTCTTTGCTCAACTTCAAACTACCATAGCTTCCGCAAAAATGAATATTTTTGATTCTGAATATAGTGATCAAAGCTCACTTTTTCTAGTTTTATTTTCTAGTTTGAAAGTTGTATATACGACGTTTTTAGCTTGTTTGATTATTCTTTGAAGAAGAGTGTGTTTTGAACATTTTTTTAAAACTATACTGGAAATATCCGTAACTTAGCTTTTTAAAGCGTTATACGATTTACTAATAGGCTTTCTTTATATTTTCACTTCCGAAAATATTCTTAAGTTTGAGCAAATCCTGACCCGCAGGTAGTATAATCTCCTAGTAAGCCGAATTGTCCCCTTAGCGCTCGATCGAATTGTTCTCTTTCTCCTCTCAGCCGACTTAGGCAACTGCGTTACTGTTTGAATTGAACGATTTCCTCATATTTATATATTTACAACTATCTAAATATTTAATTGAATATTAATTTTTTTAACTTATATATAGGTAAAACTGTTGTAAGCATGGCACCAGCACAAGACCATAAAAGAATTTTTGATGGAGATCAAGGTCTTAATACAGGGGGAATGGGTGCTTATTGTCCATGCCCACTTTTAACTGAAGAAGAATATGAAGCTATGAAAACTCAAGTTCTCCAGAAAGCTGTAGATGGTCTAAGAAGAGAAAACATACCATTCGTTGGTGTCTTATATGCAGGTTTAATGTTAACTCCAGATGGTCCAAGAGTTTTAGAATTTAATTGTAGATTTGGTGATCCTGAAACACAAGTTATTTTGCCTTTGTTGACTTCAGATTTATTTGTTATAATGAAAGCTTGCTGTGATGGAACTCTAAATCCTCAACATGTATCCTGGAAAAAGAATATTTTTGCTACAGGAGTTATTTTGGCATCACGTGGATATCCAGCTTCATCTTCAAAAGGTCAAGTTATTACAGGTGTTAAGGAAATAACTTCCAAATGTGATCATTTTGTTTTTCACAGTGGAACTAGTGTTTCACCAAATGGAGAACTTTTAACAAACGGTGAGGATTAATGATATACATTAATGAATACATTCAATATTTATTTAATTGTAATGTTTAGGTGGTAGAGTAATAATAACTGTTGCTCTTGCTTCTTCATTGGCATTAGCTGCTGCCAAAGCTACAGCAGCAGCTCGTCATATCAAATTTGATGGTAAACAATTTAGAACAGATATTGCTCACAAAGGAATAGCAAGGTTTTTATAAAAAAGAATATAACATTTTAAGTAAATGATTAACAATTAACAGTTAAAGATATATTTTATTTTGAACTTTTAGATCGATTTTACAACATGGTCAAATGACTTATAAAGATACTGGTGTAGACATACAAGCTGGTGATTTATTGGTTTCAGTTATTAAACCAGGAGTTTCTTCCACTAAGCGGAGTGGAACCGTTGGTAATATTGGTGGATTTGGTGGATTATTTGATATAAAAGCAGCAGGTTACAAAGATCCACTTCTTGTTTCGGGAACTGATGGAGTTGGTACAAAATTGAAGGTAATATTGTACGAATAATATACTATAACATATGTGACATTAAAGAATTAATGTTATCTGAAAATAATACTCTAGATAGCTATTGAATGTGGAAAACACGATACGGTTGGTATTGATTTAGTTGCAATGTGTGTAAATGATATTCTTGCACATGGTGCAGAGCCTTTATTTTTCCTTGACTATTTTGCTTGTGGTCGGTTAGATGTTGGAACTGCTGCTAAAGTTGTAAGTGGTATAGTAGAAGGATGCAAACAAGCTGGTTGTTCATTGGTGAGAATTAAATTTATGTGATATTTATTATAGTGCTATATATCTAAAAAGAATGTAATTAAATTTTTTTTATGCTTTTAAGGTTGGAGGAGAGACAGCTGAAATGCCAGATATGTATGCAAACGGAGACTATGATTTAGCTGGTTTTGCAGTAGGAGCCGTTGAAAGAAATGATTTGTTACCGAGAACTAACGACGTGAAACCAAGCGATATAGTTATTGGATTACCATCAAGTGGTGTTCATAGCAATGGCTTCAGTTTAGTTAGGAAAGTTTTAAAACTAGCTGATCGGAAATATTCTGACATCGCTCCATTTTCGAAGTCAGGAAAAACCATTGGTAAATTATATATTATATAAAGGCAGTAAAATTTGTTGCCATTAATATCGAGAATTGAATAATTTATAATACTATTTATTTACAATATCAGGTGAAGAGTTATTGGAACCAACAAAAATTTATACAAAAAGCATGATCCCCGCTCTAAGATCGAATTTAATTAAAGCATTTGCACATATAACTGGTGGAGGATTAACAGAAAATATTCCTCGAATTCTCCCCGGCGGAGTTGGCGTTACTCTAGATGCAATGAAGTGGGAAGTTCTTCCTGTGTTTGCTTGGTTAGCAACTAATGGTGGAATCGGAAAATATGAAATGTTAAGAACATTCAATTGTGGTATAGGTGGAATTCTTATATGTTCTTCAGACGATACAAATAAAATGTTAGACTTACTGAAAGGGGAGAATCCAGTTATCATTGGAGAAGTTAATTCATTACAAGGTTTATTATTATTGAAATTTGATATTTTTACTGTAAAAAAATTTTACTTTAAAATTTTTTTTTTTATAATAAATAGGAGACCAACAGAGAGTAAATGTAAGACACTTTGAAAAAGCTATTGAATCTGAAATGAGAAAGCATGTTCGCCCATTAGTAGAAAAATTATCAAAGCCATTGAAAAAAGTTGGTGTTTTAATATCTGGTAGTGGTACAAACTTACAAGCTTTAATTGATGCTACACAAGATCCTACACAATATATTGGAGCAGAAATAGTTTTGGTAATTTCAAATAAAAGTAACGTAGAAGGATTGAAGCGAGCTGAAAGAGCAGGAATAGCAACAAAAGTAATTTTAAATATATTAATGTATTTCCAATCAGCGCACATAAAATAATGTTAAATGTACAATTTTGATTACAGGTCATCAAACACACAGATTTTTCAAATAGAGACACGTATGATAAGGAACTAGACAAAGAGTTTGTAAAAGCTGGCGTGGAAATTATATGTCTTGCTGGATTCATGAGAATACTTTCAGCTAGTTTTGTGACTAAATGGAAAGGTGCCATGATAAATATCCATCCATCCTTACTGCCATCATTTAAAGGCGCAAACGCACATAAAGATGTATTGAAATTTGGTGCCAAAATTTCTGGCTGTACTGTTCATTTCGTTGAGGTAAAATATCTGTAAAAAATGAATTATTATCTGAGTATTCAAGAAATGAGTATGCAATGGTTTGTTTAAATAAATCATAATTTTTAGCCCGATATTGATTCTGGAGCTATTATTGCACAAGAATCTGTACCTGTATTACCTAATGATACAGTGGAAATTTTACAAGAGCGAGTAAAAACTGCAGAACATCGCACATTTCCAAGAGCGCTGAAACTTTTAGCAACAGAGACAATCCAACTAAGAGAAGATGGTACTCTCCTATGGAAACTTGAATAAATTGTAAAGAGCTGCTCTTTTTAGACACGACCGATTCTCGTTAGACACAAGATTCTCGTTAGACATTCAAGACGGCTCCGTCGGACGGAACGGAGCCTCCCGACGGGAGCTCTAACAAAACTTATAAGTGCTGTAGTAAAACTAAAGCAAAAACTCTAATTTGTATAATATGTGAGACGCCGTATCATGTGGGACATTTTAAACCTATAAATGGAGCTAAAAGGATTAGTGATGCATTTATAATTTGTGATCAGCACACAAAATTGGATCTAACCTCTAAATTTGACCATGTGCTCGTGGCAGCAGAGGTTAGAACTATGATTGCACAAATAAAACTGGAAGCAAAAAACTTGGTAAGACAAGACTTATTAGAAGAAATACACGAAGAGACCCAAAAAGCACTCAACGAAACTATTGCCGATGAAAACGATGGCATGGAACAAAATTTATTAATAGAAACAACCTTGCTGAAACAACTAAACGCTGAATTGATCGACAAAAATACCATTCTCAAGCAGTTTAACGAAGAATTAACAGACAAAAAGAACCTGTTGATACAAAAACTAAATTACAAAGGTAATAATCTACAGATATCTAATAGTACTTATGCACAAATACTTACAAATACCAAACCAAAACCAAAACGTGTGCCAAAAATTGTTATAAAAAAAAACTAAAAAAGAAGAAAAAATGGAAAATTTGGAGAATGCCGTTACTCGCTGTCTAATTCAAGAAAAATCAATACAGGCTAAAAAAATATATAAGAAAAACAATGATGAACTAATTATATCCTGTCTAGAAGAAGAAAATGTTAATACAGCGCTCAATCTATTAAAAAATCGAGAATTAGGTGTAATCTGTGAAGTACAAAAGGAACAAGTTTTAAACCCTAAAGTGAGAGTGACTGGCATAGATAACATCCTAGAATTGGATGACTCAGCACTCGAAGAAGATATCAATTGAGAAATTTCAAAAACTTTGATAAAAAGTGCCACATACTACATTCATATACGAACAACAAAAGTAAATTGCAATCAATCGTCTTGGAAGTTACAGGTGACATACACAAATTTATTAAAAAAAATAACAATAGAATGTTTGTGGGGTATCAAAATTGTAAAGTGTATGACGTATTAAACGTTGCTCCTTGTCGAAAATGTGCAAGATATGGGCATAATACATCAAAATGCAGAAATGAGCATGTGTGTCTTAAGTGCGCAGATAAACATGAAACAAGTAAGTGTAATGGTGAAAAAGAAAACAAGTGCATAAATTGTGACTATACAAATAGAAAATATGGAACACATTATGATACGAAATATATAGCAACGGATAGCCACGCATGCAAAATTTTGCTAGGTAAGATACAAAAGTTAGTCGACGCCACTGACTACATCATCAAACCCACGATTCCAAGACACATGGGTAAAGTAGATAACTACCAGTACCAACATATTGTAACGAAGATCTCCAACTTATCACCGGTAAAGGGGACGTCCAATTTATCACCGTCAAAGCTAAGGTTAATGAACGAGAACATCGTAGCTAAGCAGACTGGACAAACGACACCAACACACACCAATGGATGAAGAAACTCATTTCAAAGATACAAATCACGGAAATCAAAAACTATTTGATAGTGAAAATATTATTTTGAAAGAAATAAGCGTAAGTGATACACAGAGTCTTAATAAGAAAATTAAAAATAACCGCAATCTTATATTATCTGTAAATATTAGAAGCTTAAATGCAAACTGTTCAAAACTTGAAATGCTTATTGAAAATCTTATTACAAAACCAAGTGTTATAATATGTTCTGAAACCTGGAACTTGGAGTATTATCAATACTACCAAATACCAGGATATAACATTTATTATAATGAAAGTAAAATAAACCAAAACGATGGCGTTGTAATGTATGTAAAAAATAATCTAATTGTAGCTACTGAAATAGTAATTATTGGTAAGCTAAGTATATTAAGCGCTGAAATAAAACTCGAAAGCAACTTATTTGTAAGAATATCTGCAATGTACAGATGTCATAATATGACGAAAACCGAATTTAATTACAATCTTGAGAAATATCTAAAAATTAATAGGATTAAAAATACAAAAAATCATATTCTTGCTGGTGATTTCAACATAGATATTTTGCATAGTAATATTAAGAATAATGAAGCGACTGATAATACAAATAATCAAGAATTTATCAATAACTTATCAATAACTTATTAGAAAATCTTATCAATAACTTATTAATAAAAAACTTATCAATAACTTATTAAAAGAATTTATCAATAACTTATTAAAAGAATTTATCAATAACTTATCAATAACTTATTAAAAGAATTTATCAATAACTTATCAATAACTTATTAAAAGAATTTATCAATAACTTATCAATAACTTATTAAAAGAATTTATCAATAACTTATCAATAACTTATTAGAAAATGAATATTTTCCATGCTTCACAGGCATTACTAGACCTGGAGATAATAACAGAGGATCTTGCATTGATAATATATTCATTAAATCTAACACTTTTGAGACTACATCTTACAAACTAACAAACCCTATTACAGATCATTACACACTACTCGTAAATATAGATAATATTACATTATCAACTGATACCTTTCATAATTTGAAACCTATAAATTACGGAAAACTAATATATATTGCAAATAGTACTAACTGGAATGAGATATTGTCTATACAAGATCCTGAACTTGCTGTAGAAAAATTGATTGAACTAATACAGGAATGCACAGATAAAGTTACAACATTCAATAACAAAAAACGGTACAATAAAAGTCTAGTGCCAAAAAAAAAATGGATCACAAGCGCAATAATGAAATCCTGTCAAACAAAAGAAACATTGTATACTTTATGGAGAAGCAATACTGATAATGTAACATTAAAAAGTGACTACAAGGCTTATGTCAAATTATTAGATAAGATCATAAAAGATGCTAAAATTAAACATGAAAAAGATCAAGTGGAATCTTGTAGTAACAATACTAAAAAATTATGGAAATTTATAAACTCTAGCTTATCTAAGAAAAAAAAAAGAGGTAAATAGTATAAATAGCCTCACAATAAATAATGAAATATTAGATAACAAATGTGATATAGCTAATTACATGAACATATATTTCTGTGATGTAGGTTTAAATTTAAGTAACAAAATTAAACGTCTTACTAATGCAAATATCAACTTACCTCGAACAAATCCAAAAACAATCTTTATCAATCCTACAAATCAGCTCGAAGTTAACCCATTAAGTCCTGAATGGACAAATTTTCACTAAAGTTTTCAACGCTTATATTTTATGTGAAAATGAATTGTAAAAAGTATATGGATAAGCGCATTCGATGTAAAATTTGAT
Organism: Torymus aiolomorphi; assembly: GCA_036365515.1. Classification (NCBI taxonomy): domain Eukaryota; kingdom Metazoa; phylum Arthropoda; class Insecta; order Hymenoptera; family Torymidae; genus Torymus; species Torymus aiolomorphi. The sequence goes on along the minus strand of CM070873.1, from coordinate 237,180,158 downwards.
GAACTTTCAGAATCTTTTGTTAGATTTTTCAAAAAATTAAACTGTCGAACACTGTACATGATTTTTTCCAAAAAAACATGGTTTTAAAAACAAAAAAAATTATTCATTTCGATTTTTCAAATGGAATGCATTTAAGATTTAATGATCAAAATGCAGAAAACGTGGCCTCGAGACCTAATCTTGAAAATCTAACGATTTAGGTTTTGAAAAAAAATTTTAAAACATAAAATGGCGGCTGAGACGCAGAAAAATCATAAAAATCTTCTGGAATTATTTATTCGAAAAAGATGGACTTTAGAGAAAAACTTTACTGAAGAAAAAGTTCTTAGAATTGATCAGAGAACATGCTGGAATTTTTCCAGAACCTTTTGGCAAATTTCAGAATTTTTCAAAATTTTCAAATTTTGAAAAATTTAAAAACGCTTCTTATGTTTCTGAAAAAATTCCAGCGTATTCTTTAATCAATTCTAAGAACTTTTTCTTCAGTAAAGTTTTTCTCTAAAGTCCATCTTTTTCGAGTAAATAATTTCAGAAGATTTTTATGATTTTTCTGCGTTTCAGCCGCCATTTTGTGTTTTAAAATTTTTTTTCAAAACCTAAATCGTTAGATTTTCAAGTTTAGGTCTCGAGGCCACGTTTTCTGCATTTTGATCATTAAATCTTAAATGCATTCCATTTGAAAAATCGAAATGAAAAATTTTTTTTTTTTGAAAACCATCTTTTTTTGGAAAAAATCATGTACAGTGTTCGACAGTTTAATTTTTTGAAAAATCTAACGAAAGATTCTAAAAGTTCATCAAATTTTACATCGAATACGCTTATTCATATACTTTTTACAATTCATTTTCACATAAAATATAAGCGTTGAAAACTTTAGTGAAAATTCGTCCATTCAGGACTTAATGGGTTAATAAAATAATCAGTGAAATGAAAGACAAAACAGGAGGGGTAGATGGCATTAATAGTAAGACCTTAAAAACGATCTCCACTTATATATCGCTACCTTTAAAATATATTTTTAATTTATGCATTGTTAATTCCAAATAGCCTCGGGTATTAAAAACTGCAGAAGTGATTCCCATATTTAAAGCTGGAGACAGGTCATGTGCCTCAAACTACAGACCTATTTCGCTTATTTCAAACATTGCTAAGATCTTTGAAAAAATTATATATAATCGATTACATGCCTTCTTAAGGGCATGTAACATAATTTCTGATAAACAATATGGTTTTGTTAAAAACAGGGGAACTACTGACGCTTTAAGCTATCTCACAAACATAATCTATTCTAATCTAGACAAGAGTATACCAATAATCGCGGCCTTTTTGGATTTGACAAAGGCTTTTGATATGGTGAACCATAAAATCTTATTAGAAAAACTTGATAGATATGGAATAAGAGGTAACGCTCTAAAGCTATTAACTAGCTATCTTTCAGATAGATTGTAAAATGTTAAAATGTGTCAGCACATTAAAAGTGACAGCACGTGGACGTCAGCACGAGACAAAATGAACAAATATCTTGAATATGTTGCTGATTGGCTCGCTTGTAATACATTATCACTGAATGTAAATAAAACTGTATATATGACCTTTGGTCTCTACTGTAACAGTGTGCCCAAAGATCTATTTATTAAGACTAAAAATCAACCAATTAAACGAGTCGAGTGCGTTAAATATTTAGGTGTACATTTTGATTATAATATGAAATGGGATATACATGTTCAACATATCATAAAAAAAACAAATATCTCATATTTATTTTTGCTAAAATTAGAAATAAAATGAATACCAAAACCCTTCTAATGGTTTACTATGCTTTCTACCATAGTCTCATAAACTATGGGATAATTGCTTGGGGTGCAGCAGGTAAAACCCTTATAAGCCTAGTACAAAGAATACAGGATAGAATTATTAAATTAATAAATAGAAATTTTCTAGGCGATAACAATCCTTTAAGTATTAACCAAGTCTATAAGTATACTTGTTTATTATATCATTACGAAACTCTGAAGGAAATATTTATAAAAACAGCGAGAAACACTAGGTACAAAATAATTCAATTACCGACAATGAACAAAGCTGTCAGCGATAAGAGAAGCTATGTGGCAGCCATACACGCTTTCAATGATCTTCCAAATGAGTATAAAACTCTATCTAGTAATAAGAATAGTATTAAAATTAAATTTAAAAAATTCATGAGATCTAATTACGATGTTACAAATTATTAAAATTTTTATCAATTTGTTGTGTGCGAGTACACATTTTATATGAATTAGAAATTTGTTACTGCGAAATTAAAGATTTATATATTTATTTTTTAGTTTTAAGTATTTAGTATTGTAAGTATTGTGCTAACCTATGTACAAGTATCTCGTATACTTCTATAGGATTTACCTATGTAAATTTAATTTTGGTGAAATAAATAAATAAATAACACGCTCGCTTTTCGGGAGTGGCTTATATTTTCGCCAGAGCGAAATTTTTAACACTTCAAATTTAAAAAGTTTACAATATAAAAACTCTGTTTCACCAAAAACAAGCCCATTTTAAGGATTTCCGAAGATGTATGTATGTCTGTACGTATGTGCGTGATCAAGTAACACGATTGTCCGAATGAATTTCGATCAGATCTGATCGGAAATGATACCAGACTGTCGTTTTTATTATACATACGTGATGTATCTATTTTAAATCATAAAAACGCGAGAAAAAATAAAATTTTGAAAAAATCGATTTTTAAGCGTAGAATATCAAAAATTAATTTTCAGTATAAATCTAACACACCCTCCTGCTAGAACTAATTTAAAAAACCCTTCTTTTTTATATTGACCCTTTTTTCTACAATCAAGTCCTGATGAGCTAGAACCAGAAAAACGATTTTTAACGCCGAAATACACCTGAAATAGTAGATCGCTTCTTATAATTTAACATGAATATTGAATACAAAAGTGGTTTTTTGAAACATGGTGTTATAAAATAATATATTAGTATTTAAGATATAACAATTTTTGCAATGGCGAAGATATAATACTCTTGGGTAGTAGCGGTCGTGCCTTATATGCAAAAACAAACGCATAGACAGCGGAGGGGTTAGCGCAGCAAGCGAAGCGAGGTGCGCAGGGGGGCGCGGCCCTCCTATTTTATTGTAAATTGAATGTACATATTTTGTATATTTTTATATATTTTTATACTTATTGTACTCTAGAATGTAAGTAAAACTTACACAATCTTGTTAAAAATCTACAATAAATAAAACAAATTTGCAACAATTTAATATCTTAATAGCCCTCTTGATGAAACTTGGTTATAACAGTGTACTTGAAGTATTTTTATTAATTTGAGTTTACTTAAAATTCTTAAATTATTCATAACTCAACTTTCGAACAAATTTCATGAATTTAGACGAATAAATTTTTATTTTGTAGAGGAAAATCAAACGTGCAGCGGGTGTTATAGAGTAAGCTGATTCTAACGTTTCTTTAAGAAATACACATTTATTAATCGACTTCAACTGATATTCTTTCATTAAAAAAACTCGGTTTTTATAATTTTTCCAACTTATTTTTATTAGCCCGTTAACGCCCAAGAAGCCCTAAAATTTTCCTTTTTTTAATGGCTTGGAAAACATAGAAAACACTGGTGAATTCGATCAAAAGTCCATATTTTACTGCTTTTGGGTTCGCTCTTTCTTCACATTTAGTTTCGAAATTCGTTTTAATTGGTGTTGAATTTTCGGGGTGAAAAATATGAGATTAAAAATTTTGTATTTGATATATGGCCGAATCCATCTCAAATCAGACAGCCCGCGTATGCCTATTTCACCTATCATGTTGAAATAAAAATATTTATGTTCTACTCGAAAAAATATTTTACACGTGTTTTTTTATTTTTTTGTTTCATCAAAATTTCATGCGTTCAGCGATACCGAAAAATTCCGAGAAAATTCTTTCATTGAGAAAAAAAATTTTCAATGTGATTTTCAGACTGCTATTGTTTCAGCAGTTTTTCAAGCTTTTAAACGTGTAACACATAATTTCACTCAGTTTTGAGCCCTCTTTAACGGCCTTAATGTCATTTTCAAAAAAAAATAAAAAATCCACGAGCTATGCACTTTTTACTGAAAAATTCATTTTTTAGAGAAGTGCCTTTTTCTCGAAAAACCCATGTTTTTTTTGCACAATTTTTGTTGTCGTGATAGAGGACGGTAATGCCTAGCTAGACGTATTTGTGAGATTCGGTACTTTTTCCCTGGGATAGCGATCACTAATGAGATAACACACAAACAAATTTTTCACGCTTAACGCTTATATATAGTCAATGATATTAGAGTCAATGTAAAGGTATTTATCTTTGTGCGTATGTAATATACATGTACGTGCGCCTACTTATAGGAGTATATGTACTAGTACATTTGTCCGCTAGATGGATATGGTTTGACTTAACATTTACAAAGAAAAGTTCGGTTTCTGCTATATATCACACATCTCGTCTTATTTAAAACCATCATCTTTTGGAAAATTATTACATATTTACACCTTATCAACTCAACTACGATGTCTCAATATTACTCAACAGAGAGAATCAAATGTGCAGACTTTTAGACAAACACAAACAAATTATTTACAAATCTAGTTCCGTACGTTTAAAACAACTTGAGAATCTTGCTCATCCATTGAAGCACCTCTATCCTCATTTACCTTTGACACCTTCTACATATCTGTGTCAACATTGTTACAATCGTGCTTTAGAATTGGTGAGTAGTACTGACAATGAATTTATAACGGATAATGAAGTTACCGATAACGTAGTTGATAGAGATGAAGATTTTTTACCAAGTACTCCAGAACGCATTGAAGAATTTAATAATGAAATAAGTACATCTTTCTTAGGTTCTGTATCGCCTCTTAAAAGAAAAAATCTTATACATGAAAAATCAATTGAAAATTACGTAACAAAGAAGAAAAAAAAAATACTTTCAACATTGTCTAATACCCTTGATGTGAAGTTGAACAATGTTTATGACGTTTCTATAACAGCAAATGAATCAACTGTATGCCATTGTACAGAATGGATACAAAATCTTGGTCTAGCCTTGCAAAAGTGTTCTACGGTATCAGAAAAAATAAAAATTCTGACTTTGCTACCTTCATCCTTTACAAAACATGAAATTTTATCTTTATTTCCAGAAATAACAATGTATATGATCAACAAATCGAGAAATCTTGTTAAAGAAAAAGGAATTTATTCAGAACCAGATGCATATTCAGGCCATCCGATTGATGAAAACATGGAAAAAATTGTTATGGAATATTATTTAAATGATGATTTTAATTGTTCAAGACAAAGTCCTAATAAATGTGACGTTGTTACAATTAAAGTTAACAATAAAAAAGAGAAAAAAGTTAAGCGTTTTCTTACTCGAAGTTTAAAAGAGACGTATAAAGTATTTAAAAATGATTATCCAGAATTGAGAATTGGAAAATCGAAATTTTATAGTTTGCGACCAAAGTATGTCTTACTTAGCCCCATCAAAGAAGTTTGTCTCTGTATCTATTGCGCAAATTATGATTTATTTCTTACGAGCTTAATTAATTTTAGAGGGAGTAACGTCACAGAGTTGGATGAAAGTCGGTCACAAATAATAAATGCAACAATGTGTTCTGAGCCATCTGATTTATGTTATTTACAAGAATGTAAACTATGTCCAGGGATTAAGGGAATTACGTTTCATGTTTTAAAACTGCAAGATGTAGAAGGCACAGAAGAAATTACATATGCTTTGTGGGATAATGGAAACCTGATTAAAAAGACACTATCAATTTCTGCTTTTAAAGATGAACTTTCGGTTTGGACCATGAGGGTTAGTACTCACATGTATGTAAAAAATATACAACGCAAAGCTATAAAAACAGAAAGAGAAAGTGCTAAAAAAGACTCACATCATTTAGTTCTTCAAATAGACTTCGCTGAAAACTGGGCTGTGATTCATAATAAAGCTGTTCAAGGAAATCATTGGGTTAATGATCAAATTTCTATTTTCACAGCAGTCTCTTATCAAGGGGATTCGACACAAAGTTTCGCAGTTATAAGTGATGACCGAAAACATGATTCAGCGTATGCTTTGCTAGCAGTACAAAAAATTATAAAATTCTTGAAAGAAAATTGTTGTGATTCAATTAAAAAATTACCATCGTATCAGACGGCGCTGCGAGTCACTTTAAAAATCGCTTTCAATTAGATGAACTAAAACGAGCACCGTGTGATATAAAATGGTTGTTCTCTGCTACTGGGCACGACAAAGGAGCTGTAGATGGTGTGGGTGGACTTATAAAGCATTATGCTACTTCGCATAATCTTCGAGAGCCCCTTGAAGAAGCTATTCAAAACGCAAATGATTTTGCAATACATGTTCAAAAATATACTGATGCTATTAAAATAATACATTTACAAGATGCTGAAATAGAACAATTCAGAAAAGAAAAAATATTGATTGGCTTACAACTCCAAAGTATCCTGGAATTCAAAAAACTCATATATGGGTTAAAAAACATGTGACGATAAAATACATTGTTTGACAGCAAAGACCGCTGATCGTCCGCTTACTGAATTAAGAACAATGAAGCAGAAAAACAAAGGTAGTAAAATAGGTATACAAATGAAAAAAAGGTATAAAAATAAAAAATCAAAAAGACGCAAATAACAAATAAATACATAGTTATGTGTACCTGTATATTACATACACACAAAGACAAATACCTTTACATTGACTCTAATATCATTGACTATATATATAAGCATTAGGCGTGAAAAATTTGTTTGTGTGTTATCTCATTAGTGATCGCTATCCCAGGGAAAAAGTACCGAATCTCACAAATACGTCTAGCTAGGCATTACCGTCCTCTATCACGACAACAAAAATTGTGCAAAAAAAACATGGGTTTTTCGAGAAAAAGGCACTTCCCTAAAAAATGAATTTTTCAGTAAAAAGTGCATAGCTCGTGGATTTTTTATTTTTTTTGAAAATGACATTAAGGCCGTTAAAGAGGGCTCAAAACTGAGTGAAATTGTGTGTTACACGTTTAAAAGCTCGAAAAACTGCTGAAACAATAGCAGTCTGAAAATCACATTGAAAATTTTTTTTCTCAATGAAAGAATTTTCTCGGAATTTTTCGGCATCGCTGAACGCATGAAATTTTGATGAAACAAAAAAATAAAAAAACACGTGTAAAATATTTTTTCGAGTAGAACATAAATATTTTTATTTCAACATGATAGGTGAAATAGGCATACGCGGGCTGTCTGATTTGAGATGGATTCGGCCATATGTATGTTGTTGAAATTACTGGACGCAGTTTGTATTTAAGAAAAAATATTTAATGTCAAAATTAAGGTAAAAAAGTATAATAACTACACGTAGATGTAAAATATATGAGTCATATATTTATTTCATTTTTTTTTAAAATAATAAATAAATTAAAAAATTTTTTTTAAACATAGGTATATCACATATAGCTTCATAAATGTTATGAAACGTCATTTGCTCAATCGTAAAAACAAAGCGTGTTTGCTTTCTTTAGAAGACGGCGGTATGTACTTGTCGTAAAAGTCTTGTACAAATTCCTCCTGCTTGAATCCGAATTATTATACAAAATAATAGCAGGATTACTGGCAGAAACGTGGAGCGTAATGTCCTTGCCCATGCACGTCTGAATCAGATGATAAAGCATAAATTTGCCAATGCCGGCCCCTCTCCACTCGGGACGTACCAAAAAAAATGATATGTATGCTTCATTGTATCCTACATCTGGAACCATTGTGGCAAAGCCAATTACCACCTTTTTATACAGGACCACACGCGTAAAATTTGGGTATTGCAGGCATTCTGTCACTATAAAAGAAATAAATTATGTAGTAAAAATGTATTTAGAACTAAGATTTTAATCTAAATAAAATACTGAAATAATCAATCCTTTTTTTAAATAAATTTAAAATGCTATTTCACAAAGTGCGTAGTACCTTTTTAAAATATTCAGTTACAATTTTTAATTATAGAAAAAAAAATTTACTTACAATCAACACCCGGCCAAAAAAACTGAGTACAAAAACTATTGACTGCTGGTATGTGTTGTGGCCTGATGTAAGAATAGTCAATAGGATGCAAATGTTTGGGTTTCCATCCAGGTGTTTTTCCATTTACTTTTATTAGCAATTCGCACAGAACTCTCATCCACAGTGGATGGCTTGTTAGTATAATAATACAAGCTTAAAAAAAATTAACAAGAAAATCGTATGTCCGGAAAACCCTGCTCGGAAGGGGAGATTGGTGCTTAATCGGTAAGCGCCGGCAGTCGTGCACGGCAGTCTCTAGGTGCAACTCCTTACCTAGGACTGTTTGCCACTGATTTTGCTGTGCGATGTTACAGCGCTAAATAAGATGCTAAACCTCTATAAACTGTTTTCACGAAAATACTCCAGAATTCCTTGCAGAATTTTCCATGTAAAATTGTCTACAGTTTTTCCTACAGAATTACCTACAGAATTTCCTATAGGATTTCCTATAGGATTTCCTACAGGAAAAGCGCGAAATTCACATAGGATTTCCTATAGAACTTCCTATATAGAATTTCATATAGGACTGCCTATAGAGTATCCTATAGGAATCCTATAGGATTCCTATAGGATTTCTACGGAATGCCTACAGGATTTTCTATAGGATATTTTTATAATTTTCATTATTTTATTATAATATTTTTTATCATTGTTTAGGTAATTTTGGCCAAAAAGGCCTATAGGTGTAAGACCGTCTTACAGACCATTTTAATGGTGTATATTCAGCAATAATTTTTTTTTCTATGGGGTACTATAACAATAAATAATAATAATAATAATGATAATAATAATAATAATAATAATAAAAGAATGTATCTATTATATAGCTATCAAAAGATACGACAATCTTAAAATAGTGATTATTATAGCCTAACTTCTATTTCATTGCACTGCAAATTATAAATTTAAAAATTTTATAAATTAAAGTATTAATTTATAAAGCTTTAAGCACAGTTATAATTGCACAGTTAAGATTACCGTGTCATTGTTATAGTTGCTGTAAAGTTCAGCAGTTATTGCTGATCTCTCCCGCAAATACTGCTGATCAACTGTCATGCTGAAACTACTATCGGTTGCACCGCTAAAATAACATGGCTTCCATAGCTAATTCCGCTTGAAGCCTCTTACGGCAGTTACTGTAGGACTCTCCGACTGATTTGGCATTTTTTTTTCAGTGTAAGTCACAAGTTTCATAGAACGCACCCGGTTCACACATCTTTAAGGATCAAGATTCAGACATTCCAACAGCCTCCAATCACCTCAATCAAAATACAAGTTTCTCCATTCGCACCATCCAGGATTCAAGACACAGTCATAATTCCAGTCATATAACGTCATAAACAAATAACAAGATTATAGAACGCATGTGATAACTGGCACATACCCAAATAACAGGGATAACCACAAGGAATAAAAAAAAACTGTGTTGAAGTGTTCCCAAGATCAGTTGCGGCAGAGTAGCCGTAAGGGTTGCTTCTTATAACAGTAAGGCATAACAGAGCAACTGCAAAACACCAGATGTAAACTCTTCACCTAGTGCCTTCACCAGCACAGAGCGCAAGTTTACTTTAGCACATACACATTGACATAGTGACTTGAGATCGACTCGCTGTCTAGTTCGATCTCTTTGAAAAACTGTAGTGCCACAACAACAAGGCTTCTGTTTTGATAGTCAAGATATCCACCAAGGGGATGACAAGAAACTCGGTCAAGCTGGACGACATCGTGGAGCACGAATCGATTTCTGAGAAGGTTTTAAGAGACAAGCAGCTGATCCCCAACATGCCGAATCGAAAGGGGAGCAAGCGGGTGGTCAACTCCTACTCTCCGTCTACAAAGATGAACGCGCTCACACGCATATTCGGCGGCGAGAGCAAAGCCTCCGTCTCCCGTGAACTCGGCGTACCAGAGTCTACTCTCCGAGGCTGGTGCGCTAAGGAACACCAACATCGCAATCGTGCCAGAGGCTCATCATCAACGTACGGCAATCTTACATTACCGGCGTCATCTAATGACACACTTTCTGTCGTCAACTCAACTGGTGGCATTTGCAGCGGAGAAAACGGCAATCTCTCCATACCAAGACCACCGAAGCGCCGGCAGACGGATAACAGCGTTGGTCAGCAACAGGCACACCAGTCGACTCCTTTAGCGAGGAGCTTCGGGATAGACAGCAGTAGTACCGCGGCCGCTACTACGAGTGTTGACTACACCAACGGCACCACGAGCAGCTCCAGTAGCAGTAGCAGCCTGTCCTGCCAATGCCTCCAAGAGGCTTTCTGGCTCTGGCCCGAACAATCATACGCGTCGCCAAGTGCCTTGATGGCGCAGTTGTACGCCGTCGGCGCTGGCAGTAGTACCGACCGCAGTTCTCCCGCCCCCGCCCATCAGCAGCAGACGACCTCAATGCTTCTGAAGTTGAGATCGCCGACCAAGATCAATAAAATACTCGACCGTAATAAGAACAGTTACAATAACTACAACAACGAGACGGACAACGACGCTTGTCATGCCCTGGATTTGAGCATAAAGATAGCTGATGGCGACACCAACACGTAACCGGCAGAGGCAGCAGATGGCTTCCACAACATAACTTATGGCGAAGCGATCTTCCTCGGAAATAAATTCGTCGCCTGACTAGAGATCGCCAGCGATCTAGCAATTACCCAATTCGAAGTTCGCCAGACGAAGGAATTGCTCACCAAGCTCACCATGCAGCAGCCCGCCAGGACTTTTAACAACAGCAGGGAGTAAGCAGTGGTCCGCTGTGGATTCCGATCGCGGCGCTCGTAGCGGACGGTCGTTAGGGATTCTTTACTTTCAATGGGGGAGCTGTTAATTTGAGTTAATTTGAGATCTCCAGCGACAATCCCTTTTTGCGAATAAAAAGACGAAAAAGTTTTATCATGGTTTTTTGTGACATATAATGTAAGATGTTCAAAATAAAATAAGCAAGCGGTAGAGAAAGAGTAAAAAAAATACCTTGTATGTAAAACACTTATGATCTGGAGTGCTTATTAATTGTTGCCTTCAAACCTCAACTCTAATATGTGGCACATTGGCATATCCGATTCAAATGATAATTATTAATAATACCACAATTGTTATTTTAATTATGTTGCGATTTTTTTGTACATGAAGAAATTATGCTTTTATATATAAAATAATAAATTATAAAGACTATAGTCAAGGACGATTGTGAAGGTGAATGAAGTATTCATTGAGAAGTAAAGAGAATAAAAAAATATAGTTTGAATGACAAATTTTGAATTATTATTTTATATTTATTAACCTATTTATCCACCTGTCCACCTGATCTATCAGAATGTCACCTGCACTTACTGCATGTAATTTAATACAGGATGAATGTAACATCCTTTACTGTGTAAATGCATGCTTAAACATTTATTAAAATTTTCTTTTTATTTTTACAAGATCATTACTAGAGTTTTAACATATAACCATTAGTTAACTTTTTAACTAATACTAAAAATAAAAAAAACCGCTGTCAATTCATTGGGACGTCGCTTCCTCAAACTTAATTTACTGATTCCTTTAATTAATTTTCAATGATAAAATTTAAAATTATTACACAAATTTATAACAAAATTGAAATTATATTATTTTATTAAGATTAAAAAGTATTAATTTTTAAATTAGGCATTAAAAATATGAATAAAATAACATGTGTAATTTAATTTTCAAATTAAATTTGGAACGAAACACCTGTATCAACTGCATACGTTAATACGTGGACAATCCCTAATGCGGAAAGCGGCACTCGTATCGCAGCAAGAGAAATTACGGTTTGAAAAAAAATTTTTTTAATTTTAACCTCAAATATCTCTGAAATTTATGGACCAATACTTTTGCCCAAAGAACTGCCTCGACAGGTATCCAAAATCTAAGCCGTTCAATAAAAAAATAAAATATAAAAATAGAAGGTAAAAAAAAGTTGAACATCAAATGTATGTTAAATTTATGAACAAAAACTTTTGTGAAAGTTATTTATACAAAATAAATATACAAAATTTACATATCTTCAACATATCGAAACAATAATATAAATAGACGGACATTTAAATTTTTCAATAATAAGATGAATAAAAAATTACAAATAATTTAAAAAATACTTAATTAAGGTTACTATTTTTCCCTCCTTAAATATAAATAAACAACTTATTCACTTTATTTTATGAATTTACTTTTGAATATTGTATACGAATGAACGTATACGCGAATTTATATTATCAGGTTTGTCAACGAGAAGAAATAAATTGGAATGACTCCTAGAGTCTTTGTACCAACCCACTCGCAAGCAAAGTTGGTAGCAAAGTATGTGGTGAACGTAAAATGCGTTCGAGCAAATAAATAAAGCAATAGGCAAGGTGTAGGCAATAAGCAAACTAATAATGCGAGAGCTTCTCGTATTATCAGCAAAGGCAAACGTAAAGCAATAGTATAGCAGTACTAATAGAAATTGAGCAATAAGCAAAGCAAAGTGTAAGTGTAAAGCAATGTACAATGTCCAACGAGAGCTTCCCGTATTATGGGCAAAGCAAGTGTGATAACAATTGAGCAATAAGCAAAGCAAAGTGTAAGTGTATGTATAAGTGTAGGTAAAGCCGAGTAATGATTGGCGAGTAGTGGAGAGTAGCAGGGAGTATACAAATAATATCGTAATAACGCGTCTGTAAATAAGGTGTCTTATTCGCAAATAAGACTAAGCAATTGTAGGCAATGTATTTATGTATGTATAGGCAAAAGGTATATGCAATAATGGGTCGGGGGAAAGCAGTAAAGCAATGATGCGGGGGGATGAGTGCGTGTCACAAGCTTCTATATGTACACGCTGGTCGATGGGTCGATGGGATTAGGTGGCGCGTTGGCGCTTGCCTGGCGGTCGCCATCTAACGGCTCGCTCGGATACTACAATCTCGAACAAATATGTTGAAATTCTCACGAAAAATGTAATCAATACCTTTATTTTAAACTACAACAAACATATAAATAATAATAAACGAAAAGGATCTGAAGTTTTTATATTCTATATCATATAGAAAATAGCAAAGCATTATCTTGTGTAGCAATGTTTTGGATTTTTCCACAAAGGTGGGTCAAGGAAAAATTCTATTTTTTTATATTTTACAATTTGAAAAACATCATTAATTTCTGCATGTCATAAGCATTGGAGCTAGATGATAGTTAACTCACGTCCTTCATGCTTTAGATCACTGTACTCTAAAAATTTATACTGCTTTATTTTATTTTTTAATAAACTTGTGTTAGGATATAATTAGTTTCAACTACTAATTTTTGATTAGTGAGATATATAACAGTATATAACAGTATTGAGATGTGTAACTTTGTATGTTAAAAGGTATTTTCAAAATTCAGATTTACAATTTTCTCACTTATAACATTTTTTCAAGGCAAGTTTACTGTTATACAAAGAGATGCTTTATTATGAGATTTTTATTGTTCAAAATTAACAGGTTCTTCCCTCATTTTATTACAACATTTTCACTTAATTTTATGAATTTACTTTTGAATATGTTGAAATGGTTGTCAAAAATTCCATCGTTACCTTTATGTTAAACTACAACGAAAATATAAATAATAATTAACGACAAGGATCTGAAGTTTTTATATTCTATATCATATAGACAATGGCAAAGCATTATCTTGTATAGCAATGTTTTGGATTTTTCCACAAAGGTGGGTCAAGGAAAAATTACAAGCAAGCAGTACTATAAAATAACGTACGATACACGTGTCTTAAGTGACACTTGTATCGTAATGTACTATATATATTACATTGATTTAAATGTCACTTTTTATGAAAAAGTAATAATAAAAATGTGCAGGTGTAAAAATATTTAGTTTATAGTCTGAAAAACATTCAACGAGATCGAATTTTTACTAGGTGTTAAAAATAGTATATTATTCCATTATACTAACACCGAACTATCATCTTTTCACAAAAATCAATCATATCTATATTTTTTCGACATCTATACAGTATAAAATAATTTTTTCAGATTCAGTTGACACAAAATGCAACTTCCAAATTCCATTTCATCCCCTTCCTTCACCCCCACCCCACCCACAAACTTCAAACGCCTTCTCCGTTGACGCTCGATTACCTCGCGACGATAAATATTCCATGTACACTCGATACGTCTTTCCGCGCTTGCGTCGCGGCGTAAGGGCAATTTTTCCTGAACTTGTTCCCCTCATGCACTCTAATAATTATTTATAAGCTTCAGCGGCGCATCGACGTGTAAAGGCAAATGCGGCGATGGCCGCCGCGGCGCCTCGCTCGATTTTCATACTACATCGGGAGAGGATGAAATCCACCGATGGGTTTATAACATGAAGACGCGAGCTACTCTCGTGTGTATATATATATATATATATAATAGACAGCGCGCAGTTCTTTCGTGCCTGCACATATAAACTTTTATCCTGCGCACCTCCGCATCTCTCGTCGTAACTCGTTTTTTCCCTCTTGCTTCTGGAGGCTCTCTAATCCCCGTCAACGTTTTATCGTTTTATGTGTATACGTGGTAAGTGTGGAACTAGTGTGCGTATCTACGACCTCTTTATCATTAATGGTACATTCTTACGATCCCATTTTTTTTTTCTAACTTTCTGATTATATTTTCTGATACTTGTATCTTTAATGAACCGCCTAGCTAAATAATATACTAAATGTAATGAGATACATACATTTATTACGAAAATAAATTTTGTATTCCATATAAGTATTTACATAATTTGATTACTGAAACGTTTAATAGGACGTAAAATTTATTAAACGTCAATTTGTTAAACACACTATTTTAGTATATAGAACATTTTACGCTAAATAGTATACTAATTTATATAATAAGGTCTTCTATTAAGTATCATATTTCTTTGTCATAGTTACCGGATCCTTGTACAAGTATATCAGAACATAATTGTAACATTACACGCCTGTCGTGTACCTCAAAGGTATGGAATTCAATTGTTAATACAGCGTCAATCACAGGGAAAGGTTTAAGGTTTCATTAAGGGGGCTAGACACCTTTTTTCTCTGAAATAAGAAGTCACATTTTAATACATAAATGTAAACTAATTATTTCATACTTTTTACATATAAAAGTGGGTATATTTACCTTACCTTAAAACTTTCTCCGATGGGCCTTTTATATGGTCCAGAACCATAGTCATCGATGAAACAAGTTTTTTCACTATCCGTAAGCTTTGAAATTTTCCTGTAGATGGATTGACTCCAGATTTGAACTAAATTACTCCTGAATAGTATAATTCTCATATGAGTGTAGGGATTTAGGATTAAATGTCGGAAAAAATTTTTACATCAGAAAAATTATGAAAAAATATAAAAAATTTAAAAAAATTAAAAAAACAACTCTTGAAAAACAGCACAATTTTTTTTTCTCATTAGATCAAAAATCCCTACACTCATATGAGAATGATACTATTCAGGAGTAATTTAGTTCAAATCTGAAGTCAATCCATCCACAGGAAAATTTCAAAGCTTACGGATAGTGAAAAAACTTGTTTCATCGATGACTATGGTTCTGGACCATATAAAAGGCCCATCGGAGAAAGTTTTAAGGTAAGGTAAATATACCCACTTTTATATGTAAAAAGTATGAAATAATTAGTTTACATTTATGTATTAAAATGTGACTTCTTATTTCAGAGAAAAAAGGTGTCTAGCCCCCTTAAATTGAATAAATAAAATATATGTAGTTGAATGTATTTAAAATTGATGTAACTCACAGATGATATTTATTATAAAATAAGTATTACTTATTTATAATTCGTAACATAATTACACTTCCATTATGTAAACAGTACATGTAATTCTTTATTTTGTGAAAATTGATAATAAATGTTTTCACACCAACACCCTCCAACCATACTCTACGCTCCCTCACGATACCACCTCGCATACTTCACCATACTCTCATCCCCGCAATAATTACCTGCAAGCACCCCAAACTAACCCAAAAACCGTGCTTTACAGCAAAAATATCGTGTCCGCTCAGGGCGTATAATCAAGTGTCGCTCGTCGGCACCTGATTAGACTCAGCAAAGGCTGTTGCTCTTCTCTCTCTCTCTCTCTCTCTCTCTCTCTCTCTCTCTCTCTCTCTCTCTCTCTCTCTCTGTCCTGCTCTTAGTACCCGTTACCAGCGGGTTTACTACCCTGCTCGCTCTCCCCCTCTCTCGCTCGGCGAACAAATTCTCGTTAGCCTCTTCCTTGACGGATGTTGCTCTTCGTTACTCGGTAGTAGTGCCTGTCGGGTGGCTGTGTATATACACGCGTGGCTTATGCAGCCTCTACCCGAGGATTTGTCACGTGCAATCGTGTTAAGCAAAAACGTAACTCTCGAGTCCTTGCTTTTGAGGCTGATAAGTTCAATATAATATTATACATATAACGTTGGAAAAAGAGGTGAAGGACCTATAACATCGCCCTTGGCGAACGGGGATTTCAATTTGTTTTGTCATCAACGTGAAATCATATCCCGAGGAACCGAATTGGATCACTGGCCCCAAAAACGTGTAGCGCAATCGCCGTCACGGAAAACTTCCTCTCTCTTCATCTCCTCTTTTCCCGCCCTCACCCTCTCACTATAAAACGCGATTTCTCTCCATACAGTCGGCCATAAGGGGTTCGCTCCTTCTCTCCCTTTCTCCCACCCTCTTACTCACCTTTCGGACTGAAAAGCCTCCCCGCACTACACTCCCTTTGATTCGCGCTGACCGCGGGGCGCTATAGGAAAGAGCCGCACGAGTAAAAAGGGCCGATAAGAAAAAGGGAGGAAAACCGCGCTGCTACTGCTAATGCTTCGCTTTTTTTACGAGCCGAGAGTACAGTTGTAGCTCGCGTCTTTCATTATTAAATTTCTGGGGCGGGCTTCCGCGAGAAGTATAGCAGCGGCAACGCGTCGAGCCGTAAAACGGAAGTGGCGCGCGTTCGGCCGCGAGGGAACCTTGAGAGAGCGCCCCGTCGTAACGAGCTTTTATAGCGGCGAAACCGCGTTATATAGAAGCACACAGCGGCGGTTACAGAGATGCGATGGATTTCGTATAATAGCGGCTGAAAAATTAAGATTTCCATTAGAGGCGACGCGAAACTCTATACATTACAGTGCCGCGGTGCACGATCGTAAAGTGGCGAACTTGTATATGAAAAAAGAAACTTTCTTATTCGCTAATAATTCTTTTGTATGCCTGTATCTATATAGATATATAGATATACATATACCTTAGAATTTCATTGAAACGACTTTGCATTCCGTATCGCGCGCACGCATCTGCCACGCGCGGCGCCCGCGAATAATCTGCGTCATTAACACCCCTGTTTGTTCGACCGAGGCGCAGAGGAGAGAGAAAGCGTATGAGGCTGCCTATATATATGTTCTTCTTGCTTTGTACGCGTCTAATCGTCATTCGAGATCTCTCTCGGAGGCAAGTAAATAAGTCAAGGTCTGCCGAATGGCTTCTCGGAGAGGGAAAGAGAGACTCGCTGATAAAACGAGACGCGCGTATACGCTTGTATTATGAAATGCCGCGTGTGTGCGTTGTTTTGCCTGCCTGGGTGCATCAAAGGCACGCGCGCTTAATCATATTTGATGTCTCGTGGCGCGACTATTGTCGAATTATTTTTTTTCTGTATGTAGACTGATTGCGTATATATCGGAATGCGATTACGCGGCGGTGCTAATGAACGATAGTATCTTCAGTATATATTCAAAAGTTCTGGAAGCCTACAATGTTGATATAGTTTGCGAGCATGGAAATTCTTTAATTACAATAAATAAATAATTTTAAATTTAAATTAAAAACGTCACACAATGATTATGTTGCTATTGTTGACGAAGAATAACTATTTATACATGTAGAAATATTATATTGTAGATGCTTTAAAATATAGTGATAGTTTTAAATAGTTTTAATTAAATGTCGATGTTAATCTTAAGTAGAAATGCTTCCATTTGATTAACATGTTAGCCAACGAAGTTGGTCTATTTTCTACCAGGTATAAAAATATATATATTTGAATACATAAAATATATTAAACCACGAAATGTAAAAGCAACCAAATACCAGCACCTCTCCGTACCTCCAGACTACAATTTTCTCTAAACTTTTTACCGGGGCAACATATTACGTTATAAATATTAAACGCAGCAACAAATACGTTAAGCCCCGTTTTTACAGAGCCTCGCTACTCCCCCGCTAAAAGCTTTTAACAGAACTATACACGGCCCGACCCTTGTTGCACTCTTTCGCCCTGAATCCTTTCATAAATCAGAAGATGTAGGTTGAAAACTAATTGCGCGATTTTCGTCATGCAAGCACGCGCTTGACAAACGCGCAAAAACAAAAGCACCGCAGCAGCAGCAGCAGCAGCAGCAGCAGCAAAAGTTGCTAATAGCTTTCATCATTTTTCAGCGCTGCGTGCAAAGCGCAGCCCCGAGCCATCCATCGACAGCAAAGCTTTCTCTCTATCTCTGCGGGGTCGTGCAGTATATATAAGCCATGCAAAGAGCGCCGCCGCTCAAAGGACGCACACACACACACACAAACATAATAATGTTGGCTAAATTGGGAATGGAAAATCAACAGGAGGATTTTCCGAGAGCACGCGCCCCTTCCACCGAAAACCCTTGAACTACATCTAAACTCCGCGGGGGAGAGCGAGCGAGCTAGCTACGAGAGAGGGAGGTATATGCGCGCGTCCTTCTCTAAGGGCAGTATCGATTTTACGGGGCTCGCGGTAGTGTGTGCCTGCGTGCGCGACTCGTATTTCGCTTCCGCGTTGTAGCTATACGTATATACGTGTGCGTGGGTGCGACTGCGTGGTCGCGGCTGCTGCACACGCGTGAAAGCCTCGACAAGGTCGCAGCAGCTCTATCTCGAGGGCCTGTGTACGTATATGTATACAGCGATGGTATACGTTATGTATATATATAGTAGCGGACTTCTCATCGGGCGTTGTAAAGCGAGTGTATATGTGGGCTACAGGGCGGCACACGCTTTCCACCCTCGCCTTTAACAAAAGTGATTCTGCAGTAGCAGCGCTATCATAACCCCAGCGATAGAGAGAGAGAGAGAGAGAGAGAGTCGTGTGCGCGTGGGGAGTAGAGGGAGAGGGTATATACGTGAGGCGAATACATTAGCCATCACGACGCGCTGGCTGGCTTCTCTGATTGAGGTATTACCCGGGGAGATATGGGGCTGGCTGACTGCCTCCTTCCTTGAACGACTCTCTCTCTCTTAGTGCCAGAATGTGCGCTCTATATTCGCGCCGATTTTCGCTGCTTTTTGTCCATCTTCACGGTTTTTTTTACCCCCGGTCGTCATTCCGCACACGCGCGCGTTCGTGGTCCGGCTGGCTGTTATTCTTCCATTTTCGCGCTCTTATTTAATTAACTCGGCGGTTTTTTTTGTGCGGGAAGTATGTGGGAGGGATATAAAGGCAGAGAAAAATTGTTCGCGAGATACGAGCGACGGGGGAGAGAGAGGGAGAGATGGTTTCCGCTGATTTTTCGGAAAACGCGCGGAAGATTAATTTTAAAATATGTTCTTCCGTAAGGGGCTGGGATATAATTCGCGAAGTGAATTTTCTGGTATACCTCTGAATGAAATGAGGTAGACTTTCGAGAGTATTAGGAAATGAATGGTTGGAAGGTAAAATGTGAGAATTACGTTTTGCACATTTTGCAAAATTTATCGAAAATGCTTCGTCACGTATAGAAATTTCGTATTTTGATTTTTCTCTGTTATTATATGAATGAACATTTCTGTCTAGCATTTTATTTTACTTACGTCGTTATAACTCTTCTTTTTCCACTCAATCTCTGTTTTTTTTACTTTATTCTTGCTCTTTCGCCTCATGCGCTTATCTATTTTATCTGTCCGTCCTTTCCCGCTCGTTTCTTGGTTTACTTCAGGCTCGAGGTTGGGTGTACACATTCGATTGATGTCGTCTTTCCCAGGGCGTTTACGTGTCATAGTACTATTGCGTACGTGACATCATAATGATGATTGATGATGAAAGAGTGCCGTTGTGTCTGCGTAAATGTACATTTGTACTAGATATTTTTTACCGCTGTTTGCTTTTTCAAAAAAAACTGCGAATTTTTAACGAGAAGTTATGATTAAATGTGTTTAAAACTTTAATTAACCTCTATACCAATTAAATCGTTATCGACCAAAGTTATTTCGATAACATTTTTGCTGTTTGGCGAAGTTTCATTACTTCCAAATACCGGGAAAAATTCACCACGAGGCCGTACGAATTTATAAAGTGTTTACACTGTATTCGCTCAAAAGCGAATTGAAATTCAAAGGGCAGGTACTTTTATTTATCGTGTGTGTACGCACCTCCGCTGTATTTCTTTACAAGGTAAATATTATTCGTACTTTGATTGTAAGCTCTAAATGATTCATATAACATTTGCAATTGGAAATCCCCGAAGAACAACAGTAATCTACGAGTGTATGTACACAAGCTTATCCACTGGATAGCAATTAAAATATTAAATCTCTATCAACAAACTACAATTATCATTGGAAAAATAAACACTCATAAAATTAACGGCGAAAATAATTGTCCCGATCTGTTGCAAACTGAAACCCCCATTACGGTATAATAAATAGAAGATACACGCGCAACGAACGGAAGCTCCTTTCCGCCGATTCGATAATTAAAATGTAAATTTACTCCAGCTTACTATAGCATTAAGAAAGGGCTCTATACCCTTCCGCGAAGCCAATCGGCTTAATCACTTTCGAATTATAGCCGCGCGCGCGCACAGCCGGCTACCCGGGCAAATCGAGTTTAGCGATAATGTCTTTATTATGATATTATATTAGTTTGCCCACTTAAGGTGTACGGGGTATTGATCAAACGTCGTGACGAAGCAACACCGGCAAGTCTTAGCAGCTATCGTCGCTGTGCTTGGATATTTGAGCGTCTGCACGGACGCCGACGAGCGCGCGATATCACGGGTCTCTCGCGATAATGTGTGCATAGTTTTTTTTCTTCGACGATTGTAGAATTGTTTGAAGTGTGCCGAAAGTTTCGGATTTTAACGGGCGGTGAGATAATGGGAGGTGATGAATTGTATAAATGACGTTGCGGGAATAGTGAGAGTGTTTTTATCAATAGCGTGAAGATTAATAGTTTGAGAAAATTGCACTGGGTTGAAATTATGTTGTAGTTATAATGTTATAAATGAATTATTGGTAGATTATAGATAACGATATGTGTATCTTGTTTTATAAATTTAAAGCTATACGATTTAATGTTGATATTGTATATAAATAAAATCACTTATTTGCGATAAATTGTATTAATTTTGGTTATCTCGTTCTTAAAACAAGTAGAAAATAAAAAGCTTTTTCTTTGAGAAAATAGTAGTTAATAAAATAAGAATGTTATTGTCTTTAACAAGTACTGATAATCTCTTAAATTGAAAGAGAAACAAAGAGCTGCGCAAAAGTTTTGTTACATTTACGACATTACGCTGAAAATATAATACACATAGTCGACAACTGCTTCGGATCCGAGTGCTTGGCCTCTCGAATGCTGAAAGCTATTGAGGAGTCCATATCGATCGACTCTTGCAATATTCCATTTTCGAGATACGCTCCGACTGGAGATTCCACGAATGGAAACGATCGCAAAAATACCATGAAATGATAAAACAGTGATAAAAAAGTAACGACGGAAATTTCGAAATCAAATGAAAGAATGCTGAAGTCGTGCAAAATATGCAAAGAATCAGAGAATAAGTAATATGTCAAGTTATAAAATGATTCGCTCTATTGCTGTGTTCTTTTTACAGTGAAGTCTAATTAGCAAATGTTTTTTAGTATAACTATAAATGTTACAAAAACGTCATTTGCTTTTATCGTACTTATAGGCTAAAATATAACGCTAATTAAATGCGTCACAAATAATTTACATGAATCTGAAAATACATTGGTTATAAAGAAGTCGATGAAATCTCGGACATCCAAAAATAAAGATCACTTTCATAAAATGTTATTAATTAGTTAAAATCTTTTGAATATAAAAAAGATTTTTATTCCTTTTTAGGTTTTACATAAAAGTTTCATTAAATTTAAAAGGCTCAAGACTCTTCTTTCTATTGTAACAGTGATTTAGCTTTCAAAAGAGGTCAAATAAAGTTTTGACGTAAAATATTTTTTTACCAAAACTAATTATTATGATAATAAGTACACATTATAATTTTTTAATATACATTTTTCACTTGTTTCCCGTGTATCTCTCAAAAAGTGAAAAGAAGATTAACAAAGTGTGTCAATGCTTTTTAGTACTTTAAAATACAATTTCACGACTAAAGAATAGTTTTATGTTTGATAAGTGCACACAAATTTTAAACATAGACACTATGACACCATATTTAAAAGACCATGAAAACATACTGTAAAGTACGAGTAAGAAAACCGTACCAATGTGTCACATGAAAATTTTAAAAAAATTTTCAGTTTGCACATTTGAATGAAACGAGTGAAATCCAATTTTACCGCAGGAAAAGCAAAGCAAACAAAGGCCTCGTTTATAAGGCTAAATTCGATTGTCGGACTTGCCGAATCATACTGGAAGCGAAAATTCGCAATTGTCTGCAACAAAGGCATGAAGCAAGAGTAAAACTAGTAAAAAGCAAAGAGATAGAGACAGAGAAAGCAAGAGAACAAGATAGAAGAACAGCAGAAAGTACGCAACGAGAAGAAAAGCCAAATAGGCAAGACTCGCGAAGAAGCGAAATGACAGGGCAAAGTCTGTCTCTCTCTTCCTCTCGCCGAATACAAAGGCAGGCGTGAGGAAAAATAGCATAGAGAAAGTATCTGTTGATGAATAATAACAAATTTATAAGAAAGGTCAGCAAAGATAACATGATTTTTGAGTCTTTAATATGTCGTGATATAGTAAATTCATGAAAATACCCATACTGTCATGGATAATGAAGAGCGGTGAAGAGTATCGTACGGATATCCATCGGTAACAATACTGAAAAAAAATTACTTCGAAAATGAAAAAAAAAAAAAAACGATAATAATCTAGGTGGTAAGTATACTTACCACCGTGCCGCAAACGGTGAAAGAGAAGGGTTGTGAGGAAGGACATTTTCTTAGTTTCTATGTTTTTCAGATTTTTTACTATCAGGATATTAATAATTAGCCATAAAATGAATATATATCGAATTATATTACTTATAATAGCAGATACTAAATTTTGTTGATACTAAATGCTAGTTTTGATCAGGTGTGATCAAAACCAGCAAAAAGAGTGAAAGAAAGTATACCTATATTGGTTCTAAGACAAGCACGACTTGAAGCAGGTAAGAAATGATAAATTGAACTTATATCGCACTTATTGATCAGATTTACCTGTATAATTATATATGATTATGTCAAGTATCATTTTTGATAATAATATACGAGAAAATTTCTATACTAAATAACCGTCGGCGTATACATTACACGTAACGGATCTGTGTACGTAAAATGCAGGTGGGTAATTGTTACGCGCAGAAGTGGAGCGCGCAGGGGTACGCAACGCCCTTATTTCAAACTTCAAAATAGACTTTAATGTAAAATTCTGATTAAAATTTTGATTGATTATGTTCTAATGAAATACACTCGCGTGCAGAGTTTCAATCTACGCAATAGAATCTAAATAGGTACAAAACGCATTACATAGATAATTGACAATAAAATTTAGGAGTATATGAAGTAATTAGAAAATATATAAGGGGTGATTATAAACAAGGGCAATCTGACTGCCATAAATATTAATTATTTTAATTTAATTTATAAGACTGTAAGACCGATGGAAAAATTCTCATCAGTTGATAGTAAGTTGCAGTCGACATAAGTATTTTTAATGGTATATGAAATAAAGTTGAAGTTTTGTCGACTTTTAAGTAAAGCATGCGTTTATAAAGTTTTAATGATCAAATGGGAAACTATCCAATTAGATCAACAGTGGTTTTGAAAATGGCATTTTGTCGGAGATTGGAAGAGAAGCTCAAATGTTCTTGTCGAAAAATTCTGCAATTTGATTCTATGGTATTTTTTCTGGACGTCTGGCTGTTTTTACATACCCATCATTCGTATTTTGTGCGTACATATTTTTTGTTACTCTCCTACGTCAAAAACGTGGGATTGGGCTGAATAAATGATAGCTCGCCCATGGAAGAAAATAAAAGAATCAAAAGAAGAATTTTTCAATAAAATAACACAAAATAAAGTAAACGATGGGCTCGTATTACAAGTATATAATAAACCTTCGGGGCGAGGCTTTAAGTTTCAAAGCACAACAGAACAAGTGGAAAAATACGGGACGCTTGTTAACGAAATTAAATTCAGATCAAGTATATATTTATTCTACATTCCTGGGTGAGACGGGCAATCGATACTTTGATCGAATGCCAACCGGAGAGAGAGAAAGAGAAGAGAAACGCTTGCGGGATGAAAAAAAGAGCGGCGCAATTGAATTTAAGCCCGAACGCGCAAGGGTAAATCAAATTACGATTCGCTTCGGTTCCCCGACTCTTTCCGCGGAAAGAGAAAGAGACTTTTTCCCGCCGCCCATTTAATGTCCTTTGACGTAGTTTAAAGTTTACAAAGAGAATAATTAAATCTGGGCGGGGAAAACTCGGCTAATGCCAAATTAACTACCAAAGGCATTTTTATCACAATTTCTCAAACCTCATCTCTCGGCAATTAATTTCGACCAATTAATTATAACCTATACAGCACCGACGATATGCTGTAAACCAAAACACCTCTGCGAACAAATACTTTCATCCCCAACGACCCGGTAAACTGCGAAAACCTGGGCGCACCGCAGCTCTAAGGACGCTTGGGCACCACCGCAAGTTTCTCTTCGGCCCGGTGCTTCGATCGCCCCGCACCGCCATATAATTCCCGCCCGTCGAATTAGCGGCTCGCTCTCGGCAGCTGCAAATAACCGAGTTAGAAAGTGAGGCTGCACGCGAACAACCGCCCAACAACAATACGAGCGCGCGGAAGGACCTTCCGGTTTCCTGCAGCGTAAAATCATGACACACACGTGAGACGTGCTCTGTGCGGACAAACTAATTCCACACTGGTCGGTTCGAATTCGCGGGAAAGCCGAAATGTACACGTGTGTGTATGTGTCCATGTGTGCTGTCCCCTTTGTAATCTCCTTCGGTAAGTTTCTTACGTTTAGCTCTATAGGTTGTTGCAGGTTGGTCTACGGGTGGATGTGTGCTTTTTTTCAGCTAAGCCTTGGGGGATGTTTGGCGTGCGGAGTTGTGGAATCGGATGTGGGTTGGAAAACAGTTTTTAGTTTCATGTATTGTTCTTCCAATTAAATTTAATTTTAATTAAAAAATTTTATATTACATAAGTAGCAACAGTATTTTATCGTAATAGGTATACATAATCGTACAGTTTCATATATATAAAATTGTACTACTTTTATCACAGAGTTGATTTCACAAACGGCAGAGATTAATAAACCATCCATATAACATTAATACCATTGCATTATCGAATCCAATAACCAATTAACGAGATACATTTTGCCGACCTCGAACGCGAATAATTTCACGCGCGCGCACATCGCAAAAATGCTATTTATAGAGCTTTGCACGGGAGGTACACGGTATATTCGCACTTGCGCGGACTATATATCGAACTTTATGATCGTAGCGAGTTACTCAAGCAAAACCCATCTGCGCATTCGATCAATAGAGACGACTTCCTTCGGTCTCTCTTGCATCCGCGCGCGCGCGCGCACACACACATACACGCTATTGTTGGCTCGCCTAACCTACTCGCGCTACGCGTTCGTATAGGCCATATGATTTCATGTCTCAGTCTTTGTAGCGCGAGCAATGTTCGCGTAAATAAATCGCTTTCTCTAGTGGAAAGTATTTGCTTATTTCATTTGGATGAGAGAGCTGTGAAGGATATCGACGGTATTTGGAATTTTTACATTCTTGAGAAATCTTATTAGATTGTAGTATAAGTTGAAATGTTGAAGCTTATATTATATGTGAATAGGTTCTACCTAAACTTGAAATGTAAAGGAAATTTATATTTTAAACAATGTATATAGATTCTTTAACGGAGAGAACATTTTTAAATGCTATCTTGATTCGGAAGAAAGGTGCGTCAGTAGAAATAGATGAGTATGGTAAGACGAGCGGTTCTAGCTAATTTTGCTAAAGTGTATCCAGTTTTCTCTGCGTAATCTAGATAATTTTTTTGTTAATCTTGTTTTATAGTATAACCTACATGAAAATGTAAATTTTAAATGCAGTCAATTTTTACAGACATTTTTTACTCCTTAAAATTTATTCTAATATAACCACGAAAAACCTCAAATAAGCTTTGAATATTGATATTTACATAAAATGTAACTTCAATTCGCAAATATGTTCAATTAAATAGCTTTAATTTTAATGGGAATCATACTTTACATATTAGTTCAAAATAAATGGTAGTAAACTACGTTTCTCATAATTACCCATTTCATTAAAATTCCAATTTACCTGCTCTACAAAAACTACCAGAAAAACCAACTAACATTTCGCTCTCGACTCGCATTTAAAAGAAGGTAATTTAATATAGAATATCAAAGTCGGAACCTCTCGCGGTCTTTTCCATATATATATCCGCTTATACCGCGCTGCCTCTCTTCTCTCTCTCTCTCTCTCTCTCTCTCTCTCTCTCTCTCTCTCTCTCTCTCTCGCGTACACGTCTTTCCGCTTCTCTCTCCGCCGACTTTCCGTCAATCTCTTTAGTCAACGCCGGAGGCGAGGCGTCGCGCGCGCTCTGGCGCTAGTCGAGCGTACGTCTTTGCCCCTCTCTCCCTCTCTGTCTGTGTAATACTATAAGTCAGGGTAAATAATATACGGCGGGGGCGAATATGCGGGGCAAACGACGCGCGAAGGGGGGTGGAATTGCAAATGGTAATTGTGAGCGAGAGAGAGAGAGAGAGAGAGAGAGAGTGAGTGGGAGAAATCGAGTTCGTCGGCATTGACGTTGAGCTTACTACTTATGCGGTGGGAAAGAGAGAGAGTCAAGAGAGAGGGACGACGACGAAACGAAATGCAAAGTTAATCTTCGCTCGCGAATTTCGCGTTTATTAAGGCGCGCGTTTATGAAGTGCCTTCGAATTCGCACCCCATGTAATTTAGACGTTATACCTCGTTGGGCTGATGTTATTCTATGCCAATTTGAGATATATTGTATGCTAGATATATTGTATGCCAGTATTCAGATCAAAGCGCAGATTATAAATGTTTAGTGCGGCCAGGTGATTTATAAAGTAGGCGGAAATTTGGTATAGCACTATAGTCATGAAAGTATACGAATCCGCAATAAGAGAGAGAAAAAATACTATGCAGTTTCTGCTGAACTGTCGGGCAACAACAACAAGAACGGAAACTCGGGTCACGTGACCTGTGGCGCTTGTGCGTGAGCTCGTCGCTAAGTCCTCCTACCTAACGGTTTCAGTTGTTTTGACCGGAGATTTCGGTGGTTATAACAGATTTATTTTTCTCTCAGTGCGTTCATCAATCAATGCACGGGGTGGGACATCGAATCAATATTCCCACCGCATACGCTTAATCAACCTATTCGCGACCAGGGAAGCAAAGAAACGTCGATAAATAATTCATCGGAAGCCACGCACACACAATCTGAAACTATCCATAAACGAACTTTGAATCCCTAGATGAGCAAGCACCAGCCACTCGACACCGCTACACGAAACTCTCTTGCGGTCGTTTTTCTTCCAGTCCCAAAATTTCTCAAATACATGTAAAGCGTACTCGAGAACGCATAAAATGAAGGACCCTTCTCTCTCTCTCTCTCTCTCTCTCTCTCTCTCCGTCTCTTACCCCCGCAGAGGAGTTGTGTCTTCGGGGAGTCGAGTGACCTGGGGTTCTAGTGCCGCTCGGGACGGCTGGAATTGACAAGATCCATTGACTCCCGGGGAGTCTCGCCGGAGAGACTAAAGGGGGAGCTGGACGTGTATACGCGCGCGAAGGAGAAACGGGACGATGTTGAAGAGGGAGGCTTTGTCTTCGAGCTCGGAAAAAGTTTAGGACACGTGGAGACAGAGAGGAGCAAAAAGTTCGTCTCTCTTTTTTTTGCAAGTTACGATGGCGTGTGCGTGTGTGGTCGCCCGCACAAGTGATGAATACTTGCGAGCATGATTTATGATTGTATTGTGTATTAAATAATAGGTTGGTAGGGAAGTTTCGATGAGGCGGATCTATTGACACATCGAGGAATATTGTATATATACATTGTGTTTTCATTTGTTTTTTGTACTTCTGGTTGCATGTAAGTAAAATTCAATTTGAAAGTAAATATTTTTTTTGGAAAATTTCACGTTCGAATATACTAAAAACTGGTCTTGCGAACCTCTGAAACTATTTTATAGTATAATCGTACAGGAAAGTTATAATTGGAAAACATTGACCAGTGTAATCAGAAAAATATAATTATTACAAAACTTCATAATGTTTTAAAAAGTTATCTAAGAAAGCAAATAATGAATGAATTCATAAAGATTTTTAAAGGAAAAGTTTCAAGCACCGAATTTTAATTAAACTCTGCATCTCGAGTAAGCTAGATCCTTTAAAACTTCTTTAAGCGAATATACATTTTAGACTTTTAAATGATACAAAGTGACAAAACTACTTGCAAAAAGTATAAATATGGCATTCCGTATAAGAATAAAACTATACGTACTTTCAAACGTAATTTTTAAGTAATTTTTAAGGTTCAAAAATGTACCTGGATGAAAAATATGGAACTCAGTTACACCTTTCGTCCTACTAAAACATTTTAAAATACATCATTCATCACCCTCCGAGTAATACCTCGTATATTTTATATAGCCAGCCAAACACGCCAACTAAAAAATGCATGTACCTTATCAGAAACTAGCCGAGGTGTAAAGAGCAAACGCCACATACATTATACAGCACACGTCCGTCCGTTCGTAGACTCCGTCCAATATATATAGTTTCGACGAATTCTCGCGTCGCTGCTGTCTCTATATATACACTAACCACTAACCCAGCGCGGACCTCGCGCATAGGGTGGCAGCTTCTAACCGCTCCTCCTACATATACACACAGCACCCGCGCGTACGAGAGACAAAAGATGCATGGGAGAGTCGGCGAGACGGATGGCGGCCAATAGTTGTCCGTGCGTACAGCGTCAGAACCTTCCCTACCCCTCGATTTCGAAAAGCGCGTAGGTGTGTGTGTATATACGTATATGTGTGTGACCTTAATCCCAGGCTCGAGCTTGCGACGACCTTAAACTTGCGGACGAACAAACTGCGAACAAATGAGAGGGTATATAGCGGCTTACCGAAGCGTAAGCATTTTCGGAACGTGTGTGTGTGTGTGTGTGTATGTATGTAGGGAATTGAAGAACGAGGATCGCTTTTGATGCTCTCCGAATTCAAAGAGCAAAGGGTCGCTCTGCCTCTCTCGTAGAGGGATGAGTGAAATTGAGATGAAACGGACCGCTGTGGTGGTGGCTGCAGTGCGATAGCTATTTTCTAACGCATCGGATCAAATAAAGAGGCTTCGAAGCCGGGCGGGTGCGAGTGGGCAGGATGAGGCCGGAACAATCGAGATTAATTAGTAAACGTGTTGTTATTGGTAGAATGTACGTTCGTGTGTATATTATATGTGTGTGTGTACTGTTAACGGATGGTATAAAGAGAATTGCTTAAATGTTTTACCGGTGATTGATATACACGCCCTGTGATTTACATCGCTGTTTGGATAAGCATTAACTAATTAATCCAGTCTTATTTTAATCAAACTGAGCAATTTCTGCATTGATGTATTATAACCATCATTATTGTATATGCACTCACTATCAAAAGCTACATTATAATTAATTAACTGTGCAGAGGATGCATTGTAAATTAATGTTATTAAAAATGCTTATTAATTCCTGATGTAAATATGAATCCTAAATATATCATTTATTCCCTGGTAAAAACTGACTTCATTATGTGCCTAATAAATAGCTAGTTTTAGTGGGGTATATCCAAAAATTATCCACTTTTCTTGGATATTTCTATCTATCGATGAAACGATTTTTCCAACATTATCCGATCATTTAATAGATTGAAAATAGAAAGACTTTTCTTTAAAGATTTACACAAGCTTGTTCTTAACTATTTCAAGGGCATTAAAATTGGAGAGAAAAAAAAACTGTTGGTCAGTTTTTTTAGTTAGAAAATAGCTAGTAGAAGACTTCTTCTTATGACGAGGAGTGAGAGAGACAGAATCTAATTGAAAAATATGGGTTTCAGTTAATATATCTAAGAAAATAGTGCTGTAAATGATTTTTTTCTGTTTATTGTTTACATTTTTGTAAGCTATCTATTACAATTGAATGCTCTTAAATGTAACGTCAAGTCTATGAGTAAATTTAAATTGAATATTTTGAGAGTATGCCATTCTATTTCCAACCTATTAAATGGGCGAATAATAGAGGAAAAAGCATTTCAATATGGCCATTACCCTGGTAGAAATTCATCTATATGAAATGGCCAAGAAGTTAGAAAATAGCTAGCAAAACTGGCTAATTAATCGCTATGATGAAACGATTTTTCGACCATTATTTGCCTATTTCTTGGATTGACGTAACAACAAAATATTCGTATTTGATTTACTTACTAATTTTATCGTTGATGAAAGAGCATTAAGTGCATTGGATGGCTTACCAAAATATAAATATATAACATTAACTAATCAATTATTTGTTGTACTCATTCTACGAATAATTCAGCAAAACTTTTATTTCTCCGTCTGATTCTGTCTCTCTCATTCCTTGCCATAACAGCAAGCCATCTACTAGCCATTTCCAGACTAAAGAAACTGATCAGTTTTAATACCTTTAAAATAGTCAAAAACAAGCTTGTGCTTGTATTCGAAAAACTCATTCTATTTTTCAATCTATTAAATGGCCAAATAATAGGAGAAAAAGCGTTTCATCAGGAGCTAGAAATTGGACAAGAGAAATTCCTATTTTATAGCGAGTTTCTAATATAAATGGTCAGTTATTAGTTATAAAATGTTTTGGATTTCCACCAGGGTACCTAGCTATTTATTCTAGCTATTTACTGACTTTCCGATCATTTCGTAATAGACAAATTTCTACCAGGGTTATTATTCTAAAATTGCTAACGGTATTACAATATTTTCCGATGTATATAATTACAATGTTAACTAATCAATGAAGAATAACAACAATGAAATGAAAATGCTAGACATCTCATTGTTATATAAAAAAACAATGAGTTATCGCAGCGTTTACAACAATTGTAAGTAATGTGAATTATTCACATCACTTTCAATTGCCATTATCCTTGTAACAGTAGCTTTCACGATCAGGCAAATGTCTCCCCCCGGTTTTCTTTCTACCTCTCGGAACGTTTTTGAAGACTGTTTAATTGGCCATTATGAGGCCGACTTCGAATTCGGCAAGCCCTCCTTCAGAATCCAAGAAGCCAAGAATAAGAAAAGAGGGAGATAAACGGCGCCTATACCTATATAGCTACTTATAGCCAGACGGGGGGTAAAAAGGAAAGGCACATAAATCCGCGAGTAAAGCGTTAATGGGCCTTTAAATTTTAATTCTTAAAATGCGTTTACAGCTTATATATCTGCCGACATATATATTTCATAGAACAGCTCGGCATGACTTGACGCTTACGCGGTCGCTAACACGTTCGACGGACGGTATATAGCGAAAGGAAAGGAAAAAACAGAGCCGAGACGAGGAGAGAAAGAGACCTTCGCGTGACTCTCGGGAACCGCCGGCGAAGCTACACACAAAATCGCGGGGCAGGCGCGGTGCGAGGATCTCTTGGTGCGGTCTATAGAGGGAGAGAGGGCTGCTTTACGAGGCCGTTTATCGAGCGCGTGAGCGAGCGGGGATGGCGATAAAAGTGCGACAGAGAGAAAAGAGCGCAAACAAAGGAACGTCTTGCGCGCACAGCTAGCTCTGATAAGCTCGTTAGGTGATTCGCTTTTACGCTCCTTTTAATCAATATATAAGCTCCGGATTCAACGTTTCCTCTGGCTCCCTCTCGATCTCTTTCTGTTCATGAACCGCGGCGGAGGTTTTCTTCCTATCCTTCGCGCGCGCACTCCTACGTCGTCTCTAACGCTACTACTCGTGTGGAGTGTCCTCCGGCGAGCGCGTGCGAAAGCCTTTTGCGTCACGTCGAGAACAACCTCCTGTATCGATTTTCGTTAATGCCTCTCCCGTAAAGACTCACACATGATCCGAAGCTGAAGTGCGACACGCGAATTTTTACAGTTTTAATGGCTCGTTGAGGATACATTTAGCGGTTGTGTGTTGGGGTTCAAGTAATTTGAATTATCGGGGTGTTTGGAAACTAGACAGTTAAGAGATTGGATACCTTGTTCGATTGGAACCGTGGCTGATGTTTAAATTATCTAGAAAACTTTACTACCGTACCAATCTTAGTTGGATTTCACATCAATTTGAATAAAAATTATAATAATACTATTTATTTGTGTAAAAGGCAGTTTTTTTGGCCCCGATACTCAGTTTAGGCACCTACATCAGAAATCCTGTCTATTGCTTTATGTAACTGTACAACTCTTAGTTACACTATTTAAATCCTCAGTCCCTGAGGAGGAGCCGGAGCAGGCTCGAAACGTCGGACAATGTGGTGGTGGTGGGCAGTCAGATCGTCCTTTGCTAACAAAGTTTTTTCCAGATTTTAATTAAGTTTTTATTTCAGATTCTGCGGGGGTGATTATAAACAAGGGCAATCTGACTGCCATAAATATTAATTATTTTAATTTAATTTGTAAGACTGTAAGACCGATGGAAAAATTCTTATCAGTGACACTATTTAAAAACTATAACTATTCGTTTGATAACAAATTTCCGCATGAAATAGTCCATTTAGCAGTTTCTTCGCTATTTTAAAAAGTAAAATAATTTTTCATACTTTTTATACTCTCACCGCTATTTTACATTAAAAATTCAAGGATCTGTTGTGCGCAGCGCACAATGCCAGGTTTACGAGCCTCATCTTGACTTATCGCGGAAAATCATCAAGCCTTTTTTGAAAATTCATGAAAAAAATAATTTAGCTAAAAGCTTTCACGAGCTCTCGCGGATCAACATATACATATACACATACACATGCATTGGATGCCATTACCCGAGCACATCAAAAAGAGCGCCCTGAAAGAGTTACGTTTTATGACAGGAATACATTTTCGAAAGAGGTGTATATAGAACTGTGTACTGGCGCCTTACCGTGATTCAAATATTTCGCGTCGCCGCGTGTGTATATCACGGTACATGCTTGAAACGTGAAATCGATGGTTCAAGGCTGAACCCTCATCTCTCGAGGTGAACAAGAAGAAAGGAAAGAGGAAAGAAAGAAAGAAAAAAAAGAGGAAAAAGAAGTAGAATGGGGGAGAGATAGAAAAAGCGTCGCGCGACGAGGGGGATAAGATAAATGATACTTGCCGTCGTAAATTTACAGGATCGATTCGTATTCGAATCTTACACGGATGTAGACGTGCGCGTGTGTATGTATATAGATATACGCGCGTGTAGAGGCAAAGATTCGAGTTCCAGCACTCTTATACTCAGGACGATAGAAAAAGTCTTCTTATACTTCCAAAAGCGCTCGAATGCCGCGGGAAATCTGAGGGTAACCGCGTGCCCCGCCTGATCCCACCAGTTTCTTCGAGTATGCGTCCTAGTCGTAAAAAATTTTCTCATTTGCCATGAGTCATGTTCTTGGCGTTTCCGGAAGCGGGCTAATCTACTTAATTTATTTAAGTCAATATAATAGGACAGATTATTGTATTATTCATCCAATTATTTAATTATTACGAAATTAAAGAGGTTTGAATTATAACTAATTCAAACCTATAACTATAACTAGTTATAACTTATGTTATAACTATTTCTATAACATTTTATTTAAAATTCAATCAATTAGTAAAACAATATGATTCGAAATCGTTGGAATCCATAAGCTTTCATACAATCTTAATGCATCGATCCAATCCCGTAATATTTTATTGCTTCCCGTTACACGAAACGCGAGATAACTGACAAAATTTCCCGAAACACGTCTATCGGAGATACCATTATTTTATAAAACAGAAGTATTCCACGTACTTTTTATACATTTTTTTTACGTTTCCCAAAGTTTTTTTACGCTCCTCCCATTCCCTTCATCCCGCGCGAGACAGAAAGATAAATTTTATTATTTCTTTTTCTCCCGCACAAGCAAACCCGACGATTTTCTTCTATTGTAATATTTTTAAACCCAACCCTGCCGTGCTAAAAGACCTGCAGCGCAAGCGGCGAGAGCGCGCGCAGAATTACGAGCGCAAAATTTTATTTACGTACTAAATAGTTTTTCCACGTCTACAAAAAAAAAAGAGAAGAGAGAAGAAGGAACAAAATAATGAAAAAACAGCTCTTTCTCTCTCTCTCTCTCTCTCTCTCTCTCTCTCGCTCTCTCTGCGTTAAGCATGCGCGGGCTGCAGCTAAGTTTAATTACAAAACACGCGAGAGCGTATATATAGAGGAAAGCTCGCGCTCCGGCCTGCGTGTACTACCAACTACGCGGAATTCTTTGTGGAAAGCTCTCTCTCTCTCTCTCTCTCTCCTAGTTCCCTTTCAGTTGCGCGATTGCGCGCACGTGCGGCTTCGGTGTTCATAAACGCGCTCGGCACGCTAAATTGTGTCATTAATAGGGAACAATGAAGCCAGCTCGAGAGGGAGGAAAAAGTGCGCGAGGGAAAATCGAAGCTCCGTCGTCGTCCTGGAGAAAACAAGAGAGCTCTCTCTCTCTCGCCATGTGAGGACACTATACACACGTTAATACCTTTACTCTCGCGAGGCCGGCTAGTGGTGATATAGTGGTGCAGCTCTCTCTTTCTCTCTCTCTCTCTCTCTCTCGTTCGCTCGGTACTCCATTTACGACGACGCTCCTCGCGCGAGATAAAACTGGGACAGCCTGTGGTCGCTGTCGGCGCTAGTTGTGTGTCGCGTATGCGCTGCAAACAATGCCAGTGCATATATATATATGTATGTACATTCTAGCGCGGCGAGGCCCGACGACGAGCACCTGACGAGCGCATCGCGCGTATGCAGAGCGCCGAGGAAGAATGATAGAAACGAGGAGGAAGAGAGTGAGAGGCAGGGGTAGGAAGAGGAAAAGAGAGAAGACGGGAAGAGGGAAAAAATAGAAGCCTCTTCGGGGAGCACTTGCTTGCCCTTGCTACGCTCGTTTCTTTTCTCCCCCCCCCCCCCTCTCTGTCTCTCTCTCTCTCTCTCTCTCTCTCTCTCTCTCTCTTCTTCGAGCTTTTCCTCTCTTGCTCTTGAGCGCTCGGTTGGACTGGAAACTGGCTGTATGTGTGTATATGTACATCCGCAATCCATACGCTGATGAGCCGCGAGAGAAGAAGAAAGACGGATAGAACAGGCGTGCGAGAAAGTTCTTAGTGCAAGTCAAGAGCTGAGAGATTTACACATTCACATGTGTGTGCATGTACGTATATGACTGTGACGAAAGCAAGTAACGTTTCTTGCTTTCCTGCTTTTAGCATTTGAATATTTTATTTTAGAATTACTTTTTGTATTAAGGAAATGATTAAATTTTATAAAGTAATTAATGGGAAAAATAGTGTCATTATAATGGAAAGTATTGTTGTATCAGGTTTTTATATTTATATAATTATTGATTATGTTAAGAACGATCAGTATACTTTACAACATAATAAGAAGTTAAATATATTTTTTATAAATAATTAGTAACTGTCATGAAAAAAGTTTTAAATTGTGCATAAATAATTTAATTGCAGGTCGACCGTTCGAATTTTGGAATGGCGATTACTTATCAATAAAATGCACCTCATTAATTTATGTAAATCTTATACCACGAACAGCTCTGTTATCTTTTCAAGGTGAAATAATCTTGCGCTAATAGTTTTAATATTGCAAACAAAAGTTCGCACCTTTAATAATCTATAAATAATAGGTTGAAGTGCCACTTATATCGAATTCATTCGCTACATTCATCACGCTAATGATACACATAAGAGCCTCTGTCCCACACGTTATTATACCATTAACCAATTTCCCCGCACCCCATACACAAATTCCACGCTAATGTTCAATTTGCTAGGACCGTCATTCCTCCTGAACCTCACAAACTCTCCAGTGGAAAGGCAAATAACGTACATAGCGGTATGAAATACACTTCCCTCGCTCCTGATTTCCGCCGGTCATTCCGCTGATGAAGCGCACCGCTCGATAAGAAGGCAAGAGAGGCAGTAAGATCATGAAGAGCGCGAGGGTGAGCAGAAAAAAGAAGAAGAAAAAGGAAATTGCAAGCTCACCTTAATCCGGCGCGTCGATGTGCCGTGCGAGCAGTCTCAGCTAGCGGCTGATCCTCCAGCGTCTCGACCCCTTCCGTCGTCGGCGACGTCTCGATCGAAAAAGCTAAAGTCGCGTGCGCGCGCGCGCACGCCTAAAGATTTTTCTCCGCAGCGATTCGAGGAGGAGAGAAAATCGACTTTCGCGAAATTATTTCTTCCGACTGCTCGATCCCCAAGCGCACACACGCACGTATCTTCCTTGGCTCCCGTGTATAGCTTTAAACGGATTCGTCGGAAAAGTCGGGTGTCTGTGCGCGTTCGAAACTCACTCGCTTTCTCTGTCTCTCTCGGCCCCCGCTGCTACTGACAGTCAACTTTGCGATTTCATTCTGTAAGAGAAAAAGACAGGGGTTAGGAAGAGTTTCGTAAATAAAATAAAACGCATGCGGAATGGGTTTCTGCGGGTATTTGGAGTTGTAATTGTAAACTGCATTTTCTTAAATTGCGATATAAAGCTTTTTAATAAACTTATCTACTTAATTGAATCTATTTATTAGAAGGAAACGTCTTGATCGCGAAAACCATTTGTCTCCCCCCCCCCCCACCCCTCTGTTGTGTAATTCATGGGAATCGGAGTTTCTTGACGGGAATAGAGTGCTGAGACAAAAATTACGTGTCCAAAGCATCATTAATCAGGCACGTGATACACCTTTACGCGTATATTCAACTAATAGAGTAATACTAAAATGAAAATATTCCTTCTATAAAAATTTAATTAATAATGGTCCAATGGGTGAACAGTATTTATAACACACGAGGTATTTAAATACAGTTTTTGACTCTACAATAATAAGTTTCTTTTTTATATTCACTTGTTAATGGCAAGATTTAACAACTATACGCCTTCGACAGCATTTTATTTTCGTACAATTAATAACGAAAGCAAACATAACCCACCAAGCAAATCAGAAAGCCTGAGTTCGTAAAATAAACAAGTCAAGGAAAAAATTAACAACACGTAAAAAAACGACTGTTTTGCGTTTTTCACCCGCGGAGTAACGAAAACGGGGAACGAGAAGGAGAGAGAGAGAGAGAAGTAGAGAAGTGGACTCAAGCGTGTAACGATCGCAACGAGAGCCGAGGAGAGTGCTAGTACATAGGGGAAAAAAGAGTCGGGGCGCGAAAAGGAGAGAACGAGAGAGTGAATGAAACAAGCGCGAGCAAGCTGCGCAAGTTGCTCACGCGACGAGCGAGGACAAATAAAAGAAATTTGAGTCTCCGAAAAAAAACGAGACCGTGGCAAGAGGCTCTCGCTCCTCTAGCAGTAGCGAGCTCGCGCGAAATTAAAGTAGCTCGCTGAGCCTTTTGAAAAAAAAAATGAATAAAAATATTCGCCCCCTTCACGCTGCTGTAGGTATATATAGAGCGACGCCGCGCACAATGAGCCGAGCGCAAGAGAGCAAAGCGCACGGGATGAGTCGCGCGCGTAGAGAGAGGTAGAAAATGTGGGGGAAAAACGAAGTGTAAAAAATGCTGAGAGTTATAGAGAGAAATGAGGTGAGGGCACGAGAGATGGAGAGAGTCCCGAGGATAGCTCCAATGACGATTCGTTTTTGCTCGATGCCAATTAGACCTGATGTCACGCTCGTTAATTAGATAAAAAAGGAGGAGGGGGCGGAGGAGTGGAAATCGACTGGTTCTCGCGCAGTTCTCGCCCTCTCTCAGGCGAATCTAAGTTTTTCGCTTTGAGGTGTCGCTTTCGAGAGGTTATTTCGCTAATGACGTGTTATTTCCTTTACCGTCAAACTTAATTATAATTATATCGGTGCGCTGGCGGGGTACGAAAAAAGCGAAATATCAAATTAACGTAATGCCGAATTCTCGCATCAAAGTCCTGACAATTACTTTCTTTTATATATCATCGCTGCAATAGCCACGCCGAGCCTTTATCTCAGCTCGTCCGCTCGCGCAAGCAGTCACTGAACTCTCGCGCGCACGCTCCCCCCACTCGTACAATTACTTTGATTTGCGAGTCCACCTGGCACTTGCCCAGAAATTAATCAACGCATCGTTACACCGCTGCGGCCAAAGTCCACGCTAGTACTAACTGCTGCTGCGCTACGCGATGAAGATTTAGTGCCGGGTGTCTTGCAACAGGCCCGGACTAAGGCTTTCAATGTGCGCGCGCGCCTACATTCCGCGGCCCGCCATACGTTATCGGAGTAACAAAGCCCTCCCCTGAATCTCGCTCGCGATCCCCTTTACGCCTTTAACTTGAAAACTAACACGTCATTAACCTACTTTCTATATCCCTCTCCCACGCGTCCTGAAGAAAAAGCGTTCGAATAATAAGAGAGCAATTCAAAAATTGTATGTATACTTACTGGGAGGAAAGTTACAAATGATATATAGGGCGTGAGAGTGATAAAAATGTTAACGATTCTTGTTGTTGTCGTTGTTGTTCTTTGGGGAATAAGCTTTTTCTCGCGTCGTCAATGACGCGCTTTCGTTTATTGATTCGATAAAACAAAAAAAAAAATGTATGTGATCAAGTTAAATATTTGTTATTAATAATACAGGTTACGGTTAGAAATGTTGTTTGGACATTGTTATTGACATAGGATATTGTTTTATTTATAAATTTTAAAGACAAATACGCTCGGAATTGGCGCGTGTTGAAAAATTGAGCTTTCGAAGAAATAACATCGTAAGAAAATTTTCCATAATGTTGATAAGCTTTTCGCTGCATAAACAAAGCCACCACTACAAATAAGCTGAACATTTAAAATATTGTCGCAATTAATCATGCCAAAGCCATTACTCTAAAAAAAGCAGGGGCCTTTAAAGCGCTAAAAAAAGAAACCAAAGAGAGCAAAAAGAAACAACAAAGAATTCTCAGGAGCGCCGGTCTCGTGACACATATATCTTTTATTCCACACGGCGAAGGTATGTGTGTACATATATACGCTGGGAAACGGCCGGGAGATTTAGAGTAGTCGCGCTGTAATTATTTGCCCGATGGTCCTGGAACTGTCAACCGCGAAAACGGATGAATGGAGAGGGAGAGAAAGAGAGAAAGAGACGGAAAGCAAGAGCAAGAGCCGCGCGGCTGGTAAAGTATCAACGACTCCTGGCAACGTTCCCAAACGGCCTTGAATGGTATTTACCTTGGCGGACTCGGGCCCGAATTTATCGCCGCGGCGGCTGCCGCTGAGACACGGAGAAAGAGAGATTAGCCAGATTAGAGGCTGCGCGCACAGATACACACACACATACGAAACCAAATGGGACGTGGAATGCGTGTTTTTCGCATTCTCCAAAGTCGCGCGATACAGAGAACGTAAAACAACACCGGGAACATCAAACTCGCGCGCGCGCGTGACGACGACGATTCCCTCAGTGTGTAGTGTCTTTGAGAAAAATAGCGCAGTTTCGGAAAGTTTCCCGGCGAGCCCCGCAGTTTCCATCGCTGGGAGACTGTATTAGCTTCATACATAAGGCGCTGTAGATTTATCGGTATTATTCGACACTTCGCTCCCATTGATATTGAGTTTTTGGTCTATTTGTTATTGCCGCGCGCGCACTCTTCTCGCGCTCGCTCTGTTTGTTTTTTCAGTTTTTTGGTTTTATTCCACCGAGGTTGATTTTCATCGAATATTATACTTGTGCGTGCCCGTTTCACAACGTAAATAGAGCGTTTGGGGTTTCGCTTTCTTTTTTATTTCGAAAAATAACAAATATTTTTTAGGTTCCCGGTTCTTTCGCAGAATGCATGTCATTTTCCTTTACGTCGAATGCAAGTTTCGTTGCGTAACCGATATAAAACAGAGTTTTCTCCTACATTCTTACTGGACCATATATACACACATAAAATAGATATATTTACTTTTTATGATGGTAGAATATAATCTTAAGTAAATATCATTATTAAAGCAATACTACTACGACTGAAATATTCATCCCCACATCTCTATACGCAATGAAAAACCTTCGCAGCGTAATGTATACGACGCGCGCAGGCTATATCTCCTCCGCTCCATTTACAGTTTTCCGCGCGCGCGCGCGCGCAATGAGCTATTGGAAGTTTTATAATCTTAAGCAAAACCTGACGACAACATTCAACTAGTGAAATCCAATATCGGCGCAATAAAATTGAAATTTCATTGTGAAAGCACTAAAGTGCATCGTTCGGCGGTGGAGAGAAAGAGAGAGAGAGAGAGAGAGAGAGAGAGAGAGAGAGAGAGAGAGAGAGAGAGAGAGAGAGAGAGAGAGAGAGAGAGAGAGAGAGAGAGAGAGAGAGCGCGCGTACGCGCACGAGCGGCTGAAATAACTTTTGTTTAACAACTCCGAAAACCTCATCAAATGGTTGTAAGTAGTAAAACCTGAGAGTAGTATATATAGTGTCGCGCTTCGCCACTTGTACACATCGCAATTCCTTACTGCGCTTTCTTCGTTCGCACTGTTCGCCGGGTTTTTATTTTCAATACGGGATGGGAGGGAAGAGTTTAGTGGTGCTACATGTGCAGTAATTGCCCACATACGCGTATCTTTATGCTTTAGGTAAGATCGAATGTGTCTGTAAAAGTGCAAGTGAGGGTCTATTTTAATGGAGATTACGGGGATACCCTGTTAGTGTTATTGGGTCTCTTGAATGTGGACGCGTAAAGTTTCGTTTATATTCCGAACTTATTTACTACTTTCATATCCATTAAACACTGTACGAGCATTAAACAAGCTTTTCGACTACATCTTTTATTTGGGAACGATTCCTAACGACATGCAAGCATCAATATCCATAATGTAGAAGTATACGTAACTATCGCCCTGAACTTGCTGCTACAGAGCTTTGAATTTCGGTGAAAAACATTTAAACATAAAT
This sequence comes from Torymus aiolomorphi, assembly GCA_036365515.1. Taxonomy (NCBI): domain Eukaryota; kingdom Metazoa; phylum Arthropoda; class Insecta; order Hymenoptera; family Torymidae; genus Torymus; species Torymus aiolomorphi. Next base: position 237,138,677 of record CM070873.1, on the reverse strand, counting down.
TTCTAACTGCTAACGATGCATCCATTCACATTCCTAAAAATACAATCAAAGCATAGTTCAAGTTAAACCCTTTATCGCTCATCGTTCCACTTTATGCGTTGTTCCTAGCGGGCACTAGTTCAATATCGATGTTAAATATTGCACACGAGAGCGGTATGTATCCCCCCGAATATGATACAAGCATTTATTCCTAGCTGTTTCCTATAAAACGTCCCTGTGCTTTTATTGTTGACGACGGTTTATGGGAGTAGCTCTGATTTGTCGGAAGTGATGCAGCTTGTTGCATGCTGCGCACCACATGCCATCCATTACCCGACTACCTACACGGAGAAAAATGTTATATTAAATTTTATTATAAAATGTGAGAAAAATTACTATATTTTATAGGAACGCTATGACATATCGAAATTATAATAATTTTTGCTACACAACATAGTAATTTTTATGGCTGACTAAATTTCAAAAAATTAATTTTTTTTTCATTTTTTGAACTATTTTTGCATTTTAATAGAATACTTAATGTGAAAATAAATTTAAAATTAGAAATAAAATTTTTTTTTTGACGACGGTTGGGATCGATCCTGGGACCCTTAGCATGGTAATCGGACGCGCTAACCACTTACCCAAGTAGGATTATTGAGTACAAAATTTTGGAACTGACATATGTCAAACCCCTGGTTACAAAATCTCTTAAATGATAATATTGAATAACTACAATTACATAAAAAATACTCATCATCAATGTACATAATAAAAAATAAAATGATTGAATCGAGATTTTCAAAGTTTTGTTTACTTAAAAGCAAGGCCAAGTGAAAATGCAATGGAGTACATAACCTCAATTAGACTATGTGCACGACTTAACGTACGCAGAAAGTACTATAGTTGTGGCAATTTTTACTATATTGGATAACAAAATTTCTTATGACGGGTGGCTAAAATTAAAAGAATATATTTCAAATTTTACTATATCGCAGTTTTAGCTATGTTGTATAGCAATTTTTCTTTTATGTCGTAATACTTTTTAACCAACTCTGTAATAAAAATTACTAAAAATGTTGTAATTATTCATATAGTTATAACAAAAATGCAGCATACAGTGGAAATGTCACACTTTTCCTATACTATATAGTAATTTTTATTATACTTATAATAAAATTTATTATAACATTTTTCTCCGTGTACGTTATGATCGATTTGTTATTGCTGTTGAAAATCATGGTCGAAGAATTGTAACAGTTCTGTTGCGCCGTACTACCATAAACGATCTTTTTTTAGAAATAAAGTAAATAAAATGCAAATAAAGGAACGTTATCTTTTTAAAATCGTGGTTAAAATAATAAAACAGTTCAAACCTTGCTTTAAAATAAAGATATATACATTATTTTTCTTTATAAAATATCATCATTAATCACGCTCACACTATTACCGCTAAAAACTACCATGTTTTCATATAGGTGCAATGTAAAGAACCGTTTAATCCGGCCATTAAACGGCTGAAATAGTAAACGGCTGATTGCAGAAAGGGGCGCGAAGCGCTTGCATAGTGCAACAACTTTTTCGGTTAAACCAACTAACCTCTTTTCTTGTGTATACATACACACACACGTTCATCTCTGTTTTTCTCTGCTTCGCGGTCGTTAGCTCTCTCTTGCTCTCTATCTCCTATACCTACCGGCCGAGCGCCAGTTTTGAGGCGCACGAGGGTAAATTGCATCTGAAGTTTGAACGGGCGCGGCGGCGAGTATATATCGCGAGAGCAAACACTTAAAGTTCTTGTCGGTGCGTAAGCGCATGCGCTTGCTGGCGTCAGATCGTATATAGATCGTCCTCACTTCGAGGTTATATAGAGATGTCTCCCTCTCCTACCCGCCCCCCTCTCTCTCTCTCTCTCTTTCTCACTTTGCTTTCTAGAGTACGAATTCCTCCATTCCACCAGTTTCCTCGATCTATTTAGCTCTGGCAATAGAACGCTTGGATTTTACAGGCTCGTAAAGACGTTCGCCTTGGTCTTGCTCACTCTTTCTTTTCCTCTCTCTCTCTCTCTCTTCTCGCTCTAATCTTCTCTCTGTTTCTCTGTGCCTATGCACTTCTCCTCTCACTCTGTCTCGTTCTGTTCTCCGCTCTGTTCTTTCTCTCTTCCTCTCTTTCACGTGCGTAAAGTCTCACCTGACAAAAGTTATGCTCGTTCTTTCGAGCTTGGCAGCGAATCAAAGAAATGCGACCTGCTCAACGGACCGATGAAATGACGAGATTTTCCTCAAATTGCCCCCAGACAGAAGGATTCTCTTATTTTTGCGTTACGAGCGCAAAGATTTACTTCAAACGTAGATAGATTCTATCTTTTGCCCTCGTATATGGATTTCAAATTTGCATAATTACGCGCGAATAGATATTTGCAACTTTGCGAATGTGCTTTGATCAACTATAAACGATTCTGACGTTATTCAATGATTATTTAATCAAATAATGAATACTGTTAAATTATTAGTAACAAACAAGTCAGTAGACAGGTCGTATGCTAATAATAATACGGAATTATAGTGTAAATGAGATTATACATTATGATTTAATTTACGTGGGAGACGAAATATACTTTGCAAATTTAGTATAATTAATTCCATATACGAAAATTGAAATTAATGAAGTTTCTAGTTTCATCTACACGTGGCTACATTGCGCTTATGGAGCTGCATATGAATTTCAATCAATAACGTCTGTTTACATGTTTTAATCAGTTATATAAATAGGAAAACAAAATGAATTAGTGAACATTATGTCATTATACCATTTGCGTGTATAAGTTATTAATGGTATAACGTTCGTTTAAATCAAATTTATCAGTGAAATTACTTTTATGTTATTTAGGTTTTTATCTTCATATATTTAAAAAGAAATACTGATCTATATGCACATTATTTAAATAAAAATATAATATTAAAAATGTTATTTCTGAAATTAATTAATTGACATCGACCGGATAAGCGAAAACATTTAATTGTTAAAAGCGTATAAATTAATTGCTTTAATAGCGTTTCCCGAGAGGTTGTATTTTAAAAAGATAATAATGCGGCGGATAGATAAATACGTATGCAAATTCATATAACGTTATATACCAAAAGCGATTATATTATTTTAAAAATTATAATGAAAATTTTAAAAGTAGATGAATACATATTGTACGCCTCACGAAATAAAAGTGCCAGCGAGGAAAATATTTAATGCAGGTTTAGAAATAAAATCTTCACGTTTTACTACGTCATAAACGAAAAAGTAAAAGCATTTTACGAGAAGGTAGAAAAACCATCCTAAACGTAAAATATAAAAAACTGCACGAGAGCATAACAAATATAATCAAACGATGCGGGCAAAAACATTAACATTAAACAATATCATTAAACAAATTGAATTATTTACAAGAGAGCTATGCAGATTTTTTTGCAAAATTGTATACACATACACCGAGGCATTATCAAAAATCCATGTACGTATACCACGATTGATTTTTCAGAATTGCCTTAGGTATAATGAAAGAAAGAAAAACGACACTCGTACTTTAAAAGCCCAAACAACACGCGCCGCGAAAAAAATTTCTCTCGCGCGAGCCTGCGGCGAGCAATCCAGATTCCGCAAAAAATCCGTTCACATTCCTCTCCCTCCCTCCCTCTCTTTCTCTCGCACACGCAGAAAAACAGTCACAACACATTCATCGATCATTGAACCCGAAAGGCGGCCGTCGTCCGTCCGGCCGCGTGGCCGCGAAACGCCGCTCGCGAAAAAAGGAGGTCGAGTTCGCGGAGAGCGAGCGAGCGTCCTGAAGGTCGGAGCTCGGCTGGCGCCAACTCGGTCGCCAGCAAAAAGGAGGAAGAGACCGCGACGCACTGCGCGAGCGTGCACAAAAAAGGAAAGGAAACACGTGGGCAGGAATGAGAGAGAGAGAGATAAAAAGAGCGAGAGAACGGTAGCTGCGAGCGAGAGCGAGCAAGAGGGGGAACTGATATTTATGCACTCCGATGCGATCAATTCGCGCGCGCGAGCGCCGACTGGCACTTGGCTGCCATCTCGAGCTACCGTGCCATTACCGGCGCGCGAGCGAGCGGGCAATTTCCCCGCCGCAAGATGAGCGCCGCGCCGCGCGCGTAGCCCCTGCACTCGAACGGGCCTCTGTATACGCTTTATCGCTGTATCGCGAGAGACCGCCTGTATAATACCTTTTATACGCGACACTAGCAGCGCGCCTGCTAGAGTATCGATCGAACTCTGTGGTTTACCCTTTTTCGCGATAAATTATTGGCCGCGAGATAAGCTCGGTTTTTTCGAGGGTAGAGAGAATACGTCCGGTGTGCCGCCAACGGTTTTGGCATTTTTTAACAGTTTATGCAAAGTGAGGTGGAGAAAAAAGGGAATTTCATATCGAGTTAAATTAATAAGTCTGGAAAAAATGTAAAAAGAGTATTGAAGGTGTCCGATGATTATATGCAATTGAAAAGTCATTTCGGCCCTGCGTGATTGAATCTTTCCGTAATTACACAGCGTGTGCGTATGTGTCGTTGTACGGGAGTAAGACGAAAAGTAACGTGTCAAATTAAAGCAGAAATTTGAATGTGAAAAAGAAGAGTTTTAAAAATGGAAAACGAGATGTGAAAAAGCTCACCGACGACGCATATTATTATGTGCTTGCTTTTAAATTTTTGAAATGACTATTTTTTTCATCTCGAAACTGTAATATGCATGAAAAAATACAGGTTAATTAAAAAATGCAGCAGAGTGAGGACTAATATTCCATACTGAAAAGGTCATAAATTCGTACGTGTTTACTGCTTGTGTGGCAAGGATGTGGAAATTGGAACTGTAAAAAATAATGAGTTTTCATGAGCGAACATTCTTCAATGTGGCGTATATTCTAAAATATTTTTAGAGATGAAAATACGTTATTTGAAAAATAGTTTAAAATAAATTTAACTGTTATAATTTTCCAAGAGAATTATTCTGGCTTCGTATTATTAAAAAATATTTGACATTTATTATTTCACTGAATAAAAAGTTCATATTATAAAATGGATTCGTGTATTTTTAAAAACGTTTTATCTAGTTTTATATTAATTGAAATTCTTATAAGTTATATATAGTAAAATAACAGTTGGTGTTTCAAAATATATAATTACAGATAATTAAAATTTTATGCTTATTGCATTTCGAAAAATTTTGTATTTGGTTACTTCTGAAAATGCTTTTATTTACTGTAAGAATAAATTATTAAAGTATCAATTTGTACATCATAGCGAACAAAGTATATATTATTTATTAAAACATTTGAGAGTGATCGAGGAAAATCTATAAATAATTTATTACAAGAGGATAATATACATAAACTGGTAAGTATGTATAAACTATAAGCTAAACATAAACTTTACTTTATTTACGTCGTAAATGAAGATGAAACACCAGCGTAGAATATTTACCAGTTTACGACATTATTAAACTTTTTATGTTTATTGTTTTATACTTTTTAATGTTTCCTCAAAAAAATTTAATTCTGTTCGTAGTTCTGTATATTTTAAGATAAAATCTCGATGTTCATCATTTGTAAATACGACCTTATTCTATATAACGTTTTAAGAAATGCAATGACGAATTAAAAGTTACAGTATCGAAGTTCATTGCTCTCTCTCTCTCTCTCTCTCTCTCTCTTTCTCTCTGACTGACGCTACTGTTACTATTTGACTTCAGTAAGGTCTTTGATACCATCTCACCGACAAAACTTCTGCGTAAACTGCACCGGCAGGGATTTTCCGGGTCGGCTCTCCTGTGGATTAAATCATACTTACAAGGTCGTACCCAGATTGTCATTTCCAATAAAAGCGGAAATTCTGACTGGCAAGAAACTAATCTGAGAGTTCCACAGGGTTCCGTCCTGGGTCCTCTGCTGTTCTGTCTCTACGTAAACGATTTGCGATACATACTCAACGGACGCACTATCAAACATATGTTTTACGCAGACGACCTCCAGATTAATGCACACACCACCAAGAACGAAATTTTGGAGGGCATGGCTCGACTATCCGATGCGGCGCGAGTGGTGGCTGAATGGGCTGAGAGCTCTGGACTGCATCTCAATCCTGGCAAGACCAAAGTATTTGGGTCAAGAATAGGTGTGAATTATGTAAACTCGTTAAGACTGCAAGGTATTGGCTTGCAGACTGGAGAGCTCATCCCATTTAGTAGCGAAGTTGTGAGTCTCGGTGTTACTCTTGACAGCAAATTAACATGGAAACCGGACATTGAACAACTTGCAAAGAAAGTTAATAAAGTCCAATATAATTTGTGGTTTATTAGGGCATGTACCACTGAGACCCTCCGAAAAAGATTAGTTGAGTCGTTAGTGCAACCATACTTAGATTACTGTTCGGTGGTATATATAGACGCATCCAAAGACCAGCGAGAGAAAGTGCAACGATTGAGCAATGCATTTGTGAGGTACATCACTGAGATTAGGAGGGATAAGCACATAACCCCCAACAGGAAACGCCTGGGCTGGCTCTGTACGGACTCACGCAGATTCTACTTTGCAGCACTATTAATGTATAAAATACTACGGCTGCGTGAGCCCAATTATTTGGCTGCCTTTTTACGGAGCACAAGCCTAAGCCTTACCAGCAGGGTTGTGCAGCCAGAACTCAAGACCCCCGCTTTGAACTATAAAACGAGTGGTAAGGCGTTTCAAGCTCAGAGTATCCAACTCTGGAACTCTCTTCCTCCCTCCCTGCGCCACTTACCATCATTTGCGTCATTCAGAAGGACGGTGCGCCAGTACCTACTAGACCGTGATCCAAGTAGCCACCAGTGCGGGGACCCGGAGTAGCCTACCTTAATTTGTTGTTAAACTTGACTCAGCCGATTGGCTATGTACTGTGATACTAGGTTAGGAATTGTAATAAAACTGTGATAATTAGGGTTAGTGCAATACAAAAATAAAAATAAAATGAAACGGGTCCCCAGTGATACTAAATCATATTTAAATTATATTATTAGCCTTAGAGAATTTCTTGTATGACTACGACTACGACTATGTCTGTTATGTATTTTACCGCTTTTAAATCTTTTTTAACATCTTTATTTTTTGCAAATGATTTTATCTATGTTTTTATTCTATGTATTTTATTCAATCCTCAAATTTATATTTTATTTTATTTGTATTTTATTCGATCTTCAAATTCGTTGTTATTTTGATTGTACATTTATTATGTATTTTTTATTTTTGCCGGGATGGCAAATAAAGTACCATCTATCTCTCTCTCAGTATGCCTTTTCGCACGTATTTTGCACTTTGTCCACGTATAGCGTTACGTCATTTGATGCTCTAAAGTTACTTTCGCCGCTATCCAGCGCAACTGTAATGGAAGTTCAATTAAAGTTTTCCGTCAATATTCTTAAACGAAGCTAAACTCATCGTACTTTATACGCTGCAACTTTTTAAGGTAACAAATTTCGCTCGAACACAGGACGGGAGAAGTTAAGTACTTTTTCTTTAGTTCTATTTACGATCTCGTTGTTTATTCGCATTATTTACAGGCTGGGAGTAAAATAATTTTCATTAAACAGCCTCAAAGGTTTTAAGTATAACTATACAGCTTGAGTTTAATTTTTCTCAATGTAAAGTAGCAGATAAATAAATAAATTGTCTGTTTATCAACGAATCGCGTAATTATTCCAACCACTTAAAAATACTAATGGAAAAAGAAACATTACCGCTTTTCAAAAAACGAAGAAGCCATTTATACCCGAACCGCATGCGGCTCTTTTTATTAGAGGGAGTAACCACAGGAGCCTAGTGTAGTTCCTTTTTACGCGCGTGGAGGTCGTCGACCTCACGCTTAAGTGTATTCCTCGTCGATATATACCGGCCCTTGCCGTCTCTCACCACCTTGTTTTTCTCGCATTCTTATACGTATATATATTTACCTCGCGACGACTCAATCTCTCTTCTCCCCTACCGCATATATCACATTTACGCCCCTAGTTTAATGTGAATATCTTCTTCTACTATTCTTTATTTTCGGACGGGGGCGAGAGCTGTCGTTACAACGAATTGGCGCTTATTCGGCTTCGCCACGCGCTTCCAATTTATCTAATCAATAATGATTGCCACGCGCGCGCTGTGGTAGCGCGATGTATCAAGTGAAGTATTAATGCCAGATGAATTAACCGCCATTCTTTCATATAAATATTATATATAATTTTGACATTTTGAGCGAGGTAATGTAAGTAATGTATACTATTTTTTGTCATAAGTTTTAACATTTATAACGTGTACATGGCATGTGGATTTATACTGTTTAAATTAACTTATCCTTTTTTGGTCGAATAAACAATACTCCTTGAAATCATTAATATTTCATCTGGAACAATAAATGTAAATCCGCTCATCGCAAACAAACTCCTTTCACTTCCCCGAAACATCACGTCTCTGCAACAAACGCAAGATGCTAAACGCATTCCTATATTCAACCAAACAAAGACGAATCAAGAGTTTGTCATTAACAAGGTTATACACACTTGTTAAACGCTAAAACATCGTACACGCTCACATCCCCAACAAAGCCTTTAATCACGTTCCCTGATCCATTCGCCCGAACCTGCATTTCCGCCTCTCGCGAATAAAGGAAATTATCATTCCCAACTCGTTTGCCCCATCACACACTCGCTCTGTCAAACTGCGCAGCCCGACAAATGCAGCTGCAGCAGGCTGCTAAGAACGCGCGGCAACAGACTTTGCTGCAAGTACGAAGCCCCGTGAAATTGCTCGACGGCGGCCGCGGCGCACCAGTCAAAGTTTCGGGCTTTTCTCGGCGCGCGAGAAGCATCATCGTATAAGAAGTTTTGGCCAAGCACTGGGAAAATTGAATTTGGCGCGCGCTCTGCTCACGAGAGAGAGAGAGAGAGAGAGAGAGAGAGAGAGAGAGAGAGAGGGGGGGGCGAAATTCCATTACTCGGCTGCTCTGGCAATCTCCAGGCGCCGTGCGCACGGCCGCGAAACATACGCTGCCGCGCCAATCGCGTATTATACATGTATGTGTGTGTGTGTGGAGTACTGTACTAGTACTATTACAGCGAGTTGTACGAGTGTATCTTGGGTGCGTCTTTGATTGGCTGGCTTTGAGACGTGTGCGCAAGAACACGTGCTTATGCGATTTCGGAACGCTTTGGCCGGGTGTGTGTGTGTGTGTATACATGAGCTACATAGCTGTCAGTGTTGAGGGAAATAATGTTGGCGCTTACGCGTTGCGTTTGATTAAAGTTTGTATTAACTGTCGGTAATCGCGCGATGAAGATGAATTGCCGTTGCCGGAGATGGATATATAGCTGGCTGTAATTGTCAGGGAATGGGCTTTGAACATTGATTAATTTTATACACTTGATGGAAATTGCGATGCCGGGGAAAGGATAATTGTCCGAGTTGGTTTGTTTTGAAAGTTTATTGTGTTTATGAAGGTTTTATACGAGACTTGTTCTTCGACATACTTTAACAGCAAGTAGACAATTTAATGCATCATTACTTTAATAACGTTTTTTAGACTGTACAGTCATCCAGATTCATACTTTACTCGTAAAATCTTATATTACATGTTTTTAATAGCGTTAAACTATTCATATCTTCACACAATAAGTCTAAAAACAGTAGAAAGCATTGAATACGATTCTAATTTTATCTTAATTCTATTCTCATTATTACATACCATTCAAAGCAATGGAAAAGAACCTCAAGCTTAGTTCCATACGATAATTACAAAGAAACAGCGAATTTCCAGGTCGCTGAATGTAAGATTGTGTGACGCCGTAAGTAAAGCTCAGGAATCCGAAGAATGCGAGCATTCCTTTCAAAGAGAGAGAGAGAGAGAGAGAGTAGTGGCGTGGAGGGACGGAGGGGGGGGGAGAAGCGCCGAAAGCACACGTTCATAGGCGACATTCACGCGATTCGCGAAATCTCAGAAGAGGGAGCTATAGAAGAGAGCACGTGCAGATTTGTGTTAGAAAAATTGCTTGGATGTGAGTTTACAAGTGAATTTTACAGCACAGTCAATGATATAATGACTTCCACGTTATTGAATTGTACAAATATATGATAAATCGTACAAACTATAGCAAAAATGACACATAATTTATGACTTATCAAAACTATAAAGTTTTGACGAGAATTTGGACCCAAGATATTAAAGATAACAAATTGTTTTAGCTATTACTTACCCAATATTAAAATAATATTATGTAAAAATAATATTGTGCTTATAGGAAAAAAATTAGTCGGACGTACTTTTGTTTTTCCATTAATCTCCGTTATCTCATGCCCCCGCGCCGGCGCTTTTTCCGTGACATAAACAAATATTGATCGGCACATATTACGAGGAAGCGATTTACCAATGCCTCGGGTAGTGATTTTTCGTATTCATTTCTTGACATTCCGTCGCGCCTTATCGGTAAATTCTCTCGCACTCGCGATAAAGACCATAACAAGACCTTTGCGCTTTTTTTCCCGGCAACTGCGCACATTATCGCTCGCGAGTCACTCGCTATGACATGCACATGGTCGCGCGAGCAGCCGAAAAGAAAGAGCGTAAGAGTCTAAGAGATAAACAGCCTCATGCGCTGCTCATCTTGCACGAGTGTACCTATATATCTTACATCCTCCGTCATCACATGAGCGACGTCAAGCGCTGGGTATAGATAAGGCGCCGATTACAATCTCTCCAAGAGTGCACACACACACACACACGCGCACGCGCGCGCGCACACACACACACACACACACACACACACAGCCAAGACGAAATTGTCGAAGGCTTTATGAGAGCCGAGGCAATCGCGCGGCGACGCTCGCGAGATTGGACTGAATTTTTTTTTCTAGGCAGAGTATAGACGCCGCCGACGACGAGATAAGCCCGTTACATGCTATGAGCGAGAGCTTATCAGCGCGTCCGAAGGGAATGGAAAGCGAATATTGTGCGAACGCGCGACTATTAAGGATCACAGATTGATAAATGGATAATTTGTCAGGCTGACGCGCGCGTCGCCTGCGATGCGTGACATGTGACACACGTCCGCGACGCGACGGCTGATGCGTATGTGTGCGTGTATGTAGGGGAAGGCGGGGCATGGCGTGTCAGGTAGGTAAGTTTGGCACCCTCATATTTTTAATATTAATGAATGCAAAAAATGTAATTTTTACATAAACCTAATTAGATATGCTTTTAGAATTTTCCTCTATACTTTTGAGATTATAGATAATGTTTAACATTTAATTTAATAAGATTGAAAATCGGTGCTTAGAAACAAGGTTGACTTCATTTTTAAGTCGCTTGGAGCAACGAGAAAATGATTTTTTTTCTAAATGAGACCAAACCTATTTGATAGTTTCAACTTTTATCTTTCAAGCCCTGTTTTTGTTTTTTTCAGAAAATCTTTATAAATAATATAATTAAAAAATGAAAATGGTATTAAAATGGGGCATGACGTGGCACCCTGGCGGGGCACGCGTGGCACACTCGGGCGTATCAGTGCGCCGCGGCGGCCGCCGAGCGAAGTGATGTAACCTACAAACCAAAAATGGAGCAAGATGGGTTAACAACTACGCAGTGCAATAATTTAGTTTTAAGTAGTTTTTAGTTTCAATTATTAGATTAATAAGTAAATAACGATTATTTCGACTGCGTATTAAGTTATAGAGTAGAAAAAACAATGGTAAGGAAGGAATTAATTGTAGATACTCAAACTGTCTTTTTCAATGGTCAGGTAGTTCAAATATGCTACATAGATGAAAATGATGCGAAATCTTTAAATTTAAACTTATTGTAATAATAATGATAATTTGTTAATCAAACAAAAGTATTATGTTGTGATCATATTTTATAAGAAGGAATTTATAATATAAAATCATTTATTAAAATGTAATAATTTATTTTAAAATAAAAATTGTTATGTTCCTTAATAAAAATAAAATTTTAAATTTTCAATAGACTGATTAATTATTTGATTTTTGAAAATTTTATTATGGCATAATTATTAAAGTATTAATTACTGGAAAAAAGAATTGAAAAATACCTATAGTAAAAAATTAAATTTGACCGTGCCATGCGTGCCCCGTCGGGTGCCACAATCCACCCGCCGGTGGGGCACGTAGAGCATTTTTTTCAGAATTTCTTTTCTGTATTTTATCAATAATTAAAATAAAATGAAAAAAAAAGTTAATAGTTTATTTTATTTTATTTTTTTCTGATCTAATTATTCCGTTTTTGTACATTTTGAAATAATACAGGGTTTAGTTGTTATTTTTAATCAAAGTTAGGGTGTCACACGTGCCCCGCCCTCCCCTATGTGTGTAGGGTCAATGTTATACAGTGGCGAAAAACTTGCGGGTTGTTGATGCACGCGGCGAGCGCGTGCGGTTGGAAAAATGAAGAGCGCGATATGGTAGCTGATGAAAAACTAATAATAGGGTTGAGGTTTGATGTGAGCGTAAATTAAAAATGGATGTGGGATTAGCAAACGATAGATTCGCTAGTTTTAGAAGGTGATTGATTTATAGTTGACAACTGTAAGCTTAAGCACACTCGGTATATTATATGAACGTGTAGACAGATACGCCATTAAAAAAAATTTTCTTTTGTTCAAAGAAGACTATATAACGCACGCCGTGTTACGAAGATAAAGGTAAACGATAATGCAAGAAGAATAATAGCCGATCGACATCATTGATGCAGCGATTAATTGAGCAGATATTATCTCGCTTTATCAGGGCTCAACAAATGGATTTCGAAGTAAAAATGCAATTTATGTATCGCGCTAAGCTTGAACTATGCAACGCGACGTCCTTACATAACGGCGTGCGTTCTAACTCCTTTATTTTCTAACGTGTCAAATCCCTTGTTCGAATAAAGTTCCATATTAATGTTTATAATATTTATTTACCATATAGTACTTAAATACTCTAAACATTCGATTTGATATTAAATACATTGATTAATTTATTGTAAAGTACACTTTTCAAATCCATTCATTCACTTAAACGCATACAACATACACGTCGCTATACGTGCAAACAAACCTACAATCGCCACAAAGACGAGATAACGGATCGCGAATCCTCTCGGTCGGTATAGTTCAACCAAATCCCGCATTGAAAGAAAAGAAAAGGAAAAAAAAAGAAAAGGCAACAGCAGTAGCGAGAAGAAGCCGGGGCGTGCTGCAAAGGCGCAAAGACAAGACATAGCGCGCGATTGCATCGGAACGAGGCGTCGTCGGCGGCGGCACGACTCGACGGAAAATTCCTTATCGTCGCGCGCGAGGCTCTTCTTCGGTTCGCGGTAAAAATCGAAGGCCGTGTGGCGACTCCGAGTGGCGCGCGCGCGGCGAGAGAGTTTTGCAATTCTCCTCCCGCGCAACGGCGTCTCACTCTCTTACTCCGTATTATGTAGGTATATTATATTATGGCTGTGTGTATATAACGCCTTCTCTCGGTTTCTCACTTAGCAATCTTCCGGATTAGTTAGACAAGATTCTGAGGGAGGGAGAGAGAGAGGGAAAACAGGATGTGACGCAATCTTGGTGGCTGACTTAATTAAAGTTTTGCGAGAGATTTTTCGCGGTCTATGATAGCGCGAAGTGTGAAGTAGTCGAGAAACGTTGTTTTAATATAATAAGTAGAATAATGTACTGGAATTAATTTATTAAATATTTTATAACAATAAAAGTGTGCGAAAGGTTTTAGCAATTTTACCTACGCAATAAAGTGTTTATATAAGAAAACGATGTACAAGGCAAAATGTCAGTTATATGAGGGCGCGAAGTTTGGATTGATTTTAAACTTCAAGTGTAGAAACAAAGTACAACAATTTTTTATTTAATTTAAAACTTTACTCTCGTAGTTGGTTTAAAAGTTACAAAGAAGTCAATTGATAACCGGCGTAGAACTAGACCCGATTTGTATTCTTTTTATGACTTTTTGTATTGTTCTTTCCTGTGAAGCTATACTGTGATTTCCTTAAATCAAATACCTTTTTATATGGTTGACTTATTGTTAAAAAAAAGAACATTTAAAAACTTTATTTTATCGACTTTGTTCCCAAATTTTCTGAAAACATTCTCCAGGGGATTTACAAAAGTCCCTGACTAGATGCATTTGGTTTTACAATTTGGTTCGCTTTATACAAAATTCATACTGTCAAACTTTATGTCATAACTTTGTATATTTGGGCGTTATAGTTTTAAACAAAATAGAAAATTTTTCAAAAAGCTTTCCCTGGTAGAAATGCTAACCAACGCTTGGCGAACCGTTCGTCAATTTTTAAATTAAAAAGGTCACACCATGATTACGTTGCTATTGTCGACAAAGAATAACTATTTATATATGTGGAAATATTATATTGTAGATTCTTTAAAATATAGTGATAGTTTTAAATAGTTTTAATTAATTTTCGATGTTAATCTTAAGTAGAAATGCTTTCATTTGATTAATATATTAACCAACGAAGTTGGCCTATTTTCTACCAGGGTTACATTAAAATTTTTTAATTTATCCATGCAAACTTCGTTTCAATATTAATACTTATTCCATGTATTCAATACTTGTACAAACTACGCTCGACGATACTACTTATGAGAAACACAGTAGTATAAGGAATATATCTGTGGTTTCCCGGAAAACCCAATTAAGTGACGTGTTTTTGAAAATAGGTTTAATGCCCTATTTCTTATCTTCGAACAGTCCTCTATCACGTGACAGAAATTACGAAAATGCACTCGTTGTCTTCAATCAACACAAGGAAAAACGCTATAACTCCATTTTTTTCAACATTTTCCCGGAATAACAATTTTTTTTAGAATAATTCCCAAAAAAAACCAATTAACTTCACTTTTTGTCAACCAATATCCTGGAAAAACGATACAACTTCCCTTTTCCAATAAGAGAAACAGACGTTTCTTATTCTTATAAGTGTACCCATAGCAAGGTAGCTGTATTAGAAAGAATACACACATTTGTCCCTACAAGCTCCCGCGTGAGCGATAGTTCATATTTATCATGTATAGTGTCCGAAAAAACAATATAATTGTCATTGATACCGGAAAACCCACGTAATTCCACTAAAATTTTTGTTTATTCCCGGAATAACCACATAAGTGAACGTCGTTTTCTAAGACATGAACGCTATTTGGTAAGAAACTATGGTAAAAAACATGTTATTTAGATTAGTATTCATTAGTATTCATAAATGCATTGTTGCAGTCAATCTCATTTGTCTTGATTTAAAACACCGATGCAAAACTAAAAACTCGTTTTACTCAAAATAATGAAAAGTGGAGATCATTGGTTATTCCTGAAAGCCACAGATATATATATGAAACAATATAGCCATAATTCCATCGACATAAGAACTTGTCGTCGCCGACATTGCGGTCTGCAACTATCCAACCCTTAGGGCTGCGACCATAAATTCCTACAGGAATATCTCCGATAGAGAGAGAAGGATGAACGCGAGGGACACGTAACTGACGCATCGTCAGCGCGCGTAAACGCGACTAGCGCGCGTGTTCGGATCGCGTGTGCCGATATATACATATCCATGCATACGTGTACGCAGCGCGGCGATTTAAAGCCCGCGCATCAGCCGAAACTCGCTCAAACTCGATTTACGAGCTACGTGACCCAAGATCAAACGACTTATCCTGCCCACCGATCAACCGAATGGCTGCGCTCTTCGCGGTCTTACCCGACGAATCGCAAATTTACGAGGGATCTATGTGTCTCTTATTATATGCACATCCTAGAGGAAAACTTTATCCAATGTCGAGCGCGTTACATGTGGGATTTCAATGGTTTATGTGTAATCTGTGTATGTCTGAGCAAGCGGAAAATTTTTATTCCGATAATACATAAATTTTGTGTTTTTATTCAAAAGAGAGAGAAAGTATTTCTAGACTTTGGATTAGAAAATATATGTGACTTGAACCTGAACAAATTATATATAAAAGAACGTTACGTCGATGGAACAATTTGATTTCGAATAATTTTTTTAATTCAATAAAAAATATGATTGTAATTTACATGAACTGGCATCAAAACTGCCAGAGAACTTCATTAAACGTATTTTATATAACCCTCTTGGACGGTTCTCGTAAATGTTTTCTGACGGAAGGGTACATATCTCCGGTAGACGCTTTTGTTCCTGAATAACCAATTCACACGGTAGCTCTCGTACGTGCTTTTCCTGGGAGAATACGCTAAAAGAAGAGATGTTCCTCTGAGAGCAGAACGTGATAAGCAGTTCACAATTGGAAAATGAAAAATTGCGCTATTGAAACGTTTTCAATTTATTTTGAAAGGAATTGAATGAGAACACTTCGGTGGCACAGATTTCTCAGAAACAATTTATTAAACGATTTAAATTCACGAATAAAAATTTTTAAAATTTTATTCAGTGAATATTCTTACTCTTCATATTTTTCGTCTATATTTTTATGGATGTAGTTTCATTAATTTTCCAAGTAAATAGTAATTATTAGTCATTTGTCGTTTTATTTAACACAGGTATAAAGGTAGGAATTCAATTCTTGTAATATAATCAGAAAATCCATAGTAGGATTTATCATATACAGTGAAGATCAAGATAATAGCTACAATATGCGACCTGTTAAAATTTTGATTGATAAATAAACTAAGAAACTACAAATGATAAATAAATAAAGAATAAAAGCAATATTATAAATTACATTTCATTGCATGTCGTGTTAATTTACTAGAGGACTTTGCTTATTTGAATACACTTCATATTTGGTAGTCCTATCATATCTACCCTTCCCACTTTTATACCTGTTCAAACAAACTGTATAGCAGTATCAAATATTTGATAAGTACACAAACTTCAAGTACTTCCGTTTAGAATTCATAATACATGCGACGATAACCGTTACCCAAATTTTACCAAACATATAATTCTTCGTTCAATTTAGTTGAAAATTTAGTATAAAAATGTGTTTTTACCGAGAATTTAAAAAATTCCTCAAGTCGCGAGTTTTTTCCGCTGACCCTTTTCCCTTCATCTTTTATTGCATCTCTTGCGCTCGAGGCTCTTCGCGAGTGGTCCAAGCAAATGAAGTGTAAATCTCTCGACTAACTCTTCGACTTCTTTATATCTCTTAGGCACTCCATCCATCTTCCTCTTTAAGACACTGCTACGATCTCTCTCTCACTCTTTCTCTCGCGCATTTTCTCAAAATGCTCGGCTCCTATAAGGTTCGTCACCTTAAGGAACCTTTCAAGTAAATTAAATCGTAGCCCCAAGGGGATGTCCGAGGCAAAGCTGGGGGAAAATTGTTTAGTCGATACCGTTGGATTCGCGATGACTACGTCATTGACACGCGCGCGCACGGGAGGACTCAACAAAATTCTGCTGCTAATCTATATACTCCGAGCAGCTTCATCTACTAAGCGAAAGGGTAAGGGAGAGGTTTCATGTAGAGAGAGAGAGAGAGAGAGAAAGAGAGGGGGGAAGCTTCGCTTCGCGGTTCTGAGGCGAGTGACGAACCGAGACGTCGTCGGTGCTTCGTTAGCGAGGTGATCGTCAACGAAACAAGATTATATCCCGCCAGCGGTATATCTATATACCTGCGTAGAGACAACCCCTTGCCCCCGTCGAGTCTCTTACTCTACTTTCTTCCGTTTCTGTTTATCCACGTACCTAGCCGTGTTCGTATCTCTCGGTCTCTCTATCTACTCTGCTCTATCCTACCCTATCGGATCGCACGAAGCAGGATCGAGAAAGTTGAGAGTGAGCTGAGTGAGAAAGAGCGGGTAACGAACGGGAACGAGAAACTTAGTTAGAGAAAGAAGTATAACTGCAAGAAATAAGGAAACGGGCAAAAGAATCAGAGGAGGGGAGCAGGTAATGTTACGAAAGAAACAAAATGGACAATATTAGTACAAAAGCTAGAATAAAAGTTCAAAAGAAACTACATGAAAAATGTATGAAATGGTGTAACTACATTTATAATTTTAAAAATATCCAAGTAAAAGTTTTACGTAATTATTCGGTGGTGAATCTGAAGCTACATTCATACTTTAAAAAGTTGGATGTAGAGTGCCCACTTTGTACATATACATAAAAGCTTTTTGAAATTTATACTTGCAAGTAACATTAGTATTAGAACAGTAATGGAGGTAACATGATATTTTTGCTTTTGTATCTGTACTGTAACATAAAAATGAATATAATATTAATGAAAAGATTATAAAAAGAAGTGAAAAGCAAAATGAACGAAGTAAAAAGGACCCCATTAAAGTAGCGAAGTAACGAAAAGCAGCGAAAGAGTAGGAAGTAACATAAAAAACGGTGAGGGTGAGATCGTCTGAAGAAAGGAGATAGCGTCATATACGTACTGGGTAAACTGACACCTCATTAGTTTCTATACTTGTTAAGGATCAGTTTATTATTTTAGACGAGAATCTTTCCTTTGAGGTTACCTTTGTATACCCTCGAGCTTTTTCAATGTCTTCGCAAGATTTCACAAGTGGGAATACTAAAACCAGGGTCGATTTTTCTATTTATCGTATTACTTCATACGACATTTTCTGAGAATGTACAATATTTTGTATTGAGTAGATCTATTAAATATGCAGAGAATATTTTTCTTTTTTGTAGTGTGTAATCAAAGATAAATTAGTTGGGTGTAGTAATACAAATCCTGAGGTAGGATTAAAACTATCAAATAGTCGAATAAATACTTCGAGAGAAAAGTTTTGAACTTAGGAGAACTCTGATCTGCGTCTAAGACAGCCAAGTAGCGTCAAAACTTTGGATAGCATGACAGGTACTGCGTTAGATTCACGTATAAAGTTAACAACTTTTGAAGACAAAGTTTATGAACAATATTTCGCGGTTGGGGAATAACTTTTTAAAAATTATATCAATAAAAACTCATTAAATTACACCTATTTCAAGCGTTATAGGATAGTATGATTTATTGTACTAATGTTTTATTATCGTTACTTATTAAATGGTATTATCTCATTAGTAAATTATTTACTATTACATGTAAAAATAATGTGAGAATCATAACTGTATACACTAAACATTGTCGTTCGTGACCCTCCTTTTTCATGTTCACGCTATATCAATAGTTTCTGATTAGAAATTTAAAGATGAAAGTGTAATTAGATTTAGGATAGATATCTGAAAGATGCAATAGATATGAAACCATTTTCAGACATTTTTTAGCTCTATTCGAATTCGAATCTTTCTCAAGGAAGTTTTTTGGATGATAGCACATTAAACAATATATTTTTGTCAAAAATAAAAAGCAATAATCGTATAAAAATAGTATCTCTTATCATTAGAAAGATTACAAATATATATCTCTAATAACAAGTTCTACGAGAAGCTTAGCTAAAATTTGTTTGTAGAACTTTTTACACATTATTCTTCTCCACCAGCATTCTCTAAAAGAGATAAATCCCCCTTCAGATTTTACGCCGCGCAGGCGATTCAATCTCGGCGAAATCGCAGCCGAAGAGCGTCAATAAGCGCAGCGAACGACGGCCACGGGAGAAAATGGTTTATTAAATGCGAAATAAGCCATTGTGGCCCGGCCGACGATGACGGCCACAATGGTCGAGCGATGCATCGGGCCATACCGTGACGCATGTTGTTATATACAACGCACTTTATCATGATCGCCACACATACTCACGTTGCATAACGTTTAGTAACAATAACCTTGCAGCGCGTCGGAGCCGCTCCGAAGCTGCTGCGCCTTCGATCGACGCCAACGCCGCACCCTTGCAATCAATTAACTTCGGGGGGCTTTGCCGTTCCGGAGATCGATTTTCGTTAATTAAGATTAATTTCTATTTTAATGCGTTGCCGCGACTAATTTCGTCCTGGGGCTTTGGGCAGGGTCGTCCAATACCATCCGCGAACTAGTTCAGCTGTACAGTTTTGCATTGCGGTTCGAGATGTAAAATATGATATTTTTTCAATTTCTAGAAAATCGCACGCGCGTTATAATGTATAGTAATATTTTTCGTAAAATGTCAGTATTTTAACAACATGCCAGATGTGAATAAAGCGTAAAAATGTGTGAAAATTGTGTAAAATATTCAACTTTGTAGAACTGACTCTTTATTAAAACTAAATTTATTTCTGAAGAGTAGTCGCAATCATAATTTACCATCGACATCACTGAAAATTTATACATGGTTCATACAACTATATTTTAGCTTTAAAATTGAATTTTAAAATCAGAATTTCAAAAAATTTTATACCATGGAAATTAATTCCAGATAGGTA
Organism: Torymus aiolomorphi; assembly: GCA_036365515.1. Classification (NCBI taxonomy): domain Eukaryota; kingdom Metazoa; phylum Arthropoda; class Insecta; order Hymenoptera; family Torymidae; genus Torymus; species Torymus aiolomorphi. Next base: position 237,118,341 of record CM070873.1, on the reverse strand, counting down.
TGAAAAATATTCTAAATGCAAGTCTAAATCTCATTAAATTTTATTAACCAGATCATAAGTAGATTATAGAGCCATTAAAAGATAAAAGCATCCTGCAGCACGAGTTTCATTAAAAAAAATAATAAATTTTGTCAACTTAATATCATCATTTAACGACTTTTGATCCTTGATAACCGCGCAAAAAAAATTTCAAGTATATTAAGAACTTATGGTCTATACCCACGGATCTCCTGGATTTTCCAAGACACTTACCTGGAAAAAAAATTTCATTACCAATAACGTGTCTACTGAAAAAGTATGTTATTAAATTTAATTAAATATAAATAAAGTTAATGAAGAAGAAAGTTCAGTAAATTATAGACATGGCAGGCAAATCCTATATGAGAAACAATAAGAAAAGATTTGAGCGAACGACTCTTTTAACGGGTCAATGAAGTAAAATGATCTGATCTAACGACGTCGATTGACCATAATGCCAGAAGATGAAATCGAGTGGCAAGAAGCAATCGCCTTAAAAACAGAGTAATTGAACTATTTTATCCGAGTGTCTCATTCAATAGTGATGTTTTGATTGACAAGTGAATTATGTATCTATTCACAAAATTGTTGAACAAGACTTTTTTATTTTATAAATGATTTTAAAGCTGTTTACTTTACGATATAATGATACTAAAAGTTTCAACTTAGCAAACTTTTTACTAAGTACTAAATTGAACGCGTTAATGCTGGCTGGTATTATACGTTTATCCATTAAAGTTTCGGATCACTTACTTTAGATTTTAGGTCAAAATCCTCGTTATTTACAATGGAAGTGTGTACATAACATCCCTCTTTAGTGAAGCATAAAATTCGTATTTGCTAAATCTACGTGAAGTGCGTTTCCCATGAATTTCTCTATATACTTATTATCATCCAGTATAGCTGTATACGTACTAGAAACTTTAGATGTAATGATTTAATGGCAGCAATTTTTTAATTTGTATAATTTTGTTCGTAAAAAGATTCAATTAAATCTAATTTTATTCCATTAAATAAATAAAATAGTTTATACACGTTAATAGCAACCCTTCAATCATGCAATTTAAATGATAACGACATTGTATTCTAAGCTTGAATCATTGTATTTCAAGTAGCCAAAAAATTTGCTTTAACAAAGAAACGATAATTATCTTCATGAAATTATAACTGCACAATATAATTTACATAACAATTTATTACTGTTTGCATACAATCAAGATAAATTTTAATTGAAAAGTCTTTTTGAATTTCGTCTTCGTTCATCTGCACTTTAACATTTCGCTCACGTACGCGAAGAATCTCTTATTGGAATATGAATTTTTCAATATTAGTTTACCGTCGCTGACTCAACTACAATCGACGCGCAGTATCTGATTGCAATGATATATTAAAACGCGCACAACGAAGAACCAAAATTTTAATTTAAAAACATTCCCACAACCTTAAACCATACAACACCGTAAAAACTAAAAATCGCAATAGAGGGGTTATAAAATTTTCCGAGGAACCTTTTTAATTAAACTTTTCGCGTACATGTCTATTTACAGCCAACCATCATATTTCGGCTTTAATAATAATTCGCACGCACGAAGAAACCCAAAACTCCCATCAAACGCGAAACCTCGCAAAAACGTATTTTTCACTTCCCGAAAATATATCTACATTTACCCGCGCGGAATATTAAAAAACTCTCACTCTCTCTGCAATCGACGGCAACGAGGACGCGACGCGCTCACTCACACGCGCGCGTATATACATACGTACGGCGCAATTTGCATGGGGAAACACAATGGTTCTGCGCTCGAGGGAGAGTCGTCGTCGCGCAGGAAATTCGAGACGCGCCTGTAAAACAGGGATATATAGGGGCCTACAGAGTAGTGCGACGTTTCGCTAGCGTATTCCATAACGCGCCAGCGCAATCGGCGCAGTTCTATTCGGCGCGTCGCACATTATATTACTTCGACGCGACGCTGATACATCTGCAAGAGAGAGAGAGAGACTCTTGCCTAACGCGCACCCAGATTCGTCTCTCTCTCTCTCTCTCTCTCTGTGTATACGTAATGTACGTGTGTCGTTCGAAAACGGTAATATTTCTCGCTGGCTAGCCATACGGGACACCGCGTTACTAACAAATATCGTTGAGAATTAGAAATATATGTATAGGAACTGTGAATATATATGTAAATATAGTTTTATAAATTATATTTCAATTTTCATTCGAGATGTTTAAGATACTTAAGATGAAATTCCCGCTTGTAATCAACTCTAACTGATCAATCTGAATACTAATATTATTTTTATTTAATTTATGATCGGATATATTTTATTATCAAAACTTACGACGAGTAATCACACCGGCACTAAATACCACTCAAATCACCAAAAACGAAAAAACCACTGATAAATACACTTATTCGAAAAAACCTCTTGAACTATACATTATACCAAATCGGGGGCGCGCGCGCGCGTATCACACACGCACTCGTCGCTTCAGTTATATCTATACCGAAGCCTCGTTACATAGTTGCTTTTATTTCGCGCAACTATACATTAAAGAGATTAAAATGTTAAAATAATCATTAGCCGCGCGTCTCATTTCCATGCGCTCGACGCAACTCGCTCGCGCAAGCCCCTTTCGCACAAAGATAAATCCCACTCCGCGCGCTCGCAGTCACAATACTCGCGACGGCGCCCGCTCATCGGGACACACACGGCGAGAGAGCGGAAACTGTTCCGCGCGCGATTCGCATTCAAAAGCGACGGCGTATATATAGTACGCAAAAAAAGAAGGCGCGGTACGGGACAATAATCGCCCCCCCCGCGCGGGCGAAATAAAAAGCGGAACGAACGAGCGGGCGAAGGCTGCTCACGGGCGATAACGCGGCGACCGCCGAAAATCGCGTTTCGCGCTTCCTCGCATTGTTATTAATGAGCCCTGGACTCGCGTCGGTATATATACGCGAGCATCCGGTCAGCTGGTATTGCTCATGCTGATGCATTTTTCATATCAACGCGGCGGTTTGAAGCGTCTCTCGCGCGCATATGCGTATTGTTTATAGGTATATCGTGTGGTGAGCGATAAAGGCGGCGCAGAGAACGGTAATTATGTTCTGCGGGAGAGACAGAGCGGCTTCGTAATTCCCCCAACGCGCGCGCAACTTTATTTTCGGTTATTTATTGCCGCCGCGCGGCGGCCTTGACCAAACGCGCATATATACGCGCTATATATCGCTTTCTCGCGCCGCGCTTGTGTGTGTGTATTAGTAGAGCAGCGACGGAGAGAGAGAGAGAGAGAGAGGCATTGTTTGTGCCTCTCTGTGTGACAGGCGGATGACAAAGCCATCGATGCGCGAGCGCGCGCCTCGATTCAATCAGTTTGAAACTTTTATTTTTTAATTTTTTGTTGTCTCTTTTGGTCCCAGAGAGCGACTAGTTTTCTCCGCACGCTTGACTGGAATATTTCATTTTGTTTGTTTACGTCGGAATTGAGGGTACAGGATTATACTCTCCGGCTGTGTTTCAATTTGGCATATATTTTGCTTCCTCATAGAGGAAGCTTTGTAATAGTAAAATTTTAATTTTCTTTAAATTGCTCTAGAAACATGAATAAAGGTGTTAGAAGTTTGTGTCACATGATTTTACAAAATGTGTGTGTGTGTGTGTGTGTGTGTGTGTGTGTGTGTGTGTGTGTGTGTGTGTGTGTGTGTGTGTGTGTGTGTGTGTGTGTGTGTGTGTGTGTGTGTGTGTGTGTGTGTGTGTGTATACCGCTTTATTTTCGGATCTACGCGGTCGATTTTAACCGGACGGGTCTCATTTTTTTTTGTTTTTTGATTCCGAATGCGGGAAAAAATAATTTTGTACGACTAACTGATTCGTTTTTGTTTTATGTCAAATTTTTCATTTTCGAAAAATTTATTTTTGATTTTTTTTAATGATTGGATTTAAATTTTATAATCCGATGGGTAGCGTTCGAAAGAGCATAAAAAAACCTATATTAAAAAAAAAAAATTTCTCTAGATATCACGGTTATTTTGTTATTAACAAAAACGTGTTTTTTTTTTTTTTTTATGCTTATAACTCCCAAACTAAATGGTCAATTTTTTTGAGAAAAATCATGATAATGGAGATTATGAATAGCTATAATATGTATAAAATTGAATCCATTCTATTGGTTAGTTTTTAAGAAAAAAATTAAAAAATGAAAAAAACGTGTTTTAGGTGGCGACAATTTACGGGAGTAAAATTGTGTTAATCGCTTCAAAATTCCTTGTAGAGGTAGATTTTTGGTTCCCACCTGCACCTTTCTTTGGGATAGATGATTGGTTCATAAATTTCAGAGATTTTTGAGGTTAAAATTTTTGTAACCTCTTTTTCGAATCGTAATTTCTCGAGAACGGCTGTATGTATCAGAATAGGATAGGTAGCATTTAAAAGAGAATTAAAATACCTATATTTTCTAAAAAAAAGTTTCTAGCTATCACGGTTCTTTGGTTATTAAAAAAAACGTAAAACATGAAAAATGAAAAAAATGAGTTTTGTATGTCCAACGATTCCGGAGGGAAAATAGTCGTAATTTCTTCAAAATTCCTTGTGGAGGTAGATTTTGGATAGCTCTTGGTCGAGTTCTTTGGGCAAAATAATTGGTCCATAAATTTCAGAGGTATTTGAGGTTAACATTTTTTAAACTTTTTTTTAAATCGTAATTTCTCGAGAACGGTTCTATGAATCAGTTACAGATTTCTAGACAATTTTGTATGTGATATAGATATTATGTATGTGAATTTTCATCAAGATCGTAAGATTACTTTTTGATATTCAAAATTTTCCTATTTTACAAAGTTATTTTATTTGTCGCCTGATAACTAGAGAAAACTTGTTTTAATTTTTTTTTTTAATTTGGCGGAGATGTAGAATGTATATTATTTATTATATGCGTTTTTAGAGTAAAAGAATTCGTTTATGAATTTCAGAGATATTCGAGGTTAAAACTGATTTAGCCTTCTTTTCAATTCGTAATTTTTTGGATATATCTATACTAGAAAATGGAAATAACACGTGCTATGCGTGCGTGTTGTTCACTTGCTTTTGTTTTTTATTGAGGGTAATTTACAGCGTGATCAAGTTTTAACCTTATTAGACTCATTGAAGAATATATTTGGTTGAAATTTCAAAAGATTATCTTTATTTTTTACTCAAAATATCGAAATTTTTTGTATAGAACATTGATTGGGAAAAAGTTTGCATTTTACTTGCAGAATATGCCAGTATTTTTGTTGTAACCTTTTTGGAAAGTCTCTTGACTGAATGACTTGATTGGTGACTTTATAATAAACATTCATATGTGTAATAAACGAATATATGTAATACAGAATTTGGTAATTTGTTCGAATTTATTTTTAAGTTTTCAAAATATTATGGATTTAAAATATTATCCAAAGTTGAAGGTGCACGCGATAACAATATTAAGAAAATAGTCCTAAAATTTGGGAGAGATATATTTTTTTTATATCTTCAAACTGAATTCGTTGCCCAATAAAATCGAACTATTACGACGAAAGATATTTGAGGTTTAAAATAAAACTAATTGAACATATGATAATATTTTGAAAAAATTGATTTATAAAAATATCGGGTTGTCGCACGAGAAAAAGTGTAACAAGAATGAATTTTCGAAAAATATATATTAATTTATTACGAATATTCATAAAGAAAATTGGGTATGATACAATTAATTATTGTGATAAAAAATTTTAAAAAAAATTAATAAATACATTATTTTGAGGAAGCTAAGTGCCAATGTATTGGCAGCGGTTTTTTATCGTTGGTTTGGGGAAATAATAATTGCGTTATTATCAATATGCGATTGAGGTGGAGATGTCGCTGTAGACGTTCGTGGGTAGTTACTGTTAATGAGGCAATTTATTGTGTGTTTTGTACGTATAAGTATTTGGAATTTAACTTAGATAAGAAAGTGGGGCGGTAGTATGAAATTCATTATTACTGTTTTAGCAGGTATGTTAATACTAGAAGATATTACTTATTCTATGGAATTTGCATTCCACAAAAGTGCTGTATCATAAAGTCAATTATTTTAAACTTCAATATACAGAAGTTTTGCTAAAAATAGTATCATGACACTCGATGCAGCTAAAAATAATGATAACGAATTATCGTAAGTGGATGAAGCCCGTATTAGTAAGACACGAACTCAACAGAATTTTAATTGAATGAAAACCTTGAAATATCATTTTTGTTAACATTTACTATTGTTACGTCTATATAATGCTTAAAATATACTAAAACGTAAGACCTGTTAGATTAAGTCAAGCAATGTACATACAAAGCTTCCTCTGCGAGCAAGGAAAGCAAAGTTTGAATTTGTATGATTCAAAGTGCTTGTCGGTAAAAATACGAAATACAAAATAACGCTTTACAAATGAACATTAACAATAAATGGCTATGTTACTTTTATATTCATTATACTATTCTCCTTTTCCCCATAAAAACTTGACACTTGACACATAAAACACCTTACAATCTTATTTTCACTAAATTCATATCCTCACTTATCCGCCAAAACTCCATATAAACTCTATACCTCTCAAAACAACGAGCATAAACCACGCAGAGCACGTCAGGCACTCCACTTGCCCTCGCTATATATACTACGGCGATCTTTTCTCAGTTAAGACGCTCTCTCGTCTCTCAGTAGTACTCGTATAGTTTACTCCCAATTACGATCCTCCGCATTACGTACCCCCTTTAATCCTTCATCCTTAACCTCGCGACGCCTCGGGGCTGTATATGGCCGGTCAGTTTACGGCGTGTCGTGTCGCCGAGGGAGGCAACAGAGCAGAGGAGATGGCGCGGCCAGCGCACCGGAGAAACTAGCCTATTACACTTTCAAATTGCTCCCCCCCCACACTGCACCGTCTTTCCCCGCGAGCGATCAACTCGAGTTACGCTCGCTTTAAGTGTATGTATCATTTTGGCCGAGCGTGAATGTCTGTAATATCTGGGTAGGGAACGGAGTGCGAGGTCCCTTGGAGTAAGTTCATGAAAGTTAAGTGGTGTTAGGGAGTTGTGTGTTCAGGTGAAACGTGCTTTTTTTCTGAAGTATAGTTTTTTTTATAGAGAAATAATGAAGTGAGCGCATACACACACACACACACACACACACACACACACACACACATATAGGGTGAATCATTTCTTATTGTAACAATTCGCGGGAAATCAACATAAACGCGTGCGCGCGGTTGCTTTGCATGATGCGAAATTAATGCGTGAGTATTTCTTGGAATTTCAAACGTCACTTTTTCATATTTACATAATTTTCAATCTCTTCAAAGTGACCTTTCAACGGGACTGTGTAAACGTTGGTGTAAAATAAAAATAAATTGATCGGAGTGTATTACACAGAAGTGTGTATTTTAACGTGTTTGAAATTCCGAACGTTCATAATGAACGAAATATTAACTTAAAGTTTCTAATTCTGGTTAGAATTCACCGGAGTGTGGTTTACTGGTGACTGCAAGAGTGAGAAGTGAAGAAATACAGTTATTATCCAATTTTAAATGTATTAAGTAGCCAAATTCGGCTAAATCTGAAAATGGCAAAAATTTTTCGTTCACTATGAACGTTCGAAATTTCAAACACCTGTATTTTATCCTCTTTATATGGGCATGATAAATGATATTTTAGAAATGGAAAAAGTACTTTTGTCGTATACTTTATATAGATGAGGATGGAAGTTTATTTTTTATTACGCACAAAAGTCGTAAAATCTCCTTACGCATTTGCAAAATCCAAATAGCAGAATAAATAAAAAGAGTTGATGGTACGAGATGATGAATCTCTTCATAAATTTCCCTTATCGCTCCATATTCTGCACCATATTTGTCTTTCTTACCTCTACATAAAAGTCAATATTGGTTAATGTCGTTTGACCTACGTAAATCAAGGAAGTCTGTCTAACAGCGTTAAATTAATATAAAATAGACGATTATACCTTTAACGCATTGTCTTTTTCGTAAAAACGTAGGATAAAATATCTGTATATCAAAAGAAAAATCCTAATGTAAAAAAGACAAATATTATCATTCTCGTATATTATCAGTATTAATCTGTCTGTATAACATTTACTTTGTAACTAAACATTATACACCTTACGAAACATATCATAAAAATTGATCCGTCACCTGCGTCTCACCATTTGTCTGCAAATTAATTGCGGTAACCTCTCAAATAAATTGATCAACACGTAAAGACATAAGTTATTTAATTATCCGCATCTAACTCTTATTAAAAAAAAAAAAAATCATCATCCATATGCAAACTACAATCACGCGCAAAAGGCGAAATCCTTATAAATATTAAAACTACAACTTCAAACACCGCAGCTAATTATCATTCAACTTCGCCATCACATGACGTCTTCGTTACATTTATAATTTCGCGATACACGCACAGCTGTCCCCCTTCGTTTTCTGCAAAACGATTAATTAAAAATGCGCAACACTCTCTGTCGTCAGCGAAATCACAAAGTCCTCGTCTATACGCCTCTTTTAAAACGCCGTATAGCGTAATACCCCCGAGGCGCAAACTATATCTCCCACTCACTCTCAACCTCGCGGCAGGCTCGAAAATCTAAATACTTATACTAATTGCATATTCAAAGTGTAAATTACTTGTTTAATTTTCACTCTCTCTCTCTCTCGACAATCGGTAAATCATTAAAATCTCATTAAGCAATGCGGCGCGCGCGCCCGTGGAAAGTTTGCCACTACGTCGAGACTCGCGCCACCCCCGGTTCGCCTCTCTTCCGAACTTGGCAAGCGCGAGAGCGAAAATTTAAAATAGCAGACTCCCTTCGCCTTCCCTCCCCACCTCTCGGCCCTCTATTAAAATTGCATCGAAGGACGGGCGTATATACGTGTGTGCACCTGTACGCCGCTGGAATTCCTGTACAGACGTCAGAAGGCGAGAGATGATCGATAATGCCAGCGAACTCCGTACGTTATATACCTACATACACACATAAATATACGAGATGTATGTGTAGTCGCGGTGCGACTATCGGCACGGCGGATCTTACCTCGTGGTTCTATTCTCCAGCCGAGCCGACCACCGCACTCGCGACTTTGTCAAGCACTCGGGCAAATAGCGAGGAAGCGCGAAGGAGTGTGTAGAGGCACTTTGCACCCAGCGCGCCCCTAGGGCCGCCGCAAAGACGAAAATACGGCTCGCATGCATAATGCGGTCCGAGTATATAGCGGGTGTGTGTGTGTATACGTGAAATCCCTTTAAACGCGGCGACTTCACGTGTTATTAAAACAGCTGCTGGCGGTTGAGAGAGAGACAGAGAGAGAGAGAGAGAGAGAGAGAGAGAGAGAGAGAGAGAGAGAGAGAGAGAGAGAGAGAGAGAGAGAGAGAGAGAGAGAGAGAGAGAGAGAGAGAGAGAGAGAGAGAGAGAGAGAGAGAGAGAGAGAGAGAGAGAGAGAGAGAGAGAGAGAGAGAGAGAGAGAGAGAGAGAGAGAGAGAGAGAGAGAGAGAGAGAGAGAGAGAGCAGGACAGGATGACTTCGGTGTGTATATGTTCTCCTTCCGCCTCGGGGAGTATACATTATAGGAGCGAAAATAACCGTCGGGTTTTTTACGCTGGCGAAACTTGTTGCTAAATTTCGCCTGTAAAAATGCTGTCCGTCGAGGTAGAAGCGGAGTGTATCTCTAGTCGAGCGCGCGCTGCAGTGAATATTTCACTTTATGCCGCGTTAAATTTTACAGTATTGCAGCTGTATATGCGTGTGCCGAACTATCAGCTTTAACGGGGAATTACTTTTTCAAATATTCATTGATCTATCAATATTTTCTATACCGAAGTATGGTGTGTGTATATATTTGCTACTGTGCACGCATATGTGCATGTATTTATATAGTTTACGACTGGATTCTAGTATACGTATATTGCGCGCGTTCGCGCGCAGGGGTGAATTATTTAGATAAGAAATGTAAAGTATGCTTCAAATTGCATGTGGAAGTATTCCAATATGTTTGACTCTCTTTCCCCCTCTTCTGCTTGCATTGCTTTATTGATACGCCCTGTATTAAATTCTAACGCTAAAACCACGCGAGAAATCGGGTTGGTGTTGTTTTTCTCTAATGCCGTTGTTACGTCACGACTATATTTTTTTTCTATTTTTAAAATTCAATATTTTATCAACGACGTGTGCATAGCGTGGAAAGAGGGAATACAAATATAGCGGGATGAAAAATAAAATTGAAAAATATTTTATTAAGTTTCGTTTTTTTTTCTATCAATATAGAATAGTTTGTTTTGTCCTTGTTTTATATCTTGTGTTTGCGCAAAATTTTTCGTTTGTCATCGGTAAAAGTGATTTTGTTATATTATATTATTTTTTAGTTTAGAGTTTAAATAAGATATAGGCATTAAACTACTTTGTGTGAAAAGTAAATAAAAAGTTAGATATTAAAGTACCATGATATTAGGATTCAAGACGAGTAATGAAATAATCGATAAGAGAAACGTTGTTTTACCGAGGCACCGTAGACCCATCGTAAACACGGTGTAAAATTGTTGCTTTCTCTCAAAACCAACACGCTCAATGTCTTATCAAAGTCGATCGATCTATTCTCTAAAATAAACCTTGAACATTTTCACCCACTTACTTGTTAAACAAAATGAAATAACAGCTATTTCACCTATTGCTTTAGCAATATACTTTCGTCTGATCAGCACGCCGATAACAATAAATTAAGATAATAAAACAAATAATGCAACTAATAGCAGAGGTTTAAAGCTTGCATTAAAGAATGCATGACTTTTCAAGAATATAAATTACAAAAATTTTATTTAAAAAGATTTTTCTAAAAACAACCCATTTCATTATAAAAATAGAAAAGAGAAATAAAGTAAAACTTTTCCGTGCTCTCTCTCTCTCTCTCTCATTCTCACACCAAACAGCTTTTTCCACGTTCACGTAATAGAGGCTTGATTTTTAATGCATAACGCAACGCGCGCACGGGATAATCGCGTTAGCGTACACCACGCGCGCGGGCACGTTTACACGTACAGAACAACTGCTCGCTAGATTACCCGCGCACTCGCGTACATATATACATACTTTGCTTCGCTGTGGCGCGCGCCAGAACAAACTCTCGGCGAGCCTGTGTGCGCGTGTGCACACGCTCACTTGAACACGTTAGGAGTAAGAAGTGGTAGCGGCGCGGGGAGGAAGAGTGTAGTGCATGGTAAAATAGAAACGAGCGCGCCACGGCGAAGGTGCGAGGAAAAACATCACCGGCATAATTTGGACGGGTGAAATAAAACGGAAGAGAAGTGGAAAAAATGAGAGCGGTATATAGAGAAGGAGAGAAAACGCGTGCACGGAGAAATTCAGACAAATGTCGCGACCGGTGTCGAAAGAGCGGGCGAGTGGTGAAAAATAAAAGGCCGCGCCGCGCGGCTATACCTACTAGCAGAATAAATCGACACGCGCAAGGAGCGAGGAGAAAAAAGTATAACTTGAGGGCGGGGGGAGAAAGGGAGAGAAAAGCGAGGCGCACGCGAGAGGGAGATAAATTGCAAGACAAACAAAGGGAGCAAAAAAGATTCGCTCGCGAAGCAGCAGCAGCACGCTCGAAAATAGACCGCGGCGGCGGCGGCGGACAAATAGCGCACCCACACGTATATACGAGGAGGAGAAGAGAGAGAAAGAGAGAGAAGGAGAAAAAGGAGAGCGTCCTGCGGCGCGAGAGATGACGAAACGCGAAAACCCCCCGTGGCAGTTGAAATTAATCACTTGTTTGCCAAAACGATGCTGATTATGAGGGGGGCCGACACCGTCCCCGAGGCTAATTGACCGTCGTGCGGTCGCTTACACCGTCTGCGTCGATTCGCCCCCCGGGCTATTTATAGCCGCGATTGGAGCGTGATGATAAAAAAAGGAGGGCGGAGGGGAGTATATATAGTACGAAAGGTCGATGGAGCTTAATGTAAAATAAATACGGGGATGGACGTACGAGAGTGAGTGCAGAGTGTGTCCTAGTTGCTTTTTGTGTGATGCAGCGGGATTTGGATGTTTTCGTCCTCGATGTGGTCGCAGGGATTGAGTTTCTTTAGTGGAGACTGCGTAATCGGGGATTGGTTAACGGTCATCGGATAGATTTTGTAGGGAGCGAAAAACAGTGAGCTTGCGAAGGGTTGGATGAGGATTAAGTGCTTGTGCGCGCGGTTGGGAAAGGGTTTTGAGATTTTAATGTTGTCGGGTGGATGCGTGTATAATATGGGTTGAAAGTTTAGAAGGTTTACTATGATTGATTAGAATGAAGACTGAGATTTATAGTACGACAGTTTGAGTGTGCTGTACTTTAATAGAAAATATTTCATGTAAAACGTTGTTATAAGATCGTGATTTAATATTACTTACAGGATGTACAATATTTTAGAATTAATTCTCGTGAAAATAGTAAACTATGTTTCAAAAGCATTATGAAAATAGAAAAGTTTACCATCGGTCTTCATTAAAAGCTATTACATTAATAACTCTTGCTGCATATGGTCTATTAAATTATCCACCTTACCAAACATGGCATCAATCTACATACAGGTGCATGTTTCCATCGTACTTTTTTTCGTTCTTGAAGCAACTTTTTCCGTTTAATAAAATTTAGAAGGATTATAAATTGAATTTTATTTAAATTTAGAATTTAATGTTTCGGAGTAAATTTATCCAAAAACAATTTTCTAAATCAAAGGTATTTTTCAAAGATGTCATCAAACTGCATAGTAATGAAATGCTATTTTGGACATTATTTTCACCTGATAACTCAATTATTACGTTCACATTAATTAATTAAAATTATTAACCTGAATCTTTGTCAAATTAATAACGAAACGTGTACAAAAGCTAACATGAATGGTTAATAAGTCAACAAATATGATAATATACATATTTAAAATATGATTTTCGTCAGGTATAACATTAATTATTACACATACAACGAATGGCTCAAGAGAACTTTATAATTTTAATAAATTATATAGATTCTATTTATATATTTTGTAATAATAATTCATAAACATTTAATTTTTAGTTAAACGTTAAATACTTGAAATATTAAATATGTTGTAATATTTCAATATTATTGCACAACCTTTCTAGTAAACAACACAGAATGAAAACAAAAACTAATTAACACATTAATTGCTCTAATATAATGCTCTCTGAGGTTATTCTTACGAAATAACCCCGCTAATAAGTTTAAAAAGGCTATCCAGTTTCGTAAGTGTTTTAAAAAGCTATTTTTATGCTAAAAACACGTTAAAAACGTCTATTGGTATTCGCTTCACGAAATGTTACATTTGCTATCTCAAATCTGGGGGTTTTATCATCCTCATTGTTCTCTTTTTTTTTTTTTTGCAAACCGCTTTGCCATTCCGACAACAAAAGTTTTCGAAAGAAGAAACAAGGCGCGATTAGCATAACGCTGGTACCAAAACCTATCTAGAAAGCGTAAACACATCCGCACGTTTATGTTAAGCACAATCAAATTACGCGCGCGCTCCGAAGAGAGAGAGAGAGAGAGAGAGAGAAAAGCGAATTAGCAACTTCCTTCCTCGCAATAAGCTTCGCAGCACTCGACCTTGGCATTTTCACCTTATTGTACACTCGAACGCGAGTGGGGTAAAACTGATGGAAAGCAGCCCATATATTCGGGAAAAAGAAAATAAAAGGAAAACGTTGCGTCGCGGCCGCGTGAAATTTCCCGGGGCAAAGTAAACAATAGAGAATAAACAGTCTAATAAAAATTTTATTGCAAAACTGTAAAGCGCGCGCGTGCGCGACAGAGATGGAGAGTGGTGGCACAGGAGGAAAAAGAGAAGAAAGGTCGAGGACGCGTGCGCGCCGCGTAAAAATGTTCCGTATATAAAATTCCCGGGCTCTCGTAGCGCTGCGTGTGTACAGCAGCACAGCTCTGTGTGATACGTACGTGCGTGTGTGTGTGTGTGTGAAGAGAAAGAGAGAAGTTGTCCCCAATTAAAATGAAAAATGTTGCAATATAGGGCGAGGAGCGGGCGCTCGCCGTCATAAATTTCGGTGACCGCCGTCGTCGCCCCGCCTCCGATACTCTAAAGTGCAATAACTTGCCCCTCTACTTTTTTTCGTCCGCGCGCGTTATATCCGTTCGAGGAATTGCGCACTTTCTTCCGGATAATGCACTTGCGCGCAACGAGGCTAGTTAAGTCCCCTTTCCAAAAAAGCTCTCGTTGCCTCCGGCTTTGTTTATACTTAAGAGTCGGCGGCTGACAGTTGAACTTCATGGCTTTCTCCTCTCTCTCTCTCTCTCTCTCACTCCCCGATAATTTACGCTTTCTTTAATGAGCTGCAGCGTGTACGGCGCAGTGTGAAATAAAGACGGCCGCTTTCGTAAGCATCTTCGTACCGAGAAGAGACCTCGTTTGTGAGTATATTATATACGTATACAATTAGCGGATTGAGATTCAAACGAAATTTACACGAAATATATATAGTATAGTGTGGGGTGAGCGCGCGTGTTGAGTGTATTTTATTTCAGAATCTCTCCTGGCAAATAAGAGAATGCACATATATTGGATTTCAGTGGCCGCGGAGTGTATTTTAAAATCTCAACTGACTTAAACATCAACGTCAACGTCAGCGTCAATTTACTTGCTCGTTTTTCGGAGGTCTGGAACATTTTTCATAGAAAAGAGAGCTGCTGCTGCTGCCCCGGTACTTTTCCAGAAAGGAGTGTTCAGAGAAGAATGAACTTTTCATACAGGCTGGCCTGTTATTCGTTCTCTTCTTTTTCAATAAATCGTTATAGTTAGATTATATATTTGCGCGCGTTTTGAATCGACGTTAATTAATATCTCGGATTTTTCATGCTGAGTGATTATTATACTCGGTTGGTAATACGATATTAATTGAACGAAAAAGTTTAATTAAAACATGTTCTCAATTAGTTGTCGGATTATTAATATATATAAAATAATAATGATAGGTTTATAAAGTTAAATGGGATCTTCTTTTTTTTTTTAATAAAATCAAATCATTTTTCACCTAGGTAATTGAAAATGACTGAAATGCGCGCGCGCTTGAACTTTTAATTAAAACTTTTACGTGTTTTGCATATACTATACGTTTGCGGACTTTTTCATGAATATATAAAAAGGTTTGTTTTAACTCGCTCATCTGTCATTCGTGAGGCTCCGTTTTAATTCCTCATTTCAAATGTTGCTGATCCTGCTCGAATTCTTAAATTTAAAGTTTTTACGATATACACAGAAGCTCGCGCCGCGTCTTCAAAGGTGCAGCGCAGAGCTATACTACTCTACCGGAATTTACAACTTGCGCAACATCTGTAAACCTAATGAAGTTTCCCCTTTCGTGCTGCTGCTGCTGTTGCGCCTCACAAAACGTGTTGCATCAAATTTATTAAAAATCCAAACGGGAATGAGCATCCCGTATCTCGACAGGCGTCTTCTATGCTGTTACTACTGCTGCTATATCCAGAACCCCCCGTAAATGTTTAAATACGTCAACAAAAAAAACGCGAGAAACGGAGTACAAATCGTTAGAAAGAGTTAGGGGCAAAGGCGAAATAATTTTATCCCGCGCGAAATCCAGCGCATTTTTCACCCGTACGCGCGGGCGGTTCTGAAGTGAGTCGAAGGAGGAGAAAAAAGCGCCGGCAGTGCAAAGGAGCGGCGCGCGCTGGCGAAGTTATAAGAGAGAGTGGGGGAGAGAGTAAAAAAGAGCAATGAAGGAAAATGCAATCGCGTCTCGCGCGCAAGGTTAAACGATTAAATTTTCGTCGAGATTCCGAGTCTGGCTCTTTCACCGAAAGGCCAAACCCGATGAGAGAGAGAGAGAGAGAGAGAGAGAGAGAGAGAGAGAGAGAGAGAGAGAGAGAGAGAGAGAGAGAGAGAGAGAGAGAGAGAGAGAATTCAATTTTCCTTCCAAAGAAACAGGTGGCCTCGACGCCAAGAGAGCGCGCCTAATAGTGGAAGAGAGCGCGAATTTCCTTCTTCAGCGCGGCCCTTATCTCACAGTCGGAGATAAGGTTGGGATAAGCGCATGAAAAAAAAACGCCGGCCGATCGTCCTTACGGTTCTCGTGGCTGATTTATTTATTAGCGTCTGGACGCGTGTAATTGAGAGTTGCAGAGGAAGTGGAATGCCGAAGATTGTGGGGTCTGCGTGAATGTGAAAAGGTTTGTAAGGTCGTTGTATGAAATGGTAATGTTTGAAGAATTAGGTTTTCTTTTATAATTGTAGTAGAAATTTTAATCGAGTATGATGGAAATAGTTTAAAATATGAAGATTTTTGAAGTTGCTTGGTTATATCAAATGCTTTTCTGTTCAAATTTTTTTTTTTAATTTGAAAAAATTTCTGAATACTTCATCTTCGGGAAGAGAAGAAGAGATAGAAGTTAGACTTCATCCGAGTTATATCATTAATCATATTATTTATATTTGGCGTTTTCAATAATAAATACAATATTTTCCTTCGTATTTTAATTTTTTTTTTTAATTAAAAGAATTCCGAATTTACTAGTTAATTATTAAGCCATATTATTAATATTTTTATAGCACTGTGTGACCTAAATCCGCACTTAAGTCACGGCTAGCTGTGACTTAAGTAGCCCATTATTACACTGTGAAATAATGAATTTACTTAAGTCACAGGCACGTAATTAACGCCAATTATCTATCAAAACTATTCAAAAATACGATTTTACATATAAGAATGAACAGGAAAAGAAGTAAAACTTCGTTAATAGTTTACAAACCACAAAGAATAAATAAAAATGATGATAATAAGGCTTGTCTATATTATAGATTAGTTTCATCTGCTATGGGATAGCAGACCGCGCGCTTTTTAAATATTCAATATTAAACTGTATGCATTTTAGTTTTAAAAGTCTTTCTCTTTAATGATATAACGTATACAAATCTTTCACTTTCATAAACTTCAACTTATTGTTAAAGATACAAATCAAATTGCCAAGAATCTAGTTTTATAATTTTTTATGTATATATTCAATATTCTAGATTCAATAATAACCATATTCTATATCAGGTATTCTATTATTTAAATAACGTTTTATTAATTTTTTTCAGGGCGGGGGGCTGCGCCCCCCCCCCTCCGCCCACTCCACCCACACTTCTCCCACCCCAATTCCAAGTTCCAACTATCATTATAAATAAGCACAAATAAATAAAATAAGAATATAGCGGATTTATGTCACACGAGCTATAAAATAGCTCGCTGCGCTCGGGCGCTAAACTCACGCCGTGCAATAATGGGCCACTTAAGTCACACGTATCGTAATATACTATTTAATCTTAGAGTGTTTCAAGTGTTTCATCTAGAACGACGAGGTTACCGTCCGGCAGGGACAGATTTTTAATTGATAAATGGAATTAATATACCCTCACAAATATTTCACGCTAACGCGATTCATTTAGTTCTATATATTGTTTTTTTTTTTTTATGAAGGTTCGGGATTTATGAGAGTCTCTGAGCGATTGCTTATCAATCTTTGAAATTAGAACAGTGGATAAATAAGACCAACGGTGATAAAAAGTTCTCGTACCCAAGTCCCACGTAAAAATGATTTATCCAGATTGTATACAACAATTGTATAAAATCCGTATACAGAACAGATTCTATACAAATTGTATACAAATTATATAAATTATTTTTTTTTTTTTTTTAATTATTTTTTTCTATTATCCTTATACAAATTGTATATCGATTGTATACAATTTGCATGGAATCATTTCTGTATACGGACTTTATACATCGGCTGTATACAATCTGGATAAATCATTTTTACGTGGGGCGCGTCATAGAGAACAAGTTTAACCTTTTTGCGGACGTATACGTGTACGCTGTAGGCGCGATTGAATTACAAATATTAGTTTGTTTACAGAAGAGGTAAAGTGACCTTATCATTATTATCATGTTTGATTATACTTTTTATAAGACCAATTAAAAGTATGGAGCATTTTTGAGAAGCAAAAATCTCTACTACTATATAAAAAAAATAAATGGAATTGATGAAATTTAAAAAAAGTATGAATGAATTATTTTCATACAACGCATGCATAATAGACTTTAAAATTAGTGTGCCAAACGTATTAGCTGAAAAATTTATATATAATACTTTATTAAATTATTTTATTTTATTTTCTTTTTCATTTGAAATCTGAAAACAATTTATCCGACAATTACATTTTATGGATTATAATTTATTATTCTTTATGAACCCGCATATGTATGTGTTAGAACATATTGAAGATTAGATAATGTATATAGAGCCTCACTTATCGATTAGCCAATCCCACACGTGCACAATGGTTACATCTGCAACTCACCTGTAACATAAAACAAAACATAACGATAAGCTAAACAAATTTCTCGGTACATTTTCATATACTTTAACATTTTTAAACACATTCGCTTAGCACAATCCCAGCAACAAGCAACCTGTTACACCGCAAAAGTTTAAACGCATACACGGCGCGGTGTCATTCTCTCAACGCGCTACATCAACACACCATTGATTTGCAAATTCGAGTTTTTCCACACGTATACACAGGCGACGGAAACGCAAAATTTACCTCACAGCTGACCAGCTGTACCTATACCATCGGAGTTTCATTTAATTATTGCGAAAGCGAGGCGCAAAACTTGTTTTGACGCGCTTAGAGAGTCGCCCGTCGTTATAAATCCGCTCGCTATAATACACTACGCTCGCGGCCTCATCTCTCTCCCTCTCGCGCGCGCAAAAATAGAAAGTTCCGAGCCCCGTCGGCGTGTTGACACGACGATTATAATTAATAAGTTATCCCCCGCGCATCTACCGGTGGAGGAGTGACGCGCGCAAGCGTGTACACGTCCCGCACTCGAACGGAATGACCCACGTGATGCAGCAGCAGTGCCGTAGAGATTGAGATGATTCCAATTAAGCTCGGCTCTCTTCGCACTCCAATTACGCGTTATCGCCTGCTTCTCTCTCTCCATCGCTGCTGCTTCGAGTGAGCGCGCGCGAGCGCAGCAGCGGGATGATTAAAATGATACGATTGTAAGCCTCGCGATGAGAGCGCCGGAGAAATCCCTCGCTCGGGCTGCGAGAGTTTCGATCACGCCCGCACGCGCGCTCTATAATTTATTGTGAGAATTAGATGCCAGCAGGCGAGAGAGAAAGAGATAGATAGAGGCAGAGGCGTAAGAATCTGTTGCAAGTGTATTACGGAGCTTGCAGTGGAGGGGTTGGTTATAAGGAAGGAGCGGATGGATTCTCCAGACTAATGATGTGAGGCTCTAATTTTATCGCGTGATAGATATAAGGTTGATTTAAAAATATCGTTGGTTTAAAGGTGAAGTGTCGAAGGATTTTGCGAGGATGTTGATATGGTAAAGGTAAGGATTTTTACAATGGATAGTAAATCTTGATGCACGATAAACAATTTTTTGATTGATTTGATGGCAGCTGATGATTAAGTTTATCGGGGCCAATTAATATATACGACTACCAAATCACGAGCTTGATTGACTTTAAAATTAGATGGATTAAATTAATATGCAAAAAGTATAATATAATTTTATATTTCGTGATAAGCACGAAATATTGATTTATGAAGGTTACTTAATTCAATTCTTTATATGTTTCTTATCTCATAAATAATCATTGTTATTCATTATGTAATTATGTTTTGCCTTAAATTCTCAACACTGAGAGAAGGAATCTTTTAACATGCGTATCTTAATAGTTACAACATTACGTTAACAGTTACAATGCCATAATAAGTATTTTCTTCTCTCAGTGAACACATTCCGAACGCCTTTAAATTCATAAACAATATCCTACCATTTTATGGACCCCAACTACACAGCCATTACACACGCGCCGAACCTAACCGCGTTCCGGCTAAACTCCACCCACAGACATCAAAGTCAATAAAAATCACTCTTAAATCAATCCTATCACCCCGAACATCTGTCTAAACCCCGCGTCAGTCCCCTATTTAATTATCCCCGCTCCCACCATTTATCACTCCCTACATATCCCTCACCCTCTCCCAGTACCAACACTCTCATCCGCACGAAATCAAAACACGGGTTTACTCCTATATTCACACGTTAATTTTTACCTTCCGCCTCGAAAATATGAAATTCCATAACTCGAAATACCAGCCGCCGCAACGTCCATTCGTCCGTTCAGAGCAATCTCCTCTTCCCCTCCGGTGCTTTTACTCCCTTGGGCGCATAGCGGCGCTGGCGTGCGCGCGCGGCTTCTGAAAATAGAACGCGTCCCCGGTCAACAGAGCGCTATATAAGAGCAAAGGCGGGAGAAAATAGCGCACCACACGCGCGCGCGCGCGCGAATTCGCGTAAATACTCGGGAGGAAAAAAGGCCTCGTCCGTGCGCGAGGGAGACGGATCCCAAGCGGCGACGACGACGATGTCCAGTGGAAGATACCGGCTTCTTTTCTATATACGTGTCTACCGCGAGCGGCGGCGACAATCAGATTTTATTCGGACGGCTTTTATTTCGCGACATGAAAGGGCGCTTCGCCGACGGCGGTGGCTAGATACCTATATACACACTCTCTTACTTTTCCAGCAAGCCTCGGCGTGCCTGATGGTCGTCTTAAATTTCGCCTGAAAGCCGCGAATTACGCCAGTGCGGACACACATCACGGCGAGCTCTATCCGTGTGTGTACGTCTGTGTTTACCGTTTCACGTTTCCCCGGGAGTTCGCCGCCGCCTCCTTTTCACCTTGCCATCTCGTGGGAGCGCAAGCCTCGACCCCAAAGATTGCCGGGAGGAAAGGAGTTTCGAGCTTACACCCTCGGACGCGTGTGGGTGTATTGTTGTTGGCTTTGGTGCGGGGAAAGCGCGCGAAAAATTCAACGCTCGATTTGCATAGCTGTGGGGACATATGTAGTCTAGGAGCTGGGTACCGTCCCGTATGCAATAATATGTCCCCGGGTAAAAACAGGTGTTTCTTATAGATTTTGACCCGTAGAATCCGAATATCGAGGTTAAAATTCGAAAAAAGTGGTAGAAATTGTTTAAAACGCATTTGTTTAAACAAATAAGAAACTGTTATTATTTTTTGTCGGAATAATTTTTTTATGAAAATTTAGGCTATTTTAAGACGAAATACCCCTTAGTATTTTTTTCATAAAATCGATATTTCAAAAGTTATGAATTTTTGAAGTTTGATTTTACGTTTTTTTTGCAACTTTGATTAACAATAACTTTGGAAAAAATCAACTTTTTTTGAAAATGAAAGTTTCCTCTTATTCTTTGAGATGAAAACTATCATATTCATTTGTATTATTTCAAGTCTTACGTTGTTAACTATTTATTTCGTTATTTAACAAATACTACTTTTTCGATATTTCCAAGCACTATTTCAATACACGGTTGGAGTACGCGCGCATCCAGGGCTTTTCAAAATCATTATATGTGAAAGTTAAACCAATACCTAACTATTGGTGCGATTGCAAACAAATTTTAATGTCTAATAAATAAACAACTTATTGTTTAAACAAAGAAAAAAACAATTATCAACATTTGACTTTTTCATACATAATATATTACATTTCGTTTACTCAAAAATATAAAATTAAGGTAATGTCAAGAAATAATGAAAACAAATTATACAAGAACAAATATTTAATTTAAATATAAATACATGTATAAAAATGAATAACTAAGTAAAATATAATATTATTTATATTTATTCTTACACGTTTCATTTTTCTGACAGAAACAGAATGAACAACATGCAATCGCTGCTCGAACACAACAACATGAGTTTTTGATGCATGCTTTACATTGGCAGTTCGGCACAAAATCATCCATAGGGGGTAATAAAATTAAAACTTTTTTCCGAACTGTCATTATAAAGCATGCATTAAAACCTCATGTTGTTGTGTTACTTCTATTTCTGTCAAAAAATGAAACGTGTAAAAATAAATACAAATAATATTATATTTTACTTAGTTATTCATTTTTATACATGTATTTATATTTAAATTAAATATTTGTTCTTGTCTAATTTGTTTTCATTATTTCTTGACATTACCTTAATTTTATATTTTTGAGTAAACGAAATATAATATATTATGTATGAAAAAGTCAAATGTTAATAATTGTTTTTTTCTTTGTTTAAACAATAAGTTGTTTATTTATTAGACATTAAAATTGGTTTGCAATCGCACCAATAGTTAGGTATTGGTTTAACTTTCAAATATAATGATTTTGAAAAGCCCTGGATGCGCGCGTTACTCCAACCGTGTATTGAAATAGTGCTTGGAAATATCGAAAAAGCAGTATTTGTTAAATAACGAAATAAATAGTTAACAACGTAAGACTTGAAATAATACAAATGAATATGATAGTTTTCATCTCAAAGAATAAGAGGAAACTTTCATTTTCAAAAAAAGTTGATTTTTTCCAAAGTTATTGTTAATCAAAGTTGCAAAAAAAACGTAAAAATCAAACTTCAAAAATTCATAACTTTTGAAATATCGATTTTATGAAAAAAATGCTAAGGGGTATTTCGTCTTAAAATAGCCTAAATTTTCATAAAAAAATTATTCCGACAAAAAATAATAACAGTTTCTTATTTGTTTAAACAAATGCGTTTTAAACAATTTCTACCACTTTTTTCGAATTTTAACCTCGATATTCGGATTCTACGGGTCAAAATCTATAAGAAACACCTGTTTTTACCCGGGGACATATTATTGCATACGGGACGGTACCCAGCTCCTAGACTAATGTGCAAAGTGTTCTTTTTGGGTTTGTGTGGAGGGAAAGTGTAAGGACCTTTTCTTTCCTCGCCATTTGCCAGCGGTTTTTCGGTTCGAGTTTGTATAAATACAAAGCTAAGCATATATGCTTAGTCGAATTAGATGGTTACGACTTTTGGCCAAAAGATTCTGCTGCCGTTATATTTTATTTTATTTTTCTATGTACGCCGAATATGATAAACTATTGAAGTTTTATAACCTCCAATAAAAATTTCATGAGCTGTGCATTTACTCGTTAGCCCAATTTTAACGACGTTTACTATCTCGCTTTACTGGATTATTCCCAAATTCCGTTTGTGAACGAATTTCAAAATAAAAAACTCAAATAGCTAGGTATGTAAAACAAAGTGCATGGGCGAAAACTCCGCTTAAAATTTTTTCGGTGCACTGATAGAGTGATTTCATTTTGAATTTTACATCAAAGCAATTCAAACCTCACACAAAAACCAAAAATTAAACGAATCAAAATCGCGTTTAATTCCAGGCGTTTCATACATATACTCCAATTAAAAAAATTAACGAAATATTTTTCATAAAAATTATACGATATTCATAAACCCTACAAATTTTCCATCGCTCGCGGCAGCGCTAAAACACCCACTTCGACACGAAACCATCTCGTTACACCCATTCATGCTCGACTAATACTGACTTACTCGCCAGCTCGAGCTATTCATTATTCGCGCGCGCCTCTCTCGATATTGTCAACATAACCTTCCCCGGTTCCTTGAACGCTAATCGCGCGCAAACACTGTGCTGCGCGGGCACGATCCGCTCACAGGTGAGGAAATCCATAATGAATAGCCGCGAGCGCAAAACAATGAGAGAGAGGGAGGGGGGCAGGTCGAGAGATAATGGTGAGAAGCGAATATTACGCAAAAGCCGACCGACCGACCGCCGCGCGACGGATGATGGAACAAAGAAAGCGTCACGCACACGCGCGCGCGTTAAAATTCGCACGCACAAGTGGCGCGCGTGGATGGCCCCGATTCGTAGTCATCATCATTATCGGGTTCCCGCTGTGTATATACATCGGCTGGTACTAGCGCCGTGTAATAAAAGGGGTATACATACATGTATACAAAAATAGGGATAAAAGCGCAGGGATGAGGGCGAGAAGGAGTTGGTATATATATAAGGGGGCGAAGTGTATAGTTATGTACTAGTTCTGCGGTCGTGTATACGCTAACTACACGGCGCTTGCTCATGTTGTATATACCGTACAGCGCGCACGACTGGCTGCTCGATATGCACACCCGGACGGGGGAGTATATATACACGTAAGTTAAGTATCGTGTGTGATGTACACCGGAAACTCGATCCGCGGCCCCGGCAGTTCTCGAGAGCAATTACGCCCGACGACTGCCGCTATAATCATGGGGATCTGGTGACGTCGCGCGCTTCCTCCTCCTCCGCATCGATCGAAATTTCCCTAGAAATTCGACTTCGACGCGGACATCCCCTATATATAGAGTACCTACAACTTTGCCGTCACGTGTGGTGCCGCCGCGACCTCTCCCGGCCGATTTAGCGGAAACTCGATTGTGTGGGTGTGTTAGTCGTTGACAGTGATTTAATTGCATAGATAATCACGTGTGCGCCCGCGCGCGAGGGATCGTGATGTATACAGGCTGTCGTAATTGGAAGTAGTAAAATTAGATCTATATACAGCGCGGTGGCAGCAACGTGTTTTAGTATCAATCGCCGCGGCGTGTTACGTGGTGATAGCGTCTTTGAAGTAATGCGGCGATAACGAACGTGGAGAGATGATCAGTTCAGGCGCGTTACGAGGTATTAATAAGAGGAGAGATTGTAATAGGTAGCGGGCTTCTGACGATTGCTTTTTTCCAATTATATAGATGCGTTATACTCGCGTTTATACAACCGTTGTCTAAAAGTATAAACTTAATAAAGGTTCGCTAAATGAAAATATTGAAAAAGCTGTTCTCAATGAAAAATGCTTCTGACGTATAGCGATGCTTTCGAGGATATGGATATCCTTCTCGCTTGCATCACACGCACGGGTGCGCGCAAGTTCACAGTTTGAAATATCCAGATTCGTTCTGTTTGCGCAGAGCGAATCGGATCCGGCAGCTTTGGCAAACATGTAACTTCAGCGAAAATTGGACGGTCAGGTTCTGACGGAAGCTAAATAAATTAAGTTTCCCCGGGCTCGCGCGCGTTGGCTTATATAGACAACAAATATGATTAAACTGAAGAAACTGCGCGCAGAGAACTGCTGCGAAGTATTTGCTCACTCTGCTCCGGAAAATAAAATATATATATAAAAAAATTTGCGTCCGAGAACTCGATTTCTTCTGTTACTTTTAAAATGAAACCATTCGACGCGGCACTCTTGCTCTCGAATCGAATACACATAGACGACGGGGCGATTCATCGGAAGAAAAGTGCAATCATGCAGATATCGCCGAGCGCACAAGAGCGAGAGAGAGCGAGATAGCAAACTCGGCGAAGATGGAGGACCAAGTGAACTGTATATACATATATAGAGTCATAGTCTCCCGGATAAGGGAGGAGAGCGGTGGACCTTTTCCGCAGCGGTGCGAAAATCCATATCCGGAAATTCAGCTCGCTCGGTTGCTTGAGCGAAAACGGCAGCCGCCCGCGAATATTGGACTACGCGCGGAGAGGGAGAGAGAGAGATCGGGTTAGCCGCGGCAGCTAATCGAATATTAAATCGCTGCAGCCCCGCGTTGAATTAGTAACGAGAGGGACGAGCGCACGCGCTTCAGTTTTACCGGGTCACTGCGCGCGTGCGCACGCCGTATATATAATACGAGCGATTGCCCAGATAGCCGGCCGGAACGACGGAACTATACTATTGAATTCTCGTGGAGCGCGAGCTGACGAAACTCTTCCCCTGCAGTGCTTTTTTACTTTTTCCTATTAAACAATGGGGTTAACGATACCGGCGACTCCCCGTATAGACGTGTATTTCTCTCGGTGCGTATATAGCTACCCGCGGCGATGAATATCGTATGCTCTCGTTCTTTTTTTTTTCGGCGGAGCTTTTTAATTTGAAATCCGCTAGGGGCAGCTTGGCGACGGCGAGAACGAGATATCAGAATGCGGCTCGCCGCGCTTTTTGGTGAGAATTTTTTGCGCGCGGTATCTGCCGCTCGCTCGGTCTTTGTTAGAGCGTTCATTAGGTATAGCTGAGAGGGTTTCAATTTTTCTGATTTACGCTGCGTGGGCCAAGTGTTTTTTTTTCTCCGTAATATTTGATGGATGATTGGAACCGTGACTAGTTTTTTTTTTTTATTAAAGTTTGTAATAGAGTAACGTAAATAGAAACGAGATTGGAAATAAATGTTTATTTATGTCGGAGTGTTTACTTGCATTGGAATGTACTATTTCCATTATAAAACATAGTTCTCAAAATAATTTAAAAAAATAGATTATAGGTCCAGGCGATGTATCAATAACCGAATGGATATTTTCTATTTACTTGTTTATCTTTTCGTATAGTAGTATCGAAAATAAGCAAAAATCATTTTTTTTAATCAAGGAAAAAGTGCACTTATTTTTAACAAATTAATAAATAATAATGATAAACATCGGATTCTCAGAAAGATGTTGATTAATTTTTTTCCCGGAATATCGCATTTTTCCTCGAGCTCGTGCTTATTCGCTCTCCTTTTTAATGCGACGGTGCTTTTTCAAGTTACCCATGACGACGGTGGCGGCGGTTGTTGTCGAAAGCGCCATAAGCAGCGATAATTCTTGTCAGCGTAAAGAAGCTGCGAGAATTTTCTAA
This sequence comes from Torymus aiolomorphi, assembly GCA_036365515.1. Taxonomy (NCBI): domain Eukaryota; kingdom Metazoa; phylum Arthropoda; class Insecta; order Hymenoptera; family Torymidae; genus Torymus; species Torymus aiolomorphi. The sequence continues at coordinate 237,091,663 of CM070873.1, read as the reverse complement.
ATGAAAAAGTACGCCGCAGACCCTTGAAATCAATTTCAATCCTCCCATTTCCTCATTATTTCTTCCTTCGCCGCCTCTTTACTTCACGCGATTTCCCGCCTGCACCGAGACCCGAGAAAGTCTTTTCCACTTTATTTCGTTCTCCTAGAGTCTTCGCTATATATGCCTATTTCATCCTGTTTTTCTTGACTATTTACTTTTTCCAAGGGTATAAAGTAATATTATAGAGTGGAAAAATTGACAATTTTTACTTTATTATAATATTTTCATTTTTGTTCTTAGAAAAAATAATAATATCCTGCAATTTCTTTTTGGATATAATACAGGGAGAAAATTTTCTTTGTAAACTTTACTTTTTTTATAAGAAAATTTATTACTTTCATAGTAGTGCTGTGACATGTGGGACTCGACATATGGGATTTTCACTTTTTAAATATTAATTTTTGGTAAGATTTTCGTAGCAAATTTACTTTTTAAATAATAATAATTTTTATTATCATTGTACAAAAATATTATAATAGTTATATTTGCTACAAAAATAATAAAAATTACTATTTAAAAAAGTAAAAATCCCCATGTCGAGTGTGTCCCAGCGTTACTATAAAAATAATAAATTTTCTTATAAAAAAAGTAAAGATTATAAATAAATTTTTCTCCGTGTATAATTAGAGGAAATAAATTAATCCTAATTTCATAAACATTCATTTCCTATCAAAACCATACGCAAAATTATAAACGAATACTGCCCTGGTAGAAAATTAACCATATTTTCTAGCTAACGTGTTAATTAAATGAAAGCATTTTTAGCTTCAAAAATCATAATTCAAAAATAATATAATTCATCTAAAGGTTCTACTATTACTTAAAATACATATTTTTTATTTTATTTATTTATTCCTTCCTGTACAGCTATTATGGCTTTTTACAAGAACTTCAGGTGCACGTTATATAATACATATGCTTACATTTACTTTATTTCAATCTTCTACAGTCTTTCTCCCGACATTAACTAGGTAATAAACCCTATTTAACCTCTCACTCCTTTATATCTTTACCCTTACTAAATACTTGAATACTTTCTTACTTACTAACGCTGTGGCATTTACTTATTTATATGCTATTCTTTAGAGTACTATCACTTTCTGTCTTGCTTCTCCTTGTCTTTTCCTCTTTCCTGTTTGTTTTCAGTCTTTGAAAATTTCCTTTAAGTTCGTTTCCTCTTCTTGACTGTTCCTTTTTTCCTCCCTTTTCCTTTTACAAATCCTCTCAAATTCCGCTATGTATTTGCACATATGCAGATTCACCTTGCCTTTAAGTTCCTCTTCCAGCCTGCTTATGATCTCTTTCTCATGCTTTCCTTTTGTCCATTCTTCTATCTATTGCTTAGTTTTCTCTCTCACCTCTTGCCTCAACTTACTGCAGATCCAGACATGCTTAAGGGTTTCTTCATGTTCTTCGCATACCCTACAATGCATCTTAGAGTATCACTTCTTGCCTTCTTTGCTTACATTTCCTGTTCTTGTTCTTGCCCAGCCCTCCGTTTTCTCGTCATTCCAATATCTTCTTCCTTCTACTTCTGGTAACCACCTTTTATAGTACACCCATTACTCCGATTCCTCTATCCTTTTCCCATCTTCCTGCATTTCCTGTACTGCCTTGTCCTGATTCCACTCGTTAAAATGTCTTTCCATCTCCTCAATTTCCTCTTTCCTCCATACTTAAAATACATATTTTATGAAGTGTAAATGCCATAATTTTTTTTTTGATTGGTACATAATTATGAAATACAAGCAATGTTCGTTTTTAGCCATAAAGTTAATTGACAAGTAGCTAGCTTCTGGCTAACATTTCTACCGGGGTGATTTTATATATATATATATATATATATATATATATATATATATATATATATATATATATATATATATATATATATATATATATATATATATATATATATATATATATATATATATATATATATATATATATATATATATATATATATATATATATATATATATATATATATATATATATATATATATATATATATATATATATATATATATATATATATATATATAAATAGAAATATATATATATATATATATATATATATATATATATATATATATATATATATATATATATATATATATATATATATATTTAGCATGATTTCGCGCACCCTGTACTACTACCTCCCCACAAATTCCCATATGATCCGCTATCATTCACGCTCCTACACTGAGAGAAGTTTGGGGGTCTCTCGTACTTGCCAGTAGCGCTGATTTCCCAAATGTACACAAAGATTCGTCCGTCGGTTTGAGACAGCTGTTGAGATACCCTACCCTTGAACAACAGCCGACCCTTTTTGGCGCCACTGTCGCACGAGAACCGTGGTGCAACTGCTCTCTCAATTTCTCGCAGTACCGCTGCTTATGGTGAAAACACGAGACCGCGGCTGACTGGCTGTGCCGTATTTTAGAGCACCAGAGCTCCCAAATTCGGTAGAGCTGTCAGTCTAAAAGCATGAAACATAGCTGTACCTACGCAGTACACCAGCGCCCCCAATAAAGATTCTCTCAGTGTACTTTACTCCCCGCGCTCCTTATTTCACCCGTCGCGCCGGCGCCGCATCCGCGCGGTGCCCACTGCACACACACGCACATACACCGCACGCGGACTCCTCTTTTTCCCAGAAGGAACATTCCTCTGAAATTTTATTCGCCCTAAAAGGAAACTGATATACGTCTCGCGAGGCGCGCACTCTCGATACACGCGCGCGAAGTATCGCGATAAATCTGAATCCTAGCTCTCTTCCTCTCCCTCGCTCTCAGCGCGCGGCTACTTGTACATGTTCGCGCGCATGCGCCTCGCGCCCCCTGCGCACAGTGTAAGCATGTTTTCTCCGAAAACGCGAGCGCGAGATGAGAGATGTAGGACCAGCTAATGGATTAAGAATGTCGAGTTTTTTGTGCGCACGAGGCGAATTTCGGAGAGTTTTGTACGTTATAAGTAATGGCGTCTATTGAATTGGTTGAAGGGAGGGGCGCGAGGAACGTTGACGTGATATTTTGAAATGAAAATCGGATAGTTTGGTAAATTTAACTTCCATTAGTCGCAATCAGCTGGGAATCCATTATCAGAGAGCAGTATTTTCAATAAACATACGAATAATCTCTAGTTTGACGTAACTAGCATGGTTTCGGAGCTGATAATAATCAGAGGTAGTGAGTGCTCCTATGTATATTTTTTGTTGTTGGAGAGGTGAAACATATTGATTTTTTGTTAAAGAATTAATTTGATAAAAGACATCGCGTTGTACAGTAAAAATTGTCATTAAAGTATGTATTTATAAAATTTATATCGATCTGTACACGAGAATAAGGGTATTTACCATCGGTAAATTATTTGTGACTTTTGCATAAAGCTCATGTAATCCAGCATTTACTTGCATGCGCATTATTCACGCATAAAATATTAAGTATAATGCATGAAAATGATTAAAACGTGTGGCATTAAATTCGGTTGTAGCAATCAAATATATGAATAGATAATTTTGACGAAATAAATACGCTTGTATATATTAAACTGTAATATAAAAATTAAAAAGTTTCTTTTTAAATTGGTTTTATATGCATATATTATATAACTTTACTTAGATTAGCTTTTACCCTTTCATAAAAGAACAAAAAGCCATTTGGTTTTATATTTTCCAGAGATCTGAATTTTATTCGTATTGGTTTCGAGGGAAGCATATAAAAAGCTTAAAGCGCACTAAACTTTTTACATCGCTTTATGAAGAAAATTCACTTATTGTATAGTATATCAAACGTTCTTCACTACATTTAAGTTTAAAGCGAAATTTTATTATAATGCCTCAGTTTCCTCAGTACTTTACTTCCCAATACACTCTAAAACTTATCAGACAATAATTTTTTAACCTTTATATATTTACATTCAGGCCAGCGGTGCAAACATCATAAATCAAATTTTCAAACAATGACAACAAAAAAACTTCCCCCGTCAAAATTAGATTCCTGCGCTTTTTTCAAACTCTCCCCGAAGCGCGCGCGCTAAACTTTCCTCTGCAAAGAGAGACTCGCCGGCGCGCGAAACAAGCAAAGCTGCTCCATAAAGGCCACTGATCAGCGTTCTATACAGAAAACAGAACGGCCGCGTGGGAGCCCGGGGAAATTGAAAATTTACCGCGCGCGCGGTACTTTCGAACTCGCGAGCATTTTACATCAAAAAGTGTGATTGTCGTCCGCGTCCAGGCACAAAGTACTCGCGCTGATTAATAATACACCGCGCCGAGGGAGCGCTTGGATATATCCACGTCGTCGCTGCTGTTGCCGTAGTCTCTATAACGTAGTTTGCGCGTGGAGTGCGCCGCACGCTGCACTTTGACGCCGGCAATTTTATCAAGGCACACGCAGAGACGGGAGACACGCGAGCGAGGACGTCGGGTAAACAAGAGGCCGAGTTGACACGGGGAAAGCTCTCGCCTATCTTCGGAATGTCGCACGCTATATAGCTGTATACACGCGTTGTTTATTATCGCGGCGGTGCGGCCGTGCTGTAATCACGAGACGATACGCGCAGCAGCGACGCGCGAACTTTGGTAAAAAAAGCTCCGAGGACTTTTTCCCTCCTGTGGGTGGGGGAAAATGCTATTTCCGTAAGGGCGAGAGTGGGCCGCGCGGGCTTTCATCGCGCAATTTTTGTCGATTGAAGTGCGCGTGTGGCTACCGGGCTTTTTGAAAACGCAATTTGCCTGTCCATTTCGTTTGTAACTAAATGCAATTGAAAGCGCGATTTGATTTCGAGAGCCAAGAGAGACCCGACGTTGCACTGTTTACCCTTGGATCCCAGCGCACTTTTTCAAACTCCAATCAATTTCGTGTCGCGCAATTTTTCAAAAAGCTGTGAATTACTTTTTGCATCTATTATAGAGTTGTGTGGCCGGAGTGACAAGTGTTTGTCAACGAATCACAATGGTTCCTGATTAGAATGTTTATTAACGATCTATTCGTTGTTTTGTTAATTAGGAGTTTTTCTGTTTATATAACGCGAAAATTTATTATTAATTTGATTTATATATGTACTTGTAAAGTTCTAATTAATTTCACTTATAAAAGTATACAATATAGCACAATCGTCTCTTCAACTTGAATGGCTTTGTGATGGCGTTATCTGTGACAACTGTTACGTGCTCTATTTAAGATAAAAAAGCAATAAACGGCGATACTGAAACCGGTATATTATCCGGTATGAATCCGTTCAAGATTAGATGATTTAATTAGATTTAAATCGCCCCCTTCAAATTTCATTGTCGTTTTATATACTACGTAATGCAATTATCTAAGTGTCCTTACTGTTTTAATCGAATACTTATTATTTAAGAGCTTGTTCCATATAAGATTGTTTGAAACTAATCGAATCAAATAAATAATAACCACGGTGAATTTCCATTAATCTAATATGTGTTTTATAAGTTACAATAAAATATAGGATGATTGAATTTAAACCTCTATTCCAAAAACTCCATAATGGAAACATTGCAGAAATACGCGTGTATCCATGCACCACAAAAACTGGACACGAAGATTTAATTACAAACAGTTAAAAAATACGAATATATAAATATATATATATGTGTGTGTGTGTGTGTGTGTGTGTGTGTGTGTGTGTGTGTATATATATATATTCGTATTTTTTAACTGTTTGTAATTAAATCTTCGTGTCCAGTTTTTGTGGTGCATGGATACACGCGTATTTCTGCAATGTTTCCATTGCGCATACACACACACACACACACACACACACACACACACACACACACACACACACACACACACACACACACACACACACACACATATATATATATATATATATATATATATATATAAAATTAAAACGTTACAAACTCGTTCATTAAAAAAGTAAAATTTTTATTTATTGGGTGTTAAAAATAATTATTCCTCCAGCTCTACAACGGCACCTGAATTTGCTATAGGAGCCTTTGCTAACAACCTCTTGACATCCTCGCTTTCTCCGACTGTTATAGCATTTCATGAATTTGTATCATTTTCAATTACTCTCGGCTTCCACTGTAAATGGTCCTCAATACTTTCGCTAAGTTATGCCGAGTGTTTGAGAAACTCCCGTGAAGTGCGTGTCGCCCATTCAGTTCCACCTGCTCCTCATCCACAGCCATCCTGCACGTTTTAACAAATTTAATTTCTCGCCAGCATTCGACACGAGCGTGCGTTAATTCGCTTTCGACTTTTCCTCATATAAACTTCGGTTTTAGCTGATTAGACTTTTCCAGCTCAATCGTCGACCGTTGGCGTTGACTTATCGCGGTCTTACTTCCGCGCTCGCCACTTCAACATCCGACCATTTTCACTGCCGCAACTCCTTCGCGAGAGTTTCAAGATCCTCGACCTTCGACACCATTCGCTTTTCAAGACTCTCGCCGTCATCTTCCCAGAGAACACACTGTGGTGCTCCACTACTCGACCCCCCCCCCCATCACCTCTTGGAATTCAGTATACATAAGTAACGTACTTTCCGAGGAATTAATGGGAAATTTGGAATTCGATGTTGGTTTTAAATTAAGTTAATGGGTTAGTGAAAAACACTTGTATTTAAATAATTCTGGGAAATACGGTGTTAAACCATTACTTTGAACTATTTTAATTTTCAAACTATTTAACTATAGTATTTCAGAGCGAAATCGGAATTTTCACTTATTTAGTAAAATCTAAGTGATACCTCACATCCAACTCAACATTCATCAGATCAAACGCAGCCTTTAGTTTGAAATTCAATAACCTCGTTTACCTTTACACGTGCAATATGTTGTTGACTTGTTCCGGCGTTACAATTGTTTTTTCATCAAACATCATTTAGCTCCATTATTCCTCCATTAATCCGACTTCACGTGTCAATCCCGCTTTCACTTTCCGTTCAACGCAAAATAAAATACACATACGTTCATCTCGTTCACGAAAAAGCTCGCGAACTGAAAAGCTCCGCAAGTTAACGCAACTAAATCCAAAACTAATCACACAATAACAAAAATAACGCTATACCGAAGGGAGAATATGTGAGCTCACGCACGTAGACCGCACTGATGGAAACCGCTGCGTCGCTGCTATATATTCCACTTATTAATTGGCGCTTCCGCTCTGTATTTACGCACGTGCAAGGCATCGGCAGGGATGGATTTATTTTCTTCCTTCGCAGAAGATCACGCGCGCCCCGCGATGTATACAACTTGTTCGGAAAATGTATGCGTCTGTAAACATAATCCTGCAGAACGCAAAATTCTAAGAAAAAAGTTCCTTTACCTTTACCATTTTTTCATATGACTAGTACTTTTTTAGTAACTGATGTGTTTAAATTCTTTGTTTTTAATAGAAAATATATACCTATGTTTATAAGATGATATCTATAGATATACAATTCCTATTAAAAACAAACAATTTAAACACATCAGTTACTAAAAAAATACTAGTCATATGAACAAATAGTAAAGGAACTTTTTTCTTAGAATTTTGCGCTCTACAGGATTATGTTTACAGACGCATATAGACAAGGCGAAAACCTCGCTTTCGCATGAAAAAAATTTCCCATTCGATTTCTTTGCATATTCACCTTCGGAATATGCCTCTGAATAAGGATCGAGAGTTTGCCGGGTGAAAATGTGGTGCAAATTTGTTTAAACAAAGTTTTTTATAACTAATTGCAAAAATTGCTTTTTTTGACTCGAAATAATTTTTTTTAGGTTCTTTGAGTCATTCTAAACAAAAAAGGTCTCTTGTCATTTTTTCGTAAAGTTGATCGTTTCCGAGTTATAAATAATTTAAAGTTTGAAAAAACGAAAAAACGTCATTTTCAAGGCTGGAAAACAATATTAAAAAATTAAATTTTTGACTTTACCAAAGTTCTTAAATAATCTTTGAACATCCCTTAACAAAATTGTGAAGAGCCATTACAGATTATTTCATTTTAAACCTTTGTTTTTTAATTGTTAAATAGGCGCTCTCTCTTAGTAGACGACGTGCGCTCTCGCTACTGCAGTACTGCGGCGGCATGCCGATCGCACTATAGAGTATCTCTTATAAGTTCTCGATGATCTACTTTAGTTACTATTGCTGTATGTTTTATAAATCAATAATAAATAAATCAATAAAATTTTTCGTAAACTGTTGTAAATATAAATGGTAAATTTAACAAAAAGAAAAGTTAAAAGTCTTAAATCAGTAAAAAATTTATTTCAACATATTCTCGCACTCATCAATATTGCAACCACATAATGGTACACAATTAATATTATTTTTTTTACAATGGCATGCTTTTGTTTTGCAAGTCTTTGAACATTTGCACTGAAAAATAAGATTATCAGGTACTGAATTTTTTAACTTAAATCTAGGTAACAATGCACCTGTTTCATGCAGGATATATCCAAAATCTTGAAAATTTAAGGCATTTTTCCAGATAAATGTTTGCAATGACGCTCTTAATGCATGCAGTTTAAAAGCATCAGATGTACATGGGATGTTTCCTAAATTTACACCCATTCCGCATGAATGAGAAAAAATGATCAATCTAGCCTCATCTGCCGTATTACCTTTTTTATTTAATATTTTTAAATAAACTTTTTCTAATGCGTGTAATTGCTTCGTAGTGAGCTGTAACCTATTGCCCAGAGGTACAAGGGCATTTTGATTATCATCAATATTAAATATATCTAAGGCTTTATGTTTTGTACCTATTTTACTGGTTGTATCACAACCAGTGAACGCGTGCAAGGCTAGCAAAACTTGACACAAACGATAACTTAAACTTGCAGCTGCTACATGACAAGCTAATAATTTTGGTTTTTGACTATTTACTTTGAAAAATATACCTTGACAGTTAAAAGATTTGAAATAAAACCAAAAATATATACTTAAAATGAAAATATCGGTATCTACGGAATGAATAATTATTTCTGCGTTCATTGGAAGCATATACCGAGCATGACAAAAAATTCTAGTATCTGCTTCTAAATGATTGTTTCGTAGTTCAAGAATTTCATACATCATGTTGCCTTGAATTTTATAGCATTTTTCTAAATCATCAAATCCTCCCGATATAATTATTTGTTCATCATTTGCTAACGTTACGTAATTTAATATATTTGCACATAAGAATTTAACTAATTTAAGCTTATTTTTTGCATTAGTCATCAAAGTCATTATGTTGTTTGGAATTTTCGTTTCAGAACTTTGAATATGTATTTCAGGTGCGCTAATATTTTTGGTTCTTAAAGAAGCTTCCAAATGCTTTATGCTAAGATCATCATACCTGTCAAAAATAATATCTACTCGTACAACTTTTGGTTGTCTTAAAAATGAAACAGCATAATTAAAAAATGTTTTAGCAAATTCGCCAAAAGTGTTGTGCTTAGATAATTGCAATAAATGAACTACTACCATTCCATCAATTAAATGTATTTTTGGAGATGATGATTTTGAAATCAATGAAAAATCTACTTTACAATTTGTGCGTTTCTCTATTTCATTCATGAGCTCGGATTTTTTAGATTTCTTTAAAAATCCATCTACGTCAGACAGAGCTTTAGGATAATTTAATAGTTCATGTGTTGCTATGTCTTCAAGTGTAAACCCTCTTTGGAGCATTAGCATGATCAATTCTTGAATATTAATAATTTCTTTTGAATCGCGAAGATCTTTGTTTACTTCCTTATCTACACATTTTTTTTCATAATTGAAATTTTTTACAATTATTTTGGGTAATCTGTCAAAAATACTTTTTTCTTTCTTAATAAATCGTTCTAATATAAACTCGTTAAGTAACTGCATACCATTTTCTCTTACAGATAACAAATAAGAAGCTATATCTTCTTCTACAAACTTACCATTAGAAATATTAATTAAATTAGTACATTCCTTACTATGATTAAAAATATTTTTAGACTCCAATAATTTAATAATATTAGCAACGTCCTTATTATCTTGATTCATTCGACTAGACGACCATTCATTATGACTAAAGGAATTATTATCCGAAGAATCTTCATTGATTTTACAGTATGAAAGTAAAGATTCGTGAATAGAGTTTTTAAATGGATATAATAATGCCCAAGTTTGAAGTGCCTTTTCATTTTGAGTTATACCTGACCAACCTCCAGAAACTGCCGATGATCGATTTTGGGTTTGCTCTAAAGCTAAGTCATTTCCAACGCCATTGAATTCACCTCTAACTCTCTTGACCGACAACATACCTCGTTTTAAATCATTTTCCACTGTATCTGGAAGCTGAAGCATATCTTGAAGGTACATTGAAACACCACGTGCATAAAGAGGATGATTCATGGAAAAAAAGAATGGTAGCATTTTCTTAGTTGATTCCAAATGTAGATCGAAATTACCTTCTCTATAAGCCTTAATAGAATCTAATAGAATTTCCACCATTTCACAGTAGTTATTAAAGTACATAAAAGTTTGATCTTCATAACATTTTTGTTTTTTAAAATCATCGAAATTCTTAAAAAAGTCCGTAGCTTGATTACATAGCTCTTGAAAAATAGTAAGAACTTTTATATGATCTCGATCAACGATGGATTCGCGTAGTAGATTCTATTCAGGTAAGTTGAGTAGCTTTGTAAGATCGGAATTATTGCATTTGAAATATTCAAAAATTTGAATAATTCTTATACTTTCATAAATAAGTTTGTGGCATCTCACACCTCTGTTGTATTGTAAACCTTTAAATATACATTTAAGAGTACTTTCACCATAGATTTCTGAGTCTATTAAAATGTCTTCAATACCACAACCTTCCAAATATTGACCTAAACAGTATATCCACGTTTTTTGTAGATGAAACGAGCCTATTCTTAGTACTAACTTCGGAAAATAATTAGCTGGTTGCATCTGTATCTTTTTAGCCATTAAATATATAGCCATATCAGCTGTTAAAAGACTGTTTTCTTTACCATTTTTTTTACTTAACTTAACGAAGTTTTTCATTGCTGTAAAAACGACAGGATATGTTACAGGTGCGTGAGGTATAATGGGGCAGAATCCAACTACAGAAATTGGTTGATCACTCGTATTCAGAAGTTGTTGAAACGGTGTCCAACCTGTATTAATATGTAATGGCTATTTTATTCAAATACATTTTATTAAAATTTATTTAAATATATTATGAAAAGTAAACTTACCAGGAATAATAACCTCACTATTTCGATCAATTTTTCCATCAATTATATTAAGCTTGCTCAAAATCCAAATTAATTCACAGTTATGATTATTATTATTTAAACGATCCAATAAATTAATATCTATGTATACAGGTAAATGCTTTGGCATGTTAAATGTAAGTGAAAAATTTTCAAGTGGTTGACTAGTTAAAGAATTAATATCAATATTTTTAATACTTTCGTTTGATGTAAAACGGATTGCATTACACGAATCGCAAGACTTTTCTTGGTACAACACGGTAGTAGTTACATGTGTTGTATTTTTGCCACTCAAAGTTTCCTCCAAGAAATCGTTATTATCAATCGCTCCATGTAAAAATAATGAAGGATCATTAATAATGTTACATGGGCTTTTTACATAATCATCCTTTTGATCAAAAATAATTGCTTTTATTAATGATTGATCTAAATTGCGTAAATCATCATAACTGACGCAGTGTCCTAATTTTGTTAAGATATTAATTATGTGCTTTGATCTGGTCAAATGATGAATTGTTTGAGCCAAAGCAACATGTACAGGAGTATGTATTCCTTTCATAATATAACAGATATTCATAAATATTGTTTTAGCGCGTCTTAATTTGTTCTCACTCATTTTCTGTTTATTGCATAAAAGCGAATTTAAAAAGTATTCCCATGTAGTAGGTAGTATAAAATTGTTTAAATATTTATCTATAATATTGTCGTCACAAACGTAATAAGCCATGTCAATATTTTCACAGGCCTCTATTTCACCCTTTAAATTTTTGGTCAATTTTTTAATTTGTTTTTTGGGATCACTTAATTGCCTTATATGTTCAACGAGTTCTGTTACAGAAACATCAATCATAATTACTATTATGGATTTGCTTTTATCAGCTGGATGAGAGAATAAAATTTTTTCTGCATACTTATTAATTAGAAACTGTTTCATCGCTTTGTTATCAATTAAATAATGATCATTATCGAGGTGAAAGTTAACACGTGTAGTCAAAAAATTCAGTTCATAGGGACAATTACTAAAATTTATTTCTATTAATACTTTTTCAAAAGCTTCATTAATAACTTCATCAGATACTTTTGTCGATGGTTTTCCTTTATTTCTTTCTGAATTTGTAATGAAAAGATAATTTCTTAAACATGAAGCATGATAATGAATTTTATGAGCTATTATGGAATCAGCTGAATCGTACGTGCAAATTTTTGTATAAACATTTGCTTTTTTTATACGAGCTACTGAAATAAGTTTCTCTGCAGAACTGCGATCAGAAATTACATAAGTTGTGCGAACTTTATTTTTACGAATACAGCCACATATAATACATGCATTATCAGGATCTGACACTCTTCTTAGTTTCACACTTACGTTCTGATCTGAATTCGAATTTTCTACATTATTAACGGTAGAATTGCCACTTTTTTCTTTCAATTTTGATAGTTCTATTTCTCGTCGTCTGATTTTTTCTTCGCTTGTATAAGAGGCATAACAACTATAATGCCAAGAAAATTTTTGCTCGTGAGAATCAGGATCGTACACATTATCAATTCGCTTTGCTGCATCATCTTTTCTGCGGGATGCTGTTTTTTGAATCGTTTGATACGATTCAGGTCTTGGTGTTCGTACTGTATCACTATATTTCTCACAAATAATACACATTAATTCACTTTCAATACGTTTTCTTTTACTGGGTATAATTGAGAGAGACATATTAATCTGTCCACGACAGAAGAAGAACTAAACTAAATAAACAATCGAGTGACTTCGTGTATTCTATGCAAGCTCGGACCTGCATAGTCAAACCGGCGCGGCGCGGCGGCCGCGCGCGCCCGCTGCCTATCGTGTCGGCTGCTTAGAGTGCTTAGAGAGCGCCTATTTAACAATTAAAAAACAAAGGTTTAGAATGAAATAATCTGTAATGGCTCTTCAGGATTTTGTTAAGGGATGTTCTAAGATTATTTAAGAACTTTGGTAAAGTCAAAAATTTAATTTTTTAATATTGTTTTCCAGCCTTGAAAATGACGTTTTTTCGTTTTTTCAAACTTTAAATTATTTATAACTCGGAAACGATCAACTTTACGAAAAAATGACAAGAGACCTTTTTTGTTTAGAATAACTCAAAGAACCTAAAAAAAATTATTTCGAGTCAAAAAAAGCAATTTTTGCAATTAGTTATAAAAAACTTTGTTTAAACAAATTTGCACCACATTTTCACCCGGCAAACTCTCGATCCTTATTCAGGGGCATATTCCGAAGGTGAATATGCAAAGAAATCGAATGGGAAATTTTTTTCATGCGAAAGCGAGGTTTTCGCCTTGTCTAATACATTTTCCGAACAAGTTGTATAACCCAAACAGTCGGCAGTTTGATCGCGCGCGCGATCGATTTATATATATTTCGGCGTCACGCTCTCAGTCATTGACATTTTTGCCGATATATATATCGCGGATGCTCAAAGGGAGATTACACAAAGTTCGTTATACGCGATGTCTCCTGTATGCGGTGCTGTAGTGGCTGTTGTAGCGAAATTACATGATGGCAGCTATATAATGGACTTTTATGGATGTGCATCGCGATACGGTGACGCTTTTTCCGTTTCGCTCTTTTATGCGACTGTCGTTTGTTTTACGTTCGCGCGGTACAGTGGTATGTGTGTACACAAGCGATCTTCGGTTAATATACGTTTAATGAAAATACTTTGACGTGAATGCAATCTCCCGGCGTAACGCGGCGAAACATTGTTGTCGATTTTAATGTATAATGTACCCCGACCCCATTTGCCAGCGCCAATGAGTTGAAAGTTATTATATCGGCCTTTTACTACCTGCTCGCGGGTAAATGTCCCGTGATACGCACTTTTTATTTGTTTTGATAAATTAAAATTTCATGTTTTCACGCTAAGAGTAGTATTCTAGGAAATTTAGTTTACTGCACCTCAACTTTGAACATCAACTTTTTTAATAAAATACGTTTTTAGTAATTTTGAAGTTGTGATTGTAAATTAAACGGAACTAGGTTTAACGCTAATACTCTTAATTATAACCTGTTGTAAAAAGTAAATGAAACTTCATTGTCCAGATGGCAGAAAAAGCTTGTATAATGTACAGTGTCCAACACCGGACATCGTACGTTTCTAGTTTTCACTACTATAAATAGCCATTACCCTAAAGTTGAATTTAAGTCGCTTTATTATGAGTGGTAGACTAATATTACTCTCTTCGCGCTTGCCGCTGCTAGATATTACATACAAGCCACGTGTTGAATGTTCGCGCCAACTAAAATGTCATTTTCAAATTTCATCTTATTACTCTCGTGGAAATTGTACAAACCTACTATAACTTTCTTTATGTCAAATTGAAAATGATGACACTAGATTCAATTAATGTCTATAAGAAAAAATATTTCTTCGTCCAATGTCACTTTATCCTGTAAAATTTTAAATTTATAGGTAAAAACTGTACACTGTAAAAAAAAATAGTTATTAAATTTAAGAACAATGTATTGGAAGCAAATTTCATAACCGTTTTGAAACGAAATTAATAAAAGTGTTGAAATTTAATATACATTGTTTGAAATGGAATCAATGCAATATACATGATTTTTAATTAAAATTTCTTGAATTTCAATATTTTTTTATTAAAATTAATAGAAGCATCTTACAACATTTTATTGAAAAGTAAATAACATTGGTGTGAATTTTAAGCAATAAATCTATGAAAATTAAAAAATAATCTATGAAAATTTAAAAAATAATCTATGAAAATTAAAAAAATAATCTATGAAAATTAAAAAGTTCACCTATATGAAAATTGATGAATATATTATTAAATTTAATATAAATTTCTCAAATTTAAAAATTTTTTTAAGATTCTTCAAATTAATTTACTTCCTATTAAATATAACACACGTAACAAAATTTTGTTGTAGATCTATTTTTTACAGTTGAAAATTCAATACAATTATCTGAAACTTAATAATTTGTATATAAAATTTAATGCAGAATATTTAATGAGTAATAATTAATATTTATTTATTACAAAAAATTATTTTTTTAAATTTTAATTGAAATATTTAAATTCAAAAAATTATACAAAAGTTAATTAATGCAGGGTTAGTGTTAGTTCTAATCATTATTTTGATGCAAATTTATTATATATTTTTACTTACCACTTATTTATGTTGTATGAAGAATGTTATAATTTATGCATATAACTTTTTAATTATTATAAATTTTCGCTTATTCATTATAGAACTTCGTTTATAAATTAATCGCATTTTTATTATCGCAGAAAAAAACCTAACATAAAAATTTTCGACCTGACCGAGAATCGAACCCACGGACCTTGGGTTACTACGCACGCACGCTATCCATTACGCTATCGCTCGCTTATAACAGTTAGGACATTTTCATCTACATCAGGAAATTTAATGTCTTTTTTATGATATTTAATAAACGTATACGTTAATTTACTTCTAATAGATTAGTATATTAAAATTAATGTACGTATTTATTAAATTTTATAAATTTTAGAATTAAATTTTAAAATACTGTATACTAATTCACATTCAATAACAAGATTATTAATTTTAAGATACAATTGTATCTCAAATTTTCTTAAATTTAAGAACTTTTTTAACCTTAACGCATTAAAAATGAAAAATATTTTTGAAATTTCATAAGATTATTTTTTAATCTCCTAAACCTATTTATAATTAAAATTTAAACAATTTATTTTAATTTTAATAAGATTGCCATGAAATATTACAAACGCAAATGCTAGTTATTATAAATGAAATTATAAAATTATTTAAAATATTCTTGAAATTTAATATCTTGTTTATGATATTTAATAAACGTATACGTTAATTTACTTCTAATAGATTAGTATATTAAAATTAATGTACGTATTTATTAAATTTCATAAAATTTAGTATTAAATTTCAAAATACTGTATAGTAATTCACATTCAATAACAAGATTATTAATTTTAAGATACAATTGTATCTTAAATTTTCTTAAATTTAAGAACTTTTTTAACAGTGTAGATAACGATTCTCGCATATACTTGAAAAATAATACTACATCCGCTCGAAGACGTCCGCTAGTTTTTGTCGAATAAAAACAAAAATTCTAACTTCACATCAACAACCCATTTTATTACTCATCCAACTGCCTTGCGACACAAACTAGTCCCACACAGAGAGCTCGTCATTAACTTCACAAACAGAACGTATAGAACAAATCTCTACACACGTCACACACTCGTCGTTCGAAAAACCTATTTTTTTCTCTTTTCGAAAATCCACCTCGCCACTCGTATTTCCTCCTCTCTCTCTCTCTCTCTCTCTCTCTCTCTCTCTCTCTCTCTCTCTCTCTCTCTCTCTCTCTCTCTCGCGAGAACGCCGTCGGATCATAAAAATTCGTTACACAGCAAGCGAGCGTTCAGCGCAACACCTCGGCACAAGCATTCACGCTTCTATATAAATTTCACGCACCCATTCCATTGCAATATCCGAGCGAGAGGAAAAGAGTAAGAGTAAAAGCGTGCGCGCGAGAACGAGAAAGAGCGATCATCATCCCGCGCGCACACGAAGCAGCCTCTCTTTCTCTCTCTCTCTCTAGAAACCAGTTTCGGAAAAAACGGTCTGACAATCGAAGGACCCTGACCCGATTGCAGCGCCAGCCTGGCGTACGCACGCGCCAATGTCTCGTTATCGTTCGCGCGCTGTGTATATACGCTTTTTCCGTTTTCGTGCTCCCTCTCTTCCTCTCCTCGCGCGAAATCCATTGTTCTCCGTTTTCCACTCTCGCGCGTGATGTGTGATATAGAGATAACTATGCGTCGATGATGATGATGATGGCGAACTTGTTGTTGAAGGAGGATGCTAATAATGCGCGAGGTTTCTCGCACACGTGTCTGTTGGCGAATACATGTATCGTGCAAAATTTTTTATAATTGATTTTTATTGATATTAGTATAATCTGCAAAGTTGATTTTCGAGTTCTATAGCAAAAAGGTGAAATAATTTTTCAGGTTTGATAAGGATCATAATTATAAGAATTTGTATGCTTATATTCTTATGCAAATTTCAGTTCCCCATCACGCGAGATTTATTTCCCTCGAAAAACGAAATGACATCTACATAAAAACCCGTATCTCATGTGTGACGCACTACTACGCGCTTGCGCGCTCTAAGCAGGAAACTTCTAATTGTCCAGGCGCTATACCAGCTTGAAAAGAGAGTTAGGGAGAGATAGAGAAAAAAAAGCCGAATTAATTATATTATCAGGAATTTAAATTTCTCAATTCCACTTATATTATCTCCCTTCGATTCGCGTTCACTCACACACTCGTACACGCGCACTTTGTCGAATAAATAACCGCTCGCCGCTACGGCGGCTATCTGTTTATCCAATAGTGCTATCTCAACTGAAAAATCAAGCACGAGGAAGATGACTAACCGATAGCGTGGCGCGCGCTCGCGCGACAAAGCATCTCCCTCGCGATACGCACACTTACACTTTTTTACGCGAAAAAATTGCAATTTTCTCGCGTCGCGAAGTAAAAAGCAAGATACTCTCTCTCATTAAAAGTTTGAGAGCAAATAAAAAGACAAAAAAAGATGACCGGCGCGGAGAAAGAGAGCGAGATAAGAGAGTCGCGCGGCGTGTACTATCGAGCGCGATGAAGATATAGAGGCGATGCGCGCGTCGAGACGGCGGCGACGACACCTCCCTCTCTCTCTCTCAATGAAAGTAATTAAGGGCACCGATGATGGATACGCGCGTGTATATACGGGTGGATGTGTCCGCTGCTCCGCAGGATATTAACTATTATGCTAGTGCTCGCGGCCTCGCGAGCTTTCTTTGAGTCGGCTGCTTGGCGCCTGTATATACGTGTGCGCGAGATGAAAAGCCTCTGTCGCCGTGTTTTCGACGCTCGTTCGTTTCGGAGAACACACCGCGCTCGAAGGTTCAATTTGAAACGTAATATGTATAGAACTTTTCTAGATCATTCCGTGATAATTACCAAGCGAATAAAAATATTGGAGCGAGTTTACAAATGTTTTTCATAATTGGGGAAGATTACTGGTGCTTTTGCGCAGCTCTCTCTCTCTCGTGGCGTATAGTCAATGCTTGATATATAGCGTATTATCGTCATATTGTAAACTTATTTTCAATAACGAGAAAAAGACAACCAATATCGGGACGTAAATCATCGGCGCGCCGCGCGATTGTGAACTCTTTCCTGATATATTCTGGAAGCGATAAGTAGTGTTAAACATTGACAAGAGTGTATATAACATAATAAGAAAGTTCAGAGCGATAATCTGATTTATTGAAAAGTCGAGGCGTAAATCTTATTTCTTTTTACGATTTTCGTTAAAAGTCTATAATCACACGTTAATATCACAGATGTGTGGTAATAATATTCTGAGAGATGATTCAATATCAAAACACGAAATTCAGCAGTTTGCGGAGATATGTACACTGATAGAAAGAAATATTCGAGCCAAATTCATCAGGAAACTAAAATTATTAAAAATAAATTGATCTTACAAATAAATAAACAAGAATTAATAGTATTCTCAAAGTTTTAATGATCATACTAACATTATCAGTATTTATAATACTTTTTTGATGTATAAAATGTTTTATAAACAGTTGAAGTTCTATTACTTAATTCAATTTGATTTACTTATTAATAACATCATCATATTTTTAATAATTTTAGTTTCGTGTATAAACAGTTAAATTACATTTGGCCCAAATATTTCTTTCTATCAGTGTAGCTTGAAGAAACGGGAAAACAGATGGAGAAGGAAAAGTTATATGTTATTGCGATCAAGTTAACGAAGATTTTACGACAACGAGATATAAGTAATTACAAAGAAGATATTATAGTTAACATTTTCACGTCTTAAGTACTTTTTAGTTCAATGTTCTTTTGCTAAAAATGAATGACAAAAGGAATGACACAAAGAAGCAGGTTTATGAATCGATAAAGAATGTTCTCTTCGCAAATTAAGCGCACTTGAATTATATAAAACCTAAAAAATACAAGCTCAAAGTATAAACTTAAACTTTATTCTTGGCACGGAAGCATTACAAAATAAATATAATTATACCTAAAAATACGGTGAACAAGTTGTTTGAAAAATTCGCATTTTTCGGAACGACAATGCGAGGCAGCCTTTCACGCGAGAGGGAGAAAGAGGAGCCACGCAGGCAAGCGTAAACGGGGCAAATGAAAAGTTTCAGAGGCGAGCTGCTGCTGCTGCTGCTGCCTCTTTGCCTCATGCGCATGCACACGCGAAGGCAAGGCTCAGAGGAGAAAGAGAGAGATAAAGACGGGAAGGTCGTTGCCGATGATACCATGCCCAAAGAAAGCGAGACCGGGAGTAAGGATGAATGCCCAGAATGTGTAACTGCGCGGCGGCAATAAGGAGGAAGGAGAAGAAGAAGAAGAGGGAGAAAGAGAGAGAGAGAGAGGAACGGCGAGCCGGTGGGAGAGCGAGTTTTCTCTGCGGCGACGCCGACAAGTTTTCGGAATGACGGTGCAGGTGCACTGTGCGCGCACACGCCAGACTCTCGTTCTGAGAGAGAGGGGAATTCGACTGGAATGCTTTTCGGCAATTTTATTTGTGAACCGGGCGTGCACGCGAGCGATCTGCACGTATATATATGTACGCGAGTCGAGAGGAAGAGAGGGGAGACGAGAAGGAGGAGGAAGAAGAGGAGAGAAAGAGGAAATTGCGGTTATGAAAAAGCAAATTATCGACAATCATTTCGAGAACACACCGGTCAATTTCGGAAATAAAAACATTCCTCCGTTATTACCCGTAATTTTGATTTTAACGCCGGCCAGTACATTGAAATTTCAGTGCGCGCGCATATGAAATTTGAATTTCAGCGAAATCGAAGGCTCATTTGCAAGGTATTAAGAGCGTGTTTGGTGTTTTCGTTTTTAAAATAGGTGCGTTTCGAATGTTCTTAAAACCAAATTTGAAGAGTATGAGTATTAAACAACATTACGTATAAAAATAAATAATTTTTGTTTTCCTATCGTTTCACATTTCATTATTAAAGACACAATCGAAGCATATATGAGGAAATCCATAATTTGTCCACACTTAAAGGGTTCAAAAAAATATAAAAAAAAAATTTGGAGGCATACTTCTGAAATAGTACATATACGATAGTCTGAAGTGGCACTGTCTGGCACGGCGAGTTACGCGCCCGAGCGCAGCGAGGCCGCTAACGTCGTGTCAGAAAGTGTCACTTGAGACACGTGTATTGTTCGTAATTTTATAGTACTGCCTGCCTTAAGTCCAGCGACACGCGGAAGGACTACTGAAGACACGGAAAGCCGTGTCTTCAGTCGTCTTTTCCCGCACCGTGAGGTTAGCGCACGAGCGTTGCGAGTGCAATAAACACGGTGCCAGAAAGGGCTACTTACCGCACGGAAAGGCGTGTCTGAAGTGCGGACTTAAGTCACGCAGTGCTATAAAAAAATTTTTCTCGTTCTGTAGGTTATAAAATAGACGAGAAAATTTTGAAACGCTCGAAAATGGTCTTGTGACACGGTTTTAAAAAATACTGATAACTTGACAAAAAGCAGCCCTGATGATTAGCCAATAGCGAACTCTTAAGGTGACAACAAATATTTCATTAAGAAGTGGTTAATATCGTTAAAATTCGTTGGTTCTGTGCCAAGTTACGAATCCACGTAATTCTTGAAAAATCGCTCATTTTTGGTCATTTTTGGCAATTTTCAAATGCACGTAACTTTGCACAGAACCGACGAATTTTAACGATTTTTAGCTTAAATTAAAGCTCTATTCTTCTACTTTAGCCACTTTTTTATGAAATATTTGTTGTCACCTTAAGAGTTCGCTATTGGCTAATCATCAGGACTGCTTTTTGTTAAGTTTTCAGTATTTCTTAAAACCGTGTCACAAGACTATTTTTGAGTGTTTAAAAAATTTCTCGTCTATTTTATAACCTACAGAACGAAAAAAAAAATTTTTCAGGGTGTGCCTTCAAATTTTTTCTTTTAACTTTTTGAGCCCTCTAAGTGTGGACAATTTATGGACTTCCTCATATACCTGAAGAGCTCAGTCCTTGAACCCTGCTTTTGAACAAGCTTTCATTAGTTGACAATCCGATTAAACAAAAGTTCAAGTATACATCCCCACTTCCGCGCCATCTTTCGCAAAACTCTCAAGTACGTAAAATTAGATCGCACACATTCCAGAGCCCAAACCGTACACGAAAATTAAAAATAAATCCCCCGCATTTTCCCGAAACCTGAAAACGAAGCACAACGAAATAAGAGAGCCCGCGCGCAGCGAGAAGAATGCAATCAGAGTAAAAGTAACCGCGTCGTCGAGTAAAGTGTTTTGGCGCGCGTGATGAACTTAAGCAAGGCCGCGAGATGAGGAAAGACGGAGGCGAGGTTGCGCGTAGTAGTCACTCGCGTGCCCGACTAACAGGTGCACCCAGCTATCTCTCTCCGTAAGACTTTAATCCGAAACTCCGTTCGCCGCGCGGCGCGGTGATATACATATATACATACGTACGTACGTATATATATGTATGTATCTCGATGTGACTGGCGAATAAAAATGTAAATCAGCCGAGCGACATTTGAAATGCAAAGCGAGCGAGCGCGTGCCTGTGGGTCCCCGTCGCCGCTGCTTTTTATGAATGAACGCGAGAGAGTGGGAGAGAAATTTTAACGGGGTCTAGCTATGATTAACTTCCGCAGCTGGGCAGTTATAGTTGCTATTGTGTGGAGATTGTTGGGAGATGAGTCGGCCTGGATGGGGTTTATCCGCTTGCTGAATGGTTAGTGTTATGGCGTAGAAGAATAAGACGCTCCGAATCTTGCATATTTTATCAGTTTTAAAGGAGAAATTGTTCGAGGTTGAGTCGGTACACTCTCAGAAAACTTGCATATATATATGCAGGTATGCAATGTGTACATTTGGAAACATAAAATGTAAACACAATATATCTATATATATGGAAGCTTTCTAATAGTGTAGGTTTCATTTCACTTTGCGTGTGCAACGAAGTTGGAATAGCTTTAAATATTACTGAAAGTGCGGATTTCGGGGGAATTAGTGGTGGCGGCTCGAGTGGCGGTAGTTGTAGAAATGAATTACGTTATAAAACGTTATTGCAAGACTTAATTTGGTCGGTTATACGAGATACAGTACGATTTTATGGAATGAATGTCGTGAAAAAATTTTGATCGAATAAAGACGAAATTCATTTAATGGATTTCCGCGCTTTTATTACTTCAATTAGCGAGCGCGCTAGACGCACATAATATAAATCACTTCCCGTCTGAAGATTTTTGTTTTTTGTTTAAAATCGCTATAATGTTTCGTCGATATCGCCTTATCTTAATAACTCAGCAGTTTTATCTAATTTTATTTCATCGATAACGATGAATTATGTACGGCGACTGATGATGCTCATCGCTTTATGTCATAAGCTTATATTGCAATTGACAAGTTCAAGAGGATTCTCACTATGCGTCAGCTTTCTTAGTTTCGTCATCAAAACTTTGATGAAACACATTAAATAATCATATACGTTGTAAGTACAGTTTTTATAGTATAGACATAAACGTCAAGAACTTTATTTTCCTTATGTCATTTACAGATTTTTAATATGTTGACTTTATTTTAATGTTTAAATAAACATATCAGTGAATAAAACCCTTCAAATAAAATTCGTTCGAATTCACAAAATGTAGAACTAAATTCGGAAAATCTTAATCAACGCCAACCCCTATACAAGCCTTAACATTTCAATAAATTCACGCTCATTAAAAACCTGTATTAGAACATATAAAAAGCCCCAGCTCGTTAAGGCACTCAAAGTCCTCAAAGCCCCTGAACGCGCATCATCGACGTTTTTCATAAGAATAAGCAGCCCGCACACATACAGGCGCACACCGCGCATGAGAAACGGACGAGCGTGCAAATATAACGCCAGCAAATTAGAGCGCTTATACGCGCGCACGCACACACTCGTAAAGCTCCTCTTGTCGATAATAATTCACGCGCTATAGCAGCAGCAGTAGCAACTCGACTTGCGTGCCGCGCAAAGCTCGCGTCGGCAAAAAAGGGGCGGCCGCGCGATTCGAACCGCATGCACACGAGGTACATTACAGAGAGGGTAAAAATCCGCGCGAGAGAGAGAGAGAATTCCACGGCGCTCGCAGCAGCAGCACACATTAGACCCGCGATCTAATGGCATCGGCGGCTCGTTAGTCGTCGACGCCGCCGCAGCTGCTCGAAGGCGGAGTATATACAGGCCAGGGCGAGTAATCGAAGGAGATTGCACTGCGTATAGAGCCGCAGTCCACGTAGTAGTGATGGTACTACTACTGCGACTAGCCGGAAGAGGTGTGCTCAGCACTTAGCCGAGGATGTAAAGTGTATAGTGCGCGCGCGCGCGAGAGAGCAAGGGCGCCTCACGAGTGCTGCTATTCCCCCCTCTGCCGTGCAGTCGGAGTCCTTATAGGAAAAACGCCTGTTTTCACTTTGGAATGGCGCTCGTACCGCGGCAACGTACGCGCCAAGTATGTAGGAAGAGTAAAAATACACACGCGCCAGAGATGCGAGAGGCAGAGTCGAAAAAGTTTTTTCGTAGTCGATCTCTCGTTTTTTTTTTTTTGGAGGGGGAGGTTGCGGATCGCTCACTTTCTGCTGGATTATTTGTGAAGTGTTTTTTGGCGCTTGTGTGCTGCGCTGTATCGAATCTGTATAGCTGAGCTTTTATTTGATTTAGTTGGGGAATCTGCGCGAAAAATTCATAGGTCGAAAAAGGTGTATAACGAACGTGGGTTATGTCTGACTATAGCCGACATGTATCTACTTGAAAAAAAAAACATAGAGGTATGAATCTTGCATGGTTTGGGAAACTAGATTTTTTTCGAAGCAATATTGTATTGATTGACTTTTGAGTGTAGTAGCCGTTTTCTTCTGTTTTAACGTTACAAACTTTCGAGAAAAATACGCTTTGAAAATTACAATTTAGTCCGGTAATCTATCATGACGTATGCGTTCATTAAGACCTTAAAGAAAGATAGAGAGGGAGAGCTCACTAAGCCTTATATTGGCCGCGATGAAAGGTAAACGTTGGCACTTTACGACAGCGCGCGCGTTATAACTCGAAACTGGCTATGTAGACTTACGACGCGCTGTTAAAAATCAGATTCCGTCGAGTAATTTTTACAGCGACGACGGCGGCGGCGCTTATATATACCTCGCCTCTTTTTTTTACGAGGCACTACTTTGATCGGTAATTATATTAGTTATTCCGTCGAAAGAGTTGTAAAAGAGAGAGAGGATCGCTTCTTTATCTTTCCGCAGCGGCGGAGGCGCACTATACCAAGTTATATAGCGGGCGCGTGCGCGCGCGAGTCGGATTTATGGCGGGCCATTTTGCACCAACGCGGATGTATCGCGAGTCCTAAACATCTGCGGGGGACAGCGCCGGGCGGGGCGCAATAAACGCGCGGGATGTGCTGGGTAATCATTTCAATTATTTTGCGAACTATGTGGCTGCGGCGTGCAGCTGCGCGGAAGTACAGTGTTTGCGAAAGTGTAGTAAAGTGAATTTTATTGAAAAATGGCGGCTGGAAGTCGTATTTTTTTAAGGCTTATGAAGAAATAAGGTATTTATTAACATGGTGGGAGGTTTTGTTCCGAAAGTATAAAGATAATCTTGTTGAATTTTTTGATAAACTTTTAATTTTATGTTTAGGTTTTAGTAATCAAATAAAAACTTATTTTGAAGGAAAAGGTTTCAACAATTTTATTCATTAAAAATTAGACTGAATTACTAAATACAGAACAAAGAACAAAGATATAATAATTGACGCAATTAAACTCTTATAATAAGACTGTTAAAATATTATAACGGAAATAAATGTTTAAACCTTTTAATAAATTGTGGTAGAAAATGAAATTCCATCCTGAGAAAATCAAGTAAATGCATTTTTATTTTAAAATTTTATGTCTTACCGTATTCAACCGTATCTACTCACATACAGTGGTAAAATTATGAATAATTTTTAAAGTAAAATAATGTTTAATTAATTAACTTAATTCTGAATATTTTTAGTATTGTTTCAGCTAACATCATTATAGTTTCAAAAATTTAATAACCATACTCATACACTATAACCGTCTCTTTTCTTCACTATAAATCTACGCGTGCTAATAAATTCTATAAAAAAAGCATCCTCTCGCAATATAACCCCGTCCGACGTTATATTTAAAATCCTAAGTATCATAGCATGTACCTTTTTCCGGATCTCTATCGCGTTCAATTTTCGGCTGCGTGATGGATGAGCCGGATAATACTGCGCGAGCACTTTGCCGGCATTATTCGTCGTGATCAAATGAGAAATATAGCAGTGGCGCGCGCTCACCCATTTTGTCGCGCGCTGATGTCAATGAAGAAGCTCGTAGCTACAGCCAGTGTATGTGTTGTACAAAATGATGACAAAGTGCATGCACGAAGCGGCAAACCCACCCCTCACGTGTACACACACGAGCGCGCCCTCAGCTGCGATCCCCAGATTGATTGTACGCATATTGACACGCGACTTGGCCGCCGGCTGAAAAAGGAGAGCGCGCGCGCAATATATGGAGGGTAAATAAAGCACGATATGGTGCACCTTCGGGGTATGTACGTACAGGTATGTAGGAGGGAAAATTATACGTAAATATTTTTGGGCGTAACTGCACTACGCTGTTATTGTAGAACAATATAGTGGCGAGATGGAAAAAGCAGAGCAGCGCAGCAAGGGTTGCGGATAATCGTGCTTTACTGTAAATAGATGCAAACGAGTTTTCGACAATCTCGGGCTGCAGGTGTATGTAGAGGAGAAAGGGAGACAGAGAGAGGGAGAATGTTTGGATTCGAGTAAATATTTTTCCAAATGGAATGTGCAAATATACGTGCGCGGGAATGCGCGAGGATATAGACGAGAACTTACTTGTGTACAGATGTTATTTTTAAAATGTCTGACGAAAAAGGCGTGCAGATATAGGTTGTCGCGCAGTGGTGCAATTTTTATGTAGAACGCTTTTGTTATTCGGGATTATCATAGAAATGAAAGTGAGTTGTGAAATTCGTAGAAAGGTAAAAAGATTCAACTTCCGATCAATGTTAAGGGGGCTAGACACCTTTTTTCTCTGAAATAAGAAGTCACATTTTAATACATAAATTTAAACTAATTATTACATACTTTTTACATATAAAAGTGGGTATATTTACCTTACCTTAAAACTTTCTCCGATGGGCCTTTTATATGGTCCAGAACCATAGTCATCGATGAAACAAGTTTTTTCACTAACCGTAAGCTTTGAAATTTTCCTGTGGATGGATTGACTCCAGATTTGAACTAAATTACTCCTGAATAGTATAATTCTTATATGAGTGTAGGGATTTAGGATTAAATGTCGGAAAAAATTTTTACATCAGAAAAATTATGAAAAAATATAAAAAATTTTAAAAAATTTAAAAAAAACTCTTGAAAAACAGCACAATTTTTTTTTTCTCATTAGATCAAAAATCCCTACACTCATATGAGAATTATACTATTCAGGAGTAATTTAGTTCAAATCTGGAGTCAATCCATCCACAGGAAAATTTCAAAGCTTACGGTTAGTGAAAAAACTTGTTTCATCGATGACTATGGTTCTGGACCATATAAAAGGCCCATCGGAGAAAGTTTTAAGGTAAGGTAAATATACCCACTTTTATATGTAAAAAGTATGAAATAATTAGTTTACATTTATGTATTAAAATGTGACTTCTTATTTCAGAGAAAAAAGGTGTCTAGCTTCCTTAAGTATACGTATGTTCGTGTGTGACCATAATATATCCCGCCGTCCACGTATAGTAATTCCTGCGCGCGAAAACGATTTTATTCTCCCGTGAATAATTCATGAAAAACCGAACTTAGCGTAATAAATCATGCTACATATCGATTATATGCTGATAAATATGTGAAACGTAAAGTGTGAAAGCGCGACGAACCGCGCGACAATGTCATATCAAACGAATTTTCTTTGCACGCACTCGCATTTTCATTTCCCTAATAAAAGTCCACCTCGAGAGCCAATTTATTATAACCGTGGCGGCGAAGATATAAATTCACACACCACATACGCTGCTCCCACGGAATCCAATAAACAAACGAAAGCATTCGCTCGATATTCGGCCGCGAGTATTTCCCCTCTTTTTATCGTATATATACCGGCGCGGACACGGCAGAGAAAATTCCTGCATACATCGCATCGAGAAGCAGAAAAACACGACACACGTATACATCCGCATGCATAAGCCGATTAATATTTTCGATCTCGCGTGCGCGTATATATACAGCCTGCTCGCGACAAAATAAACAAACGCATCGCGGCGGAATTCGCCACACGCAACAAGACCGTTATTACGCGAGCGAGCGAGGCGACGTGAGGCTATATACGCGTATGCGATACATCCGCGAGAGAAATTTGCAGCAAGGAGATCTGGCGAGATTCCAAGCGTGGCGAGAGGCGCCAGAACTCACCTCGGAGGCGCCGCTTTTATTGTCACGGAATGCCGATGCACTGCGTGCATGCGCTCGCTCGAGGCGTTATAATCGCCGATTCCGGTCTCGCGCGCGCGCGCTTACTTACTTACCTGCGCGCGCTTCTCAATCATATGGTATTTCCCGCTCTCGCGCTTTTCTTGGTGCGAGCGAGCGGCAGCGTGGCGCTGCGATAAAATCCCCCTCTCTTTCGTGAGGAGTGAGAGAGAGAGAGCTTATAAGGGAATTCTCGATCGCATATGAGGAATTTCGCGCGCACTGCACTGCACTGTACTCAAATCAATTCGTGGTTTATTGATTCGATGTGCCCCGCGCGCGCTAGGGAGGATAATTTATGCGCGAGCTAAATTTTTTTTTCTTTTACTTCGGAGCTATTTTTAGGGCGAAAAGGGCGACTTTATTTTTAGTATTACAGCGCGGGTCACGGCGCGGGCTTTCGAACTTTCGGATAATAAGTTTGGAAGTTTGCGGGCGGGGCGTGGCTTTGTTTTCGATGTTGGCGACGACGTGAGCGCGAAGTCGAAAATATTTGTAAGAAGAGTAGAGTCTGCTCTAATTAAGCGCCCCTTTGAATAATGCATCTTTTTTCCATGTATAAATTTTACATTTCTCTTTTAGATTTAGCTAAAGGATAACGCGCGCCGCCGGTATTATGTCTTGAAATAAAATATAATGCTGCTGGGAAACGCGGTCGCATTAATCCCATGAGTCTTTCTTTCTCTGTGTGCGCTTTCAGCTTTTGTGAGCTCGAGGGTTTGTAATGAAAGTAAAGTACCCGGAGCGATGCGATTCGAGATATATACTACAGTTTCAATTGCACTCTCATAGCATCAGAAATATTAGCGTTATCGATTCAATGGCTCTAACATTTTATTATCCGCGCGATTTAAATTGGTATGGCATATATAACTTTTCTCCGCGCAATGGATGCGATCGCTTATGATGTGGAACGGCAGTTGGTTGTGCTTGAATGTATTGGTTGTTACGTTCGGTATAGCTTCATTTGTATAAGTGTAATGTAATATGACTGTTGGATATATCAATGTGTATAGGAAATACAGTTGTGATATTGTATATGTATTCAATTAAAAAATCAACTATACATATTTCTTTTAATTGAGTTCAGATCAAAGGCTCTACGGGAATATTCGTTATTTTTCAATGAAATCTATAAAGGCACACCAATTTTTTATTGAAACCAAAGCAATGAACGGGTAAGCGGATTACTATTTCCATTTTCCAGGAGATCGATAAAAATATTACATGCAATCTGATAAATACTGGCCTGTTCATTGCCGATGTAATCTTTAGGGTTAAAAAGAATTCAATTTCTTTCGAGCAATTAAAAATGATAAGTTACGGCTTATCGGATAAAGAACTTTCTACTTAACAGAAATGAATTATATCGATTCGTGATACAAAATGGCAATAAACATGATTTTACGGTAAAACGTCACAAATTACAGTTTGTACTTGCAGTTTTGAAGTGCAGAAACAACGTCAAAGAAACTGTCTTTATAATTGCCATTTTATATCGTGGCACTGATTATCACATGCTATACAATGGAACAGAAAAGTCTTTTGTTTCATTTTTCCTGGAAACATGAAAACGACGGCTATTGATTTATGAAAGGAATCGCGCAAAGGTCAGTCTGTCAAATGAGCAAAAAAGAATCGTTTTCTCGTAATGGCTTGGCCGATTAAGTTCTGGGTGTAGACGAGACTGGGGAAAAACGCAATATAAGAAGCAGCGGTGAGGAACTTTGGTGAAAAGAAAATTATTTTCTAAAGAAAGCCAACTTATTACTTTCGCTTTTTCGATCGCTTATCCAACCGCGCTACCGACGTATATATATTTCCAACCTTTTTATATCGGATCTTTGATAACGTGTTATTTTCTTTATTTCTTTGGA
Organism: Torymus aiolomorphi; assembly: GCA_036365515.1. Classification (NCBI taxonomy): domain Eukaryota; kingdom Metazoa; phylum Arthropoda; class Insecta; order Hymenoptera; family Torymidae; genus Torymus; species Torymus aiolomorphi. Next base: position 237,061,855 of record CM070873.1, on the reverse strand, counting down.
ATCGCAAGATTAAAAAAAAAGCTCTTGAAAACGGTTTGAGTAGCGTATTCGGCCAAGTTTTACAATATATAGTTGTAATTCCATAAATGCAAACATAGTTCCAATCCCTACGAAATTCATACACGGGGATTATGTGGGTATATGCGCGCATATAAGCGTGCATGCAACTCTATTATGCTCTAAAACTACTGAAATAGCATCAATTGAATGCTGCGCAGCATTACGCGAGTAAGTACGTGCACAAATTACTGAAAATGATAACGTAAATTAATTAGACTAAATACCGAAAATTGTAACATTTAAACCCATACACGAAAGTCGTTATGCAATCACACATTGTAGTTTGTAATAGAGACATTGTGGAAAATAATTATCATTAGTAAAAATATTCTAAATTTATCTTTGTAATATATTTAATGGGTGCGCCATTCGAAAACGTATCCAAAACGTTATAATATAAAATCATAAAACTAATCATTAAAAAAGTACAAAAACTAAAAAAATTTATAAAAACGCAGTTACATTTCAACTAGCTTAAATACGGCGATCACTATATATATAGTGACCGCACCGAAGACTAAATTTACCACATCTTCGGAACCACATCAGCAGCAATAAAATACAGCCGCGGAGCGTAGTAAAACCTTTCGATAACGAGATTTTAATGAGCGTGCGCGCGCTCGCGCTCGGCAAAAAGTAGATTACAAGGATAGAAGACGGGAAATAAGTTCGCTGGCTACCGCCCTTCACCGCAAATCCGAAACTCGGGGGATAATTAAAAAAAGTAGTAAAAGCGTGCTACCGCCGCTCTCTCGGACGCGAGTCTGACATCTCACGAAGGATCCGACATTTATATTACCGGCGTTCTCTCGCGGGGGTGGGGACCTGCGTCACGCAGCAGCAGCGGCTTTATCGATAGTCCGGAAGCTCGCGCGGTTTACGCGCGGAATCAGCTCTCGCGGATCTGCTCTCTCTCTCTCTGGGTGCACATTTATGCAGTGCAACAGGCGCCGCCACGGTCGCTCTCGCGTCAACGCCGCCGAGAGGTTTCTCGAGTTCGCGTCCTTCGGCTTCCTTATATACTCGCGTACGCGAGCAAGCGAGAGACACTGTAAAACGGGCACCGGGAAAGCAGCGCATCGATCGCTCGCTCGCTCGTACCTACTCTCCGCCTCCTCCTTCGCCTGCTCGCTCGGCTGTTTTTTTTCTGCATCTGTTTGCAGCGACGCCATTCGCGTATCTCTCGCTCGCTGGCTCGCACTCATTAGCGTCTGTGCGTGCGTGGAGGAACAGAGCGGAGGAGGAGGAGGCGGATGGCGCTTCGTTGTCTCGGAAAAATGCGCCGTGATTCATCAAACGAGTTTTCGCGTCAATGCGCGTCGCCGCGATGATTATTGCCCCGCGCGCGTGCATCAGTGCCCGTGAGCGGCGTGTAAAAAGTCTCGTGTGCGAGAGCTCAGGAATTTTGTTCTTTGTGCCGTTCTCTCGATATTTAGAATTGTTTTTGCGGGAACGCGCGCGCGCGTGTCGAGCGGTTTTTGCCGCCCAACGTTCTTCCATCGCGCATTGCGCGAATTCTGACGTCGAGTTCTTGTGGTTTTTGCGCGGGGAATTATATGTATGTTCCTACTGGGTTATTATACAACTGAGGTGGGGGATTGCGGAATTAATGTTCATATTGGAGCTTCGATCTTCGTTTGAAATATCGGTCATTGGCACACGCATATACTCGAATGCAAATATAAGTATAATATTGACGACGACGCAGCTGCGCAGTTGCCTGTAGCTTTATTCAACTTTACGGCTGCTAAAGAAGAAGTTAAATAAATGTTTTTCAATTCAGCAAATGTTTGAACAATTTCACAATTTATTTTTTATTTTTTTCGATCTCCGTTATCATTTTAATGAATTTTTTATTATTTTTGGAGAGATAAATTATTTCAGACCTAATATCATTAATGTTCCATCATTTGTTAACGGCATTTCTTTTTTTTTACGAAAAATTTAATCACACTTCGTATGATAAAGTATGGATTTTCAAATAAAATGTAAAAGTTCTGTCCATAATTGAAGTACGGTATATGTACAAAATTTTATTTAATCTGAATTTTCATATTCTTAATGGCCCGTTTCACAGAAATTACAGACGCTATCAGTATTCTTCTTATATTATTCATAGGACAAAGCTGTCTTCAACGTTATTAAGTTATTTGCCGAGTGGAAATGGAAATAGGAGAATTTCCATACAACGGCAGCGATAATTATGCGCATTACAATATAGTCGCGCTGCTGTTACAGTAACATCGTCAAATGCGTTAGTGCACCTGCGGGGTTAATGACTCGTTCTTTAAGGCTGTCGTTATCTGCATTACACTTAGGATTACTCGGAAATTAAGATGACAATCGAAATAAGTTTCCAGCTTATACAAAAGTCTTACTATCGAGTTAGGTCGTTAGCCAGGAATTTTTGAAGTATGAATGTCCAAACTCTTAAGTTTGACATATTCCTAGATAGTTTTATCATCAAATACCTCATCGTATATTAATACCACTAAACCTCACTTTCATCAGATTGCAGTAAATGTCAAACATAGCAAAAGAAAAACTTTTCCCTTATCATACTACAGCATAATTCTCTAAACAATTAAAAAATACTAAATTACTTGACTATAAAATAACGCAGCAATACTATCAAACTGTCAAAGACCAAATCGACCATATAACTTTTACACTCAACTACTCCATTCCCCGGACGCCCTCAAACGAAACCAAAAAAAGGAAACCGACCAAGCCCACTTGCGCGGCCTCTCTCGGCATCGGCACACCAATTACATTACTCGGCGCAAAAGTCAAACGGCGACGCTTATTAGCACGATTACACGCGGGCAGGCTGGCCGGTACACACAGCGCTTACTGCGCGCACAGCCCGGTCTAAATATCTCATATACGAGCGCGTCAGGGGCAAACATTTGCCGTCCGATTTGAGTGGCTTTACTTAGCCACGCCGCCGTCGTCGTCGGCGGGGCGGCTATACGCGGTCGACTACAATACTCTCTCCCTCTCGGTTGTGTGCAAAATCGGGATTGCGATGATGCACACACGTGTGTATGCACGCGCGTCTCTGCCATGTGTGCGTATATATTCTCCGCGGAGAATCAGCTCGCGCGCGCGCGCGCTGTGTAATGCAATCAGGGTGTACAGGAGGACGGGACGTGTACGTGTATATATATATATATGTACCACACACGTACATGGACATTACGGGTATGTGAGAGTCAGTACACTGAAAAAAAAGTACAGGAAAAAGTACTAAACGTTCAATAAAAATTACCATCTTGTGCAGGGAACGCGACCACAGACTGTAAAAACCAAAAAAATTACCATACTTTATAAGAAATTTTACCAGAAATATAGTAAAATTTACTTTACTCTATTGTAAAATTTACTATAAAGTATTGTAATTTTTCGGATCTTTACAGTCTGTGGTAGCTTTACGAGACGGTATAGTAATTTTTCCAAAACTTTTCTCTCAGTGTATAGCGGCAGCGGCGACGCCACACCGGAGGGTTAATCATTATATAGCGGGAGTAGAGCGCGCGGCACACACAACACACAATTCGATCGCGAAACATGCGCCTGCGTAAAAGCTGCACGGAGAGAGGGAGCACCTGCGCCGCCCCCTGCGAGAGCGAGCTGCGCGCGCCGCCCGGCTGTGTGTGTGTGGGGCGCGGACGCAGGGAAATTTTATGTGGGGCTCTGAGAGTGGCGGCGGCGTCCTGCGAGAGCTATATATAGAGATCTATAACTGCGGAAAAGTGTGGATGGGGTGGTGGTGGGGGTTTGGCAGGGGATTGGGGTTCAATGGTTTTTGAATTGCTAATGTATGGTGAAAGGAGGGTGACGGTGACTAATATGACTGTAGGTGTGAATGTATACCGTTTTATGATTTCTTGAAAGGAGTGAATATGATATAGGATATAATACGTGAAAAGGGAATGAGAACGAGTAGAATGGGGTGCCTTTAAAACTTTTATATTTTTGTATAGATTAGAGTAAAGAAGTTCATTACCGTAAAATTATCTTAATAAGTTAAATGTAGTTTTACGCAAACTCAACCAACACTTCACGTGTCTTATCGCATTTGTCTCTTTCTATACTTACTGCTAAGACCTTCTCATATAAAATAAACTAAACTAAACCCAATTAGAAAATATTCTTTTTCATGAAGAATTTTGAACATCATTTCGAATATTATTAAATTATTTTCTAATTATATGCAATAATATATATTTTATGATATTATTACAAAGTAATAAAAATTCAAAATATTATGTAGGCCTATTATGTAGAATGTCTATTCTCCACAGCCAGGTTCATACAAGATAAAAAAGCTTTCTTCTCATCTACCAAAAGAATTTTAACTTTACATTTTCAAACATACTCTTAAAAAATGTACTACAACGTAAGAACCGTATATTTTCAAATAGCCTACTTCAAACGTCACAATATTCCGAATAAAATTGCCCCGTTAAAATTGTTTACGCGAGCGTGTAACTTTGCCTTTATTCTCAGCGAGAGAGAGAGAGTGACAATTCACTCTATATAAAATTGTGTATCGCCACACGTACCGCATTGTACAGCGTAAAAAGCTTCGGCGTATCTACGCTGGGCGTGTACTCTCGCTTTCCTTATTATACTGTAACACGCCGCCACCGTGTGTAGCTGCTGCTGCTGTGTTGCTGCTATTGACCGTAAGTCCTCGTGGCACACAATGACGACGACGACGCTACCGCTGCCGCAGCCGCAGTGTATTTTAGACTCTCCCCTGACAGGTATTTCTTCGAAAAATCACAGCAGCGTGATTTCCAGTGTAATCACTTAAGAGGTTTGCGCGGTCGCAGTAAATACAACAAATTACCGCGATAAGAATCGAAAGAAGGTATGGTAAACAAGTAGCGTTCCATTATACTTACTTCGTTTATCTAAAATAAGTTTAACTTCCAGTGTAAATTAAGTCTTTGTTTCCTGGTAGAAAATTAACTATATTTTATAGCTAACGTCATGGAAGCATTTTTAGCAAAAATCATAATAATGCAAAAATAATAAAATTAATCTAAAAGTTCCACTGTTACTTAAAATACATATTTTACGAAGTGTAAATGCCATAATCTATTTCGGATTAATCTAAATAATATATAAGTTAACATATTAATTATTAGATATAATTATATCTACTAATTGGTACATATATCATTATGAAATACAAGCAATGTTCGTTTACAGCCATAAAGCTAACTGAAAAATAGCTAGCTTCTGGTTAACATTTCTACCAGGATTTTAGCTACAGTTTTAATTATAGTATATTATGCACCTAGGGAGTAAAAGTAAAGAATGTCCCAGATCGCATGGAAATTGTCACCCGAGCCGAAGGTGAGATTTTTTTTGCTCCCGAGGTGCATATACGATTTTTTTGCCTAGCGAGGCCGAAAATACAACCTTCGCGATCGGGTGCCGAGAGCAAAAGTGGTACTTTTGGCCCGCCAGGGAAAAAAATAAATTATCCAATGATAGAACTGTTATCTTGTTTTAATAATTTTTCATATTAACAAAAAATGCGTCATTTTACATTCCTTTTTCGACCTAAATAAATTTTTCATTCCCAACAATATACCTAATACTCACCCTATTCACACTTCCTTACTTATTTACAAACGCGATACACAATTAAATACACACCCACCTCGAATAATAAATCCTCGAATCAAACACCCCACGCGCGCACACAACAAACACCCGAAAGAACCCATTCGCAACATTTCACGCAAGAATCAATCACACGACAACTGAACTCTCCACTTTTTAAACTCCAACACAGCTACACTATATATACGTATGCACTCCCGTATACTTGCGCCAAAAACAAAGCCACGCGCAAAACAAAGCCTGTATATACTGCGCGCGCGTGCGGCCTTTGAGCCCTGGGTCGAAACGCAACATTTATCATGCGCGCGCGAGTGCAAGTGTATTTCGCACGCCGCGAGGCTTGACTGACAGAGATCTTGGATGCACTCTCTCTCTCTCTCTGATATATATATACACACACACACGCACACGATGTACGTACATGTATATACATATAAACGTTCTATTCAGCGGAGGGGCGATCGCGTCGGTCAGCTAATTTCGCGTATATATATCGGGAGGGGGTCGCTGGCAGCGTAACCGCTAAACCGCGAGGCTCGCTGATGCTTTCGGTGAACAAACGAACTAACGAGATAGTTTCGGCCGGCCGCCGATTTATTATATACACGCGTGTGCGAGAGAGCGAGAGGAATATTGCGATACGCGAGCGCGCGCGGCCGGCAATTATCGACGCGTCACTCCATTACCGTGGCGCCATTGTGCGCGATATATTTGCCGCGAGCTCGTGATCGGGGGCTAAGTTTGTTTTGCGACTTATGCGTGTGTGCGTGTGTATGTATAAAGAGACAGGTTTGGGGGATACAGATGCATGTGTATGTATATATACATCGGATTTGGACGTTGTATATATATACATAAGCGAGAGGTTCGTACGTCGTTATCGAAGTCAAGTGGGAGTTGGCCCGGAACGCCGCCGTTGGCTGTACATTGGCACTAGTCAAGCCCTTTATATCTTTTATATTTAAAAGTAGCTCGTTGGATTGTGGGTTTTTTCTGAAAGGTAGTTTTCCTAAATTAAGATGAAAACTTCAAAAATTCTTTTTACATACACGATCTTTAAACGCAATAATATTCACTCGCGAACGAGTTCGTCTATAGGATAAACGGTAAAGTGTATATCTTCCGATACACTATATATACACATACCTCGCATAAAAAGACCTGTTTTACATTCAAATATATCGATGAATAACTTTGCGCTCGCGCTATATACCTTTATACGCCATTTCCATAACAACAACAAAATCCATAAAACTGCCATCTCCAACAATGTAACACCGCTACACATATCCTCAACAAAATGACACCATATACCTAGTCATCTACACCATCACCCATCCACGCACACTCGCAATATATATAAGTAAAAAACCGCGCGCTCCGTGAGAAATAACAACATTAGAATGATTTATTCGCGCGCGCGCGCATCCGAGAGCGTCGAAGAATGCCGCTCGCGAATCGACCTTACAGCCTTGTAAATGCGTTTTCAGTAAAGCCCCCGCGCCGAGAAAACCAGCCGGACGAGGATCTCGAGACTCGCACGCGCGTATGCGTGTGTGTATATGTATATATGCTGACTCTCGGTGCAGCATGAAAGAGGAGGAGGAGGAGAAGAGGAGCGCGAGCCGCGCGCAAAGCAGGATTGACGCGAACCGGTTTGACAGATCAAGGTCTAATTGCAGCATCGGCCCTACATGGCAGATGCCATGTCGATGCCCATGTTCACGCAATAAAAACACACGCGCTCGTACATAAGCTATCCTCTCGTTTTCTGTCGTTTCCTCTCGCTCTCGCGGGCTTGGGATGTACACGCACGAGAGGCGCTTTTTCAAATTCATTAATTATACTTGTAAAGAGGCAGTCACGAGGAGAGAGATAAAGAGAGTGAGAGAGAGAGAAAAGCATGTGTGCCTCTATATTCTATTCCATTATATACGAGCGCAGTGTGTCGTAGAGATGCGGGAGGAACTTGAGGGAGAGAGAGAGAAGCTCTTAACCGGTTAATTTGAACGATATCAATTTCTGACACGTCGTAAAACTCGCTCAATTGTCTCGTTTCGATCCTATCAATTCTACTCTCTGCCGTCGCCACGGACTCGCTGAGGAGGAGCCATTAGATAAAGTGTCAAAGACTTTTATCTCGTGACAAATGAGCTGTGTAATCGCGTATGTGTGTATGTCTGCGGGCGCGAGTTATACTTATACTTTTGTTGACGCCAACAAGATCTCTGCGCGATTCGAATAAAAATTTAAGGGGATTTTTATGGCTTTTTCATATACCATTTGAAAAAGAAAAAATCTCTCTCCGAAGTGCGCGTATTTGCATAATGTGATTTATTCGCGCATGAGGCAAATAAAATATTTAATCTTAATCGTTTGTAACGGGCTATTGCAGTTAATGAATTCGTAATGCGAGATGACGAATTCGATTATTTCATTATATATTAAATGCGCATATTAAATATGCAAAATGGTCGGGCATTCTATATTAATAATGTCTATATGGAAAAGCTAGTGTATGCGAGTTAACAGAATAGAATTACAAAATTATTTATTAATTTGTGGGATTTGTTGCGCAAATGTTCGACTTTGTGAAATTATAAGTTTCTTTGACTATAGACCAAGTCTTTTTAAGCTATAATATACTGCGATGTTCACTAGTTTTTTGGATGCTCTTTTTTCATTTAAAAGTATTTTTACAGAATATGATACAGTATATTAAATTATCAAGTAACATGTACATTTGGACCACAAATTCAATGTTAAATCGTCAATGTTTATTATATTCTATACATATCTGTCTAGATTTAGGATAGTATTTCATTCAATTCTAGTACTTATAACTTATTAATTTTTTTAATATAGCCTGTATATTTTTTTCTCATATAACTAAAAACCACAATAGCTAAAGTAATTTTTTTTTTAATGAAAGACAAAATAAACATTCAAATTTATGTACAATCAATACAAAATTTTGTATTTGGCAGACCGAACCATTTAATATTCAACAACCAAAAATATAGGTTATATGGAAAATCCATAAACCAATTTCGAAATCACAGCTTTTATATCTCTCTACCTTGTAAAAAACAAAACAGAATGAGCGATGATAGAGTTCAGTAAATTAAACCATCGGTGTATCGTCAGAATCCTCTTTTAATCATTTTTAAATCGATTTTTTTTTATTCCTACCGTACTCCTTACTACAAAAATATACTTTTACGAAGTTTTAATGACAAATTTTTCCGCTACCATAAAAACTTCCTCTGCGAGAATACATTACAAGATATATATATTACACGAAGAAAAACATGTTCAAAAAACTTAAAAATCTATCCAACTTTGCGCATAGAAAGTTTTTAAAAACGAAAGAAAAAGTGACAAAAAAGAAGCGGTCAAAACAAAGATTATATAGAAACCTTCGAATTTATAAATAGCTTTATTCTCTCTGTCTCCCCTGCGACAAGTAAATAAATAGCGCGGAGATCCGCTCTTCCCAGCATCATGGCGCGCTTTCGCTGGGACGAGCCTCCACCGAATTTTGCGATAAAACACGCAAACAACGCAGCACCACCAAACAACAACAGCGTGCAAAGGAGTCTGCGCTCTATAGAGCGAGGGAGAGCCAGAACCAGCCGACTCGGAACAAATTACCGAAACTCATAACCGTAAATCAGCGTTTGTATATATAAAGCGTATGCACTACGGGGGCAGAACGACGTTCGCGCGACTGCACTCCGACAAACACATCGGCCCCGCGCGCGCTCATGTGTGGCATAAAACTCAATTACCCGATGAGCGTATGTGCATCGCCAAAGTGTCTCCTCTCTGCTCGTGTGTGCGCGTGTTCTATGAATTAACATAATTGCATGATTCCTATGGTAAAACTTGCGCGCTGCGTTTTTTTCCTCGCCGGTGCTCCTTTCCTTTTATGCGCCGACGTTGCCGTCGAGTTAACCGGCTTTGAAATATACGGCGCCCCTAGATCCTTTATATAGGTATATTTAGTGATGATGATGATGATGATGATTTACACGCGGGAATCAATTTTACGGCCGCGCGCACTATAGCCGGAAAATGGAATGACAAATCCGGCGCGGAGTCGCAATGGAAAACTCCAAGGCGTATGCATGTAAATGTGCGCGTGTATATAGATGTATATGTAATAAGCGATGCGACGACGGCGTCATTTGCACTAACGAGGTGTGGTTGTTCCCGACTCTTTTCCCTGAACCTATTAAATTAATCTAACGAGGTTGCATTGTTCTTCAAAAGCTTATTTCTTACCGGGAGGGTGGGGGAGACTGGCTTTTCATTTGGCATATGGGATTGACGCGTGTGATGGACGCGCCGACAGCGCACCGCAAACTTTTATGTTTGTGTAATTATTTATTACGTATATATACGAGTAAAACGGTGTTCTTGAAATCGATATTGTATTAGGTTCGCTGAAAGCTCGTATATGTATAGTTGACGATGAAGATATTGTTTCATTCTAATTTACTTACTAAATTCAACGGCTTATTTGCGACGATTGATTGGTATATAATTACCCAGCCAATTAGCGCTTCCAGTTACATTGCGGTTTATTGCGCCAAGATTTTTACGACTTCCTCGTTTAACGGAAAAATCGTACGCGGCGAGACGACAACCGATAATCAAACGTATATGTATACGCGCGTAAAGAGAAATTCAGTGAATTATAATCTTCGATAAGAGTCCATTCAGCGCAGACCATACAAGTGAATGCATAAAAATATATGTACAGCGACGAGCGAGAAGAAGTCTTCCAGCAACAGGTAATATATAAATAGCTGGCATAGCAGAGAAAATCCGCTTATAAAGCGCATAATGCAGTGCAGCTGTTGAATTTGGCACAACAGTGCGAGACCCCGAATTTTCTATAACACCCTACACTAAGCTCTCGGTACTCCATCCATAACAATAATAATAATAATAATCATTACCATTTGAAAGCTGGCAACACCAGCCGATGCCCCCTCGCCCGAAGACCATATTATACGCGAGACAGAAAATCGTTAACGCCGCTCGATATCCGTTTGAGCGTGGGGGAGTATGTATACGGAAGACGAGAGAGAGACGCACCGGTCCGTGTGATTCACTATATACACGCACATATAACACGCGATTGACGTCTGCCAATTCTTCGACGGGCGTCATCGTGCATTCGCGCAAGTGATGCCTTTAAGGGGGCGGACGACTTCATCTTTCTGTATACGCGCGCGATTCGTATATGTAATTTTACGATCGCGGACTTGTGGGTATATAGTGACGCGCGTGCGTATATATGTTTTGACGTTGTTGGTTATGTGTATAGGGGGAGAACTTGATCGGCGTAATCTAATCGCCTCGATAAGGGACTCGATAGTTTTGTATTTTTTTTTTTTTTTTTTATTTATTTCACCAAAATTAAATTTACATAGGTAAATCCTATAGAAGTACACGAGATACTTGTACATAGGTTGGCACAATACTTACAAAACTAAATACTTAAAACTAAAAAATAAATATATAAATCTTTAATTTCGCAGTAACAAATTTCTAATTCATATAAAATGTGTACTCGCACACAACAAATTGATAAAAATTTTAATAATTTGTAACATCGTAATTAGATCTCATGAATTTTTTAAATTTAATTTTAATACTATTTTTATTACTAGATAGAGTTTTATACTCATTTGGAAGATCATTGAAAGCGTGTATGGCTGCCACGTAGCTTCTCTTATCGCTGACAGCTTTGTTCATTGTCGGTAATTGAATTGTTTTGTACCTAGTGTTTCTCGCTGTTTTTATAAATATTTGCTTCAGAGTTTCGTAATGATATAATAAACAAGTATACTTATAGACTTGGTTAATACTTAAAGGATTGTTATCGCCTAGAAAATTTCTATTTATTAATTTAATAATTCTATCCTGTATTCTTTGTACTAGGCGTATAAGGGTTTTACTTGCTGCACCCCAAGCAATTATCCCATAGTTTATGAGACTATAGTAGAAAGCATAGTAAACCATTAGAAGGGTTTTGGTATTCATTTTATTTCTAATTTTAGCAAAAATAAATATGAGATATTTGGTTTTTTTTATGATATGTTGAACATGTATATCCCATTTCATATTATAATCAAAATGTACACCTAAATATTTAACGCACTCGACTCGTTTAATTGGTTGATTTTTAGTTTTAATAGATAGATCTTTGGGCACACTGTTACAGTAGAGACCAAAGGTCATATATACAGTTTTATTTACATTCAGTGATAATTTATTACAAGCGAGCCAATCAGCAACATATTCAAGATATTTGTTCATTTTGTCTTGTGCTGACGTCCACGTGCTGTCACTTGATATGACAACAGTGTCATCAGCATATGACATTATGGTCTCTTTTGGCATATCTTCCAGTAGATCATTTACATATAGTATAAATAGTAAAGGACCTAAGATAGTTCCTTGCGGAATACCAGTTGTAATTAATTTATAAGGGCTTATGTATTCATTAATTTTAACATTTTGCAATCTATCTGAAAGATAGCTAGTTAATAGCTTTGGAGCGTTACCTCTTATTCCATATCTATCAAGTTTTTCTAATAAGATTTTATGGTTCACCGTATCAAAAGCCTTTGCCAAATCCAAAAATATGGCTGATTGATTTGAGAGAATGTTGAATTGTGCGGCGCGAGAGATAAGGACGATGGGGTTACGAAACTGTGCGGTATGGCGATTGTAAGATGACGGAGGAATAAGTGAACTTGCGTGAAAATGTGAAATAAGCGAAGTTTGAGACACGTTTTGGTAGGTTTTCAAGGGAGACAGATGGGGAAGTGATTTTTGAAAGATTTAACAACAATAGTTTGGGGTGTAAAGTGTTGTTTGAAATGTAATAGGACGTAGCGCAGTTTAATAACACGTAGAAGTTTTTGTTGAAAATTACCATGCTATTCACTATAATCAGGAACACCCGTGATAAAGTTTGGTAAAAATTGCAGGGAGAGGGAAAGCAGGTTCCTGGGGAATCAAAGTTTCCTCGAACAGTAATCCGGTAAGATGGAGACAAATGATTACTGCGCGATTTTGTACGCCTGATGTTTACGTAAGTCTGTGGTAAGGCGTCGTGGATAAACTTCGTAGAAGTTTTGAAACTGCACAAAAATATCTGACATTGTACCACGTATAACAAATAGCACGGGTTTCGTGAGAAAATTGGCATAGTTGAGACTATATAGTTCCAACAAGTATAATAATTTGCACTTTAATAACAAACATCACTGTAATAGTTTTGCACTTAGTTATAGCAAGTAAGTACCTGTACTTGAGAATTTTAAGAAACTACCGGGGTAGACCGATAACGAAAATAGTTACGAGGCTTTCGCGTTTTACTCTCGAACTACAGAGTGGCACGTATCGATTGCATGCGACGAGTATACGCTTTGCAAAGCAAAAGTGTTAACAACACTGTGGCACGTAAATAATTGCCATATATCGCTATTTTTAATCTTCGAAACCGTTTTGGAGTAGAGATAACAGTTTAGATTGTGGAAAAGTTTACTCTCAACTAAGTTGTAATGTGAAGATGAAGTGGAATAATCCAATGAATAATACACGATATATTTAATGGAAAGTTTCAGGATATTATATATTGAGTGATATACTATTGAAGAAAGCAATTAAAAGAACCGTCGAAAAAGTTTTTCGAAGACACAAAAGTCGGATGAAAAAGGCAGGAGTAATTTCTTAAGACCGTCTGTACAGAAACGTTATTAATTGTTTAATTGAAGTTTCTCTAGACGTGGATTTATAATTATTGTACAATTGAATCCATTCTAAATTAAAAAAAGATTATTGTGCTTTAATAAAGGTTTTTCTACTTTTAAACGTTTATATAAACGAGAAAAATGATCTTGTATCATTCATCGCGCATGAACTTGGTATTTATTACATAAACTAACACTTCTAATCTTTTAACTTCACACTACTAATTCAAATTCAGCTACCACTACACTCGTTCACGTTAACTCTAAACAACGTTAACATCCCTTACCACTCAACATCAATTGAAAGAATCTTACAACAACATCCAAAAGAGCAAAGGTGTATAAACCACAACCGTTCCACTCATCGAACGAGAACGAGAAAAAAAAAATAAAGACAGCAGCAGCAGTAGCAACCGCGAGTCGTGCAATTTCGCCGTAATTATCCAGCAAACATCGTAATGACAAAGAACCGTGAGGAAGCTAATTCCATCTAAAAATAAAAGATGCGCCAGCTGCTGCTACTGCTGCAGCAGCATCGTCCAAGGGCTCGCGCGCGTGCTCCTACTCGACGAAAATAAAGCTCTTTCCCGGCTTTTTCCTCTCTCTCTCTCTCTCTCTCTCTCTCTCTCTCTTTCTCGTCGCCCACGATGCGGCAGGGCAAAAAGCCGAGGCAAAGCACAAAATTCATCAGTCGCGCGCGCGCGTGTGTGTGTGTGTGTGTGTGTGTGTGTGTGTGTATAATAACCTGTCGATGAACGATACGTCTCTTCTAATTCTCCGCCGCCGTATAACGCACGCACTCCTCTATATGCGAAGCGTGACCCATTTCACGTGCGCGGCCACTGGACAGGAATGCCGATGCTGTGCCCCCCCCCCCCCCCCCAAAGTGACGCAGCAGCTTGCAAGCTCGGCTGAAAGAGGCTATGCATATGCGTTCTCCCGATCGCAAATCGACGTCCCTTTTCCCTTCCGTGCATATGACGCGCGTGCGACACTCGGTTCTTGGTACTTTAGCGTTCCGGTGCCGCTCGAGCTGCTGGTATAGGTAGGCCCTTTCACGTCTCGACGCCTCTTCAGTGGGCTGCAGCGCTGTATACGGGATGGTGATGATGATGATGATGACGATGCGCGCGTACAAGGGAAGCTGCATCCTCGAATATTTCGAGCGACGACGCGCGCTAGCAGGCGGTATACACGCGGCCGATCTAGGCTACGTCTACAATGAATGTTAATGCTGGGAACGAGGGCTTGGATGTATGTGTCGATCGATGTGCTGTGTGAATATGGTGAATATAATATCGGGAATGATTTTTTAAGCTTAATAATATATCGTCGCGCCGTACGAAGAAAAGCCAGTTTCGCGCGAAAAAAGCCAAAGAATGGGCACATTTTTGTTTTTTTTTTCGCGTGAAACTAACTTTTCTTCCTTCGTCTGGCGCAATATATGAGGGGCTGTGAGAAGTGTTGAAATCGAGGTTTCTCAAGGCTGGACTTTTTGGGGCTTGCAAAATAACTTTAGCTTTAAAATCGTTCGGTATAAGGTCGTTATAAAATTTATGGCACTTTTCATAATGAGATATTAAGTTATTGTGAAGTGGCGTTGAGCTGGGTTTATATTTGATTTATTTATAAACATTTTAATCGGTCGATATAAATTTTTGGTTCCATCGTATATATACTTGTAAATAAAAGATTATAATTTTTTTAGTTACTATATATGCATGTATAATAATATTATGTGTGTATAATATATAATGTTTTCGTTACTTTTAACCACTCTCATATAAAGCATTATATAATTTATAACAAATTAGCACAAAAACCGTTGAAAATAATAAAAGATCTTTTACATATTTTAACTGCAGTAAATAATGTAGAAGCGCATACATTACTTTGACCATAATAATATTTACAGTAGAAAATTGTGAAGCCTCAGTATTTTAATGGCAAACGCCACATATTCTGCGTAAGCATTCGCATTTACATATGCGTCAGCATTTACATTTGCATTTATTGTAGATCCAGCCTATAAGGGCTAGCCGTGCGGACTAATTACTCGTACCGAGTCCTACTTCCTCTTTGCTCTGCAAAAGCGCCTCGCGCATACGAGATGCATTCGTATATAGTGTAGTGCAGTTGCGCGAAGAATATCAGTCGATAAATGTACACGTATAAAACTTTCCGAGTACGTCACATGTAAATTTTACCTAACGAAGCCAATAGAATTGCAAAATTTGATTGGAAGGGAAGTGAATTAAAGGAGATTGGGATAATTTATGGTTTTGAATTTCAAAACTCATCGTAATATATGAAACCATAAACTGCATTATGTGCAGTAGTTAATATATTTAATGAAGAATGATAAAAAATTTATAGTTTATTATTTGAAGAGGAACGTGGAACATATAACATTTATATATTTCGGAGCATTTATTTTAGTATTAACTCATTATATTCTGATGTATATTGTTTCATCATTTGAATAATTATGAAGGCAGAAGTAAAGGCAATATTTTGTAATACATAATAATAATTTGAAGTACTTTTCTCGTTTAAAATATCTGTTACTGCTAATTAAAATTATTTATACAATTATAAAACGATAATATAATTAACGCATTATCGATGCAATATTTGAACATCTTCTTGAAAATTGTAAGAGACTTTTGGTGTACATTACGTAATTAAATAATAACATATTTTTAATATAAACAAACATTTTTCAAGCACATACTTAAGATATACATTCGAACTATATATTAATGTATTTTGAACGTCGCGCGGACCTTTTCGAATTATTCAATGCACCAGATAAAATGTATTTCTTGAGCTTTAAATAACTCTGACGAAAATTCAATTTGAATGAATAGCACACACATAACGGACGCATAAAACTTTCCACACTTTAATCTCGACGAGAGAATAAAAAAGAAGCCGCGCGCTCAGATACGTCTGCACATTGTCTTCGCGCAGCCAAAAAACTGCGCGCGCGCGACTCCAAAAGAATAACAATATAATAAAAAAAAAAAAAGAAAAAAGAAGAGGGAACGAGTATTAGGTAGACGACCTTTCGGCTAGCCACAAAATCCGCATTATAATGACCTGACCTTTCGCAATCCGTCAGCAAGCCGCCGAGTCGAGCGCGCGCGTCGTTCTTTCCTCCTCTCTCTCTCCCGTCTTTTTCTATTTCTGCGCGCGCGCGCGCCACGGCGGCTCTTTCACGCGCGCTTCTCATTCTATTTTTCCCGATTCCCCGCGCGATTTCACGCTTTTTCACGTCTCGATTTCTCCACCTCCCCCCTTCAATCTCCTCTTCTCTCGCGAAGATGCGAGCGCGCGATATATATAAGAGGCGACGACGTCGCTCGCGACTTAAAGCGCGAGTGTGTATGTATATAGATATATAAGATGCATGCACACGCGAGCCTCGCGACTATATACATCGCTCTCCGCTGTGCATAAAACGCGAGGCGCGTCTAGTCGACGGTATATACATATATATATACGGAGAGAGGAGCAGAGAAACGGCAAAGCCACGGCGGAACTTTCAATCATCGGTTCGTTGCGCTTCGCGCGCACTCGCGACTTCGTCGCAAAAAAGAGAGAGAGAGAGAGTGAGCGAGCGAGAGGAGAGAGGGAACTTGAGGGCAAATGATAAGACGCGTCGGCGCGCGCGAGAGAAGATAGTTTATTTGCCGGTGATAAGACCCATACGCCCGCGGGGAAAGAGAGAGGGAGAATCGACGCGCGCGTCAAGTATAATGTTTATACGAGCCATGTAGTCTTCATACTCGCGCACGCGCGCGACGAAACGACGCGATTTTTTAGGGTCACGTCGGCTTTGGCAATGCAATTCCGTACACTTATACGTGTATGTGTGCGTGCATAGGTGTCGCGAAGGTGAGCGGTGGTGAACGCGTTGAAAAGTGAAAATGAGAATTAGAGAGATGATTATTATGGTAGAAAGTACGTTTTTGCGATGGGAAAATCTCGGGGAATAAGTTCCATAATCAAAACGCGAACTAAAAACGGAAAAGTCGGGGGGGGGGGGGGGGCAGGTATTAAAAACTTTCAAGCTTGTGGAGAATTGAAGTAGTCAAGTGACTTTTACTGCGTGACGTATATAAGAAAAAAAAAATTTGAAATGACATTAAGCCCCGGAGAGTGCGTGTAGAATAACGTTTTTTCATCGGGAAACATACGAAGAAAATTTTAATTATTCATGAAATTTTACAGCTCGAGAAATTTTTTGAATTAAAAAATTCTTTGAATTTCTTAATCTCCAATTGAAGTTGCAGTTTTAATAAGTTTTTTTTTATTTCACGAAAAACAACGATTTTTTGAAGTTTTTTAATTATGGTATAGATTAGCTTTTTTTTAAGAAATAAACGAAAGTCACATAAATGAACGTAAATTTTGTCTGGAACATGTACGTCCAAATGACTTTTCTAAAATTCAACACTCAATCCGAGATTTATACCCCGAAATATATATTTTACAATATGGAGCAACATTCGCGATGAGCGTACACGTAATTTAAAATTCCTCGCGCGACGCTCAAACGTACGTGAAACATACACGCAGCCGTTGAATATAAAGTTTCTGATTTTACATGTTAATTAAACACTATCGTGTGAGGTGGTATTTTTCCACAGTTGATAAATGTCAATGTTTGTAGCGCATTTGAATGATCATTTGAAACTGTATACCGCTACATTGTAATCTCTCTACCTACAAATGAGTACGTGTCGATTTGTAAACAAAAGTCTACATCTTTAATATATTACCGAGAAATTTCTATTCTTTCAAAATTCATTGAGACCATACCGAGAGTCCCGGATTGTCCGAGTGAGTATTGCTGCGGGCATTATTAAAGTGAGACGACTTTTCACCGATTTCATTGACATGCCGCGTATGTTAGAAATGTAATAGCGCACGTAGCACTCGCATTAGGTATTTCTAAAGTATTTAATATAATAATCACATATTTAATCAATAGTAGTAAAAGGCAAATTGAAGTATTATGTTATATTTAGGAATTAAATGACTAATAATTGTATTCATTACTATTCAAATTATTTTATAGGGCAGTATTGCAATTTTAACTAAACAATGTATTCCACTGAAATATTGCATATGTTATATTACCCTGTAAATTTTAGTAAAAATTAACCCATTTTATTAATCATTATTGATAATATAATCCTTATACCGTATGTAAAATATGCATGGTATTTTTAATCTAAAGAAAACAAAAGTAATATATGTAGGGCAATGACGCGCGTATACCTTGAAGAGTCTGGAATAAGTAGTAATAGACAAAACTATTCAGACATTTGCACGATTGATGTAAGTACCTTCGTACGTCAACTACAATAGTTAATTTATATGTTAAAAATTATTTTTCAGATTATTATTTTCAAGTTTAATATTAATGATTTACAATTTAACATTCGCATATCACGTAAAATGAGATTATATTGCATTTAATATGAATTCACACTGACGTACGAAGTCACGTGGCTCGTAACATAAAAAAAATTCACCGAAATTTAATTTCTCCGTATCGACGGCGTAGATTGAATGGAAATCAAGCACTTAATGACTTTCAATATAAATAATCATCAAATACGATACTTATGAATGTCTGAGCCTCATTAAGTTAATAACGTTATTTTTTAATGAAAATTATAATCAAATCAATTACGATTAGATACGAGTAATCTATTTGATCGCTTTATCTGCTGATTCTTAAATGCACTTCACGTAATCTTTGATAAGTGCGAGTAATTGCAGTTACCGTAAAGTCAAGTCACTCGCAATGATATTTTGACTATCTCTCGCTGTACCGATATTTTTTCGCTCATTATCGCCTAGGAATTCCACGTTTTTTTTCAGCTCCGAACAACAAGATAGGAACGAGAGTGAAAAAAAAAAAAACACCTGTTCTTCGATCGAAAAACAAATCAATACACATGTATAAAGTACCGTAACACGATGCTCGGGAAAAAAAAATCTTTCTAGGAACGTTCAAACTCCATCCGAGAAGAGATATTCAACGCGATATAATATATCAAACACTCGAAGCGCAACGACTCTCTCAACTCGCACATATAATTATACAATTCGCCCATTGCAACCGTACTCACCTCAACATCAGTCCCGTGCGTGTACGCAGTTCGGCACCTCAGCACAGCGTTGCGCGTGCGACGATAACCACGCGGCGTCTGGCACCTTCGTACGGTGGGTACACTGCACAAAGTAGTATAGTAGTAGTAGTAGTGGTAATCCGCGCACAACCCGCGCACAGAAGAAGCACCGGATAAATATATATATACGTAATATCGTCACACAAGCAACAATCCGCGAACAGTAAAGAGTGCACCAGCTCCTCTCCAGCACATCTACATTATACACACACGCGCACGTATACCTGCACGGGGTCCGTGATCGCCCGGCCTGCCAGGCGCGCGCACCGCCGCCCCCGCGCTCGGATCAACCTATATACTCAACTCTCGGTTCCTCTCGCTACACTCCAAATCAATCGCTGACGCGGTCGCCTCCCCCGCGATCATCCATCCCTTCGGCCCACGAATTCATCTCCTCACTGTCTCTCTTGGAATCCACGGTCTTCTTCTTTCTCGGCACTATATTATACACGGGGAGGTATATCCTCGTAGACCGCGCCGGTTATTTTCCACGTCGGCCGCGCGAGTGAAAGCGGCGCAGGAAAACCTCTGCGGTGTGAGACACACAGACGTATATAGGTACAGAGACACACACAGACACCGATATGTATATATTATATATGTATACACAGAGAGAGTGAGAGAGACACGCCGTCGTCGTCCGCTCGGGCGCGGAGAGCAGCAGCCACTGACCTCGTAGCGGGCGCGCGAGCACGAGGAGCGGGCGCGCGCGCGCGCGCGGCTAGAGTAGGAGGAGACGACGGCGGCAGCGGCGGCTCGGCCAGGCCAGCAGCGGGAGAGTAGTAGAGGAATATCGAGACGAGCTGCTGCTGCTGCTGCTGCACACGCAGAGAGAGAAAAAAGGATGAGCGACGGAGGAGGGAGCCTATAAGTTGTCTCTCTCTCTTCTCTCCTCTTCGCGCTGCTCCTTCTCGTATTATACACGTCCTCCGCGCGCGCGCGCCTCTTCCTCTCTCTCCTCTGAAGCACACTCTTCGTCTGTCTGTGTACTGTACGCAGTTTTGCACCTCTCGCTCGCGAGAGCTGTCACGCTTGCCGATTTCTGCGCGCGCGAGCTTTCGACCGGCAGCGACGCGGCGGCTCTTTAAAAAAAAATGTATATATATATATATATATGTACTCTACGCTGCTGCACGCACGCACTATGATATATATATATATATATATATATATATATATATATATATACGCGGCGGTGCGGCCTTTTTTATTCTCTCGGGTACTTTTCCACGGCGACGACGATCTCGACAGCCACCCGCAGACGATGACGACGAGCTGCCGAAGTGTAGTAGTAGTAGTCCGCGCTATATATTACACGCACTCTCTCACGCACTTATCATAACAACTCGCAGCGCGGAGACAGTGTATCGTGTGCTTGCGGGGGAGGAGAGTCGCGTAGCGCTCGCTCCGCTAAACAGAAACACACGTACTATCTATCCGAATAGTTGTGAGTATGTGTGTGTGTGTATACCTATATCTACGCTTGCGTGCACGATAGCCGTGCGCCCGCGCTCTCTCCTCTGTGATGTGCGAGAGACACGCAGTAAAAGAGCGAGAGGCGGCGAGATAGCAGCAGCGCGCGTTGCGCGCGCGCTTGTTTGGAATACACTGAGGAGAGCATATTTTGACCCCGCGGGCCTCGCGCGCTCGGCGCCGCGGTTCGGTCGCGCTCGGGACTTTCCGACCAAAGCCGCTCTACTGCGTGCTGCCACCGCCGACGTAGTCGTCGTCGTCGCCTACGGAGCTGCGCTGCTGATGCCAGCAGGACGGAGTAGCTAGAGAGAGAGTGAAGAGGTGTGGGTAGTGGGGCGGAGGAGAGAGAGAGAGGGTTCGAGCGAACTCTTATCGTCGTCACTCTCTGTCTCGCTTTTTAGCGCGCGCGCGCCTAGCTGCCGGCTCTTTATCGCGAGCCGCGTCTAGAGAAGAGAGAGAGAGAGAGTAGAGGGCTGTACGGATAACGCGCATTTCGCATTTCACTCGTCCGGTCGCGCGTATGTGTGTATATACGCGAAACTCGCGAGAAAACACGCTCGGACTTTCCGTCTCTCTTTCCTTTTCTGCGTGTGGGTACGCGAATGCGCGCCCGTACTTTATACTACGCGTGTACCGCGCTTGTCATTTTTCTTCCGCGAGGATGCTGATATACCTATTCGTGGAGAACGCGCGTGAAAATTGTTTTCTCGGATTTGCTTGTTTTTTTTTTGGTTGGCGACTGTCTTTTTTCGGATCTGTCGTGCGGCATCGTCGAAACTTTATGTTGCACGATAACTCTTTGGAGGTGGCGGACTTTCCCGGCTTTGTATTATATAGATTTGGATCCGAGCTTGAAATATGCTTTTTGATGGAAAAATGTGGGGAAAACCGCTCTTACACGACAAGAGCTTGAATAGCGGGCATATTTTTTTTTACTCAAGTTGAAGAAAGTTCTGAAAAATTCTCAGTATCTATGTAGTACAGAAGTGTTCTGCGAGGTGCTTCAAGAAAGGAAATTGAACTAGAGTAGATATAGTTAGCTTTCATTTGCTTTTTGAGAATTGAAAAAATTTTAATTCCATATATGACTAACTATAGTAAGATAGTTTAAGTCTACGCAATGGAAATATATTCTTGAGTAGCTGAAACCTATCGTTTTTGACCCTATTCTCGTTTATAAAATATTGAGCAAAATGATTTTTTGTGACACATGGCTATAGGCATATCAAATTATTCTTAAAAAACATTTGAAAATATTCCTAATTTTGTAATTTTTAATATTTTTGAATGAATACGTTAAATCAGAAAACATATTCTGAAGTTTGAACCAGTTTGGTGATCGGTACTTATTAATCGGTACTTATTAATTTTTTTTATTTTGCAAGAATATATTGAGATGTTTATTTATTAAAATGAGAAACTGAAAAAATCGAGAATTCAGATTTTGCCATCATAATTTGTATAATTAAATACATAAGTTAAATACAGGCAAAGTAAAATTGTTTCCTTGTATTATTAAATTATTATTGACAAAACATTCAAACATTTAAAATCCTGCCAATAAAATTATACACAAATTAGGGTGCAATCACATGCGTTCCGAAAAATGAACGCATTGAGCCCGTAAGAGCGAGAGAGAGGTTTCTACACTGAGAAAAAATTTTTGTAAAAATTATTATTATTTTCGTAAAAATTACCATACTGTCTTATAAAGCCACCACAGACTGTAAAAACCCAAAAAATTACCATACTTTATAAGAAATTTTACTGGAAATATAGGAAAATTTACTATACTGTATTATAAAATTTACTGTAAAGTATAGTAATTTTTTGGGTTTTTACAGTCTGTGGTGGCTTTACTAGAAGTATGGTAATTTTTCTAAAACTTTTTTCTCAGTGTACGTGAATGTCTCTCTTGCTCTCACGGGGTTAAATGCGTTCCGATTAATTTTTCGGAACGCATGTGATTGCACCCTACATGACAATAGTACCTACTATACGTATACTAGAAATTTTGAGCAAAAGAATAAAAAAATTTGCTAATGTGAAAGCTTCAAATGATCGACTTCAGGTAGGACAGTTAGTCCTAGCATGGATTACAACATTGCAAAATGTTGGACTCGATGTAGCTTTTTCTGTCTCTGTTATAGACGTATGTAACTTCTATAATATATTGAAGCATTTGGTATCGTATACTATACTCAGCATATATAACTATCTATAGCAAGAAATAACGATTGTACATGAATGAAATCAGTTAACAATAATAAAAATAATACGCTACACGATAAACAATTTTTTTTTTGCATGTTACAATATACACACAATGCTTTAAGGGGGTTATCGTGATTTTAAAATGGGTTCACGAATAATTGTTTACAGTATAATACCGTATACACTTGAAGTTTATTGTGCTTAAACTGTAAACAATTACGTGTTGCTAAGCATATATTAATTGTTTCATTAATATAAGCCTGGATGGGTCTTAGACAAATTTTTAAGGAGCAAAATGAGACGTTAAACATTAAAATCGAATGAAAAATAAAAAGTTGGCAAATAGCGAAAGTAAATTTTTTACTTATTGAACAATATCTACGTGTTCGATTAACATTTTTTTATCACAATAGTTTTTTTCAGTCAAGAAAGTATTTGCCTTTCATATCCGTGTGTACTTACATTATTATATTTTAATAATTTATGGCATAAAAATTAAATAGTGAACCCATTAAAAAAAAAATCACAATATCGCAAAAATTGTGCTATAAGCATATTATTTATGGTGGAAACTCTTCATTTATCTCTGTATACTATAGAAAAAATAATAAAAAAAGACGACGTAAAAAATAAGGTGCCTATACGATGTTTGAAACAATACGACTTGTACAACTTGTACAACTACATATAGATATACAAATAACATGGGAATTTTTCTTCAAATAGCCATATTTCTCGGAAAATAGTATCGCTTGCCATATTACATAATATTCTAGATTATTCCTTTTTGAGTCTAGTATAATAAACTAGTATTTAGGAAAATCGTAAAGAAAATTGGCTTTGCATTAAAATGGGTCTTAAATACATACTCAGCTTCCCATGTTAAAATTGCAAACTTTGGCATTAATTAACTATCTTAATAATTATTAGTATCGCTTCCTATACTGGGGGTTTCAAAAATTGATAAAACATATAAAAAGGAGTATGTACACTAATTTTTAAGAAAATTTAAAGAAAATCGATTTCCCGGTGAACTACCTCAAATACATTGTAACAAAACTCAAAGTGGTATTTATAATTATCATCGCTATGTTTAATCTTTCTTCTCACAATAACAAACAACAATTCGAAAGCAAGGAATTTCAGGCAGCCGGGATTCTACAGTGCGGACGGCTATGGATCCAAGAGAATGCGCGTGTGCAGGCACGTATACTAACCCGACCAAATGCGCCAAAAACGTGGAAAGAAACTAGTTACACTACCAGCTATGTCGATGATTTATCTTATTATCATTTTTTCCCTCTTCTCGATCAATAAAATCACTATTAACATATGTTCAAAGCCAAATTCAATTTAATCCCAGTCGTATGTTTCCAACAGGTATCGCAGTGACTTTGAATAATCTCATCGAGCTCCTTTCTCACGGAGCATATGAACATATCGAGCTTAAAATATATACAGCGCAGTTTATGACATTATTTTGTATTGACAATCCGGTCAAGAAACGACATATAATTTGTTCACTATTCAGCAAGCAATTGTCGAATTCTATGCAACCGCAAAAAAATGGTAAAAGGCTGCTCTCCTACTCTCTAAAGTTGAATTTGTGAAAAAACCACTAATTATTAATTAAAATTGTTCCACCGCAGAATTAGTGAATATTCACTAATCGTCGGTGCGGAGCAATTTTAACTAATAATTGGTGATTTTTTCACTAATTCCACTTTATAATTAAAACTAATGTTTCACTGAGGAGAGATTTTTTAAATATATTTCTAGGCGGGGTAATCAGCGCGGCACGTAGGCAAAATCTCAAGCAAGAAATTTCTCGAAATTTTATAGCCCATCAGCAAGCCAAAATATCCTGGAGCTGTTGTGATAAACGTTGCGCATTCACAAGAGCGACAGTTTCTTCATTAATTATAGAAATTAGACGATGTTCAGTATAATATATACGTTTCTAAATAGCTCGGTTCCTTTATATAGGTTCCAAACTGTCCTCGAACTTCCAAACTGTCCAAAAAAAGGTAATAACACTGTTGCTGATCAATGGATTATGATTCAATAGCATGGGCGAAGTACTGTTATTGGAAAATTGGTGCAAAAATAAATTACATTCTCGCATAATAAGTGAGAAAATGTAATAATGCATTCTCGTACACTACTCATTGAAAATTGCATAGTGTTTTCAAAAGTAGTATGCATACATAGTAGGTGCTCTCGGCCGATTTTCGACAAACACCATACTCGTCGAAAATCACCTACTTCTACATATTATTTTAAGTTGATCCATTTTATTTGATTTTATATTCAAATTCAGATTTTCAAGATTTGGTTCTTTCTATTTTACATTTATCAGAAAACTAAAGTTTCCCAATTGTATGAAATCTAGAATGTTAATAACTATCTTTCAAATCAGTAAGATTTTGAAGATTTCAAAATGAAATATGTATAACTCTCAAGCAATTACAATTATCGAACTTTACTTTAAGATTATATTCAACGTGCTAAGCCATTGGCGCTTTGCAAGTGCACCACTGCGCGTCGTCTTCATTACATACGAAACGCCATATCAACATCCGACAACATCGCAGGCGGTAAAAAATGCAGAGACAGAGTGCAGGAGAATCGAGGCTCGATTCTCTACTGGATCATTTTAATAATAACCGTACAGGCGCAGGTATAAATTGTAGAGCGGCGGCGGCGGCGCCTGCCACAGCTTCCGGCAACTTCTCTTAATCGCAAAGACGGCGCGATTAATAGTTCGCTCGACGCTTCTTCTTCTCCGTCGGCGATAATGACCGTGATGCCGCTGCAGCAGCAGCAGCAGCGGCGGCGGCGGCGGCGGCGGCGGTAGTGAAATTCTCTCCGCTCGCGTGTGCGTAAGACGTTTCGAAGGAGAGAAAGAGCAATCACGCGCGCGCACCGAGAGAGCCAGGGGGAGATGAGTACACGAGTGCATGAAGTAATACTCGGTTGTCACCGTCGAGTTCTCCTCTTTCTCTCTTTCTCTCACTCTCCTCTTTCCTCGCGACGCAGCAGCGCGGCGAAAGAACGCGACTCGCTAATAATTACTGCACACGCGTGTACACGTGAACGCCGGGCGCGGGCACCTGTAATCAGCCAGTGCACGTATACTGGGCTCTCTCGCTGCACTTCTCTCTTCCTCTTATTTTTTCTTCATTTTTTACAATCACCTTTGAAATATTTAATTTGCTTGAATTTCGGTATTTTTCCATCGATTATGATGTAAATGAGATCCTTGAGAGGTATGCTTTGATGGTGCAATAAGCTGGGACTATAATATACGAGCGTACGAAATTATGCCTGCAGCGCACTTATTCGCCGAATAAAATAATTAACTTCTAAATTGAATAAGAGATTGTAGCATCATAATTTTAGGTGGCTAGAATTACTCTTTGGAAAGCATTAAACATTGACGGATTTTAGGCAGTTATTTTGAATTTAAAATTATATAATGTTTTTGGTCTTTACTGCTGAAACTAATGAAAACAGTTTCAAACAAGTTTCATTTGTTAACTAGCTTACCTATGAAGGAATATTAAATTATAAAGAGAAGAGCAAGAGCTTCGTTAAAAAAGAATAATTGTGGGTACAGGAAGAATGCACGTATTTCCTAACTTCTATTACACTGACTTTTATTGTCTTTTCCCAGGCATAGATATAAAATGGAATGCAGTATTTGTCGCTACTATTTTTTATATTAATTTATATAGAAATTTTATTTATTTTTGTAAACAATCCCATTGTTTTACTGTTCTTATATCAATGTTTTTCATTATGGAAGTTCTGATTTATATCAAAACTATTGATATTAAGTTAATTCATAAAAATGAAATAAAATGCTATATTCTAAATTTAAAACAGTCTAAGCACTCTTAATTTAATATTGAAGTGATCTTTTAGTTTGGATGTCATCTAAAATTGTTCTTAATTCTTCATCTTCTAATCGTCCTTCTAAACTTGGTATCAATGCTTTTGCTTCTTCTGGAGTTTCTGGACATAAATTGGCAAGTGAAGCCAATTCAAATTTATGCAGTTTCTTTTGACTTAGTAAGCTAAAACATAATATTTAGATTAATTACGTTATATAAAATACAAGGAATAAAAAATTATTTTACTATTTTCTAATAAAATTAAAAAATTAATAACTATTTAATGTTATTCTTGCACATACAACCTTAATGTAATCATACATTTACATATACATTTATTAACTTTTAAATAAATATTAGATACAATTTAATATTCCACCATACCGTGGCCGAAAGTGCCACTTTCGCTCCCGGCTCAAAAACGAGAATGTGGTATTTTCGGCTCGGGTATGGTGAAAAATAGTATACGCTCCACGGGAGTAAAATTGGCCAGCCCATATCTCGTGTTTGCCACCCTCGCCTTCGGCTCGGGTTTTTTTTTCGGCTAAGTTTTTTCCTCCCTCGGTGCGTAATATACTATTTTGACTTCGACATTCTTGGATCAAGTGTTTCGGATATTTGAATCAAAATTTTTCAAAACATTTATAGACTTACTTTCTAACCGCAGCAATAGTCTCTTTGTTTTTGAATTTTCGGAAACGATTCGTGTAAGTCAAACTCTTCATGAAAACTTCCGAAAATTCTTGTTCTTCTTCTGCTGACTCATTTTGAGCTTTGCGATGTTCCAGAAGCATGTGAACTTCAGAGATCAGTAATGTGTCGGCATTCTCAAATTCTAAAAAATAAAGAATGAACATAATTTGTAATTAGTTATAATAATACATAATTGAAGTTTTCTTTTTGTATTTTTATAAATTTTTATAAGATTCATAAATTTAATCATTTTTAAAATAAAAAAAATGCGATATATATATAATAATAATAATAATAATTAAAAAAATATATAAAATGAGTATTAATAAATTTAAACAAATTACAGCGAAATTTATTCATAAAACTTATATAGTTTATAATTAATAAGTTCATTAAGAAATATAAAAGATAATATTTGAGAGATTTACCTCAGCTAATGTATAACAAACATAACATCATTTTTTTTAATTATAAAATGAAAAATATTTGTAGTTTTAATTATTACTATTGATATTGATTGCTATTATCATGATTCATATAAAATATATTATAAAGAAATTTTCTTAAGTTTCTAGATTTATAAATTATAAATGTATTGTAAAATACATGAGTTTTATATGGATCATGACAAGCTAAATCTGCTAAAGATTCTCTTTAATTATATAAAATCAAACCTTAAATCACAATGGCTATCACAGTCCTTTTTATGAGTAATAAAATTAGTACTCATAATATAAAATTAGTTCATAGTATTTAATTAATATTAATGTATCCTTCTTTTCCGAGAAATTCATGGATTTTTTTAGTCTTATTAACATCTATTTTAAGTAACTGTCTTGCCTGAGCTAATTTTACAAAACCACATTTTTTGTTTTCACTTATAAGCAAAGTTTTAAGTTCAAGATAAACATCAGGTAGAACTCTTGCTACCGAACATAGTTCTCTTTCATCAGCTAACAGTTTCTCATAGCCTATCATGCCAGGATGAATGTTCAATGGTGGAGCTGTTCTACGTCGTGGAATATTTGAAGGTGTGGGACTATTTTCACTTATCGTAACTGGAATGATGTTTTTCCAATTATACTCAGTGTTACTTATATACTGTTTTTTATCTTTTTCAAATTCATGTCTAAATAATGAAAGTTCTTCAAACATTGGAATACTATGAAAATATGTAAGTCCATTTCTTCTGTAATGATATAATTCACCAAGATGATTTTTTAGTTCTCCAATTCGATGTAGACACTCTAAGGTAGAATCAAATTCAATTCCACTGACCAGTTGCGTAAATACTCTTAACTTTTCAATAAGAGGTCTTGTTACTGTTGTATCATATCTTTGAAGAGATGACAATGTTTTCCTTGAAGAAATCAATCCATGATCTCTTATGATTTTTTTTCTACGTACGCGCTCTTTTAATCTTGTGTTATAAGAACTAACTAAAGCTACTTGTAATTCTTGACCCAATTTACTATAAGGTTCTCCTGGACTAAATTCTTTATAATTCAAATTGGCAATCAATAATTCAGCATGATTATCAAAATTAATTTCAAAATCTGACCTTGCCGCATTATATCCTGCCATAAGCTTATAATTAGAAGACCCTGGTGCAAATCTAGGTGGATCTTCTATATTTTCTAATTTGAAATTATAAGGAATGGGTTCTGGACCAAAAAGACTAGTTGTCGTTTCATTTATTTTTGGTAAACCAGGTAGTGATTGATTATCAATAAAATTTTGTAAGTAATATAGTTTGCACTCTTTTGCGGTTTTTCCTGACAATCTACGTGATATATGCGACCAATTTCCAAAACCACATTCCTGAACAAGATCAACAAGACCCTTAACATCTTTAGCAGTCCAACCAGAGCCTTCAATTAATTGGAAATCATTTTTAACTACCATGTAATCATGATTATTCTCATGACCACCTTTTTCTTCTCCTTTGGCAAAACACTGTGCACATAGCATGACATAATGACATACAGCACAACGGATATATGGTTCAGACAGAAGGCATTTACAAGTGAAACAAGTAGAATCTGAAGTAAAAATTTCCTTTCTCACGACTGGCATCTCAATTTCTTCATAACATTCATCACTGGATGTCCAGTCTGAAAGCACGAAAATAATTACTTAAGACACTATAGCATATGAATATTTTGTGGTTTAAGGTTAGATTTTATAAAGTTGTTTTTAAAGCAATAATTAAAATTTGTTTTGCTTATATTCTTACCTTTCGGAAATTGCAAATCCGCTGCATCTTCTTCAACGGTATCTGCAGTTAAATGAGCCATTATTTACGAGATGAGAGTTTTTTTTATTTACAAAACAACCTTTCGGTTCAGTGACAGTGATCGTCCACGCGCGTGCTCAGTGCTCACTCGCTTTGAGCATTAATGTTGCCTGTGGGTATATATATATATATATATACCTAGTAATAAGTATACAATATGCCGCATATGCGTCGAGACGCTCGAGAGTCGAGACGCCCAATAGGCCCAATCCAGAAGCTTATAGAGCCAACTTCATAGCGTTATAAAAAATATTCTATAAGTAATACATTTTAATTTAAAATAAAGTTTTAAATAATAACTGTATTTATAATAGTATTTATAACTTAATTTACAATAAAGTTATTACATATTAGTAATAACTTGGTTATAATTAAATGTAAATGTATTACTTAGGGAAGGGCCACATATGTGAATACGCTTGCGTACGAATCCGCATAGCGCAGTGGAGTCACTAGGAAAACTTTGTAATGCCAACTTTGCAGGAAAGTCACTATGGTTTCGTGAGGAACTTCTATTGTTGAGAGGGTTCACGAAGTCATACTGACTTTCCTGTACAGTTGGCACTAGCGAGTTTCGCTTAGGCCGTCTAGTGATTCCGCTGCGCCGTACGCATTCATGCGCAAGCGTATTCACATATGTGGCCAAAGCCTTAGAGACTTTGCGTCTTACGCCTCAGGGAGTCTCTACAACCTTGCACGTGCGTGTGCGCTCGCCGTGTATAAGGTATACCTATATATAGGAGAGCGCTATATATAGGTATACCTTATACACGCGAGCGCACACGTACGCGCAAGGTTGTAGAGACTCCCTCAGGGAGAATGTACATAAGCGCCGCGCTGCGCTGCGCGGTTCTCTGCTTGCGCTGGTCCATAGTTCCGTTTCTATATTCCATTGCTAATGGTACAATTCTAGAGATCTATGTCATACATCTATCATTTTCATGGTCATGATCATGATTGAAGCCAAAATAAAAAAAATTAGAAAAATGTATAATTTCATTAAAGTTATTAAAATTGTTAAAAAAATTAAGAAAAAAGAAACAACAATCTTGCAGAAGGTGGTGGGTTCGACCACAAAAATCGTCGTCCGATATCTAGCATACTCGTGATCCATGGCAACAGATTAACATATTGAACTTCTGCCATGGGTCATGAATGTGCTAGATATCGGACAACGATTTTTTTTTCACGAGGCGCAAGACGCAAGGCGCAAGGCACGTATAGACAGTCTCTTAGGGTTTGGCCACATATGTGAATACGCTTGCGCATGAATGCGTACGGCGCAGCGGAATCACTAGACGGCCTAAGCGAAACTCGCTAGTGCCAACTGTACAGGAAAGTCAGTATGACTTCGTGAACCCTCTCAACAATAGAAGTTCCTCACGAAACCATAGTGACTTTCCTGCAAAGTTGGCATTACAAAGTTTTCCTAGTGACTCCACTGCGCTATGCGGATTCGTACGCAAGCGTATTCACATATGTGTCCCTTCCCTTAGGGAGAGTCCAGATTGACCGACCCCACTCCAGCCCGCAGAATTTTTCGATTCTTTGTATTTTGTAACTAAAGAAATAATATTCTTGTTTGTAAATCAATTCCTTCAACTATAATTTAATTTCCTCCATTTTCCTCTACATTTTGTTTAAGATTTTAATGTTATATTTTTTTTCTTTTAAAGTAAACACATTATAGTCATTTATTAAATCTTGTAAAAAATTGTGAACATATAGAAAAAAACTAATGGTGGAGGAAAATGGAGGAAATTAAATTTTAGTTGGAGGAATTGATTTACAAACAAGAATATTATTTCTTTAGTCACAAAATAAAAAGAATCGAAAAATTCTGCGGGCTGGAGTGGGGTCGGTTCCAGATTGGCGCTGCGCGTACGATCCGCTGATGCGCGCTGCGCGTCCAACCAATGGCAACTTGGCTCAAGCGGAATCGAGTAGAAAGAAAGATGATCTAGTCCGCTCGAGCCAAGCTGCTATTGGTTGGATGCGCAGCGCGCATCCGCGGATCGTACGCGCAGCGCCAGTCTGGATCCTCCCTTATAAAGCGCGCGCATATGGTGTTCTCAGTGAGGGTGCGATCTCATGGCGTTCCGAAACATTAGACGGAACCATTTAAGCCCGTAAGAGCGAGAGAGACATTCACGGAAGAATCTCTCTCTCGAACTCACGGGCTTAAATGGTTCCGTCTAATTCTACGGAACGCCATGAGATCGCACCCTGAGAACTTTTCACGCTCTTTCCACATGGGGGTGTATCGAGGGTGCGTGTCCATACGTTCTTGTAACGGTGAAAGTACAATGGTGTTCCGTGCCATGCTCCGTGCTGTTCCGTGCTCTGTTCCGTGCTCAGTGTCATCTGGGCCCTTTCTATACATGTGTGTTCTGTCTGTTCTAGACAACTTCTCTCTATGTCTGTCTCTGTCTTACATAAACGGAACAGATCTATCTGTCTTTGTCGGGAACACACAGAACACACAGAACACACATATGTAGAAAGGCCTCTGAGCGCGGCGTCCACACTGTTCCTGTTGATTCCATAATTCTGGTTCAAAATTGAACGTTGGTGTGCCATCTCTATAACATTTTTATCTATGTACTATAATACTATAAACAGTATAATCCTATATATTTTACGAGGTTTGTAATTTGTAATATAATTAAGATATTAATAAAATTTGTAATTTTATTATAATTTTGAAAGTCCTAAATTTAGACAGCAATTTTTACAGTGCAATATAAGTATATATAGTATATAGTAATACCAGTGATAGTGATGTTATTAAAAGTGTTAAAAGATGAACGAACGACCCAGAAAAATTATAAATGTAATAAAATATTGAGAGCAATAAATGTAGCAGAACATTGTGTACATTTATTAGAAATAGAGATGTTATTAAAATTGTTAAAACCTATAACGAAATTGCTATATATCTTAATTCAACATTTCAGATAAAAATGTCAGGTACGTAAAATCATTAATCATAAATTATAATATATTATGGTGATGCGATACTGACACTATTACCCAAAATTTGGTTCCCGTTTTTCTCATTCAATTTTTAATTTTAAGAAAAAAGCTCTTTGATACGTTGTAGTTCTTTATTAAACTTAAAACGTGTCAAAGAGTTTTTTTCAAAAAGTTTAAAATTGAAGGAGAAAAACGGGAACCGAGAATTGAGTAATAGCGTGGGTATCACATCACCTTAACATCAATATATCTGTTATTCTTACAGTAAGTAGATTTTATTCTTATTTTGTAGGTGATGATGTAAAAGGACGTTGGATAGTGATGAGAAAAGGATACACAAGAGCCTTAAGATCAAATAGTACAAAATACTATCTGTTTAAATATATGGATTTTATGAGAAATTGCATAAATTGCAACAGACCTGTAAAAAAACGAAAGAGTGAAATAAAATTAAATACACCAAGCGCTGCAAATGAAAATTCAGAAGAAGAATGGGAAAATGAATTATTTTTTCAAGATATTCAAATGGCTGAGAAGGCATCTCAAAAAATAGTAGTAAATAAACAAACAAATTTGGAAAAAATTGAAAAGATTGATAATATGGCTGAGAAGACAGTTCAAGAAACAGTAACAAATAAACCAAAAAATTTGGAAAAAATTAAAGAGATTGATAATATCTTTAATAAATTGAGTGCACCTTCTACAAGTGAATGTAATAACAAAGGAAAAAATTTTCCCCCTCTAGATAAATTTGCACAAAAGAAAGTGGAAAAATTGAGTGTTATAGAAAATGAAATTATCAATCTAACACAAAAGTCAATAAAAACATTAAGTGAGACGGTAACTAATTTTGAAGAAGATGATGATAGCTTCGAAATGGCCATAAGAGAAAGTCTGAAAACTGTACCGGATAGATATTTGCTGGGATGTGTACCGAAAATTATAGACATTATACATGCTCATCATAATCAATAAATGTATATGTTTCAGTTTTACTAAAATCTTTTTGAAAAAAAATTCAGAAATAAATAATAATTAAGAAATACAAAAAAAAAAAATAAAACATTTTTTAAAAGAATGGCAATCTTACCATTGTAATTTTAAAAGTGGTACCATTGTAATTTCATTAGATTGTTTTTAATAAACTCATTATTTATTTAAGTTTCTTAAAAATACTTGTGATTTTTACCTTCCCCTTAATACATAATTAAAATTTTTTATATAAATAAAGGAAACACATTATTTTTTATTAATTTTATTTTATCAAGTTGATATCATAATTTTATAAAACGTAGATCATTTATTTTGTTTCACAATCTATCAGAGAAGTATTTCATTGGAATGAAAGTTCTACGTCCACATTACAACCATAGCAGGTTTTGTTTAATGTTCCAATGTAAATCTGTATTGTACTTATTATAATGTTTTATATGTAATGATAACTCAATAGTCAATAATCTATTGATATTGCAGCATACATGATATTTGCGTGTTCAAAATTATAATATTGAGTCACATAATTCACAACACATCATATTCTTTGTTCACACTTCATTTTCAGCTTACTAATGTCCCCAATATAAATATAATAATAGTGAAGTATCTGTAAAAGGGCAATCCACCGTCCACGATGGGAAAGACAGCGCGAGCCAATGCGAGCTGCCACGGTGCGGTCACGGCGACCGTACATTTAACGAGTTAGTTCTTTAATTGCTCATAGCAGTATAAATTGTCAACGGGTTTTAACAAAATAAGTACTTACTTATTATTAAAGACTTGCTGAATCGTGTGGTACGATCAAAATGTGGATATTTTTATGTTTAAACATTGCAAATTGCATTTAAACAATTGAAATGCTGTTTTTTTCTTCATTTTTTAAAATTTTATACGTAATACAAATTGTTGTAATCATTAAAATAATTTTATTTGCTACCTGTACGATAGAAAAAAGTTTCCTCTACAAAATTGAGTGGTTGACGGACTTTATCTTAAAAAACAACTGAGAAATAAATAAAAATAGTAAATATTGAATGGTCCGCCTTGAAAAATACGACTTTTATTGCTTAAAAATTAAATATCTCGGCAATGAATAAAGATAATTAAACAAACCAAAAAAGAAATTGTTCGTTATTAAAAATAGCATATTTTGGCGTTGGTTTCGTATTCGTACGTGCAATAGTTTTACAAATAGAGCGATATAAACAATTAATTTGTTAATAACAATTAAACGCCTGGTTTTTCGAAAAAGTACCCAAGAAATTCGTAAACTACGTTCAAAAACTTTTGATTCCCCATGGGTATGAGACTGGAAAAAAACTTTATACAGAAAGTGTCTGGGCGCCCGGTACACACTATAGACGTGTGCGCCGCGTTCCGATCACTTGAATAGGCTACGTCTACATAAGGGACTGTCCACATAACATCATGCCTTCCCTGCCTTCCATGCCGTAGATTCCGGAACTGGTTCGTTCCATGATCCGTTTTATTCCGTTTGTCTGTTTAGAATGCACTCATATAGACTCTATACGAGTACAAGACAAACGAACAAGTGGAACGGACCAACGGCATGGAAGGCATGAAATGGTCTTATGTGGACAGTCCCCCAGAGCCAAATGCCGCTCTGTAAATTATAATTGATGCGCGGTATCTGCGTATATAAAAAATGATGAGCGAAATATTATGAAAAAAAAGTAAGGTTGGAGACCCAACCCAAAGAATAAAGGGTGCTCCTTTGCAGTTCGCCCCGCTCACTCGTCCGTCACTTCGTTATACTCGCCAAGCAGGGCGCTGCCGCGCCCTTTAATTCTTAATGATTAGTGCCCTCTGGTGGCAATTATTAAAATTACGCTTCACAAGTGGCGCTATTTTCAATTTAGAATATTATATCATTACTCATTTGTTTTATTCGTTTATTATTTTATACATCTAAATAATTAGTTATTTCTAAACAAACATTTGAACAAAAAATTCTAAGTATTATTTCACTGAATGAGAATGAAAATTCGATTTTAAAGTTTGAAAAATGTCACGTCATTTAGCGGATTTCGAGGATTGTACTGATCTAGAAGAAGACGATGTCGATTTCGATGTTGTTATCGTTGGTGGTGGTTTAAGTGGTTTGACTGCTGGTAACAGATTAATATCTGCAGGACTGAATGTTGTCATTTTGGAGAAAACTGGTATGAACTCTAAAATAAGATTGTGTAAATCATTATATTTAACATACTCGCATACAAGTAAGAATATATTGTCTTAAGTAAACGTTACCTGTACGCCTCTTTTTTATTAAATAATTAAAAATTTTTATAATTTTATTTTTACATCGAAGGAAAAGCAGAACAACATTTTAATGTTTTAATTGGAAACTAATAGTATTTTTTGATAGAAATGCGATAATAGTACATTACGCAACTAGTGCGTAAAGTAGGCGTTTTTTGTACAAGTACAGTTTGTCGCCACAGCGAAGCGCCTACAACACGCCTA
Organism: Torymus aiolomorphi; assembly: GCA_036365515.1. Lineage (NCBI taxonomy): Eukaryota > Metazoa > Arthropoda > Insecta > Hymenoptera > Torymidae > Torymus > Torymus aiolomorphi. Next base: position 237,025,137 of record CM070873.1, on the reverse strand, counting down.
CTTTCGGCAAGTGTTGCGTTTACTATTTTTTATAATGAGCGCGTGAAACTCTATACATATGTTAGATGCCTGTTCATGTACGTACAGTACCCTGATTTTTTTCTTTACGCACTACTTTACACACCGAGTGCGCAATGAAACACTTTACGCATTAGTGAAAAAGGGGGTACTTTACGCACGCTAAACAGGCATCTAAAGTAGAGTTTTATGCACTCAGTTATAAAAAGTGTATAATAGATTGTTATAAAATACCTATTATATGTACACGGAAGAAAATGATTGGTTGCGGTTATCAATACTTATTGTGACAAATGTCCCATCTGTTCAGTATTAGTGAAATAAACCAATAAAAAGTTACCCCAATCAAGTTATTGGTTACTGTGTCTGTTTTATTGTTTATCTTGCTTATGGTGATGCGATACCCACGCTATTACTCAAAATTGGGTTCCCGTTTTTCTCATTCAATGTTTAATTTTAAGAAAAAAACTCTTTGACATGTTATAGATCTTTGTTAAACTTACAACGTGTCAAAGAGTTTTTTTCAAAATGTTTAAAATTGAAGGAGAAAAATGGGAACCCAGAATTGAGTAATAGTGTGGGTATCACATCATCTTATGCTGAACAGATGGGACATTTTTAACCAATTAGTAGGTAACTATGACCGCTTCTATTAAATATTCAAAATCGTATACTTAAAGATTATCTAAATCGATTTTATTAGGTTTTTACATCGTATATTAAAATCAATGATGTATATATTTCCCTGTTGGTTAAGAACATTCATTTAAAAGCATGACAAATTTTTTATTTTTTAGATTCAATAGGCGGGAGATTATTGTCGAATAAAGAGAGCGAATCCTTTTACGCGCATGAGTTACAAGATAGATTAAACGCTATGATGCAAGGTTTAAAAATATCAAAACGACGGCAAAAATATCCAAATGTAAACAAAACAGTACATTTTGCGAAGTATAAAATTTTGAATGACTCTTTACCATTTTATGTAGCGGGAGAGGTTCATTATTTCATAAAAACAGTAAGTGTCATAATGTTGTTATAAAAACTTTTAAACATGTTTTTCCAGTTAATATGTACACAATAATTTTATCTTTATTCTTTTAATAAGATAAGAAACAAATTTTAGGTGGATGCAGTAAGTAAGTGTGTTAATGTCAAAACGTACAATCAAGAAGAAATGAATGAACAATTTTCAAATGCCAGCGTTGAAGACTTATTATGCCGACTAGTATTTTTTGAAAAATCTCGATCTATATGTCGTAATTTAATTTATATTACATGTGGTAAATATATTTATTTATTTCGTTTAATAGTGTTACTTTATTAACAAAATTACTGTCCATAAAGGTATTACGTATTTGAATAAAATCTCTGCATTATGGTATCTTGCCATGTTAAGTGGTGCAGGTGGTTTTTTGCAAAGATTAAGAGTAAACCTTGGGGATACTAATAGATATTTTATAAACGTAAGAAAATTTATTTGATAAATTATATTGTTTCAAGAAAATTAATTAACTTACATTGAAAAATTTATCTGTGGTATTAGTATATGTTGGTTTTACTTTTTAGGGCGGTGCAATTAATATAGCGCAATTACTTTCGAAACATATTAAAAAAGAAAATCATATTTATTACAATGAACATGTCTACAAAATTCAATTCAATGACGATCGAGCGCACGTTTGGACAGATGAAAGGCATTACAAGTAAATGTACTTTAAATTCTTATAGGTCCAAGTGTGTTGATTCAATATAAAAATACTTTTAACGATTAAAAACAGGAAGCATTAATACATTTTTTAAATAACAGATTTTTTAATCAAATTAATTCATTTTATTATAGGTGTAATTATGTAGTTATTGCCGCATCTCCAACTCAATGTTCTCGGATTTATATCGAACCGCATTTACCTTTTGCGCTAAAGAAAGCTCAGCTTTCATTTGAACAAGGAAGAAATATACTTTTCAACGCATTATTTTCACAATCACATGGGTTTGATGTAATTACAAAAAATATTGTCGGATCTGCAAATAGCAAAATAAATTTAAGCTTAGCCTACGATGCAACTTGTTTGGACGATAAACGGATTCACATATCCGGATTATTCTCTAAGCCAAATATCGATCCTGTAATAAGAAATAATTTTATTTCAATGATGAATCGATATTTTAGTAATAATACTATGCAATTCGAAGACTATACAGAGAAAGATTGGAAATTGAATACTGGCGGAAGTCCTATGGAGGTTTTAATGCCTGGAAATTTAAGGTGCCATATTAATTTATTATCAGAAACTCATGGAAGGTATATTTTTTTATTTCGATTTGTTTTATTTTTTAATCTGTTAAATATATTTATCAAAGTGTAAATCGTTCAGGGTTTTCTTCGCGGCTAGTGAATATGCAAGTAAATGGCCAGGCACAGTTGACGGAGCAATTGAGGCTGGTGAATCTACTGCATGTTCAGTGCTTGAACTAATAAGGCCTCAGTCAATTAATCGTTCAGAATGGATACTCTACAAGTAAGTTTAATTACCTGGGACTGAGTTATGCGTTCCTCAAGTGGGAGGGGTGGGGGGGGGGGTCCAAAGTTTAGACGATTCACTTTAAAATTGAAGTCAACTATAGACTTTTTTTCGTTCGACATATGATACTGCAGATTGTTCTTAATTTCGAAATTCTGAATTACAAAAATCATATTTTCGAATGTAATAATTCACCTACTGTTCAAAGCATCGAATTTCATTAACAGAATTTTAATAGGGATACAATAAAGATATTTCGAAATAAATCATTAGAAACAAGTTATATTTGCTTTGAAATCATATTGATGAAATTCGATGTTTTGGACAGTAGGTGAATTGTTAGATTCGAAAATATGATTTTCGTAAATGAGAATTTCGAAAGTAAGAACAATCTGCATTACCATATCTCGAACTGAAAAACGTCTATAGTTGACTTCAATTTTAAAGTGAATCGTCTGAACTTTGATGGGTCTAAAGTTTACATCGTTGGAATGCAACGAAATAATTTCATACAATTGATTAAAATTATTAAACAATAGAAATATCATCCAAACCTTTGTTATAAAGTTATTTTATAACATAAAACACTAAATCTGTACGTAAAATTAATGTTAATTCGTATAACCCTAAATTAAAATCAATTATTTTGTTATTTCGTTGCACTCCAACGTTCAAACTTCAGACCCATGAATTTTGGACCCCCCCCCCCCCCCCCCCCTTTCCTCAAGCTTGGGCGTTCATTTAAAAAGCATTAAAATACGAAATCATTTTCATAATCTTATAGTAATCTATTTAAGGGCCCCATGCAACATATACAATAAGACTTTTTTTAAATTAAAAATACTAGTTTGCCAATAGGGTCAAATTTTTTAAATGCTTTTAATTGGCACGTGTCAGCTGATTTTCGTATCATTTTACTCTGAAAATAAAATTTATACACATATGTGCAATTCCCACGTAAATTTCCCTTAATCCGGTCATAAAAACGACGAAAAAAAAATGTCTAAATTTCTTGTTCTATATACCACACAATACACGAAAAAACTTTGGAACACAGGAAAACATTTTTTACGATTTTCAAATGCACGTAACTTTGCACAGAACCGACCGATTTTAACGATCTTTAGCTTAAATTAAAGTGCGGTTACTTAATTTTAATCACTTTTTTGTGAAATATTTTTTGGTACTTTTAAGAGCTTGCTATTGGACAATGATCACTGACTAGGTTTTTTGTCTATTTTTCCCACGTTAAATTTTCATATGAAAAATTGATGTGTGGTTAAAACTGTGTCACAAGATCGTTTTCCTGTGTTCCAAAGTTTTTTCGTGTATTATGTGGTATATAGAATAAAAAAAGACATATTGCAGAGATGTGCCTCAACATTTTTTTTTCGTCGTTTTTATGACCGGATTAAGGGAAATTTTCGCGGGAATTGCACATATGAGGAAATCCACGGAACCTTTAACTGTTTTGATACTTTTTTCTTAAAGTGATTTATTGCTGCTATTAGTTGAGCGTGCGAAGCACATAAACGAGACAAGGTGTAAAATCTTCAATTTTTACGTAGAAAACCAGTCCGGTAATCCATATTAGTTTGCCACGCATGCTCAAGTCTGGGAATGTAAAAACTGTCGAAAAAAGTCCACTTTTTCCACTTTTTCCAAAAGTGGACTTTTTTCGACAGTTTTTTACATCCCCAGACTTGAGCATGCGTGGCACACTAATATGGATTACCGGACTGGTTTTCTACGTAAAAATTGAAGATTTTACACCTTGTCTCGTTTATGTGCTTCGCACGCTCAACTAATAGCAGCAATAAATTACTTTAAGGGGATGTGCAACCCTAATTTCAATATTTTTTTAAATCAACATTTAAACATTTATTTGGAAAAAGACGGCTGTCAAGCGCTTCGTACACGCAAACACTATATGCAGATTTTTTTCTGGATAATTCTATTGATATTTGCGTGAGTTATGCTCGTTTGAAAAGTAGGTCAATTGTAGATTCCTACTTACCGACAGTACGGTTTTTATTTAATTAAATAAATTCTCATCATTTTTTTGGAAAAAGACGTCAGTCAAGCGCTCCGTACACTCAAACACTCTATGCAGGTTTTTTTCTGGATAATTCTATTGATATTTGCGTGAGTTATGCTCGTTTGAAAAATAACGTCGGTACTCACATCCCCTTAAGAAAAAAGTATCAAAACAGTTAAAGGTTCCGTGGATTTCCTCATATACCGATGTTACATGGTGCCATATATGAAACACCTTTAAAATATTCATTGTTATTTATTTTTGTGAGATTTAATGAATGGTAAACAAAACAAAATAATACCAATAACTTCAAGATCAACTAATGATTGTTGATTCATGCGTGATTCATGCGTGATTGTTGATTCCTGTATTCGTGAGTATCAAATTATTGTGCGTATTCATTATTTTTTTATTTTTTTTATTCATTTTTTTTTTTCATCAAACAAAGCAGTTAGCTATAAATAGGAAAAACTAACAATAATCTGCGCCAAATTCTTCATTTTATACACACATTAAATTTAAATATTATTTCTAAAAGAATCACAAAATTTAAAGATCATAGGATTGTGGTTTAGGTCCGTTTTTACGAATATTAATTAAAAGATATTTAGGTTGTTCATGGTTTCTGTGTAATTACGCGATTCCAGTCTTAATTGACGAATAAATTCATCAAAATCGAATTGTATCATAATAATGACAAAACATCATTAGTATAATAATGCGAGTTGATGCAGCTAATGGCCATTCTACCAGGTTTTGTTTTAAATAAATTCAAAACAATTTTGTAATTCTCAACGTTTCGGACATTTTATTTGTGCTATGTCCCTTTCAGGAAAATTAGTAACGTTTGCCAGTCAGTAATACTATGCGGAAGAACAATCCGTTCGTCAATGAAGAGGGACATAGCACAAATAAAATGTCTGAAACGTTGAGAATTACAAAATTGTTTTTAATTTATTTAAAACAAAACCTGGTAGAATGGCCATTAGTCGCATCAACTCGCATTAATCTTAAGCAACCTACCATCAACAACTAGCCAAATTAAATCATTAGCATAAGTTAAAATTTTTATACATTATTAAACTTTCAATGAAAGTTAATGTTAAATGAATTTTTACACATATGATAATGTCTAGGTATGCTAATCAATGTTATTTGCACACATGTTGGCACCAATGATCATGTCTAATTTGAAGATCATTAACTGATATTTCAAAATATACATCTATGATTTTTTATCTCATTGATATGTTATCACTTAAAGTTATCTTGAGGGAAAATAAAGTAATTATAAAATTTAAGAATCAGTTTTTTATACTGTTAATCACTAGTAAATTGTTCCAAAGAAGTTTTTTACAGACCATTTGATATTTAATTATTTCCGATATCAAATACAACTTGGAATTATAGACGTAACGCTAATGCAAAAAATTTGTATACAGATCAGAAAGTAATGCAATTCCTATTGGTAGAGTCAAGATAGGATTTATTTTGATGAATAATATCTGTTTCTGGCTGAATTTGTTCGTTTTCTTATCACTTCTGCGTTCTATGTACGTATCGCCAAAGACCACGTATTGATACAAAACACTCAAGATAAAATAGATGCTGTTCACACGAGAAAATTAATTGCTAATGAAAAAGCATCAGTAAAGAAGGTGAATGCAGCATGAAAGAATGGATTTTTCAGATATACCAGACTTTGCTATAGAAAAAACACAAATAGAATTTACCGGGGTACGTTTATTTAACAAAATATTCTACTTTTTATTATTTTTGTAAGATCACCTTTATTGTGTTTTATTAAACAATACACTAGTGCAAAAACGTACAAGATCGTCCTTTTTATCACAAAGAGACTTTTTCGGAATCTAAATTTTTTTTCGTTTTTCAATTAAAACGAATTCGATTAAATCGAGTTCTATTGATGTTTTAAAATAATAAATGCAATTAAACTATCAACCACTTCCATAAAATAACTAATATACTTTTCTATTTCAAAGTTTTGGGACTGGCTAGTGGCTTACAACGACATTTGCCCTTTATGGCGAGCACAGCCTAGTTATATTTATGTACAACTATTTTTTCTCGTTGGGAGTTTCGTTACACTATATCATGGTAAATAAAAAACAAAATGATTTCGAATAAATAATAATAAATAATAATTAATATCATTATAAATTGATAAATTAATTATTATTATTAATTAATAAATAATATTAATAAAAGTAAACCTTAAATCATATATTTTTTTCAATCCCATATTTTTATCATATTCTATACCTAAATAGAAACATCATTGTAAGAAAAATTAGAAAGATATTTATTATAAAATGACATGAAAAAAATTACTATGGCTATGTAGCATGATTTGATTCAAGTAACATGTACCTATAATTTAAGTAATTTTTTACTCATGACGGGCTTTCTTTAACATAGTGATTTTTTTCCGTCCATAAATTTCATAGTTTTTTCGTCACTGCAATAAAATAAAATCTGAATGATATTATTATTATTATTATTATTAATAATAAATTATTATTTATAAATGAAAGGATTATCTTAACAATTTACAACGATCGCCGAAGATACTGCAGTAACAAAGTAATCCTTTAAAAATAAAATTTGTGTGACATTCGTTTTAAAGTAATAAAGTTAAGAAGTAATCTATTTGAAGATGGTGTGTTTGAATTATTGCGCAAGTTATTTAGAAACAGTGTAGTCATTCATTACTTATATCAAATTTCACAATTATCTAATTATTTTAATTACAATTTCAACACATCATAAAACGTAATTTTCCATTACAGCATTGAAAAATGGAGGCCGTTTTCTACAACTATGGGTTGGAGTTATTTTACATGGCATAGTTGTAGAAATAATTGCTTACAACCTTCCTGATATTGACAACTTTTGGCATTCTCAAACCCCTATCATCTTTTTGGGCCGACGATTACCGCTGTACATATTATTAATTTGTAAGCCTCTTATAAAAACGATTTGCATATTTTGTGTAACTTTACACAACGAATTTGATTTTTACAGATGTCGTCTTTTTATATACAGCAGTACCCTGGTAGTAAATCTTTTGCAATTCTGACGTAATTCTGCTGCAATTCTTCTGATTGCATGGGAAATTACATCAGACCATTTGCATTCTACTTCCCACTTCAACTATATTTCTGCTTAAAGACGATTGCGTCAGGTACTTCGCAGCAGAATTGCAATAAACTTGCAACATGTCAATTGCAGTGTAAGAACCATTACTAAGCGCACGTGTGCATTCAGCAGAATTGCATTACAAGTGCAATGGCTAGCGTACGTCAGATGCTGCGCAGCAGAAACAAGTAGTCTTACGATATCGCAAGTGCAACTGAGGGATTTTTACATCACGCTCGAGTGCGTCAGCATTGCGAAAGATTCGCGCACGCAATTTGCAGCAGGTGTCTTGCAGTAGAATTGAGGCAGATTTGCTACTGCTTCAGTGCAGTCTACAATAGATCACTGACTACACTCGTACGTTCAGCAGAATTGCGACGCAAGTACAATGGGTAGCGTATGTCAGATGCTGCGCAGCAGAAACAAGTAGTCTTACGATATCGCGAGTGCAACTGAGGAATTTTTACATCACGCTCGAGTGCGTCAGAATTGCGAAAGAATCGCGCACGTAATTTGCAGCAGGTGTCTTGCAATAGAATTGCGGCAGATTTGCTACTGCTTCAGTGCAGTCTACAAAAGATTACTGACTGCACTCGTACGTTCAGCAGAATTGCGACACAAGTACAATGTGTATAGCGTACGTCAGATTCTGTGCAGCAGAAATAAATAGTTTTTAATTACTGTTTATTAATCATTATTATTTTTAGTAATTTATTATTATCGTTCCTTTATTTAAATCTCCTGTTATTAGGTTCCAAATGTATTATTAGCAAAAATAATTCAGTTTCTAAATGTTTATGGACATATAAAAGTTTGTAATAAAAACTTCTAATATTAACAGTTATATAAATTGTTTTGTAGTCCATTCTTATTTTTCAAAAAATAATATAATTTCCACTCTTAAAAAAATTATAGCCGGAAGTAGTGGCTCAGTGTTCTCTTGCTGCCGTAAGTCTGCTGTAAGTCTACTGCAAAGTACGTGCTGCACGCTCCATTTAAGAATCTATTGCAATTCTACTACACGTGCACGTGCATCACGCGTCTTTTATCCGTTCTCCAGCTGTCGTAAGACTGCTGCAAGCCTGCTGCGAAGTATCTGCTGCACACACCATTTTAGAATCTGTCGTAATTCTACTACATGTGCACGTGCCTCACACGTCACAACCGCACTCTAGCTGTCGGAAGACTGCTATACGTCTGCTGCGAATTATCTGTTGCACGCGCCGGTTCAGAATCTGTCACAATTTTACTGCACGTACACGTGCATTACCCGTCTCATATCCACTCTCCGGCTGCCGTAAGTCTCCTGTAATTCTGCTGCAAAGTACCTGCTGCACGCGCCATTTTAAAATCTATCGCAATTCTGTAGCAAGTGAACGTGCAACCCGTAACTCTCTTGACTGCACTCGAACTGCCGTAAGTCTGCTGTAATTATGCGGAGAAGTACCTGCTGCACGCATGCTTTGAGAATCTGTCGCAATTCTACTGCACGTGCACGTGCATCCCGCGTCTCTCTTAACTGCACTCGAACTACCGTAAGTCTGCTGTAATTCTGCTGCCAAGTATCTGCTTGTACGCGCACTTTGAGAATCTGTCGCAATTCTACTGCACGTGTACGTGCACCTCGGGTCTCTCTTAACTGCACTCCAGCTGTCGTAAGTCTGCTGTAAGTCTGCTGCGAAGGATCTGCTCAAGGTTCTGACTGCAGAACGATATGAGAATGCAGAAGTAGACAATGCATGTTCTGCGCACTCACGCGTGCGTCAGAACGTACTACCAGGGTAGTTACTGTAGATAAATTAAAATTGCCAAGATGGAGTGAACCTTTTGCTGTAGGTCTTGCTGTAGTTTCAATTGATTACCCATATGATATGATGGGAGTGAGATTGATGCATTGGACTTGGCATGACACTGATCCAAATGTTTCAGACAAGCACTATCATATACCTTGGACATCGTTTTATTTTCATTTATCGTTTGCCGCAAGCTTTGTATTTTGGTTCCATTTTACGCGACTCGTTGCATTTGGAAAGACGGAAAAATGGAGTCACAACAAGTCGTGAGCTTAAAATTTTTGTTTGATATTAAATATTCTTAAATCCAACTATTTCAAAACTGTATTCATTATATGATTTGCAGCATTGTCAAGGAATGTGCGTGCACCATAATTACAGCATTCTTGGGTATGCCTGGCGGGGTTCTGCTATTTATTCCTCTTTACCACCCATTGCACGACATTTATAAGATTCATGCTGAAGTAGCTGTTTTCTTCCTTTTTACCATTTGTGTAAGCATCATTTGGCTTAGTATTCCTAGAATCTCCGATATGAAGACAAGTAATGCAAATCAATTTCCGGACTATATGTTATTACTGTATATGGTTTCTTACTACATCTTTTATATTTGTAAGTCATTTATCGGACTATTGCAATCTATATTTTCCTATACATTTTCTGCATTTGACGTTTGAATTTCAGGTCTAGGAGCATTTATTGATCCTTCTTCTGAAATATCTATCGGATGGCGTGAAAAAGTTGGTCCATGCAACGAAAAAATTCCGTTGCAAACGGCTTTAGGCCATACACTATACAAAAGAAAATATTTGTGCGCGACAGATAATGACGAAACATACTTTGGATGGTCGTGTTTACCAAACGGAACGCCTCCTAAGAATGGAGCAATGTGGTATACAATATGTGGAACTCCCTTTACAAATAGAGCAGAGTATCTTGTTTGTTTAACAGCAATTGGAATTTTTGCCTCCAGTTTCTTTTTCAAAGCATTATACTTTTATAATAAAACTGATAATAATAAGTTGAAGGATAATAACAATCAGTCCAAAAGGACAGAAAAATGAAATCTCATTAAATAATAAAAACAATATTTATACAGAAAAATAAAAATGATAAAAAGTAGTAAAAAAAACTATTATTTATCTTCTTTACCCATAATAAAGTGAGTCTGGATTTGTCTGAAATGTCAGTACTATTGCAGCAGAAACTCCAATGATCAATACAGCAATTATCCACATCCATTTATAGGAATTACCATTATCATTTGACTCTTCTTTATTATTATGACGATCCTTTCCTCTTCTTTTTGGTTTGAATTTCTTTTCAAACATTTCAATTTCTTTCTGATTCTTCAGCTCTTCTTCTTTTCGCTTTTTCTCCTGTTCAAGCTCTTTAATTCGATCCAATTCTTCCTTCTTTTTTCGACATACTTCATCACATTCTACAATAGCTTCTCCAGCTCGTATGGACATACATGAAAAATCTTTTTTTATCCTTTTGCATTTACATAAAACTTTTACCTTTTTACGACAAGATTCAGCTTTTTTACAAAGTCCAGGATGACAGTTATCTATACAACGATGACCACAAGGGTACTGTAACAAAGAAAAAAAATATTTGTAGAAGATTCTTAAATTTAATTGAAGTATAGAAATTATAATAAAGAAACAATAAGGATATACTTACGTTTCGAGGACATTGATTTCCACATTGTAAAAGTTCATTTTTCTGCTCAACAGTAGCAGAAGTAAGCTGAGCACATCGAATGTAAAGACTATTTATTCCACAGTGACAGGGAATTTTGACTAATTGTTTACATGGACTACATGGAACAGGATGACAAGGTTTTGGACAAATATGTGTGCATCCTTTTGGTCTTGGAAAAGCGCAAGGCTTTTCACATTCCATGCATTTATTTTCATCATTATCATCATCTGATGATTGTAATTTATGACAAAGCTTTTCACAATAATGATTTGTGCATGTTAATAATTGACCACATTCTCTAAGACAAGAACTAGAAATAGCTTTATAACAAGGCCATGGACGTGTTTCATGTTCTCCAAGACAAGTAACCATTACAGAAACTTCACAAGGGGGACATAGAAAAGATTTGTACTCCCACCTTTCTTTTTGATTTTCCCAAGGCCCAATTGGTTTTGCAACTCCATTTGGTTTAAATTTAGTCCACACTTTCGTATGACATAATGCTGGACAAGTATGACCACATCTTTTGTGAGCCAATCCACAAACTTTACGGCATGGTGGACAAGCACCTTGATGACACTTGTGTGATTCTCTTTTGGGATGATGGCAAATTGGTGGAATTTTACACATTTTGTTACAATGTGGTGGCTTAATTTTCTTAACTATTCCACAAGGAACAGTAATTTTACTTTTACCACAACGACATTGAATAACAATGGTGCGTGGACAAGGATAACAAGGTCCACTATGACAAGGTGCAGGACACTTATGCTTGCGACAATTTAATGTATTATCACAAACTTTTTCACATGAATTAAAAGTATTTTTCACTAAACAATCACAACATTTTTTGTTGCACAAGTGTCTGCCGCAAAGTCTCATTTGTGTACATTTTTTATTACAATGGAATTCTTTAATGCAAGCAAGTTCTTTACTAAAACTTCCACAGCGACATGTTTTTGTTACAACTTCTAAACATTGTCCACAACGTTCTGTATGACATCTCATATTACAATTATGAGCTCCACATTCTAATAATTTCCCACAAGTATCTCCACAAGTTGGAGCTTGCTGTTGCTTACAAGATATAGCATATTTTTTCTTACCACATGGACAAGTTCTGTTACGCTCTAGTGGACATGTACTACAATCTCCTGGCTTATGACACTTGTCTTCACAAACATGTACATTACATGAAAAGCGTCTCCCACAAGTTTTATCACATCGCCAAAATGCTTCATTACATTTTCTTGATTCACATTTATTCTTGCAATTACATGCAGTTAGAATCATTTCTGAGCAAGGTGGACAAGTACCGGAATGACACTTTTCCATACATTTATGATCGCAAGTCTTATGTTTTTTATTGCATTCCTCACCACAGCTCCACTCTTTCGCATTGCATCTACGAGGACAAGGTGCTTGTTTCCCACAAAAACATGCAATTGATACCATTTTTGGACAAGGAGGGCAAGGACCAGGATGGCATAAAAGCATACATTTGTGCCCACATTTTGGTTGTAAAAACTTTCCACACATATCCTCACAAGAGTGAGGAATACTCCATGGTTGATAAGGAGGGTCTTCAGTTTTTCCACAAAAGCATACGTACTTTCGTGGTATCTGATCTTCCCCATATTCTGACCTGCACTTTGGACTGAAAAAATAATCAAAATATAGTTTATAATAACAATAATAATTTCGATTTTTACTAAAATTGAATAATCAACATACCAAGCCCATAAAGGTTTAATTCCCTTTTCATGTTTATAACTTAAACTATCTCGCACCCAGTGCTGAATACATGGTAAATGTAAAAACGTGTAACATTCAACACAGCTCCAAATCTAACGAAGTAAGCAGATTAATACATTTGTAATACAAGCAATATAAAATCAAATATTCCTATACATACTGCATCAGTTTTCTTTACTGAAGAAATACAAATTAAGCAAACAGCTCCTCCAGATTGCAAAGTTTCAGTTAAATAAGATGAAGTCTTATTAACATCTCCACCTTCACGTTGATAAGTTGACAATACTTTCTCAACTGCTGTTTCTAATACTTCCTCATTTTCATCATCACTGCTAGAGGACTCAACATTGTTTGCCACTAAGTGTTTTTCAATTGAAGCTTGATTTTGTGCTTGAGCTCTTCTGAATTTTCTCATTATGAAATATTCTACAATAATAAAATATCACAGTTATAATATAAATTAAGTAGGTAAAACATAAATTATTTTAATTGATTGCACTCATGACTTGAGTTTATAGTTATTCAATATTTGCCATACTAACATTTAATCATATATACATTTTCAATATTATAATATAAACCACACCTGTACACAGGTATATTTATTATTACAGGAAGTATTTTTGTTTCTGATATATTATGTATATGTAGATTACAATTACTTGTATTTGTAGTCTGGTTGAATAAATAAATAAATAGGTATTTATTAGGTGATTAGATAATATCGACAAATTGAAGTTAAAACTTAATTCTAATAATAATTATACCACACTTTTTTTAGAGTGAAACATATGCAAGTTTCATTTAGATAAGGTTATCAATGAATTTCATTATATAAAAGCTCAAGAAACTGTTTCTACATAAATAAAAAACTTTACTTTGCATACTTCTAAAACTGAAAAAGAAACATACAATGAAAAAAATGAAGGTTTATTTGAATAATGACAAACATACCGTATGTTTTGCCGGTGCTATTGTTCTTGAAAGTATACACAAAAAAGATACGACACGACATGCAAGATCCACAGACCACAACACAGCTGACTCAATGACTTTAATATAGTTTCGTTCGGTTGACGTATTGACCACAATTGCTTGAGGTGGGGTTAGGTTTCACAGAGTGGGTTAGAAATTGTTAGATCAACTCACGCTTGTATATAAAAACTTTTTATTTACTAGTATATTAATATATTAGTATATATTACGCTTATAATATGTAATTTAAATGGATTCATTAGATCAAAAATAATAATTAAATTTCTAAGTTTACATAAAGGTACTATTAATTAAAAAAATTAATATTTGACAGAAATTGTAATAGTAGTAAGAAATATTATTAATAAAAATTATTTTGTTTCAGAACATGATTATATAGAAATCTAGTCATCTCATTTTTTTAAACAAATTATAAAACTTACATAATGTTTATAACATTGAATAAAATCCATTCATTCTGTGAAAGTTTTATTACATTGCTTCAATTAAAATATTTTATACAGTACAAAAGTTGATATTACTACATTCTTTAATTACTACTGAAGATTTACAATATTAAAATGAAATCAAGAACTTGGAAGAAAAATTTATACGAAAATCATGGATTGCCAGATAATTATACAGATGCTTCATTTTTGGAGGAACTTCGTAAAAATGTTAAACCAAACTCTGCAAAAGTGGATGAAGCTATTACTCTGGGTGCAAGCATTTCAATACAGATTAGCGTTGTAATTTTGTTTGTTATTATATTCATTTGGTTAGATAACGAGTGGACAACGCCAAACGTTATTTTTACCATTAGCACTATTTTAACTATAGCTGGCTACATTAAGTATATTATAAAAACTTCCAAAGTGCTTGAGCGATTATCCAAAGATCTACGCACAGTATTAATCTTCCTTGCATTTGGTTATATTTTGTCACCAGTTTTGAAAACATTGACTGAAACTATAAGTACTGATACAATATATGCAATGACAATTTTCATGTTTTCAATTCATTTAATATTTAGCAAATATGGGTCGACCAATGTATCCCTTTCTGAATCTTTATCAATAACGTCTTCCATTTTTGGTTCCTTAATGCTAACTTCCAGGTTATCTACACCACTACATGCGTTTTCTTTACTCACAGTAGCAGTTCAGTGCTTTGTTTTACTGCCATTTTTACTATCAGAGTTGAACAATAAAATTTTATTATCTATTAGTCTAGTTTTAAGTACTTTATATTTACTGTGGGGGATATCAATTACTTTGTCATACATTTTTATAGCTATTTCGATTTTTACGCACTTAGTATGTCCACTTTGGTATATCAAATGGCAAAAATACAAAGAAAATATTTATGGCCCATGGGATGAAGCAATAGTTGATTCTTAACATCTTAACAATAAATTTGCCATATTATACACTGTGTGGCTAGTGTATTAATGCATTCTAAGTCATTTGAAATAACTATTGTTACTGATAAATCTTGTCAATATTGTAAAATATATTTAAGGGTAATGTTATCCAAATTGTGTATTATATACTCTGAATGTGACTTGCATTGTCAATACCTATTAATTGTTATGATAAATTTTTTGAAATTGTAAATTGTTACAGGAAAATGTACAAACGAAATATTTTAGTCAATTTTTTACAAAATATTTATTAAATGGAAGAATAAAAATACATAATTTTAATAAATTTGTACAATGTATATACATAGTTTATTTAGCGACCATAAATTGTAAAAGTCGCTTAATTCTTCTAACAAGTGCTTCAATAAAACCTTGTTCTACTGTTGTATATTCACTGTGTGTTGTCAAAAGCCTTGTAACAAAACTGTCTGTGAAAACGGATACTAAACCTTCCTTTAATTCTGGAAGTAGTTCATTAAGCTTTCTCCATTCTAATGTACTATCATCCAAATTTACAGAAGACACTGAAATATTTTATATAATTATTATACAATCTAATCTGTCAAAATATTAAAATTTTTTATACCACACTAACCTCAAAATCATAACTAATATGATTATTCGGCTTTCGTGGTATAAAATACTGAATGACACTGATGCGTAAGGTGATTTTTACCGCATTCGACTTTTCTCACTCGCTTCGGTCGTGCGAAAAACGTCTCATGCGGTAAATAATCACCTTTCACACCCGTATCATAATGTACTATAAGATTTAGAAGTATTTTATTGAAGAAAACTTACTATGAGATTTGAATTGAGCTGTTGTTTGCATTGCATAAAAGTCCAAGTGACTCCAAAGTATGTACAAGCTATGTTCAATGATCAAAGAAGTATATTTCATATTTTGACGTTTGTCTTTTTCTTGTCGATTTATTCGCTGTTCTATAATTATTCTTTGTTTTACGGTATCCAGCTCCATTTCTTCTTCGCTGAGGTACTAGAAATAAATAAGTAATTAAATTATTTTATTTTTAAAGTTTTATTACTAAAATTTTTTTAAATATTTTCAAAAAATACTAAAATTATATACCTTTTTTAAGTCAGATGAACTCATTTCTTTCACAGACGTAGGTCTCTTTTGAGATAACTCTTGCTGTAATAATTTGACAGCTGCAACTAAGTGTTCAACTACAATACCTAAATGCATACCAGTGGACGTCTCTTTTATTCTCATATCGCGATTATCCGATCTTTGTGATAAATATGGTTCAAAAAGTACATTTCTTAATTTCTGATCCATGCGACTGTGTTGCATTTGATTTCTAGCATATAACATTATGTTTGCAGCAATTTTTACACACGAGAAATTTCGCTGATCAGTATCTCCGTTATTAGCTGGTATGAATTTAGATAATAGAGCCAACATAAGCCTTTGCAATCTGTAAAGATGAGCTCTTAATTCCCTCATCCCACTGCTATCACCCATATTACTTTCACCAATATCAGATTTTTCCACTTCTTCGTCCACTAATTTATACATATCTGAAAAAAAAAAAAAATACAATAAAATAAACATATTATTTGCAACAGAAAAATACATATTGAGGCAGAGGTATAAACAATTACCAATATTAGCTGATCGTGCAATTACTCCAGTTAAACAAGCCACTTCAGTCATAAATAATGCATTTGAGCTAGGCAAAATATTTCTTAAAGTCATCTCTACTGTATCTCGATGACTCTGTAAAAATCCACAAATTTGAATGGCACAAGATTGATTTTCGGTGCCGAGTGTCGTAAGTAACGCATCACATAAGTAAAGCATTGGCAAAAAGATTTGTTGATATCTTTGGCTAACAGATGGTAGAAAAGATGGATTTGCCCCATTGAAACTATCGTGTACGTCGGGGTGTTGATCAACAACGGACATACTCGAAAGGCATGATAAAATTCTATTTTCTAAAAGACTTTCGGCGCCAAGTCTAGAAGAAGCCATTCGTGTAAACATTGCCATTTTTGCCTCGTACAAATACAGTGGCCGTAATGTTTGGGGATCCGGTTGAAGCATACAACGCAACAAATTATCTGATTCAAGTAAACTATCGATCATATGCTTTAAGTAGCCACGACTTGATAGGTAAATTATCCAGGAGTTATCGCAATCAAGTTCGAGAATTTTATTCAAACAAGAAAGTCCGAGCATTTTACAAACATCATGTCCACCGGAACAACTGTGACAGATAATATCCATTAATTTATCACCAAAACTGTTTATAACATGAATAGTAGCAAATCTATGAGAGCGTTCTTGCATTGGCAGTGCTCGATATAGTGAACTGTCTAATTGACTGACAAACGTCGTGTCGATGTTTCCTATATTTTCGCCAGGCTTGTCTGAGCCAACAATACACAAAAAATAAAGAAGAGCTCCATAAAGATGAGTACGGACTTTTTGAGAAGATGCTTCAGAATTAAGAATCCATTGAAGTATGTGGTTTAGGATAATCTTCATCATAGTTGTATTCGTAGGCGAAGAAGGTAACAGTTCATCATCAGACTGTACTCCAAAATTTACACGAGATTCTTCGTCAAATTGCATGGCAAAACTAACTCGTAGGTTTACCAAAAGAATTAACACTGTTCCGGACACTAATGTTTTGATTTCATTAAGTGCTTCACATGATGTCATTTTCTGCAATAAATCATGTGATAGATTTAAAAGGAAATTTTGCGTTTGTGATTGCGGGAGATGTTGGTTCGTGGCTACTGAAAAGAGTATTTCAGTTGTTTGACACCAGCCTTCTACAAATTTGACAGTCGCGTACGAAAGAGTTTTCATTTGATTTCTTTTTAAAGCATATGCCAAAATCGATTGTAATTCTTGCTGCATATGTTTTCGTTGAGTGGTCGTGGCATTTCCTTGTGCTCCAGACAGTTCTTCCGTTATGAGAGAATGAAGTTTTTTGATGTCGATAAGTTGTGGTCCGCCAGAAAGAGCTACTGGTACGCTACAACGGCCAAATACCATTTCAACTTGAGATGGATCAAAATATTCCCAAGACTTCGGAGATTCCAATTGTATTTGGAAATCTATGTAATGAAGCAAGTCCATAAGCAGTTTTTGTGACGGGACGACTTGATCTCGGTCTTGCCCCAAATTACCTGAAAAAAGATTAAGCCATGATATTTTTATGTAATAAATCAATTTGGCAGTTATTTAAAGATGAATTCATAATTACCAACTAATCTTTGAATTAGTGAATTCTGTAAACTTCCGCATCCAACCCGCAATTCTATAGCAGCGATTTTAAGTAACCAGGACATGCAAGTCAAATCCGAAGCTTTGTTAGCTCCTTGGAATGGCAATTTCGATAAATGACGTTGAACGAAATCTTGATTGGTAGATGTGCGAAGAAATCGTAAAACAGGAACAGACGTTTTATTGTTCGACGCTAGCGTATGAAGGAACCAATAACAAGCTTCTGTTATTTTATCTCTGCCTCTTTCGAGCGATTGTTCCAAAATTCCTAAAATTGAATGTAAGCACGTCCGAGGGTAGCCAAGAATCCCAGGCTGTTGAATTACCGTTTTTCGTATATCTTTTGAAATCTCAAATCCAAGCAAATAATGAGCTAAATTCGGAGAGGGACGGGTTATACTCTGCATCAATAGTAGTAATATTCTATCTTTGCAATGTCCCGATTGTTGCTTATTTCTTTCACCTTCATCCTCATTTTCATTACCATTATCTTCCGTATCCAAGCATTCAACGAAGCCATGTCTAATATTTGTTGTAAGTGTTGGTGTGGACGTGAAAGTTGACAATAATTCGGAATCAGCACCGGGTTCGTTAGAAACACCCTGAATGACACCAACAGCAACATACGCGTGTCGTCTTAACCAAGTGCTGTATAAAATATACTTTGCCACATTTATCATGTGGTCGGGTTTGCCCGTACGATGATTTACTCCTAGTAGCAAACGCGATAGTCCAGTAGAAATTCTATTGGAAGATGAGATCGCGGCGAGTTGCGACATATACTGATGTTGAGTTTTTAAGCTATGTTCCAAAATCTCTAAGCAATTTAAAGTGCTTTCTTCCAAATATTTCTTGCCGGGAAAGGAATCATATGTATCGAGAAAATTGCAACCTTCATCAAGAATGTACAAAATTACTCTAAGTAATTCTGTATTTGAATGAAGCTGCGACATTAAATGATAACCGGGTGAGGCATTTACCGTAGTTGATTCACCACCTTGAAGCTCCACTTTACATCCAATGAAATCTTCTACCATTGGTTCATACTGTTTGAGCAGTTTAAAAAGTATTTTTAAACAAGCATTAGCAACTTCCCATTTTTCACCGGGATTTTTGTAAGAACGCGTGTTAAATCGAAGGAAGACGGTATTGATAATGAAATTTAAGTACGGGTCAAAACCTGGATTTCTTTGACCAACCCCAAGTAATCGAGGAATCGGAAAATCAGTTAAAACGTCTAATAATTCCAGCATCGCTCGCGTTAATGGATACTCTTCATTTCGCGATTCGATTTCTTCCAATTCAGTTTGGACGCCTCTGGGTTGATAACTACTTGTTGTCGGTATCGTCGTTATTATTTGAGCAGCTTCTAAGTTCAACCAAATAGTGGATGAACTTTCTGAAGATTTAGCGAGAGCTGCTAAAGTTCTTACTAGAACTCCTTTTAAGGGTATCGGCATAGCACAACTGACTAAGCCTATAAGAGATTGTAAGACTTTCCATCCTGGATGATCGCATAAAGCCACTCTTGACATTTCGTCGTACTTCGCTATAACTTGAACCACTTGCAGTACTGCTTCCAAGCCTTTAACTTCATTCGGTGTAATGCCTTTGGGATGGCCGCGCTGCCGATACACTGTATCTTGCGTAGGCGGTAATTCTTGCCGTAAATTATAATAATAGCGGTTCAACGAACTGAAAAAGTGATCCCATGATATCGTTGTTGAGCCAGTCGATCCTAAAATCATTTCAGTGAATTTCAGCACAGATTTATTAAGGAATAAGTTATTATTGTAAAATTACGGGAATAAAATCTAGTTTTACTTACCATTAGGTTTTAAAAAATTGAATGCTTGTCTTGCAGCTTGTGGTGAAGAAGCTAAAGAAGCAATCATATTTAAATACGGAACAAACAAACCAGCAGGTAGAATTTCACCAGCTAATCGCACAAATTTAAATAATGCAACTTGTCTAGATGGTAAACGATTGGCATGTATTGAATTTGGAACATGCGAAGACTCTGAATGTTGACACCAATAATCCATTGCTAAATTAAGATTTAAGGGATCCTGTCTATATAGTTCAGCTACCATGAGCATCAAATATTTAAAATGATTATCTAAATTTACAGGTGGTTCAATTCCTTCTTGTTGATAAGCTTGTATTAAGCGCATAGATTCATCAGCTCTACTCCTCAATTCTTTCACTTTAAGTGGCATTAACAAGATGAAATCTGATATCAAGGTATGAAAATACCGAATGTAGAATTCTTCATAAGGTAAATATTCACTTTTAAAAAGTACTTCAGCTGCGAAATGGAAGGCTTTGTTAGACAAAGCGGATTCAACAAGTATTTCATCTTCTTTGGTTATATTTTGAGTAGGACACAGATTTGGTGCTGATTTAATTGTTGTTACTGCTATTGCAAGGACAAACTGGACAAATCCTCTTAAGCCTGCACTTTCCCATACAATATTTGGTGACATTAATTTTTGTACAATTTCTTCAAAAACACCTCTTTCTGCTATTAAAGGCATTGAACGAACTATATCTGTGTAAGATACAAGTTTAAATTAATTAATTTTTAATGCATAATAAAAAGGATTATATAAAAATAAAATGAATAGCATAAAGTTATCTTATAAGATCATTACCTTCACCATCTTCTCGACTGTGTAAAGGACTCAAATTAATTGAATTCACTAGAGCCATAACTAGAGCTAATGTAACTTTGTCTGGATTGCCTTCACCAGCCTCTGATTCTGGATGTTTCTTTTGCAATAATGTTAGCAGTCCGAACATTATTGAACTTGGTAGAGTTGATTGTGCTGACCACATATACAAAATATCAGCCAAATCCTGTCTTCTGTCATTGTACAATTTCATGACCATATAATGATGCTTGGCTCCACCAAGTGCTTTGTTTTGTTGTAACAGATCTTGCTCCTATAAGTTGTAGAAAATAATCATACAAATTCTAAATTTTAATTTCATCAAACTCAAATAATGTTTTAGTTTACTGCTAATACAGTGATTTGATTTAATACAATTTAATAAGTAAAAAAAGTCATGAATATTTAAAAATGTTTTAATATTTTCTTTAAGTGCATAAATTATAACACCTCGAATATTTTAATATGTACTTAGAGCATTTCAAATGTACCAACCTTAGTTGGATCCATTGTTTCGAGTAAATATAAAATCCTATCCAATAAACCATATTCTTGCAGTTTGTTAGTATATTCTGTTATTTGTTTAGTTAATGCTAATGGTATATCCAGCATCCAACTGTGTCCGGATCTAGCTTGCACTAATGTTTTCAATACTGAGGTAAGAGCTTTTCTTCCATCATAATATAATAAAATAGCTGTTAGTCCCCTTGTTAACCCAGGGTGATGTGGCATTTGTAATTGTGCAGTGTACAATAAGTCCAATGCCATAAATTCATTTAATTCATACATATCACTTATTATTAAAGTTTCATCAATTAACTCTTTTGTCAATAATTGATGACCTAACCCTGGAGATGTTATGCCTTCTGTATCACCTTTTAAAATTTCTTTTCGGCTTTTGGCATTCTTTGGCTACAAAAGAAATACAAAAGTGATAAATCTAATACTTAAGCAGCTTTATTTACCAAAATTATATATTTTATTTAAGATATTTACATGGTTTTTCCATAATGTTAAAAAGTTTTGTCTGTGATTGCGAAGTGTCTCTGTAAATTCATGAAATTGTGGGTCTGATGTGCTGGATGATGATGATACATAACGTTCAACAAGACACTGTAACTCCTTGTAAGGAGTCCACATATCTTCTGTATTATTCATTTCTGAAATACAAATAAATTATAATCAAATTAAAAATAGATCTTACACAACGTTACAAAATTAATACACACGATTATATTCTACTTAATATTAATAATAATTTGACAAGACAACAGAATAGGTTAGGTACCCTGCATTGAAGGAACGCGTGAAAGAACATAAAGAAGCACTTACCGGAAGTCATTTTTACAGCTTATCACAAAATTGGTTATTGAAGTCTTAAAAATACGTATAAATACAAGTTTTTGTATGCAAGACCAGTAGTTTTAAATATACTTCCACGACTGCGTCCACACATCGCTACCGGCCGGGTGACCCGCTCATTCAGACTTGCAGTGGCGGGAATCAAATATTATCTATATATAGATATATTCACACCGCTATCCCTCTATATAAAATGCAACCACATGTTCGGCGCCATGTTGATTTTTTCTCGAAAATCTCGAAGTATATCTCGAAAATCTCGAATCGCGTCAATTGCGTCTGCTAAAGTTAGAGGGACTAGAGTTTTAAATGCGAACTAGATTAAGTTTTGAATACAGATATTGTAGTAATATGTAAATTGTATTTTGTATTATGTTGACATGTTGTTGTATATTACATTATTGTAATTATTGCATTTGTAATATAATAATATTAAAGAGGCGTATACATTCAGATGTAGCGCCGTGTTGCATGCGCAGAGATGCAACGCGACTGTGACGCGCGTCATAAGACGGTCATGCGACCGTCTTAAGACCGTCGCAAGACCGTCGAAAATATGAAGCAAATGACCATACTTTGTCAAGTTCCTGATGAGGCTTATCGCCATTTTAACAGATTTGATATTGATAAATGCAACACATATTTGTCTAAAGTTTTTAAAACTCGTATCGTATATTTCTTAAAATAAACTTTTTATATTTAAACTATTTTTTTAATAGCAAAACTTAGATTAAAATTAAAATTCATGACGTGACCAAAACTTTTAAGACGGTCATTCTACATCTATATAGATTTATAGGGTTATAGATTGGATAAATGCCATACATATTTGTCTAAAGTTTTTAAAACTCCTATATAGATATACATAAACTATTTTTTAACTATCAAAATTACAATTTAAATATATTTTATTACAAAAATAAAAGTTACAATCACAAAATAATTTATTAGATTAAATTAACTTTATAATGACAAATATTAAATGTAGCTCCTATTACACTATACTCGGGACTACCGCTTTCAAATGTAGCTTAATCTGAGACACAAAATACAACAAACTTGCGGTTTTTATAGGCGGTGATCATGAATCTGATATAAAAAATAATGTAATAATGATTTTAAACAAAATTATTTAAATAAATTATTGAGAAATATAATTTTTTGAAACTATAATTATGGAACTGTATTATGTTTTGTTTTTGGGGTTGCTAATCACGAATCTGATATCAAAAATAATGAAAGAATTAATTTAAACCGGATTATTTATTTAACAAACTATTACAAAATAGAATTTTTTGAAACTATAATTACGAAACATGTATTAGTACAAGTAGGCGGGGGATATGAGGTCCACGCATGTAAGGGAGTTATGTAGACATAAAAAAATAAGCAAAACGATTATTTAAATAACTTGTAAACCCCAGTTGTCAGGGGATATGAGGTCCACGCATGTAATTTGCCCACCACTAAGCATCGAAGCCGAAGATTGGCTCCGATTGGCTGAGAGTTGGGTACATTATGTAGATACTCATGAATGACAGAAATTTTAAAACGGTAATTTCTCGAAAACACGTAAAATGTAGTTACGTCGTCATTCCTGGAAGCCACATATATGTATTTGCATAAATACTTGACCATTTTGATAGCTTTATTAACAAATTATTAGCAAAATAAAAAAAAAAAAAAAATCAGCGCGCGAAGCGCGCGTGTCGAACTCTCGTTACAAAATAATAATGACAAGTGTAGTGGCAGCAAAACATTTTCTCTTGTTACGTTGATAAGCCTGAGAAGGCCATTTTGAATTGTAGCGCTACCTACCCCCACCGTTCCACCGGAGCGAACAATGCTCACCGGGCCCTTTCTACATATGTGTGTTCTGTCCGTTCTAGACAACTTCTCTCTATGTCTGTATCTGTCTTACATAAACGGAACAGATCTATCTGTCTTTGTTGGGAACACACAGAACACACAGAACACACATATGTAGAAAGGCCCCCGCTCGGCCGGCCGACGGCATTTTTCCATAGACTAGAGATCGATCTCTATAAGTCTATGCATTTTTCTATATTCTGGGAAATTTGAAAGCAGCCAAAGCGAGCCTTGTCTGCTTTCAAATTTCGCAGAATTAGAAAGATGCTACCGGAACGGACAATTTTCCGTTCCGGTGGAACGGTTCCCGTATCATCCTTATTCTCGTATAGAAATTCATCCAGGGATGTTGGAGTAATATGTGTATAGGCCCTGTACAGGCTTCGGTCAGGATGGTCGTATCTCAGGCATGTTACGCGGTGCAAAACGGGGCCTGAACAGGTTGCTTTAAAATCAATGTTTGATGCTCGCTAAATAAGCTCCGTACATTGACAATGTGCCAAATAACTACAAAACTATAGAAAAGTAATCCAGGCAACCGTCCAGGCCAGGTTCGCACCGCGTAACATGCTGAAAATTGTAGATGTTGAAGGCCCTCTCGGGTCTGTACAGACGAATTAGGTACCTATCCAGGCCCTGACTTTTGCCTTAAATAGTCGGGATGTAAGGGCATAAGCATTCGGCCTATTTCAGACGCGCGGAATTCATTTTAAATTTGAAATCAAATTTATAAATTTTGAAATTTTATTTCAATTATTCATAATAAATATAACATAAATGCTAACCATGCATGCAAACACATTTTTTATTAAACTGTATAATGGACAACTAAAATCGGATTTAAGGAATAACATACTATATACATTTGTAGATTTGAATAAGTATTTTAATTACAATTGTTTTGACATTTTAATATGTATTTTTGTTTATAATTAAAGGTTTTTATGTTCTAAAATTACAGTTCTGTAGAGCTTATATTATTTACACAAGTTCTCTGAATTATTATTTTTTTTTTTAAATTATGTGAATATGATGAACGAAAATATGAAGTATTGACATATTTATACTTAATGCTTTTTTGTCCATGATATGACAAAATCTAATTTATGTACTTATTCGTTTTTTATTTGAACAAAAAATTTTCGGCGCGCGATACATAGTAATATATGTATGTACATGTAGATTATTATCTTATAATTATGTTTTTTAAAAAAACAATTGACTATATTTCAGCAGACAGTTTTAACATTCAATTTGATATTCTTACAAGATGCTAGAAACGTGCTGAAAGGACTAAATTCCACTTGAACAGGCGTTTCTTTGCAGAATTCTAATTCGTACTTTGAAACTATATGACTGACAAGAAACTTTGTTTGCATCAACCCAAGACGCTGCCCTGTAATAAAAAGTCAATTTTAATTTATAAAAAGTTTCATTGGAGCTAATTATAATTATTAATAATTTTACAAAAAGCATAATTTTACCAATGCAAATGTGTGGTCCATCGCCGAACGGGAAATATGTGAATCTATTATACTCGTATTTTTTTTCTTTGTAAAAACGTTCTGGTTGGAATATTTCCGGATTTGGAAAGTATTCTGGATCCATTTGGACATGGCGTAAAGGTATATTCACTGGAGTGCCTTTATCAATTGTTACATTTGTACCGGGGAATTGATATTTCGTTGCCGCTATTCTATCCAGAAACGGTAGTGTCGGGTACATTCTCAAAATTTCCGAAACAACTGCATCTAAGTAGGGAAGAGTTGCTATCTGTAAAAAGATGAATTTTTTTTAATCACTATATCGAGTATAATACATATTAATTGCGCGTTTTATATTCTTTAATTCCATTTTGAATAGTGGAGTTAATTAGCGAACCGTGTTGTAGGAAAGTTTTCCGTCTTCTTCATCCATAGCTTTTCTAAGCTCTTGCCTCAATTTTGTTTGCACATCAGGATGATGGGCTATCTCGTACAAGCCAAAGTACATCGTCGTTGAGATAGTTCCAAAGCCCGCAAAAAAATAAATGGCCACTTGAGCTATCATTTCATCATCATTAAAATCTATAAATAAAGAAAAGATTTGTTATCATAAAAAATAGATATGACAATTTATGTTAATATATTATTTATATAATATTGTAATACAAAGTACATTTTACTATATATACATACTGATTTTTTTTTCAGTTGAAAACTGCTCCTTTTTCAAATCTACGAGAAAATCATAAACATCGGCTTTTGCGCTCTCGAATTTCATTTTCTCATCCAAAGTGTCTTGGAAGGCAGTGTGAAAGAAATTCGTCGAATTTGTAAAAAACTTAATTCCAAATGATTTTAAGAACCGAGGTATAAAGAAACTCAATAAAAATTCAAATTGGCGTCGATAAGTGTGTCTAAAAATATTGCTTCCATTCAAACGAAATTCGGATTTCGGATTGTTAAGCCCGTTCAGTTTCATACCAAACGCCGTAATGCCAATCATATCATTTGATATCTTAAAGCAAGTCTGATTAATATTCACTATTGTGCCTTTGTCTGAAATAATAGTTTTATAGATTAAAAAATTATTTTTTTGGTCGATAAGGTGCGGAAGTTATTAAACGGGGAATGTGCCATATTTTTTAAATGATTTTAGTATTTTTATCCATTAAATAAACTGATATTTTGAGATAGTAACAATTCTTATTCCCATACGAATGTTAATTTAATAATATAAGTAAATTTAATAATAATTTAGTTTAATTTTACAGTTTTTATTTTATTTATAATTAAATTAATTGGAATTATTGTCTTTATGTGAATTTAAAATTATTTTCAAAATCTCTGAGAAACTATAAATATAATTCGATTCACATTCAACTTTGCTAATTCAAACTTACCGTCAACCCCAATCGATGCGAGATGCTTATCCAAATCACTAACAGTCTCAGCCATACGGTCGTAAATCCGCCTCATTTTCCCCGACGTAAAGAACTTGGACATGGCCTGCCTCAGCGGCCGCCACTTTGGTTCCTTCACCAAGAAGAGATTCTCGTTGCCGATGACGTCGTCGTCGCTGGCCGACACGAGCCGGTCGTGAAATACATTGAAGTCCTTGACGAGCACGTGCTTTATCATCTCGGGGTCTCGTATCATCAGCTGCGGCTGATCGAGCACGAAGTACCCGACAAACTGCTCGCCCCGTGCGGAATTGTAGAGCTCGTGAAAGAAGTCCGTCGGCGCTTTGCGCATAAGCAGGCATTGCGCGAAGTTGCCGAAAAAGGCCCAGGGTGGCACTTCGCGTACGTTGCGACGCTTCCAGTAGGTGAAGTTGCGCGTCATGTAGATGTAGGCGGCGACGAACGCGACGACCAGCAGGACCAGGCTGTTCTCGTCGAGAAGTAGGCTTAGCAGGCCCATTGTTGCTTATCTGTTTTTAGAGTAGATATTCGTTAATTTTATGCAGTTTTATTTTGAGTTTAGCATTAAATATAAGTATAAATCTCATACGTATTTGTAATGTGTTATCATATAAAATAATAATAATCTCAGGATAAAAAATGCATGTACAACACAATTTAATTGTGAGAATAATTTTGTTATCAAAAAATCCTTTTTTATATATATTTTTATTATTTTTAGATTATATAACCCGCGATTATATAGACCCGTAAACCTGTTTTTGTCACCGCCAATTTTTTAAATTGACATTAGGAACTACTGACATTTGAGACTGCGAATGATGTCTGTGAATTGTGATGTGATTTCTGTGAATCTGTGATAGTTGGAACCTTGGAACTTAAAGCTAGCGCCATCTATGTTAAAATACACATTCCACGTATTATACTCATAGAGTTTCATGTAAATTACTTTTTTTATTATACATACTGGTTAAATAATAAAAGGCAACCATTTCACTTATGGATTTACAACTTTTAGGAAATGTGTTCTTTATAATTATAATAGGTTATATAACGAAAAGTAATTAATTGTAATCACAAGTCATATCAAATTTCAGCGTTTTTAACGATTGAATTTCCCGCTATTTTTGACGTTACCGCGTTTCTTCTGCTGTTTTCTGGAAATGGGGGTTTTTGAAGCTCTGTGTGTTTCAAATATTATGTTCAGCGCATTCTTAGTAAATGCATGAAATGTTGCACTTACAACGGACGAAAGTAAGTCGCCCCTAAGAATAACGAATGTACTTTGGCTAGTAGGTATTGCAAAACTATTGTTATCGTTATTTTTATAGAGACATCTACAACAATATAATTTGTTTATAAAAAGGAAAGTCTAACCAAAAAATGGCTTCAACTTCAAAACAATTTGAAACAGAGGGTAAGAAAGAAACAATTATCTGTATAACCTTTTTTATATGTATAACCAAATTTAAATTATTATTACATCTATTTATTGTAATTGTTTATTTTTAAATTTATACTTTTATTTTTCATTGTGCATCTTTAATTTAGATTTGGAAATAACCAAAGTGTCACGTAGTGGTCGAGTTTATAAAAAATCATCTAGACTAATATATTCTGATTTTGCTCCTAGTACCATTAAAAATAAGAAAAAGAGCAAGCTTCCAAAACATAATCAGACTCCAAAACCGCAATCTGATTTAGATGATGATAATTTACAAAATAAACCTCAGACTTCTTTTAACGATAATTCATCATACAAATGTATGAAAAGAAATATGAATCCACAACAAACCATAGTAGAATATGAACCTGATCAGAAAAAAAAGAAGAGTGACTCAAGTTCAGAAGTATCATTACCAAGTAACTCTGAGACGGAATCTGGTTCTACACATACCAATAATGAAATAAAAACACCAGATTATACTACTTATGATGAAGATAGTTTGAATTCTGATGAAGAACTTTTATTTTCAAAAGTTACAATACCAGTGTCAAAGCCCAAAAGAGATATTTCTCCAAAGATATTGTTTGAAAAATACATACCTGTGTCTAATGAGGTAAAAAAAATAAATATCAATTACTATTAATATTATAAAAATTTGATAATATTACATATCAAGTTTTGTCAAAAATTATATTTTCAAAATAGTTGACAAACATAATTGTGCTTTTAACCATAGGTATAACATATTTTTTCAATGTAGCATACATATTTTAAACATCTGATATTAATAGTTTTATAAAAAGATATGTGTAGAATATTAAAATCTTAAGGAGATCTTGGATAATTGAAATTTTATAATTTCATTTTAAACAGAATGCTACTTATACTGGATACAAACTTTGGTCAAATGAGATGAAGAAAGAGATATTGAAAAAATATCCAAATATAGGTAAATTATATACACTACCTTTACTTTGAAAAGATCAGTAACATAAGTTTTATAAAAGAAAATTAATTACAGATGTTACAATTATGACAATACGTTTGGGTGAGATGTGGACTAAAATGTCTGTTACTGATAGAAATAACTGGCACAATCGAGCACAACGATTAACAGAAAAGGTTGGCTGTCTTCAAAGCAGATCAGTTATGGGTATGATTGTTATGAAATATAATAATTTAAACATAAATAGGCCTGTAAAGCATTTAATAATTACAGATTACAAAATAAGAGAGTGGCTAAATAAATGTACTGTCAGTGAAGTTCAAGAATGTCAATTGAGGCAATCTTATGATCAAGTCAAATTAAGAACTATTGCACTACAACCTATTGATATTGCAGCTCACCTTACATTACTGGGAGAAAGTCTTATTTTAATTGGTGGTCGATTAAAATGCCATGATAAGCCGGTATTAAGGTCAGGTTGTACAACTGTTTTATTAGATTCACTTTTATGTGCTATGGGAAGTTTATTATGTCTCATACAGCAAATACCACTTATTCAACTAGATAATTCTATCTCATTGAAAAAAACGTTGGAAAATATTGCATATATAATGCCTGGTTTGTAAAATTTTAGTGTTGGTAGCTATATCTGTTTCCATACATATAGATAATGTTAAATTATTTTAATAATTTACTTACTTTTAGTCGTTTACAAAACATCAATATTTAAAAAAGTTTTTTTATTTATTTTTATAATATCAATATTATTAATTTGTTCGAATTCAGTAATTTTCTTATATTTAACTATTCGCAAAATGTTAAAAAGTTACTTAAATGTAAACTATAAGAACTTAGCATTTAGAAAGTTATTATTTGATTATAACTAGATTTACTTGAGGGAACATATTTGAAGAAAATCATGATATTGAAACGTAATTTTAGAGATATTATTTATTAGCAAAATCGAAATGTTCATTAATGAAAATAACTTTTTTTTACTGTGTAATGATAAAATAAAACTTTTAATTATTTTATCACAACTTATTTTAAAATTTTTGCAATCAATACTCCCTAAACATAGATTTCTTACTTCTACTTTAATCTTACTTTGTGTTTTTTTTTTGTTATTCTTAATTTCAAGCATTTTACTCGAACGTTTACAAATAAATATTATGTACAATGTAAGATGATTCTTTTTTGAAGTGCTTTATTTCACATTTGCTGTAGAAAGAGAAAAAAATGATGATGGCTTGACTTTTTAACTAGTTACATTACATATCTCTTAGACTGTGTAACAAATGCGTTTCATAAAGTTAAAAAAAAAGAAAAAAAAAGCATTTTTGATGAACAGAGGACGCGACGTTTATGGCGATTGAAATAAGTAACCTTTTTTGTACGTTCTATACAAAAGAAAATTATGTTCTAGATAAACAATAAGATGCAAAAAAAGGTTTTTTTTCTGTTCATTACGTGTATATATAAAGCGTACTTATTCTTTGCAAATTGATATAAAAATGTAGGGACTGGTATTAAATTTTGACAAAATAAAGGGACGAGGACAGCGCACACGCAAACTGATGGAGTACCTATACAAGAAAGCTACGATTGACCATGAATATCGCATTTGAATTTGAAAGGGGATAAAGTAACGGAGATTTTTATACGAATATAAAGAGCCTCATTTTTTCGTATAAGAACAATTTGATATAGATACAATGCTTTGAATATAATTTTTCACAAGAATAATCTTCTATCCATAGACTTTTTGAAATGACAATCAATTGTTACTAACAAAAATATCAAAGACCGCTGTCGAAACCTATAACTTGTATGCACCATCGAAACTTCTTCACAAACGATACACCATCGTTGCAGCGATCGGTGATAAAAGCCCGCAAGGGGGAAAAAGAATCCATAAAATCCGACGCGTAAGCCAAGCGAAAGATTTAAGTAGCTCGTAATACTTTTTCCCGACGAAACTAGCGGAATAAGAAGCGCCATTAGCGCTTTCGGCCTTTTCTGCTTGCTCCTCCTCCGCCTCCGTCGCTATCGCGCGGCAAAATGTTATCTTGGGAATTAGACGAGTAATCGCATTACGCTCTCGGTTATACCGCCGCTGCACTGCCCCTGCCGTGATCTCGCTAAGCAAAATGCTTTCTCTGAACGATGCAAGTCGGTATATAGGTGCGTGCCTGTGCGTGTAGAGGGGTGGGGGGGGGGGGGTGTATGCTCAATGAATACCTGCCCATAGATGATGGCTGCGTGAAGGCAGATGTGTACTTAGATGTAGACGAGGTAAAAAAAAAAAAAAAAAAAAAAAACGCAGATTCAGAAATAGGTACACTGAGAGAAAAGTTTTGGAAAAGTTATTATACTGTCTCGTAAAGCTACCACAGACTGTAAAGACCCGAAAAATTACCATACTTTACAGTAAATTTTACAATATAGTATAGTAAATTTTCCTATATTTCTGGTAAAATTTCTTATAAAGTACGGTAATTTTTTGGGTTTTTACAGTCTGTGATCGCGTTCCCTGCACAAGATGGTAATTTTTATTGAACGTTTAGTACTTTTTCCTGTACTTTTCTTTCAGTGTAGAACGATATTGATAAATTTATATATCTTTTTGAAATGTTGGTATATGTTTACATAATTAGTTATCTTCTCTAAGTACAACAAGCGAGAAATTAATTAACCCCTGTATGCATCTAAATTTATAGTATTTATAGCACTGCGTGGCATAAATCCGCATTTATGTCACGCCTATCCGTGACATAAGTAGTCCATTATTGCACCGTGCTTATCAAAAATGGACTGCTAATGGCACGAATAGGCGTGACATGGCGGATTTATGCAGTCAGTGCTATAAAATAATGTACGATACACGTGTCATAAGTCGTTCTTTATGGCACTAGTATCGTAATATACTATTAAGGTATAATAATGCGCTAACCGACAGTACAGTGAGTTTCAGAAAAATATTATCAATATTAAGATAAGATTGCAATAAATAGAACGGTACGTGTAAAAATGTTTATCAAAACAGTCTGTCAAAAGTCTCTTCAAAGATAAATCCATCTTATTGATATTGACTGATATATCAGTCAAGTTTTAATTACAATAAAAGAGATACGAGCAAATCCCAGAAATTTTTAAAATTTTATGTAACTCAAAAATTTTAAATTTAAAAGGCTATATATAACTCAAGTTCTTCACGAAGCACATGGCTGAACCAAAAAAGAAAATGTTCATTTTTCAATAGAGTAATAAAAAAAAGTTCAACTTAATGGTAGAAAAAGCCTTTTTTAGGAAAAATTACTAAAAGACCGAAAAATGCGCCCATTTCGAGTATTTTTATGTTTTTCGATGTAGGAAAAAGGTCACTTACTATCATTGTCAACTTTTTAGAGCTTTTTCTTTATAACAAAAGCTTCAATTTGAGATCTGGTAGATCGGTGTGCTTTTAAAAATAGCCTAGACATAAGAGATTTTAACTTTTTACTTCTTAAACATTGGAAAATAAAAGCTCTTCTGTCTGGGCTATTTTTCATGGCACATCGATCTACCAGGTCTTAAATTGAAGCTTTTGTTATAAAGAAAAAGTTCTAAAAATTTGACAATGATAGTAAGTGACTTTTTATTTTCTATATCGAAAAACACATAATAATTTTTCGTAAAAAAGTCTTTCTCTACCATTAAGTTGAACTTTTTTTTTATTACTCTACTCAAAAATGAACATTTTCTTTTTTGGTTTAGTCATGTGCTTCGTAAAGAACTTGAGTTATACATAGCCTTCTAAATTTAAAATTTTTGAGTTACATAAAATTTTTAAAATTTCCGGGATTTGCTCGTATCTCTTTTAATTAAAACTTGATTGATATATCAGTCAATATCAATAAGATGGATTTATCTTTGAAGAGACTTTTGACAGACTGTCAAATAAAGAGCTTGAGTTATAGCCTTTTAAATCTAAAATTTTTGAGTTACATAAAATTTTTAAAGTTTCTGGGATTGGCTCATAATACAACATCAGGAAAATATTAATTTTAAGTATACGAAGTAAATAATTTGTTAACTGAAAACATTAATTTAAGCCTAAAAGATTTCTTCAATAAAAACATATTTATCTTCAGAAAATTATAAATTTAGTACAAACAACAAACAAATGACTTTTTCAGCTTTTTATCGAATAAAAACTATCTGCCAACAACAAACTCAATGGCTTTCGGCATTAAGCCAATCCAATTTATTAAACTTTCCCCCTTAACTTTTGCATTAGGACAGCTCATTTCATCTCCGGACGACGTCCAACCGTGAGATTCAATCGCCTCATATGCACACACACACACACACACACACACACACACACTCGCGCTCGCAAATCCATTTCATTAACATGTACTATTCCTTCACTCCACTTCCGTAACGTACATATCGCGCGGGCACGCGCGCGCGCGCGCAAGTACCCGCGACAGGCCTCCCTGTATTTTTTGCCGCCACTGTCCACCGGCCTGTATCTAATTTCTCATTGTCCAATTTCATAGCTCGTCCCTCATTTCGCGCGCGGCCCTCGTAGGTATATGCAAGGTACCTATAATACTTACCTCTCGAAAAGGACTGACCGTTCGGAGGGCGACGCAGTACAGCAGTAGCACGAAGTGACGCATCGGGAATTTATAAGCGAAAATACACGCAATAAAGTGTCGGTCTGCCAAGGGTGGCAAGGGAACCGGCCGGTGTCCATCCGTCTCTCTCTCTCCTCGATTTAAATGGCCGTGTGCTCACGCGTGCGAGCGATCGCGTTTAAATCGGCCTGGCGCGCGCCGCGGCCGGCCAGCTTTAATGCATTTATAATTGCAGCGATGGGCGGGTACGTATACCTCTCTCCCCAACAAGTGGCGATCGTACGCGCGCGACACATATTCCGGTTCCCATAGAGTACCATAACTCGTGCGCGCGCGCGCGACCTCGGACTTCCTTCCGGCTTCCGGCTGGACACGTGTGTGTGTATATATACAAGTCCTCGTGTCATTCGTAAAACGTGAATTTTACGAGGCAGTCGTGTTGATGATTGACGAGTCGATGACGAGGTCCGTCGCGCGCGAGCGGCCGAGAGCTGACTTTTGACAATATTTACTTGTACTACGCGGACCACTCGAGAGTCGTGTTCTGGTTTTTTTCTAAGTACGTGTTCGCGAGCTTGTCCATATAGGAGGAGAGCTGCGTGACCACCGGGCGACGGCGCCATTGAAAAATGGTTTTACATGATGGGAGGTGCGAGTGCGTGATTTTTCCTGTTGCTGATGGATATTTGGCTGCGTGACAGGTTTTTTTCTCGGTTTGCACTTGAGCGCACTTCGTGGTGTGCAGATGATGGACCTGCGGTGTTATATCATTAGTAAAAGTTTTGTTTATCGAATCAAGTGCGAAGTTCAGGCGATAGCTTATCTTATCTCAAATTAATTATATATTATACTTTTCCGTAAGGTATATCGAAGCGAGGGATTTGGAAATTTTTTTATCGTAGGCGGTTTATCTCGTTCAGTTATCAGATAACATATACGTTTTTGCACAAGATGTTTTCTACAATTTATTGTGGATGAAAATTGATACATAGCAAACGCACCGACTTCGTTAGTTTTCTATAATCGAAGTTGAATGGCCGATATCAAACGTAGACGCAGTTGCGGTAATAGTAAGGTCGATCAAGATGCCTAAATGGTGTCAAAATGTTTATAGCATCCAATTTTGCAAACTGATACACACATTCATATTGCTAATGAACAATAATTTCAATTTTCTATATATTTTGAAGCATAAAGAATTAAATTTATGATTAATACACTTAATCTACCTCGTACCTGAGATTGTCATCTACTCCAATTCGCGCAACTGCGTTAATCCACGAACCACGAAATCCCATTAAAATGATACACCGCTACCTCGACATGATACACCACAACGACAGCCAAAAGAGCTCGGATGTAACACATTTTGCGCCGCACCAAAACAAAACCGCCTCAAGTGTAGCCCCACACATCCCAGCCTTAATTTCACGGCCGCGCTAATGCAATAATCCTCAGTGCGCGCGATCCCGGGAAATCCCACCCTATAAGACAAATTTTAGCATTACGCACATTATATGCGATCTCGCTCGCCGCTCCTTATATACGTCACGGACAAAGGTCCAGCGCGTTGACAACGCCGACGACGGTGGCGATCATCTCGCGCGTGCGCTTAATCCTCGGCGACTACCTCTACAACTCGTAACGGTTTTACTGGCCGTAGTAGGTATGTATACGGGCTGGCTACCAGTCGGTTATAACCTTATACCATGCAATCCCAAAACTCTCTCTCTCTCTCTCGTGAGTACATCGCAACAACCCTTCCTAATTGCCCGGGAGGCCGGCATAGGAATTACACTTCTTTTCTCGGCCGAATCGGGTGGAAAAAAAAATTCGGCCAATGCGAATTATGCGCCTGCCTCGTCTCTCACACACATGCGTGTATATATACGTTCGGCTACTCTAAGCGTGATATAATAAAGGCGCCAGCCGGTGCGCGTATATCCCGGAATGTCTGATATATACACAATTGGTCGTTCTCTCTCTCACTCGCTCGCTCTCTCGCGCGGGGTTATATGCCAAGAGCGCGTCCGGCATTGTTCTTCTAATTTATGCTAAGGTGGGTCCGGCGCGCATGACTCTCATACGAGCGCTAGCTCTCTCTCTCTCCCGCGTATATACATCACACCTGAATTATGGCGTCCAGCGCGCTAAATCTTGCGCGCTAAACTAATTGAATTATTGCCGGAAACTTGGCCGTGCGGCATTCATTAACTGTATAATGGAAAAGAGAGAGATGACGACGACGACGACCTAGCGCTGCTGTCTCTGTCTGTGTCTGTGTATATGCACGTCCGTCGTTATTACGCGCGCACGGTGAGCTTCGCGCGTGTTTGCGACCCTTAGAGGCGCTCGGACGGACGTTGCTTTGGATGTTATGTGTAGAGGTGTATATATATGTATGTGCATAAAGATCGTTTTATTGCCGCGGATGGAAAGGTCGAGTTTCGGGTTTTGTGATTTAGACGCGCGAGCATATATAATTCGTTAGGCTTAACGCTTCGAGTGCGCGAGACTTTTGTTGGCCGGCGAACTAGTGTTTTCGTCGGATTACGATCTGAGAATTGACATTAAACCGTCAAATTACAATTTAATTGCCGGGGATGCTTAAGGTACGGTAATACAGTTCGGTCAAAACACGAAGATACGTTATAGACATATGGTAATTTATTCGTATCATTTTTATTTATATCTTACGGTAAATTCTTTTTAAAACGTCGACAAATATAATATGAAGACTGTCCTCGAACTTTCTTGCCCAATATTTTGTTTTGCCATTTCAATGAAAATTTATTAAAATTGCAATTAATTGTTTCAAAAAGTTTCCTCAATAATTGATTTCATGGAAGATTTGTTGAAACTGCGATTGCATTGTTTTAAGAGGTTTCCTCAATAATTTATTTCCCAAAAGGAACAGATTCCAGCCATCACTATCTCCCTCGTAGTAACTATAAATCCAAGCTTTCATTCTTACCCCAACTGCATGACATCACGAGCTCCGATAAGCTTTGATAAATACAATACTAACTTTGCTCAAACCTACTAATAAACAAACTATGTTGTTTCCTCAACGCGAGAAGACGATAACACAATAACATTGCAATATTGAAATCCAACTTTTAAACCTGAAAAAGCAGCTAATAAACAGCGCCTCGCGTTACGTTCGCGAACGTTTCCGCGTGTCCGGGCCGCACGAGCGATCACTTAAAGCGATCTCACATACGCACACCTCTACACTGTCCGTCTACCGTTAATCGATTTTTTAACGTTTCGCGGTAAATCAACCCCCGGGCGCTCGCGCGCGCGCAGGTACACCGGAGACCTTCGTCCAGGCGCCCTCGAGGAGAGAACCGTTCGTTCCATTAGCCCTGCGCGCGCACTCGCGCAACGGATGTGACGGACGCCTCGAAAGTGTTTCTCTCTCTCGGCCTCCCTCTTTGTGCTTTTCTTTCCTTTTGCGTTTTTTGCGCGACGGACCTTTACGCAGTGACCGCGGGCCAATCTTCTCGTTAGGCCGTCGCGTCGTCGGGCGGCCCCCGAATTAATATTCAAATCCGTATCACAACCGTTTGGAGCAAGAGAGAGAGAAGAGGATTCGCGTGTAACGGACAAGGAATGAACGGTGTGCTGCATGCGCGGCTTATATTGGTATATATAGGTATAGATGATGGGCTGTTCGGTGCGGAAGGAGCTTTTGTGTTGAGTAGAGCGATCGTTGCGCGGTGGTATAGAGAGGATCGTCTTGGTGCTGCAGACGAAAGCACTTGAGAGTTTAAGTCTATGATGTATGTTTATGTTGCGTGTATTTTGATTAACATGTTTTTTTGGATGGACATACTGAATATGAGACACTTTTTAATAAATTTAATGTTAGGTTAAATTTTTTTTATGTTTTGTGCGCGCATGTTTACGTAGATATAAAAGAAAGAAACGAGAATTGAACAAATATTTAAAATAAAAATATAAATTGTCTTGTATCCTTACAATATCTTATCAATAAAACAATAGACTTAATTGGAATTGCGAATTACATTTTCAATGATTACTATATCTACCTCAATATCTGAAAAATATTTTATAAGTACGTGTAATGTTTAAAAATTACAAGATTTTTTAAATTATCTATTTATTTTCACGAGAAATTTATGGTTATGATATACTATAGTTTGATATTTTGTATAAACCTTCCTCGCATTTTAACACTAGAATACAACGCTAAAATTATTAAAATAATATTTAACGGGGTTGAAAATGAACATGTTATTAGGCCTATATTTTAATTCAAATGGTAGTTAAGATTTAAAAAGATAATTGCTACTTCGCGAACTTTATTAAAAAATATTTTGAATTTACTTATAATTCATTAAATTATTGTTTGCGTGAAAAAAAAATTTAAGTAAATTGCCTGTGACCAATAATCATGTTGTTAAAAACGTTCACGTAAAATTGAAAGCTTAAAATATTTTACTAATCTAAACTTACCAAAATATAAACACTAGGTATTGAAGACACGCAGTAATCCAATAAACAGAAGAAACTACTGGCTTACATTACTAATTGATCTTGTTTTCTGCCACCTTTCTTTTTACGATCTCTCGTGTGCATCCCGTCTGACTTTGTCCAGTATTGACAACCTTCTGTTGCGTTTATCGGTCCCTATGTATTATCAAGTTGCGAAGCACTGCGTCGTCCACTGATATTTTCGCTCTACTTATATAATGACATGTACAGCGTGCATACAATAAAACTTCAGATAATATTGTTCCATCTTCTATGAGGAAGTATCTTCTTTTGATATCATTTTATTGTATTACCAGATCGTCAATACTAATATAAGCAGAAAGTGTTAAATTACATGGATGAAATTAAATTATCAGACAATTATATTGTAAGTAGTTGATTGTGATTATAGAATTACATTCTAATTCATGATTTCTGATACCTACCGATAAATATAAAAATTTAATCTTAAGAAGACATTAATTACGTAAATTATAGTACTTTTTTTCAAACTAAGTTACTGACCGATATGATTTAAATTAAGAAGACATATGGACCTAATGAAGTATTATCATCTTACTGTCAATATTTCCCTAGCAAATAAGTTAAATATAAATAATGACTCAATTTATCTATAACAAAAAAAACTCTTTAAAGAAACAATACGTGCGTATACAATTAATTATTAATTTATCTTGATAGAATAATCAAATGACACGTTAAAATAAAAGACACTTCAATAATTATATATTTTTTATTTCTCTATATAATTAATATTGTAGCATACAAAGTCCCGCACAAACCGTAATCCAGGCACTTACGATTACACGTTGCAATTAGTGTATATAACACGTCAGATACGCATCAACCGGCCACCCAGCCCGCGATCGCGATAACATCATATTAAACCTATAACATTCACTCCCATAATTTTCACGCCGACCCCTCCCCAAGCTGTCCATCCGAATTCGCTCGCTCGTATCATCGCACACACGCTGTCCAGCGTTCGCCGTAACGCGCAAATATCGGTTTACGCTCGTTTGAATGACAATAAATGACGGAGTGTAGGGCGCCGGCTCGCCTCTATGAGAAAGTGCCCTACGGCGAGGCCCGCGTCCTAATCTATCCCGGAAATCGGCGCGGCCTGCGCACTTCTCGCACCCCTGCAGGACACTTTGCACCCCTTTCCATCCCGCGCGCGCGTCTTTTTCTCGCGACGATATAACGGCTATATCCGTACGTACATACGGTGAGAGAGAGAGGACACTGTCCGCTGATTGGCCGAGCACTAACAACTTCGAGCGCGCGTCTCTTATGTAATATATACGGCGTGAGAGAACTCTCTCTCGGCGTTTTTATTTATCGCAGGTCGGAAGAGCGGACAAGCGGATGGACGAGGGCGACTCTCCGGACCACGTCAAGGGATGCTTTGCGCGCTGGCTGTTTTTTGCACGGCCGTAGCTTTATATCCGTCGATGGGCCGCCGTAACTCTTTCGCGCGGCGCAGAAAAATCGGCGAGAGTTAGGGGGTAGCGCGTGGACCGGCGCGAGATTAGATGAGGCGCTGAAAAGATTTTCTCTCTCTCCCCGCTGGGAGCGCACCGGCAGGCCCTTTGTCGCCCCGTGAGAGAGTACCTGTTCCGCTTTTGAATAAGTAGGTTTTTTTGGGGATGAAACGAGAGGAAACAAGGACGGAGGATGATACCGGGTGCTGATGATGCTGTGACCTCTTTCGGCGTGTGGTATAGTGGTATATGTATAGAATGTGTATGGGGTATTATCAGTGATGACTTTTTTACCCAATGTTTTCCGTGTTTTGCAGAAGTGCAATGTGTCTGAAGTCTAATTTTCCTTAAGTGCGTGTTGCGATAGATAATTTATGAGATGCGGTATCTATTCTGTAGAGGGGTATCCTTTATTTGTATATTTATTATTGCATAAACTGTGTCAATATTTACGTAATTTGTAGATAATTATTTATTCTTAACTTTTTGATTGCTATAAAAATCATAGCAAAAATAACTTAAATTAAATAACTACTATAAATCCCTTATCATGTTATTTATTTATCACGTTAATCTTTCAAACGTAGCCATACAAATTTTCAGATAAAAGATTTTAAGGGATTTCGATATTTTTAAATTCTTGAGGTCAAAAAACCAATAGTTTGTAAATATTAATAGCACGTGCGTGCTTGTCTGTCTTGATAAGATTTCTTATTTCAATTGATAGCAAATTGTTTTTTTTAACTGCTTATTCAAGATTTATACTCTATAAATAATGTAGTTACTATATTAATTGATAATGTTTGATGTACAGATATAATGAATTGTTCTGCTCTTTAGATGATTCTCTAATGCTATATTTTTCAAATGTTTATTTTAAGTGCTGTTCTAAAATTAACACTATATACTTTTGTACTCATAGATGTAAAATAAAATATTTCCTGTATATAAAAATAAAAATTAAAGATAACAAAATGCTTTCCCAGACACACGTCCACACAAAGAGCGATTTCTTCAGACTCGAAAAAAAAAAGTATTTACCAAACCGAAATCTCGTTGGCGCCGAATTCAAAATTCAACAGATGTCAATCAATGTCTCGTAACTCAACTCCGCCGCGCTCCAGCCATCAACTCTCATTGAGCGCGCGCAGTCAAGCAGACGTTTCTTTTTTAGAACGTCGCGCCGCCGCCGCGTACATTCGTAGAATTTCCAATTACTAGAAAACATCGCCGCTGCACGCACGCGCGTACTTTTCAATCTCGATACAAAGCCATTCGCCTCGGCGATGCTAGGATTTCACGGCTGCAGGTTCAGCGTCGCTCTGAGTATTTATAAGTCCATGTGTGTCCGTATGCACAGCGATTAAAATTAGAGGAAATGTATGCGTTGTCGTGAAAACGCAGTCGAAAAAAAGAGGGTGGACAATGACGAGAACGAGAAAAACGCACCACCGCCGCCGCTTTTTGTGCGAGAAGTTTTATACCATTATTCGGAAATATACGGGGCACGTGTGCGCGGCAATAAGTCCGTTACGAATGCGGAAGAATATGAAATTTTCACGCCACTCGTGCGGCGATATTTCTCGTCGCGGACGAGCGATTGCGAGCAGCGTTTGCCGCAAAAAAAAAAAATGCATATAATACGGCGCAGCGAGGGAAACGGAGAGAAAGAGAGAAGAAAACAACGCGCGCATCAGAGCGAGTGGCGAGGCAAAAAAGCAGTCGAGCGCTGCACAAAGAGAATTGTGACGAGTAAATACGCGGCCGATGTGTGGCATTTACGGGCGAATTGAGGACAAATGACCCCAGCGCGCGCCGGCGGATACGGTTCTTTATTATTACAAATGGAGTAAAAAAACAGCGTCCCCTCGTTCCTACTGCACCGAAAATTTTGGCAAAGCCGACGGGGAGATGGTCGAGCGCGATCGAAAGTCAGCGTATGCGAGTGGTGAAAAAGTGACTTTGAAGGGTAACTAGCTAAGATTTATGCTCGGTTTGCAAAAAATCAAGTCTCTCTTTGGCTTGATTGGTGGTTTAAGGCGAAAATTGAGAAAAAAAGTAGACATTACGTTGGAACAGCCGTTATTAACTGAACGCGCGGTAAAATACGTTGTATTAAACTATACTGTAAAGTTGAAAAACTACGAACGATTTGAATCTAAAACACTGTATCCTACTACGCGATAACCGGCAGAAAAAGTGCAATGCGCTTCAAATTAGGCACTCTTAGATTACGCAGATTAAAGCGACCTAAACGAGCCCTCGAAAAAAAGTGTAAAGCGAGCGAAATTAGAAAAAAACGTCGAAAGAAGTGTATATAAGGGGAGGCATGCGCCCGCTGAGAGACAGAGAAAGCGACGCTATAGCTGTGCATTATGTATGCACTCGAACGAGGGACGGAATCGTATATGAAACACGATCGGCTTTTAGTAAAATGAGAACAAAATATAGGGTATCGAGGCGCGCGCGCGTCGGGGGATACAATGCGCGAGCCACGTGAAATGACCATTCGGCTACGTGCAGTTTTTCCGAATTCCGTAGTGTTCGTCACATGTGTGTGTGTGTGTGTGTGTGTGTGTGTGTGTGTGTGTGTGTGTGTGTGTGTGTGTGTGTGGTGAAAATCGATTGGGGTGATTTTTTCGGTGGTGGATGATTTATTTTCTTACTTTAATGACATACAGGCGCATGCATAGGCATTAATCGGTATAATATTTGCGTTGTAAGTTTCAGCTTTTCTTTATCACATTAGTATTCACTTCAAGTATTATTTTCAGTAAGACAACGTAAATTAGAATGATATATATTATGTCATTCATTACTATAATAAGAGAATTCAACCTTGAGTCTAAAGGATTAGTTTCTAAATAGACATAAATCTAGCCTCTACTTACAAAAATACAACAGTTATACACGCAAAAACTCAAAAAATCAAGATCACAAACTAAACAGAACACGCGATCGCGATTGAGACACCATTTTTCAGATTAGCACGACCGCTCGTCTATAGCTCACTTTCACCAGATCTGTCTGGAACCGTTTCTTCATTATTCTCCGCGCGTTTTATTCAAATGATTGAAGGCTGAATTGGGGCCGCGAGATTAGGCTACCGCGAGCGTTGATATCGTGTCTGATGAAAGAACTTATACGCGATTCACTTTTTGAAAAAGAGAGAACTCGAGCTCGGCGTTTACGCGGCCGCGTGGAAACAAAGAGGGAGGAGTTTCTCTTATGGGGCGCATAATTACAGGGTGTAGCGTATAGGAGAGCATCATCGAGATACTGCACCCTTGCGTATTCCAAGCGGTTCTCACAATTAGGTTCTAGCTTTCGGATTTTTTTCGAATGATTAATTGTGTAATTTGAGTTTATTAAGTACTGATACCAAAATTTTTTTTATTTTTAAAATTTTCATGACGCGTGTTTTCCGGTATTCATTTATTATACTGAACAAAGTTTGCTATATCCTACTGCGGGGAGGCTATTTCAATTTCAGCAAAGTTTACTTAAATCAAATAAATGTTTACCATAAATACTACCCTTAAATTTTGGTATTAAAAAATGAAAAGTCACCTTTTGAAAGTATTTATTCCACACAAAATCAAAATTTCGAACAAAAGAGTAAAAGTTTACACACCTGCGAACTTCAAAATTTCCCGTACTAAATAAACATTAGAGGAGAAAAGGAGAACAATCATTTGCAAATTTTCACGTGCGAAGGGTGCGCAGTTGAGAACCTCTTAATGGAATCTTCTTTTCACGCTCCTGCGCCACGGCACGCGCATACCTTTGCCGGTGGTTCTCGCATGCAAGGACCGCTTCTACCGCCGCTCACGTAAAATTTCTTTTCTCAGAACTGCGTTTTCGGCTGAGTAATAGAGAGAAGAGAAACCGAGAGATCGTGAAACGGAGGCAAGACAAGAAAGGCGCGCACAAAACGGAGTAGAATTTCCTCGGGCTAAATGGTATTTGTTTTCTGCGATGCGATGATTATATAGGTAGATATATATATATATATACGTGGATCGGTATTTCCTCGCAGTTACGTAGATAAAATTTTACGTGATTTTGTTCGAGATTTTCTTTACGAAATGTATTAATGTTTATGGTTGAGTGACGATATTTTTTCTGTATATTTATGTTTTACCTTAGTTTGATTTCTTGTTGTATAATATTACTACATGAAAGTTATAGACTTTAAAACAAATATTATATAGGATATTGAACCTCAAAAATTATTGTTTATAATACATAATTTTGTAGATACACAGTACGTACGATTGCGCGTTGTATACAATAAATTTTGTAAAATATTGCGTACATGCACCACACGAATTTCATGAACCATACCGTCCAATTTCACTGATATACCCATATCCCAAACGCAGATTCCGTTACATCGCAATTTTCGGGCTTTATCTATATAGCCCGAGCGCCCTTTACGCCCTATCTCTCCTCCTCTCTCT
The DNA here is from genome assembly GCA_036365515.1 of Torymus aiolomorphi. Classification (NCBI taxonomy): domain Eukaryota; kingdom Metazoa; phylum Arthropoda; class Insecta; order Hymenoptera; family Torymidae; genus Torymus; species Torymus aiolomorphi. Next base: position 236,980,191 of record CM070873.1, on the reverse strand, counting down.
TTACACTTTCTCTTTTAACGGACGGACGATTATGTGAAAAGACTTTGAGGAATCGCCGACGCGACAGCCTACAACGAGTTGCTCGCAGGGCGCTCCGCGTATATATACTTCACAAGGACGAAGAACTTGGCGTAACTCGATATAGTATATAGGAAGCTCAAATGAGAAATTGTCTATACGTGTGTATATATATGGGCTAGTATATATATAGAGAGAGAGAGAAGCTCGCTCGGGCATGCCAAAATTTCGATCTTCGTTACACTCGCGTGCACGTCAGACGATGATGCGCGCGCTCGCTCGATAACGTTATATAGCTTTGTTCGAAATTATAAGCTACTTAGGCGCCATCATGTATATAGATTGGTGGACGCGTGTTTAGAGTGAAATTTAAATTGTCTGTTTTCTCTGCAGGGGTAATTGCTGTTATTGAGACCTTATGATTGAATTTACATATTTAAGAGGGCAAATTTATTCTATTATGACATAATAAGTAAATAATCAAGAATTTAATTCGCAGCGATTATCATTTAGTTATATGTACGAAATTATAACATTATACAACTTTTTCTTAATTTTCTAGGCTAGTCCTTAACCTAAAACAGCAAAAATGTTAAAACCACCCGAAATGTTAAAGAAAAATCTCTGGAATCCGCGAGAGCGTTTTTTATCTAACTCTCGAGTCATTTAGGAGGCAAATTGATGATAGACTGTCACGTCAAAAATAATATACCATTCTTCTCTCCTTTCTCTCTCTTGCTCGCTCGGATATCATTACACCAAGAAGGCAGATGCAGCTCGCTTGCTGGCGCGCGCAGCATCATCCCCCGGTGAGCAACTCGGTGACCCCTCCGCGCGTGCGATCTTCTCTTTATATGGCGGAAAGAGAGAGAGAGAGAGAGAGAGAGAGAGAGAGAGAGAGGCCCTGGGAACCGTTTTTTCTCTTCTGCGGCTGCGTTCGCTTCCTCTATATCTCCCCCTTCTTCACGTCTATTCTGTCTCACTCTCTCCCCCTACCCCGTATATAAATTCTCGCTCGAAGGTGTAATTATTTTCACAGCTTTGCGCACACGCACGCGAGCGCCATTGTTTATACTGCGTCGTTATGTCTATATGTATGGATGATGATGATGCACTTAGCTCATCTCGAATTGCCGCCGCCGCCGCCGCCGGTAAGTCAGCCAGCCGCCGCATGGGAATTTTGGGATTTGGATTTACAGCTTGGGGGGGTGGGGATCTATTGATTTCCCCCCCTCTTTCTATCTGTCTCTCTCTTTAAATTTATGGGGCTTGATTACACTGGGATTTGTTTGATTTCGAGCGAATAACGCATACACACACACACACACACTACGAATTGGCTCGCTGCCCTCTTATATATGTGAGAAATCTACGACTCTTGGCGAATTAGATGTATAATACGGTTTTACTGCTAAATTCGCTCCCATGTGCTATTGCATTTGGAAAATACGAAGCGTCGACGAGACCAATGGCCCCTGCGGAAAATGAAAAATTCATCAGCCGCCGCCTGTTATCCGGTTCTTTAAAAACGGCGCTTTAATTAATGCTCGAAATAAAAACCACGATAAAAGCGGGATTCTTCGCCCCAGCGCTCGAGGAATCTCGTGTACACACACACATGTACACGTACAATATTTCACGGTGCGTTGCTGTTGTTATCGTTGCCATAAAATTAACCATATCATCGCGATAATCAAAACTCGCGATCCAAGATTCACGTACACACCCGGCGCGCCGATATACATCACGCGCGTCAAATTTAAATGCGTTTCTGGAAAGCCCTATAACTTTCGACGTATCCCTATATATATGTATGCAACGCAACGGCATGCAAAACACCTCTTGCGCGCGTGAGGAAAAATTCCAAAAAAACGAGCACAAAAAAAAAACATACGTATATATACGTGCGAGTGAAGATATAGGTGGCCTCGCGCTTGAGCCGCGTCATTAATCTCGTTAATGTCCGCTCGAGGCCCTCCCTCTCTCTCCCTCCGCGGGTGTGTGCAACAAGTGCATTTTTCTCCTCCCGCCCGGCGCCCCAATCGCGCGGGCTCGCAGCGCGCAGCAAAGCTCCAGCGGCGGCGGCGACCTGTCGCTTTATTAAGCTGCTTTTACGATTGGCCCGTACGCCGCGCACTTTATACCCGAGACGCGATCCTTTCGAATTAGCTTTACGCGCCGGCCGACCGGCTGGCCGGAGGAGTTTCGCCATGAAGCAGACGCTAAAAGTTTATTTATTTGAGGATGAAATAGTAAGCGCGCTGGGTTAGCGTGTAATAGGGATAGATATATACGAAGTGGGTGCTTTTATACTGCTGCTTTGTTGTGTGGAGTGTGGATTTTGTATTTCGTTTATTTTGGATGTATTTTTGTTGTTATTAATTGTAAACTGCGTGCTAAAGTTTTTTGCTTTTTGTTATTAGCAGTTTTTTTTTATTATATCCTATGTTTAAGTGTATTATGTAAATGTTGCAAATCATGATTATTTTGAATGAAAGGTAACATACAAATTAAATAGAGTGTAAAATATAAATTAAGAATTATATTGCATAACAACATATAAATAAAGTTGCAATTTTTATATAGAAAAAGTATCATAAGAAAACTCTAGCACAATGTTCAAATTTAGAAACAGCTGTTTCCATAGATACCCGTATATCCGTAGACGAATTTCTTTTGTGTTATACGGAGTTTCACGCGAGACTTCACCTGAATTTTCCGCATCGTGGGTTCCTTATAATACTTGTATTGTCTTGGCTCATATGCATGAATTACAAGAGATATTCACAATGAAAAATCAGTGTCAGTATAACTAGCCGCAAGAATTGCTATCTATATCTTATTACATTACTTACATGCACGCCAAATTAAGAAAAAAAAGATAGGAATCATTGATACCTTTGTAAATCCGACTTTTAAATATATAGAACAAATAATATCTTTTCAAAAACTTTTTTATCTCCTTTACGCTAAACATTACTCTCATCGTATTGATATGATATAACATACACTGAGAAAAATGATCTATTAAAAATTTCTATAATACATATATGTATCCTGGTAGAAATTGTATCGGAAATGGCCAGGAAAATAATAAATAGCTAGTAAAAATAACTAATTTCTGGGTATTGATGAAACGATTTTTCCGGTCATATTTTCTATTTAATGGAGGTAACACAACCATAAAATGTTTTTACTAAATTTTTTCTGTAATCTGATCACGTATTTAAAACTAAATATTAAAAAAAGATATAGCCAACTAAAACGTAAATACGAATGATTGGTATTTAATTTATTTATAGTACTGTTTCAGGGGATACAAACGAAAAAAATGATTTTTCCGTTTGATTCTGCCTCTTTAATATCTTTCAAATACTCATAAATAAGCTAATGTAAATTTGTGAAAAAAACTTATTCTAATCAATCTTTCTATTAAATGGCGAATATGATCGGAAAGATCGGTAAATAATAGAATCGATTTCCACCAGGGTATTACAGTAATTGCTATATACATAGCAATTTTTACTATAAAACATTATAGTAATTATTTTGAAATTGCAAGTATGTCTCGATGTTACTATGTATTATATAGTAATTTTTAATAGACCATTTTACTCAGTGTATAACGCAAAGTTCTTCTAACATACAAATTCGTAAATACCAAGCAATTCATCCGTTACAATCTCACATCACACGTAAACTCCCATATAAATCAGTATATTAAAATTACACACTTGAAGCCGCTCATCCTCCCCAAACACGAAGTACAACAACACCGACGCGCTTACTCGCAAGCTCGATCGAGCAATTCTCCCGGCCGACACTGACAAATGCTCGACAAAGTACACTCCGCGCGCTCCCTCCGTCCGCGCGCGAAAGAGAGAAAACAAAGTTTGACGCATCGTGCGAATCGTCGCCGCCGTAGCCGTGCTGCCTTTAGCACCTACTCTTCGGCGGTATGCGCAGGCGCGCGAGCCAACAATGTATGTTAATGCCCCGTCATAAACCTCGGCAACAGGTTCATTTCTCGAGAGCGCGAAAATCCGCCGCCGCCGCAGCCGCGGGCATTTTTCAACGAGCGCGCCCGGCACAAAAATCCCGCGGATATTCTCTCGCGACGCGCCGAGTGTGTCGAGAGTGAGAGTAAGTATCAGCGCTTTTGCCGTAGTCCATTACAACAAGAGTCGCACTGGAGTTGTGTATTTTTGAACTTCCTTTTTAGGTTGAATCGAGTGAGCGGTGATTTGGTGTTTGAGTGGATTTGTTTTTAATTACGATTTAATCTTAAAGAAATACACCCATTTGATGAGGTATGTATAATTCGTCTAGTTTCATCGTTTCCTTCTATATGAAAAACTACAGCCTAATTTAAACTCTCAGGTATTTTTAATATTTTTTCTCATAACCATCATACTCCCTAAATTCAAATAAATAAATATTCACTTAATTATTTCAGTATCAAGTCGTGCACTTATCGCAACAAGTGGATGCCTTTGTACTTACAAAAAGTGAATATTTGCTCATTCGAAGTGAATTTCACTTATTCGAACTTAGAGATAGTTCGTAGCTTCATAATTACATATCCTTATTTATAACTCAAATCCATTCCAAAGTAAGCTACAAAAAAAATTTCGCCCACATTGCTAAACGCTAGCAGTCATTTTTACTTCAGTTCATTTACGACAGCGTTCCATCCATAATCAACGTTATCCCGCACCCAACGGACAAAGACGAATGAGTTTAACAAAATCTCGCGCGCCATAAGGATACTCTTATAAATTTCATCCGCCAAGCCAGTAAACTTCAACATTGTAAAAGGCGCATCATTCTCGCCATCATTCCCGGCTTATTTACAATCCCCCGGCGTATAAAACGTTGCCCCATTGAATCTCGCGGCCCGCGAAGTCAGATACGAGGATATTCATCGCGCGATCAAAACAGCGCGCGCGCGCCTGAGCAAAAACGTGTGTATATATATACACGTACAATTCATAAGCCACGCGCGCCATCGCAAGCCCATAAATATGTCTCGCGGAAGAAGGGTTTCGGTAGGAAAGAAGAGAAAATACACGCGCGCGCGCAGCATCCCGCGAGAGCATAGTAGTAGTTGTGGCTCTCGATTGCGCTTCTTCCTTCGCCGTGCAGTGTATACATGTACGGGTCTCTCTCTCTCTCTCTATGTCGGTGTCGGTGAAGTTGCGAAAGGGCTTTTGCTTTTTTCTCTACTCTCCGCTCTCTCTTCCTCGTTCATCGAAGCGCATTGACGGTAAGTACCCCCATCGTCTACGGGGTACTTGGACTAATCTCGCAATCAATCTTGGGGCTCGGGTCAGAAGCCACAGCTGTTCTTGCGCGCCACAGCGCTCTGTACGGGACGAGAGTTGCTGCTACAGAGAGCGACTTGCCACAAGAAAGAGAGAGAGGGAGGGAGAGAGGTTGGGAAGGGAAAAAGAAAATGAGAGCAAAGCGAAAGAGCCGAGAGTGAGAGAGAGGCTGATAAGCAAAAAAAGGAGACGAGTCGAGAGACGCGGGAAGAGTCAAGTCGACGGCGAACAGGTACTGATGCCGATTACAATAGAATGCTTTCCGTTTATCATTGTTTATTGGCCGAGAGAAAGTATTGCGAGATCTATAGGTATGCGGAAGTCCATCAGATGTCGAAATTTTTTTGCAAGACTTGGGCATGAAGAGTTATTTTTGTTTCGAGACATAAGAAATGTGTTATTGTTTCTGTATGCTTATCTTAACACCGATTGGTAGCATTTGTATCAATATAGTATAGGAATTCGCATTTTAAAAATTATTAAGCTACTAATTATTTTGGAATTAGTCTAGACTAATTAATCTGACTTGAAAGTCTGTCGAAAATTTTAGAAAAGAGTTGTGGCGAGACCTTTCAGATTTATGAAGTCAAATAACGGTCAAATTTGTCTTTTTCGTGATTAACCTTTAGGAGTTGTGATATTCAACTGTTGCGTTAACCCAACGACTCAGTTTTTAACGATATAAAAAAAAATATTGAAAAAAATATAAATCCATACCTTTGTTCATCCCCTCCACAATGATATACTTTAGCCTTCTACAAAGTTTCAAATTAGTTTTTCAAAACGTTTAAGAATTGCATAAGAGTTAACGTTTTATGTCGGACACAACCGGTAAAATTTTTTCCAATGACATTTTTAGATATTTTAGGAGATCAACTTGAAACATTGCAGAATGGTATATCACGACGACGGGCAACAAAGACATGGTTTTATATTTTTTGATAATATTTTATTATATTGTTAAAAAACTGTATAACAATTAACTCAATGCGTAACAATTAGCTATCACACTCCCTGAAATTAATTTTGATGAAAATACATCATTATTAAATTGAGGTAACGTTATTTGATTCTTTTGAAAGGCCCTTAAAGTATATTTCCATATAGTAACATTGTATAAGCCTTAAACAAAAACTTGTTTATTAAACACTTTTCGTAATTGACAGATATGATTTTCCAAATTAAAATCATTATAAAAGTCAATAAACCCTTTCATCACTCAACAAAAGTCGAACAATCCTCATCACAAATAGCGCAAACGTCGCCTACAATGTCGAACAAAGCTAATACCGTCAGCGTCTAACCCCGTGGCAGCCAAAACAGAGCACAAAAAGCCATTGAAATCCACGACTAACAAACGAGAAACAAAGCAGCGCGAATAACAGATCCAGCACACATATAAACCCCGCTCCACCCAACACAAAAATGGGCGCGCGCATAGTAGAGTCACACGACACCTGAGCATCACAAAAAGTTTCCGGGCCGCATCCCCGCGCGATGCGGTGAAGGATCACCATCATCATCAGCGCATCATCATCATCGTCCTGTGCGTCGCGGCATCGCGCGCGGCGAAAGGATGTGTGTAGGGACGGATTCCCCGCGCTTTCCCATAGGCATCCCCCGGACGCGCGTGCAGCTGGTGCTGCTGCGCGTCTGCGGAAGTCGCTCTGTGTTGTATGGGAGAGAGAAAGAGAAGAGCGCTTCTCGAGTATTGTATTAGGACGGATTATGTGTGCGTAGTCGGCGTTTTCACGTTTCGGATAATTAACTCGGCTGAAATTTCCGAGGATTATCGGGAGGCTGTGATGTGGAGGAATGTACGGATGCGCGAGCGAGAGAGTCTGTAATGGGATGCCTATTTACGATCGAATTGATTTCTCATTCCCACGATGGTAGTGTAAACAGTGGGTATTTTATGTTTTATGGCGTGATATGGTATTTTTTGTGTTCAAAGTTTGTAATGCTAATTGTTGTTATAAATCTGGTATAATATTTATAGTAAAAATTGCTATGTACGTAGTAAAAATTACTAAACACAAGGATTTTTACTATAAAATATAGTGATTTTGATATTGCAAGTATGTCCCGAGGTTACTATGTATTGCAGTAATTTTTATTAGATCATTTTTCTCAGTGTAGTTACATAAATATTAAGATAAGATAGCTTATTTTGTATGCTCAGTAACATATTTATTAGAAGTTGAAAAAAAAAATTTATTAACTGTTAAAGGGTTCGTGTTAGTGATGCACAATATCAAGCTTCGATATCGATATTAGGTATCGATATTAATTATTTCTTTATTATCGATACCTACAATATATCGATATTATATTATCGATATTTCTAATATCGATAATTTATCCACACATATTAGGGAATTACGTAGACCTGTTATAATAAGCAAGACAATTATTTAAACAATTTTTAAACCCAAGTAGACAGGAGATATGAGGTCCACGCATATAAGGGAATTTCGTAGTCGTGCAACAATAAGCAAAACAATTATTTAACAATTTTAAAACCTAAGTAGCTGGGAGATATGAGGTCCACGCATATAAGGGAGTTACGTAGATGTGCGACGTAAACGAGACGATTAGTTGAATAATTTTTAAACCCAAGTAGCCTGGGGATATGAGGTCCGCGCATATAAGCGAGTCATGAAGACATGAAAAAATAAGCAAAACGATTATGAAAATAATTTTAAAACGCAAGTAGCCGGGGGACGCGAGATCCACGCATATTAGGGAATTTCGTAGACGTGCAACAATAAGCAAGACAATTATTTAACAATTTTTAAACCTAAGTAGCCGGGAGATATGAGGTCCACGCATATAAGGGAGTTACGTAGATGTGCGACGTAAACGAGACGATTAGTTGAATAATTTTTAAACCCAAGTAGCCGGAGGATGCTAGGTCCACGCATCTAAGGGAGTTGAATTATAGAGGTTAAGAATTTTTAAAATAAAAGTCTTGATTACGTCGCACTTCTACGTAACTCCGTTATATGCGTGGACTTCATATCCCCCGCCTACTTGGGTTTAAAAATTATTTAAATAATCTTTTTGCTTATTTTTTTATGTCTACATGACTCCCTTGTATGCGTGGACCTCATATCTCCCGCCTACTTGGGTTTAAAAAAGTTTTTTATATTCTCGTGGTTTTGAGCTACTTCAGCGTTATCTAGCGGCGGCTTGAGCTCGGCAGGTTTTGGCAACATTGCACGCAGCACCGCGCAGTGCTACATTACGCCCTCAATTCCGATATCGATATTTGCGCAAAGAGTATCGATACCTGCTATTATTGGTGCTCCAAATATCGATAAAAATTTGCAATATATTCCCTATTAAATATTGATATCTGAAGTTATCGATATATATTGTGCATCACTAGTTCGTGTTATTGCTAATTTAACGTATACGTAATAGATAGATTAACTATTGATGCTGGGTTTCTTTTGTTAACTCCAAAAAGATTGAAATACATATTTCTGTACTATACCCTTCATTATTATTCTTCAATTCATTACAAGAATGGGATAATTTATAAGATATTAAAAAGAAAAAAAAGTAAAATAACGAAAACTTTGATGTATAGAAATTTGTAATGGATCCGACATCCTCTTCACAAGTCACTTCTCCTCTCTGTGTACCTAGAAAATATAAAATTCTATATTGACTTTTAAATACTCATTCATGAAGATTTGCTACACCAGTTTTATCCTACCAGTAAGTACATCAGTTTAAAATTAGCAACGAATTTATTACAAATTAATTGTGTACTCGACAGCTAAATCCTGCGAGTAAACTATCCGAAGAAAGGCGACTACCGATTGTCCGCTACACCGGGCCTGCTCAAACAAGACATAAACTTTTGTGTACGCCCTTTTTCCAACCGTTCTCCATATACAACTGTATATTTAAAAACCATTACGCATCCGGAACTAGTCGGGCGCAAAACCTTCCTGAAATATTACAAAAAGGCTATGCAAAAGTGACCCTGTACACACATACAGGACAGAAGGTTCGCAACGAGTCTCGCGCGGAATATATCCCATGGCCCGTCGGCGTATCTATTTCAACGAATCAACGACTTTTCGAGTCGTTGTTGTTTCCGGTCGCAAATCCGTCGTTACTGCTTGTTTGGACTCTGACAGACAGTTCGCAACCCTTACGTTACACTTTCTCTCTCGCGGATTACACGCTCGCGCCTGTTTTTGCTGTAATGCTATATGCCCAGTGTGTCCAGTCTAACCGGAAGTACTTGCATCCACGTCTCAATCCTCCCGTACACCAGGTCTACGTACACACACACATACTCGACCCTCGCATTATACTACAAATCTTCGCCTAGCGAACTTTGCCTAATACGTCTTCGTAGATTCCAATCTCGCGCTCGGGCCCATATAAGTTTCTCTCTCTGTCTTTTATTCCCGTGTATTGCGCATAATACACTTTGTGCGCGAATCCGTGTACATACACATCGCTAGTGAGAGTGTGGTGGCGGCTGGGTTCCGGCGATAAGCATCGCTACAAGGGTACTTAGCAGCGTTCGATTACCATAAAAGCGCTGATTCTTACGATAGCCCGCTCGCGCGCGGGGGGCTGCAACTAAGACATACACACACACAGTCCGGCCGCTCCGCTGCTTCTTTTTTTCTTTCGCGCTCGACCGGTCGTACCTGTACGTGTGTGCCCGCGGAATTTCCGGACACCATACGCGCGCGGTGAGTTTTTAATCAATTTTAATTGAGAGGCGCGCGGAGGGAAGGGAGGGAGGAGACGGGGCCCACCTGCGCCCCACCGAGTGCGAGCGCGTGCTGTCCATCCGAGCCCATCAACGTCCACTTCCGGCCGAGCGCGCGCTCGACCGACTGGTCAGTACATGTAGAGGGGAGAGAGTGAGAGGAGAGGTGTGTCCGTCCCTTATACGACTCGTGTAATAAAGTAGCCCTCGCCGCGACACTATTGTCGTTTGCCGGACATCATAATTTTTGTAGGTACTTGTGGACGGAAGAGCGAGGTAGATTGGGCGGAGCTGCGCGCTCATGGCTTGTATTACATGAGGAGTTGGTGGTTCTTGAGATTGATCGGGCGATAATTTCGGTGTATCGCGGAATTACATGGATCATGCGCTCTAATGTAGGGTTGATTGTAAGTGCGGTTTAGGATAGTAGGGTTGTATTTATGAGATGGGTTGTATTTTTTTTGTATCAGGATAATGATTTACGTAAAAAATCTAAGGTATAATATTATATAAATTATTGTAATGAATGAATGATATTGTATAAATATTAATCAAAATGGTGGGATATTCGGAATTAAATCTTTAGAAAACTGAATTAATAATGATTAAGGTATAGTTTTTTTAATCAATATATTTCAACCCAGTTTCCACAACTATATAAACTTCAAGAAAATTGCATGTTCATTTTCCAAAACCACGTAGATATTTTAATTCTTTACATGAGCCTCATAACTACATTAACCTGGATAAAAATTCATTTCATTTCTAAAGCATAAGGTAAAAGACCCAGAAGATGGCCACTTTGAAAAGTTGAAGCAATAGATGTACAGTGACAAAAATCATATATAAAATTTGAAAATGTCACAACATTTTGTTTTTTAATTTTCTTTTTTGTATGAACTTTCTTATGAAGCTAATTTCAAGTCGATTTGTGGTTTGCAAAAAGAAAAAATTAAGAGAATCAAATATTGAGGTTATGGTGAGAGCCGATGGTGGTGTCCATCTGTACTTTCCATATGAATTTAGTGGTAGCAGTAGTTGGACCATTTAAATTACACGTAATTTCGCTGTCCAACTATTCCTACCAAAATTGTCCGACTACTCCTGCAAAGAAAAAGTCACCTGTCCATCATCTCCAACAATTGAGTCATTACTTATAGCTGATTTAAATTTTGTATTTTAATCATTTATTAACAATATTTTGTCTTATTCGTTACAAAAATGTATTCCGCTCATACATAAACCGACATTTTTACCCAAGCCAATGATTTTCACTGAGAAAAAAAACATTGAAAATTTTTAGAGTCATAAGTTTCCATCTTCTGGGTCTTTTACCTTATAACCATTAATTACACTGTGACCAGCTAGAAACAATAGTTCGACAGCTTTTGAAATCTGTTAAAAAATTCTCCCTTATATAACTTCCACTACTTACCTTTCACCACTTAATTACGCTATAACCCTTTCCCGCACCACCATTCCCCGAAATTCCTTTGTCCGTTCCCTTTTCACCACCCCATCGTCGTCGCAAAAAAGCTCCAAAAATCTTCGGCCAACCAACACTCGACTGCACTCACGACGCTGCGCAGGGGGTGTATACCACAGGAGAGAGCGAGATAGAGAGAGAGAGAGTAACTCGTTTGCGGCGTCCGGCGCACGATTGCCGATGACCCGCGGTGATTCGCGGCGGATGACCCCTGTGGGCGCTCGGACGCTCGCTCGCTCGCGCTAAACGATGCCGTAACGAATTTATCGGGGTGGAACATCTGTACGGCGTCTCCTCTCTCGCGCGCGCTCGCGCGACCGATCGGCATCGGTTTTTCGTGACGGCGGCGGCGGAAGGTAATAGGTTAAGCGCGGCGAGAGGAGGCCCCGGGATAAAAATCCTGATTATGAATGTAGATGCAATCGCATGAGAATTTATTGGCCACGAGTTTTCGAGGGTATATATAATACGCTGGGGGGGGGGGGGGGGGGAGAGGGAGCGTAGCTTTCTTTTTCGCGACGCGGTCTTGTTATAGGTCGTGAGCTCTTTTTGTCTCAGCTGCCGACAATTTTTCGTTATTTATGTTTGCTCTATAATGTAATTGCATGGGGTTATCTAGGGAATGCGCGAGCGAGCAGCTGTTTAAGTAATTTAAATGTGGAGCAATATGCGGTTGAGGAGACTATGGGGGATTGCTCAATCTCTCAAAAGAGGTTTTAATTGAACTTGCGGAGATTTGGATCTGTTGAAATGTTATTCCTTGGAGAAATTTTTTTACTTGTGGTAATAAAACCGTAAATCAAAAAGAGATTTTTAAAACTTTCAAAATATCGCGAATTTCCATCGTATCAAGAACTCGTCGTCCCTCCTATAATACACTGAGAGAAATGTTTAGGAAAATTTACTATAAATGTAAGAAAAATTACTATGTTCGATAGGAACTTTGGGACAGACTCGAATTATCATAAAATTTACTACAATTTATAGTAAAAATTGCTATGTACATAGTAAAAATTACTCAAAACATAGGAATTTTTATTATAAATTGTAGTAAATTTTATGATAATTTAAGTCTGCCCCACGATTACTATAAATATTTTAATTTTTGTTACACCATTTTTCTCCGTATACCGGAAATAAAAACTAAAATTTTAGAAACCTCAAAGATCAAAATCTTTTGTTACCACTCAATGAAGAGGCAATCAAAGACAATAACACACTCATTACTCGATATTAGTACACATATATAAGCTCACCTCGTGCACACATGGAGCCATCTTTTCCCTCCGCACAAAAGCTGCGAAAACGCGCGCGCGCAGGTAATGAAACCTCGCGCATGGTCCGCTTTGTAGAGGATTTTCCCAGAGGTGTACGTTACACGCGCGTACTTGGCGTTTAAAGCTCGCTCCTTGTATGTGTATTTGCATAGGTCCGGCAGCGGCTACATATGCAGTCACGGGAGGTAAATCGCCGCGCTCGCCGTGGACAAGGAGAGGCTCCCACCACTGTACACGCGGACGACCAAAAGGATTTTGATTTGACAAGCGACGATTCCGGAAACTCGACAGTAGCCGTGATATACCTGTTTTCGCGTGGCGGCGGCGGCGGCTCTTTCTTGTCTGGCTTCCGCTTTTCCCTCTTGACGTTCGCGCTTGTTGACGACGCGGCTGAGTTTGATGTGACGAGTTGAACGTGTCACAGTGACTTTTTAACGAATATATTTCGGACGACTTTTTGGGAGGGAGTTTGTTTGGTGAGGTGCTTATGGTAGCGGTATAGGAGTTTGGAAGATTAACAATAATTTTTAAACTTTTAAAGAATTACGTATTATATAAAATAGTTTTAGAAATGGCATAAATAATAAATTATTACTCTTCCTGTAAATTGAATACTGTATAGATATAGTTTACAATACTAAAATGAATTCTATTTATTAAGGCTACAGAAGAAATCCAGGTGATAATCTATCTGTACATTAATTACAAATTATTTATTAATCAATGGCTGCAATTATCAATGAATACTATAAATTAAATTAACTAAACTGGCGAAATAGCGATAAACAAAGAATTCCTACGTCTTACGTTCACAATCCACATAATAATTCGTAATACACAAATCGGACGTTTATCAGACACAATAGCAAACACCCGTATGCCAGCAGATAAGAGAATTTCTCGAATCACACACCCACTGCAACCGCAAACCCGGAAAACCGGCCACCAAATTTAGCCCACGTCACGATCATCTCCTATACACTTGTACCCGCGCGTTCAAAACTATAATCCTCGGCGCGCTTCCCCGATCCAGCCCAACAAAGCTCGCGCACGCGCATAAAGTGCACATTTGATGAATGGATATATTATTAATATATGAAAATGTGCGCAGAGGGGCGTGCATATAGCCTACACGTCTCTCTCTTGGTCAGCGAGAGAGATCCTCTCTGCCTCTCCTGCTACATAGGGGCAAAACGATATTATAATGGGCGGTCGGCTCACATCCCGGAAGCGAGAGCGCGTGACTCGGGGCAGAAAAAAAAACCTGTTGTCGGGAACCGGACATCGCGAGTAGCGCGGAGAGCGTGACGAATCAATCGTGTGTCCCGCGCGGGACGCTTGACCGATCCATTTTGCGCGCGCGCGCGCCCGCACCGGTTTCGCGTGTGCCGTACGGAGTAGGTAGGTACTTCCGATGCACGGTTGGAGGGTTGTCGAAGCTGTGTGACCGGCTCATTTGGTATTTATACGGTAGTTGATTTTCGGTTTACACTCGGCTAATCTTTGCAGCATTAATTTCAGGGCTCAGGGGATAATAGTGCGGGGTTTGGTGGTTGTTGGCGATGGGGGCGTGTATCGGGTTTATCGATGGGGCGCATTGATATTGATTGATGAGATAAGGGGTTAGTGGCGGAAGTGGTTTATATAATTTAACGTTTGTGCAGGTTTGATTTTAGAAAGATTTTCGTGAAAAATTAAGTACTATGTAAGTAATAGAGTGTTGACGTATAAGAAAACTCCATTTGGTTGAAATATCATATTAGAATATTAGCGTAAAACATATTTAAATATCAGTGGATTTCGTATAAGATTAATTTCAGTTAAAATACACCTATAACAAATATTAATTTTATCTCTACGGCGGTATTACTATAATAATCGTTACAAAAATCTGGTTATCATATATATTTTATAGAGATCTATTAAAAACATGGCATAATTCAATTATTTTCAACCGATAAATTGAAAATCTAAACATATAAACAAAAATACTTTTACGTTCCATTGTTGCATTTGTTCCCTGATACATAAGATCCTTATGATATTCAAATTAAATAATAATTAAAAATCGTTCTATTCAAGTAGTCCCGAATAAAATAGTACTCTACAACACACGCGAAAAATCTCAAAACGAATCTTCCCTTTAAAATCATTCTATCGACTACACGCAGAGATACTGAAAAGAACACCCTTTAATAATTTCACTTTTTCCCCATACATATATACACACAGCCATCAATACTCTCACCCATCTAACTTCTCCGTTTTTTCTTCTCTCTCTCTCTCTCTCTCTCTCTCTCTCCTTCTCTCGCACGTTCTAATAAAGCCTCCTCGACAATGCAAAGTTTACGTCCGCACGACAAGCCGCTCGAGTTCATTGTAACATCGCGCGCATCTCTGTCGGCAACTACACCTCACAGACATCTCGACTCGCAAAATCCACGCGCGCAGGTAAGGATGAGTCTTACTCGCGCATCTCCCCGTTGTCAGTTGCTCCGTAAGTATAGGGACAATGGCGCCCCGCGGTTTTGCGTGCGTGCTGTGCGATCTCTTCCCGCTAGCGAGAGAGAAATACATCTCTGTCTCTCTCCCGTTCACCCCCTTCCGCGGACGCTCAACCGTTTCCCATTATCCGAGAGGGATGTGTATATTTGGCCTTAGGGGGGATGGATAGATAGATGGATGGAGCGAAAAAAAGGCTGCACCTTCCGCGCGGATGTACCGCCGTGGACCTGATCACTGCGCGGAACTTTGCGGATATAGAGAGAGAAAAGTAGGGAGTTGAACGCGAAGGGTTGACGCGCTGGATGCTGTGGGAATGTTCTCACAGTGCGGAGTCGCGCACCTGTAGCAGCCGGGCCCGAAAACATCCCCCTTTCGGCTCTTTCTCTCTCTCTCTTATACGCGTGTATGTATATACCCCCATGCGAGACACGCCGCGGCGGATCATCTGTCCTGGAATTTGTGTGTACAGTGTGCGCGGGATTTTACCAGATTTCACGAATCGTGCGTGCGTGTATAAAGGTGAACTTTTTTTTTCTCTCCTATCGCGCGGCTCTTGTTTTTCTCCATCGGTTCCGTGATTCTTTCCCGCGTGGTACATGTAAGGGTTAGCCTGATTTATCGGTGGTGAGAGAATGAGAGATACGCTTTATTTAGCTGCGTTAAAATTCCCAGTCGTCTTGGATAATAAATTCGCGGTGAAAAATAATGTATCAATTTTACGATTTTTTACGCTGTTTTTGGGCAGGGAGCTTATATTTATCTTTTTTATTTTAACTATATGGAACTGGATTGGTACAATTAAAATTAAACGAAAATTATATTTTATAAATAAATAAATTTATATCAATATTTCACCCTATCTTATATTTAATTATTTAGCTTATTTCCGTAATGATAACCCTGGTAGAAATTGTCCATTTCTCTCCGATTTGGACGATTTCCAGCAGGAAATTAAAAAAATTTTATCTGAAAATGCATAAGCCCCAACAATATAACAAATTCACCCGGCGGCTAAAATTGAAAGCCAAACAGAAAAATATTTGAAGAAACAGCGGAGGAAAATGTCTCTTCCCCTCTCTCGGCCAGAAAAAACACGAGCGTTAATTTATTTGTTCAGAAATCATAGAATTCCTACTCCCAGCGCCCATACCCCCAAAAAGCGAGCGCCGAAAACCTATATCCTTGCGCGCCCGCGCGCGCACGTAAACACATCATCCACCGACGTGTATATATATATACACCAGGTTCGGTAAACTTTAACTCTCGCGCGGCAAGCTCCAAAAGATACCGGCAGTCACGCAGGTATACACGTATATATATACACACACATACAGACACATAGACAGCGTGCTCGTCGTCTTGCACGGTCGCTCCTTTAATTTTAATTTTCTAGCGAAATCCCCCCATTGTGCGAGATCGCGCGCTCACGTACGTGGCCGGGGCTCGTCCGAAAAAAAGGATGTGCGACGACGAGGGAGATCTTAGAGAGAAAATGAAAAGTGAGCAGAGAGAGAGAGAGAGAGAGCTGAGAGAGCGAGAAAGAGAAGGGACGCGGGACAGGAGCAGAAGAGAGGTAGGCACTTTTCGGCTCTAGTTTTCCACGCACATCATCCCTTTTACATTTTAATTTCTCCCCTTTTGCCGAGGCTTTTCAAAGGCTTCTCTCTCTTGCTCTCTCCCTCTTACGTTTCTCTTTCTCCTTTTGCGCTCTCTCCTACTAGGTGGCATCCCTTTAACATTATAATTCTCCGCTCTTCTCCCTCCTTCCCATTACTCTCTCTCTCTCTCTCTCTCTCTCTCTCTCGCACTCCTTTTTCGCCTTTTCTCTCTCTTTTATCGCCTAACGTACCGATTTATGGGCTATATTGAGCGCCAGGACCCGCGAGAACCAGTGAGTGCGAGAGAGAGAGAAATGTTATGCCAGCCTCGCGGCTTGAATGAAGCGCAAATACGCACGAAGAGGGAGAGAGAGAAAGACCGTTGATGCGCGGCAATCGAGTGATCGCGAGAGAGAGAGAGAGAGAGAGAGACCAGCGAAAAACTCGCTCAGCGGATTATCGGCGACCGAGTTACTTCACCGCGAGTGCGCGTCATGTGTATCAATTGATTGCGCCGATGTGTATGTATACTCGCGCGCGCGCTCAGGTACCTGACGATTCGTGAATACATTAAAGGGTTTTCGGCATACATTAACGGCTCGGTCCGATCGCGGAAGGAAATTGGATCGAGCGCTTTATCGTGCCTACTTTGCGTATACCTACTTCTCTCACTCACTCTCAAGCATACAAGCGCGAGATATATGTCACCGTAGGTCGTTTTCTTTTTTCTTTATTTTCGTTCTTTTTCTTCTTTTCGCCGTGAATGCATTTGCAACCGACGCTAGTAATCTTCGGCTCGACCGTTTTTTTTTTTTTTTATTCTTCTTCGTTCCTTTATGAAATCGTACGCTATGTAGGTACCGCACGCGCGTGTGAACCTCATCTGAATAATGGATTTTAGATTGATTCCGCGAGGATTTTAAGCCTTTTGCATTTTAAAATGTAACGTATTTCGGATACAATCAAATGGATCGGTAGGGTATAACGTTTTATCAAGCCTTTTTTTTTACAAAGTGATTTTGACTAAAGGTTTATATACATTCTATAAAAAATGATGTATTTTACTAACGAAAAGATGCTAATAATTTTACGAATTTTTTACAATTGTTTCCCTGGTAGAAAGGTTAACCAGAAGCTAGCTATTTTTCAGTTAACTTTATGCCTAAAAACGAAGATGGCTTGTATTTCATAATTTTGTACCAGTCCGAAATAAATTATGGCATTTACCCTTCATAAAATATGTATTTTTAGTAATAGTAGAACTTTTACATAAATTATAATACTTTTGCATTATGATTTTTGCTCAAAATGCTTCCATTTAATTAACACGTTTGTTATAAAATATGGTTAATTTTCTACCAGGGTTATTACGCATTATATTCTGCTAAATAGGTACAGAAGACATTCAAACAATCATCACCTCTTAACAATAACCCCCACATCGATCGCAGTGACATTCCTCGAATTAGCGACCGCCATCGCTACATTAGAGCGACATTAATACCCCGGGCGAGCGAGTGGCATGTTCATTTCTACATCGGGGAAGGCGCGCGCATAAAGTGCGGCGGTGGCGGCGGCGGCCAGAAGAAAGGAAAAGTGTCTTGATTAATGCGGTGTCGCGGTGATGGAAGCCACTCTCTCTCGACATTGACCACCACCCTCGACGAAAACCTGAAAAGAGGTTGACGTACGACTTGCGGCTCGCCATGAAATTCCATGGGATCGCGAGTCCGCACGAGTCTCGAGTGACGGAAAAATATATACGACGCGCGCGTTGTCAAAGCCACAACAATTATTAATTTCAAACCGCCAGCCGCGAGAAAAATGTAGCCGAGCACCGCAGAATCCTTGATTCGATTGCTCTTGTTGCTGATACTTTGTAACTATATTTAGTTTGAGATGATTTCTTGTTTAGTATAATGTTGGAGTGACATAGATGTATAATATAAGGTTTGGTTTGTCTGACGAAGTGGGTTGAATTTTCATTTTTGTGTATTACGTGATTATCTCATTTAAAATCATTATTCGTAGTCTGTATTTAACATGCCAATGACGTAAGACTTTGGCATACTTGAATAATAAAAAAATCGATGTAGAAAGAAATAGTAATCAGTATATTTTTAATTAAACTAAATTAATCGACAACAAATTTACAAAATCATATTTTAATAATTATATGAATCATAGAATATTTTTTATTCTATACTACATAAATAATAATTTATAAAAAAAAACCTAGCTGATTTTAACGTATGTGTTAAATAATATTCAATTATTGTTTATAAACATTTTTCACATAAAATAATGAATTTTATCCTTTCGACTAACAACGTTTTATTCCTTTTTATCAAGTACAACAAAGTTTTCTTATAAAGAATATTCACATCAAAGAAGTAATTATTCATTCCCCTTCAAAATCGCTTTAAAAAATTGCGCGTACCAAGTTCAACACATATACCCACAATCATACAATACTATACACACACATACAATTTGATTTCTAAAAACCAACACCACGGCATTGACTTTGAAAGCCGGAGAGACAGCCTCAATGCACAAAACACTTTTCTTCGCGGCCTTTATCTAAACGACATCTATTTAAAATTCAGATTCTTATCTGGAATATCGTGTAACAAGCGCTGCTCGAGAAAAAGAAAAAGATCGCTCGCGCATGAAAGTCGCCATGCAAATAACACACAACACATCAGAAGTCGGCGCGCCGCGAGATTATACACACACTCACGCATATATAGTAAAGGGGTTAAACGATCGTATTTCACGGTAGTCCAGAGAGCGGCGAGAACGAGAAAAAGAGAGCGGGAGATCGGATCAAGTCAAGAGTGAAAAAGCCAAGTGACGAACGAGCGGACACGTACACATACATAGCTTCATCAAGGCGAGAATAAAGCCAAAATCGCGGGCGTTCCACATCGTCATCTCTCGCTTATAACATTATCTCTGTCCGAACTGACCAAGCGCAACCAAGAATCCCGGGACATCACGGCGGGAGACAAAAAGTCGCGGCCTAGCAGCGCGTGCGTGTATATATATATATAAAAGTCGAAAAGCCGAGTAGGGGTCCCCGGACACGCCTTTTCGTGAAAGGAGGAGAATCAAAAGACTGGTTTTTCTCGGTGTGTGTATGTGTGAGTGTAACTCGGGATTCGGGGATCATATTTTCAGCGGTCCACGGGGATCTCGTGACGCGACAGAGAGAGAGCACAGAGAGAGAATTTCCATATGATTACGTCATGCTAATTAGGAGGAATGTGCGCGCGCTATACTTGAGCAAATGATGTTACGTGACCGGCGGATTTGTAAAAGTTTGATTAACTGTGCGTGTGTGTTGCACAAGATTTTGAAAATAATGGTAGTCGTGAGGAAATAGGTTATTTTTGGAAATAGTTTTGTTGGTATTTTATTACAGTGAAATTGTTTAATGCGACATAAAGTTAACACATATTTATGTGGTATTTAGCTATAATAAACTAAAAATTTTAGGTTTAAGGTGGCTCATGCATTTGGTGCCGTATCAAGTCAGAGCCCCGCAAGGGGCTTCTTTATTATTTCCAAATTAAGTTAACGTATTTTACGTAAATTTATTGTAAATAACTTCTAAATGTTCAAACAAAAAAAAGATTTTATAAATAAGTAAAAACTTTGCTAATTTGTCGCTACATTTATATGACTAGTCGCAATGCGCATGCGCAGTAGCACATTTGTAACGTTTATTGTTAATATCTTTTTTGTTTGATCGTTAACCTATAATTCTGATGATATCATTAGATTCTTCACAAAAAAATCTTTAATTTTATATATTGTAGATTAAAAACTGCTTTTTTACAAGTTAGTACGAAGCAATAAACTGTTCATTCCCATAAGGTTATGTGTTAAACGTTTATAAACTCAGTTTTTTCGATAATTTGGTCGTTGACCTACAATTTTCTTAGTACAGATCGAAAGTTTAATGTCTAAAGAACATATTTGTTAAGTTTAAGATGTATCTGCTTTTTTATAAGAAATCGCATGAGCCACCTTAAAAGAAATACTTTACTATTTGAGTTACAAAAACAATAAATTATAAAAGGACTCCGGACAAAATGTATGGAAAATAATCATACGGTCAAATTGGATGAAAAGATAGATCTTGAGGTCCTGAACAAAAATTCTTATGGGCAGAATTCCCATAAATTTGACCGTATGCTTTTTTTCCATACATTTTGTGGGGAGTCCTTTAATAATTTTGGATACTACAGACACCTCATTATATATAGATAATAAAAGATGTTCTTATGTGATCCTATAAAAGCACAAAAATGACACATTTCTATATGATAATCTCCAAAAAATCATAAGAAGCTTATGAAAATTATTTGTTTATTTAGTCGACTAAATTCCGACAATACAAGGCAAAAACGCCCGATGAAAAAGACAAATTAGCTTATTAAATACCTGTAATTAAAACTACAGTTCACGTCCAAACAGCTTTTATTATACCGCGTTGACAGTTCATAGAAAACACACACACACACACACACACGCAGGCGCAGGCGCAGACACTGACTAAGCGGCCATTAATTCGCATTATAAAACTCATTAAACCGTCTGTCATAGTATAACAGCGCCGCCGCGACGAATGCACGCGTGTCCCGAAAAAGGAAGAAGTAGAAGGCGTCGTCGGCGGCGTTCGCTTTGGCAAAAATACGAAATCAGTCATCGCCTCTTTTCAAAAATCAAATTCCTCGGCGCTTTTCATCTCGCGCGCCAACTAAATATATACACATACACGCGCACGCGCATATGCGGTATCTAACTCGAGCGCGGATTTACATATCCGTTACGACGACGGTTCGCACATACGTGTGTGTCTAAGTATACATACAAGACTTTCGGCCGGCTGACCGCCGATTTTTTCCTCTTCTCTTATACATACGTGTCCCTCTCTCTTGAACAGCAGCAGCAGCAGCGCAAATCGCGCCCGATGTACATTATCTTCAACGTACTTTTGCGCGTGGTTGCGTCCATCCTTCCTTCCTCTATCTCGTATAGGACAATGGTCCCTCGGACGGAAGGAGAGCTCAGCAATGTTACGAGCCGTGAGGGGGGGGGGGGGGAAGATAGAAGAAGATTTTTTCCAAGTCGCGAGGGCCAGCGTAGTGGCCGCCGACCTGTCAGTGAAATTGGATAGGATTGGGCAACGCCCAGATGTGACCTGCACACGCGCTCATGTACCTGCGCGGCCGTGCTATACTGTCCAGGTGGAAGGGCAGCCGCCGCTTCCGTATATACTTATGCTGCCCTCTGACATTTCTCCTTTTTTCAATTTCGCGCGCGCGTACGCTGCCCGGGTGAATCGACCGTATGTGCGGCTGTGGCACGAGAGGAGAGAAATAAACTCGAGTCTAACGTTCGGATGTGTGTCTTTTTCTTTCGTTCAAGTCGGGGTGAGCGTCGTTACATTTATTTGGGGATGATCGACACGGTTGGAAACGCGTTAGATGCAGTTGTCGGTAATTATGCTTGGAATTTATGACGGCGCGTGACCAAAAAGGTGATGTTTTGTTCTTTAAATTATTATGTCTTTTGGGCAAAATTTTATAGTATATATAAAATATTGCGAACGGGTCGTCGAGATTGTAAAATTGAAAAATTTAATTTAAAGTTGGAATTTTTTTTATTTTGTTTATGGTGAAGATTATTGCCAGTATATCTGGTTATCTTATGAGATCGGTACGACCAAGTACCTGACCACTACACGGTCAGATATGCTAATAACCACTTTAGTACCATGATGGTGTTAATATCGATATGAATCTATTCCTATACATCTGGACTTCTGTAATCTGATTATGAAAGATTATCGTCATATTTTCAAGTGCTTATGATTTTATAGATTATAAATATTACAAAATTTATCGAATTATTATGAGGAAACAAATAACACATTCTCAAATAATTGAAGTCAACAAAAAGTCTTTGAAGTATATAATTTCTGTTCGCAATCATACAACAGGACTCACATTTTATCTACACTGATAATATGGAAATCACACACAAATTATCTTTTTCTTGTAATTGATTTCACGGATATATATTTCGTCGCATAAAAACTTACTACTCCGATACTCCAAAAAAGACGGCACAATAAAATATTTACAATTTAATGAGGCAAACAATGCTCCGCTAAATAACCCGACAATTTGCAGTCTATAAATAAGTTTCGCAAGATGATAATAAAACGCGTCGCGCCGAGTCAAAAATAAAGAATTTCGCAACGGTATAGAAAACCGTGAGATTTATCTGAGGGCTACTCTCTCGAACACACACGCGCGCGCGCGCGCGCGGGCGACTTACTAAATTAATCAGCGCTTATGTAAAACTGACAAGCAAAAATTATAATGCCACGCCGATAAATAAAGAAGCAAGGGAGAGAGAGATACTCGACGCAGATATCTTTTAGCGCGCGAGGCACAGGTGAATTAAAAGGCCGCAGCGTCGCTCGATATCCATTCGCCCCGCGCGCGATGTGTTTCATCGCTAATACACAAAACCAGTCTCTCCTCTCTCGTCGAGATTTTGTTCGTCTCTTTTTTCTCCCAGCGCCTCCTCTTTCTCTCTTATACTCCACGTTCGAAACAACGCCGGTCCCGATTTTCTAAGCGTATATCTTTCTTTCCACGGGAGAGCCGCTTCCGCGAAATCCGCCGCCGCGTGTCCCGTTTCTCTCGGCATATTTCCAGTATTTATAGTGCGCCTCGTCGAGAGCTCCTTCTAATTAATCGACTCGCCGCCATCTCGTGCGCGCGGGGCCATGACGAATCGACCGTAAACGTGAAATATTCCCCGATTACTCCGCCTCTCTTCCGCGCCTCTCGAGAATATGTGTAGCGATGTTGTGTGTCGATGCGAGATTCGCGCTCGTTCTCGCCCCCCACGAAATCGATCTGTCACTTTTGGAAATTTAAGGTGAGTCTTCATCAAATTTCGTGTATATAAATGTTGCCGTAACAAAAGGTCGGAGGCGCGGATTGCGAAAGGAGGTGTGCATATTGTGGGATAAGGTGTTGCAGCTATCGTTGGTGTGGCGAATTGAAGGGAACAGATCGTTAATGGGTGGAGTTTTATTATAAGAACTGTGTAAGAATTAGCATTAGTATAAAGAATTATATTTTTAATAAGTTTATGAGGTGTTTTTTTTTTGTAGGCGTTTTTGTGAAACATAATAGAAACTATATACGTTGAAGTAATCTATTGCGTTGAGAAATCTGGAAAACGGACTGAAATACATCATTAAAGATTTCGTACACGTAGTCGACAAATTACATAAATACGTGCAAAGATAAAATAATTACGGAACACAGTGTAGTCTGCCAGAGTGCCTCGTGGCTTATTCTCTACACACACATAAAATATATAAGGAAATATTTTATAGATATTTCACAGATGAATAATTGTAAACATTTGTATATGTAATTAATAAACTTCTTGAGCTAAAAATTCTGTACTTAATATTTAATAAATTCTATAAAACATTTAAGAAATTAATCGATGTCAAACTTTAGCTTTTGTATATAGCTCCATTCAGAAGTATTTTGCAAGAGTGTGAAAAACTTGGTATATGACTCTTTAGAAATTATTAAACAGTAAAAGAAATCAACGAAAAACTATTCAAATTTTGAAAAGAATGGTCAATATAGCATTTCGAATATCCCAAGCAAATAAAAGATCGAGTTTCTTTCTCCAATCCGAGTTACAGAGCATCGACGCGAGGGGTGAAAGGATTTTCTCCCTACATCGTATATACTGAGATCTCCATCCAATTCCCTTCAGATCATCTTTACCAATATAATGATTAACGACTATCTGTAATCATTTTCAATTTACCATAAACTTCCCTTAACCATTATACAAAACTTTCCCTTTCATTCTCTACAACACTTGCACAAACATTCTTCTAACATAAATAAATAAACGCTTATCTCAAAGAAGAAGCAACATTGAAGAAGACACCAACAATTCTGCGGCGAGCACAACACATCGGACAGGCGAGCTTTTAATGATGCAGCGCGCGGGGCGCGCGTACCTTAGGACGACGATTAATCAGGATTAAGGCGAAGTGCCGACCAGAAGTGTCCACTGGTCGCGCGACACCCATCGTTCACGCGTCTGTATATATACGTATACTTACACAGACACACGTTATAAGCGCCGCGGTGACGTAGTTTTTTTTGACCAGCGCGATTTCGAGAGCCGTTTTTCACGTCCACATGTGCGCACATATGCTGGGTTTCGACGTGCTAATTTTTCTCCCGATGATTATGTTGTCTTGGTAGAATTCTACGGAATTTTTTTTTCTGAAAAGCTTTGCATAGTTTTTCTGTTCTGAGAGATTCTTTTAAAAATTATATTGAAAAAGTTTATGAAACTTTCCTTTAAAAAAGGTTTTTTTTAATAAATATTTCCGACCATCGAAAAATCTCCCAGCAACTATTCACGTAAAATTATCGAAGAAAAGCAACTTTGAGCTTGTTGAAAGTTTTGAAAAATTCGTTTAAAAAGAAACTTCCCATTGTTAAGGAAATAGCTGCGAAAGGCAAAGTTTTTAAGTTGTCGTTTTCGTTCTACGAAATAAGGCACGCCGAAATGGAAAACATCGAAAAAGATAAAATTAGTTTCAATATACGAGCATTTACATAGAAGTTCTAATTCATCTATATACAACACGTTAGAACATTCAAATTGGCTGGTGCGCGCGCGCGCGCTCGCACGCATATAAATACGTGATTTACTGCTAATAAAAAAGCCATCCATTAAAGTTTTATCTGAATACATTTCGAAAATAGGATTGGAGAAATTCCTTTCGGCGCGCATTACTTTGTAAGCATCGGCGCGCGTGAGCGAGAGAGAGAAAAAGAAGGGAATTTCCACGTCTTTAAAATACGAGCAAACTCTCGTCTTCACACCCAATTTCCCCTTAAATAAAAAAAAAAGACCCGAGCGAGCGAGAGAGAGAGAGAAAGCGAGACAGAGCGAGTGAAGAAAAACTGGGGCGAAAAAATCCAAACAGGAATTTATAGTTCCCATAATCCGGTTGCGATAGTCCGGCCTCTCCCGATACACGCGCGCGTATATATCCACGTATACCCATATACATGTATATATATATATACACGCACACAGGTCGTATATACACCCTTGCGGAGAGGAGAGACGAGAGAAAAAAATCGATGACGGTCCGAGAGAGAGAGAGAGAAGGAAAGCACCCGAGCAAGCAAGCGCGCCTCAATCCCGAAATCCACATAAATCAAGAGCACATCACGCCCAGGCAAATAAACGAACCTCCGCCCGCTCACTCGCTCGCTCCCTCGCTCTCATTCCACCCCCTTAGCCCCGCGCGCCCGCGCTAATCTCGACCACTGGAAAACTCTTCCCTCTCTCTCTCTCTCGGCCGTGGCCGGCCAAGCAATCTAGGCAGAACGAAAAGAAGTCGAAAGAAGAAAAACGGAGGCAAAAACTTGTACACTCGCCCTCTCTCGCTCAAAGTACTCGGTTAAGCTGGAACAAAAGAAGAGAGAGCGCGCCCGCGCTGCTTTAAAGCTCTCTCTCGCTCGCGTTCCTCGGTTATCAAGCTTTTTCACCCGGATATAAGAAATTATGTTTTCCCTATATACGAGAATAACGCGCTGCGAAGCGAAGTAAACTCGTCGGCCAAGATGAGAGATGCTGTCGTTTATTCGGGATTCTTTGGGATTTTAATTTACTGGAGCGATGGTTAACTATCCAAGTCTATCAATTGTGGTATATAGGTATATAGTCCTCTGGTTTGTAAGTTAATTAGAGAGATTATTATAATATGCGTATTTATTATATAAGAGCACTAACCCAGTTGCGCATTGATATGAGTTTATTATACATATAAGATTAACTTTTGTTTTCATTATATATTAGGGATAAATTCAACTTTTCTCTTCAAGTTTTACAGACTGATTTAATTTAATTTTACGATGTTTTAAAGTACCATTTACATTTATGCATAAAGTTAGGATTATGAAATTCGCATATTATTATAACTCCACGCATTTATATACTTTATATACTAAATCCAGTCACATTATTATCGCAATCTTTGCTACTATTTATACTTATTACTTGACCGAAACCTTCATTCAAATCAACCACCACCACATCGACACTTCGAAAAACTCGACAATACACCAAAGTGAAATTTGTCGAACCGCCTCACGCGCGCGCGCCCCTTTGAACTTGCTTTTCGCACTCCGCGGCGCTCGCTCGCCTGCTGCAACAACTCCGACTATCTATATGATCGATGCGCGCGCTGTTAATCAAAACTTGTTGCGGAACTTCGGACAAAGCTGCCCTCCTACCGCGTTAAAAAGTCTCCGCGTCTATTAAAAGCCTGCTTCCCTCTTCCGCTCATCCCTCCCAAAACAATTTATTCAACTTTACCTCATCTGCCTTCGCGTCCTCCGTGCGCTGGCTGTGCTCCGTCTCTCGCGAGTTTCTCTGCATTTTCTCGGGCATAAGTACGCGCATTAGCCCTATTCGCGTCGTCGCTACTGCTACACGACGACGTCGGACGTCGGCGGTGAAAATTTTCCCTCTTTCCTTTTAATCACGAGAAAAAAAAAAGAAGTAATAGTTAAGCACGGCGCGCCAGACGTCGTCTCTTGCGTATGTGTGTGTCGGGTACACACGCTCGAGGCTCGTAAAAACTAGACACGGACTGCCTCTTCCCCATTCCGCGCTCCTCAATCCTAATTTCCATTTCTTTCGCGCGCTCGTCCGGGGCAGCGGTGGTGCGCGCAAAAAAAGGAGGAGAAGGCGAGCAGCAGCAGCGCGGGCCTTTGGAAACAACGGTACATCGCTTTAAAGCTCGCGAACGAGCGAGCGAGAGGGAGTAGTAGATGGCCTCGAGGGTGGTTGGCGAGATGAAGAGAAGGAGGCTGCTCTCTCTCTCTCTCTCCGAGGGGGGCGAGAGACGCGAAGGAGGAGAATGAAGTGGGCAAGCGAGAGAGAGAGAGAGGGAGAGCCGTGGGCGGAAGGGGGTAGGTAGCGTTTCGGGGGTTGGTGATTCTAAGAGGTCCGACTACTAACACGCTCGCAAGGTGCGGGGGAGAAACTCTCTCTCTCTCCCTCTCTCTCCGCGTACGCAGATGTGTATACATGTATACGTGTCCGTACGTACGTACGTGCGAGGGGGAGAGAGGCAGCGGGCGGCTGGACAGGGAGAGACCGCGCGTTCTCTCGCTCTCGCTCTGGTCCAGGCCGCGTGGCCCGGGTATTGATCTCTCCTGGCCCGTCGCTCCCTCTCTCTCTCTCTTTCTCTCTCCGACGACGACGACGAGACCAGCTGCGGGGGGTTGCCCAGAAGCGGGCGGACCGGGCGGCCAGGGGGTGGGTAAGATGTCAGCGTGCGTGCATGCAAAGTAGCCTTTGGCCCAGGCGCTCGCTCGCTTGCTCTCCCTCTCTCGCCTCCTCCTCGCTATATAGCGGTAGACGAGAGAGCCACGGCGCGCGCGAAAGAGCTTACTCCGCGCTCTCGCTCTCTTTCCTTCCTTTCTCTCGCTCTCGCTTCTTCCTACTCTCCTCTCCTCTCTTTTTTTATTTTTCCTCCGCGCGCTTATTTCGTTCGCGCAGCGTTAAGCGACGATGCTTTTCTCTGCTCGACTATGCAGAGAGAGAGAGAGAGAGAGGCTGCGGGTGGACGTGGAGGCGCGCACGTGTGTGTCTGCTTGCTTTGTGCCAGGACGTATAGCTGCTGGTGCTGCTAGCTCGAGGGCTGCTCTATACTCGTTCTCTCTCTCTCTCTTTCTCTCTCTTTCTTGTTCTGTCTCTCGCTCACTTTCTCGCCAGCGCGAGCCCGCTTACTCCTTTTGTTTTACTTCTTATGCGCGCTTGCCCGGCGAGCTTGCTTTATTGAATCGATATTTCGTATATAGATGCTGGAAGAGGGAGAGAGAGAGAGAGGTGCGCGACGCGCTGGATTTCTTCAATTGCCGCCGGACGAGATGAAATTCGGTGGATATATTCTGGCTGGAGGTTTTTGAAAGTTGGAATTTTGTTAATTATTTGAATTCGTGCTGTGCCTTCAATGTTGTAGTTGAGTTAGATTATCTTAAGGATTTTTAAGGGTTGAGAGGTAGAGTTGACCGCTAAAGTACATTTTTATGATAAAAAAGTTTAAGAGAGCGTTAGCTTTGCGAATTATGTAGTCAAATCATAAAAGACTCAAAGGAAGAGATACTTTAATATGAAGATGTTATTTTTATACGCTATATTTGTTGTTAAACTTTAATTTAGTCTTAACCCTTTTATCGAATCGATAGTTCCACAAAAAACAAAAAAGTTTGTGTTCTTTATATCAAATTGCGTAAAACCAATTAAAAAATCTACAAAAAACAAGTAGGTCGTATTAGATACGGTTGATCCACATCTTCTAATGGAATTTAAAGTTATTCTGCATAAAAAAAGTAATCTGTTATAATTTTTATTCAATGAAAAATAGTTGTCTCATGATTTTATGTCCTGATATATTTTCAATATAGTTTATTTTAGAATAGTAAATGAACCTCAAGAAAAAATCGAAAAAAAGTCAGCAAGAACGAAACGTATTAAAATTATTAAAAAGGGCCACTTTTTTATTTATATATTGTTTTTTTAATTATATATTAAACGGCCGTAAACCTTTTACACGAATATATAACGGAAAAAAACACCCAAAAAAATATAAAAATTCTGGTTAAACGAAATTTTTTCGTGCATCTTCTTCAAAATTTTCCAAGAAATACCCGGCGAAAGTAATTTATTCCAATGTCGCATATCCAACCCCTTCCCCTCGACGTGACTTTCTCGCATATAAAAGCAGAAGCACATCGTTCATTCCGAATCACGCCTAAGAGGATTAACGAGACGATTAACCGCAAACCCACATCTACAATTGGACCCATAAAAAACAAAAACCAAATGAAAATTCATAATTCACCACTTGACTCGCGCCCCTCCCCTCATCGTCATTAATGCACAGCAACGTACACGCGCGTGTGTACACCTCAGCATGATCTCCCCGCGCGACAAAAACCGTAGCTCCATCATAAAAAAAAAAGACTCCTAGACCGATAATCTGTACAAAGGGGTTGAGAAACCTCTCCTCCCATTGCAACTTTTATCGCGTTCTCCCTCTCTCCTCCTTCCCAAACGCTCGGCGTTCGTCAGTGTGATCCGAGTCATTTCCAGGCGACGGGAGAGTAGAGAGAAACACAGCAGACTACTCCCGCGCGCGCACGTGATTTATAGCCGGTGATCCGCTTATGGCGGAAGACAGCCCCGCGCTGCTGCAACTCCCATTGTGTCGTGTACATATACATGTATATACAGAGCTCTCTGGCAGAGGAGAGGATTCTCGCGGTATCGCGATGCACTCTCGCCTCCCTCCTCCGCCCCGTTCACGCGCGCGATCGACATCGAAACCAATAGTCGCGCGCTCCGACATAATTATTCCCGCGAGCCTCGAGTACCGACAAAGACGTGTACGAGAGAGAGAGACGGAGGAGACACGCCGTAGACGCAAGAGATGCCGATCGCGATATATAGGGGGAGAGAGAGACGCTGGCAAGGTGGGCTCGTAAAAATTTTAAGGGATTGCTATGGAGATCGCCGTGGCGGAGAGAGCAATGATATTGCGAGAGAGGATCGTTTACGTTTGTATAACACGCGATGCATAAATTTCGCGGAGGGGGATATAGTGTTCG
The DNA here is from genome assembly GCA_036365515.1 of Torymus aiolomorphi. NCBI lineage: Eukaryota > Metazoa > Arthropoda > Insecta > Hymenoptera > Torymidae > Torymus > Torymus aiolomorphi. The sequence goes on along the minus strand of CM070873.1, from coordinate 236,949,470 downwards.
ACTTGTAATGAAACGGTTTCATTGAATTTGGTGAGAAGAAGTAATGCGTTGTTGTTTAGTGGGAATCAATTTATATGGATGAATAAATTGATCTTGTGTGTTTAGACGTGAATTGGTAGACAAACAATTTTTGTTTCGACTGTTTGGTAATTGAAACGGTAAGATTGCATGTTTATACAGTTATACAGGCATTTAGACTCGTTATAAGTGTCGTATAAAACTATGTAAATTTTCCCCTTGTCGGACTTTGTCGAGTTTTGTTTTTTCCTCCCTCGAGTATTGTATAAGTTTTAGTGAAATAGCTCAAGTATGTTATTATTTCTAGTGCAAACAAGTATACAGTTCCTTAAATGATAACAATGCCGGAAGGGTTTTTATGTCAATTTAAAAAGAACGAATTAAAAACTTAAAATATAGAAGGGAAGAAAAACAAAAGCGGAATTGCAATTTTTTGAAAAATGGAAAACGTAAATCAAAGGAGTATGAAGAGAGAAATATGTAGACAAAAGTGAGTAACAATAACACTCTGAAAGAATGGGAGAGAGAGTATATAATAAAAGAAATCGAAAAACATACTAAAATGTAAAGGAAAGAATTGCGAGAGAGAGAGGAAGAGGGGGGAGAGAGAGAGAGTACAAAAGAAAGCAAGTGAGCAAGATAAGTGTAAAAGACGCAGAAAGTGAAACAAAGGGATTGTAAGAAGAAAGAAGCGAGAGAGAGAGAGAGAGAGAGAGAGAGAGAATTAGATATAGGTGTGTGTAGCTGGTGCGCAAGGGAGAGAGAGAGAACGCAAAGGCGAGCGCACAAGGGGGAGTGAGAAGAAGAAAAAGAGGCGCTGTTGGCGCGCGCGCGAGAGCTCCATTATCTTATCCGGCGTTGCGCGCGTATGCATATTTATGGGGCGGAGAGGGAAAGAACGAGCGGCCGAGCAAGCGGGCGAGCGGGAAAGAGAGAGAAATACCCAACACTTCTTTCGCACACACACACACACACACATAAGCGAGAGAGTCGCACGTAGCCCCTTAATATAAACGTGCCGGCACATACGCGTGTCGGGGAAATTGAGGAAAAAAAGGGTTGCCAGCGCACGCGCGCAAGCAAGCAAGCAGCGCTCAAAAGGCCATCGGCGTAAAACGCCCGCGTTACGACACACACAGATCCCTACGCGAGCGCCTGAGTGTGCACCGTCGGTACTCCTACTACTACTACTACTACTACGATAGTACTGCTGCTGCTGCTGCTGCACTATATGGTGCGCCTCGTTACGCCGAGCGGCGAACGACTTTTTGAGCGGCCGAACGAGTTCATCATCCGCGCGATTAGCTTTATTGGCGCGATACAGAGGCAGGGGGGAGAAACGATTACGGGCTGTATAAGGCGCTTTTTTTTATGCGCGCTGATTTTAGAGGATGTGTGTGTGTGCGTCCGTATGCAATTAGCGTGCGGCTGGAGCGTTCGCCGAAATTTTAATGTGGGCATTCGATCTTTTGGTAAATTGGGTTTCTTTTTTGGAAGGGAGGCGGGAGTTGTTGAGTTATGGGATGTGGTGAGGTATTAATTGTAAGTAGTTATTATGTATTGATGTAAGCAAATTTTTGGTAAAAAAGAAAAGGATTGACGTGGGTTTTTTTAAACGTTTATGTCTCGTGTTATAAGTAATTTTTTGTTGATTGGGTGTTTTTTTTTGTTTTGTTGCGATGACGACTTTGACCAACCTCATATTTTTAGAGTGGATTTAAGTATCATAAAATAACATGATTATGAAATAAATATTAGATTAATAACTGATTCTAGATGCATAATACTAAATTCAATGCAAATAAGTAAATCTAACATAATTACAAAAAGTTAATCGATCGTAAGCTTAAATTAATAAGAGAATTCTCAAAATAGCCTTTTTTTATTGTCAATAAAAAGTTTTCAACCGCGTAAATATTATTCGACATCGTTACAACAATCTGACCACCTCGATCGATATATAAATTAACAAACTAAAGAAGCCCAGCGCGTTTAATCGCGCCGAGAGTGCCCGCGCGTGCGCGGTTTAGCATAAAAGAGCGATTCCGACGGAGCGTACACTATATATACGGCCGCGTGTACGCGGCTATACGCCCGTGGTCGAGAGCCTTTCTCTTCTCTCTCTTCTCTCTCGGTTGCGCGAGCCCGGAATCTCAATCCGCATCTGTGCAGCGATTCGACCTGGAATCACGCGCGACCTTAAGCCGCTTAACTATCAATTATATCAAGCGCGATAAGGCAGCGGAATGACTGAGATAATGAATTTCCCCGTGGCTGACCCGAGTGAGAGAGAGAGAGAGAAAGAGCGAGCACGTCTTCCCTTTTTGCGCCCGGCCGTCCCGGCAGAACAGCGAAGGCCTTTTGGACTCCCAGCCGCCGCCGTGGCGAGCTATATATAATACCGACTAATGCGAAATCCCGAATCCCTCCCTGGTCTTACATAAATTCCCATTATCTAATTTTTATCCTTTCACTTTTGCCATCCCTCGACGCGCGAGAGAGGCGCGCGTACCGCCCTGCCCGGCCCGTCGCCCGCACTATCTCATTCTCGCGCCCGCCGTATATACGCGCCGCTCTCCCTCCCTATTCAATTCGAGTGGACATTCTAGCGTCGCGTGTGTATAGGGAAGCTGTGTATGTGTGCGGGGTGGGTGCGTGGTGAGAGTAATTATTGGGACACGTGATTCAAATCTATTTCGTTGGGCTTTAGTGTTTGTAAGGATTTTCCATACATAAGTTTTGATAAACTTTACGATTTTTACGCGTGTATAAATTGTATATTACTCGTGAAGAGTTTATTTCCCTCGTAAAAAAATTTTATAAAAGTTATATAAAATTTTTATAAAGAAATGGTTCTATATAAATAATATATAAACTTTGTAGAAACCATATAGAGTTGGTAAGAGGAAGATAATTTTTTTTTCTTATTAAGGTAAGTAATTTTTTTTAATTACCTTAATTAGAAAACATTTTTTTTATGTGGGTTGTTAGATACTTACAAGGAGAGTGCACACCATCAGAGAAACGGATTTTTGCGAGCACTTGAGAGTTGATTTCTGATATCTAAAAATGAAACCCAGTGCTCAAATTTCCTTCAAATGGACCCCTTTTCTTGAAATATGAGCAATCTCATCTCAAATATCCTCTGTTTCGCTAAAAAATGATGTCTCTTCTATTGACTGTCACATTGCAAGCATTTAAGATACGAAAACGAGGGAAAAAAAAAACAGAAATCGACTCAAATGCGCGCAAAAATCCGTTTTCCGGAGGGTGTGCACTCTTCTTGTTAGTTTAAAAATTGTATTTTCTTTCTTATCCCACGTAAAAGAAATTACGTTTGGAAGAAGTTTGGGAAAACTTGTGCAATGAGACAATGCCTAACTTTTCACCAATTAATTTTTTAAGTGATGAAGTTTAAGAAATGTTTTCCAAAACGTTGGCCAAACTTTGTAAAAGTTGAGAACAATTCAAAAGAAATTTTAAGTATTTTCCCACCCACCCTCTCTTAATCCCGTACTTTGACTTGTAGCCCGGACAGGACATTTGTACTTAAGGTGATGCGATACCTATGCTATTACTCAAAAGTGGGTTCCCGTTTTTCTCATTCAATTTTTAATTTTAAGGAAAAAACTCTTTGATACGTTATAGTTCTTTATTAAACTTAAGACGTGTCAAAGAGTTTTTTTCAAAAAGTTTAAAATCGAAGAAGAGAGACGGGAACCCAGAATTGGGTGTGGGTATCGCGATAATTGTCATACGCCACCTATCGGTAGTCGCTAGCACATAAAGACTTGAAAATAGCAATTTATTCACCAAAAATTTTCGAACTTTAGCCACTTTTTTTCAAACATTCTATCGAAGTTTGGCATTGTTTCATTGTATAAGTTTTCAAACAAAATTTTTCCCAAACTTCTTCCAAACGTAATTTTTTTTACGTGGGTAATAAATAAACATCATAATATCATTGTTATAAAAAAGCATTAAAAAATTAATCATGCATTTGGAATTTTTCATTCCGAAAAATAAAATTGAATTTTAAATTATTCTACATTGTAAATAGCGTCTTATTGTACTATCCATCTTACTAAAATTAATAAGAACCATCTTCTCAAAATACAATTTTGCTCCTCCGAACTCCAAATTTATAACTATCAATTTCCAACCGATTTTGCCAACTTTTCCAACCTCCGCCACCACCAAATTTTCGTCAATTTTTGGCCCACACACTTACACACGCACTCGCAGCCCACAGCTTCCGCGCGTTATCACCGCCCCGATCTCTCTCTCTCTCTCTCTCTCTCTCTCTCTCTCTCTCTCTCTCTCTCTCTCTCTCTCTCTCTCTCTCTCTCTCTCTCTCTCTCTCTCTCTCTCTCTCTCTCTCTCTCTCTCTCTCTCTCTCTCTCTCTCTCTCTCTCTCTCTCTCTCCGCAAGGCGTTTGCACATGCCACGCGCTGTAATTATACACTTGAGTATACCACGATGCTCGCTCGCTAGCTCGCACGTGCGCGTGAAATCGCGCAAGCTCACCTTGCTCCAGAAGCAATTTACATCGCGCTCTCGCAAGCGCACCGCAGCGCCAGCATCTCCTGGAATCGAGCGCACGTATGTATTCTCTCTCTCTCTCTCTCTCTCTCTCTCTCTCTCTCTCTCTCTCTCTCTCTGTGTATATATATATGTATATATATACGCGTGTATTGGTGAATTCGCTTTGCGCGCAGCGTGTGTACGTACACGCGGCGCTATCTTTGCGAGAAGGGTAAGAGAGAGAGGGGGAGAGGGAGAGATATGGGAAGAGACAAGGATGGATCGGGCGTGTATAAGAAACCGAGAGGGAAGGAGGGCGGGAGAGGGAGTAAGCTGGAGCATTGTAATTCAAGTAATGTAAGCTTTATGCAAAATACATGTTAGTTAGGAGTGCAGGAGATAGAGCTCCGGACCAAAGCGCCACCCTCTCTCCCTCTCTCTCTCTCTCTCTCTCTCACTTGCCTTCTCTCTCTGCGCTACACACCCTCTTGGCCATCCGCGCGCGCGCGCGCTCGCTCGCCATACACACGTCCATCTCTCTCACACTCTCCTTGTGTACCCGCTCCTGCCCCGCTGCCGCCACCGCTGCCACCACCTCCTCCTCCTCCCGTCGACGTTTATCTCGTTCTCTTGCTCGCAAATCGCCCTCGCGCGCTCTCTCTCGCCTTCCTCTACCGCGATGTGCTGCTGCTGCCTTCCTCGTCTGCCTTGGCTGCTGGATGTGAGTCTCTCTCTCACTCCCTCTCGGCCACCCTCGATTCCGCTTTAGAAGACGGAGCCGCGCTGGACTAGCCACTCGGTCGCTCGTTCCGTCTCTCTCGCTCTTTCCTTCCGTTCCCAGCGCTTTCTCTTCAGCTGAACGTGAGCAATTTCTCTCGCTCGCTCTCCTCATCGGCCGCCTTGACTTTCTCTCTCTCTCCTCTGTCTTCTCCTATACTCGCCCTCTCTCGCTCTCTCTTCCGCTCGTGCGTATTTTCCTCGGAGCTTAAATTAACATTCGGTTTATCCGTTCTATAAGCCAAAATATATAAACTTTGATCTGCGTTATAAATAGAGAAAAGCAGTTTTCCATGATCTCTGCCAGTGTTCGCGTACGCTATAATTATTCTAAATATAAAATTATAAATTTACGTGAAAAAGGACACTTTGATCCACTTATCTTATAATTTTGTTATTTTCTCAAACTATTTTACACCTTATACTATATATCAAACGCTATAATATATTCAACTTTTCCAGAGCATTTAAAAGAAAGGCTATATTCTCGCAACCTTTCCTCCGCATCACGTACTTCCCGATTTATTTTTAAAACGAGTCCGCCATCGTTATATCCGTTATTTATCGCGCATCTAAACGCACGTCCACTTTTTGCCGCGCGTTTTTCCCTTAACACTCACACATACGCACACGCCTTGCGCACGCCGGTTATTTTTTCTAATTTTCTCAGTTCCTATATACTTTTTCCCTTTTGTCACCCTCTCGCGGTCCAGGCGTGCTTTCGTTTTCCATCAGCCTTTCTCTCTCTCTCCCTCTCTCCTTTTCCCCCGTCTTTGTCTTAACCTCCATTACTTTTTCCGTAAGCCTCTCTCTCATTTTCTCTTTTTTTTAAAGCTCCCCCCCTCGCGCTTTCTCTCGCCCGAGCCCACGCTCACTCTTTTTCTCCTTCTCTCTCTTTCCTTCCGCCCGGCAGCTCGTTCTTTTTCGCTCCCCCGCGTGTGCGCGCGCGAATCTTACAAGCACACCCACGCGGCAGCGGCGGCGGTAGTCGTTCTATACTTACTCTCCCTCCTCGAGCTCGGCTCTCTCTCCCTTGACCGTGGCCGCGGCGACCGGACCTTGCGAGGCGCCGGCGTAAGGGTTTGCGCTTTGCTTGTTTAATAATTTTGCGCCCTTAAATAAAACACACGGCCCGCCGATTCCTCGGCGAGAGAGCGAGCAGAGCGTGCGCTGACCTTCGCGTGCGCGAGTGTGCGTCTTTTTTCAAAGCGAACCTTTTTCCGGCCGGCAGTCGACTCGACAGCAGCAGCAGGAGTTCTCTCGGACATACACGCGTGTCTGAGTTGTATGAAAGTTCGCCGATGTTTACTTATTTATGCGCGTGTACGTGCTAATAAATACGAGGGATCGCGCGGAATGTCCAGTATATGGTTGAAATGGAGCTTGTCATACTTTGAAAAAGCTGTAGTCAGTAAATATTTATGAATACGTCATGCTCCGTTATAGGTATTTTTTTGATAAGCGAGAAAAAATAACTGTGTATGACAATTATTATAGATTTTTCTCCTGAAGTGTGATTTGATATGGTCGAAGTAAGTCAATCATTGTTATATTGCAAAAACTAAAGAAAGTTTTAATCTTAATAAAATATTGGAGTTTTTGAAAACTTTTTCTATTGGCAAATAGTCAACTAAAAAAAGTTTCTGTATTACTCTGAAAAAAATACAAACAAACAATGGAGTTTTTGATTTATATAGAATATATAGGAAGTCATTGTCTTTTTGTCTGAAATTTCTACAGCTCTGTCTACGTCTGGTGACAAGAGTCGGAAATTCTGGGGATACCAAATCAAGGAAGTCCCGGTTGATCTGCACTTTCATATGTCGGATTTAACAGGATCGATGACAGACTGTTTCCCCGAAATTCAGAGCAAACGACTCCGGCTTGAACCTCATATATATCCATTTCAGTAACATATCATTTTCACTTCTTCCTTTTGTCCTTTCGTTGAAAAACCTCAACTTATCAAAAACCATTAAACAGTTGATTTTTGACGAACCAAATTTATTTATCTACATAATACTAAATCCGCGCCATTCATCGAAAAAATATTACATCATCATTTACGTCCCGGAAAACCGTTTAACCATCAACTCGTCCCGTATATTAATTTCCAAGCTCGCGCAGAGTCACGCGTGTAAAAGACACACGCGGGGACTGTACGAAGCTGCGAGAGTCCGCACGCACGGGAAGTTTGTCTTCCGCGCCGATGCTGGTCGAGGAACGAAGCGGTGACGACGGGAGAGCGTATAAGAGAGAGAGAGGGAGAGAGAGAGAGAGAGAGAGAGAGAGAGAGAGAGAGAGAGAGAGAGAGAGAGAGAGAGAGAGAGGAAAGGCTAGGGTGTCGGCACTGGACGGGCCTATACGTACGGAAAGGGGTTGCTAATGCGTGTGTCAGAGCTGTATATGTGTGGATGTATATGGACTTCGGGCGTGTACTCCGCTGCGCGTATATACACGTATACTGCTGAGAAAACGGGGCTCGCCCTCGAGAAAATTCAACGGCAGTGCGAAAATACTTACGGGCGTCTGAATATTTTTCACTGAGGCTGCAGAATATAGTGTTAGTTGGAAATTATAAATATCTTGTGGATTTTATTGTCAACAGTTTTAAGTAAATTTAATGTATAGAATTGTTTAATGCGATTTGTAAATGTGTTTTCATTAATGTTACAAGTGTTCGATTCACCACTTTTAAAATATAAAGTTTTCTACTGGGTGATATGGGAGTTTTGGGCAAGACGGTGTACTTAAGAAAAAACGTGAATAAACAACAAAAAATGCAGATTTTTATAAACAAAATATACATTTTTCAGGGTTTATGATAACAAAAAAGTTACATTATAAAAATAACATTAATAACATTTTGCATAACAACAAAAATGACGTCTGGAGAAATCAGCAGAGCAAGCTGGAAGACCTTTTTAATTTTTCCAGGGGTCACAAATAACGTACCATTCTGTGTTGAAATTGAATTTTTTGTGCGTAATGCATAATCATTCTGTGCAAAAAAAAATAGAAAATAGCTCCTGCATAAACAATAGAAAATTCAACAAACAAAAAATAAAAGAAATTATTACGAGCGAAATGATTCATGTTGCCCGGCATTAATTCTTTTTAACATTTGTTATAAATAATTATGTATTGCAATGAATAACTCAATTATAACGATGATTTCTTTAAATAAAAATAAAATATAATACCTCTACATAGTTTGAACTAAATCATGCATCTAAAAAGCAAAATAAACACGTTTACTTGTGTTGATGAAATCGTAAGAATCGACGCTCAAAAGTAATTTCGTCTATGTTTTGAACCTGTTCGGCGTGGGTGTCCAATCCTTCACACTAGCATCAACAATGCTGTTACGTATTAATGCCCACTATTATTTCAGCGACATCAATTATAATATCCAAGAAAATTGGATGTTGTTCCTTCTTGCCCAGGTGTTCCGTCTTGCCCTTCCCCTAATAGCGAAGTCTGCAAAGTTATGTAAAGGGACAGTAAAACGCTTGCTTTTTTACATTTATGTCATTATATGATATTCACAATCAGGTAAAAATTAAGTATGAAACTTGTACACAGTTCGTACGTTTAACAATTTATCTAAATTCAAAAAATAATTACCAATCGTGTATATAATATAATGTCAAATAATTTATAACCATTATTCATGCGCTTTTTATGAAAACATAAATCACATTGATAAAATTAACAACACCATATATCATGTTTACTATTGCTTATGAAAATAAGTTATAATTTTTTTTATGAGTTTCAATTCACCAATTCCCATCATATAAAATTTAGATTTACCCGTCACAAATAAATATTCAACTCGTGAGGAGTCTCATCTAATCTACGTTGTGAATCACTTAAATCCAGCGTTAAAATATAAACACATCGAGAAATTTATTACTAAATCAAACAAAAACACTCCTGACGGCAGCTTGACGTAAAGGCTGCTTCTCCGCTCTATACACGGCACTCCGCCAGACGATTTTCATAATTAAACGTTATACGAACGCGTGTGTTCGCGCTGCTCCTCTCTCTCTCTATCCCCAAGAAAGACTCGCATAATTGAAAAATATGCATACAGCCCTCTATATGTACACACACAGTCTCTCTAACCCCTTTAAAGTCGAATTAGGCGCTCGCACAGAAGCAATTACGGATTCGTTTGACTAAAAAGTTCGACAAACAGCGCGCGCCGAGGAAAATCCGCCGCGTTCCCCATATGGACGTGTCGCGCGGGCCGGTATATATAATACAGGGGAAAAGCTCACGCGCGAGAGAGTATATATACGAGGGAGAGAGAGAGAGGCGAGGCGACTCGCTATGGGAATCTAATAACCAGAGCCGTGCGCGCACGCGGGCATTTATCTTGAGATTGAGCATTAGGATTCAGCGCGTAGAGCCTCCTTGCTCCTCGAAGATAAGGGGTAATTTCTGGGTCCGAAGGGGGTGAAGGAGAGAGAGAGAGCGAGAGAGAAAGGCAAGGGGGAAGAGAAAGAGAGAGATTGCTGTCGTGGCGTACGGCGTTCTCTCTCTGGACTGGCCGTTGCTCATCCGCGCTCTTATATATATACTCCCCATGGCAACGGGACGAGCTTGCGCGCGCGCGCGCGCCGAAAGTCAGGCTCCTCTCCTCTCTCTCTCTCTCTCGTCGGCGATCTTAGAGCGTACGTGTGGATTTCTGACCCAGAGCTATATAGCTCGCTCGCGTTTTATGTATATATGTACGGGAGCGAGCGCGCGCGCGTGTGTATATACATATATAGAGAGAGAGTGGGTAGTGGTGTCTAGGTATATAGCACCGTCTCCGTCTTCTCTCCATGCAAATTAGATGTGTGGGATCAAGCCGATTCCCGAGCAGCGAATGACTGCAGGAGCCAGCGAGAGCGCGCGAGATACGATGCCTGGATAATTAACGCGAGATGGTGGGGGAGTGAGAGAGAGAGAGAGAGAGAGAGGAGGGAGCTCTCGAGTGCTCGAGGGTGTGGGCGAGCACGCTTGCGCATAATTAAACTGCTGGGAATTGGATAAAAACTACAGTCAATTGCTTCGAACTGGATCTCATTTTGCGCCAAATTATTTCATACTACGGGTTTTATTGTCAATCTGACGTGAATAGTTCTCAGTCGCCTCTCCTTTCCCTCCCCTTCTCACTCTCTCCAGTTGTATTAGCACTTTCTTCGTTTTACCGCTTGATATTGTCTTGGCTGTAACTTTTAATAAAAACTTTGTCTTCACACTTAAGACTGATGTCTTTAATTAAGGATTTTATTTTATTGAAGTGCATGAAATTTGAAAATTGCTCTCACGTAATTCTCTGTTACGTTGGATAAATTTAGATGGAGGTGGAAAAGGCAATAATAGTTTGAAATTCCTGACATTGATATATTTTTTTATCGTGTAAAAGACCCAATTACTTGACAGATCTTGAATAGCTCGATTCAACTTTACTGAGTCTAAATCCAATAGTTTAATTTATTCATCTGGGAGTAAGTTTTCAACAAAATTTCAAGGGTAGCTAAAGTTGTGTTAAGACTTCGATTGAATATTACATTAAAATGGTTTAATCTCTTGGCCTGAAATTTGGTAAACTTCTCCAATGTTTTATATTGGAATAATTTAATACATTTTTATATAGTAACCTTAGAACTGTAAAATATTCTGTGTTGGTAAAGTTCAATTCTGATACTTTTTGATAAGTCGTCATTCTTTTCACATTACCGACCGAACTTATGAATAATTTATTGTAACTCTGTTTGAATACTCTATCAGATTCTATTTAGTTTTTAAATCATCTGCCCAATCATACATTTTTTCTAAAAAAGTTTATTGACATGTTTATAACTACGTTTGAGTAGATACGTGAAATAAATAGATTTTGAATTTTCGGATTAAAAATATTAACCCTCAGTAGTTTTACATATATTTATCTAAAGTCTGACATAGCAATGCATTATTATAATATTAATTATTATTATAATAATAATAAGCATCATCAAACTTTAATTTTAAACAACTGCATATAAACCCGAACAACTACATATAAACCTGAACAACTACATATAAACCTAATAATTCATTACAATGTCGATAATAACACGCTGTGACAAACATTAAAAATTTATGTAAAGAAATAGATCTCTACTATATCGACATCATAATTTCATTTATTTTTTAACAATCCTAGTATTTTTTTAAATGCCTTTTACTATCATAATTCATCATGTGACAAGAGGTGGTTTGAATTTGAAACGATTTCATTTATTGGATTTTTGAAATTTAGTCCTAAAAATTAAGGTATCCTTAATCCCTATTACCAATAGGGTAAGTTCAAAACTAAATTTGGAAAAATCTAAAAGTTGACTTTACTTAATATTTTGATTTCATATTCTTCATATAATTATGAAAGTTAACGAAAAGTCGTTTCACAAATAAGTCTCTAAAATTTTCTAAAATAAATAAAATTACGATTTCGGTATAGTAGAAATCTAGGTAGTCGAGATATTCGAACTCGGCCGGTAACAACTGATTGTGAAGCCCTCTGAACGGAGAAGAAGAATATAAATTCCTTAAATCAAGAATTAGTTGTTATTCTTACGAAATGGAATTGAAAAATTATAAAAGTTCAATAAATTATTACGTTTATTTATTTATCCGTGCCATTCATTTATCGAATTCATAGCATTATACTTTATTAGATCTTTTTTCAGCTACTTCGAACACATGAATAGTCTCAGCAAAGAAAATCCGAAAATGTATTCGCAAGTTATCAAATACGTCCGTAAATTCGTTATCTTTCTCTCTCGTACAAAAGCACAAGTTAAGTGTGCGCGCTGGTGAAGGTGGGCAGGCGAAGGGGCAAGGCAGCGGGGGGTGAGGGGCAGCAGGAGGAGCTTTTTAATCCTCGCCAGCACGTAACGAGGTAAGTTACATGGAGCCCAGGGGTGGCGGAAGGTGGCGAATCTACGTATATACATGCACGTAAGGGTCATGTGCTCTCTCGCTGGCCGACGCCTTTATATGCTTTCTCTCCCTCGCTGCTTCTGCTGCTGCTACTGGCCGGCGTCGCCGCCACCACCACCACTATCGCCATTGCCTTCTCCTCTCCCTCTTTCGAGCACCGAGGCACATGCCGACGCACGTAGAATGTAATTAAGATAAATTAGCGTTAAGGGGGAATTTTGGGGGTGAGGGAGGGGGGAGAGAAGGGGTCCAGGAGACGAAGGGGGTGAGATACAGCACGGAGCAGCGCGCGGCGGATGCTAAAATGCCGGGGGGATGGACGGGATTTTCGTATGTGCCGGTTATATATATATGTATACGTATATGTATATACATACACACGGAGACCCCGGCGCGTTAGGAATCCTCGAATCGTTCCGCCTGAAAGGGAGAAGAATTTGCACGAGAGAGAAGGAGAGAGAGAGAGAGAGGTTCTATATGTGCCGCTGCTCCTGGTACGCCACGGCGGCCGGAGAATAAATTAATAACGCGCGATATAATTAGCGCCGAAACGCGAAAGCGAGCGAGCGCTAAAATACACACTCGGACGCGCTTATATATACCATTTTAACTGACCCGTTGCTCCGAGAAATTTCCACGCTTTTTTTAACAACTTCGAGTGGGCGCTAATCAAAATTTAGTGGGCGATTTTCGACAAAAGGCTCGGGGAAAACATGAAAAGTGTTTCGGCTGTCGCATAAAACAAAATTTTCGGTACGAGGTACGTGTACAATGTATACATATATAAGAATTTATATATTATTATTTAAAGATAATATTATTAATTTATATATTATTATTTAAAGATAATATTTATAGCATTTTTATTAGGGGTATGTGAGATGTCGACAAAATTTCTACTACACCGGCATCGATTTCAAACTAAGAAGTTTATTTTCAAAAATTTATTAGCAGAACGCGGATTTTCAGAACCTTCCCACCTAAAAAAAATTACTTTTGAAAGAAGTTTGGGAAAAGTTTTGTTTGGCTTAAGTTTGGGAAAACGGAAGCAATGAGATAACCTTTGTAAAATTTTCATGAATAAATTATCTAAATACTATTGGCTACCGACAGGTGGCGTATGACAATACTTGAGTAAAAATGTCCGGTCCGGGCTATAAGTCTCAATGCGGGGCTAGGGGTGAATAGGTGGAGGAACAACTCAAAATTTCTTTTAAATTGAAAATTTCTTTAGAAAAATTTAAAAAAAATTAAATAAATATTTTTTTAAAATTATTTTAATTATTTCAAGTTTTTTTTAACTTTTCCAAAGTTTTTCTAAACTTTTACAAAGTTTGACCAACGTTTCGGAAAACAGTTCTTAAACTTTATCACTTAAAAAATGAATGAATGAATGAATTGATGAATAGTTTGGGAAAAGTTTGCCAAACATTTCAAAAATGTTATCTTACGAATTGGAAAGTTTGGCATTGTCTCATTGCATCCCGTGTAAAAAAAGAAGTCTGGGCGAAGTCTTACACTGAAAAAAATTTTAGGCTGTAGAAACCATAGTTTCGATTTGCTGTACTAACACTATTTATAGTGTTCATTTACCCCTACAGACGGCTGAAGCAGCTATTCATTTGTATAATGTAACGGCACTATTGGTCAGATGCGGGAAATGTACTTGTACAGCTCTGACAGCGGTACGATTTAGTTTTTCCGCCGGTATTTGTTTGTTGACAACGCTACAACGCGAAGCCGATGTTCATGTTATAACCTAAAAAAGTCAAGAAACCGGCCACATCAACCGTATGTTTGCAATCCGCTTTTGCATATTTCATCTGTAATCAGTGTACTTATCAATCGAGATTATTTTAATGAAAAATATGTATGTATGGCGAATCATAACCTATTTAATGCTCCGACAAAAGAACTCTATACATTAGTGCTTTCAGTGTATCTTGTACAGCTCTCATAACTGTACGAATACAATTACTGTATCTATAAAATTCAGCAGAAAGAAAATCAGCCGAACAGTACTGTTGTCAGAGCCGTACTTTCAGTTCTTACAACGGGAAAATTTTTGAGTGTACAGAAGTCTGGCTTCAAAAGTCTGGCTTGTCGACGCTCCCAGATTGCTAGATTTTTTGCCAGACTTTTAATAAAAAAAAATCTGGCAAAAAGTCTGGTAAAAAGTCTGGGATCGTCCGGCAAGCCAGACTTTTGAAGCCAGACTTCTACAAGACTTCGCCCAGACTTCTTTTTTTACATGGTTTACGTTTTCCTAAACTTAAGTCAAACAAAACTTTTCACAAAAGTCTCCTAAACGCAATTATTTTTATGTGAGATTCACTTAAAAATAGTTATACGATGCTGAGAAATTTGTTCATGTCAGTCCACTAATATTATTTATAAAATGTATGCTAACGTGTCCTAAAGGATCACGATTTATAAATTCATGTTTGCCAAGAAACATTTTAAATGACGATCTCCACTATCATGGCTTTTGGCAGAATACTCTCTGAAAGAGATGTGGAGTCCGAAAGTTTTGTTGTTGAAAATTTAAATTCATCGGTTAAATGTAACGTCATAGTGAAGCCCCTTGAGAACTATACCTTATTATTAACAACATACTAAATGCTTCATGTTTATACATAATATTGAACACGAAATTCCGCCAGGTAATTTTCAGGTCATCTGCCTTATCAATTACTGCAAACCCTCCTATTCTATATAGAAATCCTAAGCTCTGCTTCGCAACGAGATTTCCAAAACAATGCAAAATCAAACCCTGCGATATAAAACCATACCCAGTCACTCCTCGGCCCCTCTCTTCGGCCACCACTTTTTCTGCGCCTTATTGAACCTGATTTCACCGTGATTCTCACTTTATCTAATTACAAAGTTCGTCCTGCCGGCTGCTTATACTTGGTCCGCGCTTGCTTGCATGCCTTCACCTCTCTCCGCTCTCGCGCACTCGTTAGGACATGTCGTTAACGGCGGTGTACGCGTTTTGCGCGGCCGGCGTGCATACACTATAACGCTGCTCGCGCTCTACCACTACTCGAGCCGGAAGGGCCGGACGCGAGAGAGCGCGAGGGAAACAATGCCCCCGGGGGTGGCTGCCGTTGATGGACGCTTCCGATAGTCGGGGGGGCCAAGCCGCCGCCGCCCCGCGCACCCTATACCGCCCCCGCGCGCTCGCTCTTCCTTCCGCGCTCGAGCATTATATTATTTAATTAATTAAGTTCGCAAGACCTGCGCGAGCCAGCCAGTCCAGTGATTAATAGCATTGTGCGAGCGAGCGAGCGAGCGAGCGCGGTGGCTTGGACGTTATATATACCCTGCAAGTATATGTAAGCTAACGCCGGCAAACGTCGGCAGCGGCGGACCCCGCGCAAGTTTCTTCGCGTGTATAGTGTATAGGGACGACGAAGCCTCGCGTCAGCGCGGCCAACTTTATATATAACAGTCGATCTTCGCGCGTTAATTGTTGCTGCGCGTGCCGAGAGCCGGGACGAAGTTTCGTTGTGCGGCTATAGGAGAGACGGTTGGCAACGAGACGATGGCGATGCGTATTTAGGGAGACGCGACCAGTTGGAAAGTTTCTCGCCGAAATGACGATTCTTTTGATATTATAGGTATAGGGTCATTGGCAATTTTTGAATGTGTACTGTCTAGACGGGGAGTGTCTATAGAGATTTGTCGTATGTCTCGTATATAAATGATGTACAAATAGATTTGTCTAATGTTTCATATAAGTGTCTGGCGCCATTATAGAAAAGCTGTTCTATAGTCGGACATAAGCAGTGTCAATTTTTGCTTACAAAAATGATAATATAATTCTCGTAATTAAATTTTATAAGGAATGGAATTTGAGATAAACAGCTTCTACAGCAAGATTGCCTGTCAAACTGCATTTCTTTTTCTTTAAATTGTAAAATACACCAACCACCGAGCACAAAAACTTTCCAAGAAGTATTATACTCCAAAACAGCCAGCACTCCATCACGATAATCAAAGACTTAAAATAGTCAGCACGAGCTTTCAGACGATCCATTCGACGCGCGCGTCGGCGAATTCTGTGTCTGTCGGTCGACTTGTAGATAACGCGATAAAGATGCGGCGAGGAAGAGAGCCACGTTGGCAGGAGAGAGAGAACGAGCGCCAAAATTGACCTCTCAGAAACGAGGCATTGTTTCCGCGCTCACCAGTTCTCTCGCGTCTAGCCGATTCTCTGACGTCGCTGCTAAGCAGTTCGGCGCGCGCGCGTGCGCACGGGACGCAGATTAGATATTGTAAATGGGTTTCGGCTATCTTCGCTCAAGTGAACATCCAGTTTTCACCGCGCGCTGACGTTGCATGTATGTATATATAGAGGCTGCAGCAGTCTCCAGAGGTGCGGGCTACCCTTCCTGCTCCATCTCTTCTTTCTGAGCTGCGCACACGCCGTCAACCTGTACGTCGAGTGGAGCGCGCGCGCATCTCGCGCTGAAAGCATTTATTCGTTAACCGATTACTCCGAGGTGTTGTGTATCTTATCTCGCGGATGCAGATTTTTTGGTCGATTGTTTTCTTCTTTTTTTTTGGTGGGTTTCTTTTCGGTGAAATACTTATATACTTATAACAGAGTTTTCGAATTAATGTAGGGTTTTGCGAAATGTATTTATTTTTTACATGCTTTTTTGGCTAATTTCTCAACATTTTAGCAATGGCTTCTAATTTATTATTAGAAATTGTTTGAAGTATTGATAAATATTTATTTTTGGATTCATATTTTTTAGGAACGTGATTGAAAAGCATTTTTATAATAATGAAAAATTTTCTTATTATTGTAAACGTCTGCATTACGATGTCATTACAGCGCAAGTGTTCTCAATATAAACATAATTATCTTCGTAGAAACCCTGGTAGAAATTGTAACCAACCGTACGCCATCCGTTCGCCAAATCGCAAGGATTTGGCCAACCGTTTAACCAACAATTAGCGATAAATACCGCTTATTTCGTCACAGAATCACCCTTGCGCTTGGTCAATGAATGCTTAATATTAAAAATCTTAAATAAAAATCATTTACACAACTTATTATTTAAATAAAACTCTCAAAATTTGTATTATTCATAGAATAATCAAAACCCACATATTAATAGTATTTTTCTTCAGATAAATATGGTTAAATCGGTAACAGGTATAGTTTTGTTTGATCAAATTGAGGTTAGGGCGTGTTAATGTGTAGTGTGCGTGACTTTTTGACGTAAGTCAGGACATGTACAGGTGGATACTTACATTTTTTAAAATTTAAAAGTATCCTATATTTAAAATTTGAAAGAATCCTACATAAAAGGTATTCTACATTTAAAATTTGAAAGTATCCTACATAAATTCTTCGTACTCGTATTGCTCCGTTTTCTGCACGGTGCTCCGTTACCATCTGGCCTTTACAGTGAAGTAAAACCACGCGATCCCGGCAATCCCGTCACGTGACTCGTATGAGTCTGCGCAGTTAAATACTTTTACCTATACATAACACATGAACCTGCGATCGCACTCGTGTGTATGTAATATGTGTGTATTTATGTGCATGTGTACTTGTCTTGGGGAAAGCGGGATGCGGACAGTAATTTCGGAGCATAGCCCACGTGCTACGCTGTCTACTTAACCTTCAAATAAATTTACTCCCAACTTCATTCAAATATTTTTTTAATGCATTACAATAATTTTTATTATTCTTTATGTATCAAAATCTTTATACATATCTATATTTCTTATTAATTTCTATTATTGTTTTATGAGTTACTCAATGTTTTATTATTGATTGATAGTCCACCAACCGTTGGTTAACCGTTGGTCAATATTTTTCTTATTCGTTGGCCTAAATTATTGGCCAACAGTTAGTAGATAAGCCATCCGAGTTGGTTTATTTTCTACCAGGGAAAGTGAGTTAATAAAGGTTTTGCAAAAATTACCGTAGGATCTTCTAGAGCTGCCGTGGATTTTAAAACATTAAAACATTATAGAAAATTTTTCTATATAGCAATATAGTAGAATTTATTTTTTGGCACGACTGTGAGTATGTCGCCCGAGCGAAGCGAGTACTATTACTGCATTGTACATGTTTTGTAAAGTATAATAATTGTATGGATTGTTAATAATTCTTGGTAACTAGGAGAAAAAACAATAATTTTTACCAAATTTTTGTCAAAGTGTACTTGTTAAAACGCTAACTACCATACAAAACACAGACCACGTATCCTCCATGAAAACAGTTATAACGACAGACACCCATAAGCGGGGATCGATCAGCTCGCACCTGTGCGACGAAAGTAGCTCTATCATTGTCCAGCGCATCCGCGTACAGCTGCATTGTGTTTATGTACACATATACACCTATACGATGTCGCGCCGGCGCGACGTCTGAAAATGCCATAGAGCGCGCCCGTCGGATCCATTATAACCATCGCCGCTGCCGCGCCGAGATTTATACATTTAAAAATCGCCGATCACGCGCGCGCGTAGGTGTGTGTATGTGTGTGTGCGTGCATATAGATCTCCGCCGACGCTGCTGCCTCTGATGATGATGATGATGATGATGATGATGATGATGGAGGAGAAAATGAAGACGCGCGAAATGCGGCGCGTATAGGCTGTTAGCCGGCTGAATGCTGCGCAGCGCCACGCTGAGACAAGACGAAAGAGAGGAGGGATCGAGCGAGAAAGAGAGAGTGAGAGAGAAAAAACGTCATTGCGATAAATCATCTTGGCACGACAGCTATTCAGAGAGAGAGAGAAGCGCCTCACGCTTGCACTTCTCTCCCTCCCTCCTTCTCTCTCACACTTGCTGTTTTCATTGCTCCCGTTCGCTCACGAAGCATTTCAAAATTTTCTCACACTCGTCGTCGTCGTCGCCCGCCAAACGCCGAAAGGGGACTTCCGAGTTTATTCTCGCGAAGCCGATCGCGCACTGCCTTTATCGCCGACATATGTATATGTATATATTGCTTTGGAGGATGATCGATGACTCACGGAAATCTGCCGATTGCTGGGCGCGCGCTATACAGCGCTTTGAGCTGACCGAAAAAAACTCGTTGGGGTGCAGAAGGTCGATATGTATAGAACATTTTCGGCATTTTTTGGGTTGCAGGAATTTTAATTGACTCAAGTCATTTTCGTCTTTAGATATTAATGAATTTGGCGGTGGGTTTGATAATATTTATGTAAATGAGTTCAGTAAAAACTACAAGTCTGCTGTACAAACTTTGAGTTCTTTAATAATTTCTTATTAACATGTATCTATAAACATATATAAACTCGAACCTTTGTTTTTCTTCCTTATTTAAATCGATTAAGGTGGCCCTGAATTGTACCTAAATTTCTCCTATCTTAAGAAAGTGATGAGCGGCAAGTGAAGCCAAAATAAGACGTTTGTAATTGCCTAAGTCTGATGAATATAAACTTGTGATTGGTTAACGCTGACGTGACTGACGTGTATAAAATGACCTGTGTCGTAGTCTTCTATTCTCCAACGTAAAAAAAATTACGTTTGGAAGAAGTTTGGAAAAAGTTTTATTTGGCTTAAGTTTGGGAAAACTTATGCAATGAGGCAATGCCAAACTTCCCAATTCGTGATAGAACTTTTTTGAAAAGTTTAGCAAACTTTTCCTGAACTTTTCACCAATTAATTAATTTTTTAAGTGATGAAGTTTAGGAAGTTTTTTCAAAAAAGTTGGCCAAACTTTGTAAAAGTTAAGAACAATTTGTCGCCTGAGAGGTAGAAGGTTACAACTCGACTCGACGCGTAGGAAGGTTACAACTCGACTCGGCGTGTAAGAAGGTTACAACTCGGCTCGGCGAGTAAAAACGTTACAACTCGGCACTTCATTTTTTGTTTGACGTTTGAGTTGAAAACTGCTATAGAGATCGGAGGAATTCGACCTTTCATGCATAATATAATTATTTCCCACTGTATCTTATTTTCTAGAAAAGTAAATTTTATAAATTATTTTTTCTCAATATCGCATATTTGAGACATTTTTCAAACCTTTTTACGCGCCGAGCCGAGTTTGTAACCTTCTTACGCGCCGAGCCGAGTTGTAACCTTCTACCTCCCAGGTGACGAATTGTTCCATTCAAAAGAAATTTTTAGTGTTTCCCCACCCACCCACTCTTAGACACGCACTTTGACTTATATCCCGGACCAAACATTTTTACTCAAGTATTGCCATACACCACCTATCGGTAGTCGCTAACACTTGAACAATTTATTTACGAAAATTTTTCAAACTTTAGCCAAACTTTTTAAAACATTCTATCGAAGTTTGTCATTATCTCATTGCATAAGTTTTCCCAAACTTGAGTCAAACGGAACTTTTCCCAAACTTCTTCCAAACGTAATTTTTGTACGTGGGCTGTTTAATTATTGTCAAATCCTCTCCTAAAATAAGGAACGACCATAAAGATGATTCGCGATTAGTTAAAAGTTGGCGGATTTTTAAACATTTAAACTTTGAATATAAAAAATAAGAAAGCATTACGAAATATTCAGACATTTTTAGTCAAAACCGTAGTAATAAAGAATATTTTAATTGTTCTAGCCTCAAAATTTAATATTCTAATCAAAATATATGAAATTAATTCTTTTCAATTAAAAAATAACTGTTTGTAATTCTAAATTTAAATTTGAAACTTCTAGCAAAAAGAAATAAAGCGCGCGTGATCTTGCTATTACTATAAGAATGGTATAGGTAGATGAATATCCCTCTACCTGACATTAAATTATATACCTAAGGTAAGGGGATATCCATCTACTAGTGTTATTCTCAAGATACTGGTCCGATTATCTTGTAGGACTTATTAAATCTGGGGGGAGGGGGGGGGGGGTCCAAAGTTTCGACGATTCACTATAAAATCGAGCCAACTAACGATTTTTATAAATTCGACATAAGTCGTTGTCGAATGTACATTATTCCGAAATTTTAAATGACGAAAAACGTATTTTCGAATGTAACAATTTACCTACTGTTCAAAATATAGAATTTCAAACTACAGAATTTTTATGTAGATGTAGCTAGTTTCTAATGATTTATTTGGAAATATCTTTATTATCTTCTTATTAAAATTCTGTAGTTTGAAATTCGATATTTGGGACAGTAGGTAAATTGTTACATTCGAAAATACGTTTTTCGTCATTTAAAATTTCGGAATTATGTACATTCAACAACGACTTATGTCGAATTTATAAAAATCGTTAGTTGGCTCGATTTTATAGTGAATCGTCGGAACTTTGGACCCCCCCCCCCTTCTAAACTTTATTCTCGCAAAGTTACTTTAGTCCCTGGAGTACTGGAATAAAGTACATTATTACCGAATATGAGAAAATAACGTACCGTATTTCCGTAAAAAGCAATTTTTCAGTTCCTACGTTTTTCTCTCTTATTTTTCCGTTTTTTTTTTTCGTTAGTTCCATTTTCGCTGAATCGGTAATAAAATACTATATACAACTCAAGAGTAAAATCGATTATTTCCTCAGATGATTACTGAACCCACCAGTGGGAGTAATCTATAACATTACACTGAAAAAAAAATTGGCACCTCCGTTATTTTTAGGATTACGCCAGATATTCCAAATGTGGGGTAGAGTCACTTCCGAGGTTATGTACTTATATTGTGCCAGTTGGGGAGCTCTCCCGTCCCTTTTCGGGGAGTCTGCTCTACCAACACGTGGCGTATATGTCGTAGCATGCGTCCTGCTCCTGAAAAGGGACGGGAGAGCTCCGAGACTGGCACAACAAACGTACATAATGTGAGGGTCTCCGTTGTACGTCCATGTACTTCCTTATTACATAATGTACTGTTAAGGATTTCCTTCATTTCTACTTCAAAAAATATACGCTATAAAAGCTATGGATCGGTAGTATAATAGATATTATGTATAACATTGTTGTTCAGAAGTTTAAAGCAGTTGTTTTTCACAGCCTCGGTATGTAACTTTAAAAAATTCATGATTATTAGTTTGTTTGCTTACTTTGAATGTTATAAAAACATCGAGAAAGAAAAATATAACATTTGTGCAGCTCTTGGAGTGCAGAATAGCAAATTCGTCAAGAAAAAGTTTCTTTTTCCAGAGAAGAATCAAGTTGGAGCAACCATATTTTACGCACGCATTTGGTTCAAATTCTCTTGTTTCTTCCAAATGACATTATATTTTATAATTTTTAAGCAAACATTAGCTATGACAAATTTTTCGTTCCTCACTATTTTGAATCCCTCATCAAAGATGAAAAAGATGAACAAAGTCCTGTTAAAATTGGTCAACAACACACGCAATAGTTTAAAAAAACATTTTTATACCACTCTAACCTCAAAATCACAACTTGGCACGATTTTTCGGCGCTCGTGGTATAAAATACCGTTCGAAACTAGTGCGTAAGTCACACCAGCTAAATAATCGACTTCCCCACCCGTGTCGAAATGTACTATTACAGTTCGTAACCTCCTTTTTTGAAGAAGCACATATAAAAATTTAAATGATCATTTATTAAACATATTTTGGTATTGCGACATAACGAATTATTAAATATAACGAATTCAATACAGAACGATCAATAAAATTTTTTGAGATACTTTGAAACCGTCTGATAAAAAAGTGGATCTTTCATTTCCCAAACAGAACCACGTTCAACAATTATTATACTTCTAAATAGATCCGTGAAATGTATTCAGGTATTTGAATTCAGAGATGAGAACCATGTAGTAAGTTGACCACCTTGCGCTTAATGAATCATGCCCAACTTGTATACTATAAGAGTACATGATTGTTTTATGAGATGATCGGATAAACCAAATTTTCTTCGACTAAAGAGCAAATTGTATTAAAATTTTGTAAAAATTATGGTAAATTCATTTGCGATATTGAAAAAACGTTTGCGTATAAAAAACCGCTGCCAATTCATTGGCATGTAGCTTCCTCCAAATTAATGTATTGTTCCTATATGTATATTATATATATTTTAAATATAAAATATGTTTATTCATTATACTTTTTTCCAATGATTTAATAATTCATTAATATTTAAAAAATTGCATATATTTTTCTTATTATTGAAATTATTTGTTATTTGACACTTATTTTATTTAAAAAAAAAGTAATATTTTAAAATATAAAATTAAAAAATTGCTGTCTACCCTAAGATCAACTTACTCTCATTTTCAAAATCATATATAACAACTGCATTCTTTACATTATAAGTATATTATTATTCAATACTTGTGTATCTTTATTATAAATAATTGTGTACATATTATAACAATTGTGTACATATTATAAAAATTGAAATTATACTACTAATTTTGATTTTTTTAATGGTCCGTTATAATTTTCGTCATCCTCTTTTTTTATTTTCAATAAAATATCGTTGATTGTTGATTTTATCATTTCTTACACCATCTTAATAAAAAAAAGCAAGTAAAATATTATGTAAACACAGATATCAAGTGGCAACTAATACAAACATTTACATAACTTTGTAAAGGCAAAATGAGTGTAGGTATAATTATATGCCCGTGGACCATAAACGTTTAAACTTTAAAATATTTATCTCAAAATTGAGTGAGGGTAATTCTTACTATATTCACTTCTTAAATCGTGATTATTCAAAAAATTAGTTCAAACTCAAATATAATTTAAGGTAGTTCACCAGAAAATTGATTTTTTTTAACCCTTTGAGAGGCACATTTTTCTACACGATGCACCAGCTTCTGTGCCGCTAAAATGGCACATTATCTATTGGCCACCTAGTGGTCAACAGAATAACTACGCCTTCAACTATGACATAATATCTTAAAGTTATGTAGTTAAATAAAGATTTTCATGAAAACAGTCATAACAAACAATAATAATAAATTAATTAATTCATAATAAATAATCTTGAAAAAATATTCATGTTTCGAAATTTACAAATTTTTTTTTAGAAAAACTAGCGTACGAAAAATCCTGAAAAAATATATATTATGAAACTATGTACGAAAAATACGTAAAAAAAATTTCAGAGCTTCAGCTATTGAGGTTACAGAAAAACCGATTTTTTCCTGAGAGAACCGAGTTTTTTCACGTCAATTGTTTATAACAAACATATAAAAATAAATTATTGAAATCGTACATGAATTTTTGATAACTTAAGTATCTAGGAGTCTAAAAAACATTTATTTGCATATAGAAACTGCAAAACTATATTAGAAATATGAAAAAAAACACTGCCCCTCAAAGGGTTAAGGCGGTCTTACACCTATAGGCCTTTCTGGCCAAAATTACGTAAAAAAATTATAAAAAATATTATTATAATAAAATAATGAAAAGATATTGTAAATATAACTTATTTTGAATAAAACAAAGGGTAGGCACACCCTCCAACCAGTTCTATTCGACTCCTCATTAACGTTCGACCCTCATGTTGAAACGGCTGCTGCCAAATCGCTTAGATATCTCGGCTTCATAAAGCGCTCAACTACCAACTTTCGGTCGGTGTAATCCGTCATCTACCTGTTTAAGTCCCTGGTTCTCCCCATAATGGGTCTGTGGTTTGGTCACCTTACACGAAAGATTCTTTTGCCAAATTAGAAGCAATACAGCACAGGATGCTAAGGTATTGCTCACTAAAACAAACCCAACCCATGCATTTCTTTGATCACAATTACGAGCCTTTAATAATACGCTTCAATCTCCTGTCCATGAGTAGTCTGTTCTTATACTACCACCTTACCTCAGCCTATAAGGTTATGCGGGAGTTTTTGGATTACCCTGACCTTAGGTCTCTTTTTACCGCTCGAGAGCTCCCCTACCCTATTAGGAATCCCCGCCCGGTCAATGAGGAAGTACACCCGACTAACTACACCTTCTATTCCTCTATCGCAAGGCTTCGTAGAGCCTCGAACTCTTTACCACAGATTGTACGCGATGCGCCAAGTATCGGTGATTTTAAAAGAACGATAAGGGAGTATGTTGTAACCTGATCTTTTTACTGTACTTTTTCATCTCTGCGTTCTCAGTCACCATTTGTACGCTCACTCTCCGTCTTTTCTTTACATTAAACTTTGTATTTGGGCTTATAACCCGTGTATATTAATAAATAAATAAATAAAAAATGAGCCAAGGCAGAGGTCCTTAAATTCATTTTATCCTCAGATATAGCATTTTCAAGAAAAACAATTTGTCGTAACCTTTCTCTGAGACCGCATGATGGATTTTCATGGGACAAAGTGCAAATTGTTCCTAATTTATGTAGTTATGGGCCTAAGAGTTGCAATTTTAAGGTTTTTATGTATAAGTACCTTTAACATGGCAAAAACTGTTTTTTTGCAATAATTTTTTCCATTTTTTTGAATTTTTAGGGTTTTTAGCATGGAAAAGGTATTTACACATAAAAAACTTAAAATTGCAACGCTTAGGCCCATAACTACATAAATTAGAAACAATTTGCACTTTGTCCTATGAAAATCCATCATGCGGTCTCAGAGAAAGGTTACGACAAACTGTTTTTCTTGAAAATGCTATAACAGAGGATAAAATGAGTTTAAGGACTTCTGCCTTGGCTCATTTCATTCAAAATAAGTTATATTTACAATATATTTTGATTATTTTATTATAATAATATTTTTTATCATTTTTTTAGGTGATTTTGGCCAGAAAGGCCTATAGGTGTAAGACCGCCTCAAATTTTCTTAAAAATTAATGTACACCCGACAGAAGTCAATTTTAAAATCCTGCAATCTCATTGGACGATTCCAATTTAGGGTTATTGTTTACACAATAGTATACAGCGATGTTTTCAGCATACATAATATTATGCTTTTAGCACAATTTTTTCGATATTGTGATTTTTATGACGGCATTGTCCAATCAACTACCTTAAATTTAATTATCCCTTGCGATTAGTTTTACCCGACTAAAATTTTAAATTTACTCACATTATCAAAAAATGAAAAATTACAACAATTTTACTCCAGTTATTTACTCCCGAGGGAAGTTGATTCTTTCCAAACGTGCCTAGTCAATTTTAAAATCCTGCAATCTCATTGGACGATTCCAATTTCTTTTTCAATGATTTAATAATTTATTAATATTTGTAAATTTCATATTTTTCCGATAAAACAGGATTAATAATTAAGGTAGTTCTTACCCAAGAAAACGATCGTTAAAAAAGTATTCTATATAATCTATTGCTCAAAAATTATATTACAAGTGATAGTAAAATCCAAAAGTAGGTTGCTTTAAGTAACAGAAAAAAATTTTCAAATATAAATTATATAAATTAAAGCCTAAAATTTGTTAAATAAGGAAAAATATCACAAAAAGTCATGAATTATTTTTGTTTTTTATTCGATTTTTTTATTAAAAACGCTATTTTGTTTCTCAAGCGTTCCTCGATAAATTCACCGCATGAAATTATCAACAAATCATTTTACACAAAGTTAGAGAAATTTGTTTTAAAAAAAATTACAAAAACTTAGCAACTAATAGCTCTAACTTTGTGTAAAATGATTTGTTGACAATTTCATGCGGTGAATTTATCGAGGAACGTTTCAGAAAGAAAATAGTGTTTTGAATAAAAAATCGAATAAAAAACAAAAATAATTCATGACTTTTTGTGATATTTTTCCTTATTTACCAACTTTTAGGCTTTAATGTATATAATTTATATTTGAAAAATTTTTCTGTTACTTAAAGCAACCTACTTTTGGATTTTACTATCACTTGTAATATAATATTTGAGCAATAGCTTATACACAATACTTTTTTAACGATCGTTTTCTTGGGTAAGAACTACCTTAAGTATGAGTATTACACCATCTTCATAAAAAACAAAAGCAAATAAAATAGTATGTAAACACAAATATCAGTGGCAGCTAATGAAAACATTTACATAAATTTCTAAAGGCAAAATGAGTGTATATAAAATTATATGCCCATGAACCATAACCGTTTCAACTTTAAAATTTTTATCTCAAAATTGAGAGAGGGTAATTCTTACTATTCACTTCAAATCGCGATTATTAGAAAAATTAATTCAAACTCAAAATAATTGCTCGCTGTAAATTAACCTCAATAAAAAACAAAAACAAGTAACAACACGCGCGCGTATCATGCGTCATTTCCATTTTCTAGTAACATATACATAAAACCGTTCCCGAAAAATTACGATTTGAAAAGAGGGCTAAAACAGTTTTAACAGTTTTAACCTTTACTATCTCTGAAATTTATAAACTAATTCTTTTACCCTAACCATTTATGTTATAAATAATATACAAACTCTACACCTTCATCAAATCTACATCTCCATCAAATTTGAAAGTAATTAAATTTTTTTCTAGTTATTGTGCGACATAGAAAGTCATTACCAGAAATACCAAAATTTTAAATATCAAATATCTCAAAAACTAGCCATATAATCTGGATGAAATTTTACATAGGTATTGCCTATATTGCATACAAAATAGTCTATAAATTTCAAACTGATACCTTAAGTCGTCGTTAAAAAATTGCGATTTTGAAAAATACGTAAAAAAATGTTAACATTAAATATCTCTAAAAATTATGAGACGCTTCTTTTACCTAAAGGACTTATATGATAAACATATAAACTCTACATCTCCACAAAATTTCAATATGATTAAATCAATTTTTTTTTCTCTTGTTATCATGCGACAAAGAAAATGACTTTGCAAAATACGAAAATTTTAAATATCAAATATCTCAAAAAGTAATCGAACGATCTTGATGAAAATTCGCACATATATTATCTATACCACACACAAAATTGTCTATAAATTTGGAGCTGATTCATCGAACCGTTCTAGAGAAATTACGATTTGAAAAAAAAAGTTAAAAAAATTTTAACCTCAAATATCTCTGAAATTTATTGACCAATCATATAGCCCAAAGAACTTAGAGTTTAGAACTTAGCCTCGAGAGCTATCCAAAATCTATCTTTACAAGGAATTTCAAAGCGATTAAGTCAATTTTACTAAAGTACTAGCGTTAATCAGCGCGCTACGCACGCCACTGTTTCGTCTTTTGTTTCTCTCCTTTCGAGATTCGAGACGGATTCAATTATTCGAGATCGTTCGAGGGCAAAATAGATTATCTCGAATGCTCAATTTATATAAGGGAAACGTGCTTCATACAAAACGCATTTTTTTTTCATTTTTTAATTTTTTCTCAAAAACAAGTCGACAGACTGGATTCAAGTTTTTACAGATTATAGCTATTTATATTCTGCATTATCATAATTTTTTTTCAAAAAAATTGACCGTTTATTTTTGGAGTTATAAGCTTAAAAAAAACACGTTTTTGTTAATAACAAAAGAACCGCAATAGCTAATGTCATTTTTTAAAATATAGGTTAAAATCGATCGAATAGATCCTGAGATAAAACGGCATACGTACACACACACACATACATACACACACACACCCATACACAAACATTTTCTAAAATCATGTGATTCGAACTTCTATCACCTTATTTTAAATGTTATTATCTAGTTGAAAATTTGTCAAGCTACAACAGATTGTATTTTACTAGAATCTTTAGATCTGTACTGCTGAAGAAGCTTAAAGCGCAGTAAAGCCAGTCATAAAACACGAATTTTAAGGGACACATGCTCCTAATCCCACGTAGCATTGCGGACTCCAGAGATATACAGCTTTCTTCTTGGAATTGACTACAGTTTCTGCCGAAGATTTCAAGTACAGCAATTACGGAAGCTCTCGAGCGCCACGGAAGGACTGTCGAATATTAATCCGCCAGCTTTATTTATACCCTAATATAAAGGAAACGTTGGGCGGAGTAGCACAATATGTGCCAATAAACACCGAGAAAATCCCTTTGCAGTTTCGTCTTGTCGCCGCGGGCAACCTTGGCCTACACGTGCCTATACTACAGACTTGTCATTTCTCTACCTGGGACAGCCCAATACAATGAACCGAAGACCGCTGGCTGCAATATAACCTTCCGGGTTTCCCCGGACCATTATCCCCCCCTCTTCGCTCTTGCACTCGCTACGCTCTTCCTACTCTTCGTTTTTCACTTTCGTGTATACACCTGCGCCAAAAACTCAAAAAATTTAAGTCTTAAGAGTGTTTACACGATCGTGGCATAAACTCATTTTGCGGTTTTCAAACGTTTTGTGATTTACCTTTCCGCCTGTATCGTTTTTACAGCAAGCATGTGGGCGAATCCATAATACTTTCAACTATTGTGTAATAGTTCATCATTAAAAATATTACTTATGTCGACTGCAATTTACTATCAACTGATAAGAATTTTTCCATCGGTCTTACAGTCTTACAAATTAAATTAAAATAATTAATATTTATGGCAGTCAGATTGCCCTTGTTTATAATCACCCCCGCAGAATCTGAAGTAAAAACTTAATTAAAACCTGGAAAAAACTTTGTTAGCAAAAGACGATCTGACTGCCCCTCACCACCAAATTGCCCAACGTTTCGAGCCCGCTCCGGCTCCTCCTCAAGGAATCTGACTGCCATAAATATTAATTATTTTAATTTAATTTGTAAGATTGTAAGACCGATGGAAAAATTCTTATCAGTTGATTGTGTAATAGTTTTTTAAAATTATTTATTGCTGCTATTAGCATGGCCTGCGAAGCACATATAAACGAGCCTGGGTGTCAAGTCTTCAATGTAACCTAGAAAACAAGTCCTGCAATCCATATTATTATGCACACTAATATGGATTGCAGGACTTGTTTTCTAGGTTACATTGAAGATTTTACACTCAATCTCGTTTATGTGTTTCGCAGGCTATGTTAATAGCAGTAATAAATAATTAAAAAAAACAATAGGTAAACGTATTATGAATTTACCCATATTTTTTGGATTACATTGATATTAAAAGAAAATTATTATATTTAAATTATTTGTTCTACAGTTTATTGATGCGTACTGAAACTGGAATAAAATTTATCAGTGTACAAGGTACGTACCTACGGAATTCTCTACCTGCTGAGGTTAGGAAACTTCCATCGCTTAGCAGGTTCAAAGCTGTTTTGAGAAGGCATCTCCTTGATCTCGACTAACCACTCGCAAAATGGGCGACTTCTGTATGTTAATTTATACAATGTGTCATCCCATTTACACGAGTGAATGTATTTATTAGCGTGAGTGGTGAGTGCGAGTGTAAGATTAGTATTTTAGTTCATTTTTAATTTTTAGTTACAAGTTCTATTTTATACAACCTTTTCTAGTCTAGTCAACTAAATTTTCTAGTCATCTATGATATCACTAATTCTAGTCTTTGACTTATTATTCAGTATTATTAGCTTTTAAGAATTGGACTGTTATATCATATATTTAAAAAATAGACTAAGAACCTCGAGTTGACTATACCAAATTAGTATTGTATTTTATAAATTTTATTTCATTGTATTATTTATTGATGAATGTTTTTATATGTGTTTTATATGTTTGTAAATGCAACTTATTTATAATAAATTATTACTATTCTATTCTATTCTATTTTATTTTTAGGATTGTAGAAAGTTTTTTTTTGTAAATTTACTTTGTTATGAACTATATCATTGGATCTATATCACTTTACCCAGTAGGGTATGCCGCATTTCCTATCCCACCAAGAATAGCCACCGAGTGCCCGTGGTGCGCTTTTGAAACTAGGATTATGTTTTAAAGCATCTATAATATAGTATTTTCTCATGTACTTAAAATAAATCGTTATTCTTCGTCTACAATAGCAAGATAATCATGGTGTGACGTTTTTAATTTAAAAATTGTCAGTTACAAAAATCGAACGAACTTTCAACTCAAGTGTTTGACTGTAAAAAAGCATTTTGGAGAAAAAAACAACAGCCCCATCGGAAAAAGCACACACAACTTATGGGTTTATCTTTTTGTTTCTTTTATTTTCTCGAGTTGAATAGAGCATCTATTATCTGAAAAATAAGATGTGCGCATTCGGTGGCTGGCATATGCTAAACGAGATCACATATTTGTTTAATAAATTAGTTTCTACTTCTGCTTCAATTGTTTAATTTTATTTCCTTATTTTTTACGTAATATTACGATAAGAATTTGTATTACTTATTCTATGTAGCGTCTATACGAAGGTCCGTTAGTCCTCCGTTTGATGATCCTTTTCTTTTTTTCCACCTTCTCTTTTTTCCACCTTCTCTCATTGTGCTTACGTCAGGGCAAAACACGTGCTAAAACACCGACATACATATTGTTTGGGAAACAATGAGGCGAACTTTGGGAGCAAGTGTTCCCTCGTTTCTTATCTCCCTGCCAATCCCTTGCCAGCATATTAAAATTGGCCTAAATTCATTAGCTACAGCGTATTTCTTGCAATTCCATTATTAATTAAATTTATATATATACAAAAAGTTGTTTCGTAAATTAAATAAAGCAATATTCGAAATAACAACAAATTTTAAAGACTTGTTGTTCTTACTATCAAGTTTACTAATTCTCTTTCAAAATTAAAACAATTATATTATCTGTGGCTTCCAGGAATAACCACTTATCTCTACTTTTCATTATTTCGAGTAAATCGAGTTCTTAGTTTCGCATCGGTGTTTTAAATCAAGACAAATGAGATTGAATGCAGCACTGCATTTACGAATACTAATGAACACTAATCTAAATAATATATTTTTTACCAAAGTAACTAGACCAAATAACGTTTATGTCTTAGAAAACGACTTTCACTTACGTGGTTATTCCGGGAATAAACCAAAATTTCAGTGGAGTTACGTAGCTTTTCCGGTCTCAATGGCAATTATATTGTTTTTTCGGCAACTATAATGATAAATATGAACTATCGCTCAAGGGAGCTTGTAGGGGCAAATGTGTGTACTCTTTCTAACTAGAAGAATAATTAGAAGAATAAGGAACGTCTATCTCTCTTATTGGAAAAGTGGAGTTGTATCGTTTTACCAGGATATTGGATGAAAAAAAGTGTTATATGGTTTTTCCGGGAATTATTCTAAAAAAATGTGGAGTTATGTGGTTTTTTCAGAAGTTATTCTAAAAAAAAATGGAGATACGTGGTTATGCCGGGAAAATATAGAAAAAAATAGAGTTATAGCGTTTTTCCTTGTATTGATTCAAGACAACGAGTGCACTTTCGTAATTTCTGTCACGATTACGTGATAGAGGACTGTTCGAAGATAAGAGATAAGGAATAAAACCTATTTTGAAAAACACGTCACTTACGTGGTTTTTGCGGGAAGTCACAGATAATTGGTGACAAAAAATTGTAGAGGTAATACAAAGTTGGTTGTCAAAGGAAAAATAAGTATTACTTATTTAAAATGTTAATTTTAGTTTTTTAAGATGCCTTAAAACATCTTATATTTCAGGAATTTTAAAACCTAACTTGATAAAGAAATTCTGGCCCTGTATTCATGTGTGTATAGGAGACCAAGATACATATAAGTCTATGTTAGTTTATCTGTAACATATACTACTTTTCTATAATAAATATTATTTGAATGTAATAAATGCATATGATCGTTCATCTTATCTACCTCAGACGCTATAGGGCTATTCGTCTCACCAAAGATAATTTTAAGTAATTTCTGAATAGCCTAATTATCACGGTAAGATAGTCCTCTAATTATATTGACAGAAGCCATTAAACTCTATCAAGAGACGACTCATAAAAGCATGACGCAAAGACAATAGTTGCGACAACACTATACACATATATCAGATTTCGCATTAGCCCACAATTAGCAGGAATCGTCGGGTGCATCGCGCCAAGTTGGCCATTATACACATAATACGATCCTCACGCGCGTGCGCCAGGAGTAATTAACAATCGTTAAACGCGCCCCCGCGTGCGACTATGTTTGCACATTTCAGCGGCGCGGTAGATACTGTCGCGCGCGCCGCCGGCGTCAAGCCCGCGTCCCGCAATAGTTTGCCCGCGACGAATCGCAATTAGCGCGCAATCGTCGTTTGCGGGGTAACTCAAAGGATTTTCAAGTCTCGGGTGGTGCGGCGCGACTGCGAACCCTTGAAGAAAAGCTTGCGTTGCCTACGGGAGGAGGGGTAGATTAGATTTCGCTCTCTACGGTCACGACAGTGGCAGCGGCGGCGGCAAACAAACAAAAATGGATTTGGGGAGAGATGTGAGTAGCTGCGTGCCCGAAAACGAGGGGGAAGAAGTGCAAGTCATTTATTTGAAAAATAAATAGAGGAATGCACGCTGGTTGCGTTGTTTTATCTTTTGTTTCCGAAGGGGTTTTTCGCCGCTGTGTTTGGAGAGGAGAAACTTTGGTAATCTTGATTTGTGTGCATGCTGAAATTTTATATATAAACAGACATTAATAGATTGCGCTGAGTTGTGTTAATTAATAGAAGGCATTGAAAATGTTTGTACAGGAATGTTGAAGTTATACTGCATGAATAAGAAAATAAAAAAAAAAAAAGGAATAATTTTAATATGATTATTTTGACTATATAAATATATATACAGCGCTGAACAAACGTTGAAAAGCACTACAGTCCACTTTACGCTCCTTAGTCATCGTCGCGGATTTAACAGACGCGCCGAAAGCGGTTGTAAACTGCATTTTACGGAGTTAATTATGTCGTACAAATTCCCGCGTGGCGAAAACAAGCGCATAGTTTCTATGAAAACCGGCATAATCGCGCGACGATCGGCGCGAGCCGAGGCGAAAGCCGGTCGCATGTGGGTACGATGTGTCTTTGTGGCGGCGGCGACGGTGACGCGCTTATTTCGGCATTTCGCGAGTGTAATAAATGCGCGCGCGAGCGCTGATTGAAAGTCGATGATACTTTTTTCGTTTCCGAAAGATACGCATCTCATCGCACGACTGCGGCGGCGACGGCGGCAACTCGCGCGACTGAAAGAGAGGGAACGAGAGAGTGCCGGGCACACCGAAAATTATAGGTTTTCGCCGTTTGAATTATTTCTTCCTCGAGCGCGCCGCCGCCGCCGAGGCAGAGGCAGATAGAGAAAAAGGAATGAGAAAGAGAGACCGCGTGGAAGCGGAGAAGTCGCACGAGCCCGGCGGAAAAGAAATAAGGAGAGTAAGAGAGAGAGAGAGGGAGAAGCGCGTATAAAGATAGAGGAACGAGCGCGCGCGCGGAATTACAAGAAAATATTTTATCCCCCGAGAGTGGTGGAAATTCACATGTGTGTATATCGGATAGATTATTGCGATAATTAGGGACTGCGCGTGGAATTAGTTAACAATTAATTATGGAGATAAGGGCGTTAATCGCGAGCGAGAATTGTAAAGTTAAAATCTTGAAGATACTCGTTTTTATCTTTACAAGGGTTGAGTCAGACCTATATTTGTGTTGAATAAAGAATTTTTACTTAGGGATGCGTACTTTAGAATATTGTCGAACGTAAAACCTTATAAATAGTTGCTTCACTAGCTATATTTCTGCCGTATGTTATTAAGTTATTTATGTTTTTCTGAAAGTAGAACTTTAAGCCTTGAATGAGATTTTTGCAACATTACTTTCGATAAAATAGTATAATTAATAGAATGCGCACTTCAACCGTAATTAACGAAATTGTTTTGGCAAGACTTCTGAACGCTGATATGGTGTCGACTTTGCTTTTGTCGGCTCTCAAATTTTCTGTTACAAGTTATAATGACTGTAATTTGCTGCGAAACATAATTTATGTTATTTTTTTAATAACTTGCGAATATAAGTAGTTAATCACAGTGTGGATTACAGTTTTATAGCAAAGAAACTTCTTAAATTTCATAATTTTGGTTATATTGACCATTTACACTTTGTAATGTTGTATTGTTGATTATTGAATATAATTATTTAAATAAATACGTTGGAAATAATTATAAAATTTTTAAACGTTTTTTAAATATTATTTGCAACAAAAAAATATTTTATGTATAAAAAGACAAATAAGAATATTGTCTGAAATTTCTCGAATAGTAATTCCATTAATCTACATATGTACAAATAGGAGTGATGAATACCTACATCAGACTATAGACTGACCAGGCTTGGTGACGCCTGTAGACACCTGCTGAAGACAATAAAAATGGTAAAATTTCTCTAGTAAGTCTATCAAAATGGACAGAAACTAAATAGCTGAGGAATAGAAAAACTTCCATAAGTGCTCAAAGACTTGCAAGACTTCTCAAAGACTTCCAAGATTTCTCTAAAACTTTTAAGACTTTTCTAAGACTTCCAAGACTTCTCAAAGTCTTCCAAGGCTTAATTTTAATTTAAAAATCCATGGAAGACACCAGAAGCCTTTTGAAATCTTTTGAAATCTTTGGAAGTCTTCGGAAAGTCATGGAAGTAATTTAAAAGTGACAAATCCCGATTGAAAATTTTGGATTTCTTCAGTGCGATCAGGCTACTTACGATTCTTTATGACTTCTTAAGATTTTTTTGACTTCTAAAGACTTCTATTATAGGAGAGAGGGGGGCATGACGAACACCATAACTTTATTAACATGTTTTAATTTTTATGTTACACTAACAAAAAATATAAGACGCTAATTTTGGAGAAAACAATCTAAAGAATCGAACAAAATTTTATGCGCGTCAAAAAAGCTAATTTATTTATTATGTTAAAGAGGCTTAGAGTGCCTTTGAAAAAACCAATTTTCTCCACGTCGGGGACACGATGGGCAGGCTAATGGGGCACGGTAAATACATGCATTAAATAAGATTTCCACTCACTGATTCGATATAAATTTTTCTTTATTGAATAAGCTAAAGAAATACAGTCATGTTGACATTGTATACCTGTCTGTTTATCAAAATTTTAAGCAAATCCAAGTTCTGTAGCATAATCATAAGCTAAACTTCGCAATTCTTTTGAAGAAAGGCCCTCCAACCTCTTCTCCAGATCAACAATGATCTCAAACAAAGCTTTCTCTTCGATGTCATCGAATCTTCGCTTAAATTCTGCATTAGCTACAGATGTAGAATTCTCACTACTCAGTTTCCTCTACGCTTCTTCCGATGTCATACAGCGGCACAACTTTTAGTACTTTTCCCATCTCGAATTACTATTAATAACCAATTGAAGCTGATTATCGCTCCAATTCTTCCCTCTATCACTCTTTTTTTGTAGTTCCTAACCATTTTTATGACATTATAAAAGCCCGCTGTTGCGCGGCTGCACGCCGAGTGTGTGCTCACCATGCCCCACCGGTCCTGCCCGCCGTGCCCCATTTTCAACTGTGTTTAAATTCAGTATATCATAGTATATTTTTTTAGTCCTCGACGCTATTTATTGTATGTGCTATTGAAAGTTCATGAGACAAACTTCAAATACACACAGTTTAAAAGGTATTGACGATTAATTTATTTTCTAAACAAGGCTTATAAAAATGGAAAGCATCGCATTTTTGAGGTCTAAATTTATAATAATTCTTATAAAATTAGAATCAGTTCTTTTTATTTAAGAATCAGTTGGGCAAAAGGTAATAGCATTTAATAACGTATAAAAAATTATTTTGTCACAGTACGACTGCTCAACTCACCCGCCAGGCCCACCGTGCCCCGCTCTCCCTTACTTATAATCACTGGCAGACCCACGAGAAAACAAGTTTGTTTTACTCAAAATAGGCGAAAACTAGGACCATTTTTTTACCATTGGTGAAACAATTATAACGATCATATTCTCCTATTTCACAGTAAAAAGACTAGACTTAATTTTAAATAAAGTACATCATTTTTTAGTTTACAAAAATACAATAGAGACAATACAAGATCAAACGAAAACATTATACTGTTTTCGTTTACAGCTATTTGAAGAACACTGGAAATGAACATTTCAATATTTCTTATTTATATTTAGGTGAACTACCTTTGCGGTTGTATAACTCTAACAATCTAAACAATTAAACAAAGAAAATGATCTTGAAAATCGTTACATCACAATCCATAAATTTGTTGTACTCCCGAGGGTCTGCCAGTGATTATAAGTATAATAGAAATCTTTAGATGTGAAAAAAAATCTTAAGAAGTTATAAAGAATCGTAAGTAGTCTGATCGCAATGAAGAGATCTAAAAATCTGAATCGGGATTCATTACTTATAAATTACTTCCAAGACTTCTCAATATTTCCAAAGATTTCCAAAGACTTCCAAAAACATTCAAAGATTTCCAAAGACTACTGGAACCTTTCAAAGATTCGCATATAGACTTCCAAAGACTTTCAGAGATTTCCAGACTTCAAAAGATTTCAAAAGACTTCTGGTGTCTTCCATGGATTTTTACTAATTAGAATTAAGTCTTGGAAGTCTTTGAAAAAGTTTTTTAAATCTTCGTGATATTTCGCAGTGTGCAACCCCTTGTGTTTTCTGTTTCCATCTGGATATAGTAATTAAGACGTCTGAGACACACAGATGTAATAACACTTATATTATGACACTTCAAACACTGGAAAAGTATCAGTAAGTGCTAATGCGTAGTAAATCGACTAATAATTGATTTATAATATGATTAAGTCATTTCGACGTCCCTTACGTAAACTAGCACGTTTTATGGCGTCCTCATGAAGATTAGCACATTTCCCAAAACTGCAACGAAATTGTCGAAAAATGGCATAAGTCACGACTTTGGAACGTGCTAGTCTTCGCCGCAAACGCTGAAATGGACTATAGTGTTCGTCGGAACCTGAATCATGTTAGTTTTCGTAAGGGGCGTCGATTTGGAACAATATGATTTGTCTGCATAAAGTATAATTAGAATATCTACTTTTTGCTTTATGTAAAATTTTCTATTTACGTTTGTTAGCAATCTACAAATCATAAAGTATGCAAAAAGGTCAGTTTTTTTATCAAATATAATTATACGAAATCTTCTTATAACTATAAATTATTAAATACTTTCGTAGGGGGTTGTTGTCTAACAGTTTTGATCAGAATATTTAACGTGGTACAAATATGCTGTACTCAACAAATCATGTTCGCCTACGAAAGCACGTCTATACATCCACAGTCATAATTCAAGTTAGAGTCTGTAATTACTAGGTACACAGTCGTATTTAACGAGCCACGAAAAGCTTATATCGATGCGACTATTATGCGAGGCCGAGATCTCGATTAAAAATCCGCGAGAGCAGTGAGAGAGCGAGAGAGATCTCTCTCGTTCGAGGCTGAAAAACAGATTTAAAAAATGAGAGAGCCAGATAAGCCCGAGAAGAAAGGACGAGCAAGAGGAAGAGAATAATAAAGAGACTGATGCAGAGAGAAAAAGAACGCACACGCTCTTGCGAGAGAGAAAGAGACTGAGATAGAGAATAAAAGATTGAGCGCGAGAAAAAGGAAAAAAAAACGAGGAGAGCTCGAAAAAAAGGAGTTGCTCAAAAGACGACGACGCGAGCGCGCGCGCGAAAAACAAAAGCAAAAGGCGCGTAATAACAACTAAAGCAGGCGCAACAAGGCGAGCTGAAAAACGCGCGCGAGATAAAAATATAGAATGTGATAGTGCGTATGCGTATACATACGCTCGCTTGGCCCCCGCTCGCGAGTAGTGCGGAGATTCGTGGAAAAAGAGCGAATAAAACGAGAGAGAGAGAGAGAGAGAGAGAGAGAGAGAGAGAGAGAGAGAGAGAGAGAGAGAAAGAGAGAGTACCTAAATGAAAAAGAACGCGTACACGCGTGCGAGCTCGTGCACGAGAGTAAAAAGCGAGAAAAGCAAAGCCCACAAAGAATGAGAGGAAGGGAGAGAGAGGGAGTAGCGTACTCGGTAAAAGAGGAGAGAAGAGTAAGGCGCGATCAGGAGCGAAGCGAAAAACAAAACGGAGCAGGATAGAGGAGAGAGAAAGAGAGAGAAGTTTAATTGTGCCGAACGTAGCGGAGGCAAACAAAAGGGAGAGCCGCGCTCGCGCTCTCTTTCAAGGTCAAGGCAAATCGCAGCCTCCTCTCCTTCTCCTTCGCTCTTCGAGCTGGCATGACGTCAGGATGCAGTTAGACTAGTTTTAGTTTTGGCCCAGCCTCGCGCACTTTTTTGCACTGCCATGCAGCATCGTCGTCGCCTTTGCACGAGCGCCAGCGCAGAAGCGCTCGAAGAAGTTCCGAACTAACAAAGAAACTGCTGGGCGAAAGAGGAGTAAGAGGAGGAAGAGGAGGAGGACCAAAAGTTTGTTGAGCGCAGGTTGTGGGAGTTGAGCGTTGAGAGTTTACGTTTGGTCGGTAAAATTTTGTTGTATATGGTTTCGAAAGAAGTTTTTGTAAGAGTGGATTAAGATACCGCCAAATATTTTAAATTTCAATTATCAATCTACTAATTTAAATTTAATTTAATTTAAAAATAATAGGGTATCTAATCCTAGTTTAAAAACTTAATTAGTTAAATAAATCAATTAAATAAATATAAAAAAATTAATAAATAATTTTATCTTAATAATTAAAATTTTTATATTACATTCATACATTAAATTTCTAATTTTAAAATTATTAAACTCAAAAATTTTGTAAGTACTAATATGATTTATTGATTTGGATAGGTATATTTTATTACAAATAGTCGGCCTTATTTCGGTCAGATCGTTGATATAATTTAATCAAAGCAATTTACGGTTTTATTATGAGTTTATTCAATAAATGCACAATTTTCTAGTGGATTATCGTGTATAAGAAAAATAATAATAATATAGTCAGGATGTTACAATTGTAGGTACAAATATTAATTCTAAAATAATTAAATGTACATGTAGTAATAATTAATTTTATTCTATTAATCTTAATTTAATTGTATTAATCATAAATTTGAAGAAAACAGTTGACTATATCCCCGCCAAATAAATTAAACACATATTCTTTTATTGACAATATAATTACGTGAGAAGAAGCTCACGAAATTGATACCCCTCGAAACGAGGCACTTCATTCGATATTCACGCGCATCCGAATTCGTTATCATTCCCATATATTTCACATATCAAATTTAGGTGAAAAAGCTTTCACGCCAATAATCACATACACACTCACGCAAGAATCCGCAAACTACACTGCGAAAAGAGCATCATAAGCGCATAAAAACTACAAAATCCCGCCTCGGCAAAGCTATTTTTAAGGATGAACAGCAGCGACGCAGAACCACACACGTATGCGCCACTTAAAAAAGAAATCGAGAGAAGCAGTCGAAAAGGTGCACGCGGGGTGTGAAAAAGTCGATGGCCGCGAGAGGACGCGTAACGCGGAAACTGCAGCGAAACCACATAGAGTTCGAGTCTCGGGGTAACGCCCGACAATCATACGGTGGTCCAATTACCATAAGAAGGGCTCTAATTTCGCACAATGCCCCCGCTTTCGACGCGCGCGCAGGTTCGCTCTCTGCTGTGTGTTATGCGTCGTCGCTTCGGGCTATGCATAGGTAGACCCTGTTGTGTGTGCATTGGCCCTTTCGTGCAGCAGTGTGTGCACATGCCGGGAGCTGCGCGGTTCTTCCTCTCTCCCTCTTGTGGAGGAATGCCAATGATTTTAAATAGCTGCTGTAGAGGTTGTTCGTGATCGGTGGTTTCATTTTTTGGGGGATTCGAGGTGGCGGGTGAATGGAATAGGGAAAATAATTTTATAGAATGCTTGGTGCGGTTTGTATATTGTTTTTTTATTTAATAGAGAGAGAAAAGGTTCTTTGCGTTAGGGAATGAAGCATTTCTAATGCAGAAATTAAGTTTCTTTCTGTCAAATCGAATGTTATTAACAGTTAAGGGCAAGCATATTAATATAACTTCTTGCTAAACCATTTCATATGAAATTCGTATATCGTTTGGAATATATATTAGAGAACTAGACATGGTCTGAATTATGACTTTTTTTTATATTCTAAGTTAAAGTTTATAACAAATTGTTCAATTTACCAAGATAGTTTGGTATTTTAGTAGGTATGTTATTTTATAACATTTTTAAATTACGCCAATTTTGAATTGCATTTTCACATGGTTTGGTGATCACGTGGTTAAGTGTCAGATGAATGCCCCTCTATCAGCGCCACCATCGGCAGGTCGTAAATTAAAGAGGTAAGTAGTTTAGTGCAGAAAAGTGGGATGGTGACGCTGAATGGAGGGCATTCGGCACAGCTGATTCGAAATCACGTGACTCCCCTGTCGATCTTCTGAAATATTATTTATCTTAGAGCTCTACTAGTAATTCGTAAAAAAAAAACGTTCTTGAGAATGTTCTTATTTATCCCAATATTATCGGTTACACCTATAAACAAAATTTTGCCTAGTTCCCTATTTTGTCATACAAAATTTTAAGTGGAAATTCGAAAATAAAAATTTTTTTCTATGATATATAATATATACACTCAACACAACCAACTAACAATCTGCTATCTTTCTATAACCATCGTCAAAATGAAAAACAAACTATGAACATTTCACGTAAAGCATAACCCGGTGCGGGATATTCCAGCGATAAAATCACTGGAACGTTCGCGTGCGGCAATGAGACTGACGAGACACTTTTTTGCCTCTCTCTCTCTTTCTCTCTCAGTCTCTTCTCTCCCACACGGGCCCTAGGATCTATTAAAATTTTAATTCGTTTTCCGGACGGAGAAAGAGAGCGAGACTGAGTCAGCCCTTCGCCCCCGCGAGTCATTGTCTGCGAGCCGAAATTTCATCCCCGAGAAAACCCATCTCACCTAGCTGTAACTCTCTCTTTCTCTCTCTTTCCCTCTCAACTTACGTCACCGTACGCTGCTGCGACAAGCCGCAGAGACGTGAGGGATGGACTTGTCGTTGCGAGATTCACTTTGTCATAATTTTCTCTAATGACAAGCGTCCGCTATATATACTTTC
Organism: Torymus aiolomorphi; assembly: GCA_036365515.1. Taxonomy (NCBI): domain Eukaryota; kingdom Metazoa; phylum Arthropoda; class Insecta; order Hymenoptera; family Torymidae; genus Torymus; species Torymus aiolomorphi. The sequence continues at coordinate 236,907,381 of CM070873.1, read as the reverse complement.
CCGCGGTACTGCAGTTTTTGCGAGGCACTGTTCTGTCGTGCGGTTTGGCTATAATATTCTTTTCGCGCGAAATGGATACGTTCGGAGTCATTAGTAAAGACGCACGGCGAGGCATTTTTTTGCAGCTGTCAATTTTTTGTTCGTTATAATGGTAAAAGTTTAAACTTCGCTTTATTATAATCGCGGTACGCACTCTTTTTTGCTGAACCCTATACATAAAGACGATATTCAAAGATTCTATAAAAACCATATTTCAAAATCAAATCACTGCGACACTTTGGCATGGACGGACACAATTTACACCCCAAACAAAAAACTTTTCCAAAACCCACGCGCGCGGCCCCGAAAAACAAAATCCAAGTACCTACCACTCGCCTGCGCAAAATCCGCTTGTCCAAGAGCGCGCTATAGCTACCTCCGGACAAAAAAAAAGAACCTCGGAGAGAGCTCTCGGAAGAAGCGCAAACATCAGTTCCTCCAAGGAATATCGAGCGCGCGTCGTCGTCGCGTTAGAATTTTCGTATATAGCCTCGACTCCGAGAGAGCGAGCGAAGGGGAGAGAGAGAGAGAGAGAGAGAGGATAGAGATAGAGAATCGCCGTGCGCGCGGGCGACGCGAGAATTTCGCGCGATGGCTCGGTGCCAGCGCGCGCGGCCAGCCTGGAAATCCGACGAAAGTCGGGGGGTGGGTGGCGCGCGCAGATTGAATCAGCCTAAGCAACGTCTCTGCAGCCCCTCTCCTCTCCTTCGCTCTCTCTGGATTCTCTCTCTAGGAACCCCTCGAGCGCCGTACTGGACCTGGCGGAAGAGAGGAGAGAGAGAGAAAGAAAGCTGACCGAACGAAGTCGCTATCAGCGCGATATTCGCTGGCGTGGCGTTTGCGCCCCATTTTATTAAGGAAATCCACGAACCTCTCTCTCTCTTTATATGCTTCTAGCTCTCGTTTTTTTTTCGAGTTGCTAGTGTATTTGCTGTATCTATAGGTGGTGGTACTTTTTAAGATGGATTTATGTTAAGATTCGTTGTAAATCCATATAGCGCTAGTTCGATGCATGAAGTTTATTATACGCTTGATAAATGTGCTTATAAATTCACTGAACGAAAAAATTCAAGATTATTCCTGTTTTAAAACTTATACAGCTAAGCATATAATACTCCGCACCAGTTTTAATTTGCATTTTCACGCAAGCATCTTCGGACGAAATGAAATTCCCCGCGCCGCGCACCCTCTCGACGGAAAATAGTTTATTGAAAGACGAGAAAAAGCGCAGGGGGAGATATATGGAATCGAGTCCACCGGCACACTGCACACGTATATAGTTTGTCTCAGCGCTCGCGAGCTGCTCTTCGTCTGATCTCCAATTCATCGCGACTCGGCGAGAGATATATCCGAGGATGCGCTCCTCCTCCTTCTCTCGTTTTTCCCTCTCTCTCTGACACGTGCACGACGACGTCTCCGCGGCAGCGTGCATTTCTTATTCGCGTCCTATCGCACGAAAAATCGCTCCAGCCGGTCACCACACACATACTCGCCGAATCAGGGAATATTAGAGTTTGGTCGAGAGATTTTCCTCCGGCAGCACCTCGCCGTCGTCGTCGTCTTCTTCTTCTTCTTTCTCTCGTGCGAGGAAAGCTCGAGAATCTTGTTTATCGCCGACAGTGCGAATTTTGCGATTTTTCTTCCTCCTCCCCGCGCCGCCTGTAATCTCGTATGCCGGCTCTGCTCGAGAATTTTACTTTTGGCGTCTCGAGATTTTAATAAATTTCGAAATGCGGTTTGGTGATGTCTGAAGAATATTAATTGTATTTTTTTGTTATTAATTTTTAATAATTTACGTGGTTGTATACTAATCGTTTGGATATTTCTTTTGTAAAAAGTAAATGTAATACACTTATTATATAAATGGCCGCTAAAAGACTTTGTAAAGATTTTCAATGATATCTTGTAATTATTTTTACGTCTCTGCTATTTGTACGACAGATTTACGTACAGAAAATATATACATGTATAATGGGATATAATTTATCTAGTCATGGATATCAAAACAAAACAAACATCACAACGAGGTGTTTTGAAACTTGCACTCTGAATTAATATTTCTGTCGTACAAATAGCATCAGCCTTATTTTTAATGTTTATTGACCCGATCGTTTAGAAATATACTTAAAGATTGTAAAATATTTGAAAAAAATATCATGAATCGACATCTACATAAGATAAAAATATATCTAGAAGCATAAAAATAGCACGTGAAGAAAGAGAGAAATGGTAATAAACCTTAAAAATTCAATCAACAAAAGATAAAAAGGAAATTCAGTACTTTTATTATAATAATATATTTTTTACAAACTTAACGTATACCATCACACTAAATTAAATATAAAATCGATAAAACAACAGCAAAATACAGAACCAAAACCAGCGTCTTTTTGTTTCGATTTGCAAGTCCGTTCTCTCTACTACGTCTCACCACCATGACTACCCCAAAACTCGCTCGCGAAGACGAGGCAGCAGTAAGCGCGCGCGTACACGGGAATCGCTGAACGCGTAGAGCGTCGAAGGCTTAAGTCGACGCGCGAGCGGGGGTGAAGAAAAGGGGGTGAGGTGAGCGAGCGAGCGAGCGCGCTAGTATACCCGGCGCACATCCCCTTTGCCAAGTTAGCGTTATCCAAATCCGACACGTAGTCCAGCCAGAGGGGGAGGCGAGCGCCGGACGATAACGTTAGTATGGAAATTATTGTCCGCTCTCTCTCTTGGCGCCCCGCTGTATAGTAAGCGACGGCGGCAGCAGCCTTCGAGCTGTTTTTCGATTCGATTTTGATATTAAGCGACGCAGTCCCCTTATAGGTTGGCCGAGAAGTGGCTTATAAATCTTGGCGCTTTTTTTTCTTTTGAGAGAAAATTCACTACTGGGAGATGTGTGCGTTTCATCGTAAATGGAAATGGGATGAGAGTGGTTCCGAATTATCGGTTCACGTTGGTGTCGCTTTTGTTGGGAGGTCGGAGGTTTTTTTTTGGGTGAGACGCGACGATCGTTTTGAGCGTAATTAGATGGCGGTAATAGAATGGGAGGCGGTTATTGTTATTATGTGCGGGGAGAATTGAAAGGCTGAGAATAAAACTGAGGAATATGTTGTTGAATCGACTCATGGCGAAATGTTTTTGTAAAAAACTATGGCACGTATCGAATTTTTCGCTGTATTGAAAAAGATGTGCGAATGTTGAAACGTGAAACTTGGCACGCATTTTCGAAACAAGGAAGTTCGATGGCTCTGGAGGGCCAAAAGGAAGAGAACGAGAAGAGGAGAGAGATTGTTCTGTGAAATGAATCCAATCTTTACGACTTTACGAAACGAAATTTACATTTAGGTTGAATTGACGTGCCCATGAGGGTTCACAGATCAAATTCGCCGGCTTTCGAAATGCCAAATGCGTAAATTGCGATGTGGCTCGTTTTCTTTGCCAACGAATTTATGTACTTTCATATTTTCTTTTTTTGCGCAAAGGGGAAAATGTAAGATGAATGGTAATGGGTTCAAACACTTACGTTAATTTACTCAAGTTGGTGTGGTTTGACACTTTTAAATGAGGTGGGAAATCGGTGTGGTTCAGGTAGTTAAAAAGATAAAGGGAGTCAAGTCAGACTAATAATACGGCTAGACGACGTGGCCATTTCGTCGTTAAGATTTTTGGCAACGCATTTACTAATTTCTCATTGTCGTATTTGCTTACTACGAATAAGTATGTCTCGTATAAAATTGCATAGTTTATATAGACAGACATCGATTACGGAGGCATTGGCGTCGCATTAAGTTTCCTCTTTAATAAACGACCTTGCCATTTCCCAAAATATTATTACATTTCTATATTAGTTCTTAGAGAAAAATATTACAAAAGCTAAAATTGGGAAATCTTTTCATTTAGATGCTTATATGGGTTAAATGTATTAACCGTTATCTTTTAATGTGCTGTAATTAACGAAATGTGAGCAATTATCCCGCATTCGCATAATTCTCACGGCGACGCTACCCCATTCATTCAATAACTATACAGATGTGCAAACTTTTAAATTTACACTTAACAGTACATCAGTTATTTGTATAAATGAATCTCGTAAAGTACATTTTTTACAGCTCCGAGCCCCGCAATAAACATGAGCATTCGCGCATACTTGGTATGCAAAGTAGAGGTGCGCGCACTCTCGCAGCCTCTTTGCTCGCGCGAAAAAGGTGGCAAAAGGAAATGCAAGGTTACCCACATTTTTTACAAGCCAAATAAAGTGCGAGGCACGGACGGTCAGAGGTCGAGAGAGAAAGAGAAAGAGAGATAGAGCGAAAAAGAGAGAGAGAAAAAGTACTCGCTCCGCGCACTGTCGTGTTTTTCCTTTTTACTCTAATCACGGGGAAAAGCGCGCGAGGAAAAAGGCGTCAAAATGGTATGAGCGATGCGGCTGCCACTTTTTTATACGTGCACGCGCATCCGTGCAGTAAAAGTTAGAAGGATCGTTTATTAGCTCCGTCGATGGGCTGATTTTCGATCATGACGCGCATTTGACATCGAGTGTATGACCTCGTAAGATCGCCCTTAAGTTTTATCGTTACGAGCTATCGAGCGCTCTCGCGCGCGCGCAACGCTATGGGCCACTGGGGCTCAAAGCGTGATATATAGGTACAGTCATTGAAATTTATTACTTCTGTGTCTATGTGAGTCCAATAAAATAACATCTTTGTCGTATAAATAAGGCGCATTTTCATGCGGATTGCTATACATAGTTTCCTATATTGCTATATGAATGATTGTATTTCTAGTGTAGGTAATCATCAAATAAAGTTAGGTAACTGTTGCGGTATCGGAAATTTATATTGGAAAATAAGTGTATGTGGGTGTAACTATTGATGCTTTTTATTTATGCTAAATATAAGTTTATTCCATAAACATGTAGAATGTTCTTCAAGTGATGATTTCATTTTTATTTTAAATATTTAAGTATTTAAATAAATGTTAATAGTAAAATTGAAGAAATATTTTTAGTGACAAAATTTGGAAATACACTTTCATATTTCAAAATTTCAAATATAAGTTACTGCCCCTATAAATAATACTTAATGCACCTAATTCACATAATTGAGTTAGTACAATAATCCGGATGAGATTACAATTACGACTGTAGTTTAGAATTTCCTTCTACGCTTTCTATATGTATGTATATATTCTTAAAATGGGTGGGATTAAGGATTAAGTAAATGATTCTAGATCGACTTTCTCTCCTTTTCTGCTGATTTTGTTTGTTAATCTGGATATAAATTTTAGTTTAAGATTCACATATATATCTACGCTGTTAAAAATTTTCTGAAATTTAAGATAAATTTAATTTTTTTCTGTAATAAAACTTCAAAATTTTTATTAAATTTCAGTTAAATTTAACTGAAACTTCAAAAGTTTTATTAAATTGAACTAAAATTTAACAAAAAAACTTCAATATTTTTAACAGTGTACCCTGGTGGAAATCCAAAACATTTCATAACTAATAACTGGCCATTTATATTAGAAACTTGCTATAAAATAGAATTTCTCTTGTCCAATTTCTAGCTCCCGATGAAACGCCTTTTCTCCTATTATTTGGCCATTTAATAGATTGAAAAATAGAATGAGTTTTTCGAAGACAAGCGCCAGCTTTTTCTTGAGTACTTTAAAGGTATTAAAACTGATCAGTTTCTTTAGTCTGGAAATGGCTAATAGAAGGCTTGCTGTTATGATAAGGAGTGAGAGAGACAGAATAAGGCGGAGAAATAAAAGTTTTACTGAATTATTCATAAAATGAGTACAACAAATGATTTATTAGTTAATGTTATTTATTTATATTTTGGTAAGCTATCCAATACACTTTAATGTTCTTTCCTCTACGATAAAATTAGTAAGTAAATCAAATACAAATATTTTCTTCTTACGTCAATCTAAGAAATAGGCAAATAATGGTCGAAAAATCGTTTTATCATAGCGATTAATTAGCCAGTTTTACTAGTTATTTTTTAACTTCTTGGCCATTTCATATAGACGAATTTCTACCAGGGTACTTACATCTATATTCGTTTAAGCGTAACAATATATAAATAATTCGTTAAAAATTATATAAAAACTATTGCACGAAATTTATTTTGGATAGAATACATTTTTATTTTAAGCAACCAACCACAATGTTGATATTCTTCTGTATATAACACTTTGTATTATAATAATTCAATAAAAAAATCAATTCCTTACGACGAAAACAAACCCAACATTATAAATTTGAATATACCTCCCCAAACACATGTTATATAAGTAACCAAGATTTTTACCGTTTCTCCGCAACGGAAATAACATTGCTTCGGCGGAATTTCGTAAAAAAAAGGCAAACAAGAAGAGTGTAAAAAATTTTGCAATCTCGGCGTAACTCGACGAACGATCGATAGGACTGACACAAGCGCTGCTCTATTCAGCCGCGCATATCTATGCGCGCGCGCGAGCGTATTGACAAGGCGTCTTTGTCAAATTCGCGCGCGGCCTTTCTCCTAACACCGGGCTTACCTACCTCGCGCGCGTGTACGCGTTCGCACTTTCGCATACATGAATTTATGTGTATGAAACTCGCGAATCGACGTCCACGTGATAAGCAGCTAAATATACTCAAGGTTATATAAATAACGGCGAACTACTAAATGGTGTTTATTACACGTGTCTTTGTGTTCGAAAGTCGGTCTCGTATACGCGCAGTTGCGTAAAATAAAACGTGTGATTTTTGCGGTTTGCGCGACTAATACGCAGATCTCTTGACACCGAGGGTCGTTCCATTCAAATAAATAATTATGTCTATGTAACGGATTGTATACCTATAAGGATATTTTATAAAAATTATTTTTACGATCCGGCATACATTTTAGATAAAGAATCCCGACCGGAAAAATCTTATAGTATATTCATAAATTCAAATGAAAAATCTCGCATTCGCGCGCAGTGTAACTTCTTATTTCCCAGGGCCGTAAAAGAAACTCAAAAACAGCATCATCCTCGCGGTTGAAAAATAGCTCGCGCCCACACGGAGAAACGATAAATTCAACATTTAGTAAGAGCATTAAGCACGAGAAAGCCGTGGGGAGAGAGAGAGAGGAGCATTTATTCACTCGGAAAGTGATTTTTGTCGGGCGTCTGTCTCGCCTTGCGCGCACGAGCGCAGATACACCAGCAGCATAAGATAAAATTGAAAATCAGCTTTCGCATCATCCCTCGCGTCGTCGCCGGCGTTATGCTCGCTTGCTAAAGGGGTTAAAACTGCGAGAGGTGTCCCAAGCGCGTTTTTGCCTCGCTCACACGCGGGCGCGAGGGCCACACATGTCCCTTTTTCGCGTAATTCGTGCTGAGAATCGCGCTATCGGCTATTCCAGTACGGTGCTCTCTCAAGGATATGGGCTTTGGCATGCGCGCTTGCTTGCTTGCTTGCTCGCAGCATCTCTTTCCCGCGCGCACGAGCGGGACAAGAGAATCTCTCTCTCTCTCTCTTTTGCTCAGGTGGGGGTGGAAAGACTTGACGAAGAGATAAGGGCAGACTAGCGTGGAAGAGCGAGAGAGACAGAGAGTCAAAGAGCGAGAGGGGTAGTGCGCGGCGCGAGAGACACCACGCGCAGCCAGCGTCCAGCGTGCTCTCTCTCTCTCTCTCCTACGCGCGCGTTCCTTGTCCTTCGAGAAGAGACGCACACGAGAGAAATTCGTCGGTCCGCTGTGTGGTGCGCGCAGCGGCGAGACAGAGAGGGGAATAGACAGCGTCCGGCAGAGAGGAGACGGAGCAAGCAAGCAAGCAAGGGGGTGAAGAGAGCAAAAGGAGGAAGAAGCCGGCGAGGGTGCGAGCAAGAGAGAGAGCAAGCGGAGAAGAGAAAAATTCAGATAAGCAGAAGAATGAGAAAAAGAGGGCGCTCCGGTAAGAGAGAGAGAGAGAGAGAGAGAGAGAGAGAGAGAGAGAGAGAGAGAGAGAGAGAGACGGAGATGCTGTGCGCGGGAGAGACAGAGAGAGGCGAACTTCTGAAATTTGGTTGGCTGCCTCTCGAGCAGCGCGCGCTCGCCGCCTCGAGGCGTCTCAAAGCGGAGCTGCTGCGTGGCGGCGATCTGCGAGAGAACGAGAGAGACAGAGAAAGAGAGAGAGACAGAGAGAGAGAGAGAGAGAGAGAGAGAGAGAGAGAGAGAGAGAGAGGTGGCCTGCTATAGCGTGTGCGCACGAGAGAGCGAGAGAGAGAACGCTACATCAGCAGTGCGCCGCTCTCTCTCTCTCTCTGCCAGCCGTATAGAGGGGGATATAGGTGGCGCGCGCTATATAGCGCCCGAAGGGGAGGAGTGAAGGAAGCCTTGGGAGAAAGGGGGGCCAGCATGAGCGAGGAGGGGTGGCCCCAAAGGCACTGAGCGAGCGCGCGGAGGGGGCAGCAGGCATCTCCTTCTTGGCCGGCGTGCGAAAGAGACGGGGAAGAGAGAGGGAGAAGGAACGTGCGCACACGAGAGCGCTAGTAGTGACGAGGACCGTCGGAGGACTTAACATCCGAGAGCTCCGGCATTCCAACGGTCAGAACGGTTCGGCCAGCTCTACGACGCGGATCTCTTGAGAGCGAGCGACGAGCTGTGGCTCCCTTTACCACCCCGAGTAAGAGTACATATATACATATAATAATAGTACCGCGCGTGCGTGTTTGTGTGCTCAGTTCCGTCAGTTCTACTACAGGACACAGTATAAAGTGCCAGTAGTAGCAGAAAGACATTGCAGTATAACGTCAGTGTGCGTGATCGACGGAAGCAAATTGTGTGCGTCGAGGACCCACGTCTCGCCCGAGTCAATGAGAAGGCGCCGGCGCAATTCCTGGAGAACGAGACCTTGAGGAGGACGAGGCGATGCGCATGAGTCCGGCAGCTGAAGCAGTCGTTGACGATGCGCTAGGTGGGCTGGCGAGCAGCAGCCGTGAGACGTCTATAAACTTGTGACAGTCGAGCACTCTCGCGAGAAGGAAGTCGAAGACGAAGATCGGCAAGGTGAGGAGGTGGTCGTCGCGGCGCTCGACCTCGCTCTGTCGATCGCAGGTTTCGTTTCTCATATGCCGGCAGCGGTGCACGCGAAGCATTAACATGTGACTCGTCAACGCCAAAGAGCCGTTGTTTCTTTTCTTTTTCGGCCTTATTTTTCGGTTTTCTCTGTCATTCGAAATTCGAAAGTATATATTAGCAGAAGAGAGAAAAGGGCGAGTGCAGTACATGCCGAGAAAAGTGGGCGTTTACCTAAAATCGCACGAAGGAAGACGGAAAATTTCGGAAAAGAGGGGAATGATGCTAAACGCTCGCATGTCTGCCGATCGGTGCGCCAGTAGCTGCTTCAGTTCGGTACCGTGCGTGCCTTGGCTTTCCAGTGGCTCCGGTATTACGTGCTCATGATAAATGTAGGCCCACGTTGTATATCGCCTCTTTATTTTCTTTTGTATTTCTATTTTCGGTTGGGGTTAAACGCCGCCACAGTGATACCCACACATCTATAAATATAAAGAAAAATTGTGCGGGAGTGATAGTAGTAGTATAGTATACTTCTATTGACAAACACCACGTATACACGTAGATGCGCAGATATACACCTGTCGCTCCGGAAAGTGTGAGTTTGTATAAGAGACAATATAACGCGAGGCGCGCGGCTAGAGCAAGAGACAATTATTATTATGAGTGAAATGACGAGCATCGTCGAGCAGCACCAACAGCAGTCGCAGCAGTACGTTGGTGCTGCGGCGAGCAGTGCTAGCGACAAGCTCAGCTGCAAGGACTGCGGCATGAACTTCGACAGCACCAGCAGCCTCGAGGTGCACCTGCGCTACCATCAGGAGAACCTCATGAGTCAGTGGGCTAGTCAAGGTAGCCAGCATGATGAGAGCATCCACAACAATAACAACAACACAAGCAAAGCCGGCAATCACAATAGCGCCGGCGCCGCCGGTAGCCACGTGAGCGCCGGCACGCAGAAGCAGCAGCGCGACGCTGCTACCGCGCCGGCTGACCCGACCGAGCCCAGCTCCAGGCCACCATCCGAAGGCCCCGGCTCCGCTGCTAGACTTCAGCAGCAGCAGCACCAAGAGCAGCAACACCAACACCAGCTCCATCAACAACAACAGCAGCAGCAACAACAACAGCAGCAACAGCAGCAGCAGCAGCAGCAACAACAGCAAAGCTTCGGACAGAGTTTCGCGACACTCTTTACAGACGCGTCGCAGTACTATATGTCGCAAGAGGACTACCTGATGTCGTCGCATTACTCGCCGGACACGCGGCAGCACACGGACGGCTCGACGAGTGGCCCGATGCGCCACTCCAACTACAGCAGGTACCACCCGTACGCCGGCCAGCCTTGTGGCCCGGGCACCGTCGTCAATCCGACAACCAGTCCCCGTAGCCCGCCACTTCAGTGCGACAAGTGCGGCGCTATTTTTGAGGACACGAACCAGTTGTCCGAGCACGTGCGCACCAATCATCCGGCTTCGCCGGCTTCGAACTCGTATTCCACTCCCGTGCCAACGCAACAGCAGCAGCCACCCCAACAGCCAGCGGCGCCCCAGCCGACGCCGCAGTATCAACAGTTGGCCGGCAGCCCCCAGCAGGTTGCGCAATCCCAGCAGAGCCAGGCGCAGACGCAGCAGCAAATGCACGCCTCGCCCCCGCACGTGCAACAGAGCCAGCAGCAGCAACAGCAGATGGGACATCAGAGCTATGATTACAGCGGTAGTGCAGTCATTAAGACCGAACATAAGACAGAGCCCGAGGAGCAGGCTGAGATCCTTGATCTCGATTCCCACAAAGTCCAAACGCACAGGTGAGTTATATCATTATGATTTGCACTTTAAACTTTTTTTTACCCGGTTCAGTCTTAAAGTTGAATTAACAATGATAATATAATTTTTTGCGCGTATTGCTTTTTGTAATTTATAGTTTCTTATTTATGCAGCCGAATGACTTGTTTATTTATCATGAAAGATTAAATTTATTGTAATTGGCAAAGAATTTGATCGTCCATAAAGTTTCATAGTTTTACTTTTATATTTAATTATTTTATAGATAACACTTTTTTATCCACTCAATATTTAAATTCATAATTTGAAATAACCGTGAAATACCATAAATGTTAAAAAGACATTTGAATTGTAACATTAAGAAAGAAAAAATTAAAATTGGCCAAGAAATAATTTTATTAAATCCAATCGTTATATTAATTTCTACAGATTTGACGAAGAATACATGAGAATGCAGCAGCAGCAACAACAAGAGATGCACATGCAGCTCCAGCATCAAGTGATGCAACAGCATCAGTCGCGTGGCGCGCCGCTTACGGTCCCCTCGATGATTAACTGGCCGGCGGTCACCCAGGCGCACGAATATCATAACGAGCTGTCGCCCATGGGCCCCATGACCAGTGTCTCGCCCATTCAAGATCAGCAGAATCAATTTATGCGGGGCCAGCCGCCGCACATGCCGCCACAAGTCGAGCCGCCCCGTCATCCGGGCTCGCCGATCATTACGAGCAGCCAACCAATGCCGGGCCCACTACCCAGCGGACTAATGACACAGAACCCAAAACCACCGCCATTGTCCAGCAATCAGTCGTGGAAGAGCAACGAGGCGCGCAGACCAAAGACCTACAACTGCACGGCGTGCAACAAGTGGTTCACCAGCTCGGGCCACCTGAAGCGGCATTACAACACGACACTGCACAAGAACGCGGTGAAGCAGAGCAATCTGCCGGACCCGGCGAACATGCCCATCAGTGCGCATCATCACCCCGCTCGTGACAGAGGTGGCGCCAGCGCCACGCGCAACTCGCCAGAGCTTTCCAGTTCGAGCAGTCCCCCAAACTTGATGGCAGGTCCCTCGGGAGAGGCAACGAGGGGCCTGCTTCAAGCGCCAACCAACACCACCAGCACCGCAGCCCTGTTCAGCAGCAACAACAGCAATTCAAGCAACAGCAACGAGGCTATCCTGGTCCAGTCGGCAATGGGCCAGAAGTGCCTAGAGCAGCAGCAGGCACAACATCAGCAGCAGCAGCAGCATCTCCAACAGCAGCAGCCGTCCCCTTCAACGGCGACGTTGGTGCCGCAGCCCCTCAGCAGCATGGGATACCCCAGTTCCCCCGGTCTGCCCCCAATGGGTCAGTCCCAACAGTTGCAGTCCCCGCCGCAGCAGCACCACCTCCATCAACTCGGTTCCCCGTCCCACCAGCAGCAGTTGGTCCAGCCGCACCAGCACCAGCAATCCCACCACCACATAGTAATGGCTTCGTCTTTGCAACAAATCGGATCCCCGGCCCACCACACCACGACTTCACCCATGTCGCCCATGCAGCAGCAGCACCACCAGCTCCACATGAATTCGCCTTCGCCAATGGGCTCGGTGGTCCATCACCCCATGAATTCCCCTTCCCCCACAATGTCGGGGCCGGGCCAGTCAACGATGGCTTCGTCACCGTCGGGCTCAATGATGGGGGGTACTTCGATGCCTCATCAGCCGTACCCAAACGCCTTGCCCCCCCACGTTACAACTATTACCAGCATCCCGGACCTGCTGGAGTCTATTACCAACCCGCAAACAACTATTGGTAATTTAGACCTCGAGCCGGTCTCGCTTGAACACTCAGAGATGCTGCCCAGCTTCGGTAGTTTCACCAATCAAGATCAGAACAAGCCGCTGCCCAGTTTCGAGCAGTTCGGCGAAATTGCTAATGGGTTTATTCTAGGCCACAACCATTCGGTCATTAACGTGGGGGGGCTAGGTAGTCCCGAGGAGAACATACCTCCTCAAGATTACATAATCTTTCGTGATCAGTACGACTGCATGCCTGATATGCACCTGATGAGCAACATGGACGGAAATATCATAATCGAGACGCAGTACACTGAGCTTCAGAATAAGAACGAGACAGTGCTTCGTGAGCACCAAGAACAGATTATTATGCAGCAGCAGCAGCCACAAGAACCTGTGGTCCAGCAACAGAATGTCGTCACCACTGAGAAGAACGATCAGAATTCCTCGCCCGAGAAGAACAACAATGATAAGGATGCAATCTCTATGGAAGGAAAAGGCGCGAAGAAGAAGACAGCCGCACCCAAGGGTACGAAGCGCAAAGCAGCGCGCGAACAGCGTGTGATCTCGACCAAGCCGCACTTCATCTCCGAAAACGGCCTGCACAAGTGCATCGAATGCAACAAGACATTCAACAAGGCCTGCTACCTAACTCAGCACAACAAAAGCTTTCACTCGGGCGACAAGCCCTTCAAGTGCAGCCTCTGCGGCAAACGCTTCTCCGAGGAGCCACAGCACGCCGAGCATCTACGCAAGCACGCCGGCGACAAGCCCCACAAGTGCGAGGTCTGTCCCAAGGAATTCAACCACAAGACCGACCTAAGGCGTCACTGCTGCCTGCACAGTGGTGAAAAACCTTTTAATTGCACACAATGCAGCAAGGGATTCATTCGCAAGGATCACATGATGAAGCATCTGGACACGCATCGCCGAAGGGAGCTCCTGCAGAAAGCCAAAAACTTGCGAACGTAAGAGATTGATGTAGAGGTTGAGCGTGATTATAGCCCTCGAATATGAAAAACTGATTATGACTTTGTTGTTATTTTAATTTCGTAAGGTGCTTTTGCAAGATGAGGGGAAAAAATAGCGCGAAGATTCCTTTTTTTTTGGCGAGCAGCCCAATCGGAGGGCGCGAGTTTACCATGAGTCGGGTTGATCGAAGCAAAAAGCATGTTTATTTCGTTTATAATCATATTACACATGATCAGCTCTCTGTGAACTGCGTGCGCTAACGGGCATGCGCGGTAAAACCAAAGAACAATATTGAAGCGGTTTTATCAGGATAATGTAATGAACTTTACAAAATAGAGATTGTATAAAATTTTTCTTAAATATATATATATATAAATATATTTAGTGTTGAATAATCGAAAATAATTTATTATCGCCAAATTAACTTTTTCTATGTATATATATATATGTATGTACAAAATGAATTTTAAGTTATTTATAACTTATGCAAGATGAATAAGGAAAAAAATAAACGTCATTTATGACACCCAATATACTAATTACTCTTTAATACATACTCCTTTCCAAAATTTACTTTTGACATTACTTTAGCAAGTATTAAAGAAAAAGAATGAACTACCATTGAAATGGTTAACTTGGCGATAGCTAAGTTCACACGGTAAAAGCTGCGAGTAAAATAAAATAGTTTAACCGTACTATAAAACTGAGAACTCGTATTAATATATGTGTGGGTGTGTATGTGGTTACATACACATATACACTTATGTATAGAATTAACCGTAAAAATGAACTGAAATTATCGTGAAGATGTTTGATATTATATTGAAAAATCGTATAACATTCGATGTGTGAGAAAGCGTAGCGCATCCGCTACTGATCGATCAGTCGATCGTTAAAAATCATTTGTACAAAGTCCAACAGTGGACACGAGTTAAAGCACTAGCATGGGGAAAAACGAGGGAGAAGACGTTTGTGATAAAGGAAAATGTCGATAAAAGCATGATAATGCTATATTCCTAATATACATTCCGAGGAGGAAAGAAAACGCTAAACTAATATTCGTCTCCTCTTTTATTTTTCCTTTTAATATCTACCTTATGCGTTTTTAAGGTAAAATATAAGTAACTTAAGTTATTAAAAAAAGTCGCGGTGCTTTTTAAAAGAAGAACAGAAACTACGTGTGGGTAAATATTAATATTACTTATTAGTATTACTAGATAAACTTGAAAAAAAATTTTCAAAAATGTAGTTTTCTCTTCGTGAAACGTCGCGACTTGATTTGCAATTTGTCGATAAAAATAAAACGATAAACGTTGACCTCGCCATTATGAAATACCTATTTGTAATTTGTAATTGTTTCTGTTGATCGTTGTTTAATTACCGGTCGTTCGTTCTCTATTAAGTGTTCATACGGTTTTAGCTTACTTGTTACTGTTCGAGCGTTGTTTCCTCCTCCCTTTTTGCTATTACGTACACGTTAAATGCAATGGTTGTAAGTAATTTTTTTAATACGTTTTTTTTTATTTGTTGCAAATTTTTAACGGTAGTTTTAGAAATCGGGATATTGGTGAGCGACGTGAGACATTCGGTAAATTTGTTTTGAACTACACATATAGTTAAAATGTTGATTTACCGCATCCTCATAAACGGCTGGCCAGCTTGGCCAGATAATGACGGTGCTCGACAAGAATGAGTAAATTTTCATTAGAATTTTCTATTGATTAATTATAATTATGATGAACGGAGATATTTCGATGGGTCGAGGTCTGCTGCCGTATACATAATATACATATATAATATAATTGTACATAAACGAAGCGAGATGACAAACGAAGAACGTGCACACGACTTAAGTTTTTTATTGTATTAAACGATAACGAATTATATAGCCTCTTGCCATATTTTACTGCGCGTGAGCGCATATAGATGACAAAAAAAAGTAATAAATGCATCCAAAACAGACTACCTCAAGAGTTCAGGAATTATAAAACGACGAATGAAAGAATGGAGAAAGCTAACACTAATGAAAAAAAAAACCAATGCAATAATGATGATGATAATAGTTGTGAAGCGTTTCGTGGGCGGGTCGGTCTCAATATCAATTTCTTTTTTTTTCTCTTTTTTTTTTGTAATATTTTGATAAATCCTCATTGCCATGACATTTAGGTAGTGTCGAAGACGTTTTTTAATCGTTACATATATTATATCCTTTTGTAAATTACGAGTGTCACAATGTGTTGCTTTGTGCTCGTCTTTATTGGCATTAAAAGAAAAAGGTACTGGAGAATGGGCATTGGCAAGGCAAGAAAACACTCGTCGAGAATAAACGAATTTGTTGCGAAAAAAATGTAAATTTAGCCGTGAGCGTGAACGACGAGGGTATAGATGCGAGCGTGATGGGCAAGCGTTACATGGGGGGGGGGGGGGGGGGGGTAATGGATTGTAGCGACATATCAAGCAGTATTACTGTATACTCAGTTTTTTGTAAAAATAAGCGTTAAAAAGCAAGTGAGGGCATTTGGGAGACACGACTATCAGCAAAGCGAGACGATCGATATATCATTAGAATATTTCTACTCCATATCATTGTTAGCAGTAAAGAAGCATTTTTACGAAAATCTTCCTCATCGTTTTTGTGATCGAGAGAGAGAACGAGTGAGATAGAGCGAGAAAGAGAGAGAGAGAGAGAGAACGCGAGTGTATCAGAGTATCGGTTTAATAATTCATTGGGCATTGTTCTTTCTCTCTCGAACCTGCGGCGGCGATGCGACGCTCCGAGAGCGCAGAGAGACTTGAGTCGTCGTTTCGCCGGCGAAAGATACACAGGAACAGAGAGAGAATGAAAAAAAAAAAACAAAAAAAGAAACAGGATCGCGAGAAATCAGCGCGCGATCCTCTGTGCGAAACGGGCATTCCTCCTGCGGGAGAGAGATTTCATAGTGATATATATAATAAACGCGTCGAGCAAATAACACGTCGCCGGAAATTCTTTAATCGAACAAAGAAGCCAGGGGCCGCGCGCGCGTACGACTTCGGGGAACTCTACTCCTTTCACTCTCGTGGGCCCGCCGCTATATAGTCGCGATCTCGCATGCGCGCGCGCGCGACGGACTCGCGAAATTCAAGACTCGCCCGAAGTCGTACACCCCGCGCGTCTCCTTCTTTTTACTTATATACATATATTGTACACCCTCAAAGCGCTGCGTTGCGACGAACCTGTGGCTCTCCGTGAAGAAAAAAAAATGAAAAAAAATAAATAAAAATACTCTTCGAATGCGTTAGCATTGCGCGAGCGTGTATGTGTGCGAGGATTGTAATTCCCCATTTTTCTATTCACTTGTGCCATACGAAGGAAAAAACAGATGAGAGAGATGGAATGACAGAGAGGGAGAGAGAGAGAGAGGCGCCGCGGCGGATAGGTAAAAATAGTAATTATTTAACGATACGTGGTTTTTGTTCCTGTATAACGAAGATTATAAGCGTATGTGAGGGAAAAAAAGACGTGCGAGAGCGTGTTATATCAGAGAAAGTGTGAAAAGCGAAACCGAATGTGCGTGAAAGAGAGTGAGCGCGAGTCTGTGTGCGTGTCTGCTATATTGCGAAAGAATGGAAAAACTATACTATAGATGAAAGTTTACATATGTCATGTGTATTATTTTATACGCGTTTAATTTTGTTTTTATAAATATATTTTATTTCTGAAACCTAAATCCTCTCATGCTTTTTTATTTCATCACCAGCGTAATTTATTACGTTTTTTTACTCCATCCACCGTTTTTTATACCCTTTTTAATATTCAATCGCTTATTTGTATTTTGTTCGTTATTTTTTGCAAATTTTATTCATAGAAGTGTTACATAAGAAAGTATAATTATACGTTCCGTTTTGAGAAACAATCACGTGAGAAATATATCAGCGTAAAGGTCACTACTTTCGCATCCTGGAAGACAGAACCAAATTACAGTTATTTGAATAGTCATTAACGATTTCTATAGATTATGATACATGCAATAAAAGAAAAAAAATATATAATTTTGGGCGCTCTTGCGCAACTACTCTTCTCGCAAAATTTTTTTGAATGTAACTAAGCAGTAAACAAATTTTTTTGGTTGAAAAAATAGTTATAATTATTTTAATGCTTTTTGCACATTTTACTGATTGTTTCTTGAAGCGCCTCGTTCATTCACTAAACTACTTCCGGCCATTAAACAATAAGACTTCCGATTTTGGGCATTGAATTGTAATAACAATAAATAATAATGTAGACAAATGAGCGACTGCAAATTAAATTTCGATGAGAGCAGAGAATGAAAAAACTAAGTTTTGTGGTTAATAAATAAACAGAAGCGAATTAGTAAGAATTTTTAGGTTTTAAGCAAGATTTACCTGATAAACAAAGCAATACTAGAGCGATCTATCTATGACTGTGTGAAAGAATTATGAAGAATTAATAAGCATAAAGTAATAAACAAGAAGAACGTATGCTGTTATAAGTGTAGTCTCAGGAAATAAACTATACCGTGCGTCTCCTAGCTGAATTCTTGTTTTCCAATTCGTTGTGAACGAATGTCTTTCGTATATTATATCATACATATATATATTTAATGAATAGAACTTAATTATAGCGATTAGCATCACAGCTGGAATACGAGAATTTGAGTTTATCATTTTTTTATTAAACTATTTTGTTTGACAAACAACAGTAAATCTAAAATCATATATATACATATTCGAAGCAATCTGACACGCAATTTTAAAAGTTAATTGAAAAAATCAATAATTTCGATAAACATAATAAAATGAAAAAATAATCTCGACGTCAACAATCAGCATTCGAAAAACGTGTTTTCTTTTATGGCGCTGATAATAACTTAGTTAATTCAACAAGGAAAAAACAGAATCCAGTCGTTTCCGAAATATCCAGCTCTGATTACAGGCAATCGTGAGAACGTGCGTGCGAAAATGAGCGAAAGAAGCGAGGAGGCGAACAGAACGAGAGAGAGAGAGAAAGAGAGAGAGAGCCGCGGAGGTGGAGAAAAAGCCAATCAGCAATCAGTAGCGCGTGGCGACTTTGTCGCTTTCCAATTAAGATTCGTATACCGTCGTCCGTGTTTGTACTTCGACAACGCGAATAACACATAACGCCCCCGAGAAAAATGTCTAGTCCAGTGAGAAAACAAAAGAGAAAGAGAGAGAGAGAGAGAAAAAAAGCTGCGAAGCGCGTGATTTTTCTATTTTTACTCAAATTTACTTTCATATACATATAGACGGGAGAGTTTTGTCGCGCGCAATCACACTCCTCTCGTCGCGAGGCGCGCATGCGCGTAGTAGGATGTTTAATAAACAAAAATCGCGAACGAAGGTGGACAAAAAAAAAGATATGCCAATAAAAAATTAGCTATTAGATTGACAAAGAGTAATAAGTATCTAAGAAAAAAATGATGTTTCGTATAAAAAGAAAAAAAAATAATGAAATCTTCGGGACTCGTGATTTTTCACTTTCTTTCGAGTGAGTGAGAGAGAATGGGAGAGAATGAGAGAGAGAGATAGACGAAATGTCAAAATGAACACACACGGCACACTTAAAAGTAAAAGCTGATACATGCGCAAGAGTCTCTGCGGACTCGTGCGCGGAAAGTTAAAAGAGCGCGCGCGCGACGAGATTCGGTCTCGCGTTAGCGCGCCAGCGATTCTTCCGATACGAGCTCATACTGCCGTCTGCGAATTAACGTATTTCTAATTAATATACAGGAAGTAAAAAAAAATGAAAATAATGCAAAAATGATAAGCGATGTTATAAGCCCATCGTGGTATGGTCGTTTACCGATCATCGATTGACAGGCGATATTGTGAAATATGTATTTGAAAATGCCATACACAAGTACCTCAAGATACAAAACACATGTACAAATGTTCATATGTTTTCAGAATATTAGCTAATTCTAATAAACAATTAATATCCATAATTTTTCGTGTCTTTTACTCGTTCCCTCGTACCTTATCTTCGCAAAATTTTCTGTTGTTATATTTGTTTATTTTGCAGCAGGCAATATGACTGTAACATAAATATTTATCATTATATAGATAAAATTTCTTAGAAAATATATAAGATACAAAAATACATTTATTTTATTGTTGATTACCAACTGCAAAACAAGTGTTTTATAGCAGTAATAAATCAATTTTATTATACAATAAATTAATCGTATACAAATAATTCATTTTCACACATCATAACAATACAAATATTACATTTTAAACTTTTAGTCATATTATATTCCATTACCTAATACACTACGCACTTTTTCTCAACCAATAAATCACTACAAAAATTCAGCAGCAAGTACATTTATAAGCGAACGTGAGAACGTGCGGCCCGACAGATTGACGAAAAATCGGTGGCTCGCTTTAATCATGCCGTGCGCAGATTACATTACCGAATCGTCTTCGCGCTTACGAGCGGCGCTCACTTCCATCCTGTGATAAATTGCCAGATTACGGGTGACCGCCGGCGTACTTTCCGTGAACCATATGTTCCTCTCCTCAGCCAAGGCTGTGGGACCCGTGCGGTCGGCTCTAGTCGATCGGAGAGAACAGGTCTCTCCTAAATGTAGTTGAGAGAGTGTGTGTATGTATAACTAATTTTATTCCTCGAGAGGGTTTTTTTTTCTTTGAACCGAGGGAGGAGGATGTTGTGGTGTGTATGCTGCAGCGTCTATATACTTCCGGCGTGATAAAGTTGAGAAAGTTCGAGGCGCGACCGCGCAGGAAGAGTTAATAATCCCGCCGTTGGGTTTGATCGTTGATGATGATGCGGCAGAAAGAGGTTAGCCCTTTTTTTAACCCTATCAAGGTGTTCTAGATTTTTTTTTGTTGAATCCATGTTATGTTTATTATTTTGGGTGTTAATATGAACCATTTTTTTGCGAAATATTTGTGCAAAAAGGAATTCTTGTGTAACATATGCAGTGCAAATTTAAGCATTGATGTAAAATAATTACAATGAGATTGAAAAAATAAAATTTTAACTAAAATTATTTAAATTTACACAATGCATAGCAATTAATATTTGGCAAAGTACTTTTTTATAGCAAAATACAATCTCAAATCTTATTATAATTTTACTATAATTTTATTTTGTTTTTTAACAATTTGCATTGCGAATTCTTTTTTATGCTACTCCCTTAATTACAATTACTCATGTATATTATTACAATGAAAAAAAATGTGATATGTTCAAGAAAATCGGACTTGTTTCAAATAAAATTTACTTAAAACAAGTAATAGTTACTTGAAACAAGTGCGATTTCCTTGAACATATTAAAATTTTTTTTTTCAGTGTATAAACGCATTTTATCACCACGTTATACAAGCAACAAACAACGAAAAATCCCGTTTTAACTAGATCCACAATTATCCCTCTGTTTGCTCAAGACTAACACCGCGAAACTTCGCGTCCACGCTAAAAATAGCGCACCTCTTATAAAACCCTCATAGCCGTAAGCGCGCGCAGTATTACGACCAGTTGCTTCACCCATATAACCGCCGTGAAAACTCCTCGCCCGCTCTCACCCCATTCGCGCGTTTCATCAACCCAATGATTTATTTACTCTGCCGGCGCGACACTCGAATATTGTTACACGCGGCGGCATCTCATCGTTTTGTCTCGCAGAGAGACAACAGACAGCAACACAGAAGGATCGAAGCGCGCCGCGGGGTTTTGATTCCGCGCGCGCTTTTCCCACAGGGCGCGCGCGGACAGCTGTCGTAATGAGTTGCATCCTCACGTAGCAGCAGCAGCAGCCGGCCGATTTCGTCTCTGTTTGTAACGACGTGACGGCGCAGCTTTCGTCTCTCTTTACCTTTTATCATGAAGCGATGCGTTTGTAGAGTTGTAATAAGGATGAGAGGAGGCATACACACGCACCGGAAGATGTAGGTGAAATTCGAGATGTATGCGGAGCGGTGCATGCGAGGTTTGGCTCGTCGTTCGATTGTTCTGTTGGTAAGGCTGAGGGATGGGTGACCTTGGAGATTTTGTATTTCTGCGTGCTTTGGCGAAGTTTACGGTAAATGCTGCGCATGCGTTTGCATTGATTCACTGTAAAAATATTTTTGCATTTTTGAATAACTTTGTTATTGGCTTTACATTGTGCTTAAAAAACTATTTGATTCCTACTGTATTAACGAAATAATATTCCGCCGAAAAAAACGATTTGTGGCCAATATATTGCCCATAGTATGGGGCAATGTGGGCAATATGTATGGGTAAATATGGCCATTGTTTTTTTCTAGTTTGGGACAGATATGACTATTATAGAGGAAATAGCGTGTAAAGAAATGGCCAATATTTGGCTCTGGCGCTGTAGCCACATAAGACCCACATATTGGCCATATATAAATATCAATAATAGGATTACGTTGCATAAGGAATGTTGATGGTATTAGATTAATCTCTTCTTTTCTTTTCTATTAGTGTTTAAATGCCTACAGATTTACGGTCGCTACTGCACTTGCTCCCTGTTACGGCAAGTGTCCAAACACCTGATCGTCCCCAGGACTCTATACCTGGTCAGCTCAAGGCCGTTGACTAACAAGAGCCGCAGGTATGTGTAAACGGTATTTGATGAAAATCGGGCAAGTCGTTGACCTTCCTCAAATCACGGCATTCACCCATTTCCTATACAAAAATCATAACATCTGACGCTCCTTTCCAGAAATTACAATTAAAATTATCCAATTAAAAAATCGAATATGATATTTCATCTCATGCAATCATCGTAAGCTATTCTTCCTATCGACCCCAGCGTCCTTACGTAATCCCAAACAATAAGATTTATCGCCTTCGAATTAAACGAAATTTTAAATTTGACACATAAATTATATAAAATATTTTTTTGACCCAAAGGGCATATAATACGCGAGGAGGAAAATTACGATAGGCGAGAGCACAATACTCATTTCACGCTCGCTCTCGTTCTCTTTCCAACGAATCTCTTCCCTTTTTTTCGACTTTTTTGTTTTTATTTTTTCTCTCTCTCCTTTTCAAAGAACGCGCACAATAAGACAATCGAGCGCTCGCGCGCGCGATGAAATTTCCATTACGAAAATGAGCGGGCCGGCGCGCGCGCAGAGAGAGAGAGAGAGAGCCGGTGTGCGATTTATCGTCCCGCTGCCGATGATATCTTCACTTTTATCCGCGGGGCCGCCGAGGGCCGAATTGCCATTTGACGGTGCGCGCGCTCGCAGCAAGCCGCGCCATAACTCATACGTCGGCTGACAGAATTGAGGCAGGTCGTGCATTGCGAAAGTCACAAAAGGCTCTTTCTGAAGCGCGATCGAGCTCTGTCTCTCTCTCTCTCTCTCTCTCACTCTTTCCTTTTTCTCTCTTTCGCTCGCTCGCACGTTCGCTAGCTTGCTATCTCTCTCTTTCTTCTCTCTCTCTCCCGATTTAACCCTCTTATTCTTTCTATCACTGTCTTTCTATCTATTGCTTTTTCTTTTTTCTTTTTTTTTTCATATATATTCTTGACTATTTGCGTCTTTTTTTCTCTTCTCTATTCATCTATTTTGCTCCTTTCTTTCGGTCTTTCTTTTACGATTCTTTTACTTTTTTGTTTTCTATATGAAGAACCCATTGTCTCATAACTTTTGATCTACATCGATTTGAAATTTAATATAAAAATTCATGAGGGGAATTTCGTGGCTGCTATTGTTTAAAAATTTACATTTAATATGAAGAAATTATTAATTTGTCTCGGTTACAAGGATTAATATACTATGCATATAATAAAGTTTCGAATATGAGATATAACTGATAACACTTTTTTTTATTTTACATTCGTCTGTTTAAAAAAATACTTTATTCGTCTTCTTTTATCTTAATGTAAATCAAAGAGTATTTTTTCAGAACAAAATAATACTCTATGAAATTTTATGCTTTTTTAAATATTTTGAATAATGTTTAACAATGTGGAGTATTATTTTCCAAATAAAATTATCAATGGAATTGGTAAACTCTTGATAAAACTAATGAATTTTGATCAACAATATTATTTAAAATTTTCAATAATGAAGATAGACACAACTATCGGATTGTCCATAAATTGGTCTTGATAAAGGTGTCTTGATCTTGGTCCACTATATATTTGCACACAACCGCTAGACCAAAATCTTTCCTTTTTTCAATCGACCTCGCGCAAGATTAATAAATCAAGAAACCAGATCATTAACGTCCCGATAATCCTTTAATTCGCCAAAAATACATATCAGCTCCTATAACGTATTATAAAGAAGGCATATCCTTAACCATTAACATTATCTCCCCAGCCATGTTCTTTTCGGCTCTCTCGTATTTCCAGCCTCCCCGCGCACATCTCCGACCGATACGCGCGCGCGCGGATTCGCCCTTCGCGGGCTACAGGCTCTCTGCGGTGTAGTATACGCTTGGCGAGCCGCACGAGCATTATACACAGAGGGAATCGCCGCGCGCGGCGTGTGTAGTATCCGCGCGCGCCGCGTCCCATTGTGTAAGGAGGGACAGGATTGATACTTTGATACAACGGAACTTATGATCTCTCTCCGCGGGTTTTCTTATACATGCGTCCTCCGCGTTCGCTGTGCTCCGAATTCCCTCCCGCTCGTGTGTCTGTGTGTGTACAAGAGCACTAGCGTGTATCCGATTTGGCAACAATAAGGTACTTTCTTTCTTCTCTTTGCGCTTATATATACGTGTGTGCATGCGGTTTGCGCGGAGGTAATGGTTGTCTGGTTCTCCCAACTCTGTGTGTGTTTGCCGTATGGGAATTTGAAATATTTCAATCGAATTTATTGCTTATCGGGGCGGAACGAGAGAGATAATGGCAAAATTTTACTGCACTCGATATTTTAATTTTATAGACGCTGGATTATACGGCTAATGAAACAAGTAGAAAGTTATTTAATTCGCTTATAAATGTATAATAAAGTTGTAATGACTGTTACGTTGATGCTGAAAATTATCTAATTTCGTCCACTTACCCAAGACATTATAGTGTCAATATACCGATAGATATGTCTGAATTTTCGTTACGAAAATTCGAATGTTTTGTTATATACACTGTGGCCGACAACTTTCGTCAAACAAATCGATCACGCATGATACAGTTATCCGTGAAATTGAAAACTTTTTTACAAATCGCCCGCATGCACATTAGAGAAAATTGCCGTACTTTTTGCGGGCCGAAAAAAAGAGCGCGGCGATATTACCGCGAGTCACAGTATAATTTCCCCAATGTAAATAAAGCTAGCGAATTCGCCGATATCATTCCTCATCTCGCGTTGGCTTTGTTTCATAGAAAGTCTCGAATGACGCTGATAGTTACGCAAGATCGATTGTAAATAATAAGCCGATTATCGTCACATTGTTGTATCGACGTGTATATATTCGTGAAACACACAGTGAAAGCCGCTCTAATAGAGAAAGTCCTATGTAACAGATAAGAAGTATTCGTCTCTCGTATTATATATACACACGGAGCGCCGCGTCTGGGGAAAGAAACGTGAAAGTCGCTCAAAACTCGAGCTACTGCGTTCGCGAGCGATTGGTGAAACTGTATCCGCGATTCCGAAAGAATTTCAATTATAACGACGTTTTTTGAACGTACGGGCCTTTTTGTGCGTGCGCGCCGTAATAGATCAAATTTAAATCACGTACGTGTGGACTTTTGTATTATATAGGCTTCGACTTTGTCGTACTTTTACTATATATACTCGCGAGATTTTAATTAACGCTGCGTGAGAAAGCGCGACGCCTGTGTGTGTATGTGTGTGTCGAAAACATTTGAATTTTTGACACGCCAGCTTATGAATTTTATACACTTTCTATTTATTTATTAGTTTTACGTAATATATTTACCAGTTACAGAAAAACGAACGCTGTTAATGTCTGCGGTGTCTAGAATATGATTTTCTGTATAGATCACCACTTTCTGAACATTCTTCAAAATGTAAAATGTTAAAATATTAATATCAAAAGAAACGGAAAGAAGATTTTTTTCTGCATTCGATGCATCATGAGGCACTAAAGCTTATTTACTCAAAATACCGTTCGCAAATACCAATAAAGAAATTTATCGTAAATATACCCAAACGAACTTAAATAAAGTCCAGCGGCAGGCTCGGCCCATAATTCACATCGAGAGGAGAGAGAAGAAAAAAAAAGGGACAACCTCAAAAAAGGCAATTGCTCGTACAAGCAAGCGCTAAAGATAATATAACTCGCGCAAACGAGGCTGCAAACGCGTCTCCCCGATAAATTTGTACGCATAAAAAGGGAAGATCTGTCATAAACATCGCCTTCTCTCTTCCTTCGCGGTACCTTCTCTCTCTCTCTCTCTCTCTCTCTCTCTCTCTCGTAAATCGACGCACGCGCGAATCGGCTTCGCGAACTTTAACTCGCTCGCTCGCGCGCACGCGCATTGACATCGAGTCCGGCTCCGAAAACTGAAGATAAATCTCTCTGCTTGCTCGCACGCGGGGAAGAAGAAGACAAGTGAACGCGAGGGAAAGAGAGAGATGGACCGAGCGCTCGCTCGCTCGACGGGAATCGGCCGGCTATTGAAGGTCTCTCTCTCTCTCTCTCCCGAATATATCCCGCGAGCTATTCACGCTCACGAGAGCATATCCTCGAGAAGAAGGAGGAGCACACACACACACAGAACTGCAACTGCTGTGTGTCGCTCGCTGCGTGCCGCGGGATTACACCGAGCGAGAGAGGGACGCAGTGAGGAAGAGAGAGAGAAGCGAGAGAGAGAGAGACCAGGTGCATTTCGGAGCCTGGGAAGCGCAAACTTCGCTCTCTTCTCTCGGGCCTACGCTACACTATACACCATTACCACCACTACAGTGTGTGTATATATATATACGCGCGCACTAATACTAATGCACAGGCAGATGCGCCGTCGTCCTTCTAGCGCTCTATACGCCGAAGTGCAGTTTCCCTTTCTGTCACGCTCGTTCGTCACGCGCTTTTCCGTCTCGCTCTCTGCGTCCTCTCCCCCGTACGTCTCCCGCGCTCATTCTCCGGCGCGCTTATCTCGCCTATTATCTCCTTTATTTCTCATTTTCCAGATAGCGAGTGGCCCTCTTTCGACTGTTTCTCCATCTCGCTCGTGTTGTCTATTATTGTCCTTCCGTGTAGGGCGCGAGGGATGAGTTTTTTAAATGCCAGATTTTTCTACTCCCCGAGAGCGCGTACAGTTCACCTGTAGCTCGTTCCATCCATTTAACTTAGAGGTTATCGAGGCTCCCTCCGAGCGTGTGAAAGAACGCGGTGGGGTTGATTTTAACCAACAATTAACGTATTAATAATATTTACAGCTATAATTGTTTAACATTAATACAATATACCGATTCGTTGAAAAATTCTTTGAGCAGCCAAGTTCAAGTGTTGGTTCAAGGAAACGACGCCGAAAACTCGCTGTGCCGCTCTCGCCTTGTCTCTCTCTCTCTCTTCACGGGTAAACGAGCTGCGCGCCGCTAATGGCAAAAGCGCCTCCGCCTCCTTATGCGCATCGGCATCTCTTCTTTTCTCTCTCCGCTGCTTATGCACTTGCGCGCGCACATCGTTCGCCAGGAGAGAAAGAGAGACAAAGCGCGCTTGCTCGCTCTGGAGCTCGAGCATTTTTTCCGTTTCACGCTCGTTCTTGCCGCTACAGGGTTTTTATGTACGCGCGCGTAGTCTATAAGCTTGGGGAAAAAGGTGATGGAAAGTTTGGTTTTGTTGTTGGTTGACTATAGGTTTTGCGATCGTGTTGTTTGAATAATTTATTAAACGAGAGTTTGTAAATAATATAATACAGTGAGGCAATTTTTTGTTATTAGGTATAGGAGCTATGGTAAAAGTCAGGTGGGACTATGAGCAATATTCTCGTTCGAAACGATTGAAAGAGATATTTCTAAATTTGGTGTACGCTGTATCTACGTTCTTTGTTGCGTAACAACTGTGCGTTTAATTGAAATGACTCATTTAGGAAAGTAATGAAAGAGCTATAGTCTTGATGTATACGTAATGCCTATTATACAATACGTCATATCAAAATAAAGATAAAATGTACGCGCAGAGCTATAGATTTTTTCTCCATCTGTATACTGAAAACCATATAACAACCGTACTTTGTTGAGAAGAACAGTATTATAATATACTTAAACAAATGCTTCACTTATATAATAATACTCCGAAATTGCAAATGACATCAAAGAAACGAAAATTTCGGAAATACCATCGAATAACTTTATCTTAAAGCATAATACACGTATAATACCTACAGGGAAAACCATATGAAAGGGTGAAAAACAATGCGAGTTATGCGCATGTGAGATAATTCAATAACAAAGCATTTTTCTGCCTCGTCAACAGCAGTCGCGCGGCAGCACCCAGTCCCTCTCTCGCGTTGAAATTGCCGTTTGTTATTTCTCTCTTTTTTTCGCTTACTCCGTTCCGATGACACAGGCGGCTTTTTGAGATGACAGAGGTGAATTTCTTTTTCCCCGAAAGAAAAGCGCTCCGTCACCTTTTTGAATAACGAAAGTGCAGCTTAAAATTCCACATTCGTCCAGAGGAGCCGAGCGAGCGCCTCGCCTCGCCGCTTATATTCTCCCTTATTGTTTTTCTCACTCTTTCTTTCTATCTCACTCTTTCTCTCTCTCTTTCCCTCGTTCTGTTTTACTCGAGCGTGTCTGTGTGCATACGTATATGTTTCTCTCTCTCTTTTCTCTTCTACTTTGCTTGCCGCCGGAGTAAGTCACGTTATCTACTCTGCGAGAAAAAAAAGTTCATACTCAGCGTCTGAGGATATTTTCCCGTTTTGAGTTTACATAGTTGAAAATTCATCGAGTTTTTAATGTTTTTCCCATATTAAATGTAAACAGTTAAGCTCTTTTTAAGTATTAATAATATTAATATAAAATATTGCTTTTATATCGTATATTTACATTACGAAGTACCGCCAATTGATTGCACACTGCGGCCATAATTTTGAAAAATATATTTTATCATGCACTTTTAAAAACCCATTATGAAATTCACGTTCCGTTAATACATTAAAAATCTTAATAAATTTTACATAATTATAAGGCTTTCTCTTAGAGAAAGTATACATACACGCTTGTAATCTAAATATGAATTTCAATTACACATTATGCACTGTCTTTAACATCGTCCTTACGCAACCCTCGAAAGATGTTATAATCCGAAACCATTTGAATTATTATATTTACACCGCCGCTATTTGTTTATATCCGCCGCATTTACCACACCTCGCGCATCCGCACGCGCGTGATTTAGCCGGCACTTTGTCGTCTGTGTATATACATTCATCGCACGAGCGGTGCGATTACGAAAGAACAGCGCGGATCTTTGTGCGCGCTGGCGTTGAAGGAAGAAGAAGAAAAAAAAATAAAAGAAGAGACGCCGCAACTTCGAGCCTATATGGAAATCTGCGAGGCATATGTGTG
Organism: Torymus aiolomorphi; assembly: GCA_036365515.1. NCBI lineage: Eukaryota > Metazoa > Arthropoda > Insecta > Hymenoptera > Torymidae > Torymus > Torymus aiolomorphi. The sequence continues at coordinate 236,878,296 of CM070873.1, read as the reverse complement.
AATCTCGGATAAGGCGACGCTGTGTGCCAGCGCGCGACGTTTCCGCGAATTCGCGCGGGCTTAAAGGCGTCGGACGCCTTTTGTAAAAACGCGCGAGCGAAAGTGCGCGAAATTTCCTTACGCGCGAATGGGTTCTCATGTATATGTTGTGTGTGTATATGCGTGTCGTCAATTATCGATGATGAATGACGGTCCTAAATTAAAGGCATATTAAATAAATTAGTGAGACTATTTACGCAAATAACGCAGGTATATATATAGCGATTGAGTTGTGGCTGGTGCGCGCGTGAAAGGCATCTCAAGTTGCAGGATGACTTAAAACTTTCTGTGTTTATTATAATGTTCGGTCTTTTTTTGTAACACAATATTCGTTGCGTTTTTGCAACGATGATTTAAATGGCTTAAACAAAATATAATATCGTTTTATATTTGATCATTTTATTCGTAAACTGGCTATAGATCGGTTAGCACTGTAGCGTAAAATTACTCATAATTCAGAAGTAGGTCGATAGGTATTTGAACATCTGGCGGAGCTAATAACGTTAAAGAACTGAGGAAACATGCTCGAGTGAGAATAACAACGCACCGATTCGAATGAAAAACGTTATTCAGAATCCGCACGCTACACGTGGTAAAATAATTATAAAAAGAATTATATACATTTACTACGAGAAATTCGATACTCCACTTTCTCTCATAATATTTATACATCAATAAAAATATACTTTTTATTACGTCTACTTTATAACGACCTAATTTTACAGTCAGAATTTACGTCATCTCCAACCAATAGCCAAATAAATTTACTACATATCTCAGACGTATATAATCACTCCAAAATTGGAGCAATTAAACCTCTACTCGGAACGCCTCAATCAATTCACGAATCAATTACGCACGAAACGTTTAAATAATCAGCCTTTCTAATCCTTTCCGGAATGTTGTTCCCATATATACACACACCATTCGAACGTCTCCCCACTCTTACCAAAAACAAAAAGACAATCCTCGATATAATAGACTTCCAATCCACGCGCACACTGCTTTTCCGGAGGGTTAAACGCTCGAATCAGAACTTTCGCGCGGATAAGCGAGAGAGATATCCTATACATAGCACACTCGGCGCGCACGCGAAGAGAGGAGGGCAAGTATAGTAGTGCACACAGCCCCTCGTCGGGCGTGCTCGGAGGACGGAGCATTAGTAAAAACGCGATATTGTCTGACTCAACAGGTTGTCGCCGCCGCTCTTCCGCGCTGCTGCTGCTGCTGCTGCCGGCGCATCGCTGCGTCTCTCTCTCCGTCCATATTTTTTTCGCCCTGTCTGTCGCGCGGGCGCGCGCGCTCGTATTAAATAAACCGGCGGCGGGGTGATTTTCTCCTCTCTCTTCGCTCGTTCTTTTTCTCGCGCCCACTTATTACGGCCGTATAGCTGTCTTTCTCGCGGCGGCGCGCTGTGTGTTTTTCCCTCACCCTGACGGTTGCGTATTATACGTACGCGAGAGAAAGAGGATGAGAACCTCCGACTCATCAGGCGCCTAATCGCTTCCCCTCTCTGCGCTGACTCCTTCATTCTGAATATATCGTGCGTAGGATGACGGGATCTTTGCGCGAGAGCGCGTAGGGGAGATTATTTTTTTTTTTCCTCTTTCGGAGATGGCTATCTCCCTCTCTCTCTCTCTCTCTCTCTCTCTCTCTCTCTCGTATATAGGAGCGCGCGTTATATTCGGCCGATGAGATTCATCAAAAAACGTGCTGGCACTTTTCGATTAAGTATAGGTGTTGCAGCCGGAGGGGTTGGAAAGTGGACCGATTACGGGCGTCTTTTTTGTGTATTTTCCGCGCAGCTATTTAAATTGAAAGTTTTTTTGACGTTTTTTTTTTTTTTTTCGTAACCCTGGACTTGCGTTTCTTCTACGTGTGTTGAATAAATTATGTTTACGAGAAAGAATGTTCTTCAAGATTAACATTTTTTCGAGAAATTTGAAGAAAAAATTTATTTTTGAATTTGTAAACAAATTTACATATACAAATACGTTATTTTTAAAATGTTTGGTTCTTGAAGTATCTTTTCAATTATAATTATTTTTGTATAATAAATAAACTACAAGAATTTTATTAAAAAAAAAAAATCAATTCTCATACCGCACACGCTATTTTACTTTATGAACTCTACAATATCATCGAATCAAATCAGGTACCAGGAAAACTTCAATGGCGCTTGTAATTCACTTAAAGCTTCTCGGAACGAGACTTTTTTTTCCTCTAAAATAAAAAGAAACGCGTCACAATAGCCTCGCGTACGTATATACATTCACGTGTAAGAATAAGCTCCGGAAAAATCAGGAGTCGGCGCGGTGAGGAATTTTTTCTCCTCGCGTCAAAATAGAGGTCAGAACTACAACACACGTTGCATCGGGCGCACTCGCGCCTAAGAAATTTTTGCGCGAACGCGGGCGCGACTTATCTCGAATCTCTCTCCTTCCCTTTCGGTGCGCTGAGAAGGAAATGGCGAAGAATAAAAAAAAAGGGCACAAAGCGCCTTTTGAATCGCGTCAGGGCCTCGCAAGGGCTTATCTCCATTCACAAGGTGCAGCGACCTTCTCTCTCTTACTCTCGGCCACCCTCTATATATCTAAAAAGCATTATACATATATACTTTCTCGAGACTCCGTACGCGGAGCTGCTAGCGTAAGAGAGAAAAAGATATAGAGAGAGAGAGAGAAAAGAAGGGAGCGAGAGAGAGAGTCGAGTCTGAACTAGAAAAGCTTACCATGTGTAATCCGCGCGAGCGAAAATCCCAATCAGCTGCTTGCCAGATCCTCGAGAGCAAACAAGGGATTCCGCCCGACAATGGCCTCGAGTGTCTTTCGAGCATGTGTGTTCATCATGTCGGAGTGAGAGAGAATGTACTATACTCCCTCTCTCTCTCTCTCTTTTGCTAAGTCACATCTCTTTCCCGTGGGCCCGCGTGTGCAACGTCGTTTATTACACTTATTTACGCGCGCGCTCGCACTGCTGCTGCTGCTGCTGCTGCTGCTGTGGCAAACACGTGATGTGCGTGTGTGGTCACATGCTACGAGGTTTGACGTATTTTCGGCTCCGGGAATTTTCTTTGACGATAATTTTGAATGACATGTGTCTGGTATTCTGTTGACAATCTTACGTAATATCGGAACGAGTTCGTCCTTGTACAAGTATTTTGCAAACTTTGTAGGAATGTTATCCTGTGCAGAGTAAATATTTATTTGACTTACATACTCGTTGTTGACATCTTTCACTACCAAATGTCACTTTAATAACACGTGGGAATCGAGATTTTCATTTTCCGCGTACCGTCTCCGAAGACGCTCTCATCAATCCTACTATTTACTACACCTCGCGTATATACCGTTTAAGAACCGCAAGCGATCAATAAATCATCGGTTATAAAAGGCATATACCGCGGCAGCGCCCGGCAAATTTCAACTTGATAAATTACCACTTATTATTGCCCAGCCATAAAAAGGCGGCGACAAAGTAAAATTTTACTGCGACGGCCGCAGAAAGCCGGGAGTCGTCGTGGAAAGCCACAAACTTTACAGCGCGTGCGAGACGCTTAGTTCCGCATCTGCGTGCTATAGCTACTGCTGCTGCTGCTGCTACGCGTCAGTCAAAATCTTCGGGGACACCCCCGTTGAAAAAGGCAATAATGCCTGTACACATATATACTGCACGACCGCTTCGTTGGTGGTGATGTTGTTGCGGCTCCGCCGAGCGTGTGAAAAAAAAAGTTCACGAATTTCGAAAAAAAATTTTACGCCTCGTCGAGCCTCGATATATACTTACACCGCGCGCTCCGAGAAAAAAGCGTATAGCCGAACAACCCTTGGCACTTTCCTCCCGGCCCGTTGCGTGCGAAGTCATTCAATTTTTTAAAGAAAAAACGCCGGCGATCTTCCTCAACCCTTTTTCTTTTTTCACCTAGCCGGGCGATTTATGTGTCTCTTGTGTCGCCGCGCGCAGTCACCCATCAGCGCGAAAAATTTTTGTGTGAAAAGGCTCTACAGCGCGCAAGTGCGGTGCAACACTTTCCGCAATTCTACGCGCCCTAATAACCTCGAAGCGCAACGACGCGGACGAAAGGAACAAGAGACAATAGCGTTAAAAAAAAGAAGAAGGGAACACGGGAGACTGCCGCTGCCGCTGCTGTGCGAAATCGAGACAAAATATCCATTTTCTGGCGTGAAAGCGTGAAAATCTGCAGGACGTGCGCTGTATATAGGCATGATCGCACTGTTTCGCTCTCCGCTGCTCTCTCTCTCTCTACACGGTGACTACTATCCTTAATTCTCTCCCCCTCTATCACGCGAGCCCGGCAGCTTCCCCTTTCCGGGAGGGATGAAAGGTGGAGCGAGCGAGAGAAAGATAGAAAGAGATCGGGATCAGGCACCCCTTCTTTGACATCCAACTCTTGCCTGCACAACCCCTCCGGTTCTCACGGAATCCTTTTTGCTTTTCCCAAAATACGTTTCGTGGTTTATCTCTCTCGCTCGCACCCATTCTTCTTCCTTTGTGTCCCTCTACATGTGTGTGTGTGTGTATACATATATACGCGCGGGACGGACATTAAAGGGGGGAGAGAGAGAGAGAGAGAGAGAGAGAGAGAGAGAGAGAGAGAGAGAGAGAGAGAGAGAGAGAGAGAGAGGCGTTATTTCGCCAGCGCCTAATGCCGAGGCAGTGCGGCGGATTCGATTTTTGAGGCATTATATATATACACACATACACGAGCGCGCGAATGGAGGAAGGGCTGCTGTCCGCCGGTTTGCCAGGAAATGTGGGAAATTTTTGGGGATGGTGCATTCGCGCCCGAAAGAGTGAGAGATGATGGGAGGAGGAAGGGAGAAGAAGTTTAATGAACGTGCAAGGTTGAACGCGAAGAGAGCGAGAAAGAGAGATGGATTATAACGAATGCGGGAGGTCCAGGTGCTGTCACTTTTTTTTTAATAACCTCTCGGCCGCTTGTTTCGCGGTGACGCACATTTTTTTCTTAATAGCTATGTGTGGCCTAATGCATTATTCATAGGAGCTGGTGTATATAATACTTAATAATTTTGTAGACGGGCGATCTCTGAAAAGTGCGGTCTTTCTTGAAAATATAGCACTCTTTTAATTAGATATGTGCCAATAACCTATCGCTAATTTATCGCCTCGTATCCTGTATTTTTTACGATTTATCATATTTTTCTTCGCGTAAGGTATAAGTTGTTTAAGTTTTTATGTTCTCGGTTACGTAAATTATTTACTTAATAAGAGGTGTTTAACGTCGATAAAAGTTTACTTATAATACTGAATTGAAATTTAATTTATTTAGATCTCAAATTTCAAGCATGAAAAGAATACTTGAGTAGTGGGTAAGTATATGCTTATAGAAACATTAGATATTTTATAGTTCAAGAAAATGTTTGAAATCTAAAAGTGATTGAAAATGTAGAAACGTCGAATTAGCATTAAATAGGACCATCAATCTTAATTTACTGATTATATGTTTCATGTAGTATCAAACAAAAAGCATATAAATAAAAATAATATCGATTTGGAACAAAAATCTCGTACCTGTTATCAACTAATAAAAAAATCAACACGACTGTCAAAAATTCCATTAACATAACTTAAAACCTTCATTTGTAATTCCAATAAGACCTGTCTTTCACTCAAATGAATACATGAACTCGTATATAATATATATGAGATTACGAGAGTTCATTCATGTAACCGCGAATTTTTTTTCCGTACCACCGACAAGTATTTCCAAGAAAACGCTCTTAACGTTCTATCCTCAGTATTTGAACGTATGCTAAAAAAATCAATTTTATCTCTACTTTACTAAACTTGCTAATAAATAATCCAAATACGTCAACGAACAGTCATCCCATTTGCACCTAAAAAAAGAACTACGTAATGAAATTTCGGCAGTTACGAAACATTACGCCACTCATCCACTCCACCGTGTGATTCCCGCGAGCGCGCGCGCGCGAATATAGGCCCCGGAACTCGCGGCGATGAAGCCGGAAGAGGGTGTCACCGATGGGGCGGCGACGCAAGTGCACGGCGCAGGTTCACTACAACCTTCCCATATCTCCCTAGATCCCGGCGAGCTTTCTCCGTCGGCTTTTTTCGCTCTCGCTCGAGGAGCTGCTGCTCTGCTACTGCTCCTCTATGAGCAGGATATCCTCCGGACACTTGAATCGACGACCTACATCCTCGGGTTATACAGTCTCTCTCCTATTCTCTCCATCCCGCGCGTATGTGTATATACGCATGAATTTCTTTTTGTACCATCGCCCTTTCTCTCAGGTTCTCTCTCAATCGCACGCGCGCGCGCATTACATCGAGAGTGCTGCTATGTGCGCGCTACTCTGGGTGGGTACGCGAGGATTCTTTTTTTTTTCCTGGGATTTCGGGGCGTATCATTGTACTTTGTAGTGATGGGGGTTTTGTTTGCTGGAGCGGTTTTTTTTTTTAAATAAATTCGTAATACTTGGATATAGTTTTGAAGAAGATTATTTTATTTACTTTTTTTTTATTAAGTGTGTTTGGATTTTTATATAATCGCAAATGTTATTTTATAGGATAAAATGTGGGTATTCGCATTTTTATTGATCTTAGTGTGCATAAAAATTAATTATACTTGGGGCTACAGATTTATTTTCTACTTTACGAACTGGTTTTTTTTTTGCTGCTCGAAATCGGAAAGATTGATCTAATATTAATAATTCTATACAGAAAATACGCTTTGGTGAAAGGGGGAAAGTATCTTTCTCAAGCAGATTAGAAATTAATAATGTAACCAGCAGCTGTGTGATAGATTCCGCTGCTTTACGTAATTTCAGATAGCTTTTAAAAATTGATGTATTGGGACATGAAAATTTGATTGAGCGCCTCCTATACCGCTGACGTATCAGAAATTCGAGTGGAATTTTAAGTAATCATTGAGATAAATTAAATTATCATTAAATATGAGCAATCTATAATAAATTATTTTAGTAGTGAGTTATTTATTTAGAAACATATAGGATATTAATAATTTCAAAATCGTTCATGGTTTTTCAAATAGATCAGTCATATAACCTTGATGAGAACCTTTAAAAATATTTAAAAAATTTTTTTTTAATCTATCAAATAAACAGTTTTTGACAAAATTTGCTTTACTTTCTAGTATTTTATTGTAAAAGGGCCACTAGAAACAGGATTTTCTATCATTACCCGACATAACTGACTGTTAAAAACCTTTATTTTTTGTTAAATTGTTCGTTACATTTGCTAATTAAAGAATATTTCGTCCATCTTCAAGTATGATTTTCCATTAATACAGTGATTCACTAACTCTACAACATAAAGAACAATACCCTTTCTATTTAGAGCAATAACGGACATCAAAATAAAACCATGACATAAATTAATCAGGCCATTCACAATTCCAAACCCACGAAATATCTTTTTTCCACCTCATTAACCACACCAACCACTCAAAAACCACACAACGACCCATCGATACTCAAAGAGCCCCCCAAAAAATTCGAAAAAACCACAAGAAACCGAGTAAAAAAAAGAACGAAACCGTGAAATCGCCAGCGAGCATTCTCAATCACTTAGTAAAACTGCTCAGAGAGAATCGTCGGACGATCGCGCGCATGGCAGACACACAGACTCACCGCGGATCAAAGCGAGCCCCCCATCATTTCGAGTTCGCCGGCGGCTTTTTGTGTGTCACTCGGTCTCTCTCTTGCATGTGTGTTGCGTGTGTACATGCAGCAGTAGCAGCAGCGCGGGTCGCGTGCCGTCGGACTGGATATTTTTCCCTCCCTCTCTCTCTCACTTTGACGCGGCGGACAGGTTGCTGGTCGGGTCCGAACCCGGCCGGCGCATACGTACACTACACACACTAGCGGCCGATGCTCACGAGAGGGGGTCAATCGAGGATTAACCTCGTTTTACCCTCGGAATCAGGAAGTGACCAGCGCGTGTCCTGGCCGCGCAGGTGCACCTTCCGGTGTATATATATATATATACAGGCCTCTCTTTTTTTCTCTCCCTCTCTCTCTTTCTCGGTCCCCTCGTTCGTGCGGGGCCTTTTCAGTGCATACACACACCACGTGTGCGTGTATATAACGCGGAGCGTGACGCAATCGATTCCGAGATTTTTCGGAATCCGACCGTTTTTTCGCTCGGCCGAGCTGTATGTGTGTGTGACACAGCTGGTTTCACAAGTGCCACCTTACACGCGTGATGTATTAGCTGCGCCGTCGGTGCGCGTTTGAGTTAAGACTCTCAAAAGTGTCGGGTTGCGAATGGTAATGAATTTTTTTTTTTGTCTGTTGTTGAAATTTTTCTCGATCGACGAGATCGGATGAGGTTTGACGGGAGCGGTTGTGCTTCGTTGCTGAAATTTTTAGGAAAACGCTTCTGTGGATTATAAAATAGTTTTGATTCAACTTTACGGAATGTTGTAGAAGAGGTATAAAGGCAATGAAGTATCCGTATGGAAACTTAATTTAAATGTTTATTGAAAATATCGTATACATTTCGCGCCAAGGAAGTATTTTAAGGTATCTCTCGCAATGAATATACCGCGCGCGGCTGGAAAGAACGCATCCATAAACAGGCGTCTTTTTTTTCTGTGAGAAACTGCAGATTAAAAACTTTACACTGGCTAATAAAGTATGAGAGCTATAATACCGAAGGGTAAATATTTGTTATTTTGAAGTATACTTAAGGAGGAATTCAAAAGTAAAACCGGTACACAGCAGCTATATATACACACACACACACCGGGATAAATCTCGTACAATAAAAACCCTTTTCTCTCTCGCTCTCACTCTCTCTCGCTCCTAAGCTTTATTCGAAGGCGGCTCTAAAGAACCGCAGAAACAAGACGGCCGGGCAGCCAGAGGCGAGCGCTGCGCGGCGGCAGCGGAGATTTAAATTTAGCCGCAGCGACAGCCCTGTGGTGGTTTTTCACTATATATAGACGGGAAAAACAATAAAAACTCGCGTGCGTTTTTCGGAAAGCGCGACTACCGAAGAGGAATGTGCAGGTGTAAAGAGAGAGAGAGAGAGAAAGATGCGAGAGCTTCTGCGCGCGGTGCGCAGGTAGGCTCGTAAACGCTTGAAAATCGAAGCTCGGGCAAAGAAGCGCCGTAACGGAAGGAAGAGCGAGCGCAAGAGAGACGGAAGAAGCGAGCAGGATAAGAGAGCGCACACAGGTGCTTATAAACATAAAATTTACTGGCGCTGCAGCGCGCCCTGTGTAAAATGATTTTATTGCGTCTTCTCCTGCGGCCTGCGAGAGAGAGAGAGAGTTTCCGACAGGTTCGTTCGTGGAAACGCGCGGCAATAAAACGATTAAAGATTTTTGCCCCGGCCGTGGAAAGAGCGCGCTCAAGTATATATATATGCTCTCGCCGCGAGGCGTCTTGCTTCGGCCAGTGTGGAGTATTGTTGCCGAGTGCGCGAATTTCGAAAATTCTGATTACTCTTTGGCTTACGTAAGGAGCCGGGAGGGAAGAGAGGGAGATGAGTTTAAAACTTTTCTCGGTATAGGGCAATTTTTAATTTTTATGTGGTCGCTCGAAGGCCGGTTGGGTGTAAATACACACTTTCAAATGTTTACTTACGCCACGGTGAAAACAATGCGTCGTAACGATGTTCATATTTACACGGACTGTATTTATCGGGGCGGGCATTGTAATTTTTTTTTCAGGGCTATATAGAAAATCTTCGAAAGTCTGTTTTGGTCTGGATGATTTCAAGTATAGAAGGGGGTTGCTAGTTCCGGTTCGGGATTTACGAAAAATGTCCGAGCAATGGCAAAAATTGTGATAGTTCGTACTTAGAATTAAACAATAAAGTTTTTAGATGATTTATCAAAAAATTATAAGTCCGAAATTTTCTATGACAGATTGAACAAGCCAAATTGAAAGTCAAAGTCAAATAATCATAAAATAGAACTTGCTTCGGTCGTTTTTCAGGTATAAAAATGAATGCATTGTTCAATCCATTTAAGGAGCCAAAAAATTACAATCTTTTTCAAATTCTGTTTTCTCTCATATTACCGTTCCATTTGATTAGTTCAGCAAAATTTTAAATGAAAAAATGAATAATATGAAAAAGAAAGAGATTCTTTTATTACAGTAAGCCTACAACAATACATTATGAAATTTCATAGATGTATTTAAATTTATTTAGTTACGGTCTTTAATCATTTAAAATTTAACAACTGTAAAATAATTCAGATCGACTTTGAATACGTTACGCAAAACATCACTTAAATTAATTACGACATTAACGACATTAGGCACTAATTTGGCATTACAAGCGTATAAAAGAGGGCAAAAGGACTTTAGTCTCTGTTCTACGTTCGCTAGCTGGCGCACGTCGAATGCAAGCACGCGATAAGCTTTCGGGCAATTCGGTTTACCTAGGAACGTTTGGCGTTCGAATTTCTCAGCTCCCTCTCTCACTCTCTCTCCCTCTCTCTCTGCTCGTGCGCGCAGGCACAGCTCCCTCGTGCAGTTCGTTTGCGCGCGCGCGCGCCTTCGATCGTGAATCAAATCGCATTAGCCTCGCAGATGCATATTCATGGGAAACGTATGTCGGATTTTCGTGGCGCGCACAGCGTGGCGGCAGCCGGCGTTTATGATGGAAAGGGTTCTCTCTCTCTCTCTCGCACGGGGCTGCATTTATCACGGGACCGAGTGACCTCGCGCGCGCACGCGCTCTTCTCACTATATATATGGTGTACGAGTATGTGTATATACTTTGCGCGAGAGCGTATTATGAGGATTCGCTTTCTCGCTTGCGTCTGTATGTGTCTGTATATGTGTATGTATATATGTAAGCGCTCTCAATCGGCTTTAACTACGGTAAACGTAAACTGAATTGCCGGCAGACGAGTGTATTTAGCGCGAGCCGCGTTTTCGAGGCGCAGCTGATTTTTGAGAAAGAAAGAGAATGAGAGAGCCTGCGCGTGCGCGGATTATGATAATTAGGAAATTTAAGGATTATATCGTTATGGTGCGGTGGTTTGGCGGTTATAATGCGTGAATAACGAGATTTAGTTAGATTGAATGTGAATAAGTAGTGGTTGACATCATTGCGTATACTATATCCGTGGTTTAATGATTTCAAACTTAATGACAAATTATCGTTACAACAAAACTAACAGAATTATTTTTATTAACATTTTGGAGTCATTTCAACTTTAATTACGTATATTATGTAATTATTTGTAATAAAAGTTCATATGGATATTTCGACATAACACGAAAATATAAATCTGACATTACGAAAATTTAATATAGGGTGACTTCACCAGTGAATCAATGATTAAAAGTAAAACCCTTTTGAAATTTATATTCTAAAATGTTCAAACTTCACGTCGGTGAGCAAATTTTGAATAAAGAATCAAAGTAAAAATTTTATTTAATGAAAATCTGTAAATATCTCCTAAAAACCAGTAAAGGAACACGCAATATCTAAATACGTTTCACCAGTGAAGGAATACATCGCCAGTGAAGAAACACTTATTATAATAGCGGCGATTTTATGATTTTATTCTTAACAATTTTCAAGGATTCGAAAATTATCATCATGTTAGATAAACAATACATAGAAAGCTTGATATTTTTATATATATAAAGAAAATGTTCGTTAACTGGTGACTGTTCCAATACTGATGTAGTCACTCTATTATGGTTATTTTATATTAACGTTTTAGTCGTCAAATTTAATAAACTTAATTGTTGACTATATTCTGCCCAAGTATAAATATTATATGTCGTGGATACTTATGCAATACAAACTTAAATTGGTATTTTTATGCCTTCTGATACGGGGAGCTTGAACACGTCCGATGACCAGATAATAACACATCTTGACGTTTCTCGCATCAGCGAGTCGGAAAAACCGATTTCCGGGTTGTGTTCAAATGTCTTCATGTATATTATGTATGTGAATCGGATCTAATATACCTAAAGGATAAACCCACGACTAAATAATTTCGGGCGCATATATTTGCCAAGCCAATCTCGTTCTCTTTGTTCTGTCTATGCAAAATAATTATATAATACAGCGCAATGTATGAAAATCTTATACAGAATTATGCTTTAATGTATCTGTATGTAATCTTGTACTATACGAAATACAGAGAAAAAGGAATTCCAAAAAACGTTATGAGCTTAATGCACAAAATTAACGTATTAAAGAATTTTGCTAAGCAAGTCAAAATTTTCAGTTTATAATAAAGATATAATACTTGCTGTAACTGTTTAGTAACATCCAATAGCAGTAAAATAACTAGGGGTGCGATCGAATAGTTCGACAATTTTCTTCTTTTTTACATTACAAAATGCATGTATATGAAAATAAATTTTTTAAGCATATAAAATTGTAATGTTTGGTCATATATGAAGCTAATATAACACTTTTTAAATCATTTTGAAGTTGTTAACAGTAACTTTTGACTCATGTATTTTTACGAGTTTTTTCCGAGTTAAAACTCGAAAAAAGTTCGATTTTGATTGCATGAGCCTCGTGAGTTCATTAATGTTTTCTGAGCCTTTGAACCTTTTTAGTTTACTAAATTGTTGTACTATTTAGAAAATGTGGGTGATTTCAATACACAATTTTATCATTTAATTACCCTATTATATATTCAAGTTTATTAAAAAAAGTAGGAAGAAATGTTGAAACTACTCGACCCACTCTGAAAAATAAGATACTAACGGTAAATTAGTGATTTCTATATAAAATATTATATTTTCTTTTTAGGTAATAATATATTTTACATTTATTTTCATATTATACCTAACCCCACTAGTTACTGTCTAAACTAACGCAGACATATTTCGACTAACATCCAAAATAACCTAAAATTATACCAAATCCAGCCCCAGAGTACAGTTAAAATATTATTATACCCACCCTTAAAAAACATATTTCTTCCATCAGCACTAGAACCCTCTGATCCTCACGTACGTACGTACGTACGTCTACGATGATGTTTCGCACGAGCTGCAAACGGCGCGCAGTCTCACCTTTCTCTCTCTCCTTCGAAAACGAAAACAAAATGATTTACGTCTTATTCTTGGCAGTCGCGTTCGCTCGCGCGCCTCGCGGACGAGAAGAAAAGAAAATTTACGATGACAATACTTTTCTTCTTCTTCTCTCTCTCTTTCTACCGAACGAACGCGTGCGCGCCTTACCCCGGAGGCGAATCTGCATTTGAATGCCGCGCACGAATTGCGCGCGAGCGAGCGTTATGTACGATGTTCGACTGCGCGAAATCGCATAACCCCTTTGCGAGAGCAAGCGCGCACGAATAATCCGTCGCGTCACATAATGTACTCGTATAACCGACGAGGATGGATGCGCGAGCAAGTGGCAAGCGCATAGTTATATGCGCGCAGCGGAAGAGCGCGCAAGCGACGGAAAAAAGGTGTGCGCCCGGTGCGTATAGTTGTTTTACGATTGGTAATTAAATTAAGAATATCTGCTTGTCGGGTTGTGTATTTTAAGTGCGTTTAGTGATTAAATACGGTAACTGATGCTGCGTAAATTGTTTAGTCCACGCTTACAACACGTATTTTTTTTCACTAAAGTTTTATTCGTTCTTCTTAAATTTACTGTTCTATTCAGTAGGCATATAGCGACCACGGAAAGTTCATCGTTCACTCGTGTACAGAAAGAAGAGTTGGAAACCGCCTTGAGCACGTTCTTTTTTTTTCAAGTCACAGCTCCTTCGGTTGGCGCACTGTCTTATAATCCCCGAACTGTATTCCCCATCAGAGAGAACACACAATCCGGCACCGGTTGGCGAGCGCCTCTGAATAACTATATGAGGATGTTTCTAATGCGGGGCTTATGTATATGTAAAGCAATTTCATATAGACTTATTTAGACTTTCGGGGATATACGTGTCTTCACCTGCAGTCACTTTATTATTAGCACGTTGGAGTCAGGTTCTTCAGATATTATTGTTTATACTGAGAATATTAAGTACTAAGTTGCGGTGTTTCGTGAAATTGAAGCCTTCTGCGGTATGTATTGCCAGTAATTGATATAGTGTAACAATTTTGTGAGCATGTATCAGATTAATGGAGTAGTGGGAAGAATTGAAAATTTATTTAAATCCTGAGATACAACGGAACTGTGACCTACAGAAAGTGAAGGAACCAAAAGACGAGCAGGAACCAATTAAAAGAGACACGTTTATTCAACCGATAAAACTTTTAAAGTTTCAAAGCCCACCTAGTATTTAAAGAAGAAAACTTTGGTATCGACTACGACAATAAACACTGTTTTGAAATAATAAAATTTTCCAAATTTTACAGCGAGGAACAACAACGAGGAAGAGCGAAAGACAGCAACGGAGTGAGCGAGAGCTGCGCTGAAGAGGATTTTGAACCCTAGTATATATGCACCGCTGGGGACCCCCAGCGGCTACCTGCGAAATTCGCCTAGTCTTCGTGCGCATAAGAACGGAACAGATTTGGGAGAGCGAGAGGCGAAGAGAAGAGCAAACTCAGCTTGCAGTAATACGCTAATGCGATTATCTATGGTCAAGACCGAGCATAGTAATTTTCTTGGATATGCCAAATGAAGCATAAATATTCGTTTGGTCAAAACGTGACGGTTCAAGATCTTGGATCATTATGGGGAATATGAGATACGAAGATGCGCAGGTTTAAGCTTTTGGCAAAAAGTAAGTGCTCGGTGTTTGTTAATAAATTTGTAAGTATAATGTTATACGGAAAACATTAGTTCATTTGGATTGATACTAAATCTAAATTTGATGAGTTTTGTACTAAAAACTAAACGATCTGTCAAATACTACACGGAAAAAATACCTTATGAAAAATTAATGGAATATCCACTAAAAATTACTAGAGTGTTAATTAAAAGTGGGACATACTTGCATTCTATCAAGTTTTATAATATATTATAGTAATTTTGACGAGAGCTTGAAATTCATGAGAAAAAAAAACTCCGGAGAAGGAGATTCGAACTCTCGACCCTCCGACTACGAAGCTGCGCTCTTATCCACTCGGTCACTGTCGCACTTGTAAGTAAGGTTTCGACTTGTCCACATATGGTACACCCTGTTTTACCGACAGCCCTCGCGCCAACAAAATTACTATACTGTCTATTAAATTTTCAGTATAACTTAGACTAAAAATTAAACTAATTCTATTAATTTTTAGTAGATAATATGGTAAAAATTATTTTCTATTCTATTAAAATTTAGATTTAAAATTTTTAACATATTATCTACTAAAAATTAATCGTAACTATAATAAATTTTAAAACTTTTTCTATTAATTTTTAATAGAACTATGCTAATAATTAGTAGAAGTATACTAAATTGCTCAAGAGTGTGAGTATGCCCCATCTTTACCTGAGACTCTAGTAATTTTTCATAAGGTATTTCTTTCCGTGTATTAGAATATACTCATTTATGTAATCGCAGGTAATATTGCAAGGGTTGGATCCATAGTTATGTAAATAAAAGACAGGTAAATGCCTCTCAACCTTACCAATGCGCCACTTGTTCCACCTACCTGCGGGACCGTAGATAGTTCTTGATGCCTCCAAAACTAAATAAAGGCGCCATACCTAAGTTCCACATGGTAGCCACATGCAGATTCAGTATCGCTAATTTGTCACGTCTTTACAAGTTCATTAGTTTACTGGTTCAGTGCGATGACGGTTACCGGAATCTTGCAGGTGAACTTACGAGTCTTTGAAATTTTATCTTGCTAATTACTTTATAATTAGCTTGTGTATTCCTTCCTAATTTGGATTATTGCTTATTAGTGTCGGATACAATCTATCGTAAAATAATAGGACACTGATATTTTTACTTGTAGAAAATTTTAGATTGTCATTTTTCTATATATATATATATTTCTATTTGGATTATATCCATAGTCATAAAAAAAAATTTCTTCATCAATTATCAAGCGAATATTCACCATTGATGCATCATATTTACTAAAGAATTTAATTGAGAACTATTATTTGGTACAATACACAATAATTTTAAATTTGAAAAACAAACTCGATGAAATTACCTCCCAACCAACCAGTAAACATCGCACGTGCACGTAAACTATTTTTCAACTAAGTTGAGAGACATCTATATATATCGAAGAAAAAGACGGCCCGTAGCGCAGGTGCTCCCCTATTAAATCCCCAGAATCTGCATAGTCACAGAACTTTGACGAATCCACCTGAGCCATCATTTGCAACGCGCGGGACCTCGTGTCCGAGCGAGTCGTGTGATACGTGCGCGCGACGTGGCCACAGTTTGCGTTTGAAAAATTAATCGACATCTAGCTCGTAAATCTCGGCGAAGGAGAGCAAGCGCATAGCATCAGCGGCGATTCGAGAGCCGATTTCCATCGGCGCGTGCAGATATACAGGCGCGATACTCACTTCGTTCGTTCGCTTACGTTCCACAGGGAGCCGTCGCCGCTTTTCTAGAGAGTTAGTCGTAAGTCATTAGGAACGGAAGCCCGCCCGCTGGGCCCTCGAACAATGACGGGATCTCGAGACATTCGAGTTGAGGTATTTACAACCTCTATACCGGGGGCCTGTCTTCCTATTTTTCTCCTCTCTTTCATCCCTTCCCCAAAAAGCCTACCCCCTGCTTAAGGTAGTTTATCACCTCTCCTACGCGAAAGACGCTGCGATTATACCTTTTTGAAATTCATCATCGATGGATTATCGGCGCCTCGTCCACCGGCGCTGGATTTGCCATGTGCATGCAGGTGTTGCCCAGTTTTGCTGCATGTTTACAGGGAAAGTCAAAAATTGTTACGAGGTAATACAGTCAAAATTCTTACGGTAAACTACTGCATGTGGATATTACGCAGGTGCATGCATGCTCAGCAAAGCTTTCGTGTCAGTTAGCGAATAAAAATAAAAATGTGAATGTCCAACTTCTCTGCATTGATTTTTAAATTATTCCTAATCCTTGATACGATCACTACAACACCGATCAAGCCCCATCAATCCCAATAAATTCTACAGGTATCGGAGCACGCGCCATAACCTTGGTACATAAGCTTGCAAATCTCGCCGAGTCAACGAGACCCCTCGGAAAAAGTGAAAGGACCGCGGGGCTAAAGGCGCACCCAATATCGAACTTCAACCCCGACCCACTTTTTCTCTCTCTCTCTCCCCCGCTCTTACGTTTTTTCGCATCGACGTGTATTTGCACTCCCGTCCTTTCTCTCTCTCCCTCTGCGCAGGGTAGGTACACCGCAGAGATTATCGCGGCAGATCCGGGCCTCACTGCACTCTCGCCGATCTAGCGGAGACAGAGAGGGAATTCGGAGTAGTAGCGACCGGTCCGCGTGTGTGTAGGGTTGCTAATGAAGTCCTGGCCTAATGAATCCGTTGCGCGAGCGAGCAAGAGAGGGAGATTCGTTGTAGATAGCGGCGGGGCGCGCGTGCGCGCTCTCTGATGGATATTCTTCGGCGAGAGGAAACTTTTCTGCTCGCCTCGGCTGCTGCTGCGCTCGCACTTTCTCTGTTTAGCGCGCGGGCGCGCTTTGCCCGCCGGTTATCGCCGGCTAAAGGATTTTCTCAACTCCCCTCCTACACCCCCTCCAGTTGTGGTTTCACTTTTAACGGTTAGTTTTCGGGGAGTAGGCGGGACGAGAACGAGTTCTTATGTACGGCGCTTTAAAGAATGGGGGCCGCGGTTCCGGGAATTCTCAGATGGTTGCGTGGGTTGAAAAATTTGCCGGTGTGTGTGTATGTAGGTGGGTGACGATGATTAATGTTGCTGTTTTTCGGTTAATGTGGAGGGAAAATGAAGGGCAAAAAGTGGCGTTTGAAATTTATATGACGAACTTCGTTGTTGAAGTTCAAAGTTATGATTTCACTTGTTGCTACATGGTTTTGTAATTCGTTTTAGAGATTTCGTAATTTTAGTCGAAAAATGTTACTTGCGGTCGGGTGAAACATTATATTAATTTCCCATAATACAAACAGATGAAACGTAATCAAATAAGTTTTTGCTTGCGGCTGTTTTATACGACTTGGTTATTATCCTCATACTCCACGCCAAGATTTTCATTAACTATAAAATCAAAGAATATAACACCGGCGGAGAAATATATTATAAGAATTTTTTTTAGCGAATATAAGATTACACCGCTAATAAAACTCTCATATAGGTAGAAATTCTCACAACTTCATTAAAAGAGAAAATGCCTCACTCGAAAGCACTTACCTTCGAAAGAAGCGAAAAAGTCGGGGAAAAAAGACGACGCCGAGGGGGAAGAAGAAGGAGGAGTAGTACAGAGGGGGGAGAGAGAGTGGCGAAGAAGAAGCCTTCCGCGCCAAAGCTCCTTTTATTGTGCATTTAAAGGGCCGCCTCTCGTCCATCTTCCGTAATTTCTCGATATTCAATTTCCCCGAGGGAGAGAACGAACGATGGAGAGAGAAAGAGAGTGGTGAAATACACAGAGACCGAGTGACGCTATACTAGCGCGCGTGCGAGAGAGCCTATTTAAAAAAGTCATTCTATT
The DNA here is from genome assembly GCA_036365515.1 of Torymus aiolomorphi. NCBI lineage: Eukaryota > Metazoa > Arthropoda > Insecta > Hymenoptera > Torymidae > Torymus > Torymus aiolomorphi. Next base: position 236,859,718 of record CM070873.1, on the reverse strand, counting down.
CAATTACACGGAGCGCGCGTATATGCGCGTGCGCGCACACAGATGAAAGACTGTCTTGAGCGAATTTGCAGCGCGCGCGATCGGCGAAATAATGAGAGAATGCCGTACGGGCGCGCGCGCGTTCTGGCAACCGGATAAGAAAGACAGAGAAGAGAGACTCGAGTTCTCTCTGTCCGCTCACTCGCGCGCGCGCGCTTCTCCTGTTATTTGCCGAGCGATTTCAGACTCTCTTTCGCCAGCGAGAGCCTATCCCGTCGAAAAACTCCTTTGACCACCGCCTCCGCCTCGCGAGGAGAGCGCAAGCAAGCGCGACGAGAGGGAGATTGCCGGCCTTTCGGCTGTGTAATTACCGAAAATCGAGCAAGAAAACCGAGAAAGCCCATCAGCACGCCGCGCGCCGTCTTCTTCGCTCCCCCTTTCCCCCTTCTTTCTTTCGTTTCTGCAATTTTGGCTGAGCCGCACTGGGTGCACTGACATCGCGCGCGTATATATACTACGTTCGCGCCTCGCGCGGGTGCCGTTGCCCCTCTGTGCGTCGTCGCGAGAGTCATTTGCTCTCTCGGCCAAAGTGTCTTTTAAAGCTCGCCCAAGAGAGAGAGAGAGTATACTTATTTTTTCAAAACGGCAGAGCAATTTATACGCGGCTGAAAAAAAATGATTGCGCAGCCGCGAGGGGCTAATAAGGATTTTCAGAGAGACGGGAGGAGAGAGGCGGGGAAATTGATTACGCGCTGTGGGGCGGCAAAAAAGTGTTGGTATAGCCAAGTATGATTATTTCGTCGGAATAACAGACATCGGCTTATCAATTTAGTTGTTTTGGCCATTTTTTTTAGGACGATATATGAATATGAGAACCGCGTGCGGGGAATGTGGGAAGCTGCAACAGTCAAGATTATACGACGATGGTAAGGTAAAATTTAGAAGAATGCGCACTGTGAAGATAAAAATCTGTAGCAGCGGAAAACACCGAAACCCAAGCAGCTTATACCCCCCCACGACATATTTAATTCACAATGCCCCCATCCGTCTCTAGTAATCAATCGACTCGCCACCCATAAATACTTGAAAAATCCAATTCGCGTCGCATATGTTCGGTCGGTCGGTGAATGGGGGGGGGACGCTAATCAAAGAGGACCACTTCAAAGTCTCATTGCTGGATAATGCGCTCTGCGAGCCGGAGAAAATCTTGATAGACAAAGTCTATTAAGCACATATGCGAGGGAGGCTACGACAACGACGACGAGCGTCCATGAAGTATAGACGAATCTCGACGTTTCGCCAATCAATGGGCGCACGCGGGGGGGGGGGGGGGGTGAGAATCGACTGCCGGCGCACTACTACTAGTACTACTACTACTAGCAGGTAGCAACGCTATATGTCTCGGCTCGAAATCGATGAGAGAGAGAGGCTGAGCGGTCCCCGCGTGCTCCGCGGCGAATAAACTATGCACTCCACGGAGGGAGAGAGAGAGAGAGAGAGGAACCACGCCAGATTAAATTCCAAGGCGATTATGCTCGGAATATGCGATTCCTCCGCGCGCAGCCGCTAGCGCGCCTCGCTCTCGATTGCTCTTTACGAATTGATGGCCTTCCGACTCATTGCATTTAATTTGCCTCCCCCCTCTCGCTCTCTCCGGCTTCCTCTCCTTGTGCAACTGTAAATATTTTCGCGGGGCGGAATCGAATTTCATAAAATAGAAGCGCCTGTTTGAAATTGTAATTGTACATGTTTGGTGCTTAATTAACGAGGGAAGATAGGATTAAGAGTATATCGTTGTTACTTTTTTGTAGGAAGCGTTGAGGGTTATCATAGTAAAAGAAAGTTGAATAAATATTTATGAAATATTTTTTGTAAGAAAGTGAATGCATCTCCGAGAGAATTATATGTTCGTAAACAGTAGTATGTAAAATGCTGACTACAAATATTAAAATATCTACGAAACTTAAATTTCAAACACTATAAATTTAAGATAATTTTTTTCAAATACCATGAAACCAGAATATTGAAAAAATGTCTGAATCAAATTTATGGTCACTTTAGAAGATCTATTCGATAAAAAGAAATGCTTATCAAAAAATTCTATGATATACAAGAAACAACATTCGGAGGTTGATGACTGTTATCAAAACGGAAGAAAAAAAACATAACGACGCAGCGTATCCATCATAGCATCTCGCTATCACACATATATATCATTCCGCTCTTTATAACTTCAAATTATTCTTAAACAGTTATTTTTATTAAAGAAGCTCACTGCCGCACACACACACTCTACCTCCACAGCAGATTCACTCTCTGCCAGCGCCTCCCCCTTAGACAATAAGAATTTATTTTTTCCTCTTTTTTTCGCGGCGAGGAACGCGCGAGTCTAAGAGGAAGGCATTATCGTCTCTCTCTCTCTCTCTCTCTCTCGCTCGTGTACGGGGTGAAGAAGTAGAAGCAGCGGAGTCGAAGGGAGAGGGAGAAAGAGAGAGAGGGAGGGAAATTATTCATGCGATTCCCGGCGCGTCGCGAATCGCGAGAATCTATATCCTCCATAGCTCGAAGGGTCCGGAAAGATAGCCCGAGGGGGTGCGCGCACACGCCGACGCAGGGGCGGCGGATTATGCCGGTCCCAGGGGGACCTGGGGAACCGAGGATTTGTTTGCGCGCTCCGCGAAGGAGCAGACCAGCTCGCACACACACACACGCGCGCACATGTGATGTGTGTACGCTTTTTTCCCCGGTTTCTGAATCTAGCTCGCCTTTGCTCGGCCGCGGTTCCCTCTGCGTTTCCAGTTCTGTCTAAATTTCATTTCTACGCGTGTCTATGGGGGTGTATATGTGTATGTTTCGCTTCGAGGGATATATATGAGTCGAGGTGGAAATGGCTAGTGTAGGTGAGTAGTGTCTCGAGGGCTCTACACTTGACTCGTTTTTTTTTATCTCCTGGAGAGCGCCTGGAGTGGTGAAAACTATGGTGGAAAGTCAGGGGTGTCGCTGCGGTAGATTCGAATTCGGATGTTCAGTTCGGTTTCACCCTCGCTGTGTAACGGAGAGACTGCGTATCCGGCTGCCTATCGCAATCGCTCGCTCACGTGCTTTCTCTATTTTCTCCCTTTTTTTTAAGGGAGGCTGGATGTTATTGATTTCACATTTGGTTTCGAAAACATGGGATTCAGAAAATCATCGCCGCTGAGAGTACGCCGTACGGCTGCTGTAAATAATTAATGGCATTTATAAATCTTCAATATAATTTATCCTTTTTTTGTATTCATGAATCTATAGCTTGATCTATACATACGCAATACAACTTCTTTTCAATTTCAATTTCTAACTCTCTTCTCTCATCAGCTACCTTGAAACGTAATAAAAAATTTTCAATTCAACATAATCCATCAACAAAAAAGCCCAGTGAAAACGGATACGAACCATACACACATATAACTACATCTAGCCGAGGAAAGACACACGTATTTCGCATAAAACTTTGCGAACGATCAATTCGCTTTTATTCGAGTTCGCATGTTGGAGAGAGGCTCCATTGAAAGCCAGAGGGAGGAAGAGAGAAAAAGACAGCCGCACAGAGAGAGAAACCTGTAGAGCAAACTCTCGGGGACTTAGCGCCGGCGAGCGACGGCAAGTTTCGTGGAAAGCGATTTTCGTGCGCGCTCGGTGTTTCGTAATTCGCGATGGTCTCTCCCTCTCCTTCGCCTCCTCCTCCTCCTCCTCCTCCTCGGAAAATCGTGCTTTCCTGTATGCGCACGTACGCAGCAACAGCGGCGGCGGCGGCAGTGCGACTGGAACGTCGTATATCTGACGCGGATTTTCAGCGACTGTAAAACCGTCACCGATTGCTCCGGCCGATTGTACGACGCGCGCGGGCCGCTGTGTGTCGCCGTTCTGGCCCCCATTGTTCGCTCGAGCAAAGGACGGAGAGTGCGCGCACGCCCGACGCAGCGGGCGGTAACCTCGGGAAATTCTCTGTCTCCGCATCGTTCGCTTGCTCTCTCTCTCTCTCTCTCTCACTCTTTCTTTCTCTCTCTTTCTCTCTTTCTCCGTACTGTTGGTGCGCTACTACTTAGGCGATAAAATCCTCCCTTGTAAATCACTGTAACTTTCTTTTTTTTTTTATTTTACAACGGATTATCGGCCGACTGTTTCTGTATTTTAATTTCTTTATTAGACCAATATTTGAATATTTAGGCGGCTTAATAAAAATTATTGCTGCGCGATAAATATAAATGGATGCAGAAACTTTCTCCGAAATGGATTTTGGAATAAACGCTATAGTGTAGTGTTTTAAAAACTTTAAAATATGTTGAGAATTATGATTAAATAAATGTTAAAGGAAAAAGTCTCGGAATTTATTGATGTATAAAACCTATCGAACATCATACCAATATAAACATGTGTCCACAATTCCATGTAATTTTAAACATCACCTCTCTGATACTCGCAACACTTTTAAATCAAGCAAAACCAATATTTCCCTTACGGCTTACTCTAAACTAACCAACAAATATTTAAAGAGCCGGCCAGCATCATTCTCGCGAATATCCCCAGCGACGAGCCGGAGCACAGCGCTGACGGCTTGTAAAAATAATCGAAAACCAAAGTGGATGTGTCGAGCATAAGCCTCCCTTCGAAATCTCTCTCTCTCCTCGGTGACTGGCCACCACACGTTAACAAGGCCTCACATATTATATACTTTTGCGGCGATGACGCGGAAACAAGAGAGAGAGAGAGGACGGAAGGAAGAACAGGGCCAAAACACGTTCCACACACGTGGTCTCTTGTGCGGCCGGCGAAATGTGGCAGTAGTACGTCGGCCAGGTTCTCCGCATCGAGCGCGCAGAAAAGTACGAGTGGAGTCGTTTACGACTCACGAGCGCAGTTAAGCCGCAGTCGAAAAGCTCTTGTGGCCGCGCGCACTTTCCTCCGTATGGGGGCTTTAAAAGTCGAGAAATATTATATATGGCGGCGCAATCAACCAGTCACGCGGGTGACGGACTGCCACGCGCGCGCGCGACTGAATACCAATCGCCATGTGCAGGATATGTAAGATATTTTCGCGCTCGCTTTTCTGCGCGTCGTGGGTAACGGCGCGGCGGCCTTTTTTACGATGCGCCGATGGCGATCGCCACGCGGCCGCGTGTGATGAGTGAGGAGAATTGCCGCATATGTTGGGAATGTGTTTAGCGGGGGAAAAACGTTTTTTGATAGTAGAGCTGTATATGTTGGTTTTGAGATTTTTTACTGAGGAAGGATAGTTGTTGGATCTAATCTGTTAATATTAACAGATTACAGAAATTATTTTCTCAGGTGTTTGATTTTTTTAACGTGGGTTGTCCATTTTTGGAATATTTTAATAGAGGAGTGAAAGGGAAAGCTAAGAGTTTTTTTGAAAATGCCTGTCAATCAGATGGACTTTACACATCGCGTACATCTCGTTCATCACTGTCATAAACGGAAAGGCTGTACCAATACCACTGTGCTTTTTGGAGAAATCTTAATAACTTCCGGTAAAAAGAAAGCCTGATTTCGTGGGATTTGAAAGGTCTCTAATATAGCTCTTTTGATACATATTTTCGAGAATCTCTACTGTATATTCTTGCGATGAGGAAAATGTTCAATAATTTCTAGATTCCAAGAATGGAAAATTGATACGTACAAAAAGTCAAGATCTAAAATAGAGCATCGAATACTATTATATTCATTATATTATTGAAAAATTTGCTTTTATGGTAGGGTAAGTGAAGGTATTACTGCGGTGCAGGTATTATTGCGATATTTTAGTTTCTGTAAAAACTTAATAAACTTAACTATGAATTTAATAAAAAAAATTCGTAATGTACATTAACATTTTATTTTTATTATTATTATTATTAGCGTATAATTAAGAACATTTGCTTATTTATTTATGTGAATTTGATTTTCGAGACCTCGATTTGTTGCGCAAAAATATGGGAAATCTTGACACAATTAAAACAAAAAAAAATACTATATAAATAATTGTTATACGTAAAATTACATTCATTTTTCAAAAACCAGCATGAAATTACTTTATGATAATATTTTACGTAAATTTTTAATGACGCAGCATTACCTGCATTATTTTATGCGAATGTTGGAATTACTGCGATAGACTAGGAGAAATACCAAACCTCCAAAACAAGCGGTTCATGCACGTTTTCTCGAACCGAGGTTTGTATTAAATGATTATAATGAATAAATCTAATTAATTGTATGTATATTTTTGTTATTTAACCAACAGCTGCTTTCTATATTTGAAATTTATTTATTCATTGCGGCCCGTAATAATACCATCGCAGTAATACCTACGAAGTAATAACTTCAATTCGCAATAAATACCAGCAATCATCGCACTCGTCTATTTTTTTTATATTAAATTTATATACACATTTTGTCAAGATTCGCAAATTTTTTAATTAACGATTTGAAAAAGAAAGATTTTTGTTTAATCGTATTAAAGTTATTTCATTCTTCAGTTAAAGTACACCTTTCTCGAAAAATCGCAGTAATATCTTCACCTATCCTGATCCTGTTTCACTATTAAAATATTCTTCATAAATATATATACACACTCTTTTCATACAAGAAATAGGTATATGCTACAAAAAACGACGCACTTAATATGCGGATAATTTAATTTCCATATGTAAAGCTTTGTTATTTTCTAAATAAGAATAAGAATCCATATTACTTGATTATTTATTTATTGTAATTTCAATTAGTTTTCAATTTCATTACCATACAGATGCACGAATCCTTAATGAGAAGAAAATTATAATACAAACTGAAGTAATAACTTAGAATTACGACGAAATTCATTAGTATACATAGAATTAGAATACATTAAACGAACTTTATTCCTTATTGAAAACCTGTTTATTAAATAGCATTTAAAACAAAACGACTTTTACTTCAACGTATACACATTATTACCAAAACAGCGAAAATAAATGCTTCCAGCAACCAAAGTTAACAAAATCCAGTACTTAAATACACTATTCGATAAACCCGTAACAACCCCAAAAGAAACTTATTAATTTAAATTCAGCCCCTAACTTTTGAAACTATTCCGCGAGATCGGATTCAGAGACGAAGGGAGCGAAAGAGGACAATCGATTCGACGATAGTCGAAATGCGTCATCGGGTAGGCGGTAGGTAGATAGTCGTCTCTGTCGCGCAGCATAGCTCGCGCGCAAGAGAGAGAGTTCGCTCGTCTCCTCGCCCGCGCGCGCGCGCGTCAAGTGCGTGGATATGCTTAGGTTGTCCGAGAAGCCTCGCCTCGTGAATATTCCAGGCTCTAAAAGCATCGCTCCCCCTTTGCCGCGCGCGCGCGCGTTCGCTCACACTCTCGTCTCATCTTCGTAAGGTACGAAGGGTCCGTCACGTCTGTAACAAGCTTTCTCTCTCTCGCTCGCATCCACTCTCTCTCTCTTCCACCCGCTCTCTCTCACTCACTCTGTTATAGGCCTCCACGGGGTGAGAGAGAGAGAGAGAGAGTCAGGGCGAGCTGCTGGCTGGCCGAAAAGAGACGGCGCGGGCGCGAATACGAACGAGGGTGCGAGAACGAAAGAGTAAAGCGATGTAGAGGGAAGGAGATAGCGAATAAGATGTAGAATGTGGTGGGGGTGAGCGGGTGGCCGCGGGGGGAGAGAGTGAGTGGGAGAGAGAAAAAGGAGTGAAGATGGAGAGCGGCAAAGAAACGGATAAAAAAAGACGAAACGAGGGAGAGAGAAAAGGGGAAAATGAGAGAGATATAGAGAGAGAGAGGAGCCTACACGGTGCCTACGTTAGGTAAATTCGCTGTAACTTGAAGGGGGGGATGAGAATTTCCGAGGAGACCGCCGAGGGTGGATACGCGCGCGCGGACGAGTGAGAGAGAGAAAGAACGCGGGGGTGATCGATAGCCACACACGCGAGAGTCCAGCATCCCTTTTTCGACCTCTGCGGACTCTCTCTCTCTCTTCCTCGTGCCGCCTCACTTGCACGCCTCTTTTGTGATGTGTTTCTATATATACCTACATACATATATACGCGCTTTGAACTTGGCAATTTTTTTTTTCCAAGCGAACCAATTGGAGAAATACTTAACTGTCGAGAGAGAGTTTTTCCTTTCTGCGCGCTCCGGACAATTTTGTGCATGCACGCTGCCGCTTCGCCTTTTACTTATGTATATTTCATAAGTGTATATATGTATATTCATCGAATGAGTTCGAAAACGGACGACGCATATACGTTGTATATAGATATATACGCTTTTATTTTCTGTATGTACATTGATTTTGATTTGAAATTAGACTTTCAAATGTTTTGTGTGAAATTTCTTCTATCTATAGTTTTTAGTTTGTAGAATCATGTTGGAGTCTGTTTTGTTAGTTAGAGGGCGAAAAGTATATTTGAGATGAAGTCGAAAATTTACGAGGAGTAGGATTATCAGTAAAAATGCTCGTGTGACGAATAGTATTTTATCTTACTCTTATATAATACGCTATATCTTCATTGAACGATGTATGTATATTTAAAAAATTCTTAGCTGCAGATTATAAGGTTTAATATAGATACAAGCTGCGATTACTATTTTCATGAGTTATCAGATCAACAATGTAAAACTTATACAGTTTTAAATGCTTTTCAATTAAAGATTCGACCCCGTGCTTATATTTCGAAATGAATTATCCTGAACAAGGAATTTATCACTTGAAACAACTAAAACTTCCTTTTTGACAGAAACCTATATCAAACTCAACTAATACCTTTCACCCTTCTCATAGAACAAACTTATATAAAAGATAATTCAATGTTCTAGAATAACGTTAAACCGAGCGAATTGTAAATAACTTTTTGTGTATATCGATGTCACGGCGCAGCATAGTCGAGACGACGAGCACCAGTCCGCCCGAATTTCGAATTTCGTATTCAGGAAGCGTTTCGTCGACGTTCTCGACACACGGTTTGGAGAGAGGAACACGCGCGCTTCCCGCACGCTTACCTAGCGTGACGACTACGGCAGCCATCTTGGGGCGGACTTCTTTGCGACAATCAGCGATGGTCCGTGGATTCTGTGTTTGTCTTTGCGCGTGATTGGCGCCTCGCGTTGGCGTTACTGTTGGTTAAACAACGGGCCTGCGCCTCGTCTTCGTCGTCCCCGTTCGAAGTTTGCCTTTGGCGATTGTTCCTAATTCGCGCGGCGTACTACTCCGGGAGGCTAGCTCCAGCCGAGGGTCCGACTGAGTTATACGCTATTCCTTCGTACGTACACTTGCGCGCGGATTGTACACACAAGACCATGTAGTCGGCGCCGCCCAAGATTGAGCAGCAGAAGAAGTTCAAGTTCACTGAGCGAAAATTCGCATTTGAATTTCCGCATGGTATTCTGCTGTATTGTCGGAGATTGAGATTATTGGGGTTTCCATTTTTAGTTGGATATTACAAGAGTTGGTATTATAACGAACTATTATTATAATCTACGAGTTTCCATTTATCATTTAATTTGGAGGAATTTATTGAAAGCTTCTTGGTCTGTAATCCCATAAATATAAGATTTATGAGCTTTACAGATATTCTTGACTAATCATTTTTTAGAATTTTTATTTTACTTCATAAAGCCTAAAAGCAATTTGATTATAATTTTGAGCGTCTAGGATACTATTTGGTCCTATTGCTCACAAATCACATAAATGATTTTTGTGTTTGAAGTTTATCATAAAATATAAATATTAATATACGATAATTCAATGTTTTATTTTCGTTGATATAGTGGATGGCTCGAACTGCCCGATCTCCCCATCCGCTTTTTATGTACGAAAAGGACCTATATTCTTACAGTCATTACAAAAATTACGGTGTATAAAAATTTGCTTTTTCAGACGCGGATGATGATATTGAGCACTCGTGTTTCGAGTGAGCCTCTCGTGCTCAATCATCACCTTTGCTAGAAAAATAAACTTTCCTCCGTAGTTGTACAATGTACTATTGATAGATGTAGCTGAATATTACACATAAGATATTTAAATAGTACACCCGATGGACATTGATTCATGTGGAACGTGTCTAGTCAATTTTAAAATCCTGCAATCTCATTGGACGATTCCAATTTAGAGTTAATGGTTACACTTGAATTGTCCAATGGGATTGCAGAATTTTGAAATTTACCATTCACGTTCCACACAAATTAATGTCCATTGGGTATACAAGTACGTCACAGTTAAATTATGTGATATCAAATGGAGTTGAAAACAAATTTGGTATGTTTTTTTTTCTTAATTTTATTTTATTCTACGTACATTCAGTTTCATGTTATGTAAAGATTTTGTAAATATAGTATAACTGTCATATACTAATGGAATCGGCGTTTCCTTACATGGTGAAAGTTCATACTTTGAAATTATATGTATTATACCGATTTTTGCTTGAGCTAATCCGATACGCATACCTAGAAAAGTATATAAATTGAATTAACTTCTACCAGTGTATTTTAAGAATGAAGTTTGCGAATGGCTTTATTAAGCTAAGAAATTACTTAATTAAGTTTAAGGAAGTCTTTTAACCCGTTTTGGCCCGGAACTCCCAAATTTTCGACTGATTTTCGATGCGATAACTTTTTATGTTTCAAGTGTTTAAAAAACTTAAAGAATATGATTTCTGACGTAAAATTTTATGTACTTTCAGAATCCGTCCTCAAAATTGCAATACCATCAATATTTAAAAAATTATAAGCCATTTTAGCCAAAAAAACACGGTTTTCTTGAAAAAAAAATTTTTTTTGTTCTTGATTTTCGTACCGAAACAGAATTGATCCGTGAGTCTAACCAGTGAAAGTTGTAGAGTAATTACCTATACTTTGAAGTGGCATAGGTCTGAAATCGAATTTCAAAATAGCGGTCACGGAAATGGTCATTTTTCAGCGAAAATCTCATAAAATACTTTGCAATTTTTTTCCTTGAAAAGGATTAACTTTGCAAAAACATTTTTATAGATTAAAAAGTATTTAGAATTAGTCAAAGAACACGTGGAAATTTTTTCAGAATTTTTCGCATAATTTTTGGATTTTTCGGAATTAGCCATTTTTCAAAAACCCAAATATGATCTAAAAAAATTCTGAAAAAATTTCCACGTGTTCTTTGACTAATTTTAAGCACTTTTTGTTGTAGAACATTTTTTTGCAAAGTTAATCCTTTTCGACAAAAAAAAATCGCAAAGTATTTGTAACCAATTTGCTACCATATGGTTTGCTTAACAGCGATTATTAATTTATACATAATCCTTAATCCTTTTCGAGAAAAAAAATCGCAAAGTATTTTATGAGATATTTGCTGAAAAATAACCATTCCCGTGGTCGCCCTTTTGAAATTTGATTTCAAACCAATGCCACTACAAAGTATAGGTAATTACTCCACAACTTTCACTGGTAAGACTCACACGGAGAGAAAATTTAAGTACCATTAACTGGAGACTTAGGCCAAAACGGCCTGAGTGACTCGGGTAGTAGGCATAAAACTAACATTACTGGAGTCTCCGGTAGTTTCTGCCTCAACAATAAAGATTTTTTTCCACGTTCACCAATTCTTAATAATTGACTTTGTTTAACTAAATTATAATAGAAAAATGTATTACAATTATAATTAACTTATGTAAATCGTATATAAACTATGTTTATTTATTTGCGTGCAAATGATGTTTGCACCTCCTAACCTCAAAAAAACACGTGACTGTGATCTTTACATTTACGGAGGACTCAGGCAAAAACCGCCTAAGAGTCCAGCATTGGTGATTGGCTACATGCACATAACCTTTACGGATGAAAATAAGGTTATATTTATTTAAGTTTTCTCTCCGTGCACGGATCAATTCTGTTTCGGTACGAAAATTTCGATCAAAAAAAAATTTTTTTCGAGAAAACCGTGTTTTTTTTTGACTAAAATGGCTTATAATTTTTTTAATATTGATCGTATTGCAATTTTGAGAACGGATTCTGAAAGTACATAAAATTTTACGTCAGAAATCATATTCTTTAAATTTTTTAAACACTTGAAACATAAAAAGTTATCGTATCGAAAATCAGTCGAAAATTTGGGAGTTCCGGGCCGAAACGGGTTAAATCCAAATTTTATAAAATTGAATCTTACCAATACAGTTTCGTGGACCGTCACCAAAAGGAATATAAGCAAAAGGTGGTATATTCTTTTTATTTTCAACGGAAAATCGTTCTGGATCGAATACATCCGGATTAGGGAAATATTTAGGATCCATGTGCAATCCACTCATTGGAACGATGACTGGTGTCCCTTTCGCAATGGTTACATTCGTGTCAGGGAATGTATAATCCTCTGCTGCTTCCCTATCTAAAAAGTGCAGCAACGGGTAAATTCTCAAACCTTCAGAAGACACCATATCCAAATATTGTAAGGACATCACCTATGTAAAAGAAAGACTAATAATATTATTCAATATTTTGAAAAGTAATTAAAAAATAGTCCATTTTATGAAAAGTATTAAGGAAAGTTTTTATTTACCATTTCATATGTAATTTTTCCACCTGTTTCCTCCAAAGCATTCGAAATCTCATGCCTCAATTTGTTTTGAATTTCTGGGTGTTTCGATACTTCGTACAATGTGAGGTACATCATAGAAGCAGATGGTTCAAATCCGCCTAAGAAAAAAACAATACTCGTCGCAACTAAACCATCCTCTTGAAAATCTAAAATCATTTTATTTCTAGATTTAATCATTTACCTTAATTAAAGTAAATTTAGATTGTCATTAAACACGTATAAATTTTAGTTCAAAAACTTACAGTAATGTAATTCGTCAGATTTGTTTTGATAAGTTTCTTTAATATCTATGAAGGCATCCACGAGATCGTTCCGTTTTCCTTTCGACTTTATGCGTTCCGATATTACTTCAGGTATTACCCGTTTGAAAAATGTTGGAACATCGGGGTCAAAAAACGTTATTCCTAATAGTCTAGTTGCCAGCGGCGTGAAAAAAACTGATAGTAAACTAAAATATCGTTTATAATTATTGTCGAAATGTTTCTTTCCTGTACTACGGAATTCAGCTTCAGGATTGTTTAAGGCATTCAATTTCATACCAAACATGGTTAAGCCAATAACGTCAGTAGTAAATTTTTCACACACCTCCTTTAGTTCAACTACATTCCAGCCATCTAAACAGAACATTATGTTTCTACGTAAAAAAATTCACATAATAAAAATAAAAATTCAACTAATTTTATTTTAGCAATCACTACAATTGGGTCTTTGCATGAAAAAATCTATTATATCGACCTTTTAGAATATTAAAAAAGAATAGACACGTATTTTTTCTTTTTCCATATAGATGAATATTAACCGAGTTACAGACGTTTGAAATTTTTGGATTTTCGATATATATAGATATACTGCAATGTTTATGACGTCACAGCCATATATAAATGTGACGTTATGGGAAAAATTCAATGAGCTTCAACTCTTTCAATTTGAAACTAATCGAAAATAGAAAAAATATCCCTTGTATAAATGCTAACCAACGGTTGGCGAACCGATCGTCAATTTTTAAATTAAAAATATCACACCATAATTATGTTGCTATTGTCGACGAAGAATAACTATTTATACATGTGGCAACATTATATAGTAGATACTTTAAAATATGGCGATAGTTTTAAATAGTTTTAATTCAATTTCGATGTTAATTTTAAGTAGAAATGCTTCCAGTTGTTTAACATGTTAACCAACAAAGTTGGTCTATTTTTTACCAGGGATGTGTCGATTGTTTATTTCTATTCTACATAACGTATTTAATAAAATATAAATTTGTTTTTCATACAAGGACCCAATTACTACATCTATCATATATTTTTCAATTTAATGAAAATCATTTATGTTTTTCAACTGCTTCTTCGCATAATTAAATAAGATAAAAACATAACCTTGTAAATTTTAATATTATATAATACATTAATTTTTCTATTGATCAATAACAAACATTAACATTTGTCTGACACGTTAAACATACTTAATCATTGTGCCCTATTGACATACGTCTATTATATTATTTTATCGAAAATTTATTGACATCACATTCTCCGATGGAATAAGCAAAATATAATATAATATAATAATGTATAATTATAATAAAATATAATTTTTTTTTTGCGCGGGATATTTATCCCGCGCAAAAAAAAAATTTGTGGGCCATACATTGCCCACAGTGTTGGACAAGTATGGGCAATATATGGGCCATTGCAAACCACATTAGAGCAATATATGGAAGATACTCGGCCCCGGCGCATGAGCCGAATTCGGGCTGGAATCGGGCCATAGTATTCCCACCAGTATCCCGTATAGTTCCCATATAGTTGCAATATTAGTCCCATATTTATTTTCATGAGAACCATTAACAAAGAAAACAACATAAATAAATAAATAAGCGTAAAAAACAATCCTATTGTGCATGTAGTGGGACTGTGAAATATATAAAAAAAAAAATTCTTTGAGTGGATTCGAATCTCGAACCTTTGAATTACTAGACTTGCTCGCTACCAACTGAGCTATTTAGTTATGTTTATATCAAAGGATCAAATGGAGATTATCTAGGCTGTAATCTGAAACGAATGATGATGTCGTTCAAGTATTAACCTCCATTTGATCCTTCGATATAAACATAACTAAATAGCTCAGTCGGTAGCGAGGAAGTCTAGTAATTCAAAGGTTCGAATCCACTCAAAGATTTTTTTTTTTTTTTTTTTTTTTATAATAATAATTTTACAGTCACAGTACATGCACAATAGGATTGTTTTTTACGCTTATTTATTTATTTATTTATTTATTTATTTTTTGTTAATGGTTCTCATGAAATTAAAAATATGGGACTAATATGGGAACTATATGGGATACCGGTGGGAATACTATGGCCCGATTCCAGCCCGAATTCGGCTCAGGCGCTGGGGCCGAGTATCTCCCATATATTGCTCTAATATGGCTTGCAATGGCCCATATATTGCCCATACTTGTCCAACACTGTGGGCAATATATGGCCCACAAATTTTTTTGCGCGGGATATTATTACATAATTCTTTCATTTAATATTATTACAGATTTTTTTTTTATCTAACTTACCATTTTTAATAATTGATTGAAGATGTATATCTAAATCTTCACCCACTTCTAACATTAAATTTGTCATATTTTTCAGCTTACTAGATGTAAAAACTGGAGACAGATTTTGACGGAGAGCTTTCCATGCTGGATTTTTTAACGAGAATATGTTTACACTTCCAATATAGTCGCTGTGATTTGGTGATATACATCGGTTTGAGAAATTTTTAAAATCTCTTACCAACACATTTTTAATTATTTCTGGATCGCGTAATAATAAAAATGGTTTACTAAACACATAAAAACCAATAAATTTTTCATCTTTTCCAAGAAAATATATGTCACTGAAAAAATTTCTCAAAGGTTTTTTAGCAAATAAACACTCAGAAAAGTTGCCAAAAATACTTGATGTCTGCACTGATTTCACGCCACGTTTTCTCCAATAATTATGATTTCCGATAATATAAATATACAACACAACAAATCCGCAGATTAAAAAACCGATACTGTAGAGTAACCAATAAATTATGGACGACAACATCTTTAATTTTATTTCATTATAAATTATATTTCAGAAAAATGATAAATTATTTATTATTTCAAACCAATACATTCCATTACGTGTCTTGTATTACTTAACATAATATTCGTGCGGCAGATGACTTGGTACTAATGTTAATCAGGTTGTCTTGTATATTTACGAATGATAAGCGAACATTTTTATCAAAATGATAGCGTTTATCGCATACGCAATATTTATATCAAGAAAACTTCACGTTATTATCTTTTTAAGGTTGGTAAACTTATATAAAAATAAAACGTTATTAAGTACAGACTAAACATTATCAATTTTATTTATAAATAATATTTTCAAAAAAATTGTTTGTAAGATTTAAATAAAATAATTTATTGCATCTACAAAAATTGAAACTTTAAATTACAGTACAGTTGTACTTACATTTAATAGACTTATGCTTTACGTATGCTAATGTTTATGGGGTATCTTAAAAGGAATATCTTTGATATTTTTTTCTATTTATGTAGTAAATACATAAATTATAAATATTATATGTACATATAAACAACAGTATCTTCTTACAAATATTTAATAGCCTAAGTAAATAAATAAATTAAGTGTATTTCACATTTTCATACAGCAGTATATATAACTTAAAAGTAAATTTTATACAAGATTTGGGACAAAAATGTCTTATGATTTCAAATTTAAAATTAAATAACTATTTTATGTTCATTTATTTATAATTCACACCACGTGCGTTGATCATTAGAATCCTCATCAATATTCATTTTAATTTCTGTACTTGGGTTAGTTTTTCCATTTTCTCCAAACTGGTGTATTTTCATAAACTCATCATTATTATCACCGCATGAATCAATGTTCATAGATAAATCATCATTTGTTTGATTTAAACTTCCACCGGTATTTAGCGAATGCATTGAATGAAATTCACCTTAGTTCTCGGTTATTTTCCTTTAATTTCTTGTAATAATAATCAGATTTTTCAGATTCAAATAAAGTATACATGTTTTTATTATTGTTTTATGATTTTACTCGGTGTCCAATATTTGATAGAACTTGATAGAAACTTGTAGGAAGTAATCCTAAATTATTAGTACGGAAACAAAACTCTAAAGAATATTCTTGTTTACTGTTTACATCTGTTAAATTTATAATACATGGCAATTGAACGACACACGATGATTGAGATGGCACCTCTTTCACTGTAATTAAGTCATTAGAACTATTATGAATATTTTTAACATTACATGTAGCTTGAAAATATTCCTTTTCCGTTCGAATAAAAACATCTGACATCCTTTCTATCTTTAGGTTCTTTGTTATTAAAATTTCATTTTGTTTGTCCGGTGACATTGGATCGCAGGTAGTCATTGTTTCTTGGATATGAGGATTAAATTCGTTAGAATCATCATTAAGCGTTGCAGAAGTACGCATTTTTTCACTAATATCTTCGATTATTTTTGACGTTTCTGCTTCTAACATTTCTGTACGTCGTTTTGCACGAACAGAATAATTTTCGTATTCTTCTTTTTCCATAGAAGTAGCTCTTCGTTTTCTAGCCCCCTTTTCTAAGTTGAGACTAGAATTGATAGTCCACAAAGAGCTTTTAAAATTTTTATTTGGTGTACATGAGAAATAAGTGTAAGTTGATAAAGTTTGGAGGATTAAATTTTTCCAATTCTCATTGGAGTAGTATTGATTTTCTTTGTCCTCTATGAGCATATTTTTCTCTATCCAATCATAAATATCACCAAGCGTTAATTTTTTATCTTTGGAATTATTTATAGCTTTAGTAATGGCGTCTACAAAATAAATTGACTTTTTATTTGGTGAAAGTAAATCATCATCTGAATGACATTTTTTCAAAGTGTAACATCGTTTGTCCTCAATTTTTTTAGCAATAATTTTATTTGAACAATCAAATAATTCTGGTGTATAACTGTTTGAACGACCACGAAATGCGAAGCCATCATTATTGCCACTCATCTTATAATTTATTTTGTGAATGTTTTAAATTTATTTTTCAGGCAACTCTAGTATTTTTTTTTATTCATTCGTACTATAATTAACATCAATGAAGAACAGGTGGCCAATCCAGGCTAAAAGTAAAAGCAATATTAATTCATAACAGTATTATTAAAACGTGATACATAGTTGAATAGAAATGAAATTCGATTTCTTAGAAACTATTTCATATAAGTATATGAAATATATAATCATACTAGCAAAATCCAAACGCGCTGCACACGCGTACTCTTTTGTTTTTGAGGTTATGAATATATAATTTTTCATTATGATTTCATTTTAATTAGTTTAAATGATAGGATAATCAGATAATTTTTCAAAGCATGACAAAATTAATCTTTTTATTCTAATTTGATTTAATTATTTAGTTTTAAATAGTTAAGAATAAAAATTCAATTTCAAAAATTCAAATGTAGCGGAAGTAGCGAATTTTCGCGCCTATTCCTTACAGACTAATCAAAATCACTCTTTAAGTGCTTCACAACATACGGTCATAGTTTTTTTAAGAGAGGAAAATTGTACTTACGGTAAAAAATATTTATTCTGGTTCAAATAATGAATTCACTATTAAAAATTGCTATTGATTTTAATAATACTTCCACTTACAGACTGATTACAAAATAAAAATAAGATGTACATGACACTCATATATTGTATTTACCTTTCGTTTCTCGGAAAATCTGTTATATTTAGTCGATGAATAATAATCTGTATGTAAATAGAGATACAGTACAGTATTCTAAATGCCTTTGCAAACTAGTCTATCATTATAGATTCGAATCTAGAACAATTAACGTAATCGATATCATTATCAACGTATTATTTATATATATTCAAATAAACTTTTACTTCTCAAAACATCGACGATATAAGATATTGTTCTTGTGAGCAATTTCAACAGCTTATGATTCACAAATGACAAAAGAAAAATATTCTACATATCAACAACAGAAAAAAATTATTTTCACAATAACGGCATAGGGTAAATGTGGGTATTACCGCGGTTTTTGAGCCCGGGCGTCTTATAGTACACGAATAAAAAGCTTTGCCTCGATGATTTAAGTTGAATTCTTTTCTTAACTCTTCTTTAACTTACCAGAAATGCAAAAATGACTCTTACCATATGATCAAAAACATATAGTTAATTGATAAATGCAATCTAAAAAATAGATCCGAGGCTGATATTATTGCGGGTATGATTGAATTACCTCAGGGGTTTTACTGCGAGTGCGTCAATCACTGCGAGGGTATTACTGCAGGATTTTACCTTGAGATTGTTATATTATTTATAATTTTACAATCGAAAAAACGAACATTATCTGTATATTTTTACATCATATTTCATTTAGAACATAGAAGTTGGTAAATGTTCTCATACATCTTGTAGACTTCTTGATTTCACTATTTGAGGTTACGTTGGACCAATACCGCAGTAATACCAGCAATCGTATTTGTATACAAATGACGGTATTACCGCGGATGGCCAGACAATAATGCAGTATATTCATACAAATCGTGCTTTATTCTCTTTTTAAGACGATTTCTTATATTAATTAATATTTTGTATGATGAAATAAATCCCTGTTGAAAAGACCTCATAAAATCCGATAAAAATATACCTCTTTTTATCCGACTCCCGATAAAATTTTTATAGTAACATATCGGGATAAATATTTTTATCTGCCATTATAGTGAATTCCTTATAAACATGAATGTCAAGTTTATAAATTTAGATTATATAGGGTTTCTCCCGGTAAAAAATATATCAGTTTTTATAAGGCAACCATTCTTATAATCTTTTATAGGGTTATACTCATAAGATTGTTTATAAGAATATATCTTGAATTGCATTGTTTTTTGAATATAGGAACATATCGCAATAAGCAGATAAAAAAGTTATAAGTACATATAAGAGTTTTCAGAGCGGAAGTTTTATAAGTCAATCCATAAGAATACCAATCGGCTTTTATAGTAAAAATGATAATAATGTAAAATTTTAAATCGATCATGATTTCCTTATAAAAAATTTTATGAGAACTTATCGCAAAATTACCATAAATAATAGCATTCTTTTTTTTTATAATTAATAGGGATTTGTAAAGAATTCCGGGTGCAGAAACCTCGTATAATATTATAAACTAACAAGTTATAGTATTTTATAGTGAAAAACTTGTAAAATTAAAAGTTTGTATATAAGCACTTATAAAAATTTAGAAGATAAAAATTAAGAATAAACAACTAATTATTGCTTTCTACTACATTTTTTATCAGGTTTTATAGGCCGTTTCACGATAACCGAAAGTACCTGATATCTGTTTTTACCGTTATAATTCTATATTTTCAACAAATAGGCTCGAACCATTTATAGTGTTTTATGGTGAATGTTGCATCTGAGACAAGGCTCACTTACCGGATGCTACCGGCTGAACCGGCGATCAAACCGTTCTTCCTCAATTCGATTATCGCGATTTATCAGGCATTGCTATATAAAATATTAATTACCAACGAATAGGTATATATCGGGATATCAAGTTGATTATTGCCTTTTCCGTATTTTTGTATCGGATTTTATGGGGCTTTCAACGGTTAGAGAAAGTATGGGGAATATCGGTTTTTACCGGTATAATTCTACATTTTCAAGAATCCTACGCGAGCCATTTATAGTGTTTTATGGTGAATGTAGCATCAAATTCGAGGTTCATCTTCCGGATGCTACCGGCTGAACCGAGGATCAAAGCATTATTATTCAATTCGCTTATCGCTATTTATCAGGCATTGCTATATAAAATATTAATTACCAACGAATAGGTATATATCGGGATATCAAGTTGATTATTGCCTTTTCCGCATTTTTGTATCGGGTTTTATGGGGCTTTCAACGATTAGAGAAAGTATGAGGAATATCGATTTTTACCGGTATAATTCTACATTTTCAAGAATCCTACGCGAGCCATTTATAGTGTTTTATGGTGAATGTAGCATCAAATTCGAGGTTCATCTTCCGGATGCTACCGGCTGAACCGAGGATCAAAGCATTATTATTCAATTCGCTTATCGCTATTTATCAGGCATTGCTATATAAAATATTAATTACCAACGAATAGGTATATATCGGGATATCAAGTTGATTATTGCCTTTTCCGCATTTTTGTATCGGGTTTTATGGGGCTTTCAACGGTTAGAGAAAGTATGGGGAATATCGGTTTTTACCGGTATAATTCTACATTTTCAAGAATCGTACGCGAGCGATTTATAGTGTTTTATGGTGAATGTTGCATCAAATTCGACGTTCATCTACCGGATGCTACCGGCTGAACCGAGGATCAAAGCATTATTATTCAATTCGCTTATCGCTATTTATCAGGCATTGATAAAATATTAATTACCAACGAATAGGTATATATCGGAATATCAAGTTGATTATTGCCTTTTCCGCATTTTTGTATCGGGTTTTATGGGCCTTTCAACGGTTAGATAGAAAGTAGGGGGGATATCGGTTTTTACCGGTATAATTCTACATTTTCAAGAATCCTACGCGAGCGATTTATAATGTTTTATGGTGAATGTTGTATCTAAGGTAAGGTTCACTTACCGGATGCTGCCGGCTGAACCGGCGATTAAACCGTTCTTCCTCAATTCGCTTATCGCGATTTATCAGGCATTACAATATAAAATATTAGTTATCAACGAATAGGTATATATCGGGATATCAACTAAATTGTTTCTTATTGTCGCATTATTTTCTCGGGTTTTATAGGCCGTTTCACGGTAAGAGAAAGAAACATGCCCGAACCTTTTTTAGTGCTTTATAATCATCGCTGTATCCCATCAAAGGTTCATCAACCGAATGCTGTCAGAAGAGCCAACAATAAAAAAAAATGTATATTATTTATTGATAAACGAATTAATTATTCGTTTATTGTCGTCTATAGTGTACTATATAAAATAAGAACTAGTAAACGCTGCAAATAGGCTTTTCAATAGTCTTTTTTTTATCAGGGTAGAGATCACTTCATCAGCTAATTCGGTATCATCATTAAGGCGATGTGAACCTAAAAATCAACCCAATTTCATTATTTAATTAATAAACATTAGAACGTTTATTTGGAAAAACAATTCTGTCAGGCGCTCCGTGTATGTAAATACTATGCTCAGATTTTTTTTGTGCGATTCTATCAGCATTTCCATGAGATACGCTCGTTTTAAAACTGGCAAAATTCGAAGTATTACAGATCCCTACTTATCGGCATTGCGGCTTTTATTTAATTAAATAAATTCTGAGTAGATTTTTGGAAAAACAGCTCTGTCAGGCGCTCCGTATATATAAATACTATACTCAATTTTTTTTTTAGTAATTCTATTATTATTTGCAAAAGATATATATGTTCTAAAATTTGTCGGTAAGTACACATTATCTTAAATAGAACTAGAAACTGCAGATTTTGTTTACAATAATAATTATTCATGTTTATCATTTATATTTCATGTGAAAATCATACCCTGTTAAAACAACCTTATAAAATACTATAAAATTTTTTTTTATCGAAATCAACGTGTGTGCTTGTACCAAGAATTCCTCATATAAACCGATAAACAAATTTATTGTAATTTATTAATTTATTCAAGATAGCAATAAACTGAAAAATTCTTATAAGATTAATATCGTTTCTATCTTTTAATGAAGAAATCCTAGTGTAAATACGCACATTTACTCTGATAAAAAGAAAAATTTTTAATAATAATACAAAATAATAATAAATCGTAATAATTAATAAAATTATTAATTATTTGAAACTTTAAGGTTTATGCTGGATGTTTCTTGTATAGACTCTCAAATTTTAATAATTTTATATATTATTTCTATTTTATATTTTATTTATGATAATATTTTGTATTATTTTTAATTAATTAATTCATGCTCTAAAGAGTTTTCAAACTATTAGGCCCGAATTCATATAGACGCTGAGTCGGTCTCAAATACGGCATATATAGATATACTAAAGCATGGCTTCAAACATTACTTGAGTCCGTCTCACTGCTCACGTCTCACTATGAATTCGGACCTTATTCTATAATTAATATTTGAAGACGCTTTCAATTTTTGCGCGCTGAAAAACTGTCGCGGTAAAACAGTTGCCTGACCTATCGGCTGCACAATACGTACCATGCGTTACTATACCTATATATACATATGAAAATCGGCTCCTTTGTTTCTTATGTATATAGGTATAGTAACCTATGTCATTTACTGTATGGGTTTGCAAATATTCGGACACATTAACGATATATGGCCGGAAGCGTTTATGCATTATACGTGATAAAGTCGTTACGGAAATTCATCAGCATCACTTTCTAAACTAATGTAAGTAACATAGAAATAATTAATACTAATTTATTTATTGTATATTTATGTAGTTTTAATAATAGTTTTTACATTGTTGCAATATTTTTATTATATTTACGTTTGCATGTGAAGAGCACATGTATAACCTACAAATAAATTTAACTTTTTCTTGTAATTTATTTAAATGAATATTATAGATTGCAGTATTTTATTATTAAAAATACTTTAACATATTAATAAGTGTTTTTGTATATATTGTTATTTATTTTTTATAGATAGCACATATTTTAATTATACTTTATTAGCAAATTACAGTTAATAAATGAAAAGTACTGTTTTAATAAATTTTTTAGACTAAAATTTTGCTTCATTAACTAGGATTTTTTACAAAATAATTAATCTTCCCATGAAATAACATTGATTTTTAATGTTAAATGTTAATTTTTTTTACAGATTTGTTTACCTCAGTGCTCCAAGTATTGTATTTATTGTTGAAAGTGGATATTGTGTAATTGGTCAGAACAGCTCTATTTCATTATCTCGCCATTGATACGTTGCTACAAATAGATTTAAATTGATTTCCTTGGATGCTGGTTCCTTACGCAGCAGCACTCGACTGATTTGATTTCAGTATTCGTACAAGTATTCCAGTATAGAAGTATTGGATCTCCATAGTGTGTGTTCACTCTTTGACTTGCTACACTAGGCAATTTCATTAACCATAAGGTAATAGGTGTTTTTATATATACTAATTCTTTTTTATATATAACACATTTATTAGCTTTATAAATCATTTAATCGTAGTTTATTAGTAAATAACAGCTAATAAATTAAAACAACTGATTTAATGAATGTTATACAATAGAATCTTAGTTCACTAAGATTTTATACAAAATAATTAATATTCGCATTAAATAATATTGATATTTAATGCTAAATGTGTATTTCTCTGTTACAGTTTTGTTTAGATAATTGATTCATAAGTATAGTATACTTGCCACTGAATGTGGATCTTCAATATCTGACCATTGATCGGTTTACTACAATTACATAGATTTTCTTCGATGCTTGTTCCTTGCGTAGCAGCACTCACTGATCATATTTCAGTGGTTGTACAAGTTTTCAGTATAGAACTACTGTTGGATCTGCATAGTCCTATTCGTTTTTTGACTTGCTGCGACTAGGCAATTTCATTAACTTATCAGGTAATAAATATTTTTTGTATACATTGTTATTTATTTTTTATAGATAGTAATTATAATTGTAATTATAATTTATTAGCAAAGTACAGATAATAAATTATAGCTATTGCTTTATAGATTTTTTACAACATAATTAATATTCGCATTCAATAATATTGATTTTTAATGCTAAATGTGAATTTATCTTTTCCAGATTTGTTTAGATAATTGTTTTATAAGTATAGTATATGTCGCTGAAAGTAGATATTGTTTTATTGATCAGAACAGCTCTACTTCAATGTCTGGATATTGATTCGTTGATGCAATTAAACAAATTTCTTTGGATTCTTGCTCCTTACGCAATAACACTCATTGCTGCTGTGATTACTATAATTAGTTACTTTCTCTGTCAAGGTAATATAAGTATTTTTATTTAGTATTTCTTTAATCATATTTAAGTAATTTCATTTAATAATATAATGATAATTTTTATCGCATTTTTCAAATTCCGGCAGGGAAGTCCCGTGTTTTTTGCGATTGCATTTTATTCCGTTTTTGTTTCGTCAAAGAGGAAGATTTGTATGGGGAAAAAATTTTTGGATTGTATGTACACCCATCCTTGAGGGATTCTTGCCGAACGTGCCCCCTTAGTTTCAAAATCCTGGAATCCCGTTGGCCGATCCCAATTTAAGGTTAATGGTTACACTCAAATTGTCCAATGAGATTGCAGGATTTTGAAATTTAGCAGGCACATTCGGCCAGAATCCATCAAGGATGGTGTCTGTATATGTGTACCGGCTATAATTTTGTAAGCAATCGACCGATTTTCATCAGACAAAGCTTATTCTCTTCGTTTTGAAGGAAAATAAATCTAACTTAACCTATTTTTTCATTTTCTCGTTTGTCTTTTATAACCAAAAATCGACTTTGAATTTTTCGTTTTTTTTTTTTTTTTTTTTATTTGTTACAGTAAGTATTACTTAATGTTATGAATGTCTCTTGAAAGGTCGTTAAATTACCTACAATTTACTTTTTTAAAAGTTATATTATCTTTCGTCTGTCATTTGTTATTAAAGATAATATGGTTCAAATTTCTTTAATATTTTTTTTTTTAATTTTTAATCAATCGTCTTGAAATTTTAATTACTTATTACATTTATTGGCGACAATATTGGATTAAATTTTCAAGTGATTATCTTCAGTCGTTTTCGAGAGAAAAATATTTTTGACAAAAAATTAATTTTCTTTCCCAGGCGATAACAGGAGTTAAAATCAACCAATCGTCTTGAAATGTAGTACAGAGATAGCTTTTTCATATCTTCAAACCGAGTTCACTACCTAAAAAAATTTATCCACTACGACCAAAGATATTTAAGGTTAAACTTTTTTTTTTTTAATATTTTAGAACGATTTCTCATAAAGTATTTAATCAATCAGTTTGAAATTTTAATCAGTTATTAAATTTGGTGTGGGCAATATTGTATTAAATTTTCAAAAGATTATCTTCATTGGTTTTCGAGAAAAAAAATATTTTTGAAAATAAGCGCATTTTCATCAACCAAACGTTTTGAAATTTAGCACACAGATAGTTTCTTTATGTCTTTGAACCGAGTTCATTTCCTGGAAAAATCGGACTGTCACGACCAAAGATATTAGAGTTTAAAAATTTGTATTAAATATTTTCGAATAGCGATTTCTCATAGAGGGTTTGATTAATCGTCTTGAAATTTTGACCATTTATTAAATTTATTTAAGATAATATTTTGTTGAAATATCAAGAGATTATATTTATTAGTTTTCCAGAAAATAATTATTAAAAAACTAGCCTTTTATGTTAAAGTGAACAGATAACGATTTAGAGTGCAAGTTCCCGCAACAAATTTATATGATACACGATATGAATGATATTTTCTTATTTATCTTAATAAAGGCAGCATCAAGTAAAATGTCATGTTAGCATTTTTATTTTTTGATTTAGATCGTTTTTCATCGAACTCATTCAAAACTTTTAACCTCAAATATTTTTGGTCGTGACAGTCGGATATTTGGTTTGAAATTTTAACCACTTGGTAGGTACAAAATTTAAAATTTCAAGTGATTATCCCACACCCCTGATCATCCACTTGTTAATTTGAAGATATCAAAAGATATAGCTGTAAATATTTATTATATTGATATCAAAAGGGTATCTCATTATAATATTCAAAATGCCTTTGCTATAAGCTTCATATATTTGTTTGGACACTAAAAAAAGTAAGTTTTCCCACCCAAACGCCTTCCGAACCCATTCCCGTACCGATCTAACCTCAAAAAAGTCGTGTTTTTACATAATAATTTTTATTTCTAAAATGCGCTACAGAAAAAATCTGAAAAAATTCTGAGTAATAGTGGAAATAATATTGAATCCACACAAATTTTTGTGGACATTTTGAAGGTCATCTTAAAGGTCAAAAAATTCGAAAAAAATTAAAATCGTTATAATTTAAAACTGCTGCTAACTGCTTTCGCAGAATGCTTTCTCAAAGAACTTTGTAATGTCATTCCATTCTATTTTATCATTAAAAACAAAACTTTTTATTACTTCTTTTCTTCATATGAGCAATTCTCTAAAACTTTTATCGTACTGTATATCGTACGTGTTTATGGTTCACATATATTGAGCTATCTTAGTCAATCAAATATTTATAAAATCCAAATCCAGTAAAATGTTCCAGTACATAAAACTCACTTTTAAATAAGGATAAGCTCCATGGGCAATCGGAAAAGCCCTAAATTTAGAGGTTTTGCCTGCATACTGTAGGAAATTTTCATCCTTTTTACATCATTAAAAAAAATTCTTTTCCTAACGGAGTGTGCAAAATTCGATTGTGCAAACCCGAATGAGTGTGCAAAATAGCACACTAGTGCGGGAATGTGCTCTATTTTGCGCGCTCATTCCGGTTTGCAAAATCAAACTCTGCGCAACTCCTTAGGAAAAATAGTATACACAACACGTGCGCAGTAGGTCATCCTCGCTACGCTCGGGCGACAAACTCAACTCGTGCGGGAATGACCTACTTTGCGCACTAGTTGCGTAATGTACAATTACCACCTTTTTTAGACTATCATCCCTTCTTTAGTATTCGAAAATATCTTGTCGGATTTAATGTGCCTACCTTTAAAAAAAGGTGCATTAACTGTAACTAATTATGTATACTTTTTTAATATTATTAACTTGGATTTTTATAACTGCGATACGTCACCATATATAGGGGAAGGCGGGGCATGGCGTGTCAGGTAGGTAAGTTTGGCACCCTCATATTTTTAATATTAATGAATGCAAAAAATGTAATTTTTACATAAACCTAATTAGATATGCTTTTAGAATTTTCCTCTATACTTTTGAGATTATAGATAATGTTTAACATTTAATTTAATAAGATTGAAAATCGGTGCTTAGAAACAAGGTTGACTTCATTTTTAAGTCGCTTGGAGCAACGAGAAAATGATTTTTTTTCTAAATGAGACCAAACCTATTTGATAGTTTCAACTTTTATCTTTCAAGCCCTGTTTTTGTTTTTTTTCAGAAAATCTTTATAAATAATATAATTAAAAAATGAAAATGGTATTAAAATGGGGCATGACGTGGCACCCTGGCGGGCACGCGTGGCACACTCGGGCGTATCAGTGCGCCGCGGCGCCAGCCGAGCGAAGTGATGTAACCTACAAACCAAAAATGGAGCAAGATGGGTTAACAACTACGCAGTGCAATAATTTAGTTTTAAGTAGTTTTTAGTTTCAATTATTACATTAATAAGTAAATAACGATTATTTCGACTGCGTATTAAGTTATAGAGTAGAAAAAACAATGGTAAGGAAGGAATCAATTGTAGATACTCAAACTGCCTTTTTCAATGGTCAGGTAGTTCAAATATGCTACATAGATGAAAATGATGCGAAATCTTTAAATTTAAACTTATTGTAATAATAATGATAATTTGTTAATCAAACAAAAGTATTATGTTGTGATCATATTTTATAAGAAGGAATTTATAATATAAAATCATTTATTAAAATGTAATAATTTATTTTAAAATAAAAATTGTTATGTTCCTTAATAAAAATAAAATTTTTAATTTTCAATAGACTGATTAATTATTTGATTTTTGAAAATTTTATTATGGCATAATTATTAAAGTATTAATTACTGGAAAAAAGAATTGAAAAATACCTATAGTAAAATATTAAATTTGACCGTGCCATGCGTGCCCCGTCGGGTGCCACAATCCACCCGCCGGTGGGGCACGTAGAGCATTTTTTTCAGAATTTCTTTTCTGTATTTTATCAATAATTAAAAGAAAATGAAAAAAAAGTTAATAGTTTATTTTATTTTATTTTTTTCTGATCTAATTATTCCGTTTTTGTACATTTTGAAATAATACACGGTTTAGTTGTTATTTTTAATCAAAGTTAGGGTGTCACACGTGCCCCGCCCTCCCCTACATGTGTGCAAGCAAACATTCACACATATCTATAATATACATACTCATACACGCGCTCACGGCTGTTTAAAGCCATAAGCAACCTGCCTTGAGCCGTGCTTGTGCTACAGCGCGACAAAAATATTGGTAGATAGGAAATTTCAAGGCCTTTAAGAAAATAGGCCTACTTTCGACCGATACGCAAACCCAGAGCTACCAAAAATTATTGCTTCCTCAAAGAGGAAGCTTTGTAATGGTGAAAAAAATGTGTGTACCTGCTATAACTTTTGAACCAATTGACCGATTTTCATCGGAGAGGGCTTTTTCTCTTCGTTTGGAAGTAGAATAGAGATACCTTAACCTAGTTTATCATTTTATCGTTTTTCTTTTGTTTTATAACCAAAAACGATTTTGAATTTCGGACACGATAACAGGAGTAAAAATCAATGAATCGTCTTGAAATTTGGCACAGACACAGCTTTTTTATATCTTCGAACCCAGTTTGTTGTCCAAAAAAATCGGTCCATTACGACAAAAGATATTTGAGGTTAAAAATTTTTTTTTTTAATTTTCGAATCGCGTTTTTTTAGAGAATTGTTGATTTATCGACCTTAAATTTCAACCACTTATAACACTCATTGAAGACTACAACTTGTTCGGAAAATGTATGCGTCTGTAAACATAATCGTGTAGAGCGCAAAATTCTAAGAAAAAAGTTCCTTTACCATTTTTTCATATGACTATTACCTTTTTAGTAACTGATGTGTTTAAATTGTTTGTTTTTAATAGGAATTGTATATCTATAGATATCATCTTATAAACATAGGTATACATTTTCTATTCAAAACAAACAATTTAAACACATCAGTTACTAAAAAAGTACTAGTATGAAAAAATGGTAAAAGAACTTTTTTCTTAGAATTTTGCGCTCTACAGGATTATGTTTACAGACGCATACATTTTCCGAACAAGTTGTATATTTGGTTAAAATTTCAAGTGATTATCTTCACTTCTTTCCGAGAAAATAAAAATTTTTGAAAACAAGTGCATTTTCTTTCGGACACGATAACAGGAGTAAAAGTCAACGAATCGTCTTGAAATTTGGCACAGAGACAGCTTTTTTATATCTTCGAACCGAGTTCGTTGCCCAAAAAAATCGGTCCATTACGACTAAAGATATTTGAAAAAGACGATTATATGACTAATAAGATTATATTAATGAAAATTATATTAATATAATCTTTAAAAAAAATATTATATTAATATGAAAATGTATTTTTTAAAAGTCATAAATTTGAGATAATTTAATTTAGAAAATTTTTTATTTTTTTTTGTGAAAAATTCATTATTATAATTTCAATTTAATAAAAGGAATCGATAAATTATTCTGAGGAAGCTAAGTGCCAAAGAATTGGCAGCGGTTTTTTCAATTTATCGATATTTTTCTTTATTTTTTTCTAACCGACTTAATATTATTCGATTGGGCCGACACAAACATGGAATGATAGGTAATTTCAATACCTTTAAGGAAATGTCACTACTTCCGACAGAGATCCAAAGCCCTCGACGAAAAAAAAAATTCCTATTTTTCCAAATATTTATTTTTGCTTCCTCAAAGAGGAAGCTTTCTAATGATGAAAAAAAATTTTGAAATAAAAAATGTTTAAAAACATGTCTTAAGACTTTTGGCATCAAAATCCGTCGTTTTCGTTAGCAAACAAATTTTCGTGTGTGTGTGTGTGTGTGTGTGTGTGTGTGTGTGGGTGGGTGTGTGTGTGTGTGTGTGTGTGTGTGTGTGTGTGTGTGTGTACCTGCTATAACTTTTGAACCAATTCACCGATTTTCTTCGGAGAGGGCTTATTCTCTTCGTTTGGAAGTAGAATAGAGATAGCTTAACCTATTTTTTCATTTTAGCGTTTTTCTTTTGTTTTATAACCAAAAAACGATTTTGAATTTTTAGTTTTGTTGATTTTTTGATATCATACAGCCAATATTACATAATATAATAAATTTTTCTTGAAAGGTCGTCAAATTACCTATAATTTCTTTTTTTAAAAGTTGAATTATTTTTACTCTGTCATTTGTTATTAAGGAAAACATTTTTATATTTCATAAATTTATTTCTCAAAAAATATTTTATTTATCGACCTTAAATTTCAACCACTTAAAACACTCATTGAAGACTATATTTGGTTAAAATTTCAAGTGATTATCTTCATGTGTTTCCGAGAAAAAAAATATTTTTGAAAAAACGTACATTTTCTTTCGGACACGATAACAGGAGTAAAAGTCAATGAATCGTCTTGAAATTTGGCACAGACACAGCTTTTTTATATCTTCGAACCGAGTTCGTTGCCAAACAAAAAACGGTCCATTACGACTAAAGATATTTGAAAAAGACGATTATATGACTAATAAGATTATATTAATGAAAATTATATTAATATAATCTTAAAAGAAATATTATATTAATATGAAAATGTATTTTTTAAAAGTCATAAATTTGAGATAATTTAATTTAGAAAATTTTTTATTTTTTTTATTTTTTTTGTGAAAAATTCATTATTATAATTTCAATTTAATAAAAAGAAACGATAAATTATTTTGAGGAAGCTAAGTGCCAAAGAATTGGCAGCGGGTTTTTTTTTTAATGATAGGATCGCGTTATTGGAATCGGATGGGTAGCATTCGAAAGAGAATTAAAATACCTATATTTTCTATAAAAAAAAAAGTTTCTAGCTATCACGGTTCTTTTGTTATTAACAAAAATGTGTTTTTTTTTTTATTTTTTTTTTAAAAGCTTATAACTCCCTAACTAAACGGTAAATTTTTTTGAAAAAAATCATGATAATGCAGAATATAAATAGCTAAAATCTGCAAAAATAACTGCAGTGTGTATTTAGCATTACAGGAATTCTGTAGTAGTTACTACAGGTAGTATATCAGTAGTTACTACAACTAGTGTAAAGTAGTAACTACAGCGTATAGTTAATACTGCCGGCAGTCTTTAATTAGTATAGGGAGTTTTGTTAAATTAATAAATTAATATAAAAGATTCAGAAATTATTGATTAACACAATAGCTTATTGTTTTCTTGATAAATTATTACACTTTGATGTTTCTCTTTTTTTTATCAGCAAATTTTTCAATTACACATTCTAAAAAAATCATATACATAAATAAATATGTGTACCGCTAATATAATTTTAAATATATATACATCGCTATCTTTCTCTGGACATTCGGTTTTACCTGTTATGGCTTTAACTACATCAGGATTTAACTGCTGTTTGCTCTCCGCGTCATCATGCTCCTTATTTTTGTTTGCGTTACTACTATTAATCAATTCATCTGATTCAAATAAAATTAATATAATAACTTTTTCTTAAAAGGTCGTTAAATTACCTACATTTTTTTTGTAAATTTAAATTATATTTAGCCTGTCATTTGTTATTAATGAAAATATGGTTTATAATTCTTTAATTAATGTCTCATAAACTTTTTCATGTATCCACTCAAAATTTGTACCAATTATTACACTTATCGAGTACAACATTGTGTTAAAATTTGAAGAGGTTATGTTGATTTGTTTCCGAGAAAAAAATTATTTTTGAAAAAAGTGCGTTTTCTTTCGTTTACGATTAAATCCCTGTTTCAAAACAAATATTTATTATTGCCAAGAAATACTTTTCTTTCTCAAACTAATGTAATTCTTTAATATTTGTTATAACAATAATTAATTGTTTGTATAGGATACGTAAATGAAAAAACAAAAAGATATTTTTTGTATTAAGTAAAATTGTTTAACAAACAACAAAGAACAACAAAGAAAACAGTTTATTTATTAATAAAGTTTTGTTGCGAAAAATTTTCTTTTGTTTTTAAAATTTTAAAAATTGAATCGATTAATTAATTGGAGGGAGCATCTTGACAATGAATTGGCAGCGGTTTATTTTATGTTTTGTTTTAGAACTGATACAATTTAAGTTTATCTAATGTAAGAATTATTAATTTAATGGCTATATTTAGTTTTCCCTCAGATTCAGTGCTGAAATATAACCGTTCTTTAGCTTTTCATTTTATATATTCCATTTAAAATTTTTCCATTTTTATCATATCAATGGCTATTGTTGTAATATTAAATATTTTTTCAGAAATAGAGCTGCATCTTTAGTTATTACGTTAAATTGGCGTACGCTATGTATTTTTATGTTAAGTTGAATGACGGAGCTTTTAGAATAGTGGATGATAGTAATATTCCACGAGTGGATATCGCTTGTGTAGATAAGTTAAAAAAATACAAAGTTTTGATTGATGGTAATTCCTTTGATGCTGTAATTGTATTTTTTGAAGGTAATATTAAATAAATAATATTATATTACAAATTTATTGTGTTCAGGGAGTTTTAGTTAAAGAACTCCGTACAATAGGATGAGATTTTATGTATAAGGAAAATATCTTTCATTTTTATTATATCATTTTTGTCATCACCTTATGACTTTGTAATTAAGGTGATCCCTGCAATATTATATGTTAATATGCTAATATTATTAATGCAAGAAAGGTGTGGAATAACCAGAGATATTTTAGTTGTGATATCTATAGCTGTAATAGTAAATCTATAACTGGTAAGTCTCTTTGAAATTTCCTTATTAATAATATTAGCATAAAATATTTCAGAAAGAAATAAAAAACTATTTTTAAAGGTACTATATATATTGCAAGGGCCACCTTGAATGTACCGGCTACATAATCAATTTCAAAAGTAAATTTTCT
Organism: Torymus aiolomorphi; assembly: GCA_036365515.1. NCBI lineage: Eukaryota > Metazoa > Arthropoda > Insecta > Hymenoptera > Torymidae > Torymus > Torymus aiolomorphi. Next base: position 236,826,281 of record CM070873.1, on the reverse strand, counting down.
GATAAAACTTGCTCTTTTAATTTTAATGTAATTATTTTTTAATTTATTGTTTAATCAATCGATGCAAAACATGGAAATGTACAATTTAAGCTATAATGATCAAAGTAGCATAACTAGAAAATAGTTTCACCGCGCGTATTTATGTTAAAAGGAACTTTTTTATTGTAAAGGTGACATTTAAAAACTATGTATAGAATGTTAAAATAATTTTCAGATGATTTACAAAAATTGGAGGAAAAAATAAAGAAAAATAGAATTACACTTCCTCCTCAAAATATTTTGGATTCAGCCTCTGAACTTTCAGAAATAGAAAAAGCTGGAACGTCGAAGAACAAAATTAATATTAACTGTATAAATGATACAGCTGGTATTCTAAGTTGCAAATTGAATGAGATTTCTGACAGGGTAAGATTTTAACATATTTAATTAATTATTTAACACAATTAATTAACCATTTAACATATTTAGTTAATAATTTAACATATTTTATTAACTCTTTAACACAACAAAGACACTTTTTACACGTTCCCTTTTCTACAAGATTATTCATCATGAAAATATCTATAAAAAATGCGCAAAATACCTTATCACCATTTTCGAGGTCGTTTTTTCCACATGATGTCCTATGTTTATATCTGTTGAGTGGAACGAGTAAGCGGCTGTCCCCCCATTATATTACACTGCCCTTATTTCTCTGGAGCCTACCCTCTATTCTCTCTATAACCTGACAGATAGACCGAAAGCACTGCTTTATTAGGTCCTCAAGTCGGACGAAGCACTCCACCCACACTATCCACTAACTGCCCAATAGATGGACGGTTAAAGCAAACGAAATGCCAGTAGATGGACGATCTTTTAATTAATGATACAACTTACTGTTAACAGATAGACGTAGTAAAAAAAGTTTTTTCACTTAGTTTTACATAGTTCTTGAAGATTAAGTGTAGTTTACTTTAAAAATTTCTTTACTTAATGATAAAACTATATTATTCGTCTATCTGTGTCTATATCTACTGGGCTAGTTACCCTATACTGTCCGCTTTTAGGGGAGCACTCGCGCAACCTACGCATGCGTAGTTCCGTATATTGTTGCGGATTCATTTTAGGACGTATGTTCCGCTAAAATCAGCAACGTCTACTCAAAACCTGAGCGCAGCTGTATACACATACGCGGCGGCTTGCAGCGCCCTTACCTTTTTTCAGTGTATGTACTGAGTTTTTTCATTGAAGGTTTACGTCTGCAAAATTAATAACAAATTTTTTCAATTTTCATAATATTCATAATTTGTGATTGCAGCGTATTTTTATCTTCAACATGCATGTTATATATGTGTTGACATTGTTTTTGCAAAACTAATTTATTTAAACAATCGGTTTTCCCTTATTTTGCAATCTTCTTGCTTCCTTGTTCTTATTTTCTTTTTTTGTTGTCACGTCCCTTAACGGAAGAAGGTACAGGTAAAGGTCAAATTCTTTACGTAATTAATTATATTTTCTTGTAAAACTTACTAAAATACATCATAACAAACATATATGAATGTTGATAGGGTCCATTAAAGTCCATTTTATAGTGGATAAAAGCTAAAAACCTGTCAAAATGAATGAAATCAGAACATTTTGTTTAGCGCAACGGGGTTTGACCAATCGATTTGAAACTTTTCAAAGATATTCTAAAATATATTTCGAAGATAACTGCATTGCGATTTTGAAAATACTGCACTAAAAAAATTGTTTGCTTCTGTTATAATTTTGTTATTCAAAAATCCGTATTTTTAGAAGTAAATATTGCAGTAAAATTTCAAAAATGCACTTTATCATCAAAATCGCAGTGTCTTCTTAATGTCAAATCTTTTAAACATGTCAAAACGTTATGTTTTTATTGACCTACGTGTATAATTAAGTATGTGTTGAATCAACTCTGATTTCCGGGAACCACCTTAAGTAGCCCGCGTTCTTTTACAAGAATTATGCTTTCCTCACATCCATTTAAAAAAAAGCAGATATTTGATGATTAAAATTATTTTAGGTTTAGCAATATTTTAATTAGATATTTATTTAAATAACAATGGGTCCAACTAGGAAAAATTATAAATTGTATTTATCTGATGATTATCGTAAAGGCAAAGTAAGCAAATGGACTCGTAGAAGATACGAAAAAATTTTGTTATCACATAAGCAAAATATGGAGTGTAAGTTTTTATTTGTTTATTTATTTAAGAATAAGCTATTAGCTTAAGTTGTTAACAAGATACATTTTTACTTTTGTTCAAATATGTTCGGTCTTCAGACGAGGACAGAGTTATCAAAGAAAAAACTCGTTTTAGCAATGGTAAGAGTAAAACTGGATATTGATTACCAGTTCTCACTCACATACACACATATGTATTTAAAAAATGATTAACTTCGTCCATTCACCATCGGTTCGCAACCGCAACTAGCTACATGTTATCACTACCTTTTCTTCTTCATCGGAACTTAACGGGCAAAGCGGCCGAGAGTTAAGGCAATTTTCGATCGAATTTCGGCAAACTTATAACTTTAATAGGTGTAACCTTGGATTTGGCCGTGAGTAATTTCACAGAATAGTCGCCTTGGCGTGGGACCACGGTTTAGACTGCATATGCGAAAGCACGCTCTGATGCATCACAGAATCCATGGAGAAGCCACTCGGAGTTTTGACATGTGCCGATCCAGCAAGGTCTTTTAATTTTTTCCAACTCTTTCAACTGGAATATTTCATCCAAGATTTTAAAATTTTGTGGGAAACTTGATCATATTAATTCAACTTCTGAAGCGATAAATTCTGAAAAAGAATTTTCGCATGCACGATAGTAATCAGTAGACGACAATCACCCTACTAGATCAAAAAGCTTTGCTGTAGCGGCTACAATGGAGCATTTCGCGACAGCTAGATGAGACTTGTGAGTCTGCAATGTTGAAACAGGAAACATCTACGTTCGCTAACCAACGAAGGCCTAAGGAAAATATTGCTTTCTCCTCTTGTTTTAAGGTATCCTCCTTACAATGGGCTCCTGTAGCACTTAAACCACTAAATAAATCTTTATGCTTGGCCGACCATTTTCTAACTTCCATACCCGCTGAAGCTAGTTGATCGCGCAAATTGGCAGCTTCTTTCACGGAGTCTTCTGCCGCGTAAAAGTCATCTGCATATCATCCTGTGCGCAGTACTTCAGCAACTTCGGGAAAAGCTCGCTCTTCATCGGCAGCAAGTTGGAGCATTAAATACGACGCGGATATTTTTGCTAAAGTTTTTCAATACAGGATGCAGTTCTTACCAGCTCAATGGTCACTTTTTCCATATGATGGATTGTGAAGTATTCATCCATAAAATCTTTGTAAACTGCCGCGAGTTCAGGTAAACGTCCGAAATGGCGTTCACTGCGTAATAGACAAGCCTTAGTAATACTGCGCATATTCGAAATTCGAGGGTAAGAAAATCTCACCACAAATCGCCCTTCCTCGTTACATGTGTACGTCTTCTTAAAATGGTCGTAGGTGGACCCTAGGAGGTACGACTCCTAAATACAAACGTTTTATAGACTTCGAGCACTTTTCTCTTGTATTTTACTGATAACAGTTATGTATTTAGCCAATTTATAGATTCACGGGAGTAAGGTAATTAAAAACGTAATTCCTCATTCATTAGTTATTTAATTGAAGATTGGAAAATTAATTCTCAACTAATTAGCTATTTAATTGAAGATTAGAATATTAATTCTCAATTAATTGTGTCATTTAATTAAGAATTCAAATAAATTGGCCATTAAATTAACGATTAAAAAGTTAATTCTCATTTAATAATTCATCGATGGGAAAGTTAATTTTCAATTAATTAGCTATTTAATTAACGATTGAAAAACTCTCAATTAATTGTGTTATTTAATTAACAATTGAAGAGTTAATTCTCAAATTAATACTCTGTTTAATTAATAATTCCAATGTTAATCATTAATTCGTCACCTCTCGCGCAACGCCCGGTAGTAGAATCGAAGAGAATCTGGTAGATGCGCGCACATTTTAAATCAACATAGGCTCGAATGTATAGTCAGTATTCAGTGCTCAGTGCTCAAACTTTCAATGTATAATATAGATATACAATAATATGGCCGCCATATTGGAAGTTTGAGCACTGAGCACTGACTATAAATTCGAACCTTAATAAAACAAAAAACGCGTCGGATGAGTCGGTCTCTCTTCTCATGGTCAAAAGGTGGCGACACTCGAATGTGGAATAAAATACTATACGTAATACGAGACGAAAGTAGATATTCCCCTTGGGTGATTACTGCCCTCGCGAGAAGATTTTTCTCTCGGGTAATTACTGCTCTTGCTTCGGGCAGTAAACACAAGGGACTATCTGCTACTTTCACCCCATGTTACACAATGTACTATTTTATTACTTCTTGAGATATTCCTCGTCTCGGAACCACAAAAAAATGGGGTCTTGGGACCGTCAAATAGCTGTTTATGTAAAAAGATAAAACATATACCATAAAGCAATTAATTAATAATTTTTATGCAAAATACTTTAATTAACATTAGTTATATATGAACCGAATGTGAAAATTTATCTTGTTACAATATACGTGTTTGTTAATACATTGTATTGGTATTTTATAAATTTATTACAGTAAAAAAATGCATAAGAAATGAAGACAAACCTAATACAAGTGATTGTCATGTAATTGCCAGTAGTAGTAGAAAGATAGAACATACAGAAAATAGTAGTATACAAAATCCGGAAGTTTGCCACAGTGACATTGAATTTGAAGATAACGATGTTTCATTATTAGATACTGACATTGTTATTGAGAACGATGAATGTGATACTACCTCAAGTTGCGGTTCTGAAGAAAGTACAGAGTTTATTGAAGATGAATATAAGAAAAACGAGATATATAGCAGTAGTGATAGTGAATCTGACGAAGAATCCGATGAAGATGATGAGACACGTTCAAAATCTGATAGTAGAAATTTGTATAACTTGAAAAAAGACAACAGAATTATGTTTGCAGCTTCTAATTTAACAGTTTCGGAAGTCCTTTTAATGTTAAAAGGCATGATCATCAAATGCAATATGACGCGAGATATGCAAATTGCGTTATTGCAATTAATTCAAACTTTAGCTGGATCAGAATTTGATAATTGGAATTATACACCCTTCTTGATATCAAGGATGTTTCAAACTCCATCTGATAAGATTAACAAACATTATTATTGTAGCGAATGCAATGTGAAATTACTTTCGATTAAAAGTGTTATAAATATTTCGAAGTCAGTGCAATGTGAGAAGTGCGAAAAAATGATAACTATATCATCGAAATCACTGAATTATTTTATAACAGTTGACATAAAATACCAGTTACAACTTTTACTGAATCGTCCTGATATCCAAGAAAATATGGATTTGTTTAAAAAACTTCCACATAATAATGATACTATAGAGGATGTTACCAATTGTGAATTATATAAAAATATACAAAAGGAATTTCCTGATGCTTTGACATTTAATTTTAACGGTGATGGTGCACAATTATTTAATAGTGCAAAAAAAAAGTTTGTGGCCACTTCAACTATACATCAACGAATTAACACCCAATGTTCGTTTTAAACATATAATTTTAGCTGCATTGTTACAAACAGAAAAAGAACCTACAGCGGATTTTATGAATCTTTTCATGATTACCTTTGTGGAGGAGTGTGAAAGTCTTCGGTCAGAAGGTATTGATATAACTGATCATCGCACAGGAATACGTATCAACAAAATAATTCTCCCATTATTCGGTTGTACAGATACTGTGGCTAGACCGTTATTTCAAAATAGAATTAAATTTAATGGATGTTGTGGTTGTAGCTATTGTTATCATCCTGGCAAATATGATAGTGGTTCCATGCGATATCCTCTTCTTGCAAATGATCCCCAAATACGATCACATAAAGACCATGTAACAGATTTACAAAAGTCATTAAAATTTGGAAAATGGATAAATGGAGTGAAAGGCCATTCAGTTTTACTTAAACTGCCAATTTTCGATATAATTTGGAGCTTTCCTCCAGATTATATGCATGGCACCCTATTAGGTGTGGTACGGCAACTATTCAGATACTGGAATACATTTTATTTCAGTAAATCTGATCGCGAAGAAATTAAAAAACGAATGTGCAATATAAAACTTTGCAGAGACATTCGTAGAAATATTCGTTCTATAGATTTATTTGACAAATACAAAGCAACTGAGTTGAAAACATGGTTGCTTTTTGTAAGTTTACCATGTCTGCATGGAATACTTCCTAAAGAACTATTTGATTCATATGCTTTATTTGTTTCAAGTATCTACATGCTTGTACAGAAATCAATAACTGACGCTAATATTGCTAAATGTGAATTTAACTTGATGAAATTTGTAGGTGAAAGTGAGATTTTTATGAAGTTAAATTTATTACTTTCAATGTACACTCTCTAATTCATTATTGCCTAGCAGTACGTAAAACTGGTCCTTTATGGTGTACGTCAGCGTTCCCATTCGAAAATGGCATATATAAATTTCTGAGAGAGATGAATGCCCCGAATGGATGCGTTAAACAAATAGCCGACAAGTGGTTAAAAAATGCTGAGTTTCAGAGTTACCTAACAAATGAAAACACATGTTCTCCTGCTATCGAATTTTGTAAATCACTTTTTATTGATAGACAGCAGTTACAAAATGTTACTAGAATTGGAACAGCAACATTAATTGGAAGTGGAATTAACAACATTGGAGTTCAAAATTATTTCCGTAATTTTGCTAAGGATGAAACAATTGTTATAAAAGTTTACGACCGTTGTATTTATGAATCAAAGTTTATTCACACAGAAAAGTACAATCGAGTGAAAAAAAACCGATGATTCTGTAATCCAAACTGTTACTGGAGAAATCTTACAAATATACTATTTTGTAATCTCAGGAAATGTTTGTTATATATATGGAAAAATTTGGCTGATAGGTAGTAATGATTTTAATGGACAAAATGAGTCAGCAATAGCCCCACACATTTTCAAGGTTACAAAAAAAAAATCTTCATATAGTATTTTCAATATCAATGAAATTGCACAGAAGGCTGTTGTTATTGATATAGCAAAAGAATTATACATTTCTTTTCTTCCAAATGATTTTGAAATACAATGACATCGTTATTTCCAGAAATATAATATAAAGAATTATAAAAAGCAGTACTTTCGGACATCATAATTTTTCTGTCAACGAGTATGTATAATATATTTGGTACGTAACCTCAATTTAGTAGTTTAGATTAATACGTAGTTTACAGTAATTACTATAAAATCAAAACTGTTCCACTAAATGAAGAGTTTCTTAAGACTTGCCTGCATTTTCATTCTTTGACCGTTTTCTTATTAAACTATAGATTTTGTTACTTAACATCTGCATTTTTATAATAGAGTTTTGTGCTCAAAAGTGTTATAATTCCCTTTTCCACAGACTCAATTTTTATGAATTTTTCCCTCTAAAAAATGCGCGATCAAAAATACTGAAAAAATTCATGCAAACTTGTTTTTAAATAAAGAATTGATCTAAAAATTTATACTCTTATTTTTGTATTTTTATTTTATAATTGAACCTTCATAAATAAAGAATATATTAAATAAAGAAACTTAATCCTTCCTCTCACACACAACACGTAAACTAAAATCATTTTCTACCTAATTTAAGAAGATATAAAATAAATGGTCAGAGATATACTTTATTGAAATCGATATTATTTTATTACGAGCATTAATACCTCGCTCGGTAATGCTCACTCGGTTATCCATATTCTTCTATACCCATCCCATATTCACCCATATTCATCCATTTCATCCACACACGCCCTAAATGACACATATGGTGTGTCATTTAGGAAAAAGATGTGACGTCAAAAATTACACTGAAAGTTGTTCCTTAATTTAATAAAAGACGGATAGGATAGGATTTCAAAATCAAAACAAAATCAAAAAGCAACGTGATGCCCTCAGTAATTTTGCAAAGATTATCTAGCTTCCATTTCGCCATTCGATTCATAACTGTACAAGAAAGCGCATGTCAACCGGCCTCCAAGATGGAGAAGACATAATGCCGTCCAGATATCCCTCACTTGATTGCCAACATGGGCAAAAAATTGGGCAAAACATATTCTTGGACCCAGAGAAATCCCTAAAAAGGGACCAATCGACAGCGACCAGCCTGAAAAGGCAAGCGTGGATGTAAAGCAAGGAACCAGGAAGATTCTGCACGGGCGGCAGATTGTTTCGAGCACTATTAACGAATGGTTCGGGTCGAGGTGTGCTTTGAGATACAGCGTCGAGAGGGATACAATAAAATCTTTCAAACTTATTCTCTTCGTCATTTTTTTTATCTTTGAACATCGATTTCAAGCTAACATAAACATTAACTATAAAAGTAAAATTTAAAAAAAAATTTTTTCCTAGTATTATGAATGAAATAACTTATAATTACAATCAAATAATCTTTGCAATCTTATGTAACACATTGCATTTTTTTCGGAAATATGTTTTGATTTTTAAATAATTATTAAAAAGATCGTGATCAAGATTCCTAACAATGAACATCACATCCCGTTAAGTCAAAAAAAAAAAAAAAAATTATTTTAAGTAACAGATCACTAAATTTGATCATGTGCTTGAAGTTTGCAACATAGCGACTCCAACAAAAATAAAAAACAACAAAAAGTCACCTAGTAGCTACCCTGCATGCTCAAAATTGTATTTCGGGAATAAAATTATTGTCAATCTCAAAAACGGAGGAATTAGATTTTTTTGCGATTTGTTTGGACGGAAGGTGTAGTTAGAGGGTCTTCCGCGGTGCTTGCATCGTTGCCAATTTTTTTGTAGCTACCCTGCAGGCTCAAAATTGTATTCCGGGAATAAAATTCTTGGCGATCTCAAAAACGGACAAATTAGAATTTTTTGAATTTTTGTTTCGGGCGAAAGGGGTAGTTTTGGGGTCTTTCACGGTGCTTGCGGGGTTGCCAATTTTTCTGTAGGTATCCTGCAGGCTTAAACATATATTCCGCGAATAAAATTCTTGGCGATCTCAAAAACGAACAAATTAGAATTTTTTGTATTTTTTTTCGGGCGAAAGGAGGTCTTCCGCGGTGCTGCATCGTTGCCAATTTTTTTGTAGCTGCCCTGTATGCTCAAAATTGTATTCCGGGAATAAAATTCTTGGCGATCTCAAAAACGGACAAATTAGAATTTTTTGTATGTTTTTTTTCGGGTGAAAAGGGGTCTCCCACGGTGCTTGCGGGGTTGCCAATTTTTCTGTATGTATCCTGCAGGCTTAAATATATATTCCGGGAATAATATTATTGGCAATGTAAAAAAACGGAGGAATTAGATTTTTTGCGATTTTTTTGGGCGAAAGGGGTAGTTTGTGGGTGTTCCGCGATTCTTGCGGGATTTGACCATTTTTGTTGTATCTACCCTGCAGGCTCAAAATTCTAATCCGGGAATAAAATTATTGTCAATCTCAAAAACGGAGGAATTAGATTTTTTTTGCGATTTGTTTGGACGGAAGGTGTAGTTTGGGGTCTTCCGCGGTGCTTGCATCCTTGCCAATTTTTTTGTAGCTACCCTGCAGGCTCAAAATAGTATTCCGGGAATAAAATTCTTGGCGATCTCAAAAACGGACAAATTAGAATTTTTTGAATTTTTGTTTCGGGCGAAAGGGGTAGTTTTGGGGTCTTTCACGGTGCTTGCGGGGTTGCCAATTTTTCTGTAGGTATCCTGCAGGCTTAAACATATATTCCGGGAATAAAATTATTGGCGATCTCAAAACTGGCGGAATTAGAATTTTTTTTCTTTTTTCCATTACAAAATGGGGTGTTAAGGGGTGACTTTTTGTTGTTTTTCATTTTCTTGCACCTTTATTTGCTGTTCACATCATTATTGTCGCTGTAGAATCGATTCCAGGCGAAAAGTATAATTTTTTACAAGTTGGGATTTTGTTGGAGTCGCAATGTTGCAAACTTCAACCACATATTTGATCTATAATAATCTCTGAGATATAGTTTTATGACATCTAAACTGATAGAGTTATTGAATAAAATAATTTGGCTAGGTTTTGTGGACCACATTAGGTAGTCGTCGTTTCTATCTAATTTCAAAAAATTTTAAATGATTAGAAAAAGTGATGAAATAGTAACTATTACTATACGCAATTATTTAAGCCATTTTGAAGCCATTTTATGAGCTTTAAGGTAATAGTTAATATACCATAATTGAATATACTGTACGTATGTTTCACTCAAATGAGATATAGTAACTGTTACTGTATACGTTTAGTTGTGCCACCTACTCAAATATTTATTTAATATAACCGTATTCTTCTCTCACTGTACAAGTTACTTGACTTTTTCAATTTTATTGAACATAAAACATTAAATAAGGCTATTAATTACTGTATTTAAAAAAGCTAATATACTCTTATCAAACATGTTTCAGAACAATGAAAATAAATTGCTTCCTAGCGAACCATTTAATCTAATGAGTGAGCTGCAAATAAAAAAAGAGAAAGTAGATATGGCTAAACAAGAAAAAGACAAAAGGAAAAAAACAATGAAGGTATTACCAGCATATCAATAATCTTTGGTAGTTAAAAAATTTTAATTGGCTGAAAAGCAGTTAATAATTAGTAAATGTTAAAATGTAGTTTCTAGTCTTTGAATGATACGATTAAGGTCATAGCTAGTTACGAAAACTTCATTTATTATCTTCATACTGCAGATAAACTATTGAGCAATAGCTCCAACAGCGGTTCATATGTTGTATATATTTATAATACAGGGTAAAATTGTTGGTAGTTATCGAATTACTATAGGAATAAAGTAGTTCGTCAATAATGTGTCGTAGTTTATGTAGTAATTTTTGTCCAGTAGTTTATTTTTTCAAGGGTATTCTCGGAGAAATCCACTTAAACATTTTTAAGTTGTGGTTATTAGCGAATTAATCCTTTCAGTCACATAATTCAGGTACTTTGGTGCAAGAGTGCATATTGGATACGCCATATTGAATTTTGTAAATCTAATAACGATTCTATAAGCTTTGTTAATCAATCAAAGAATTACAAGTGTAAAAAGCATATGTTAACTATCAAATTTGTCCGCTAACGCATTAGATTCCCAAAAATCCATTTTTTTGACAATTGTTTATTTATAATAACTATCAACAATTACATATCGACAAAATATCTTCATGACTTAAAAGTCGATTGGTACTTCAGTATCTGAAAGTGCCAAAAATTTCAAAATCCTGCCTGGAATTTGAAAAATATGAAAAAAAGAAGAAAAAGAAATTTGCGGCCGATATATCGGCTTCTGTGACTGAAAGGGTTAAAAGATAAACTATTAAATTATATTTTGAACATTAGATTAAAGTAAACAGTAGTCACTATTAGATTTTATCAATTATACTACATTTAAAGAAGTTTAAATTTTGATCAGTAAATTGGTAATATATGATACTTTTTCTTTTATATTAAAACTATATGATTAAGGTTCGAAAATTGTTTTATTTAATAACAAAAATTTGAGTGTGAGAAATTTTGTCATTCTCAGACTTTTATAACGCGCTATATATATATATATATTTACATATCGAATATTTTTTAGGTAAATGTAAAACGTAAAAGAAATGAGAACGATAAGCCTGAAGAAACACTAAAAAAATCAAAAATTAATTCTAAATCGAATAGAAAAAAGAAAACAATATCTAAAATTTCACGTATGAAGACACAAAAAAAAGATGAATGTATAGAAAGAGAAAACAGTGATGTCGAGGAAAATAAAAAAAATGAAATATTAATAAAAAAAAATGAAGAGGAGAAAGTGAAGGAAGATGAAAAACCAATTTTACATGAGCAGAAATCAATAGATAATACGAAAATAGATGAGAAGGAGGAAGAAAATAAAAAACTAAAAGAAATAAACGAAAACCAAGAAGAAAAAATAAAGGAAGGTGTAAATGATGAATTACAGGGGGAAAATCCATAGATGATTTGACAGTTGAAGTAAAAGAGGGTGAAATGAAGGAGAAATTAAAACATAAGGAAGAGGGAAATAATGACAGTGTGAAAGAGAAAGAATATGAGCAGGAAAAAGAAGTTGTTCTACAGGGGAAAAAAAAACAACTGGAATGGCTAGAAGGGGAAAATAAAATTGTAAAGGATAAAAAGCAAAAGAAAGACGAAAAACTTGTAGAAAAAAAAAAAATCCCCCACAAGAAGCAAAAAAAGAGAGTACGAATGGAGGAAGAAATAAATTTTAAAAAAGAAATAAAAGCCTTAAAGAAAAAAATTATGGTATTAGAAAATACGATAAATCAGGAAAAAGAGGCAAAAGATTATATAAAAAAAGAATGCGAGGAATTAAAGAAAATAAATATAGATTTACAGAACAAGGTCATCTCTAAGATGGATGAATTCGGTAAGACCTACCAATTAGTTGCATTTTTTCTTTAAAAAAAATTATGTTTTACTTATTCTATTTCTTTTCGAAAGTTAGTTTAACATAAGCACATTTTTTGCTAATTCTAAAGTTTAAGATCATTTTTAAAACTATTTGGTATTTTGAGGATTGTTCGTAGTTTAATATATCGCCAAAATGTTATGCTTATGTTCTATTGAGTATCTAAAATACAGAAAAAAATTTTTAGTCGAGTTCTTTGGGCAAAATGATTGGTCCATAAATTTCACAGATATTTGAGGTTAAAATTTTTTTAACATTTTTATCAAATCGCAATTTCTCGAGAACGGCTCTATGTATCTGAATCGGATGGGTAGCATTCGAAAGAGAATTAAAATAGCTATATTTAAAAAAAAAAGGTTCTAGCTATTACGGTTCTTTTGTTATTAACCATAACGTAAACATTGAAAAATGAAAAAAATGAGATTTGCATGTCCAACGATTACGGGAGTAAAATTCAGTTAATCACATCAAAATTCTTTGTAGAGGTAGATTTATAAATTTTGTTATTAAAAATTAATTAAAGGAATCAACAAATTAAGGTTGAGGAAGCTACGGGCCAATGAATTGGCAGCGGTTTTTTTTTCTATCAGACACTAAATAGAACAGTATATAGAAAAACAGATGCAAAAAAATTGGTATAGCATAAAAATAGCTGGAGTAACTCCAATTTGAAAAATGATTTTAATCTAAAAATTGAATATTTATTTTTAATTATTGTTTACAGCTGCTCGAAAAATCAATCCTTTTGAAATAATGTCAAAAAGTGATATTGAGGTGGGATATGTAAGAGAAGATGGACACGTGAGTTTTTTCATGAATCTTTTATATTATACATAGAGAAAACAAGTTGAGAAAAGTTCCGCATGCTCAGTTGTATGTAAAAATTCTCTTTAGTTCTCTCAGGTTATCATAAAGTTCTTTTTACATATAAAAAGTGAGTGCAAAAATTCAAGCGATCCGCAAAAACTGAAGAAAATTAAAAGAGGTTTCTTTGCGTTTATTTACGCGCAACCACGTGTGACGTAATTCTCTCCAGTTTTCCTTAGTTCCCTATACATTTTCTATTGCCAGTTCAATATTTCGAGTTGTGTTAGTTCTTCGTTGGCTCTCACTCGTTCTCTCGCAAACTTTAAGTTATTTTTTAAGAGAGAACCGAATATCCAAAAGAAGTAGTAAAGTAAAGTAATTTTTTTTTTTTTTTTTGCTAGGAAAAAATAGACATACTCGACCTATTTCTTAAATTATTTATTTATTTATTAAAAAAACGTTACAAAAACAAAGTAAATAAAATATCATTTTCAAACTTTTAGATTCATTGTGGTAACGATATTTATATAAGCTTAACAGCTTATGATAATGCTAAAAGCAATGCCGCCAGGTATGGCAATTCAAACAGTCATTTCGTTAAAGAAATTGCCGTATCAATTATTGGCATTCAGGAATTAAAGGAGACCAGCATTACAGGCAGAGGCTGCCATAGGTCCAAAAACAATGAAACAAAAAGAAAAACAAATCCAACAAAGTTAGCTGCAGTATATAGTAAGTAATGATAACATGAAATCCTTTTTCAGATACGAGTATTATATTAGGGTAGTTATTTATTAGTATAATTTAAAAGATTATAGCCGTATTATAAAACAAACATAATTATAAAAGATTAATTATATCACTTTTGTATTATTAAAAATATATAAATAATTGAAAACTTTCGAATAAAATAACATTTGTATTACTATGCAATTATAGTCCATTTAAATATTGAAAGCTCTAATACTTATTCGAAAATTGTCATTATTCTTCGTCCGTAGAAAAAATTGTGTAGAAATTTCTTACGAGGAAGCAAACATTTTTAAAATTTTTATCCCTTCTTAAAAAAGTGATGAGCAGCCATGTTGAAGCATCTAAAGGCTTGATTTTGATTGGTCGATAAGAAGGCGCGAGAAATTTACTGTTTGGAATTTAATGTTTGAATTTTTTTTAAATGAAATTTTTACATTTAGAGTAGTATAAAAATGATTAAGTTCTGACTTAGAAAAAATACTTAAATAAGTTAAAAGTAAAATGTAATGAAGATAGCATGCATAACATCAAAAACAGAAAAGTACGCGCGAAGCGCGTTTGAATATCGCTTGTAATAATAAAAAAAGAAATAATTAAAAAAGTGTAGTATCATAATGTAATGCTAAATTAAAAGAAAACAACAGTAGAAAAGTAAGATATGTAAAAATGCTTTAATTTTCAGGTATTTTTGAATACTATTTGAAAACTCAAAAATTGCATTCTCCTGTGGAAATTGCAGACCTAAGAAGAGAGGTCGGTGCATGGATAGCCGCAAAGATGTGGGATCTAAATAGACCACCTCGCCAGTCTCGAAAAATTAATAAAAAAAATAATAAATGCAAAGATGATGATGCAAAAAATATAAAAACAGATGAAGAAAAAAAATCTGATGATGAAGAATGTGAAAAAAGTAATGAAGAAAAATCGGAAGGTGACAGTATTGAAGAAACGAGTGGCAATAGTGATGACACCAGTAGTGACGAGTCTGAATAAAAGCAACGTGGAGCTCTTAGTAATGGTATAGATTATCGGATTACAATTTTAAGTATTGTGTTTTATTTTTAAGTTATAACAATTTAAAAATGTTAGTTAGAAAGGTATTAATTATAATAGATGTTAAAAACCCAATGTGATTGCTGCTGTACCTGTATACTCTAAGTAAACAAATTTGATTGCAAATTTATAAAATAAATAAATTAAGGCCACGTGAAACCGTAAATTTCAATATTTTTTAAATCAACATTCAAGCGTATATTCGGAAAACAAATGTTGTCAAGCGCTCAGTACACATAAAAACTATATTCAGGAATTTTTTTTAGGGATTCTTTTAGCATTTTCGTTAGCTACGCTCGTTTGAAAAGTAGGTCAATTGTATATTCCTACTTACCGACAGTACGGTTTTTATTTAATTAAATAAATTCTCATATTTTTTTTGGAAAAACACGTTTTTCAAGCGCTCTGTATATGTTAATACTATACTTCGATTTTTTTTTGGATGATTCTATTGGTATTTTCATGAGATGTACTCGTTTGAAAATTATGTCGGTATTTAACATCACTATATATATATAGAGCTTGTCAATTGATACTATATGTAGTAATGCACTATAGATTGCAGTAAACGAATTAATTACGATTGCTTTAATGTTTGATTAACTCGGCATCATCCAGTAAACGAACCTCGGCTTTGTTGCAATGACCATAAAAAACTATGAACAAATAACGCAGATTTCTTGAAAATAATGAAATATGTTGGTAGGAACCGATAGATGTTAGTTACTGTTCAAGTTTAATAGCCTTCACCTCCCCGTAAAAAGAATAGAGTAGAAGGCAATAATTAACTTGAAATTCGCATATATATAAACTTATTACTTCGCTTTCAATATTTTATATAATATTACACAATAGATCGTAATCAGTGCATAGATAAAGATTGCTTTAATCAGCTGGGAACATCCGGAGTCGAAACATGCATTTGTGTCAACGACCATCACAAGACTATAAATTAATCAGGTAAGTTTCGTAAATTGCTGGAAAATAGCGGTAAGAACAGATAACAATTAATTATTGTTACCGTGAAACGACATATATAACCTAACCCCATTTAAAAATTCGGTAGAAGGCAATAATTATCTTGATATGCGGATATAAACATATTCGTTGGTAATGAATATTTTATATAGCAATGCCTGATTAATCGCGATAAGCGAATTGAATAATAATGCTTTGATCGTCGGTTCAGCCCGTAGGATCCGGTAGATGGACCTCGAATTTGATGCTACATTCACCATAAAACACTATAAATGGCTTGCGTAGGATTCTTGAAAATGCAGAATTATACCGGTAAAACCCGATAGCCCGTCCTTTCTCTAACCATGGAAAGGCCCATAAAACCCGATAAAAAAATGCGGCAAAAAGCCATAATTAACTTGATATCCCGATTATACATATTCGTTAGTAATTCATATTTTATATAGCAATGCCTGATAAATCTCGATAAGCAAATTGGGGAAGAACGGTTCGATCGGCGGTTCAGCCGACAGCATCCGGTAAGTGAACCTTATCTTAGATACAAAATTCACCATAAGACACTATAAATGGTAAAATGGTAAAAAACTATAAATGGCTCGCGTAGGATTCTTGAAAATGCAGAATTATAGCGGTAAAAACCGATAGCCCCTACATTCTCTAACCGTGGAAAGGCCCATAAAACCCGATACAAAAATGCGGCAAGAAGCAATAATTATCTTGATATCCCGATATATATCTATTCGTTAGTAATTAATATTTTATATTGCAATGCCTGATAAGTCGCGATAAGCGAATTGAGGAAGAACGGTTTGATCGTCGGTTCAGCCGGTTGCATCCGGTAGATGAACCTCGAATTGGATGCTATATTCACCATAAAACACTATAAATGGATCGCGTAGGATTCTTGAAACTGCAGAATTATAGCGGTAAAAACCGATAGCCTCTACTTTGTCTAACCGTGGAAAGGCCCATAAAACCGGATACAAAAAAGCGGCAAAAAGCAATAATTCTCTTGATATCCCGATATATACCTATTCGTTAGTAATTGATATTTTATATAGCAATGCCTGATAAATCGCGATAAGCGAATTGAGGAAAAACGGATTGATCGTCGGTTAGGCGGTAGCATCCGGTAGATGAACCTCGAATTTGATGCTACATTCACCATAAAACACTATAAATGGATCGCGTAGGATTTTTGAAAATGCAGAAATAGCGGTAAAAACCGATAGCCCCTACTTTCTCTAACCGTGGAAAGGCCCATAAAACCCGATACAAAAATGCGGAAAAAAGCAATAATTCTCTTGATATCCCGATATATACCTATTCGTTAGTAATTATATTTTATATAGCAATGCCTGATAAATCGCGATAAGCGAATTGAGGAAGAACGGTTTGATCGTCGGTTCAGCCGGTAGCATCCGGTAGATGAACCTCGAATTTGATGCTAAATTCACCATAAAACACTATAAATGGATCGCGTAGGATTCTTGAAAATGCAGAATTATAGCGGTAAAAACCGATAACCCCTACTTTCTCTAACCATGGAAAGGCCCATAAAACCCGATACAAAAATGCGGCAAAAAGCAATAAATCTCTTGATATCCCGATATATACCTATTCATTAGTAATTGATATTTTATATAGCAATGCCTGATAAATCGCGATAAGCGAATTGAGGAAAAACGGTTTGATCGTCGGTTCAACCGGTAGCATCCGGTAGATGAACCTCGAATTTGATGCTACATTCACCATAAAACACTATAAATGGATCGCGTAGGATTCTTGAAAATGCAGAATTATAGCGGTAAAAACCGATAGCCCCTACTTTCTCTAACCGTGGAAAGGCCCATAAAACCCGATACAAAAATGCGGCCTAAACCAATAATTCTCTTGATATCCCGATATATGCCTATTCGTTAGTAATTAATATTTTATATTGCAATGCGTGATAAATTGCGATAAGCGAATTGAGGAAAAACGGTTTGATCGTCGGTTCAGCCGGTAGCATCCGGTAGATGAACCTCGAATTTGATGCTACATTCACCATAAAACACTATAAATGGATCGCGTAGGATTCTTGAAAATGCAGAATTATAGCGGTAAAAACCGATAGCCCCTACTTTCTCTAACCGTGGAAAGGCCCATAAAACCCGATACAAAAATGCGGCCTAAAGCAATAATTCTCTTGATATCCCGATATATGCCTATTCGTTAGTAATTAATATTTTATATTGCAATGCCTGATAAATTGCGATAAGCGAATTGAATAATAATGCTTTGATCGTCGGTTCAGCCGGTAGCATCCGGTAGATGAAGGTCGAATTTCATGCAACGATCATTATAAAACACTGTAAATGGCGTTATAGTAATAGTATGATAAATACCGATTAGATAGTATCTTTTACTAAAATTATTCAAAAGTTGTGAAAATTCTTATAAACCCAGATAAATGCAAACCAAATATTTTTTATTAGTAATATATACCTCATAAGTTACTATAAATTACTGAAATTATTTTCATATTAATATTAGACCCTTATAAATCCTTATAAAAAATTACGTTTTGTCATATCTTATAAGGGGTGTACTATAGAACTAATAGGTTGAATCAGATAAACCCTTATAGGTTTATAATAATACATAGTATTTTATCAGGCTCTCCGGGTGCAAAAACCTCGCAAATTTCGATAAAAAAATTTTTTTTATAGTATTTTATGAGGTCTTTTCAACAGGGATATTAAATGCCGATTTATACTATGAAAAATGAAGTTGCAGAGCGTTTTTCGTCGATCCGCGGTAACTGCAGCGTCCGCGGTAATACCCACATTTACCCTATGCGTAATTTCGAGAGAAAAGGCTTTCAAAAGACGCGTAAACACAGCCAAGCCAAAAGCACCTTCCAGGACGCGCTCTCTCATTCGCACGCGCGCGCGTGTGTCCCGTAGCGACGACGACCATTCCCGTCGCGTGCGAATGTTGTCAGGACGTGGACTTTAAATTCCTAGTGTACACCGGGAGAAAATGCTTTCACTGGCTTCTTTCGCCGGCGTTTTCTCTAGGCACTGACGACGTAGTAGTAGGTAGGTAGGCGCCTTTAACTCTCGCCGAGAGGGAGAAAGAGAGCGAGAGAGAGAGAGAGAGAAGGGAAGAGCTTTGCAAGGGGGAGCCAGCACGGCGGCACCCCAGTGCCACTCAAGCTCACTCACTCTCTCTCTCTCTCTCTTGCCAGGCTACAAGTGCGGAAGCACCTGCTTCGTCGTCGTCGTCGTTGCCGCCGCCGCCGGCGCGCAGGAAGAGATGGTCACTTTGCCTACACGGCGCTATTTGCTTTTCATTTCCCTCGCGTATTTTATACGGTCACTTTTTTTTCTCTCTCTCGCTCTCGCGTGCGCGCGCGCGTGATTGCATTAGGGTCCTGCGTGTGTATATACTTTTTACGAGACCGTCCCCGAAAATATTAACTCTATTTGACATGTTGGGAAAATGTTTAGGCTGGTACAGGGGGAATGGAATTTTCGAGATGCGGTTTGAATTTTGGAGCGATTATCTTGAGAAGCTTTTGAAGGTGGACTACTTGGTTGTACAAGATGAATTGAGATGATGGGAGGTCAGCCGTTGATAAGGAGTTGAAACGAAGAGTTTTTGAAAATTTACTGCATCGCGTTATCTTTGGCGTAATTATCAGTTTGATGAAAGAGTCGCATTACTTTACACAACCAATTTAGATAATGACTTGCATCGATATTACAGTTTCTGATTTACGGTATACGAAAGGAATGCATTTTTACATAACATGGAAATTATTCTTAGATTTTAAGCTGTTATATAATATTGATATGTAATCTCAATAATGTTTATAAAAGTAAAGCTATGAACAATAAGTAACTTGGTGTTTAATATTGGTATTATTGTTTATTGAATTTTGTAAGTAATATTATATGCAGCTTTGTTTAAAGAAATTTCCTTATTAAAAAAGAAACTGCAAAAAGTGCCTATTTTCAATATATCCGCATTATCGAAACGCGGAATTCCATCAATAATCGTTAAAAACCTGACCCGCAATTTCCACCCTACGAGCTCAACGATAACAGCTACGCATACCTCTATATACAGTTCGCGTCAACGCGCCCTTCTCGCGAAAAAAAATTCGTTTTTGGCCCCTTTCTCTCGATTCCTTCGGACGCGCGCGCGCTCTCCTACACTCGCCCACTACTCCACCCCTTCGCACGCGGGGGGTGGGCAAGAGGGGGTGACATCGCTCGCGAACCCCCCGAATTCTGTGCAGTATTGACGTATTTTGAATACGTAGTCGGCTATACGTGTGTGTGTGTGTTTGTGTGTGTATGTGTGGGTAGAGGGGCGAAGGGGGGCGAAGGGGGGAGAGAATGGCCAGATAGTCTTAGCGAGCGAGCGGACGCGCGCGTGGCGGTGGTCGTCCAATTCCACGTTTCTCGCCTCGCTCTTCACTCTACTCGCCCTTATCTGCCTCTCTCTGTCTCTCTCCTGCGTGTGTTCTCTCTCTTTCTCTCCCTTCTGTACCAGCACCCTACACCCCCGCTATTTTACGCTGCCGCTTCTCTCTTTCACATTCGTTTTAAGTGTTCCTTTCTCGCCGCCCTTTTGCACCCGCTGTATATGCGCGATGCTCTCTCTCTCTCTCTCTCGTTCTTCCCCCCTCTATCTCCATTTCAAAATTCTGCTTTTTATTTCTGTCCACGTTCTCTCCTCTCCTCGCCCTTATTTTTATTTTTTAGCGCTCTTTTTACTGTTATTTCTATGATTTTTATCGTTTATCTCTGGAATTCTTGTTGCTGTTTTTTCCTTTTTTAACGTTATTTGTTTCGTCCGAACGCCGTTTACCAACTTTCGCACTTATTGTGCCGAATGGCTTCTTTGGCTCATCGCTCGCGCGCAATATTTTACCCTACCCTCATCCTCGGAAACTATTCCGACGTTATTCGACACCGTGTGCCGGGATATCTCATATACCACTTACCGAGCTTAGAGTGTTCTTCACTCGGTTGCCCGCTGATCCGGCCAATCATCCTCTCCTTCACACCTCTTTCACGCGATTTAAATGAATTAAGATATAAAAGTTTTTTTTTTATTCTGCGAAATATACACGTTTTACTTTAACTTCTAACAATGCTGTAAAAAGTTAAATTTGTAAGAACTAAAGAAGTAAAAATAAAAAAAAAAATTTAAATAAAAAGATGATACAAAGTAAGAAACTGATGATAGCTACGCATGTTATAGACTAGAGTTTGAATTGATTAAAGCAAATAAAAACTCGAATTGCTATTATACGTAAATTATTCATTTTTGATACAAACTAAAAAACCGCTGCCAATTCATTGGCACGTAGCTTCCTCAAACTTGATTTACTGATTCCTTTAATTAATTTTTACTTCCAATATTTAAAATTTCATACTTTATTTTGTACGATGTAAACGGCTTTTCTCTTTCAAATGCTACCCATCACATTCAGATACATAGAGCCATCCTCAATACATTTAAAAAAAATTGGGAAAATTTTATGGAAAATATTAACTTGAAATTTTTTTAAATATCTTTGAAATTTAAGGACCAATCATTTTGCCCGAATAACTCGACCGAAAACTATCCAAAATCCACCTCTACGAGGAATTTTGAAGCGCTTAAGTCAATTTTACTCCCGCAATAGTTGGACATACCAAACTCATTTTTTTCATTTTTCAATGTTTACGTTTTTATTAATAACAAAAGAACCGTAATAGCTAGACAAATAATTTTTTTTAGAAAATATAGGTCTTGAAATTCTCTTTCGAATGCCGCCCACCCGATTCAAATACATAAAGCCGTTCTCGAGAAATTACGATTTAAAAAAAAGGGAAAAATGTTAACCTCAAATATCTCCGAAATTTATGGATCAATTCTTTTGCCCAAAGAACTTAATCGATTGTGATACAAAATGTACCACTAAAAAAAATTTCAAACTGATTAAGCCAATTTTACTCTAGTTATTGAACGACAAAAAAAAAACACTTTTTTTTATAAATTATTTTTTTTCTCCAAAAATAATGAATAAAAAAACCTAAAAATTTAGTAAGTTATAGTACTCAGTATTCTTTATAACCAAAAAAATATTCATGTTAATATCTTTTTTTAATTTTGAAATATAACCTATTTACTAAAAATGACGTTTTCATGAATAACTTATGACGAAATATAGCTAACGGCTTTTTTTTTTTTTTTAAATTGTAGAAAATTTTATTCTGCATACAGAGAATTTATCGTATATAAATAATATTTGTTCTAAATATAAAAAAATTGAAAATAAAAATTTTGAAAATTTAAAAATGGCGATAAAAAACAAAAAAATCGATTTTGACAAAAATAAAATATTGACCCCAATTGTTGAAGCAAAATCTGAAAAAATGATCACTCTCTCGTTAAAATCGGTTGAGTAGATCATGAGATATCAGAGTATACGGACATACATACACACACACACACACACACACACACACACACACACACATCCATACGGACATTTTCTAAAAATGGTGTATTTCGATTCCAAATTTTCTATACAACATTCCTAAGACATTATCTCACAAACTTTTTTTTTACTATCACAAAGCTTCCTCTAGGAGGAAGCAAAACCAATAAGATATACATCCATCTTTATAACCTCTAATTATCCAATCACAAAGATCGTTTACAGTAGGAAGCGCCTGATGGCCAGCCCCAAAAAACCTAAAATGCTTAATTAAAGTGTCAATTTTCACATCCACTTATACATGCGTGTATCCGGGCACCACCTCCTCGAAAGAGAGAAAAAATGGACACGCCACAAAGGCACGCATGCAAAATCCATTCCGATTAGAGCGCGATTCCGAATTCCCATGAATACCGAAAGCCCGGGCATAAAAAATTAATCCGTCTGTCAGTCAAGTGTCACGAGCGCTTCTCCCTTGCTCTTCCTCGTATTATTCGAGAGAGAGAGAGATGCGCGGCGTCCTATAAGTCAAGGTCCAGGTGGATCCCACATATACACACGTAACACAAGCCCTACGCACACGCACGCGCAGAAAAGTCGAGCGGATATATTAGAGAGGAGCGAATAAGAAAAACGAGTAGGATAGACTATACACACGCACACACACCTTGGCGAGCGAGCGCTCTTCTGTCGCTCAAGCGCGGAATTAGCGCGGGTGTGTGTATGTGTGCATCTGCGTGTGTGAATTGCAAATCGTCCGAAGGGGCCGCAGCGTAGGAAAAAAGAGCGCCCAGGTCCGATAAGTCACCAGCCAGAGAGAGGCTGAGAGAGCAGGAGGGAGATTATCTCTCTCGCTCGCGCCCGGGCCAATTAAACGCATTGCTTTAAATTTATGAAAATAAATGGAATCTCGAAGAACAGCCCAAGAGCGCCCTCGCCGAAGGAGCCGGGGATGCCTTTTTTTATGGCTTTTATCGCGCGCGTGCGAGCTCGCCACCTTTTTCGGACGATTTAATGCGCGCGCGCGCGCGCGCGACTATGTGTGCGCAACACGCGAAATAACGAGGTGTGCTTTCGTATAGACGCGGGGAGTAAGTAGCTGCGCTTAATAATTATTGCAAATAGCTGATTTATTGATCGGAATTCGGGCCTGAGATAAGAGATTAATCCTGAATCTCACTTTCCGTAAGGTCACAATTCCACTGTTTTATTTTCAGT
This sequence comes from Torymus aiolomorphi, assembly GCA_036365515.1. NCBI lineage: Eukaryota > Metazoa > Arthropoda > Insecta > Hymenoptera > Torymidae > Torymus > Torymus aiolomorphi. The sequence goes on along the minus strand of CM070873.1, from coordinate 236,802,448 downwards.
GGAAAGGATACCGCGCTTAATAAGTCTCATCATACGAGTTGTCTTCATCAACTTGATTCAATTTCCTATATATATAAATTGTTTACCTTTCGCGGGTGCGCAAATCAAGTTTTTTAACGCGTTTAAAACGACTCTCACGCGCCAGCCCCGGTTATTTGGCCACTCATTACCCCCGCGCGCGCGCGAAAGTCCGGGGAGAAAAACGCAATGCACGACTAATTTGTCCTGCTTAAAATTCATATTGAAACACGCGGGCGTGCGCGGAGGTTCATGCACGTGCAACGAAAACGCAATTTCGGCGAAAAGAGAGGGGAAGAGAGACACACACACATATATACACACGAGAGGAAGGCAAATTTCGTATAGGTCGGAGTATAGAGGCAGACAAAAGCGCCTGTGCGCGGGCGGCGCTCTCTTCTCCCGCTCTCGCCTGCTCGGACGACGTCCGCGCGCTGTTTGACCGAGACAAAGAAAACGTTCATTAGGGAAACGCATTAGCGGGCGAGGAGGTGGCTCTGCTCCTCGTTCTTTTTTCTCTCTTTCTCTCTCTCTCTCCTTCGCTCCTCTCTCTCTTTAACCCCACGCTGGAATGCGCTTTTAAAACTCGGAGAAAAGGCCCAGCGCGCTCGGTGTGGATTTGCCAAGGGTGCAAATGAGAGAGTTCGGTGGGTGCGTTTACTCGAGAGAGAGAGAGAGAGAGGGAGAGAGCGTTTATCTCGAATCGCGATGGCGTGGCTCTCCGAACGAACGAGCCCGAAGAGACGTTTTATCTCTTTCTCCGCTATATATACACGCGCCGCGGACGAGGGAGAAAGGGAGGGAGAGAGAGAGAAGAGTTAAGGACCGACGTGCGGGAGAATGAGCTGATTCGAATCGACCGTGATTTACCATTGCTCGTTCGATTAGGCTCTTAGGCTCCCGCTCTCTCTCCTCTCTCTCTCTCTCTTTCTCGTCGTCCCGCGAGCCCTCGCTTTCTTTGTACACACGGAAAGGTCTGCACACGCGCGCGAGCCGAGAAAGCATTCTACAAATTTTATCGCGGCGCGTGCGCGCACAGGTCGATTGAAAATTTACGCCCTCGGAGTACTTCTTTTGCGCCGCGAGGAAGAACGCGCCGTTGTAAGTACGAGCTGTGCGCGCGCGAAATTATTTGTCGCGTCTTTCAACGTCAGTTGTATATAAAATCAATAATTATTAACACGTTTGCACAAATCTTTATGCGTATATAAGAAAAAAATTCAGAATCCACCCTTAGCTGTCACGTCGCAGAAAGAACAAAAGCTGCACGGGGTTTGAAAAATATAATTCGATAAAGCTACACACGCGTGGAGACCTCGCTGAAAGAGGGAGAGAGAGAGAGAGAGAGGAAGAGAACAGCAGGGGTCTTTTGAGAAACGCGACTCTTCTGGATACGCCCCCGTTTCCCTCTAACGCGGGGCAAGTTCAAGGATGCGCCTCATTTCAGGTAATTAAGTTCCCAGAGCGAGATTGCATCTCTTCTTGTTACTTGTGTGTGAGTGTGTGTATGTGTGTATGTGTGTGTATGTGTGTGTGTGTGTATGTGTGAGGCTATGGTCTTTTATGAAAAAACGAAGGAATCTCTTTGGACGTATAATGCATCCGCTTCGAAATAATCTACGTCTATAAAAACTGTGTGTAGCTTTTTGTATAATGTGAAATGTGCAATTTAGTTTTCTGCGTGACTCGTATAATTAATTGCCTTCTTGATATAACTATAATTCTATAATGTTTACAAATTTTAGATTTTACAGTTAAATGGGCATCTTTAATGACCGAAATCCATGGGTGTTCTATTTTTACCATCATGTATCATCTGACATCCATCATAATTATAAAAAGGTAAAAAATGAAGAATGCAGAAGACGTTATTGAAATAATTGTTTTGTTATTGTTAAGACAAAATAAAATTTGTTACTGTACATGGACGATTTTATTTTTTATTTTTGATATTTGATTCAAAGGGTACAAAGCGTAATAAAAAATCTATATCTAGTCAGGGGTATCATTAAAAGTACTCCCCTGATATATTTGGATTAAAAGTTTATAAATCTATAAATTAAACAATCTCACAAACAAATCTCTTAAGAAAATCTCATTCTCATAGCAAACCAAAAACTAGAATGCCCGTCAAACCTGACATTAGGACCATTGTAAGATAAGCTCAAGGACAATGTAACTTATTTATCCGTACCTTTCCATGGCCCGTTATATAAGCTTCTCGGGGGTGGAGTCGCATGGCGCCTTCTCGCGCAAGCGAGAGCGAGTGAGAGAGTGCACACACATCTGACAGAATCGTGACATTGACTGACGTCGGACTGGCGTTTCCAATGATTTTTGAATGTCCGAAATTATACGGGGACGAGCCGAGAACGACGCTCGATTCACGCGAGAGCGCCGCTCTCGTGATTTACATTCTCTCTCTCACTCTCTTGCCGTATTGCATTATTTGTACTTAATTATAACTCCAAATCAAATCTCTCGGATTCCATGAAAAATTCTATTTTAATCTTTGAATTGGTATTTGCTCGGAGTATAATACTAGGGTGAGTGATAACTTAATAAGGTACTGTGTAAAAGTTGGAGCGGTTGAAAAGAGTCTATTTCGTATTTAACATTTTTTTAGATGATGTAAGACTTTAAGCATATAACAGAAGAATACATCTCATATTATTATTTAAAGATGTATAATATTTTAAATTTATTTCAATTTTATAAATTAAGTAGAGTTATTTCTATCAAATTTGATATTTATATGTCGAAAAGTTAAGGAAGAAGTCCAAAATATGTGAAGTTAAAAATTAACCCGAATTCATTATTTAATAAACTAACTTTCGAACGTTTATTTGGAAAAACACGTTTGTCAAGCCCCTCCGTACATGCACTATATTTAGAAATTTTTTTTGAGCGATTTTATTAGTGTTTGCATAAAATGTACTTGTTCTCAAATTATGTCGATATTTCACATCACGTTAAATAAAACCCGTATTGTCGATAAGTAGGAATCTGCATTTTTATCCTTTTACCTAATTTGCAAACAAGTACATCTTATGCAAACACTAATAAAATCGCTCAAAAAAATTTCTGAGTGTAGTATTTACACAAACGGAAGGCATGCGATGACAACCGTGTTTTTACAAAAAAATATTTTGAAGTTATTTATAATTAAAAATAAAAACCGTGTTGTCGATAAGTAGGAATCTGCATTTTTATCATTTTACCTAATTTGCAAACAAGTACATCTTATGAAAATAGTAATAGAATCATTTAAAAACAAACAAAATTCTGAGGATATTCTGAGGATGAAAGTAATACTTGCATGTACGGAGGGCTTGACAAACGGATTTTTCCAAATAAACGTCCGAAAGTTAGTTTATTAAACATTGAATTAGAATTAATTTTGGACTTCACATCCAATGCCTTGATAATTAGTTCAATATGTATGGTAATAAACCACATATAAGACATTAAATAGACATATCAGCTTGGGAGGTAAAGAGTTGGCCACCTCAGAGCACATGTTTGGCAATTTACACGTGCTCTGCACTGGCCAACTCTTTACCTCCCTAGTTGCGTAATATACTATCAGAAATGCAAAATTTCTAAGTGTATAACCATACTATACATTATTAGGGGAAGGTGGGGCGAAATGGACAGTGGGGCGATATGGGTTTTGGCGATATTTAGATAATGAGAAACTATTTTACGCTGAAAAATTTTGTTGGTTATGGCTAAAGTTGTAACAAACGTACTTGAAGTGGTAGAAACTGTAACAGTCAAGTATAAATAATTTAAAAAATAAAGTACCCATATCGCCCCACTTGGAAATCTTTTAGCAATAAGGCCGCCTGACTCCATTTATTTACACGCGGAAACTCATATTGCCCCACCTGCAAACCACATGGGGCGATATGGGTTTTCCAGTGATCATCTTCGTTATATTAATATACATTTCAATATCTTTGCATTAATATAAATAATGAAGTGTATTTATTTGTAGATGGAGAATCGCTGAATACTTTAGGCGTGTTACAATATTTTTCAAAGTTCGATTAATATTTTTAAAACCGAAAATACCCACATCGCCCCACGAAGTACCCATATCGCTCCACCTTCCCCTACACATATTTTGAATTGGAAGTGTTTTAAATATAACTATCCTATAATAGTAATTTTTTATTTTTAAATGTGGATGTAACGATTTTTGCAATACGTTGTTCTAACAGTAACAATATTTTCTCAGTGGGTGTGCTAAGTCCACTTACCACTCTTATTTTAAATATAGTCCTTGAAAAAAGAAATTTTCATTCTCTGAGCACCCAAATAATATCCTAAACCAAAAATAGTATATCAATGCAAAATAAAAACCTGCTGAAAAGGTTAGTAGGTTTCGGCATAAAGAAACTTTTATCATCTCTCGAAAAAAGCGTTCCCACGCGTGTTTAGTTTTTTCCGCCGTCGGCGCATATCTCTCTCTCTCTCTCTCTCTCTCTCTCTCTCTCTCTTTCTCTGCGGTTAATAAAAACAACAAACAGTATTCGGATAAAGCTTAAACAGTAGAGGCTTGGCGAGAAAGAGAGAGAGAGAGAGAGAGAGAGCGAGAGATATAAAAAGTGGCCGCGGCGGCATCTCGGCTCTGCAGCTCGTTTTCTTCCTCGTCGCGGATGCAACAACGGCATCCGCGCGCACTTACTTCTTTTTCCACCTCCTCCCGCGGCCCGAAAATAAAGCCGAAAGCACTTCCGTCGCGCACGCGCGGCCCGAGAGAGGAGCGCCGGGGCGGCGACGGCGTCTGCGTCCCGGTATATTTCTTCTATTGTCTAGCCGGCGAGTTTCCTATTGTTTCTGGAATTTATCGCTTCACGGGAAGTTTGGCCGAGCGGGGCTTGTAGCGCGAACGCGCACGGTGCTTTCATCTCGGGAGGGAAGGAGGGAGGGAGAGAGAGAGAGAGGAAGAGGGAGAGGGAGACGGCAGGATAGATAGGCCGCCGCGGCGATAATTAGTACTTCTTCAAATTATTTATGCCAGAGTATAAATCAGCTTTGAGGCTAATTGCCTGCTTTGATACGAAAAATTCGAGAAACTTATGACGCGCGAGTGTGTGAAAACGTTGGTTGCCGCGGTGGTGCATGAATGAATGCGCGAGTGGATAAAAAATGTAACTGAGTTGATTTATGGCACGATCCTTCCAATGTATTTATGGTTTGGTCCAGAAGAAAAGAAATTAATTTGTGAATTGATTTTTTCAGATCGGGACTTAGTTTGTAACGAGTATAGGATGTCAATGCGTCGTTGTATAACTATGTAAATGCTTTTTAAGGAATTATATTTTATAAGTTTTTAAAACGCAATGATGCTTAAAAAATATTTGGCATGACACATATAGTTTCTGTAAATCGTTATGTTCGATTTAAATTATTCAACTTCATTTTCATAAATTCAGGTATTAACTTCATATAAGACTGTATATAGGAGAAAAAATAATTGCTTTTTTTAAAGATAAAAACAAGGATAATATTATAATACAAATAAGGCTTTTAAGTTATAAAAAGATCTCTGAAATATTTTCAAAAATATTTAATGGTTTGTAATCTTCTAAAAATCTATCTAAATTAACATACGATTTTACGGTGTTTCTTTACGACCCAGACAACAGGAGCAATTTGCGGGAAAACCGGTTCTTTCACGAAAATTCGAGCGCACGTCAGACGTGTGGAATCTAAGCGTCGACTCTTTAAACATAAAGATTCTCTTCAGGTTTCGTTCGGAAATTCTACGAATCTCATTCAAAACTCAAATCTTTTTCACGATACATATAAAGTTGTTTCTCACAGTAGATGGAAGATATTATATTGATTTCATATATTCAACGCATATTTTAAAAGAATGTTAATCGTATTGTGAATAAGCAGTTTGAAGAAATTTAAACTATATAGATTTAACATGAAGTTGTTTATGAAAGTGATTGTCAGTTTCTACAACGAAAAATTTTCTTATATGAATATTTATTAATGTTTAATCCTGTCATCAATGTTATACTTATATAAAAATACAATGAATGTATAAGACTATTGTGTTTTATTTTATGAACACATAATGTATTTTCAACAATTTTTTAGATTATTCATAGAAAATATGCTAAAACAATTTACAGTGAATGGATCAAGTAATTAGTAACAGTTTTCAGCAAAAATATCGATATGTTACAGAAAGGAAAAATAAAAAGTCTAAACATGAATAATCCTCTCTTAAGAAGCGATGGCAGGATGTTGTGAAACATTTAAAGAAGTGATGTGATTGGCTAATGAGTAAATATCCGGTTTGAATGGCGCAAAAATTTTAAATGGTCTCTGATATAAAATAAAATAATCATTAAGTTATTGAACTAACTCAAAGTTCGTATTAGACAATGTATTTTCTAACCTTCAACGCACATACTTTCTGAGTGGGAATGTTAATTAAAGAATAATGCAATCATGAAGTGGAAAGTATTTGTTGTTAACTATTATCACAGCAGAGAATTGAACGCGTGAAGCGCGTCTATATTTTGCTAGTATAATATAAAACAAAAATATTTTACACGTTAAAATTATTGCTATTTACAATTTTAATGTGGTCTTGAATAAGTTTGTCAACCGACTTAAAGGTTTCTTCAACAAGTAAAAGACAAAATAATTCTCTTCTATTATTTTATCATGTTTTTTCAAGCTCCTAACCACACAGCATACACACACTAATACATATACGAATGCAGTAAATTGACAAAATATTCTCTATCAAGCATAATGGAGCAAGATAAATCAGATCGGAGCTCGCGTAAATTTTTCACGCAAGAATTTCGAACAGAAAGGTTAAACGGGGGAAAACATAATCGCCCGTCATTCATCTTCTCGGACTTAAGAACTCTTTGAGAGACTTTCCAGCAAACGCGCGCACCATAGCGAGAGAGAGAGAGAGAGAAATCCAAGGTGTGCATGAAAAATCGGTACACGATGCAGAGTGGTTCCCGCACGATTTTCTACACGAGAATACGTGTGTGTGTGCCACTGCTCGCTGCGAGCCTTGTGAAAACTACCCTCGCACGCATATAGTCGCGCGCAAGGTCGTAAGTCGTAACTCAGTGGAGGCGGCGTCGGAGGGGGGGAAGAAGCACCGTCGGAATCTCTTCAGAAAAATAAATCTTCTTTTCTCGGAAAACTAGCGTTTTGAAAAAGCAGCGCTCGCGCCCCCCTCCCTCGCGCTCTTTCTCACTTGTTACCTTAGAACGAGCTCGCTATATATATGTGTGTAGCTCCCACCTCCGTTCCTTTTTTTTTCTCGACGTCCAGCGACGTACATCAGCCAAAATAGGCCCCAGTCACGCGACGACTTATGTAACGCGTTTAAACTTATTTATCGACTTGAAAGTAACGCGTGTATTTTTTACGATTGTCAAATATTTTCGGTATTGTTCGGGAGTTATTTATTGGTACTTGATTTTGGGTTAATACCAAAAAATATTACAGGTGTTAGTCGGAACTCTATCGAGTATATCTTGATATATTTTTGTTAGTAATTATATAATTTGCAATCAGAATAATTATTTAATTTGAACTTAATAATTTATTCCTTTCATTGTACCTTTCTAGTTTCTTCAAAAATATTACTTTAATGTTCTTAATATTAAATTAATTTTAATACAATCCTACCCAACTAACTTTTACAATACTTTCCATTTGCATGAAAATACGATACAAGATGAACGAATTTCTAACGATGTTTATGATTGATCTAGTCGCAACAGAAGAGAACGAATGAGTATTGGAACCCCGCTATACACAAGTTTACATCATCGTGAAAAATTATTTTAATTCATTTCCATCGACTTTTGTGCATCGCACTACACATAGCACAAACTAATAGTCACCTTCGCCAGATTTTCTGAAAAACTTTTCCTCGAAGTTCCCGCGAAGCCAACTCATATATTTCAGTCCCGAAAATTTATGCCACGTAACGCAGAACAATGGACACCCCGGGTAGCCGTGAAACCGAGTGGACGGGCGCAAAAAAATTCAAGGGGACAGGTGTAATCTCAGCCTCAGCGGGACGATAACGTTGCGTGTGCCTTTTCCCAGTCATGCTAATTTAATGACAAAATTTTGTTTATTACAAAAGTCTTGTTTACTTATAAATAAGGCGTATAAATATTGTCATCAACTATAAATCTTATGTAGGAATTGTAAGCTTAGAAAATGGAACATGAATTAAACTTTTTGATTTAAGGTGGTTCATGCATATGAAGTAATATGATTTATTTATTTAAAATGATAGAGATAGTTAATGTATTATAAATAAAGTGTATTTAACATGACTAAGAGTTTTTTTTCACGAAGTGTTGATATTCTAGAAACTAGATGTTGTCACTACAAAAAATTATTGGTAAATCACTGGAATCTTTTCTGTTTCTCAACCGATTTTAGTTCTATCATTTTAAATAAATAAATCAAATTACAACTATAGTTTTTTAAAATTTTAGATAACCTCTTCATTTAACACTGCTTTGACTAGGGGATCAATAAATTTTACCAAATTGTTTAATAGCTTACAAGAACAGTCTCTTTTTAACAAAATATAATTATTATACTATTTTCATCAAATGCGCTCACTTTGAGCTATTTTACCCTTCCAAATAAAATATTGAAAATCCAACAATTTGCTCATCATTCCTGTACCATTACTTACTCTTTGAAAATCTCAGCCCCTCTAATAAGAACCAAAAATCTCCGATCTTCACCAGATCACTGCATGTTTGATCACAAAGAACGAAATAATGACGCATGCTTCGCGGAAAAATCAGAGAAAAACTAGCCCGGATATTCGCGTCATCAAATCCGGCGTGAAAAATGATTTCACCTTACTTACGCCCATTCTTTATTCATCGCTCTCTCTCTTTCTCGTCTCATCTACATAATTTCCACGTATGCACGCTGAATGCGTGAGCTCGTCCGGCTGAAAGAGCGGCGAGTTCCACACACACACACATAGACTCGACGGTGTTCATCCCTCTCCGCAGACTGCGGACAATCGGGGCATTGTCGCCTATGTACTGGCAGCCCCGGAGAGATCGGCGGCGAGAGCATCGTCGCACAGCCTGTGGGAATAACATGTTACTTCCGGCGCGAATTCGAAAATGCACCTTTCTTCTCCTCTCTATAATACCGCGTGTGTTCTATCGCGCGCCACCTTCGTTTCACAATAAACGCCGCCCAACTCTTTTGCGCGCCGAGCTTAACTTTTCCACGCGCGCCCATACACGTAGAAAGAGAGTGTCGGTAGTAATAAAAAAATTACAGGTTCCCCGGGAGGCGCGCTGCCGCGGCACCCGCAATCAGTCGGCGAGAAAAAAAAATTACACGTTCTTTTTAATTCGATTTGCGCGGCCCTCCCCCTCCCCTTCGGGGCGTTCGTTCGCTCGCTATATGTGTGTATCGCGACGTTGGTGTGCGGGCTGAATGAATCCAGAGAGGTGAGAGAGAGGTGCTCTGGAGAAACATTCCGGTCACAAATTACGATTCAACGTTGCTTTTCCCGCCTTCCTACGGTCTCTTTTCTTGGCTCCCCCCGCGCGCTCGCTCGCGACAAGTTAGTCGTGCGCGGCGGATAGAGAGAGAGAGAGAGAGAGAGAGAGAGAGAGAGAGAGAGAGAGAGAGAGAGAGAGAGAGAGAGCCCTTGGAAAGTCGAGGAGTATATACCCTGCAACCTGATACGAGCTCCGTCGCTGCGAGTTTCCGTTTAATCTTTTCATTAAAGGGTGCTTTTAATTTTTCGCGCAATCACAGCCTTTCGCTGAGAATAACCGTTACAGTATCGCCATTTTTGCGCGCGACGTTGTAATCGTTTAGTTTATTGCTTTTGAATTTCTATCGTATATAGTTTTCACTAATCGTTCTATATATGAAAAGGATAATATTTGGAATCGCCTATAAATTACTTTTAAAAAAGTTTAAAATAGTTTTGATTGTTAATACTTCCTAAATCAGAACCCGTATTGAAAATTTCCATTATCAAATTTTATAAACTTTGCAATTTTGAGAAAAGAAAATTGAGCTTACACTTTTCACTCGTGGATAACTTATAGTAATAAACTCAGAAAGTACTAAAATACTGCTGTTTGCAATTTCCTGACTATAATTGAATTTTATATTTAAAAAAATTCACCTGACTGCTGATATAAAATGCAAAATAGTGCAAATTCACTATTTGGTAGTGCTATATACCATAGCTACGAATTCAAAATTGCAAACTTTTCCGAATAGTAGAATTGAATTTTCATGATCAAATATAGTAAACATCGATTATTCTGATTTTATACCTCACTTATCAGTATTTTACCTACTATATTTCTAGCGATCAACAATTTATTTACTATAACAAATAATGTTGATCGATTGTATCAGAGTGTATCCCTGGTAGAAATCGTCCATTTTTCTCCTATTTGTGAAACGATTTTTCTCCCATTTTTTAGCCATTTTCTAGCGATTTCGGTCAACTCGCCATTAAATGGCTAGAAAATGAGAGAAAAATCGTTTCACAAATGGGCCAAAAATGGAAGATTTCCAGCAGGGATATATTTGGTAAAAAAGCAGAAAATTCGCCATCTCTGAAAAACAAAACTAGTTTTTTCCGAAACCCACAATACTCTCCCGAACGCCAGAATACAAACCTTTCTCTCTAATCCACACCGAAATTCAGCGCCGAGAGAAGATCGGTATATAAGACCTGGTCGAGGGTGTGCTGACGGTGCTACTGCGCGCACACACTCGCGCGCAGTTTGCGCCCGCGCTCGTGAGTCCAACCACCACGTGTTGTTTTGGGCGGATGTTTTCAAACGGGTTAGTGCGCCTGGCCGAGCGAAGGATATAAAAGCTCTGCGCTCGCTCTGCTATGGGAGAGTGAGAGAGAGAAAGATGGAAAGAAAGGGAAGAAAGAAAGACGCCCAGGAGACCTTGGAGCTCGCGCGTTCGCTCGCGCGAGCGCGCACCTATACAAACAGGTCCGCCTGAAAAGCAAATATTTTGTTGTGATGCAAGAATTCACGAGTTTAATGGAACCTTTACTAAGCACAGCCTTTCCTGTTTAATCGATGAAATGTCTCTCTCTCTCTCTCTTTTTCCAGCAAGAAGAAAAGTATGTTCTGCACTCTTTCGAGTTTTATTACTTTGCCTTTACGCTCCGAACAACGTTCTTTGTGCTTATTTTTCGAAAAATTTTCCCTTTTACTACTCGTGGAAGGTAACTCTTGTCGGCAAATATTTCTGAGCGTAGATTGTTACAAATATTACCACACAAACGTATTCTCCAACATGTATTGTTCTAAATTTTCAAAGAAAAATAGATCTCTTAACTTTGTAAAAATTTACCGATGGAAGAAACAAAAATTTAGAAAAAATCCAGTTAATTCAAGGCGTCTCTTATATTTAACTATAAAAGTGCATTTGAAATTTCCGAATATTCCGCCACACCATCACTAAATTAGCCGTCACCCATTAAAACAATTACCGTCATATGTTTAAATTATAGAATATTTATATCCCCCCGAAAAAAAAAATGAATTCCGCGCTCAAAATTTTCGGCCCGCTCATTTATATTTTTAACAGGATCTCCCGGCAATTTGAATAACAGACCTTTACGTCCAAAAGAAGAGCTTAAGATTCCTCTGTATTTTTATTGCTTAATTTTGAAAAGTAAATTTTCAAGAAACTCACCCCCACGCCTAAGAAACTATCTTAGTTAAAACGCGCAGACGATCATTATCTGAAATTTCGCTGGCTCCACTCTCTCGCTGCGCGCCCATGTAAGCGCCATTATCAGAGATCAAAAAGAAACCGATCTCGCCGAGCGATAATTCCGGCAGAACATTAGAAGCAACGATGCATCTCTCTCTCGCTCTCCCCGTTACGTTTTTTTTTCTCTCTCCGCACGCACACACATCCTACGCGCGCGCGTGTATTTCCTAGTGCATCCCCCGCGCGTTCGCTCGGCCGAAGAGGAGAATAACAATGGCGGATGCTTCGACGGACTTGACAAAAGAGAGCGAGAGAGAGACTCGTATGTGTGTGCGTGCGCGTGAAAAACCACCCGCGTCGCAGGCGCCGATTTTCCCCTGCGCGCCGGCTAGACGGGAAAGACCGGCCGAAAGTCTCTCTCTGGCTGTCGAAAAAGAAGAAGAGAGGAGAGAAAAAAAAACACAACGTCGAGCGCAATTCTCGGAGAAACGTGAAAAGATTTTTATGGTTCAATTATTAGTCTGCCTCGTCCTGCTTATCCGGTGAGTTACGCTCTTCGATTTAATTTGGTGAAGAATGCTTGTCACATAAATAATGCTACACTCGGAATGGAAACAACAATGTTCGGCAAACAATGTATATACATATACGTTTTGCAGAGTTACTTAGATGTCTTACTAATTTTGATTTATTGACGATGTGATTTAACGAGAATTGGAAAATAATGTCATTCGTGTCCATATACATGTAAGGCAGTATTTTTTTCATTAACGCGTGAAATATATGTCTTATCGTGGTCTCAAAACAGACTTTTGCAAAATTTCATTGAACCACACATTAAAAGAATCACGAACACTAAAACAACCATCATCTTCTACAATTTTCGAATATCAAAATAAATTTCAAAACTTATCGCACATCCATTATTCCCACAAAGAAAGAGCAATGTGCCTTTTCGCGGAGAAAACGATTTTGTGAATGAGCAAAAGCGAGAGAGAGAGAGAGAGAGAGCAAGAGCGAGATGAATAGATTCTAGACTGGAATATTCATCAGCAGACGGTCGATTTAATTACGCGCCTACTCGCATTTACCGTTAATTAATTTGGCCGATAGTTTAGGCATGATTAAGCTGGTGCTCAGGGGGGCCAGGCTATATAGCGCCCGAGCGCGCGCGAGATCGAAATGCGCGCTAGCTACAGCGTCCTCCGGCTTCTGTTGCCGCGCGCGGCGGGCCAGCACTGGATGCCTCCACTCGATAACGTTCTAAATCAGCCGCGATCTGATTATGCGAAATTTATTGCTACTTAGCAGGATCTCGTCCCAAGGCCGCCGCCGTACTGCGCTTGCTCGTTTTACGCGCTCGCGTGTTATAGAGTACGTGCCGAAATCAAGAGTGAGTGCGTGGTCGTAAGAATGCGTGACATTTTAAATTACGTGGAGTGTAAAAGAGTTGTGTTGTTAGAGGTGGATGTTTGTTTTTATGGATTTTATAGATGTTTTATTGTACGATTGTGATCGAATATTGTTTTACGTGAACTATCTTTTCGGTTCTGTTTTTGGTAATACTAAACTTCTACTCGCTCACGATTTGTATATTACAGTAAAATTCTGCTGAAATCACTTTTTGTTGCAGATATTTGAAACCATGGATTTTATTTTTATAAGGTTTTTAATAAGAATTAGCTTTCTAAACCAGATTCGATAATTTTTAACAAACATATTATTGTCACTTAAATTTGAAAAATAAGTCTTTTACTTCATCTCAGAGCTGCAATTTCACCTACATTCAAAACGTTGTACTTCATCTATATTCGCAAGCATGAGATTCGCTGATGTCGCAGTTCTTTTCTTATCGCAAGAGTAATAAAACGAAAATAAATACAGCTTGAGCGCTGCAGATAACGATTTATCTTGCATAGTTTGCCAAATTTTTAAAAGGTTGCATTTCGATTCAAGAATTGCAAGTTTGCGGAGAGTGTTCTCATTAGTTAAATAATAGAAAAATACTGTCTGATAACGATATTGAAGTACGTTTGTTTAGAAATTCGCGTTCAATTCAGTTCGCGGTTGAAGAGAATCGTCCCAATTATATTGTCTTTATTTTATAATAAAAAAGTCAATACATTTACAATTTAAATGTATAAGGCCCTAACCATAGATTAAAATGTTATATATTTATACTATTCGCTGATGTAAAAGCTATTGAACAGAAAATAGTCAAATTTTACAAATAATGTTTTCAACGGTACTTTAATTTTTATCTCCATCACTTAAAATTTTATTTTAGTATGTTGCTAATAATCAATATTTGTTTGATTTAAAAAAGTGAATAATGTCATATAAAGTGAAGCCGCGAGGAACAAACGAGAAAGAATCCTGCAATCTGCGGATTCCACTTTCGGATGATTCGAGAGGAAGCGAGTCGACGACAACAACGACGAGCAGTCGAACGTCCAAAGCGTCTCTGCTTCACCGACGAGTGGCGGCTGTGTCCGGGCGTGCGTACACACGCGCTACTACTTATAAGCTGTGCGCTCGCATGCGTTTTACACGCTCGCGTTGTACGCACGCGCGCGCTATCAAAGGGATCCAGCGTATACGCGCGCACGGAGAACACAGAAGGAGAGTTGGACCGAGCGAGGGAGCGTATATATACGCGTAGGAACACGTGGGACAATGCCTGTCACCTCATTCATGTCAAGAAACCGACGACGACGACGACGGAGCTACTAGCTTCCACGTGAAGCGGACAAGAAAAGAGCTCGCGAGAGAGAGAGAGAGGGAGAGATAGAGGGGAGAGAGGAGGAGGAATGAAAGGATCGAATTGCAACGCGATCCGCGTGCATCGACTTCTTTTTCAAACGTCGCGTCCGCGACGAATAAATCTGACTCTTCTCTTTTCCTTCGCTCTCCCGCTCGAGCTCGGCTCCTTTCTACCAACCCCTTTCACTCTAGCACACGGGATTTCTGGATTTTTTTTTCTTCTTCCCGTTTCTCGAATTTTATACGAGGAGACCTGAGATGGAAAGCGGAAAAAACGAGACGGCGAAATTAGAAATGCGTTGAACGTGTAGAAATTTTATGTTTAATATATACTTAATAAACAAAGGATTAGGTCGTATTGAATATCGTTAAAAGTTTTGTATTTAAAAAAAAAAATGAGGCGTTTTATATATGAATGAGTAACATAAAATTTTATTATTTATATATCGGCAGGAATCTAGTCTAAAAGAACGATATTCAGGTTTTGCAACAAAAAATTTCTATAGAATCTCAAACTGTATTTCTTGTACGTTTAAAATTTGTGCAAATCATGATCGATGAATCGTGATTGTATTTTCTTCTGCAGTCTCGTCTTTACATAGTTTAGAGATAATATCTTAAAAGTCAATCAAGTTGCTTACTTTTGAATGTCGTATTGGAAGATAAATATTCACATGTAAAATTAAACTTTTAATCCATTTGTTTATAAAAAATTTGTATTATTGATGCTTTCGAAGTTTTCTTATTGTAGTTATCATGTCCTATGACGTTTGCACGAGTGCATTGGTGCAAAAAGTACTGCAGGAGCTTAATAACATTGAAATATACCTACAATTTATTTGAACTTCAGTAAATTGCAAATCCTGTTCCTTAATTAGCAAGATCAAATTAAAGCCTTAACGCTTTGCGGCATATATTATTCATGCAAAAAATGCATTTTTTCAGTATTTGTTTATGAATAATAACAAATTTATAAGAAACATTAGCAAACATAAAATGATTTTTGAATCTTTAATATGTTGTGATAGTAAATTCATGAAAATATCCATAATAATAAAAATAAAGATTACTTCGAAAATGGAAAAAACGATAATAATCTAGATGGTAAGTATATACTTACCACCGTGCCGCAAAGGGTATAAATGCCTAGACCACTTTTCTACTAAATACAAATTTTGAAAAAAATCAGAGATGATTTATGATCATTTTCTCACTCATTTATGCAATAAAATGTTAGTTCTGTACAGCAAAAAGTTATTTAATAAGGAAACAACGCTATTGGGCTAAACGAGTCAAGTTTCACCAGAAGATGAGAGTTTAGAGAATTTTTTCTTGATTTCATCCAGTATGGTTGGTGGATTAGTCCACTCCAGTAGTCCGCACAAAACACCCTGGAGGAGTCTCAATTTTTGTTTCCACCAACCATAGTAGACGAAATCGAGAAAAAAATCCTCTGAACTCTCACATTCGGATGAAACTTGCCTCGGTTAGCTCGATAGAGTCTGTTCCTTATAAAACCCTATCACCGAGCGATAAACTCATTCTTTTTGAAAAAATTTATTTAAGTGAGGGTTGAGATCGTAAATAATCCTCTTTGACTTGATAAACATACTTATATTGCAAGATTTTAACTTTATTACGTATATAATCTAGAAAATGAAAAATGTTTACCGAATTCGATACAGTAGACACTAGAGGGTTGAAGGTATAAACGCTTCGAGAATTTTCAAGTCACTATTTAGTTATAAATTTTTCTTTACCTTATTTCTAACATCCGCTATTCTTGGAATCATCTTCAATGCGATGCAATCAGGAGAACGTATTAAAACCAAAAATTAGATTACCATAACGAGACGTACGATACGGCGGGCAATATAATAATAGCTCCAACATGTAAAATATATTAAAAATGATATAAAATTTTAAAGGATCTTTTAATAACTTTCATATAACAAACAAACATATATTCATGAACTATATTTTATTTACTTTAGTCTAGAGAACGTTCCAAACAAGGTAGTAAAAACTCTGAGATTGCATCTGAGAAGTAATTAAATGAACGAAACTGAACCGATCTAGTTACATAATTCCCGAAAACAATTTAAACGCGGAGTCTGATGAAGTGGAAATGAGAAAGAAAGGGTAAAAGACTAAAAGCGAAAGTTAAGAGAAACATGAGAGAGATAGAGCGAGGGAGAGCGAGAGAGAGAGATGGTAAAGAGAGAAAAAAGTACACAGCAAAGAAAAAAGAAAGAATGAAAGGAGAGTGAAAGAGGGGGAGGTGGAGCGTTTCTGGAAGCGCCTATTCATCTCGTCTTGGACCGAACTTTTCTACGCACTACTGGAGAGAAAGAATGAGCGAGCGAGTGAAAAAGCAAGGAGGAGGAGGAGAGAGATAGAGAGGGAGAAAAGGAAATAAGAGAAAATAGAACGGGGCGAAAGAGAGAGAGAGAGAGAGAGAGAGAGAGAGAGAGAGAGAGAGAGAGAGCCATAGAAGGAAGAAAAGAACAAGCGAAAGCGTGTGTAGCCGAAAGCAAACAACGCGAATCCAGCGTCGGCAATCAGCGTCGATTCAACTTTCCAGACTAGTCCGGCTGCTTTTCCCCCCGCGTGCGAGCGAGCGTTCGTGCACGCCATATCCCCCAAAATATTAGCCTCTCTCTCTCTCTCTCTCTCTCTCTCTCTCTCTCTCTCTCTCTCTCTCTCTCTCTCTCTCTCTCTCTCTCTCTCTCTCTCTCTCTCTCTCTCTCTCTCTCTCTCTCTCTCTCTCTCTCTCTCTCTCTCTCTCTCTCTCTCTCTCTGTCTTTCTCTCCTCTGCGCTCCAAAGTGCCGAGGACGCGCCGCCGTCCAGTTCATTAATAAAGACATTGATACGTTCCCCAAATAGATCCACACACAGACGCGCGAGCGACCGAGCGAGCGAGCGGCGAATATTTGGACTATCGAATTACTCGGCGGTTTCGCGCGGCCCGGTGAAAAAGAACAGCTCGAGCGAACGAGGCTATGCGCGCGAGGAGAGTCTGCGGGAGAGCATGGGAGAGAGAGAGGAGCTAGTATACAGGAGACGACGACGCTGCTGCTGCTGCTGCTGCTGGCCTTGGCGTGAAAAATGCCTCGACCTTGGACGCCGAATGAATCGCTTAGCCGCGCTGCAGAAAGCCGAAGAGTGATTACTGGCGAATATTCCCTGCTGGCTCGTCGCTCCTTCTCTCCCTCTCCTTCTTTCTCACTATCGTGACTCTCTCACTCTCTCGCTCGTGCAGCAGGGGCGAGGAAAAAATCCATTGTCCGAGCTGCGCGCTGCCGACGTTGATTAGATCGAGGAACGCAACGCTGCTGCTGCTCTTTTTGCACACGCCGCGCACACTTGTTTGCCGAACGCATGCGTGTCTCGCTTTGATTGAGATTTTGGTTTTTTGGCTGGAGCGAGAGGGAGGAGCTGAGAGTATTCGGTGAGAATGCCACTTTTTTATGCGCGATGCAAGAAATTTATTTCGAGATTTTGAATTAATCAATGTATAATTGACGGAACATTAATATACTGTCTAGAGCGCGGGCAATTATTATTGACTGCGCCCGGGGTATATACATAACGTTCTCAACAATTTTTTCAGAGTTCTTTCCTCGAGATAGCTATCGTAATAAATGATCTCTGCGAAAGATCAATTTAAAACTCTGCGTGAATTTTTTAAAAGTATATTAATATTTTCTCTGTATGAATGTGGCGAGTCGAAAAAGCGAATATCATTCTTGTGGTGGAGAAATATACATATGTAAAATTTTCTGTGGGAACCTTGATTAGTATGTTCTGAAGAATGTTTCAAAGCATTTGTGATAAAAGTATTTTATATAAAAATACTTGCTATCGGTATATTCGTTGTTAAGGACATTCGTAAATTCGTCTATTCGTTGTTAAGGTTGTATGTAAAAAATAATGTCAGATCAATAAAATTTCTTTAGTAGGTCAATAATATCATTATAAAAGTCTCTACCAAATTTGAATATGATTTGCGAGCTAGTTTTCGAGATATTGTAGTTTAAAATTAACGTAGGTTCTTATGGAGATTCTCTGAATATGGCTAGATTCGTCGTAGTTATTGAAAAAATTAAGTTGAAAAAATAGTGTTTAGTTCTTGTAAATTTGTGTATACGTAAAAGAAAACCTTTGTAATCGATTGCAATTGAAATGAATTGCTTTTGCGAGCTAGTATTAAAGTTATAGCATAAAAACTGTATAATAAGGCGTACAGTCATACCAAAAAGTGAAAAAAAAATGAGCATTAAAATGTTCTAAAACCGATGTAAAGTTTTCTTCATAGTTCTAAAAAACATTTTACATATTTGTTTACTCTTAGTACTGTAGAATATTACTGTTTTCGATGAATTATACGACCAAAATATTTGTCTTAAATTTTTGAAGGAAACCTTACGGCCAATACAACCTTAAGGACGTCGGCATATTTTTTTAAGGACTATAGGGAAATACGGTGTAAGTAAAGCAAAATAATTATAAAGGTAACGTGTTCTTTACTGTTCTTTTCTTGACGACTATAAAACCTATTGCTTTTCAGCGTTTGATTCGATAAAACAACATTGTAAATAATGCCTGAAAATCGCAAGACAAATTAAATTGTTTTAAATATCACGATTGAATAATAGAATGAATGAATTAAACATTAGATGACTCTGCGATTCATATGATTCAAATCGACATTTATTATGCGAAATTCCCGATATCCCATTCTTTTATTTCTTCAAGGTAGCGGGGAAACCCTTGCAATGCATTCCTGCGCACGACATAGACAACGCGCGGCATTCCATTGGTAGCAAATTCCATTCGAAATGGAGGCTGGCGGAGCAGAACCGACGAAATGCGCGATTGCCAATGCGTATATGCCGACTAAAAAGAGACAAAGAGTGAAAGTTAAAGAATCATTCCTACTTGCGGTAATAACGAGATAAAATACGGTTCTGCAGATATGCCAGAAAAATATAAATTATTTATGAAGGTAATATTACTTTTTAATCGGCTGGCGAAAAAATACATATTTTATTTCAAATAATAAAAGCAGAAAATGGGACTCGTTAAATATTATTAATTTTTGTGTGTGTTTTAAAGATAGTATTTTATAAAATTTATACTACAAGAATTAAATAGTATCCCTCCATCAAAGTACTACACAGGAATCTTGGCTATTTAGGACGCGCACATACAACTTAATGTGCAAAGGGGTGGAAAGTATTATATGTCATTACTTGGTTATCTTCATATAAATGATTTCATCGCCATATTTTTATTAAATACAAGAATATTGGTAAAGAAATTTCAATGAGGATGCCGTATATATATTTGAAAGATTAATGTAACGCAGAGAAAAACGTTTCCTGAAATGAAATTTATCCAATGCTTAAAGAAAATGTTTTTTTTTAAGATTATCTAATGTTTATCAAAATATTAGAGCACGTTAAAGCGTTAATTATTGAAATTTCATGACAATATTTCATTTTTCATTAATTTTTAAATTCGAGTACATTGGCTCAGTACTGCACTTTAACAAGTAGTATACTTTTTATAACAATACCAGAATCAACTCCCTGGTGGAAATTGAAATCATTTTTTAGGTAGTAAATGGCTAGTTTGAACCAAGATAGCAAAAAAATGGACTCCAGTTTTCTACCATAAATGTAACAATTTTTTAACCTTTTTTTCACATTTATTGGTTGCAGAAATGGTCAAAATGTTGTACTGTCTATTAATTTGGCATTTTAATACTAGTTAAAATAGCTAATCGACAAAGCCATTAAAAATCTAGTAACAAGCGATTTGTTATGGCGATGAGTGAGAGAGATAGAGTCACGTGGCAAAATAACGATTTTGGTTTATATCTTATAGAATAAAGCGGTAAATAGTACAAAGACTACTAAATTTTGTTTATATCCCGGTAAAGGTAAAACTATCTCTTAAGAGTATAAGTTTTACAATATGTGATTAAATTGTTATGAAATTTTAATGTGAAGATTTTGGGGTTAGGGCCATTCCATAAAATGGGAGAAGTTGATGGAAAAAAGCCATTTCCAATGGCTAGTTTCTGTTTTCCTGCCCATTTTTAATGGACTAATTTCTACCAGGTTTTCATTTTAATATACACGTGTATAGTCGTTTGTCAAATACAAATAGTTTTTAAACACCAATATTCGTTTGACTATTAGAAACCCTCTTTTTACCGAAACCATATAAATACTTCAATAAAAACCTATCTCGATCGTTGTATAACATCATTGACAAACAGAATAAAAGAATTTTACAACCCAACGCATAAATAACGTAGAGCAATAATAACAATAGAATCAACCGCGACATTGTAAATTTCGCTTAAAAATCGCCAATAAAATGATTTTTTTCCGCTTCGAAGAACAATAGTCTGTACTGTACCGATTTCCAAATAAAAAAAAAAGAAGAATCTCCCAAGAACACACAGCGTTGGTCAAAGTGCACGTGTATATAAGAGCGCGCCTTCGCCAGTCTGTGTTCTATACTCTCCGCGAAAAACTGGTTTCGCGTTCGTTGTACGGCTGCATGCTCAATTCTCCTCTGAGTCATCGCTCGTAATGACGGAGGTCCAGAGGAGCAGCAGCAGCAGCAGCTCGGAACGTGGATGCTGTTGTTACGCGCCGCTACTACTAAGTAGGGCCCCTTTCGCGGAGCTCCATACACATACACACACAAAGAAAGATGAATGCACAAGCGAGCGCCAAGGAAGTGAGGTACACGATCGAGAGCCTCGGGGAGTATCGCACGCGATTTCCGGATCGATCGGGGGCCGATCGCTTCGGGTTCCTTGAAGCTCGCTCGCTCGTTCGAAGAATGGATGATCGGGTTCGCTGAATGTTTTTCGGTCCAGTTTTTTGGCATTAACGTTGGCAGCTGTTTTTTGTCGGATGAAATGTTGTGGTTGGGAAAGAAAGATGTACAAATGTTGGTTTTGAGTTAGTGATGGTCACGTGGCCGCGTACAATTCATCGTATGATTTGAATTCTGTTCAAGAGATTTTACTATGAGTAATATCCGGATAAATATTTAAAATATTGTCGGTATATTGATAGAGCAGAGAGCAATTAATACATGGTACAAGCATGAAATATCCTGTTTCCGTATATGACAATGATGTACGGCTGGGTGTTCCGCTATTTATTATTCTAATATATCGGATTCTGCATCATTCATACTTTAGGTAATTGACACTAGAAAATGTTTAATTTTTGCTATAGAATTGTCCAATATATCAGAAAAATGCTTAAGTGCCAGAGTACCCCCTGGTAGAAAATTAACGATAGAGTAAGTGTGTCAGTTACCCTCACCAGTTATTGGATTTTTGCAATTTTGATTTTAGGGGTATAGTCACTGGCAGACTTACCCTATTATATAATTCATATAGGGTAACTACACCAGTATTGGAACAGTCACCAGTTCACGAACATTTTCTTAATATATATATATATATATATATATATATATATATATATATATAT
This sequence comes from Torymus aiolomorphi, assembly GCA_036365515.1. Lineage (NCBI taxonomy): Eukaryota > Metazoa > Arthropoda > Insecta > Hymenoptera > Torymidae > Torymus > Torymus aiolomorphi. The sequence goes on along the minus strand of CM070873.1, from coordinate 236,780,371 downwards.
ATATATATATATATATATATATATATATATATATATATATATATATATATATATATATATATATATATATATATATATATATATATATATATATATATATATATATATATATATATATATATATATATATATATATATATATCAAGCTTTCTATGTATTGTTTATCTAACATGACGATAATTTTCGAATCCTTGAAAATTTTTATTTCATTTTATATAAAGATTTTGCATAAAAGACCATATCTTGTTAAGAATAAAATCATAAAATCGCCGCCATTAAGTGTTTATTCACTGGCGACGTATTCCTTCACTGGTGAAATGTATTTAGATACTAAGATTGCGTGTTCCTTTACTGGTTTTTAGGAGATATTTACAGATTTTCATTAAATAAAATTTTTACTTTGATTCTTTATTCAAAATTTGCTCACCAACGTAAAGTTTGAACATTTTAGAATATAAATTTCATAAGGGTTTTACTTTTAATCCATTTTTAAACCACTTAAGGACGTTCTCCGGGTCGAAACAGCAATTTTAGTTTTTATATTTTTAAATAATGTTTTATTAATTTGATAATCCAAGAGTAAGTACATGTAACAAATATATACTTGAAAGAACATAAGACAATTTTTTTCAGACAAATTCAAGCAACAGTCACTATGGTATTGTTACAATTAAAGACAAAAACTTCAATAAGTTCTTTAAATTTTTTTATTTTTTATCCGATCTTAACGAAATAAAGCTTATTTTGTTCGTTAAGAAATTTCAGGGGAAGTATCGATGGGAAAATTTATGATACGAGTTACCAGTACGGCGCAATATCAATTTGTTTAAGAAAGTTTTGATGAAAACTTGACTTGCTTTTCTTATTTAATATTTTTTAAATCAACATTCAAAGGTTTATATGGAAAAAGACGGTTGTCAAGCACTCCGTACATGTAAACACTATGTTCAGAAATTTTTTTGAGTGATTTTATTAACACTTTCGTTAGCTATGCTCGTTTGAAAAGTAGGTCAAATGCAGATTCCTACTTACCGACAGTACGGTTTCTATTTAATTAAATAAATTCTCATCATTTTTTGGAAAAACACGTTTGTCAAGCGCTCCGTATATGTAAATACTATACTCACAATTTTTTTTGATGATTCTATTGGTATTTTCGTGAGGTGTACTCGTTTGAAAAATAACGTCGGTACTCACATCCCCTTAAAATATCAACATTGTCATATGTAAATGCCAAACTTTACTTTAAATTCGTACATAATTATCAAATAAAAGCAGAATATTGCGTTTTAGCCATAAAGTTAGGTGTAAAGGTAATGTATCGTTAACATTTCTATTAGTACTCTAACAACCCATTAATTTTACAGAGAAAATAGAATTTTCTTGTTCACAAGTATTACTTACTGCTTCGGCTACATATTTACGAAATTTTGTAACTATCAGACAAAAAAATATTATGTGTATTTCTAGACAGCAACTAATGTCAATCATTTCCTATTTCTGCCTCAAGTTTTCAGTGATCTAGTCGATATATACGCTTCGATTTAAATCTACTTTTAGTTAGTAAAACATAGTTTAAAATATACCCTTAAACAAACCAAGGAAATTACTTCAAGTTTGTATGAAGTACCAAATATTCCATTAAACACTCTTAGGAAGACATGAAACAAACTTCCGATAAAAAATAATGCACCGAATCCCTCTCGTCAGTACCATAAATTAGCCCCTCTACATACGTATATTCATCCGTTATCCTATCAAGGTGCTGCCAGTAGACCCCATCCTGGCTGTAATTTCGAGGGGTAATCCGAGGCCGCTCTTCATTCTCGTTTCCTCTTTTTTAAAAGCATTTTAGGCGCTTTTCTCGTGAAAAAGAACGATACGCGCAGAGAACATAGACGAAGAGGAAAGAGAGCGAGCGAGAGAGAAAGAAGCCGTTAGCGATGCGAAGATTCCGATTCTCGATCGTGGGAGAGCACACGGGTCGAGTGGTCCCGAAGTCCCGTTAGCTCAACTACAGCCCCGCGATGCGATGGAGCGATTTTCTCCTCTCGCCTATATATATATATATATATATGTATACGCCGCCACTACATCCCGCGCCCGCGTCTCTCCCTCCCCCAACAAGTCTTTCCTCCTCGTCTTTCCTTTCGAGACTATGTGTGTATGTATGTGTATGTGTGTGCACCCCTCGTGCTCGTGTCGTACACTCCCTTGGTCTTTCTCTATATGTCTCTCTCTCTCTCTCTCGCTCGTTCTCGGTCGGCCTCCTCCACCTCCTCCACCTCCTGCCCCCGTCTCGTATTTTAAAATACTCGGACTGCCTCGTCAAGCAACCCCTTCTTTCTTGCTTTTATTTTTTCTCCCTCTCCCTCTCTCTCTCTCTCCTTTTATCGCCCGCCCCGCGCGCGCTCGCTGTATACGCCCGAAAAGCCGAATCGTGTTCTACGTTCTGGGAATTCGAAAGTTCGCGCTCGCTTCGGAGCACACACATACACATACACTGGGGCTCGCCGCCGCCATCGTCTCTCCTTTCGATTTCGAATCACGCGTTTTGGTTTCACTTGTGGAAAATTATAAGCTTCTCGAGATTTATAGTCTCGTGCGCATGGATTTTTAAAAACAACTCCTATTATTTTTTATTATAGACTTTTATCTCCGATGCTTCTATACCGGTAAGAGGTTCAAATCGTGTTTTCAAATTATTTTTCGAGCCGTGATTGAAGAGTCTCGTTTAACAAAGACGTTTTAATATTTATGGGCGTCGTTATTTCGATACTAATTTCTTTTTGTAATTGCTTAAACATGAAGGATATAGTTGAATGTGCGCATAAAATTTCTTTTCGAACATTAATTTTACACTTATTTGGACATTTTTTTATATTATTGGCAAATACTTACACATAGGCAACGCAAAAACGTAAATTTAATGACCGCTCTTAGTTTTTCTATGATCAGTAGTGTCAATATGAAGTGTTCAGATACTAGTATCTGTACATATACATTTTTTAATTTATAAAAGAGATTTGAATATAGAAATATTAAAAATTGTCTTTGCTTACTAGAAAATAATATCCCATCTCTGAAAAGAATACTCAGCTAAATTCCATTTTTAATCAACTTAAATTCAGTTGAAATCCAGGCAACATTTTCAGTGCCATTACATAGCATTATAAATGATTTGTATGTAATCGTAAATTAACGTTTGTAATTGCGTATGCTGCTGTACAAACAGATTTAATATTCTGTTACATCAGATTAATTTACCGTTTAAATAAATAAACCATGTTTAAATATCCAAATTATTAATAGAAATATTTCAAAAAATTGAATATAGTTTATATCATTACATTACTACTATTACTTATTTTCTTCAAATTTCAAACATCTCATATAACACCGTAAAGTTGAGATCAAGCTATTTTCCGAAGTATGTGATATACTTGTGGACATAATACGTATTAGAACAGAACATGTTTCGTATACGACAGTACATTATTACTGTAAATGAACGTAAATATCATACCTATTGGAATTTTTATATCAAGTTTGTAATTTGAACTCCCAAGCGATATGAAGGTTTATAGCTTGGATATTATGATGTCGCTTTGCCTGCATTTATCAGTAATCGTTCGGCCATTTGCATAAGCACATAAGTACCTGTGCCTAACGACTCGTAAACGTCTGGTCAATGGCATCGCATTGGGTTATCTTTCTCAGTTACCAATTCTCACTACAAACTCCAACCAATGGGCTTATCTTCCTTATTAAAAATTTCACGTATAATTCCATATTATCAAAGATATATTTTAAAAACTCAAACGTTTAGAACATATTTGAATTTATCATCTAACAAAATTACATCAGTTTCTACAAAGCTAAACTACGAATAATATAAGGTATGAAATTATATGGACCGCGCAACCAGCGCTAAAAAGATATCCCGATGAAAATACCAAGTTTATTAAAGCTCTAAAAAACTACATCGCTTCATAATAGTACTTATGTATACGGCTTGTACATTAGTTACCTCGCAGTCAGTTAAACCGATGAACCCGGAGCCATTCGCGGCGAAGTGGCGTGTAAAAAGCCGCGCGTGCATTTAAATTTCGTAACGATCGGGGGAAAAAGGTTCGCTTTGGTTTTATTTGTCCCAGCCCCATTCATTCGGGCGCCCACGGGCCCCGTAACCGATGATTGACCGACCAGTGGCACGTGGCGCCCGGTATTCCCATAATAGCGAGAATTAAAAGGTGAACCTGCTGCAGAGGCGCCTCTCGCTGTCCTCGTTCGCTCCTTATAATATAGGTCCGTCCGTGGGTTGGTTGGTAGGTAGGTGGGGGATCGAGGGGGATGGAAGGAAGAAAAGAGTCCGCGCGCACCCAAGAAAGTGAGAGAGAGAGAGAAAGAAAGAGAGAAAGAACGAAGGAAGGAAGGCAAGAGAGTCTGCGGCCCGTCGTTTTGCCCCCATGTGGGTTCGCGCGACACCTTTTGCCGATCAGTCGCGCAGGTAGCGAGCGGCTGTCTACCGTATAATACACACGCACTCTCTTCTCTCTCTCTCTCTCTCTCTCTTTCATCTTCCTTGCATCGGGCCGATTAAACTTGGAGAAAAGAGCGGCGACGGAGGTGGCTGCTGCTGCCGCTGTTGTTGTTGAGACCTCACTGGGACGCAGGTAGCGAGGAATTTTATTGCCACTGCAGCAGCAGGTGGATATGCGCCACCTCTCACTCGCTTAAGGTTTGTTGACCTACTCCGACGCGGGATGGATGACTTTTCCTCAGGTGTCGCCTTCTTCCGTATTTTTTCGGCCTCTTTTTACCTGCGCGCTCGATACCCCACCGACCGACCGGCCTACTACGTCCCACGTGTATTATGTTGTTCGGGGGATTTAAAGCCGCGGGAGTCCGGAATTAACATAGTCCACGTCACGCAACATTTGTCGCTGATAAAATGACATTCTTTTGTCTCCGTCATCTTTCGCTATTCTAAACAAACACTTGCCAGACAGTTTGTGACGTAAGGATTTCTCGATTTCTTTTTCGCTTTGTGTGAATGGCTTTGATGTGCGAATGGTGAACGGTCTTAAGTATATACTTTCTCATGCTTATAATACTAGAATTGCAATTTAGACACTTACAATCATCAACTTTTATATATCTTTTGTTTATACAAAAGACTTTTATATATTTTGTAACACTAATAGATTATATATTTTTTTTTCAAAAGAATTTCATAATATCTTTCGTGAAATTTTAGAACTTTTGATGGAACTCATTTTGATATTCAATCAAGTTTAGATACATTAATGTTAAATTTCTTTCTATATTTATTATTTTATTTCAACTATAAAAATTATATGTAGATTTATGCGATTATTGTAATTGTTTACATAAACCAGTTCTCTAATTTAGTCGAGTTGATTTATTTATCAATCAAAATTAATGCAATCAACTTCATCCTGATTGCACATGCATGCACGAAACCTGTAGCTGGTTCACGGCAGTATATGACTTGAGCACGAAACTGAAGTTTCAGATTCAATTGATCCAATTTGAAATTACAATTCGAACAAATCACGGTCTGACCAGAGTGAAGGGAAGTTAGAAGCTCGTGGCATATCGGGACACTGAGCACAAAATTATGTTGTTGTTTATTTCCCTTGATATAATGATTCTTCTTCATTATGTAATTTGGTTATAGATATTTTGTGCGAATGAGTTAAAAACCTTGTCGGCAGAAGTTAAAAGGAGAGTTATCTTCGAAGTCATTATAATAATTATAGTATATTTACTTTGTTTCCTCTACATTACACAAATTTTATCCGTGCATTAATTCTGCCGTATCTAGGGTTTGAAAAATAATAATAACCATCTTAATAAAAGGATTCAACAAATTCATTGACTCTCTATGAGGTTTAGAGAAATTTAAAACTTGAAAACTTAATTGCTTGTTTTCCTAACGAAAAATATTTTCAAAGATACAATGAGCAGAAAAAAAATTGATTACGAACAGTTTGTCACTCATATGTTTACGATGTTACTTTTAACGACTTCCAATTAAGATCAAAAGGATAAAATTGTCCAGATATTCAGAAAAAGGATCCGGAACATCGTGTAAAAATGAGCGTGCATTAATAAAATGAAAAACGGTACGAAGACTTAAAAAAAAAAAATTAAAAAAGATTAGTCTATTCCTGGAATGAACCCGAACTGTAAAAGAGTCGCCACCTTCTTTTAAATGAAAGAAAATAAAAGTTAATTGCTCCTCGAGACAGAGATGAATAGCTGCAGCTATGCTGCAAATATATCTGATACGAAATACCTAGTGATTATAAAAAATAAAAAAGGAATGAAAATTTTGCAGGGATAAAAAATAAGCTCTGATCCGATCTTCAGAATGTTAGGATCTTGTTGCGTTCTCGTCAACTTTTTGTAATGGCTGTTTTGATTTCATTTATAATTTTTATTAATTGTTTCAGAGACAATAGCAAACTAGAACAAAGAAAAGAATGAGTAACTTGATGGACTTGTAAGGACTTTAAAATTGAGTTCAACATATTATCTTTTTTAAAAAAATAAACTTAAAATAAAAAATTGTCAAATATATCTCAATAAAGTACATATGTATATATCCTATATCCTATTATCATCCGACAAAATATTTCACTTTCGCTCATACAAAAATCCCAAACCTCATAGCATAAATCGTTCCACTATCTTCCCATACCAAACAAATTCCACCACCTTTACAAACACCAACAAATCCAATACGCTAGAAATCTCATTCCATACCCACTATAATGCACCAGAATGCGAAAAATTAACGAAAGCGACGTCGACAGCGGAGGTACACGACGATGGCAAAAGCAGTGGCCCTCCCGCGTAATTAAAGGCAATTTTTATCTAATCGCGAAGTAATTTTCAATTTTCGCTTAATCGTCCATCCTTTATCTCTCTTCGGCGCTCGCTCGCTCGCTTCACGAAAAGAGCCTCCTCGGCGTCGTCGTCGTCGTCGCCGTCGAAGGAGATCATTCGTCTGCGCCGGGTACGAAATGTCAGGAGAAGATAAGCACCTGTGTACAGTACCTGGTTCCAAAGCAGCATCCTCCTCCTCTCTCGCTCTCTCGGATTCTCCGCGCTCGATCCATCCATCTCTTTCTCTCTCTTTCGCTCTTCGCCTCTCTCTCTCTCTCTCTCTCTCTCGCTCTCTCTCTCTCGCTCTCCCTGACGGCCATTAAAGCAATTTTAACGTCTTCTCGCTCGGCAAAAAATACGAGTCGTTGCGCTAGACTGAAGAATGATCGGAGAGGCGCCGACCGTCGTCATTATCTCTCCTTTGCTCTCTCTCTCTCTCTCTCTCCCTCTCTCTCTTTCTCTCTTACCTTTTTACCTCTATCCTTCTCGTTTGTTTTTTTCCTCTCTCACTCGCTCGCTCTCTGCTCTTCCTTCGTTGCTCACTCTCTCTTTCTACATCCACCCGCTCCCTCTCTCTCTCTCTCTCTCGCTCTTTCACTTTTACTATCCGCCCTCGAGCTCATCCTGCGCTCTCCTTTTTTTTCTCTCTCTCTCTCCCTCTCGCGGCTCCTCTCTGCGGCTCCGAAAGTTGCGAGGCCAGAAAATGGAGTTCTCCTCGTGCTTGGCCCATTCTTTTGCATCTCTCGCCCACCTTGCACACACACGTACATACACACTTTTATATATATATATATCCACACTCGCGGTCCGGCCTCCCGCAATTTCTCTTTCTCACTCGGACTCGTTAGATTGGCGGACCAGCGCGAGATATTATGTTTCGTCTCCCCTCTCTTTCTCTCTCCCTCTCTTGCATACATATATATGTATTTTTTCGGACGCTGGGAACGTCATTCCTCTTGTATGCGCTCGGAGCTGGCTATTCGCACGGCACCGCCGACACGCTTTGACTGATGGGACATTTGGCACCGGTTTCGCTTTCCGCAAAGCCGGGTAATCTGCCACTTTGTCGAGATCCGTGTGTGTGTGTGTGTGTGTGTGTGTGTGTGTGTGTGTGTGTGTGTGTGTGTGTGCCCTCGGTCGCTTATGTTTTTTCTCCTCCCACGTATTTTTTTCCCGGCTCTCTTTTATGACTTTCGATGATTAATATGACGTGTAATTGCTATTGTCTTGACTTCATAATTAGAGGGCTAGATTCTCCGACCGTTCTGATAAAAACTAAATGTATAGTTTAAAGAATTCATTTGGAAACATTATTCTTCCGACGATGTTTTCGCCGTAAAATATATTTCTTATCGCGAAAGAGAGAGGTGAGTCAGTGGCAGAAAATGACTTGTTGCAAGAAATATTTAATACCTCAAAATGACATATTTATGCGTGTTTATGATACAATGCATAAAACATTTATACAGAATCGATAATTTAACTTCATTAAAATAATTATTTAATAAATAATACTTTTTTTAACATTATTATTAATTTACATTCAGTATAATGTTGAAATACATTTTAGCAATATTTCTTTTTTCGTTAACTTTGTGTTTTCTGGTTTGAGAAAAAGATTAACACTCGAAGAAATTCCCACAGTCGACCGGAAACGACACCATTCCTTATAATTGGAAACTTTAAATGAACCTTGTCATTTTTTCCTTGGGTCACCTGTGCATACTTGTGAGACATTATGAAAATAATAGATTTCAAATAACTGTGTTTAAAGATTTTGGAGATGTAGCTCATTAGAGCAAATATCAAATATTGAAAGTTTTAGAGAATACACGCACACACATATATATTTATACTATCGATTTGTAAAAATTGTGAGATTTTTGCATTCTGAAGAATCTTTGAAATTTATTTATTTTATTTCAGTCAGTTAATTTACTTACTATTATTTCACAAACTATACTTGAAATAAAATAATACTTCCTAATGTAAAAGAAATATCAATCCAACTACCGTCTGATTCAACGTAAAGTTATAACATAACTGCTAAAACTGGTTAATGTTTTTCAAATCATCAAACTTTTCCCAACTCACCTTCAATTACATTTTTACCCTGCCCATATACGATAAACACACGCTTGTAATAAACAAAAATCCGCCACGTGCGTCTATTTGCAAAGCGCGCATAATGACGCGCGATTGAAGAATTTCAGCTCTCTTCCCCAGTGAGAAAACGCCGGATTCCCATGTCCTTTATACGCACATGCAGTATATATATCTCCGCGCTGATGACTTCAATCTACGATAAACATCCCGAAATGCTCCCTCTCTCTCATACATACACGCGATGATTTCAGGCAGCCCTTATAATTTCGCGCGAATTCGCAAATGTGATTTGCAAGCGAATTGCGCCGCGGGGTTATGCACGAGACATGCATGATCGGTCTCTCCTCCTCCGCAAGATTCCGCAAGAGAGGCGCGCGCGCGCACTCAAGAGAGAGCAAGCGCACAGCCCCCATAATCCTAAGAACGCCGTCATTATGTCTACATCGTGGGTAACTGCAGCGTATATAGTAGGTGGAGGGTGGGGAGGGGGGAGCCCATTACCTTATTTACGTCACGAAGACACATCAGGAGACCTATCTCTCTCTCTCTCTGCTTCGGTCGCGCAATTCAGAAAATCACTAAGAAACAATGAGCGCGCGAGCGCAGCTCGAGAGCGAGAGGAGAGTATATCTCGTCGGCGCTCGGCTCGATGCGCCTCATCAAGTCGATCAACGACGTGATTACCCCGCGGAATCAGCGAAAAATAAACATTTTCTCCAAACAACCACACAGCGCTAGCGAGCGAGCGAGCGAGTCAGTCTCTGTCTCGCTATATATCGGGGCGCTTCGTCTGTTTTATTATTCGTGTGCGCCTTTTCTCCTCTCATTTTTATCCCTTTCGCTTTTTTCCCCTCCCATTTTCCGGGCACACTCATTTAATGATCAATTAGGCTCCGCGGCTGATCATCCTCTCGAAATAATAGTAGGGGGGTAAGTATAATAATGATAGATCGGCCGGTTATTTATGAATATACAGCATTATTACATTTTTTGCCCGCGCAAATTATAATTTGTCGGGATCGAATATGATGCTTTTTTCGAGATACACGAAATTTTATTGACGTTTAGTGCCTATTATGATTTTAATAATCGGATGGCCTATGCATATGTGTAACTGGAATTTGTTTAACAATTCAAACACACACACACGTGTAATTACTATGTGCTTTGTTGATCGATATTTTTCAAATGACGATTTTTTTATCACGGGTAATGAGTAGGTTGTTCCTTTAAAATATACCATTTGAGTTTTTGCATTTGATATCATGCTATAAAAATAAACACTCAAGTATATATTATCTTAATACTTATGTAATATGAAGTTGGTTATAAATAGTCCAATGACGTATGTAAAGTATATAAGATCCGAATGGCTTTTTAAATTTAACCTCTAAGCGCGCGCGACTAATTCACTAATATATTTTAAAATGTATAAGATGCTAGCTGGATATCGCACTGTCGATCGGATTATATTCAAAATTGACTTTCGTTCATTAGTATAACATACGCGGCCGTGGGTATACATTTTAATAATTCAAAGAAACAAGACACGATTTTTTATTCCCGCGCTCACACGCAAAAAGAGTCGATGGTTAATTAATGACTTTATTTATAACAGATGCATTTCGTGTTTTGCATCTTACAAAATAAGAACAGCCAAAAAATAATGACGAAGTGTTCACATCGAGAATGACCGTGCGATGCAAGCGATTAATCATTCGCCAATAGCCTTGAATTCAAGGCCAATCGTAAAAGCTTCTTCCGTTCGCAATTTCGTTCTCGCACTTCTCTCCTTTCTTCCTAATTGTGCGCCTAGCCGTCTCGAAATTGTCGAAATTGAAGGTTTTCCAATCTTCCAGATATGATTTATGAAATTGCATAAATTACATTACTCTTTGACATGAGCTATATCTACCTAGTTCATATATATATTGCATCGACCAAAAATTATCATAGAACACACAACGCGTTCGATTTAAATCTCAGCGCGAGATAAACCGCGCACCAGGAAATTAATTTACATGCAAACAAGCGACGGCATTAAAAATTTGTCTACTTCGCGTATCCGTCTCTATTTATAATACTGCTTCTCGGAACGCCGAAAGTCACCGCAAAGCCGCACGCGCACGCTTCGTATATATAACCACCGTAAAAACGCTCGCTCTTTATATACATAATACGAAAAGCGCGCAACCGGCGAAAGCAATTAATATTTTACGAAAGTGCTTAACGACTTTTTTTCAAACGCTCGCGCGCGTAAACGCGAGACCTCATAAGTGGGTCACTTTTGCTCTCTATATAACATCGGCATTTCTTTGCTGCCGCCGCCGCCGCCGCCGCGGCGCGCATGAACACATCCGCAGACGCGCAAAAACCTCGCCTCTCTCGCGACTAAACGGCTTCCTTTCTCTCTACACGCGCGCGCCGCCGCCGCGCTATGCTTTTTTACTCGCCGTTGCGCTCGCGCGTATAATATCCATTAAGTCCTGCGGGTGATCCGTTGCGCCGCAAGCGTATAGTAGAGAGAGCGGAGTGGAGGTCAGACGAGCTTCGTGTATTAGGCCTTCCGCCTTTGGCGCGCCGATTTTTGGGAGGCGAAAAACTTCTTCCTTCGACGACGACGAGGTCTCTCTCTCTCTCAGCTGTTTTATTTTCTCCTTTTGCGCGGTTCGCGGAATTAGAATTTCGCCTATTTCGGTGCGCCGGGCGTGTAGAGAGATTCGAGTGACAGGCTGCAATTTTCCCCGGTGCTTCGACTGCCGCCCCGCGTGATGAAGTACTTCTTTATCATCGTCCCCACGATGTTTTATATGTTTTTAATAATACGTATTTTGCGATACTTTGGAATATGTAGCTCTCTCGGGAACGCAACACTTGTTGCCGTTCGGTTATTATGTTTCGCGCAGAAACTCGTTAAAGCTATTTAGTTATTATAGTTTTTAACGCGATCATCTGCGATGCTTCGTGATTGTTTTTTATTGATAATTGAACGGTCCGCTTGATTGTTCTAAACGTCTTATAATTAATGCTAGATTTTTATAATAATAGTTGTTATTATAAAAATACGATTCGTTAGAAATGAGTGGCTACACTAATAAATTATTTTAAGAAACATAACGCCATTATTATTATATTAACGAAAACCAATAAGAAATTTCTGTTATATTATAGGAATATTTAGATAGCCAGAGAAAATTTTCGAGCTTTATGAATTCCTCATGTATTAATGATGCTTATGTATTGCCTACATTCCCTTCCATACGAAGTGTTTCAATCAATCTATTTTATTCTTAATAGAATTTTAGAAATGATTCAAAGATATTTTAAGGCGATACATGTTAGCCAACATAAAATTTCACTGAAACTTTCTAGACGCAGAAAAAATAACAAGCATTTACTTATATCTTTGCAAATTGATTTAAAAACCTGAAGTTTCTAAGACTTCTTTAGAAAAAATTAATTTTATTATTGTATAAAGTTACACTTTCTTCTTATTTTACTGTATAGAATTGTAGTAACTGTATGTAACTTAATCGATTCATCTGTACTACAATGAATAATGCAAATTCACAATGAATCCAATACCAATTCCACAAAAACTTTTTCTTTAACATACAAACATTGTTTGTGTCCTTTGCCATACGGGACGTTGATAATCTGAAACATCACTATCGTATTTGAATACAAGGTGTAAATTTGCATTGTGAATTAAAGAAAGAATAATCCTCTCAAAAAACAAACGCGCACCTCAACCTACGTATAGACACTAATCCACAAAGCACATTGTACACTCATATTAAGTACCATATATGTTACAAATCGTGTTTATGAAAAAAGAAACGAACAACCCATTCACGTCAGCGACACAATAGGCTCTATTAATAATTATCGAAAGTCACTGTTATCATTAAAACTCGCCAAACATTCAATCTGCTCTGTTCAACTCGCGACAAAGGATCCGGAGAGTCGTCCAAGGTTGGCGAATTTCGGCCCCAAAGATACTCCACACAGCCGACGATTGCGCGGTAAAAAACCGAGAGAGAAAGAAAGAGAGATTAACCGAAAGAGCGGGCGAAGGTCAGCTGATGAGAGAGTGAAAAAACTGGTACAACAGAGATTTCGGCTCTACAAATTAATCGCGATGCCCCGCGTAGGACTATACGGGTAACCGACCTGGGTCAGTAGCTCAGTCGGACAGCATCACACACACGAAGTGAGTCGTCGATCCGTCAGCATCACTCTCACTCTCGAAACGCGCGCGCGCGGGTCTCTGTATCAAAATACGTCTGATGTAGCAGACAATCAGTCTTCTCTATACACCGCAGCGCAGTCACACAATCTCTAGACTACATAATGATTCTCTAAAAACAAGAGTGCGCGCCGGCCGGAGTCGGTCATCAATAGGCGATTCGAGACGCCCGGCTATATTTTAAAACGCTCTCCACTCGATGGTCTTTTGATTATCGCTGCGTACAAATCAGCCTCGTTTCTCATCGGATCGTCTGTGTGTGCATGCATCGGAAGTGTATAATAATACACACGTCACACGTTGAAAAATGACACCAAGCTATTCAACGCGATAAAAGCCATTCCCTCCCCTGTCGCTTAAATACTTTTAGGATTAATCCGGAATAAAACAGTCGGGCGATAGAGTTGTCGTGAATTTCTCAACACGTTTCAATTAACCCGACACACACACATAGACACACGAGGCATGCAAATCATCGCGATCCATCATTACAAAACGGCCATTTTTCATCGGCTTTCATCAACGCGATCAACGATTCCTATATACGCAAGCAGTTACGCACACGCGACTTTCACCACTCTCGCATATACATAACCACGTGTATAATATACAGTAAAACATATCTAGTGCGAGAAACCATCTGCGCGCGATCCCGCAACTGTACTACTTACTCCATCAGCGAGTCACGTCGCGCGAAAGAGCTCGAAACTTCATAAAAGTTACAGGCTGTAGAGCCGCGGTGAAGTTCAAGGCCGCGGCGCATATATAGTGTCTTATATAGCTCTCTCTTCCTCCGCCGCCTCGTAAAGTCGTCCTCGGAAAGTAAGAGTGAGCCTGTGCGTTCTATATATGCATACATACCCACATACACACACACGTGTACAGGTGTGAAATGATGGACATCGTATGTAACGGTGAAAAGCCCAGGAGCGAGAAGAAGAAGAAGCTGCACTACCGGTCGCTGTCGGGGTGCATGTGAGCGCGTGTGTGTGTGTGTGTGTGTGTGTGTGTGTGTATATATATATAACCAGTCGAGAGAAAGCGAAAGCGAAAGCAAAAGAGAGAGAGAGGGAGGAGAGAGACAGAGAAATACGCGGCGGCTTGCTTTTTGTGGGTTTCTAGGCCGCTAAAGAGCGAATGAATGAACGGGGTCCTCTGTAATTCATTCATGCCTCGAGAGAGAGAGAGAGAGAGAGAGAGAGAGGGCGAGAGAGAACGAGGAGAGCTGCCGCTGCAGCACACCCTCTCCTCCCCCCGTTCGCACTTTCCTCCGAGGCTAAGTCCCCGGTCGCTTCTTCTTCATGCGCCCGCGCGTGTGTACGCGTATTATATATATGTATTTATAGGAGCCGCCGCGCTGCTGCATGCCCGCGGAGAAAAGGCGAGACAGATCGAAGGAGGGGAGGTAGAGAGAGAGAGAGAGAGAGAGAGAGAGAGAGAGAGAGGAAGGAAGAAAGAAAGCTGCGCTTCAGGATCGTTCTCCCCGAGCCCTCGAGTATATACAGCAAGAGTTGCGGCTGTTATATTTTGTTTGTCTGGAGAGCTTCCGTGGAGAGGAGCTACTGCTGCTATACTATGAACCCTCCGAACCTCCTTGGGCTCCTCTTTCTCGCTCGTTTCTTCGCCCTCCCTACTCTCCCGTGCACTTGGCTCTCGATCCCGCGCGCTTTCGTTCCGCCGGGCCGAGCTCTCGCGCGCGCAGTGTCAGACCTCACTTAGACCCTCACTCTCTCGTTCCTACCTCCCTCCCTCCCTCCTTCGCTCGGGTATCTGGGTCAGATTATTTCTGTATACAACTTGTTGAAACCATCTGCGAGTGATTCCGGCTTCCCCGCGAAAGAGAGAGAGAGAGAGGGAAACCATCCCCACCCTCCGCCAACCCTGAACTTGCGCGACTCCTCCTCACACCCCCCGCGAAGGCGCAGACCCGCTGGGTATATATAGATATGTGTGTGTGGGTATTGGAAGGAACTCCCTTGGATCCTGCGTGTGCATTTTGCGCGCCGCGGCTTTAAAGCGGAGATTGATTTAGGGAAAAGAGAAGTGAGCACCGCCTGCCGCGAGAGAGCGAGCGCGTTTTGCCGCGTTTTTTGCTGCTAGTCGACAAATCTGAGACGCTGTCTCGACGAGGCACGTGCTTCTCGGAGTTTTTTTTATGTTGTACGTGGAGGGCTATTGATACGGTGCGAACGGAATTTCGCGGGGATGTTATTTCACGCTCAAATTCTGTCGCCCGCGCGCACTCGTGTTTTAGGATGTTAATTGGCACGTTTTCGAACTCTCGCTTCATTATGCATAACGAAGCGGCTGAAAAATGCTGGGAATATTATATGCTTTTTCGGAGCTTCTTTGCCGCCGCCGCTCGCCGGACATTCCGCGTTATTGCTCCCATTTGTCATTCGAGTGTCCTGTGTTAGGTGAAATCGAATTATTTATTTTTTGGCTGGAGTGTACTGAATTGCGTATTTTGAATATAGTTTTATCTTGACCTTGAAGCCGAAACTATAAAAAATTTTATGGCAATGGATAAGCATATTCAATTGCTATAAGTAATTTTATGGAACGGTTTTTTTTTATATTTTCCAACGGAATTATGTTAATGTGTTATATATCTCCTATAATACAGTGACTAGTATCTTGGAATTTCTATAAAATTTCACATAAAACGGTGGACCGTAAAATATTAATTATTTTATTAATTAAAAAGAATTATTGTTAGGTTTTAGGGCACATACAAGTATTTTACTATTAAATAGACTTACTTTGATATTAAATGTACATTAAAACTATAATTATGTTTTCTACTACACAATAATAATACATTAACAACTACAATAAATAAACAGTTAATAATTTCACGAGAATGACTACTTGTCAGCAAAATTACTTGTTATTACAATAGTTCAATGTTACAAAACCTAGTTTGTATTTTCGAATTACCAAAGTACAATTCAACTCGATGCAAAACAAAAGGAGAATCGCGAAAAGCAATTAAAATTAGTATTGTTATTCGCATGAACCCCCCCGTAGCAGTCGTAAGTACAGCCTGCAATTAATTGGACGAATAAGTTCAATTTAAAACCTTGACATTTCACTTTATACAGCCCCCCGGCTATTCTCCAATTGGCTCGAAATATAAAACTCGCTCGGCAATCTCACGCGCACGCACGCACGCATACGCGAAGCCGCGGCGTCGTATGTGTTTTGCTAAATCCATTTTACGGCACTTATTGCACGACGCGTTTATATACGAGCTTGTGCGCGTGCGCGTGCTGCGAGAGACTTTTTCATTCGCACCGCGCGAAACTAGCCGCTAATCCCTCCGGCTACCGCTGAATTAATTTGGCCCGCTCGCGCCAAAAGGAGACGTGCGGCACGCAGCAGTTCTCTCTGGTCCTCCTAAAACTCTCTTCCTTTCTTTCTTTCCCTCTCTCGCTTCGCTCTCTCTCTCTCTCTGTCTTTCTCTCTCTCTCTCTCTCTCTCTCTCTCTCTCTCTCTCTCTCTCTCTCTCTCTCTCTCTCTCTCTCTCTCTCTCTCTCTCTCTCTCTCTCTCTCTCTCTCTCTCTCTCTCTCTCTCTCTCTCTCTCTCTCTCTCTCTCTCTCTCTCTCTCTCTCTCTCTCTCTCTCTCTCTCTCTCTCTCTCTCTCTCTCTCTCTCTCTCTCTCTCTCTCTCTCTCTCTCTCTCTCTCTCTCTCTCTCTCTCTCTCTCCGTGTGCGCTCGCACGCGTTATCGTTTCGGGATCACGCGCGCGCCTTGCGTTCCCAGCCTCGCTCTTTCTCTCTCTCTTTCTCTCTCCCCCAGTCTTCTTTCTTTCTCGCTTTACTTGCCCGAAACTGCATTCCACCGACGCGCTGCTGCTGCTGCTGCTGCGACGCTGCCGTCGTCGTCGTCGTTGTCGAGTTTTCGCTGCGCTGCCAGCACGCGCGCCAGGGCCCACAGCTATAAGGCCCCATCATGGTTTTAGAGCAAGGGGAGGGCCCCGAAAACGCGTCTCGTATATACTTTACTGGGATGCGGCTTCTCCACTTGTTTACGTTCGATGTACATTTATTTGCCGTGGTTACTTGGCAGAAACATTGATGATAAATTTTATTTTTTGTAACAAAAGGTGTACAATAATGAATTTTTCACTATTAATATAATGAATATATCACGATGAAAAAGTCTAAACATAAGTAATAAGAACAAAGAAACTGTGTAAAATAGTTGACTTTTATTACTTTTTCTTAACTAAACATATATTATATAAAATCTATCTTTATTTTCAAAAACACTAATAGTTATTGGATATTATATTAAATAGTTTTAATAAAAAGACGAAAACAAAAGTAATGTGCTTTTAATAGTTCGAATACATGATTCCCAGACGTGTTCAATCAATCGCCCAAATAGCAATTAGCGAAATTATTAATAAAAATTCTAATGAACCTAAATCAAACGTGATGAAAGCCTTCCTGTGTGGCCAAGACTTTAAAGCTTGCGCTGCTGATTCGTGGACGTCTTTGAATTGTCTGTCAATTAATAACAATTCGTCTGCGCTCTCTGTTTCTGCTAAATTAGCATTTAATGCCTAATGCATAGTCTTTGTATGTTTAACAATTTTTTTAAATTATTGTCTTGTAGACATACTTTGGATTTATGTAACCCATAGAACAATGATTTATAGTTACTTCTTATAATTTGTAAGCCAATCAAAACCATAGAATTAAATTATTTTTACATTAAAAATTTAGGAATATTTCCTATTTGTTATTATATAGTATCTCAAGAATGCGATTTAATTAAAGTAAATAGCTGACAGTTTTTAATCGATAAAAAGAATCTGTACATTTCTACGATTCGAAAGTAATAGCCACAATTTGTTCACTAATCGATTCCTGATAATCCCCCCAGCTTACGTAGGTGGAATGAAAATAACCCGGACTGGCTATAAAAGGGTAAGAGAGAAATTATATTCTTGGAGGAATTAAAGCACGATACCACGCACAAGCACGATTATATTCTCGTTAAGGTCCATTATTCCGCGCGAATTGCATTACTCTTTATTCTTTTATGAAGAGATTTACAAATATAATCCAAACGTTAAAAATGATACAGATTTTATTGACCGTCTCTTCCACTAATCTAGATCAATGCATAGCATTCAATTTTATTATATATTTCAAAAATTAAATACAAAGCATTGATTGCAACTAGATAATTTAGAAGATTCAACTTTTTACTTTGTGCTAACAAATTTCTAAATGCCTTCCTCCAAAACTAATTTTCGTATAAATAAGAAACTAAATTTGAAATTGAAATAAAAGCTACTAGATGCTAAAAAGTGACTCCAAATTAAAACACAAAGTCGCCTCGAATTCCTCCTGAAATCGAATCAAAACAGAAAAGCCACGTCGCATTTTGATGATGAGGCGGCCGAAGCTTCTTGGAACCGAGTGGAAGCACTTCCGGCGGCTCCTCCATCCATCCGTTCGTTCGTTCACGCGCGAGCCCTTAAAAAGCCTCGAAGATCTACCGATTCGCATAATCGGATCACACAGCTTTACGAGGCATGTGTACGGTGTGCTGCTATCCAGCATGTGTGCAGCGTCGGTCTCTGACGTCACTCTGGAACAGCAACAGCGAGCGCCACTAGGAGAGTGAGAGGACGAGAAACGAACCTCCTCCCTCGCGTTGTACGTGGGAAAAAGATGTCGTCGTCTCTCGCGGTGATTCAGTGTGTTTCTATCTCTCTCGTGACGCAGCCACAGTCTTGTTTAAAAATTCCAGGAATCCGGTATGGGCAATGCGTCGCGCGAGCTGTGAATCTATTTGAAGTCGCGCGAGTTTATTACCAGTTATTGCCGAAATCTACAACGCAGACGACGACGCGCGCAGTGGCGGTTTAGGCCCGATAAATACTTTGTAAACAGACGATTATTCGATTATTTTCAAACCGCGAGCATGAATAATGCATCGGTCGCCAATGTGCTTAAAAGTATAGCTTTGTATTCATTTATTCGAGAAGAAATTGCGTGTAGCTTTAATACTTGTCTTACGGCGGTTGCTGCTGCTGCTGCTGCTAGCGCATAATGAATTAGAAAAAGAAAAAAATGCGAAAAAGCAGCACACACACAGAGAGACGCGTTATTTACTTTATAATTTACTATTCAATTAAGCTCTATCGCGTTTTGATAGTCCCGAAATAAATGAGCGCGCGAGGCTGCTGCTGCTGGTGCTCGTTTTTATTTCATTTCATCTTCTCAGCGCGAGTATATAGCCGGTGAAGAATAAACGAGGCGCGTATATATAAATTCTCCGAAATCTACGAGCGACACACGCGCGCGCGACTTTATTTTCTTATTTTCCCTCCAAAAATCCGCGCGCGATGCATACACGCACGTGCACATCTGGCGCGCGAGCCACGATCGGCGATTACGATTTCTTGATTAGCTGTCACATTTTTTGCACAAAATAAATCCGGAAAACCAGTTCTCGCGGAGAGAATAAAACGAATCAGGAATTTATGGCAGACACCGAGGCGGCCGGTGATTAATACCGGCGAATGCATAAAGACGCTATGACGATAATTTAAATTAAAATGAGGCGACATACTACTGCGCTCTCGAGGAGCAGCAGCAGCAGCAGCAGCTGTAAAAATATACACAAGCGGCTCCCTAAAATGACTTTTTCTAATTGACGTTAATAGGTAAAACTGGATCCTCGTTATGAGTAGCCGCAGACGCTGCTGCTGTTGCTGCTTCTTTTCGCCTGCCTGCCTGCGCGTTATATTACTTATTTCATTCGAAATTTCTTTAACTATAATTATATGTGTCTATTAATAGGACTACGATATAAACTCGTTATGCAGACGGAATTTCGCCGGCGAAATTTATTCATTAAAAATTCCAGTCCAAAGGGGGTGACAGATCTTCGCAATTTACCGGCGCGCGCGCATATTATATCGCTACGATTTTTATTCTTCAATTAGCCAGAGCTAGACTCGTAAAACGACAAATTTATGCGTCTTTTTTAGTTCAAAAACACGAATTCTCGTATTACTACTATATAAGCCGCGGCAAATTTAATGCGATCGTTCGGCTTGTGTCCCCGAAGGATTTGGACGCGAAATCGGAAAGCGCGCACAATCGAATCCACACACACACACACACACATGTGGCGTGTGCGCGCGTGCGCACCGAAAAACTGACCGTGAACCATTTTCGCCCTGGCGCGTATATATGTATATGCGACGCGCAAAACGTGCCGAGCAAGCGCGACGTTATATAGCGCACAGACAAAATAAAACCACGACGGGTGAAGCACGCGCGTGCACGGAGGGCAAAGAGGCGAAAAAGTATACGCGCGTGCGCGGGGGGGAATAAAAAGAAAGGACGATTGAAAAAAGTCAAAGCGAGCAAAAAGCGCAGCGAGAAAGAGGGAGAAAGAATGAGGAGAAATGAGAAAAAGGAAATAAAGAGGAGCACGGACGGGGGAAAGACTGCGCGCGAGCGAGGAGGAGGTGGGCAAAAGAAAGAGAAAATCGCATAGATAAGGAGAGTAGAATAGAAAGAGAGAGAATGGAGAGACGACGGATAAAAAAGAGGAGAGGCGAGGAAAGAGCGCGCCCGGTAGAGAACCTGATCTCGGCTTCTCTCTCTTTCTTTCTCCTTCTTTCTCTCTTTCTCCCCGTGAAGAAGCCGAAAGTCTACTCAGGCGACTCTTTTGGCGAGTGTAGAGCCCCACGCGGGAGCTGTATTATAAAAGTCAGCCTATATGTATATTTTTTTTTTCTACACACATACGCAGCTATATAGCTCCATTCTCGATTCTCTCGCGGCTTTTCATTTCTCGTCTGATTTATCATCCGAGTCAATTAATAGTCGAGCGGCATCGCGACTGCCGCTGAAGCTGCTAGTTCGCCGAAATTGGCATTTATTTACGCTACGCGTATGGCGGATAGTGCGATGGCCGCGTATAAGGTCGACCGAGAGCGCTGTGTGTCGGGGGGGGGGGGGGGGGGGGGGAGAACGCGTGGGAAATCGGCGCTGCGGCCGATGCATCGGAAATTTTTGGACGGTGATAACGTCATTCAGCTCTCGCTCCCTCTCACGGCGGACGCCGATCTTTTTATAATTCCTGCATGATTAGTCGATTTTATAAATGGCTCGGGTGAGAGGTAGAGGGAGATGCGCACGAGATAAAAATACTTTGAGCGTGTAGTATGAGGATAAATTGAACGGATATTGGGGGGAGGCGGTTGGAAATTAATTAAATGGCTTGCGTGTATTGATGCTTTGCAATTTTTCTTTTCTTTTTTTTTTAATTTTTGGGTTAATGTATTTGTACGTAAGTGGCAGTTTCTATAACAGGACTATATAAAAGTTATTCGTAACGAACATCTATGCACCTTGTTAGGTTGGAATGCAGAAGGCTATACAGTGTGTAACAAAAACGTCTTGCTTCGTTGAAGCTCGAAATACATTTCTAATAATTTGAAAGTACAACTAATCAAATATACATAATATATTACATATTAGACATTGCCCTGAATAATTAAAGAGAAATTCACTGAAATAAATTAATCTTTTGGCTTACACTAGATTTCATTACAAATACCCTTTGTACTTTTACTTTTACATAATATGTACTACTCTAAATTATTTATAATTAATGTAAAATGTTCTAGCAAAGCTGACCATGCGTGTTATGTATAATTTTTTACAATCAAATTAACGATAATAATAATGTTTCGTCAACTGAACAATATAATAAGATTATTATCACATACATTTTTTAACAGAGAAATCAACATGAAAACATAATATAACACTATATATCCATAATAATAATAATAATAACGGATTTAAACACAACCACGCCTCACGAAAAAAGTAAAAATTAATATTTTCAATATTAAAATACTCTAAAACAAAGTATTTTTATTGCGAAAGAAATTTTCTTTAACAATATCCATCAATTTTTACGATCGGTTATTATCCATCGCCGATCAATACCTATAAATTACGAACAGCCAATAAGACACATTAAAATGCGATAAAATTACCAGAACGGAACCACGCAATTCCTGTTAAAACCACATTCCTTGTACGTGCGATACGGGTCTCCTTTCCTATATTCACCCGAGCGCAAAGTGAAAAAGTAACGCCGCTACACACAATTCATTCCCGCGAAAACAGTTGACTCATCATCCCATCAACTCAGCCCAAAGAATTTCGGCTAATCCTTGGCGCTCTTGATCTTAATGCCCCTCTGCTGCTGTGCCGTGGCAGTGATTGGCCTGACAGTGACATCGCGCGAGGTGAGCTGCACGCTGTTACAGTTGAGCGTGAAGTCAAGCGCGACGCTGACACCCGGACAGCACGTGCTGCTCTTCTCGCTCGTCGCCGTGGATGGCGTCTCCTCGTCATCGGTCTCCGACGTCGCTGCTTGTTCGCGGGTGGCCAGCGTGTCTTGCTGCTGCCCGTGGTATTTCATCGCGATGCGGATCGTGTGAGTCACTTCCGGGCTTGGGTTGTGCCTCCCGCCGCCGATGCCGCTGGACCTCCGTCTGACCTCGGTTTTCTTGCGAATGTTAATACGCAGGTTCTCCGGAATCTCCGTGCACATGCAGTCCTGGTTCCTCGATGGGGCTACGCTGCCGTTGGCAACGATGTTGTTGCGAAAGATCGGTACGTTGTCGAAGCTCTTGTTGAAGGTATCGTCGTCGTCGTCGCCGAAGTTGGTATTGTTGGAGGCAGCGTCGTCGTAGGTTGGCGCCTCCGAGGATGTCCCTGAAATCACAGTGATTTATTGCGAATGCATGCGTCTTCACGTGATGAGTGTGTACGCGTCGTGTGATGGTAAGAGACTTTCTAGGACGTTATTGTTCATTTGGCGGGACTGTATGAGAGCGCGAAAGTCTCTATGCTAATGACGCGTGTCGGACGAATTTTTTATTGCGCGCCATTGGATTTACGACGGGGGACGGGGGACATTTCGCAAAATGTATCTAAATTTTTTAGAGGTTGAGCGGCGAGTGTGTAACTGTGATGGAAATTTTAATAGTTTATGGCGGAAAGATTTTGGTACGGAGAATTTAATTGGGCAATGGTGGTTCATTACTCGTGCTGATGATTTACTGTTGGAAATGTGAATTATTATGTGTATAATGAAATAAAAGTTGTGAAATATGAGTATTTAATATTTTATATGCGATATTTTTCAATCAAATTCCCGATTTATTCTTTTCTTAACAATTTCAATTAACTTATCTAATTATTTCTTAAAGAATTTATAAAGTATAAAATTTCAGATATAGGCGATCAAATTTGTTTATCGCACTAGTATAAATAATACATTACGCAACTAGTGTGTACATGTTGCGCTTACTATTTTTTATAATAAGTGAATGCGTGAAACTCGACGGTAGAATTTAGATGCCTTTTCGGCGTACGTACAGTACCCGGTTTTTTTTCACGAATGTGTAACGTCTTTAATTTTTTGAGTTGTTGTAAAAACATGTTATAATTGTTTTTCGAGATGTTAGGAATCAAAGTACATGGTTTTTGAAAAATGTCTGTATGGGTGTGTGTGTGTGTGTGTGTGTGTGTGTGTGTGTGTGTGTGTGTGTGTGTGTGTGTGTGTGTGTGTGTGTGTTGTGTGTACGCCTGGATCTCAGCTTCTACTCGGTCGATTTTAACCGGGCAGGTTTTTTGTGTAATTGTGGGTCAAACATCCGTTTTGCTTCCTCATAGAGGAAGCTTTCTAACGGTGAAAAAAATTTTCGAAAAAAAATGTTCAAAAAGATGTTTTAAGATATGTGTATATTAGTTGATTTTGATCATTTTTGTTTTCGTGGATGTGTGTGTGTGTGTGTGTGTGTGTGTGTGTGTGTGTGTGTGTGTGTGTGTGTGTGTGTGTGTGTGTGTGTGTGTGTGTGTGTGTGTGTGTGTGTGTGTGTGTGTGTTTGTGTGTGTGTGTGTGTGTGTGTGTGTGTGTGTGTGTGTGTGTGTGTGTGTGTGTGTGTGTGTGTGTGTGTGTAAACTCTTCATATCTCCGAAACGAATCAACCGATTTTCGTCGCGTAAAGCTTATTCTCTTCGCCTCGTGGGAAAAGAAAGGTACCCTGATGGATTTGAGTTTTTATTGATTTTCTTTTGTTTTATAACCAAAAAACAATTTTGAATTTTTAGTTTTTTTGATTTTTTCATATCTTACTTATTACATAATATAATAAACTTTTCTTGAAAGGTATTTGAATTACCTATATTTTCCTTTTTTAAAATTTAAAATATCTTCACTCTGTCATTTGTTATTAAGGAAAACTTTTTTATATTTCATAAATTAATTTCTCAAAAAATATTTTATTTATCGACTTGAAATTTTAACCAGTTATTACACTAATTGAAGACTATATTTGGTTAAAATTTCAAGAGATTATCTTCATTTGTTTTTTAGAAAAGAATTATTTTAGAAAGAATTTTCGTTTTCGTTATGTCACGATAACTAAAGCAAAAATTATCCAATCGTCCTGAAATTTGGCACAGATGTAGCTTTTATATATCTTCAGATCGGGTTCATTGTCCAAAAAAATCTGTCCATTACGAAAAAAGATATTTGAGGTTAAAAATGTTTAAAAAAAATTTTCGAATCGCGTTTTCTCAAAGAATACTTGATTTATCGACTTAAAATTTTAACCACTTATTAAATGTATAGAAGACTATATATGGTTAAAATTTCAGAAGATTATCTTCATTTGTTTTTTAGAAAAAAATTATTTTAGAAAAAAGTTGCGTTTTTGCTGTCGCACGATAACTAGAGCAAAAATTACCCAATCGTCCTGAAATTTGGCACAGATGTAGCTTTTATATATCTTCAGATCGAGTTCGTTGCCCAAAAAAATCGGTCCATTACGAAAAAAGATATTTGAGGTTAAAAATTTTTTTAAAAAATTGTCGAATGGCGTTTTATAAGAGAATACTTGATTTATCGACTTGAAATTTTAACCACTTATTACACTCATTGAAGACTATATGTTGTTCAAATTTCAAGAGATTATCTTCATTGGTTTTTTAGAAACAAATCATTTTAGAAAAAATTTGCGTTTTAATTATCGCACGATAACAAGAGCAAAACAGGAGCACTTTAAAAGTAAAATTACTGTTCCTTGTGGAATAGTTAAGAAAATTAAGTCACCACATTGTAACAAAATGTGTAAAATTCCACCAATTTGCCATCATCCCAAAAGAGAATCACACAAGTGTCATGAAGGTGCTTGCCACCCTGCCGTAAAGTTTGTGAATTGACCCACAAAAGATGTGGTCATACTTGTCCAGCATTATGTCATACCAAAGTGTGGACTAAATTTAAACCAAATGGAGTTGTAAAACCAATTGGGAAAATCAAAAAGAAAAGTGGGAGTACAAATCTTTTCCATATCCCCCTTGTGAAGTTTCTGTAATGGTTACTTGTCTTGGAGAACATGAAACACGTCCATGGCCTTGTTATAAAGCTATTTCTAGTTCTTGTCTTAGAGAATGTGGTCAATTATTAACACGCACAAATCATTATTGTGAAAAACTTTGTCATAAATTACAATCATCAGATGATGATAATGATGAAAATAAATGCATGGAATATGAAAAGCCTTACGCTTTCCCAAGACCAAAAGGGTGCACACATTTGTCCAAAACCTTGTCATCCGGCTCCATGTAGTCCATGTAAACAATTAGTCAAAATTCCCTGTCACTGTAGGATAAATAGTCTTTACATTCGATGTGCTCAGCTTACTTCTGCTACTGTTCAGCAGAAAAATGAACTTTTATAATGTGAAAATCAATGTCATCGAAACGTAAGTATATCCTTATTGTTTCTTTATTATAATTTCTATACTTAAATTAAATTTAAAGATCTTCTACAAATATTTTTTTTTCTTTGTTACAGTACCCTTGTCGTCATCGTTGTATAGATAACTGTCATCGTGGACTTTGTAAAAAAGATGAATCTTGTCGTAAAAGGTAAAAGTTTTATGTAAATGCAAAAGGATAAAAAAAGATCTTTCATGTCTGTCCATACGAGCTGGAAAAGCTATTGTAGAATTTGATGAAGTATGTCGAAAAAAGAAGGAGGAATTGGATCGAATTAAAGAGCTTGAACAGGAGAAAAAACGAAAATAAGAAAAGCTGAAGAATCAGAAAGACATTGAAATGTTTGAAAAGAAATTCAAACCAAAAAGAAGAGGAAAGGATCGTCATAATAATAAAGAAGAGTCAAATGATAATGGTAATTCCTATAAATAGATATGGATAATTGCTGTATTTATCATTGGAGTTTCTGCTGCAATAGTACTGACATTTCAGACAAATCCAGACTCGCTTTATTATGGGTAAAGAAGATAAATTATAGTTATTTTACTACTTTTTATACTTTTTATTTTCCTGTATAAATATTGTTATTTTTATTATTTAATGAGATTTCATTTTCCTGTCTTTTTGGACTGACTTTTTGGTATTATCCTTCAACTTATTATTATCAGTTTTATTGTAAAAGTATAATGCTTTGAAAAAGAAACTGGAGGCAAAAATTCCAATTGCTGTTAAACAAACTACATACTCTGCTCTATTTGTAAAGGGAGTTCCACATATTGTATACCACATTGCTCCATTCTTAGGAGGCTTTCCGTTTGGTAAACACGACCATCCAAAATATGTTTCGTCATTATCTATGGCGCACAAATATTTTCTTTTGTATAGTGTATGGCCTAAAGCCGTTTGCAACGGAATTTTTTCGTTGCATGGACCAACTTTTTCATGCCATCCGATAGATATTTCAGAAGAAGGATCAATGAATGCTCCTAGACCTGAAATTCAAACGTCAAATGCAGAAAATGTATAGGAAAATGTAGATTGCAATTGTCTGATAAATGACTTACAAATATAAAAGATGTAGTAAGAAACCATATACAGTAATAACATATAGTCCGGTAATTTATTTGCATTACTTGTCTTCATATCGGAGATTCTAGGAATACTAAGCCAAATGATGCTTACATAAATGGTAAAAAGGAAGAAAACAGCTACTTCAGCATGAATCTTATAAATGTCGTGCAATGGATGGTAAAGAGGAATAAATAGGAGAACCCCGCCAGGCATACCCAAGAATGCTGTAATTATGGTGCACGTACATTCCTTGACAATGCTATAAATCATATAATAAATACAGTTTTGAAATAGTTAAATTTAAGAATATTTAATATCAAACAAAAATTTTAAGCTCACGACTTGTTGTGACTCCATTTTTCCGTCTTTCCAAATGCAACGAGTCGCGTAAAATGGAACCAAAATACAAAGCTTGTGGCAAACGATAAATGAAAATAAAACGATGTCCAAGGTATATGATAGTGCTTGTCCGAAACATTTGGATCAGTGTCATGCCAAGTCCAATGCATCAATCTTACTCCCATCATATCATATGGGTAATCAATTAAAACTACAACAAGACCTACAGCAAAAGGTTCACTCCATCTTGGCAATTTTAATTTATCTACAGTAACTACTGCCGTATATAAAAAGACGACATCTGTAAAAATCAAATTCGTTGTGTAAAGTTACACAATATATGCAAATCGTTTTTATAAGAGGCTTACAAGTTAATGGTATGTACAGCGGTAATCGTCGGCCAAAAAAGATGATAGGAGTTTGAGAATGCCAAAAGTTGTCGATGTCAGGAAGGTTGTAAGCAATTGTTTCTACAACTGTGCCATGTAGAATAACTCCAACCCATAGTTGTAGAAAACGGCCTCCATTTTTCAATGCTGTAATGGAAAATTAGGTTTTTTGTGATGTGTTGAAATTGTAATTAAAATAATTACATAATTGTGAAGTTTGATATAAGTAATGAGTGACTACACCGTTTCTAAATAACTTGCGCAATAATTCAGACACACCGTCTTCAAATAGATTACTTCTTAATTTTATTACTTTAAAACAAATATCACATAAATTTTATTTTTAAAGGATTACTTTGTTACTCTAGTGTTTTCGACGATCGTTGTAAAATTGTTAAGATAATCCTTTATTTATAAATAATAATTTATTATTATTAATAAAGCCTGACATAAGTAAAAAATTACTTAAATTATAAGTAAATATTACTTGAATTAGATCATGCTATATAGTTATAGCAATTTTGTCATGTCATTATATAATAAATATCTTTCTAATTTTTCTTACAATGATGTTTCTATTTAGATATAGGATATGATAAAAATATGTGATTGAAAAAAATATATGATTTAAGGTTTACTTTTATTAATATTATTTATTAATTAATAATAATAATAATAATTAATTAATTTATCAATTTATAATGATATTAATTATTATTTATTCGAAATCATTTTGTTTTTTATTTACCATGATATAGTGTGACGAAACTCCCAACGAGAAACAATAGTTGTACATAAATATAACTAGGCTGTGCTCGCCATAAAGGGCAAATGTCGTTGTAAGCCACTAGCCAGTCCCAAAACTTTGAAATAGAAAAGTATATTAGTTATTTTATGAAAGTGATTGATAGTTTAATAGCATCTATTATTTTAAAACTTCAATTAATCGAATTTTTTTTAATTGAAAAACAAAAAAAAAAATTTAGATTCCGAAAAAGTCTCTTTGTGATAAAAAGGACGATCTTATACGTTTTTGCACTAGTGTATTGTTTAATAAAACACAATAAAGGTGATCTTTATTACAAAAATAATAAAAAGCAGAATATTTTGTTAAATAAACGTACCCCTGTAAATTCTACTTGTGTTTTTTCTATAGCAAAGTCTGGTATATCTGAAAAATCCATTCTTTCATGCTGCATTCTCCTTCTTTACTGATGCTTTTTCGTTCTTTAGCAATTAATTTTCTCGTATGAACAGCATCTATTTTATCTTGAGTGTTTTGTATCAATACGTGGTCTTTGGCGATACGTACATAGTCCGCAGAAGTGATAAGAAAACGAACAAATTCAGCCAGAAACAGATATTATTCATCAAAATAAATCCTATCTTGGCTTTACCAATAGGAATTGCATTACTCTCTGATCTGTATACAAATGTTTCGCATTGGGCGTATTCCGTAATGCGGAAACTGCGGTACGACTTTTCGGATCGCTTCAAAATTATCTGTCCGGTGCTGTGAGGTTATGGAACATTCCGTAATTAATAAGACAAACTGGACGTTGTAAATGAGCCTTATCTTGCTATGAATGACCATGGGTATGATCGACCGTTGACGATCGTCGACAGCGGTTCAGACATAAGAGGTATTTTCATGAACGTGGTTGGTTACACATTTCGGAACGCTTCATAATTTAACATGATATTCCGAAACTCCGTACCCGAGTTTCCGCATTTCGGAATACACCTATTAGCGTTACGTCTATAATTCCAAGTTGTATTTGATATCGGAAATAATTAAATATCAAATGGTCAGTAAAAACTTCTTTGGAAGAATTTACTAGTGATTAACAGTATAAAAAACTGATTCTTAAATTTTATAATTACTTTGTTTTCCCTCAAGATAACTTTAAGTGATAACATATCAATGAGATAAAAAAATTATAGATATATATTTTGAAATATCAGTTAATGATCTTCAATCATTGCTGAGGTAGAAAGTAGTATGAGTATTTTTAATCTAGAGTTTAAAAAAGAATGTAGGAGTTCTTCAGTTGTTAATGATCTTCAAATTAGAAATAATCATTGGTGCTAACATGTGTGCAAAAAACATTGATTAGCATACCTAAACATTATCATATGTGCGAAAATTCATTTATTATTAACTTTCATTGAAACTTTAATAATGTATAAAAATTTTTAACTTATACTAATGATTTAATTTGTTTAGTCGTTGATGGTAGGTTGTTTAAGATTAACGTGAGTTGATGCAGCTAATGGCCATTCTGCCAGGTTTTGTTTTAAATAAATTCAAAACAATTTTGTAATTCTCAACGTTTTGGACATTTTATTTGTGCTATGACCCTCTTCATTGACGAGCGGATTGTTCTTCCGCATAGTATTACTACTGACTGGTAAACGTTACTAATTTTCCTGAAGAGAGACGTAGCACAAATAAAATGTCCGAAACGTTCAGAATCACAAAATTGTTTTCAATTTATTTAAAACAAAACCTGGTAGAATGGCCATTAGCTGCATCAACTCGCATTATACTAATGATGTTTTGTCATTATTATGATACAATTCGAGTTTAAAGAATTTATTCGTCAATTAAGAATGGAATCGCGTAATTACACAGAAACCATGGACAACCTAGATATCTTTTATCTAAAGTTGTTATTTAGCAGTCAATAAGGTATATAATAGATGCCAATTTTTAATTAATATTCGTAAAAACGGACCTAAACCACAATCCTATGGTCTTTAAATTTTATGATTCTTTTAGAAATAATATTTAAATTTAATGTGTGTATAAAATGCAGAATTTGGCGCATATTATTGTTAGTTTTTTTTATTTATAGCTAACTGCTTCGTTTGATGAAAAAAAAAATAAAAAAAAAAATAAAAAATAATGAATTCGCACAATAATAATATTAATACTCACGAATACAGGAATCAATAATCACGCATGAATCACGCACGAATCAGCAATCATTTGTTGGTCTTGAAGTTATTGGTATTATTTTTTTTTTGTTTATTATTTATTAAATCTCACAAAAATAAATAACAATTTATTCGCACGCACGCTTGCGTGCGTGCGTGCATGCGTGCGTGTGTGTGTGTGTACGTATACCGCTTTATCTCAGGATCTACGCGGTCGATTTTAATCGGGTGGATCTTATTTTTTTTGTTTTTTTTATTCCGAATTCGAGAAGAAAATAATTTTTTATGATTCACTAATGCGTTTTTGTTTTATGTCGAATTTTTGATTTTTCAAAAATTTATTTTTGAATTTTTTTAATGATCGTATTTAAATTTTTAAATCAAATGGGTAGAGCATAAAAAGCCTATAATTAAAAAAAAATAATTTCTCCAGCTATCACGGTTCTTTTGTTATTAACAAAAATATGTGTTTTTTTTAAAGCTTATAACTTCCAAACTAAACGGTCAATTTTTTCGAGAAAAGTCATGAAAATGCAAAATATTAATAGCTATAATCTGTGAAAATTTGAATTCATTCTGTTAGTTTTTGATAAAAAAATTTTAAAATGAAAAAAATGAGTTTTGTATGGCCAACGATTACGGGAGTAAAATTGACTTAATCGCTTCAAAATTCCTTGTAGAGGTAGATTTTGGATAGCTCTCGGTTGAGTTCTTTGAGCAAAATGATTAGTCTAGAAATTTCAGAAATATTTGAGGTTAACATTTTTTTAACCTTTTTTTCAAATCATAATTTCTCAAGAACGGCTCCATGCATCAGCTCCAAATTTATAGACAATTTTGTATGTGATATAGATAATATTTGTGCGAGTTTTCATCTAGATCGTACGATTATTTTTTGAGTTATTTGATTTTGAAAATTTTCGTATTTTACAAAGTCGTTTTCTTTGTTGCATGATAACTAGAGAAAAGAAAAATTGGTTTAATCATGTTGAAAATTTGTGGAGACGTTATGGAATTTAGTAGAATTTATATATTATCGTATAAGTCCTTTAGGTGAAATAATTGTCCCATGATTTTTAAAGATATTTAAGGTTAATTTTTTTACGGTTTTTTTCAAAATCGTAATATCTCAATGACGACTTCATGTATCAGCTTGAAATTTATAGACTATTTTGTATGCGATATAGGCAATACCTGAGTAAAATTTCATTCAGATTATATGGTTATTTTTTGAGATGTTTGATATTTAAAATTTTAGTATTTTGAAAATGACTTTCTTTATTGTCGCACAATATAACTACTTAAAAATTATTTTAATTTCTTTGATATTTGGTGGACATATAGAGTTTGTATATTATTTATTAGAAGAGTTCTTAGGGTAAAAGAATTTGTTTATTAATTTCAGATATATTTTAGGTTAAAACTATTTTAGCCCTCTTTTAAAATCGTATTTATTCGGGAACGCATTTATGTATACTAGAAAATGGAAATGACATGCGCTATGCGCTAGGCACGCGTGTTGTGTACCTGCTTTTGTTTTTTATAGCCATTTATTATTTTTAAAGTTAGAACCTTTTTCTTACATCGGAAATTCCAGAAAGAGCACACAAATACGGACAGGCATACTACTAGAGACAAGTACCCTGTGTGTGAAATTTCACAAAGAAAATATAATTTGATGTAAAGGTTATTTAGGAATTTTAAAAGGTTTTGACGATAATATTACAATCAATTATTTCATTTATTTTTCACACATAATTTAAAAAAAAATCATACCTATTAAAATAATAATAATTCTCTTTTAAGAGAATTCTCTTAAAAGTTACTGAACAGTTCGGTAATTTTTACTGAAAATTCTATAAAAAGTATAGAAAGTCAAGTAAATCCGCTCATTTTGGCAGTCTGTTACCACAGTACCGAAAAGTTCAGTAAAAATTGCGGAACTTTTTGTAATTTTTACTGAAATTTTTCTCTCCGTGTACATAATTTAAAAATTAATACTTTTTAATCTTCATAAATGAATATAATTATAATTATGTCATAAATTGTTGCAAAAGTATAAATTTTGTTATTAAAACTTAATTAAAGGAATAAGTAAATTAAGTTTGAGGAAGCCATGGGCCAATAAATTGGCAGCGGTTTTTTTTAGAAAATATAGGTATTTTAATTCTCTTTCTAATGCTACCCATCCGATTCAGATACATAGAACTCGATTACTCCCGTAATCGTTGGACATGAAATACTCGTTCTTTCATTTTTCAATTTTTTTATCAAAAAGTAACCAACAGAATGAATTCAAATTCCTATAGATTATAGCTATTTATTGACCATTTAGTTTGGGAGTTATAAGTTAAAAAAAAAAACATATTTGTTAATAACAAGAGAACCGTGATAGCTAGAAAATTTTTTTTTAGAAAATATAGGTATTTCAATTCTCTTTCGCATGCTACCCGTCCGATTAAAATACCTCGATCCCATCATTAAAAAAAAGCAAGAATAAATTTTGAGAAAATCGAAAATTCGAAATAAAACGAAAACGCATCGGCCCAATCAAAAAACGGATTTTTGACCTGCAATCACACAAAAAAAAAACAAAGAAATGAGACCTGTCCGGTTAAAATCGACCAAGTAGAAGCTGAGATCCAGGCGTACACACACACACAAACACGTACACACACACACATACGCACACGCACGCATACACACACATGCACGCACGCAAACACACATACATTGATACAAACATTTTTCAAAAACCATATATTTTGATTCCTAACACCTCGGAAAACAATTATAACATGTTTTTACAACAACTCAAAAATCGCTGCCAATTCATTGGCACGTAGCTTCCTCAAACTTAATTTACTGATATTCCTTTAATTAATTTTTAATTCCAATATTTAAAATTTAATACTTCAGAAAGACAGAAATAACAAAACTCCAACATAATATATTCAAATTTTTATAGATTATACATTTTCACAAAATTTCACATACATAAAATATATATCACAATTGCCTATAAATTTGCAACTGATATTTAGAGCTCTATGTATTTGAATGTAATTTATAGCATTCGAAACATAATTAAATTACCTATATTTTCTAAAAAAAATTAATTTTCTAGCTATCACGGTTCTTTTGTTATTAACAGAAATATAAAAATTTAAAAATTAAAAAAAATCCTCAAGAAATAGATTTTAAAAATGTCTAGAAAAATTTTAACCTCAAATATCTCTGAAATTTATGAACCAATCACTTTGCCAAAAGAACTCATCCGAGAACTATCAATAATATACCTCTACAATGAATTTTGAAGCGAATAAGACAATTTTACTCTTGTAATAGTTGAACATATAAAACTCATTCTTTTTCATTTTTCAATTTTTACGTTTTTGTTAATAACAAAAGAACCGTGATAGCTAGAGAATTAATTTTTTTTAGAAAATATAGGTAATTTTATTCTCTTTCGAATGCCGCCCACCCCATTTAGATACATAAAGCCGTTCTCGAGAAATTAGGATTTAAAAAAAAAATGAAAAACATTTAATCCTCAAATATCTCCGAAATTTATGGATCAATCCTTTCGCCCAAAAACTCACTCGATTGGTATACAAAATCTACCCCTACAAAGAATTTCAAAGTGATTAAGCCAATTTTACTATAGTTATTGAACGACAAAAAAATCACTTTTTTTTATAAATTATTTTTTTTCTCAAAAAATAATGAATAAAAAAACCTAAAAATTTAGTAAGTTATAGTACTTAATATCCTTTATAACCAAAAAAATATTCATGTTAATATCTTTTTTTAATTTCGAAATATAACCTATTTACAAAAAATTACGTTTTCATTAATAACTTATGACGAAATATAGCTACCGACTTTTTTTTTTTTAAATTGTAGATAATTTTATCCTACATACAGAGAATTCATGATATATAAACAATATTTGTTCTAAATATTTAAAAAATCGAAAAAAAAAATGTTGAAAATTAAAAAATGGCTATAAAAAAAAAATTAAATTTGACAAAAATAGAATATTGACCCCAATTGTGGAAGCAAAATCTAAAAAAATGATCACTCTCCCGTTAAAATCGGTCGAGTAGATCATGAGATATCAGCGTATACGGACATACATACACACACACACACACACACACACACACACATCCATACGGACATTTTCTAAAAATAGTGTATTTCGATTCCAAATTTGCTAAATAATATTTCTAACACATTATCTCATAAACTTTTTTTTTTACTATCACAAAGCTTCCTCTATGAGGAAGCAAAATTAATATCACAAAGCTTCCTCTAGAAGGAAGCAAAAGATAGTTTATTAGGATTTTTAATAAAACTAATAAAGATGAAAATTTGATTTCTTCACAGAAAAATACGCATTTTAATTTTTTCATGCCTGTACTTAAAAAAACGAAATTTGCTCAATTTTCAAATTGGGATCGTTGGAGAATACTTTTTCTGCAAAATCGTGATATGTCCCTTTTCGTTTCCAGGCCCTCAATTGAGATAAAATTTTATATAATTGATTAAAAACTACCTATAATTAAGTATGCGAATTTAATCGACAACTTTCGGCGATATCGTTTACAAGTATTTTGTACACGCCAATAGTGTACAAGTCTTTAAAATATAATAAAATTCTACACAAATAAAGTCTACACAGAGAATTTCGGCACACAAACTATTTATCGAGATAAATTGTGCACAGTTAAAATCTACATCAATATGATCTACACATGATATAGATTTTAATCGTGTAAACTATCTGAGTATAGGCTATATGTGTGTACATTTTTCTTAATATTATTTGTATAGAACTTAGCAGTGCTACAAAAGTCCTGTGTAGGGGCTTTGTGTAGACACTAAATGTGCTCAATATCACTAATATCAAATAATGGTCGAAAAATCGTTTCATTATAGCTATTAATTAGCCAATTTTACTAGCTACTTCTTGGCCATTTCATATAGATGAATTTCTACCAGGGATTTGAAGACAAAATAACAAATCTTATTGCTATAACTGTACCCTTAACAATATACCCACATTTTTATTATCTATGCAATACTAACTTATATAAAATGTGACAATAAACAAAACATTCCATAAATATTATATCCAATCCCAGTCAAATAAACAAAATAATACTGAGAAATTTGAAGTGAGCACATTATTACTGTGTTTAAGTTTTTAACCAACCCGCGTTATCTCGAAAACCATAAATTTGTGCATTTCCCTGGCTATTGTTCAAAATAACGACTTGGAGCAACGGCGAGGGTAATTATGAAACTTATTTTTTGGCAAGAAGTTCCCTCTGAAAATGCTATAGTGCATATCAGCCTGCTATCTGTCAGGCGCACGTGCGCCTACGCGCACGCAACCTGTCAGACTTCTCTGCATTCCAAAACATCATTTCAAGAATGAACTTTGTTTCGAACGCTACTCTTATTTCTCATCGTTATAACGTTCATTTTGTGTAAATAAACAATGTTGATCGCCATATTTTTTTTACTCATAAAAAATGATATAGAAATTGTGTAAAATCATGTGGAAAATCGTAAAACCAATGTCATGAAAATTTTTAACGCTGAATTCTTTTTACAAAACAATACATCTACTACTCGACATAGTATGATAAACCAATAAAAAAAATAGTTATCACATTGAGTTATTTGTTACATCATGTCAAATATTATTCGTGATTATTTTATTATAGTGTCCGTAACTACTTTTTTCTGTATAAAATAAATTATTGGTTACAGTTTTCATTAACCGTTATGTATTCTACGTTTTCCATCGTTCTTGTTACTCAAAAAAAAAATAAAAAAGCACATTCAAAATATACAACAAACCTTTTGGACTTCCATTTTCTTGACAGCAATTTTCAATCTCATAACTCTCATTGACTGGCTCCCCGGGTTCCTCGGTCGTCTCCCCATTGACTCTCGGCTGCTTGAGCGTTCGTGTCTTGGTCTCGACGACCTTTGCTAAAATCTCGTTTAAAGTTTCCTCCTTCCTGGCGTCTCGGGCGCTTGGCGCTCTACAGCATTTGTTAGCCAAGGATTCGATCAGCGGTACAGGACACTCGGGCAGTTGGAGCGAAGTAATTGTTAACACTGCTTGCCTCTCACGTCTTATTTGCTCGAGCCAGCTTCTGTAGCTTTATATAAATAAAGAAAAAGATAGACGAATTTATAAGAAATAAAATGTTTTAATCTTGCATTTTTGAAATGTAAATAAAAGAAAGATGCTTCTTTGAAGTGCGCCTCGAAGTATGTTTTTTCAAAGGTTCTTCGCAATGTGCTTAAAATCCAGCGATTTTTTGTTTTCAGTTTTTACGGCGTCGCTGATTACATTCATTTAATGTACGCATTGCAGTTCGTAACTTCGTCTCAGTGCGCGTGCTCTCTCTCTCTCTCTCTCTCGCTCTGCTGTTTATCTTCTCCCCTTGCGCTTTTTTCTCTCTCTCTCCCCTCTTTCTCTACTTTGTTTCACCCCCCGGGTTTCTTTCCGTGTAATTTTAAGTAGAGCGCGCGATAAAGTTAACAGCCTTTTTCACGTTCTTTGAAGCAATGCGCATAAGCAGTTCACTTTTCGAGATTTGTTCTTCTGCAGTAAAGCGAAAAGATATTCCATGCCTTTTTTGTTGTTTCAGATTGCGAGCACAACTGGATATGATTATAGGTTTCTGTAACTTTGGCCGTAATACTGGCGTGAAAGAAGCCCGAAAGGTGGATAAATAAAAACGAGAACGAATGTTGCGAAACGAAGATTATACGGATCAAAAATTATGTTCGTTATAAATATTATATAGCCTGATAGTTTGTGGTG
Source organism: Torymus aiolomorphi (assembly GCA_036365515.1). Classification (NCBI taxonomy): domain Eukaryota; kingdom Metazoa; phylum Arthropoda; class Insecta; order Hymenoptera; family Torymidae; genus Torymus; species Torymus aiolomorphi. The sequence goes on along the minus strand of CM070873.1, from coordinate 236,742,657 downwards.
AAAACGTTTATAGTTTTATTATTATATAATATTATTTTCTTTTGTATAGGTGACGCTAAAAGCAAAATAATAAAATCAACAGTAATGTATTTTTATTTACAACAAGGAATTATAATTGTATTTATTCAATTGAAGTTAATTTATCCCTTTAAAGCTTCCCTTCACTCACAATTGTAATTCAATTTGTTTCAATTTCTAAAACCCGAAACAACGCTGTATATAACGAACAAGCTACCGATACCAATTGAACTAGTAGAAAAAGCCGTGATTTATACGCCGGTAAGTTGCAAAATCAATCCCGAGCCCATTAATTTTCATTATCAGGCCAGCGACATGGTCGTGAAAAAATAATTGACACGAAAAAAAACGAGTCTCCCTCCCTCCCTCTCTTTCTCTCGCACGCTCAAGCAGCGGCAGCAGCGCGCGCGTTGCAAAAAACTTCTCACCGTAAACTTTCCCAAATTCCCCGAAAAGTCTCTCTTTCTTTCTCGGGTCCCCGCAGCACACACGAATCGAATCCTCTCGTCGTTGGCGGCGGCGACGGCGTCGGCAGAGAGAAAGAAAGAGAGATCGATATAATCGGCGTGTATCGATGCGCGCCTTGGCCAAGGTGAAGATCGACTCTTCCAGATAAATGAGCCTCCCGTGCGCTCAGCGTATAAGTAAGCTCCTCCGCACAAGCTCATTCTTCGCCTCGGCTCGTTTTAATGCTCGAATAACGCGATAATGCTCACGCGCGCGAGCGCGAGGATATCACAGAGAGAGCGAGAGAGGCTTTTATTAAGTCGTGCTCGCGAGCGAGGCTTAACGGCCGTTTGTTCTCCGCAGGCAACCGTTAAATTTTAGTGCGTTTAATTACGGGTTGCGAGGTCCAGGCGCATGTGTATATGTGTATGTAGGTGGTGTGTATACGCGACAACAGACGACGACTATAACGATCGACCCGGTTAACTCCGGGGATGAGCAGCGCGCGTAAAGTTTCATTCCGGCGTCGAAAGTGCAAAAAGCGCTTTTCGGCGTTTAATCGGAGACTGCAATCAGTCGGCTGGCCCACCTTTCGTTTCATTATGTAAACTCTGGTAAAGAGGCTTGTTTAATCACACCATTATAGCCTTTTATTCATGGACCAGTATGAGAACCGTATAGTTTATGCTTTCAACGGCGACGTTAATCGATAACATTTATTACCTACACGCGCAATTTATAGTTTTTTTAAAGATCGCTATACTTAACACACTCTTGATAATTACAGAATTACCAAATAATTTAACTTTGTCAAAAACTCGTCCTAAAATCAACTACCCATTCAAAACTACTAAGCATACAGCTCCCTCGGTCCACTTAATGTATAGTAAAAAAGATACGTTGAAACGGCAGGTTTATAGAGAGAGCGAATTTTGCCGGGAAGCGAAATTTGGCGCGGGCGCGCGTATATGCAAATTAGTTCGCTTGTTACCTCGAAGTCGGTCGCTCCGCCGGCACGTAACTAGCGCGGGGATGACAGACGTGGCGAGCGGGCGATTGCTGCTGCTGCAGTCCCGAATCAGGCCGCTGATGGTTCCTGGCAGTTTTCGGATCTTCGAGGGTGAGGCGCCGAATGTAAAGTCCCGGCACCTCCTCCGCGAGTAGGTGACGCCTCGTGCGGTAGGAAGCCACAGTGACTTTCGTTCTCCCCTTTTTTCTCTCGAGTCTTATTGGGCGCTTTTTAGTCTAGCTGGAGAACTGGAACATGTGGGTTGTGTATAGTTTTATGTGATTGGTTTAATGTATAGCTGTAGGGAAGTGGAGATCGGATTGTTAAAAATAAAAGTATTGTGAACAGTTTTATTTAAGAAGTGATTAGTTTGGTAATGCAGATGTGCAGTTACTTAAAGCAAACTAAGATATCTTAGTTTAGAAATAAAAAAATATCGCAGTAATGGCTATTAACTGAAACTTCAAAAACTAAAAGCTGTGTAATCATTTAAATATTTCATAATTTGTTTATACATAATTTGATTCGTATATCAAGTGATATTGAAATATGTATTCTTTCAAGTGAACAACTACACAGTATAAAAACGAAAGAAAATAGTGAACCGATTCTTTTGTATTTTATGGAGGCGGAAATAGAGTTTTTATTACGATCTGTAAATTTTCTCTTGATAGATTAGTTAGTTATCGGACTGCCGATTCAATGCCTCAGGCTAATTTTTTTACATATAAATATTATGACACAAGGACTGCGCTGTGTACCTTGATATATATAACACTAAAATAATCGAATACCCTTTTTTGTAATAAAACTAAAATTTTATGAGAATTTTAATGAGACATAATAAATCAATTTCAACGAATCAATTATGTACAAATTAAAATCGTTATCTTGTACTATAAAATATTTTTTGTCTTCAAATAGTGTAGTACAGAGAAAATTAATTATGCAGCGAAATTTTATACAACTTATGTTCTGAACAAGGGAATTGCTGTCTTTAATAAACCAACGGTTAATAAAGCACGTTAACTTTTCATATTTTCGTAAAAGACACTGACCAATACTCAATAAGCCGAAAAATATAATATGTAATAATACATATCGAGCTCCAGTTTCATATTACATGGCAATCATTTTTACTTAACGAGAAAATTCAAGTATTAAATTAACTGAATGATAATGATACGTTTGCTGCTGTCAATTTCTTTTCAATTTTATTTCTATAAGCATATACGTAAGATTGATTTTGATGGCTTCATGAATTTTTTTACACACCGTGTTAAGTTTCTCAAATGAGAATTCGATGGCGCAATGAAGGCTCGTATATTCAAAGTTTCTGCGATCTTTCAGAAAATATTAGGATCATATTTCAAGAAGATTCCGATTACATGTTATAATTTAGGGTCTAAAATGAGTACACATTGTGCAATCTATTTCAATAATAAATATGCTTATACCTCGTTTAGCATAGTTTAGTAATTCAGATTCACCTGTAAAATTTAAAATGTATACAATAAATTTTCAATTTCTCTAACACTTGAAAACATCTGTTCAATTAATACTTGACGTCCAAACCCACGCAACTCTCACAGCGTACTAAAAGAAATTCGCAAAATTAACAAAACCGGCTTGATTAGCCGTTTAACTTTGATGCCCGAGATAATAACTCGTAACGAGAATGTTAACAAAATAGCGCTAGAATTTTTACGAGGCGCACATTTTGGGAGCGCGCAGACTGGCCGGATGGGGGGGGGGGGTGGAAATAACAGTCTCATTTGCAAGTATTTCTAAGGCGAGTCGCGTATCTTGGATAAAGTGCAGCGCGCGCATGCAAAGGCTACGGGCACACGGTTGATGGGGCAGTGCGCGTGCGCGCGCAAATTTTAATTTCCGTCTCTCGGGCTCGCGCGTATTGTCATTAGAGCTCCGGGACGCGCGCGCGCGGGAACGCAGAGTTATGAGGCTCCTGTTATTAGATTTCTTGCAAATTACGCGCGCCTAACGCGCGTCCCATTAACGAGTCCCATCTGTCTAGATTACAGCTACTGTAGTCGCGCGGCTGGCGCGCATTCGCCTTCTTCTTTGCGTGGCGGCGGTGGCCGGCGCACACACACCCGCCCCGGTGCGTGCGCGATTTAACGGACACAAAAATAAGCTTCGCCATTTTTTCAATTCACTGGCTGCCCGCTACTCTTCATTTTTTATTATTTTCGCTCTTCGCTTTGTGTGTGCCTTGCGGCGCGGCTGATTTCTTTCCTAATTATCATTTTTTTATAGGGCTCGGCTAAATTAACACTTGGAATTTATGAATTTTGTATTAGCAAGTTCTGTTTTTTTTTTAATAACATTTGGGATTTAATAGTAAACGAGTTTTACAAATTTAAAACGTAAAATTAATAGTAAGTGTTTTTGAGAGTATGTGTAATAACTACTGCTTTCATCGATTTAACTAGCTCTCTATCTGACCATCACCCTAAATTTTGAGTTAATTAGCTCTATATATTATCGTGTGTAAATTACTTTAAATTTTATTCGCCGATAATAATTGATCTTTCATGATAAGTTATTCAAAATATAAATTATACATCTATATGTCTTCAGAGTAAACTTAACTATAATAGTTATATTATTTTAACAATATAAGTTATTTTGTTTATGAATCTTCCATATTCACTAAAATTGATTTCATATGTACCAGGACGTAATTAACATTCCTATATATGAATAATAGGTACTCCTAGAAAAGCATAACCCATTCTGAAACGGCATTATCATTAAATTACAACAAACATGTCATAATTAGAACGATTAGTCTGGCAAAACCAAGTCCCGGCAAACAAAACCACAATCTCTCATTTCAGGGACCGAGACGGTTGCGCGCAAAATCCATATTTCACCGGGCAAAGCTGTAATCATGCTATTCCCGATATTTTCAAGAAATTCGTCTCGAATCGAAGACGTTTTAACATCAAAAATCGATCGCATGCCGGCCTCTGTTCTAGCTATATATGACCGTGGGGCTACTTTTTTTTCGCCTCCTCACAAGTGCGCGCGCGACAGGCCGCAAAGTCGGTTGCTCGGGTTATAGGTGAGAGGGAGCGAGCTGCCTAGTAATTTGATTCGGCATTCTGCGAAAAGCGAGCTGCCGGGGCGATGGTAATTGGCCAAATTGCTAATCCTGCCAATCAATCGTTAAATATCAAGGACCCCCGCGCGCGTGCGCGTTCGCCTCGCGCCATAAGTTCCGTTCATCGTCTGGCTCTCTCTGTGTAACCCTTCTTCTTCTTCTTTTTGGATTCTTTGTATTCCCTTTTGGCTCTAATTTTCTTAACTGTTAAATTTTCTTAATCTCTTCCGGCATGCGCGATATAAATATTAGTTTCGGGGCTGCAATTTGCTTTGTAATCAAAATTTTGGCCTTGCTTCTTCGTCTAATAAATATTGTTGTTCGCAATTACATACTGCTATGAATTTAAAAACTAAAAAACAGTATGGAGCAACCGAAAAATTCTTTACCAAAATTATTTCAAGAAAGACTTCTTTAAAATCATCGATTAGTAAAAAAGATGCTCGATAACATTCTGAATACGAAAAAAAAAATCGAATAGAATATCTCTGGTCAATAAAAAAGTGTAAACGATATTCAAAAAATCTCGCACCTACTTCTCCAACCAACGCCACCACCGCGTTTTTTCTGCATAATCCCGAAATCACTTTAAAAGGATTCACTCGAAAAAAATGCAATCTTCCTAATATTATTATTCCACTGCTGCGTATGCGCGGGGAAACTATTTTTTCGCCGCATTCCAGCGCTCAGTTCCTCGCTCTTTCTCCTCCTTTTGCTCATCATTATCTCCCGCATTCTATTATTCTTGCCTTTGTCTCGCTCTTTCACCGTCAAATCCTCTGCTTACATTTCGTTGCCACAGAGAGCGCTCGTTCACTCTCTGTGGCTATACGGCGGCACATCATTGTTAGCCGCGGTCTTCGTCGCTTTTTTTTCTCTCCTTCTTCTCCTTTTCGCGAGTGGCACGTGATGTAGCAAGCGTAAAGCAGCCACCAAAGGCAACGGGAGCAGGCGCCTCTCCGATTCGCTTCGCATAAATTTCGTAGTGGCTTCGAGATTTCCTTGAAATAAAAAACAAAGAGGGAGAAAAAAGAATGCGCGCCGGCCGCTCCGTGTATACGTATGTGAGTGTGCGCACGACCGCGTCGCTTCATTCTTCTCGTATACTCCTTATCCACGGTTTTCGCCAAATATTTTCGCCAAAGAACGTATGCGAATGTCGATTTGTTTTTTCTTTTGTGTTCTTCTTTACTGTAAGAAAGAAAAATTCCCCGCTAAGGTATCAACTTTGAACGAATAATTTAGTGTAAAAACAGTTGATTAACAATTCCCGTTTCATGATGGAAAAAAGAGAACTTACTGACAGCCTTGTATTCCCCTTTCAATCAAACATATTGATTCATTCAATAATCGTAAGCATCGAAACTCCGCAAACAAATTTGTTTTACCATTATACACTTATTAGCGATTCACGGAACCTCTTTGTCTCCCTCGAAATTTCTTTTTTGCTCCTCTCTTCCCCACCTCCCACGTCTTCAACCAAAAATCGAGCTGGCTGCCGCTCGGTTCGTTTCGCGGCCGGCTTACGCAACTGATTTGTCTTGATGTGCTCGAAAGTCAAGTGAGAGAGAGAGAGAGACAGAACGAGAGCCTTTGTTCGCGTTCCAGGACTATGCGCGCGCACAGGCTCACTTTACCCGCGCGCGCGCGCGATGCTTAATCGACTTTAATCTATTTAAATTCTTGCTCGACGGCTGCGCGCCCGCCACCCCATCTCTTACCGTTCTCCTTCCTTCGCCGTGGTTATTTTCGTGCGCTACCAGATTATATATATAGGTATGTGTGCCTCCTCGTCTCGAAATTTCGCGCCATGAGCATTACCGATCGAATGGAAATTGCGCGCGCGCTGAGGTATTATCCGTAACTACGAGTAGACGATCGTTAGTGAAATTATTCAGGGTGCAAGTAATATGAAGGTTAAAAGTATGTCTAATTATTAGTTGGTCGATGAGGGATTTTTATATACATTTTTTTAAAATTTTATATATCATCGTTTATTTTAAGCAAATCATTATGTGCAAGTGTGCTGCGAAGCGTATGTGATGCTGGTAAAAGAATTACGATGCTGTCACTGCTAAACATTTTCTTATAATATTGCTTCGATTTTCAAAACCATTAAATAATATTTTTCAACTCCGCATCTACTTTATTACCCTACAAAATCAACGAGAAAAGTGCTTTATTTAAAAAATAAAAGCGTGTATACAGAAGGTGTAAAAAAAGGAACTACTCACATGCATGGAACCGTAACTTCCATACTCCGCACGCTAACGTAGTGCAGCACACTTCACGTGTACCAAGTACTACTACTACTACCAGCCGTCGAGACCGTCATGTATATACATATAGCCCGCGCTCCTCGGAGAAAAATGCCGGGCGACGCAAAGGATCGATCAAGTGAAATAACCATGAAAAGAGAGAGAAAGAGAGGTATAAAGAAACGAGAGTCGTCGCGCGGGCGCGCGACGCGAATCGCGTCCGAGCACGGACTGCGGCGGCGGCGGCGGCGACGACGCCACCCTCGCGAGCACGCCGCGGAATTATTATCGAATGCTCGCTCGCTTGCTCGCTCGCCTGCGCGCTCAGGTATGCACCGCCGGTGAGGGGTAGGGCGGCTTTATAAGCCTTCGGCGCGCCGCGTTAGAGGCGTTACCAGCCAATTTTTCGCTCGATCAAACAAACTTGATTAGAGTGCAGCAGCGGCGGTGTAGGGCCGCGGCGGCCCTCCTCGGCTGTAATGAAGTTAGTTAGGATTTCAGATGAAAGTTCGTATGATTAATATTGAGCTTGTGCTGCTCGATTTTTTACTGACTCGTTCGTGGTGTAGGGTTTATTGGTGATTGGATGGTTGTTTTTTTTTGGAGGTTTGGGTGGTTCGGAGTTTGCGGTATGGGACAATTTTACGCGGGTCTCTGTTTCACGTGTTTATTCGATACCGGGGGGTTTGGAATGTGCTGGGAGGGAAGTCGATTGTTTCGTACCTATAGGAGATAATTGTGAGGACGTTGGTGAAGATTGTCGAAGTATTGGGGATTTGTACGGTAGGATAGTTTCATTCATGATGGTATATGCAAATGTATATATTTAAGTTATATGTCTGTCGTGAGTGAGACACGCAACAGTGGTTCTAAAATCAATATCTATGGGTTTGTGGAGGCGGAGATAGTATATTTTTTTGTTTACGTGAATTATTTACACTAAATTTTAATAACGTGTGGCCTCGTAAAGTTAATTATTTATCTATCCTAAAATTTAGGCATAAACTCACTTTTTAGGAGCTACGAAATTGAAAAACTTACGTAATCTTCGAATATGAAAAAAAAAATCGATACATCTAACATATGGGCCTTATTTTACGAGCTAAAGCATATTGACTGTTGGATTTTACGATATTTCACTTCAGTTCACGTCATTCCTAAACGCGGGAAGTACTTATTTGTTATATTTTTATGGCTTGTAAGAAATGAGTCTGTAACTAGTTCTGCCTAACTGTAAATTATCGAAATGCCGCCGGCTCAGTTTTGCCTCAAGGAGCTCGAAATAATATGTTTTCGTATACGAGATTTCGAAATATTAAAAATAGTTATTGATCTTCTGTCGTATGAAGGACTACAGTTTCAAACAATATTTGCAGTCTATAATTTAAAACAAATTTATACACACTGAGAGAGGGATTTAAAGTCTAACTATAAAGATGCGCATATTAATAGTTAATATGCGATATTGATAGTTAATAAATTTCTCTGTACATTTTTAATATGTTTTCTTATTAAATATAAATAAATTCTTCTCTCAGTGCAGTAAACGTTATAACATATAGTATAGAAATAATTTTTATTTAACCTGATTAAATAATGATAAATATTCTTAAATTAATATTGAACGTATCGTTAAAGTACGTTCGTGGTATTTAAGTTTTTTTGGGAGAGGCGGACATCAAACGAACCAATGTTTAGCGAATATTGTTTTTTTTTTTTTTATTTGCCGACGTTTCGGGAGCGTTAGTATACTCCCCTCTTCAGGGCATAAACAGTTATTCAGTCATTAACATAACATTCGGCTCTGCCACACATAAATAAACACGAACTGCACCAAAAACCAACTTTTGAGTAATTCTCTCATGGTTGATATCGGATAAGACGAGTGTTGTCTCCGATAAATCAACTAACAATGTTATCAACTAAAAATGTTATCAACTAAAAATGTTAGTTGATTTATCGGAGACAACACTTGTCTTATCCGATATCAACCATGAGAGAATTACTCAAAAGTTGGTTTTTGGTGTAGTTCGTGTTTATTTATGTGTGGCAGAGCCGAATGTTATGTTAATGACTGAATAACTGTTTATGTCCTGAAGAGGGGAGTATACTAACGCTCCCGAAACGTCGGCAATTAAAAAAAAAAAAACAATATTCGCTAAACATTGGTTCGTTTGATGTCCGCCTCTCCCAAAAAAACTAATATTGAACGTCAGTAAAATTATAATAATCGGTATTATACGTCTTATGATTTTCTGTCATTACGTTATGGAGCATACCTCACTTCACCATAACACCCAAATGTTTGAATTATTGATAATTAGCAGATTGGTGTGTCAGATACAGACTATTGCATCTACTAACTGAAACTACCTATAATATACTAGACAAACATATATACGAAAACAATATCAAGCCCCATAATTCTAAATACCACGTCATCCTAAAAAAATTAGGCACATTTCTAAAAATACTTTTCGCAGGTCAAACTCCATCAATCCAACGTACTACAATAACCCACCAAACACTAATAAAAGCTCATCCGTCAAGTTTACCACTTCGCCAAAACCAAACCAGGTAGACACGTTTTTCGCGGGCACGTCGAGTGTGGCACTAGCGCGCGGTAGGTTCTCCTGCACCCGCAATCGCGTATACACAATGGTGTGGTGGTAATAATGCGGGCGATCGATGCCGAGCGGCGCGCGGGAGCATATATTCGTGCGATAATAATAATTGCCCGAAGTAGTGCTCAGCACTTTTTACTCGTCCATCACTCAAGCCGGTGACTCGCACTCTTCGCGAGCGCGAGCGGCGCAATTATTATTCAGACTTCGGGCGGGAGAGAGAGAGAGAGAGGCAAACCGCGATGTAGAGGGCTGAGAGCCTGGCACAGGAGAGGGCTAGTAGGATGTGTCTTTCGAGGCGTTTTGAGTGAGAGGAACGCGATGGTGGGGCGAATTGCTGTGCATGCTGGGTAATGGATTATTTATGGGGGTGGTGGTTTTGATTGAAGTGACTCTGGTTTCAAAGTTCTTTTCTTTTTGCGAAGTGTGGTTTGAGTATCTCAATCGTTTCAAACTTTGTAAGGCATTATGAATTATTTTATTACATCCGAAACGTTTTTTTTTTTTACCACTTTCTTGTCAAGATCGAATACCTTTCGTATACTTTTAAAAATGTGTTTTACTCTTTGTGCTCAACGTCTTATATACCGTGTTATTAATCACCCATTTATTTTTAGGATATCGTTAAACGCATGTGTAACGGAAACAAAATCGATAATAAACCTTTCAACACCATCTCCCATATCGTCGACTAAAATTTATACTCTTCCCTTATTAATAAATCTATCACCTAAACATTTCCCCGACGCGAATTGCCAACACCGAACTATAAAAACGTCCGACAACACAGACACACACGAGACTCTCGTGTACACACATACACATACACGTATATATTCTCATAGGTGTATCTAATGCGCGCGCGCGAACGTCGATTACACGAGGCCTACAAGGCTTTCGCGCTCGCGGTGATAAACTCGCTCGCTCGTAAATCGCGGCAGATCATCATCGGCAAAGTCGCCTTTACGATGAGTTTAGCGATTGACGGACCGCGCGGGGCCCTTCTGCATTTCGAAATAATCGCGGCGACGAATCGCGTGCCCCATTGCCATCTCTTTCTCTTTCTGCGTGTCTCTCTCTCTTCTTTTACGCTCACCCGCCCTCACCTGTGCGCTCGCCTTCGAGAGCAGCGGCGGCGGCTGGGCAAGAAAACGAGGTAATGATTTTACCTTTGTCGATCGGCTGCGTTCTGCGTGCCCATGCGTGCGTGCGCGTCGAGAGAGAGAGAGAGAGAGAGAGAGAGAGAGAGAGAGAGAAAGAGAGTCCGTGCATTACTTTTAGCGGTTGCCAATGTCACGCGATGATGCGTGCGCGAGTGTCTCGATAATTTACGGAGGGAGGTTGGTTGAATTTTAGATTTCAAGCGCGCGCAAGCGAGCGACCGCGTGGAACTAATTTTCGATGGTGCGTGAGAGAGTAGAGGAACAAGGAGAAGAGAATGGTGTCACTTGGTTGGTTTGGGTCTTTTTGCTCATTAAAATAGTCACGTTTTTTATTACTTATCTGCAGGTAAAATTATACATGTAAAGTTATATATATTTTTTATTTTTGGAACATTATGGATTTTGGACATTTGGCAAACAGAATTGGGGAAGAAAGGAAATCGGACAAAAATCTAGGTTGAAAATCTCGCATAAATCTTACTAAAGGGGCAATGCCAGAATCTTTTTTAGCCTTTAGCAGAAAATCACAGACATCATCTATTTTGATAATATTCGATATTTTTTGGCCTTTACTTACTAAGAGTACCTAAAGCGTTGTCAAAAGTATCGGACAATTCCAACATTTTTCTAGATTTGAGCTAGACTTCACGAAACTATTTTCTTGGCGAGTATTTTAAAAATTATCATTTTGTTTTAGTAAAAATTCCAACAAATAAAATTAATTAAATCTTTTTCAATTAAATTTCCGTTCCAATGTTTTGTGCAATAAATATGATATATAAATACACCAGATTATAACTTACACTCTTAACTTGTAATATAATTCAAGTCCGAAACAGAGATCCCCTTTTTTCTACTCTAGTGAATTGCTAAGCCTATACGTGAAACACGTATGGCGCACGTGCGCTAAATGTCCCACGGCGGAACGACGTGTACGATAAAATGCCCGATGAGCTTGAAATTACGGCTTTTTACGAAATTACCCGAGCGCGCCCAAAAAGTTGGCTAACTAAAATATTTATTTTCTGATCACAATATACGCCGTTACATCGGCCGTATCTTGGAAACTTTGGCGATTTTACGATTTTGATGGGCAAGAGAAAGCCTGTTATTAAGTTTTATTCGTGTTTGAATACTATAGCACCAAATTTATGAGAGTCAAAAACTTTATCAATGGAGTATTTTTCCAACAACAACGTTAAAATCATCTGTGCAACTGCTTTTACGTTGCAATAGAATTCAAGAATCGTTTGTTTTAATGTAAAAAGTTATTTAAATTATATCAGGCACGTATGATACTACTTCCTTATACACGTAAGCTCATATTTTTAACAAACTTGTATCGATAAAAAGAAATGTTATTATTTAAATTTACAAATATTTATACTAAAAAATTAACACAATACATTTAATATTAAAAAAAGAGTCTTTTTTTAAGTATTTGTTCAAAATCTTATACACTGTCTTCCCCTTTTCCCCTGTCTCGTCGGCAAACGGGCGATCGTTACTAGCTGACACGGCGGATTGTTTTCGACAATTTACTACTGTCGGACGCGGACGCGAGGGGATTTATTTCTTAGTGAGAAGTGATATTCTTTTCTCGTGTGTGCGTGTCTTTCACTAAAGCTCATTACTTCAGCCGACTCCAAAATTAATAACTCGGCCCGCTGAAATATTCGCCCTGATGTAATATTTATTGCAAGCATAAAATCGCGATTCAAATAATTGCGAGTACTTTTATCGGGTTTGATCGATGGATTACTATAAATCAGAAAAATTGCGGAACCGAGATACTTTCTATGAGAATGAATAACGGAAAACACAGAGAACAATATTTACCTTCAATTTTGTACTTTCATATGTATTGAATTATTTATATTAAAATATATTTACAACATTTATTTTTGACCTTAGTTCGTGTTTCTCAATAATAATTCGATTCATCCTCGCATTTCTCCGCACAGTAATTGTCTACCTCCTCTTTTCTTTCTCTGTTATGGCGATGCTCGCACTAGGTCCCGAGAGAAACTAAAAGGAGAGAGAGCGAGAGGGAGAGTAAGAAGGAGGCGATGCCTCTTATGACGCGATTAAACACGCCGGGCACTAATTGCTGCCTTTAACGAGCAATGTAACAACGATCGTTATGGCTTCCACATCGCTTTGTTTTCTTCGTGCGCCCGCGCGTCATCCGAGGGTTGCTCGTAAAATCGGCCTTTTAAGCTAACTAAGTGATTCTTATCGTTGCCACGCTCGAATCTGCGAATAGAATGGACTCCCTCTCACTCGCGCAAGAAATAATTTCTTCGGCTTCTTATCTTCTTTAATTAAATTGAGAATATGAACGTTCGATTCGTTTATTCAATATCGTAAAATAAACGTTAAACTTTTTTATGAAAATTAATAGATTGTTGTTACAAGTGTAAGAATAATATTGCTTTTGCGAATATACAAATACTTCGTATATTAAAATTAACTTCAGTTTTCTACTTTCTCATAGCAAACAACGACAGAAAAGCATACTTTTGTACTATCATTGTACTCTTGGTTATTAAAATATATACGCCAAAGAGATTACTCCACGTGATTTACGAAAACATTACTTCATAATTAACGAAGAATTACTTTAATTAAATCTATTTTCAGGCAAATGTTTGTTAAGGCGAAAAAGGTCGAAGGACGTACAAGTGAGCTTGAAATAAAGGCTATAATCTAGGCGAGCACGTAGACGCGAAGCGCGGAGAAATTCGCATGTGTGGGCAATGCGAACACGAGTATTTCCGGCAATTGCGGATAATTGGATAGAGTCATGCAAGCTTGGCTGCAGAACTGAACAAGGGCCCTTTAATCGCAGCCCGAACGATATGCGCAAAGTGAACACCAAAATATACAGTGAGAACGCGCGTTCTCTCTGCTATTTGGCCAGTCTCGTTACAGGCTTTGTCGATTCGCATTGATTTTTTTTTGTTATTTTTCAAAAGTACAAAATGAGAATTAGTGCTAAATTTTGAAAATACAAATGAAAAGTTTTGCGATTACTTTTATTTTTATTTCGAATAAAGAAAATAATTTTAATTTTCTTAAACGAAATTTGTCTATTTGATAAATTCAATTGTATAAGAAAACGTTTACAAATGAAATAATTCTAAATTTTAAATTCTAAAAATAATTTAGAACGTTAGAATGTAACATTTCCAAATATTATTTTACGGATAATTTAATTTTATCATAAAGTATGAATAATCACCATAGCACACAATTGAAATAAAGTTGCTCAATTCGAGAAATCAAATTACACGTTAATTACTCAGCAATTCGAAATACATTAAAAACTCAAACAAGAGACACAGAGTCCGAGGTAAAATAACGGAGAAAGCGGGGAATAAAACTGCGACCACGGGTCTCTTCTCTCCCTCTCACGCGCGCACACGCGGGAATTGATGAATTACGCAGATACCTCGAAGTAGAAAACGGGCTTTTAAGTCGGCCAATGGTGGCGCGCTCTGGCGAGGCCTTCGGCAATCAATACACCGGCCGCGTGCGTGCGTGCCAGCTATCCCCCGCGCACACACACACATATATATATATATATATATACAAGCCTACGTGCGTGCGGGGAGGCTGCTGCGGGCTCTCCTCCTCGCGAGACGTATTTTCGGAATAGGGATTAGGGCGCGGCGACGTGGCCGGCGGCGGCTGCCGAGGGAGGTAGGTAGGAGTAGAAGGGGGTAAAGGAGGAGAAGGCAGGAGAAGAGTCTACAAGGGCGAGGCCCGAAGGGGTAAGAGGGTCGATGCAGCATCGCTGGACCAAGGTCCGAGCGCGCCACTCTCACTCTTGCCCGCCGCCGCCGCCGACCCGAGAGGAAGCGAGCAAGGAGGAGAAGAAGAAGCGGGAGAAAGACGCGCGTAAGCGCCGGCGACGGCGAGGGTGGGAGGGTAGCGGGGAAGAGCAGAAGAGGAGGAGGTGGTGGACGGAGAGAGTAAGGGCAAGAGTGAGAAGGAATTGAGAGCGAAAGTGAGATCGGTCCCTGGGAGCCAAGGGGTGAAAACACTAAAGGGTTCTCTCTCTCTCTACTGCGGGGAAGAAGAGAGGGAGAAAGTGAGCAGTGGCGCGCAACCGTCAAGGATAATATTATTTCGCAAAACACAACGCACCGAAATCAACAATCATTCTCGTTTTCTCTTCTTTCTGCAACGGAATCTTTCCTCTCCCTCTCTTGCCGCGCGCGTATATACAATATTAACGGGGAATAGTAGCAAGTTCTATTCGGCATGATGGTGATCCTCTTCTGAATTATTCGCCATGCTAATCTTCGGGATTGTAATCAACTTTTTATTATTCACTCTGCTTCTCTTTACACGCGCGCCTGACAGTCGCATAAAATATATATAAGAGGTCAATTTGTTATTGAAAGATGAGATGGTGTATGTATTAGACGCAAGCTTGTTCTGATTTAATACTAAAATTAATCAAGCTCGCGTATATATACACAGAACCGTCGCTGTTCTCCAATTAATAAAGAAGGTCAACGAGAGCTAGATTTGATTTTTCACGAGTAATTTTATCCGCGCGGCGTATATCAGTGTTTAACGAGCGCGGCATTGTAGAGCAAAAGAGCAGCGCGAATAATCGGGTAGATATCCGCGAGCGGGTGGTGAAACAGTCGGGAGGCATGCAATTATGCCGTTCACGCGAGGCACGCGGAACGCGCAAGCTCGGGTATCGCGTGGCCCGCATATAGGTATAGATACATACGTATGTAATAGGTATGGATAGATAGATATAGACGCGCACATGTACGCGCCACGGCAATTTTCGCGCGCTTTGGCGCACCGAAAAAGCTGTAAGAGAGGGAGAGAGAGAGAGAGAGAGAGAAAAGGCTAGCCCGGCGCTAAACCCCTCATTACCGACTTGGGGCACGCACGCGCGCGTCTCTCCCCGGGTTCGAGTCCTGCGGCGACTTTTATTATCGTCGTGTATATAAGAGCCTTTGATCATCGCTGTAGCTGACTTATTAATTTTCATTGATAAACCGGATGACGCGATGTTATATAACGTAAGGGTTTCCCTTCCATGGCGCTTTTTTTAATATTATGAAAGTATATGGCGAAAGATGTTGTAAAGTAAATTTCACGTTACTTTCACACGTGTCGTCGTGTGGTGTAAGTATAAGTTTTATTTTACACCTCAGCGGAGTTTCTTTGAGAGTATTTTTAGAGGAATCTTTAGACGCTACGTCTTAAGGGAGACTTTCTTGTAAAAGACCTTGTGTATGGCTAAATATTCTTTTAGCTAAGTACAAATTTTTTTTGATAAATAGGAAGCTTCTCTTACATCTTAATATTAAAATAAATGCTGTAATAAATTAAAACAACGTTGTATACTTATCAAACCTTTAAAATATGACCTGGATGTGAGCCTAATGTCAAATCTTAACGGTCCATAACAACTTTGAAATCTAAAAGCAAAATGTCGAGTAAGGTCGTTGCCGATATACAACAGCACATGCACGAACCTGTCATAATTTGACAACGTGTTCTGGATAACAAATTTTCCACTCAAAGTTTAGCAGGATAAGAAAATGATTAAACCTATTTTAAGACTCGTTCTATACAGCGTCAGAAGTAGATTAAGGGAAACCTTATCTCTCTAAAATTCTATTTTGGAAAGTTTTAATAATTTTCATTTTGCAGAAATAAAGGCTTAAAAGTGTCTCTCTCAAGATATTAATATCTTACTATAATTAAATTTCTATTAATAATAATTTGAATTTATTGGATAAGGTGGTGGAAAACAAAATAAGTAGAATAAGTCCGTATGGTAAGACTAGCAAATTAATTTAGTTAATCTAAAACATCTAAAAAAAGAAACAATCATAACATTAGTATTCTATTTTTTTTCCTCCGTTTAATGTATGTTTACATACCCATACTAACGGTGGTAAATTCTAAAAAAACGTCAAGCTTAAACGATGATTTAAGAACTCCCTCTAATATCTTTTTGATCAAAATTAGTTAAAATAACGTCAATCCCGTAACAAGAAACCAAGTAGCCCGAGAGATATAAGTCAAAGGAAGTAATTTGTGAGACGCTGTCGCGAAAATCTATTGATGACATCAGAGGATTATGATCTTTCGAGTTTCCTTGTTCCTACTGGCAACCCTTCGGAGTGGAAAAAGCAGACCGCAGGACAACTTTATTAGGGCCTCGACGAGAAAAAAGACAGAAGAGAGAGAGAGAGAGAGAGAGAGAGAGAGAGAGAGAGAGAGAGAGAGAAGCCGACACTGCCATGCTGCCGAGAGACGACGAGGAAGTTTGAGGAGGGTCTCCTTTAAGAAACTCGGCAACAAAGTCTCTTGAGTACAGCGAGGCCATAGGCAGCCAGCTATACGGTCAACGTCTTCTCATAACGACGGGAGAGAGCGAGCGAGAGGGTGAAAGATATAGGATGAGAGCGGAATGACGTAAGGACATTCGATCTCGTACGTTTTCAATCTAATTGAGGAATGACCTTTACGGGCTTTTTCTCTCCTTTTATTACAATGCCGCGCGGTGGCTCTCGAAACGGAAAATATACCCGCGAGTAACGACGTTTCAGCTCATTTTCCTGCAACTCGTCGCGACTCTCGTTCGAGAGGGTAATGAGAGAATATATTCATTATGAATAAATGATGAGTTTCTTCTAAGCGAAAGAGAATGAGAGAGATCACGAGATAAAAGTGGTGCTTCTATATATACCAAAGTTTCGCGAACAGAATTTTCTGGATAAAAACTTGCGCGCGCGGGGTCGTCTTCGGTATAAATGTATACAAATGATGTTTCCGCGATGCACGTTATTACCCCTGCGAAAGTTTGTCGTGCGGCGTTATTATTTGAGGAGGTGGAGTGGGATCCACCTGAATGCCAACTTTTTATCTCCACTGGCGTACAAGAACGTTTACTTAGTATCTCACCAAAAGAACTCTCAACTAAATTTCATTCATTACCCTTTAATTTATAAACACGCGGTTGAGAGGGGTCATGGTAAAAGTGTCAAATTGCAGGAAAATGTGGTATTGTCCGGCTAATAGAAGGTACATTTGTTTTGTTCTACTTAAATTTTTTAGCTGGCAGTAAATTTACTTTTTTCAAGTGATATATTCTGGATGAAAAAAGACCAACAGTTTGTTAAGAGGTATATCCATAGGAATTATATCGTTGTCAATAATTTCTTGAAAAATCTAGTATACGTATACTAACAAAGACCGGCATAAAATGGCTTTAGTTCAAAATAATATTTTTTACTCTGATCAAAACAGCAAACACCCAGGGGTTTTTTTCCGTGAAGCAGGATTTTCCTCCCTCCGACTTGGAAAAAGTACGCTTGCGCGCTCGACGAGATTTCCACTCTCTTATACCTTATTTATCTTTAATTCACGTTTGCTTTCTTGCGATGTCTTATTGCAGGTCGTCCAGCTTCGGTAAAATGTGCTTCCGCGTGTTCAAAGTACAACGGCGAAGAATAGAACCGAGCAGCCAAGCAGAGAGAAAGAGAGAGAACACAGCCTCATCCCGTTCTCGGCTATCCAGCCACGCGGTAACTCTCTCTCCTTCCCGCTTGCTCTTGCTCGCCCTGCGCGATTTCGACCCAAGGTGAAATTGACCGACGGACCGGGGCTCTCAACTGCTCGCGCGCTAACTTTCGACCTTCGAGTCCTTCGCGAACTTTTCAAACTCCCAAATCTCTCTATGTGTGAATATATATATATATATATATATAGAAAGAGAAATTGTGCAAAAGTTATGGCCAGACGGACGAAACGAAATTTATTGCGATTAAGTGTCGATATTCAGCTGAGTATTATTTTCCGATGTGAACTGCTGTCGTAAGTGAGTTTTGTTTTCTGAATGTGTAGCGAGAGGGGAATGGTTTTAATGGTGAAATAAATCAAAATGAATTTATTTGATATGAAAATTACAGATGATTTTTTTATTCGTCATTTTGATTTCTACAGATATACAATAAATTTCAAAAGATCTTTCATCTAGAATCGTTTATTACCTATAGTACTCCAGAATTCAATTTTTTTTAAATAGGAATTGGAAGTAACAGCAAAAAATCATAGTTAGCAATTTATATACAGAATCAAGATAATGGTTATTTGAAATGATAGTAACCTTATCAACTAAAAACTTTCAAAATTGGTTTAGAAAAAATATAAATTATTGCAAATACATAAATATCTTGATAATGTCAAAGACCCTCATTAAAAATCTTAAAATCTACAAAAAAAGGTTTAAAAGCACCTTCTCCCTTTCCCAGCCTCATTTCGCAAAGTCTTAAAAAAAAAAAAATCAATATCCCCGGAACATGGTAAAGAGGCCAATGTAAAAGCTTAAACACGATCGCGCGCAAGAGCACTCTCCTCTCCTCCCTCCTCTCCTTTATACCCTCGCCTCGCAATTAGAGCTCGCGGACACGTACGGCGGAAAAGCGCGCGCGCGCTCTATCCGAAAAAACTTGGCTCCCCCCTTTCACGTCCACCGCGAAATAGAATGCAAAAATATACAGCGGTACGTGAGGCTAGCTAGCTCGCCTCCGCTGCGAGGGTGGCTCTCGCAATGTATATACATATAGACCCGAGCAGGCGTTCTCGGGCCTGACCTTGAACGAGGTGATAAGAGGGAAAGACAGATAGACGCCGCACTGGCTCGGCGAGAGCGAGAGAGAGAAAGAGAGACGGAAAGGTCGAGAACCCTCGGAGAGACCGGAAGGGCCGAACGCGCGCGCGTACGAGAGAGAGAAGGAGAGAGAGCGTCCGAGGCTGAGGCGAAGTTTCCGTTTCTGGGGTCGATGCCGCCTCCGAGGCAACTCTCTCGCCAGGGGTAGGTGCGGAGCGGGGGGCGCGAGAGAGAGAAAGAGAGTTTCGGAACGCGCGATGTCCGGCCTGGTCCAGCAGCAGCCGTGCGGCTTGCTCGCTCGCGGAGAGAGATGCGAAGTATTGATCTAGTCGGTCTTCTTCGCCGGTCTCTCTCTCTCTCTCTCTCTCTCTCTCTCTCTCTTCGCCCCGCGCACGCCTCCCCCGCCTTGCCTTATTCCCTCCGTCTCGGCGCGCGTGCTGTACGCGCGCGCGTACAGCAGGGGTCGGCTAAGAGACTCGAGGAAAGGGGACGAGAGAGAGAGAACGCGCGCCGTCCAGAGTCCAGCGCGCGATGCTGCCCCTCGCTGTCGTTCTCTCCCTCTCTCTCTCTCTCTCTCTTCATTTTCTCCATCTCTCTCTCCCCGCCTTGCTTTGGATTTGCCTCTTACATCGGAAACACGCCTGGGAGCGAGGGAGAGAGCGAGTGAGAGAGAGAGAGAGAGAGAGAAAGTCTCGCGGTGCTCAACTTCCCTGGGGGTTGAAAGGAAACGTCGGCAGCGAATGGGGGATGAATAAATTATGGCTGCCGCATCCCCCCACTACCCCTGAAAGTTTTTATGGCTGATTTATTAATTTTAATCTCTTTATTAGTTTCGGAATTGTCATTGAAACATTCATAATGGGCCCGGGGACGTATTAATCTGTGCAGCTGTTATTTAGAATTTTCCGCTTTAAGGGTGATGTATTTAACGTGGGCTGTATATCGTATTTTCGAGATTTATTCCCGATGAATTCGCTATCTTTCGCGATCCCGAGGTTAACGAAGCTCGACAGCTCGTGAATATTTAATTTTTAATTATACACTAACGCTATGAATCGATAACGAATGTCAATACTTTATCGATCATTTCGCTTTCTTACATCGTGCGCTAATAAATTTCAGGCGAACAGACGCATTCCTGTATCAGTTTTTTCTTTATTTACATCGGGATTCATACTTTATGGCCGCACACGCGCGCAAAAGTAAAAGCCTAAAAGTTTGATGCTGAAATTCAAGCGGATATATCTCGCGAGAGCTCCACGCGTCTAAAACGTAACAAGACAGCGCCCTTTTTTTCGCACACATAAAAGAGTTGGACAAAAGTTTCGCCAAAGGGCTCGCTCCTCTCCTTTTTCTCCTTTCTCTCATCTCGCGATTAAATCTCCAAACAATGGATTCCTCGCGCGCGGCTCAAAAGGAAGTCGATTTCACGCGGGGATGCGGGAGAGGTGAGGATGACCTTGCTCGATCCCGAATCCGAGAGATTAAGATCGGGGGCGGCGCGGGGGATTAGAAAAGAGAGCGTCTTTATCGCGTCTTTATGACATTATCTTTCGCTCTCTCACTCGCAGGCCCAGCGCGAAGTCACCGTCCGCTACAGGGGGGCGGGTGCGCGCGCGCGCGTGTTACGGCCAGAGAAGAAAAATGAAGAAAAGTCAAGAACCTACCCCACGGGCCATCAGTCATCGTTTTGCGAGCCTCCTTGCTATTCCGCGACGAGGTGCCGTAATGAATCGGCCAACGTCCCAAGGTCATGAGGTCTCCGACACCGTGTACATATAGTGTTGTCTCTCTCTTGCTCGCTCGTTTTAGCGCTCCCTCCTGTCCGAAATGCCTTCTTTAATTATACTCACTTGTTAAGCCCTTTTAAAGACAGGTACTGGTTGTAGGCCGCTCATTATTGGAAAATCATTTACCGCCGTGATTTATTACCTTCGTCAATCTCGGCAAGCGATTTTTTTTAAATATTGGATTTTTTTTCAATTTTCATGAGTTATTGAGGTTTTTCGTATTTCCCTCCGCCAGCCAAATGAGGAATTCGAGTGAAGTAACATTACTTTATATCTGGATAAACTTCTACTAAAATAATTTTGAAGGTACAGAAACTTGTAGAGAAATTTGCATAATAGAATGGAGGGAATAATAATTTCCAATATCTCTCCTATAAATGGTAAATGTGAATGTAACGTATGAATTGCAAAATTATGAAAAACGTTTTTTCTCCTACAACCTAATACGTTTTTATGCTACTTCAGTATTCAAAATGTACATTTTTTTTGTTATTAATTTTACCAGATTTAGTATAAATAAAAATTATTATAATGTATAATTATAATATGTTTTCGGTTAACTACAGGTATATATTACGCAAAATGATTTTGATGAACCCCGGATACATCACACTAATGGAAAAAGTTCGACGACCTTCTTCAAGCGACGGCTACGTAAGGGATGGACTTAATACGTTTGTTAAACACAAATAAAATAATAGTAAAATAATTTATCTTTTATATTATAATATGTGTTATTTACTTATTACAATGCAATGATTAATTACAGATGTAATATAATGAACTTATACACCCATTAAATATTGTATCTTGATTTACATACCATTATTAGTTCTATTTCTTATTAAGTCTATAATTGTTTGTCGTTAAAAAATGATATTTGGAATGTTCTATATTGAATGAATAGCTGTTTCACAAGAGATATAGTAATTCTTGGCATGTCCCTATTGGAGTACTGTCAAAAATATTTTTCCTACAATTACACAGCCCCACAAAAAAAAAGAAAAGGTTCTGTACGTTAGATCGGACTATCATATCTAGGTGTATTTTGGCCCCCTAAGTATGATTTCAAGGTCAAACCTCGTCCACCACGTCTGAATTTGGAAATATCATTAGGTATAAGAGTTTTGAAATATCTTGAAAAACAAAGTAAAAACAACTTTTTTGTTAATATTTTCTACAAAACAATGTAGCATTGTTTGGGTCCTTCAAGACCAACTTTACACCATCCCTCTACAATTTCTTTTTTCGGAGATCTGAATATGTAAATTTCGAGATAGAAATAAAGAAAATGATTTTAAGAGATATGTGCGAGTTTACAAAATTCAGGTATTTAGATCTCGGAGAAAAAAAATTGTAGAGGGATGGTGTAAAGTTGGTCTTGAAGGGCGCAAACAATGCTACATTGTTTTGTAGAAAAGATTAAGAAAAAAAATTGTTTTTACTTTGTTTTTTAAGATATCTCAAAAATTTTATACCTAATGATATCTCCAAATTCAGACGTGGTGGACGAATTCTGACCTTGGAATCATACTTAGGGGGCCAAAATACACCGAGATATGATAGTCCGATCTAAAGTACAGAACCTTTTCTTTTTTTTGTGGGGCTGTGTTATCATCCTATTTATTCAGAATATTTATCAAAAAAAGAAGTAATATTTTTTTTTGATAAATATTCTGAAAAAATAGGATGATAATTGTAGGAAAAATATTTTTGACAGTACTCCAATAGGGACATGCCAAGAATTACTATATCTCTTGTGAAACAGCTATTCATTCAATACAGAAAATTCCAAATATCATTTTTTAATAATCCACATCATTAACGCAATAAATATATTATAAACTAATGAATGTGTTTCTAAAATCTCTAAAATATAAACAAAAAGCATCGATTGTGTAAAGTGTAAAAATCAACTGTTTTGGTTCATACGATTTTTTTTTTATGTTGCAAAATGAGAATAATCCAATACAATATTGGTGGATAAAGTAGGTAATTCTTGCACGGTGTATAACTCTGTCCAAAGCACGAGAAAGTGCGAAGATTATTCATACAAGTACTTATTCGATATATTTCTTTTTAACTCACTGTACGAAATGCATGTTAGTAGTAAGGAGGAGATGGATTCATGCATGTACACATACACAAATACAAGCGTGAACACACACAGAGATCAGGCACGAAAAAAGTTTCTCAAAATTTACTCATTACTCTTTAGTTTACTTTCTGAGAAAGAAGGAAATTATTGTCATGGAGTTCACAATTGATTCTACAAAGTCTTTTGAAATTCATGTCCTAGTGCTTATTGGCTAATATTATTCAAAATGGAATAATATTCACATTATTACTTGTATAGATTTGAAGACATAATATTTTTATTCATATCCGGTTAAACAAAACAAATTCTGAATTAAAGCAAGGCAAAAGCCATGTACACGTAAATTAGCTTTCTAGATATTGTAAGAATTAATTTAAAAAATAATATAATTATCGACTTTAGTTTAGTAATAAAAGTTTGGTTATAATAAATATAAAAGCTTATAACGAAGTTTTAAAAAAAGCGTTTTATGAACATACTAATTGAAAAACTTTAAAAAATGTATATTATACGTAAGTATGATAAAGTCTATAAATACTTACTTTTGAAGAATGAAGACTAACTTCTATGTTGATTATTAAGGATACTGAAAACATAACAAAACTTATCTATTCTTAACATGCATAAAACCTAATAATTTTTTATATACTCTTTTACTATGGTGCTACATATATACTATTTAACTACTATATTCTATAATGTTTTAATAATGGAAGTAATCCAAAGAGAACACATAATAGATATTACAATAATAATAAGACAAAATAACTATATTCTTATCGGCTCTTTTATACTCGGAATAAAGTCCACTGACACATACAATAAATATTCGAATGGCCATATAAGAACATTCAGAATTATGGCGGGAAGTATCTGATCATCTTAAGGGACAGCTCACACTATTAAGTAGTCATGCCGCGATCAACTGGATAAGTGCTAGAATAAGTTGGTATTATCAGTTATTGAAATATTTTCCTTGATGTTGCGAAGTAAGACTTCATAGTATCTAATGCAGGGATTATAATTAAAAATAAAACCTACCCTGGTAGAAATTCATCATGAAATGGCCAAAAAGTTAGAAAATAGCTAGTAAAACTGGCTAATTAATCGCTATGATGACACGATTTTTCAATCATTATTTGCCTATTTCTTAGATTGACGTAACAACAAAATATTCGTATTTGATTTACTTACTAATTTTATCTTTAATGAAAGAACATTAAAAGTGCATTGGATGGCTTACCAAAATATAAAGAAATAACATTAACTAATAAATCATTTGTTGTACTCATTCTATGAATAATTCAGCAAAACTTTTATTTCTCCGTCTGATTCTATCTCTCTCACTCCTTGTCGTAACAGCAAGCCTTCTACTAGCCATTTCCAGATTAAAGAAACTAGTCAGTTTTAATACCTTTACAATACTCAAGAATAAGCTTACGCTTGTCTACACGGAGAGAAATTTTGTAGTGAAAATTACAAATATTCGAGACAAAATTACCAGTTTCTATGGTAATGGATGGACAGACTGACAATTTCAAACTTTTTACCAAAGTGCCTTAGTAAAATTTTTTTTTAGTTAATTTAAATTAAAAAAATTAACTTTTTTTATCCATATTGATGGATATATAGTATTTTAATATAGAAATAGAAACAGAAACAAGGATGAAAAAACATTAAACTGAAAACAAATTTTTACGGAAGCGGGATTCGATCCGACGATCTTTGGGTTGAGAGTCCGACGTTCTACCGACTGCGCCACGGAAGCTGTTACCAACAGTCATTTGAATCGCCGTTATTACTTACTGAAAATATGTGTATTGTTTTCATTTTAACGTCGCGCACGCCTCTAGTATCAATCTTCTGAAACACAATAATGCGCAGTGCGCATGCGCGAGTACACAAATACCAGGTTATTTGGTAAAATTGATCAGTTTTCTTAGTAAAAATTCTTAGGTTACCTTGTAAAAATGACTAGATCTCAATTTTTACCAGTGTGTCTGGTAATTTTTATTCCGATAATTTGGTATTTTTTTTAAGTGGTTATGGTAGTTTTTCCTGGGAAACTTATAAATTGTATTAGAAATCTGGGAATATCACGGCTTTTGACAGTCTATCCATGCGCTACCAAAGCACCTTGGTAATTTTTACTCTAAAATTTCTCTCCGTGTACGAAAAACTCATTCTATTTTTCAATCTATTAAATGGCCAAATAATAGGAGAAAAGGCGTTTCATCGGGAGCTAGAAACTGGACAAGAGAAATTCCTATTTTATAGAAAGTTTCTAATATGAATGGTCAGTTATTAGTTATAAAATGTTTTGGATTTCCACCAGGGTACAATTTATCTTATCTAAGTTTTTAGAGTTATGTTATCCTGAAATTTATATACTTATAAGCAAAATACCATTAGTACTAACTAAACTATCAAACATGAAATAAGAAAAGAGAAGGATGTCGACAGTAGTTACAGATTTCATTAAAGCTTCAAAGTTCGGATTATTAATTCAAATATAATTATTTATTTGATAAAAGACCAATAGTGGAAACAGGCAAGTATGGTAAGACATGCAGTTTTAGCTATAACATTAAATATATGATTTTTCCAGTATTATTCCCAGTTTTGTAAATCTTAATTTCCACTCTAATGCTTTTTGTAATTTTCCCTAATAAATATTTTGGTTTCTAATATTTATAATTCATTATACTGTAATTATAATTACATTCGCCTTTTTATATTTTATAGCACTGTGTGTGTCTAAATCTGCACTTACGTCACGCTTACCTGTGACTTAAACAGTCCATTATTACACCGTGAAATAATGAATTTACTTAAGTCACAGGCACGTAATTAACGCAAATTATCTACCAAAACTATTCTGAAATGTGGTTTCACATATGAGAATAAACAGAAAAAGAAGTAAAACTTTGTAAACAGTTGAAAAACTACAATAAAGTTATAAAAATGACGATAATAATTAATGCTTGTCTATATTATAGAATAGTTTCATCTGCTATCGGATAGCAAACCGCGGGCTTTTAAATTTTCAATTTTAATTTTAAACTGTATTAATTTTATTTTGTTATCTTTTGTGTTCAATTTTTCTTTATTAAATAAAATATCTTTTCATAAAATTAAATGGCACTTTTCTACACGGGTGCGGAAGTATGTATTAGTCTTTAACGGTATTTTATACCACGAGCACCGAAAACTCCTATTAAAATTGTGATTTTAATGTTAGAGTGGTACAAAAGTCTTTCTCTTTGATGAAATAAAGTACACAAATGTTTCACATTCATAAATTTTAATTTCTTGTAAAAAATACCACAAAAAATAGCAAAGAATCCTATTTTATAACTTTTGTATGTGTATTAAATATTCTATAGATTCAATAATAAGAATGTTCTAGATAAGAAAATTTTATTATTCAAATGATTCAGCTGCCGACTATTGTTTATTATATTAAATACAACAGAACTATAAGCAATTATAATTAAATAAAGGCCGCCGCTATCATAAAGGAAAACCGTAACGGGACGGTCAATAGCGGTCAACCCGTTTACGCATGTAATGCTTATACTGTTAAATATAAACTTCAATATAATTTTAATCATTAACTGTGCACAAATAAATAAAATAAGAACCTGGCGGATTTATGTCACACGAGCTATAAAATAGTATACGATACTCGTGACTTAAGTGGTTTATTATTACACGGCGTTTAGCTAACCTCACGCCATGCAATAATGGGCCACTTAAGTCACACGTATCGTAATATACTATTAAATTGAATTAAAAAATGCATACTTTTAATTTATCGTAGCAATTCTCATGATTCTTGAAATAAATTAAATATTATGTACCAGATTTCACTTTTTAAAATTATTAATCAAGGTAATTGGATTAAATTCGTTCTTCTTCCATCTTAAAAGTTAAATGAAATATTTAATGAAAGTAAAATAAGAAGCCAAGGGTACTTAATGTGAAGTTATAAAAGTGTAGAAAAGTTATTTTAGATGTTCCCTTTATGTCAGGATATCTTTTAATTACCTCATAAATTATCCCGAAGCATTTGATTTCTACTCTTCAAGAAGTTATAATATAATTAAAGTACTAATTACCTCATTATAATTACGGTTTATATGGAAGATGCATTTTTCATTTATCATACATACTCTACTTTTGCGAAAAATGCAGATAATGCTGTGTGTTACAACAACCTTTTGGCAATGATCTCATGTATTATTTTTTAACCTATATAGCTAAAAATTCAATTTCTAGTTTAATGAAGGAAACTTTATACATAAACATATAGCTTCGACAAAAAAATATTAAAACGAAAATTGATTCTGACTACCTTTTCAACACCAGAGCCCCATATATTACACAGACGGCAATAGAACGATTGTTCTTACAGAAGACATAAAATGTACCATTTTTCGAGGAGCAAACTGACAATTAAAAAACCTCTCTCTCTCTTTCTCTCCTCTCTCTCAGAAACAACATCGCTCTAAATAAAAATGATCGGAAATAAAGAGATCGAAGGGCAATAAATAGTCGAGATTTACGATTTCGCAGAAGCCCGAGAGTGTCGGCTCTCGCTGCTGTGGGAAAAGGGTCTCTCTCTCTCTCTCTCTCTCTCTCTCTCTCTCTCTCTCTCTTGCCGGGCAATGTAAAAGGAGCGAAAGGAGAAGATAGAGAGAAGCGGAGAGGGAGAGGAGAATCAGGCGCGCGAGGACCTTTAGCAGCTACATCGGCACTACAAGCCGCGATGCAGTCGCGACTTCTTCTTCTCCTCGATCTCTCTCTCTCTTTCTCTCTCCTTGAGACGCGCTGCAGAGGTCTTAAAGCGGATGTGTGTGGATTAAGATAATAGTCTCGGGAGAAGGAGACCGCGCGCTCGCGCGCAAGTATCCGAGAGACAGAGTTCCCTCGCGCGACGGGAAGAAGAGTCCCGGGGTGCAGAGCGAGACAGAGCGAGAAGCAAAGGCAAAAACGAGAGAGAACGATATTATATGTGGGTCAAAGTCGCGCCGGCACTGGGGCGCCGCGCTGCCTGGCTCCTTTCCGCTTTCTGATCTCGGCCTGCGCCGCAGCCGGGGTGGCGCTCTCTCTCTCTATCTCTCTCTCTCTCCTTACGTATATACCGGCTATATAGAGAGAGGCATCCAAGGGTTGCTCACCCCAATCTTTTCGCTCGATCCGCGCGGCGGCGGCGACGGCTATGACCCCGTAATCGCTCGGGTTATGCGTTTTGTTCGCGAGCTTTCTTTATCGCTTCCGCCTCTGCTTCTATTATCCGCGAGTATTAGCGCCTCTATACTCGCTCGGCCGGAGCTCGCACTTCTGTTCGGAGAGGCATTAATCTTTTAATAAAAGGACTATATGCGGCATGTGACGATGGGTGATGAACGATGCGGTGTCGGATATCAACAGATCTCTATGGGAGTTTCGTCGAGAAATTTGGTTTTCGGGAGAATGTGTTGTGGTAGTTAACAATTTCTACTTTTTATCTGCGCACGAGCACGTTTTCTTAATATTTGTTTTCTATAAATAAGTATTATGACGATAAATCTTGGATTTAAGGCTAGATTGTATTGTTGGATTTTTATTCGCGCCGTTATTGGTTTAGTATCGTTTGCGGGAATAAAGTCCCGTTCACATTGTTTATTTATTTCTAAATTTATACGAGGTTAAAATACGTATATAGAGAAAGCAGCGCCGTAGTCGCGTGCGAGCCGCGTGTGAAACCGCTAGTTTGGTGAAATATAAGCTTTGCTCCAATTTCAAGCTTGTTTCGTAACCGCCTGAAATGCGCCGCGGTGATTTCTGAGAGCAGTAAATATTGCAAATGACTTTTCGAGATCCGCGCATATAACTCCATGGTTAGTTTTTATATTTTTCAAGAAATATTCGTATAACAACGATGCTGACAGTCGGTGGGAAATTTATGTCCCTAAAAGGCATAATATATATATATATATATATATGTGTGTGTGTGTGTGTGTGTGTGTGTGTGTGTGTGTGTGTGTGTGTGTGTGTGTGTGTGTGTGTGTGTGTGTGTGTGTGTGTGTGTGTGTGTGTGTGTGTGTGTGTGTGTGTGTGTGTGTGTATATATATATATATATATTTCAATATTTAATTGCTCGTCGTATTGCGCAATTACGCGCGGCAGCACTCATTAAACTCAGCATTCCGACGGCGAATTACAATATTTTCAAATTCTATATAAAAGAACTATAATTAGGAAAGCCAGCGGATAGTATTGTATATATACGGCAACCGTAAATCACAAATCTCGTAGGTCCTCTCTGTTTCTCTCTTCCTATCTTCGTCTCCATACAGTGTATCTCTAATAGACAGTTTATCGAAACCTCTCCTCGTTTCTAATTTACTCTTCGCACATTTTACGATCGTATTAATCGCGCCATAAAAGCGCGCATTAAAAACACTTTGATACAGAAAAGTATTATATGAACCCTTCGCCCGTTCGCGCTCACTTTACGACTTATAATACGCTAATCATTTCTCTCCATTCCTCCCTCCCTCTCGCTTCCTCAAAGGCTACCGATACCGAATACATGGTGAGCAGCCGGGCGGGCGGCGAATTCCCCATAATAATGTATATACAAACTCATCGATATCTCTCCGCGCGGCGAGCTCTAAATCAAGTTCCGTAACGGGGCTGGCGGCGCGCGATTTTGTTTCGGCGAAAAATACGCGCGCACGTGCGGCCGGAGGCGGGGTGGTCTGAACACACATGTAGACTGTATATGCGCGCGCGTGTGTGCAACTTATATGTAGCGAGGCAGACGGGAACGAGACAATCGTCAAAGCGCCGAATCTTTATGAAATCGACTAATTAATCTGGCATTTCGAAGGTCGGCCCGGCGCGGGCTTGCGCAAGGCCTATACTATTTTCGGCGTCGGCGAAACTCTCGTGTGTATAATATGTATGTAGACACGCGCGAGCGCGCGTGAGCGTGAACGCGAGAAGAGCCGCCGCCGACGACGACGACGTGTGGAGAGAGAGAGAAAAAAAACATCACGAGGAGAGCGAGCGTTTTTTCGCCGGAATCGTGCTGCCGACGCCGCCGCCGCCGACGCCGCTCGCGAGCGCGACAAAAGGCATAAATTAAAATTAGCATAATTCTTGACAACAAAGTGAGCCGCTGCAGCGTGAGAACATTGATGACGGTTATCTTTTTTCTACCGATGGATTCGGATTAGCTAATTAGGATAGAGTTTCGCCCGCGCGTGTTTGTTCGCATTTTAAAGAGCGAGACGATTTTTATAATAAACTCGATGACGGACTGTTTAGTTTGTTGTCGCGGCTTTTTACAACTTGTTTATATACGCTGTTTTGCATATTCGTTTTAAAAACTATTAGGATTGCCGGTTGTATTAGTAGGATTGTCGGTTTTGTTGATGATTGGATTGCTGTTACTTATAGTTCCCCATTGTCATCTAACAAATTGGTAATAAAATTGTACTCTAGTAATTCTAGGTAGAGAAAATAACTGTTTTGGATTGTTCGTTGGAAAAAAATGATAAAGTTTCTTCTAGTTTATTAATATTCTAACGTTAAACTTAAGTAATTTAGTTTTATAAACCATGTCCTCATTAGCATCCCACATAAAAAAACCGAAATGTCGGCTACAGAAATAATGGTTTTGTATAACATTTATTTTAAAATCTTCTTACTGGAGCGTCTAAAAACATTTTCATTCATTAATAAGTATATAGTTTAAGGAAAATCTCAAGTATGTTTAGTTAAGCTATACCGAAAACATAATTATACAATCAGATTATGATATAAATAGGAGTAAGTGAACTTATGCTTAAAACTTGAGTATTTAAGCACTTTACTGAAACCACATCGAAGTGACAACGATGAAAGTATACAATAGTATAATTTTTAGAATTTATTAAAAATATATATACCGTAGAACATGTAATACGAGCTATTAAAATAAAAAATTATCCTTACAACATAAACTATGTTACTTTTGTCGAAGAACCCAGTGAATTCCTGCAGTTGCTGTGTAGGTCTCGCTGTTATTGCAGTAATGGATACTGCTGTCTTGCAACGATGGATTCAACTGCTGTTTCTTCTGTTGTGCCGCATTTATTGCTGTCGTTGGTTCTAAAACTATATAGCTGCTTTTCTTGCAATACCTCGCAACTATCCCTGCATTATACTCCATAATTTGTCACAGATTACTATAACTATCACGTTTGATACAGTTATTGTCATATTATTTTTATAAAATTTACGTTGATTGCTACTTTGTAATTTTCAGAATCCTGCAATAACAATTATTTACTTATGATTACCTATATCGTCGCGCGGTACGAAGAAAAGCCAACTTTTAAGAGCCAAACGAAGAAAAGCCAGTTTCGCGCGAGAAAAGCCAAAAATGTGCCCATTCTTTGGCTTATTTCGCAACAAACTGGCTTTTTTTCGTCTGGCTCTTAAAAGTTGGATTTTCTTCGTATCGCGAGACGATATACTTATACAGATAGTAAATTGTTAGATTTTTTATGAAAAGCAAATTAACATTCATTCTTTGTTACAAAAACTATAATAAAAATATTACCAGAGAAATTTTGTGAAATAACGTTTGATTCAAATGTATATTACAGTGCTACTTAATGTTCACTATTACAAACATTTTTCATCATAGGAGCAAAAATAATTTCTGATCAAAAGTCGATAAAGCAGAAATTTAATGAGTACAAGAAAATTCTACTTTATATTCTGTATTGAAATTACATGATTACTATTTCATATGAATAATTCCTAGTTCATTTATTATACATTTTAAAATTATGTCCGCTCGTATGCGCCAACGCAAATATAGCTTCTGATATCTCGTCTGTATAAGGAGGTAGCAGTTCACGCGAACAGCGAATGGGGGCGCCATCGGCTGAAGCTATGAATCTTTAGCAAGATAGTAATATGTTAAGTACTATTTGTAACTTTATAGACTCTATAAAATGTAACATTTAAGTTATTATTATTTTTGTACGTCGAACCAAAGAAATAGTAATAAGCAAATTATTATGTAATAATGGCAATGTATTATATATTTTATGAAGCCAATAAAAACCAATTTAAACTTAAAAAAAAATCTTTAGCAAGTTCAACTCTGGACAACATATTCACGTATATCTGTATGAGTTGTAAGTAATAACTCTTAAATTTAAATAAATATTTATGAGAACGTATTTCTTGTTTCATATTTAAAGTTGCTATATAAATGGCAATGTAATATAAAATTGTGTATGTAATTTTTATAATTTTTTAAATAAAAATATATCATAAAATATTTTCTAATCTATGGGACGTCGTATATTACTATACAGGACACGAACAATCTGTACAGGCATTTCTGACTTTATCGATAGCAATTTTCCACAAAGTCATATATAAAATACACCAATTCGTCGAAAAGTCTTTAAAAAAAAAAGAAGAAGAACCGAACAACGGCGGCATCCCAAACTTTCATTACGCGATTACGTACCGAGATTTTCTCCGGATCGCAGCTCAAAGTCCCAGTGGCTCGCGCAATAATAAACACGAGGGAGCGAGCAAAAAAGTAATCGTTAAGAAGAGCGAACGAGAAGCGGAGTGAAAAACAAAGATTCCTCGAGATACTCTTCAGCGCGTTAAGTTTGCGCAAAGTTGCCTCGTTCCTCACCTAATTCGCCTAACAAGCTAGAACGCGAGATATAGGCGCTATATAGCGCGCGCTCCTGTGATGCGCTCCTTGAAACTACACGGCGCGCGGAAAGTGCGCGCGCGC
This sequence comes from Torymus aiolomorphi, assembly GCA_036365515.1. NCBI lineage: Eukaryota > Metazoa > Arthropoda > Insecta > Hymenoptera > Torymidae > Torymus > Torymus aiolomorphi. The sequence continues at coordinate 236,709,655 of CM070873.1, read as the reverse complement.
GAAACGATTACGCGATGTATATGTATATAGAAGGTGGCCGCGAGCCATCGGGGCGATCTTCTGGCCTTCCTCTCTCGTAAAATTATCCGCAATAAAATTGTGATTTACAGGCGCGTTCTCGGAAATGCCGAAGCTTCGTGTGTCGGTGCGCGCTGATGGAGCGTTTCGTATGAAGAGCGAAGCTGAGGAACAAGAGAGGATAAAAAGGAAGCGAAGTGTCCGCTAGTTCGGGAACAAAAGAATTGATGCCGTCGTCACATTCTTCGCGAAAAGTAAATAGTTGGTGTTTTCTGCAATTCTTGACTGATCCTACACCAGTTTTCGCTCAATTTCAACCTCATATAGTATTATAAAATTGATTTTTGTACAATCAGACAATTTAAAGCTAGCTCCAGTTTGAAACAATATTAATGATACAGTCAAATATTTAATAATTTGTTCTTCTAAACTCTATTTTTCTCGTATTAAAATTCGAGACTTATCATTTTTTTTTTTTTTTCGTAAAGTGGAAATCGGTAAAAAATAAGAATATTTTGCAATTGATTAAATAATACCCCATAGAATATTCCAACTGTAAAATAAAAAGAATATTCACTTGGGATATTTTCTTATTCATTTTCAATATGAATGTATATAATTTGTATTTACAAACCATGTATACTGCTATTCCTTTTTATATTTAACCCCATTACGTACATTTTATACGATGGTCACTATCACTTGCAATTGGAAATCGAATCAAAATAGACTTCAGAAGACTTAAGTCTGAGACGTTAAGATTGTTTATATTATGAACTTTCATATTTTGAGGACTTATTATACCCTGCTGGAAATCGTCCATTTTTGGCCCATTTGTGAAACGATTTTTCTTTCATTTTCTAGCCATTTAATGGCGAGTTGACCAAAATCGCTAGAGAATGGCTAGAAAATGGGAGAAAAATAGTTTCACAAATGGGAGAAGAATGGACGATTTCTACCAGGGTAGGTATTTTAAAAATTTTTCTTGTAACTATTGACTTATCTCCTCGATTTTAATTATTTATATATAAATAATAGATTTTACAGCAATACTAATGCATTTTCATCCTGACCTCAATTACGAAAAGTCTTAAAATTTAAAATAAAAGAAAAATCTCGCGCCATACCATACGCCAAAAGCCTCTCCTATGCTAATATGAACTATTTTCATAAGATGAATGAAAAGACGTGTACAGGAACTGGAGTCAAAGATAAAGTGAAAGAGTAAAAGAGGGAAAAGGGGGAGAAGGAAGAAAAAAGAAAATAAAAAATGAATTTCCTAAGAGACGCGAAAAAAGTGGAACGCGCGACACCCGCGAGTCGTAAAAAGAAACTAAAACTGGGGTCGAAGTTGTACCACCATGACTTTTTCGTGCGGGATACGCAATTTCCTTTTTGCGCCCATCTCGAACTCCCACAACACTTATGTTAATAAGAAGCTCTCCTTTTTAAGACACCTCCAAATTTTGTTTTTTACGTTACATGTCAGCGTTAGGTCGTAAAATAAAAATTAAAAATTTGACATACATTAATGCAGGAATACATATATACACGGAGATAAATTTTGTAGTGAAAATTACAAATATTCGAGACAAAATTACCAGTTTCTATGGTAATGGATGGACAGACTGACAATTTCAAACTTTTTACCAAAGTGCCTTGGTAAAATTTTTTTTTAGTTAATTTAAATTAAAAAAATTAACTTTTTTTATGCATATTGATGGATATATAGTATTTTAATATAACAATGATGAAAAAACATTAAACTGAAAAAAATTTTTACGGAAGCGGGATTCGATCCGACGATCTTTGGGTTGAGAGTCCGACGTTCTACCGACTGCGCCACAGAAGCTGTTACCAACAGTTATTTGAATCGCCATTATTACTTACTGAAAATATGTGTATTGTTTTCATTTTAACGTCGCGCACGCCTCTAGTATCAATCTTCTGAAACACAATAATGCGCAGTGCGCATGCGCGAGTACACAAATACCAGGTTATTTGGTAAAATTTATCAGTTTTCTTAGTAAAAATTCTTAGGTTACCTTGTAAAAATGACTAGATCTCAATTTTTACCAGTGTTTCTGGTAATTATTATTCAGATAATTTGGTATTTTTTTTAAGTGGTTATGGTAGTTTTTCTTGGGAAACTTATAAATTGTATTAGAAACCTGGGAATAACACGGCTTTTGACAGTCTGTCCATGCGCTACCAAGGCACCTTGGTAATTTTTACTCTAAAATTTCTCTCCGTGTATGAAGACTTAACTGACGGTTTCAAATGTGAGAAATTGGTGCAGCTGGGAAGTACATGTTATAGAGTAAGTGTGCCAGTTACTGTGCCCGCTTCAGTTACTGTGCCCTTAAATCATTTTCATTATAAATGAATAAATTTTATAAAAGCATGAATTGAACTGTATATAAAAATTTAGATATTTATGATTAAATATCATTATACTCTACTTATAGTAGAGTATAATCATATTTAATCATAAATATCTAAATGATTATATATTATATAACTCTACTATAAGTAGAGTATAATGATATTTAATCATAAATATCTAAATTTTTATATACAGTTCAATTCATGCTTTTTATTGTAAACCTACAGTATGACTTAATTATTCTTATGATATATTTCAAATAATTTATTAAATTTCTCATCGCGATTTCTATGATTTTACAAAAGTGATTGAAAAACTATAAAAATAACATTTTTCAGAATAAAAAAATACACTTAATGTTTATAAAACCCATCTAGTTGACAAAAGAACAATAAAAAAGTAGTTTTGATTAATATTATTGTTTAATTTAATATAATCCAGTAACTAAAACGAATTTTCGGCATGTTTCTATTACTGTGCACAGTAACTGGACAAGTTTTCATGAATGTATTTAGTTACTGTGCCCCCTCGCGGTAGGCTACGCTAACCTTACTTTCTCATGCTTCGTCGCCTGTGCAAGTCAACTTCGACGTTCGTTGCTTACCCACAGAGCAAATAACACAGTTTTTAATATATTTAAAAATAATATATTGTATTCCTATCTTTATTTTATTTTCTTCTATAATAAGTAAGTACTTCTATACGTAGTAAATCATAGCAATGGGAGAGAAATGGATGATTTCCAGCAGGGAGTCTACTAAATATAATAAAAAAAAAAATAAATTTCACGTTTAAATATATTTTATATAGTTTATGCAGATGCAGATGAGTGAGAAAAAAAGACAGGATTAAATACAGTGTTCAGAATCTAAGGCACAGTAATTAAAACAATGTACACTAACTGACACACAGTAATTAAAACAATGTACACTAAGTGACACACAGTAATTAAAACAATGTACACTAACTGACACACAGTAACTAAATTAATGATACAGTAACTGATGCAAAGGCTTATGCTGTTATTTTATTAATTATTTAATATCCCTTACATAATATTGTATTAAAAAGGTGCTTATTCTGCTCGCAGAATATATAATTATCATATAAAGGTCTTAAGATGATTAAAAATTGAAAAAAAAAATATTAATTGATTAAATACTACGGACATCGCCTCCCTGGTGGAAATCCAAAACATTTTCTAACTATTAACTGGCCATTTATATTAGAAACTTGCTATAAAATGGGAATTTCCCTTTTCCAGTTTCTAGCTCCCGGTGAAACGCTTTTTTCCCTATTATTCGAACATTTAATAGATTGAAAAATAGAATGAGTTTTGCGAAGACAAACACAAGCTTGTTCTTGAGTACTTTAAAGGTTTTAAAACTGATCAGTCTTTTTAGTTCGGAAATAGCTAGTAGAAGGCCTGTTGTTATGACAATGAGTGAGAGAGACAGAATCTAATGGCAATAAATACATTCTACGTAATATCTTCAAAAGGGCTACTGTAAATGGTTGTTCTGTCTGCTCATATTGTTTATATTTTAGTTAGCTATCAGTTATAGCTGAATACCGTCCAATTTAACGTCAATTCTTTAAGTAAACTTAAAACGAAAATTTGGAGGTTATGTCCAATCTATTAAATGTGCGAATAATGGGAGAAAAAGCGTTTCACCGGGGCCTCTTAACTAGCCATTTTTTCTACCTATTTATTGAGATTGTTGGCTATTTCAGATAGACAAATTTCCACCAGGGCTTAAGGGGCACAGTAACTGGCACACTTACCCTAGTTGGTAAGACCAGCATTCAAAAACTCCTTGTTTTAATAAAGATAAATATTCAGGATTTATAGTTAACAGTACTCAATTACATTTATTTTTCATATTTTTGTTGAATCGACACCTATAGCACTGATTCAGAAAGATTTTGTTAAAAACTATGATAACAGTTTTTCATGTTTATTTATGTTTAATTTTATAGGTAGTATATATTACCAATATTGCGTAAATCTATTTATTCAACTTGAATATTATTGCCCTCCACAATAATGCACTTTACCATCCTGTAAAGTTTTAAATTGATACTCGAAATTGTCCTAAAATGGCATTTGAAGGAAATGTATATGAATACAAACAAATGTAAAATTTCGTTCAAATACCATTTTTAGACGATTTAGAATATCGATTTAAAGCTTTGCAGGATGATAGAGTGCAGTATTACAGAGTACAATGATGTCTTGATTTTGTATAAGTCTAAATATATTCCCTGGTAGAAAATTAACCATAAGTTGGCCAGAATATGCTTAACCAGCATATGGCTTAGCCATATTCTGGCCAACTTATGATTAATTTTCTACCAGGGTTTCTTTTGATTAATTGAAAACTGAGTGATTTACTCGGTTGGCAACAGTTGACGATGGCATCTTCTTAACGAGGATATGTGAAAGAGTGGCAAGAATACCTACCATACCGGCCTCGTCATTTTATTTATTTTCCATAATTCCATAAGGTAAAGTCGAATACAGTGACATTTTTACTTATAGAAAGGATATTATCGATTTTACTGTGTAAATCATACAGTTTATAATGTAAAATTTCAACTTAAAAATTGTTATTCTATTAGCAATTAGTGCTTCGCAAGATAATAGAAAATAGTTTTGATATTTGATTTAATAGCCATGCAATTGTTTACTATTACCGACCCAACGAATTATACAGTTTTTAATTATTTAAAAAAATATATTTGGATATATGCAAAACCAAAACATTATTGCCCTCCGCAGTAATGTACTTTATCATCATCCATGTAGGCATGTCTAGGCAAAATTCATATACATTTTCTTAATTTTTTGCATCATTGACAAGAACAACAAATAGCCCTTTCTTAAAAGAATTATGGTAACTAAATAAAATGACGAGGCCGGTATGGTAGGTATTCTTGCTACTCTCACATATCGTCCTGCGGTACGAAGAAAAGCCAATTTTGAAGAGCCAGACGAAGAAAAGCCAGTTACGCGTGAAAAAGGCCAAAGATTGGGTCCCTTTTTGGCTTTTTTTCGCGCAAAGCTGGCTTTTCTTCGTCTGGCTCTTCAAAGTTGGTTTTTCTTCGTACCGCGCGATGATATCCGAAGATGCCATCGTCAACTGTTACCGACAGATATACTGATTTTCAAGACGCTAAAAGATTAATGTCAGCAAGACTTTGTCAAGACAATATTAAAAAAATACTGTTTTTATTCGCGAAAAACCAAATAATATTATAATTATAAATTTATATTACACATTTCATCCAACCATTTCGTACCCATGCAGCACAGTAACGTCCTTACACCGATGTTTTTAAATCGGAAACCGATACCTACTTATAATTTTTTTTCATTTAATTTAAAAATTATGGATTCAATTTTGTCGATAAACAATACGAATAACGACGCATGGTACGATTTTTGACAAAGTGACATCTACTCGTTTCCTATAACATTAAAAGATTCTTCAGATGTGTGCTGTACCTACACAGTGCAGCTACTGTACTTTGTGTTTTGAGCGGCAGCTCTCCCAATTTTCGGAGCGCTGCTGTCCAAAAATTTCGTACGATCGATTTTCGTGCGACAGTATCGCCAAACTAGGACGACTGCCGTACATTTGCTCAAAGCCATTGTATAAATCAGCGGGTGCATTTTGGAGCACAGCCGTGTACTATAGTATGCGAGAGATGCCCACAGAATCTGTCAGTGATATCCAATACCTTAAAAAACCTTAAAAGTAAACAAAACTTCATTATTATTTGCAAACAAAGATCCGATCGATCTTCTTCGAGGAACATCCAACCTACTGAATAAATGAATAGATTGGATACATTCACAAGCTGAGTCCGAAAGTCCTATAAATTTTCAATCTCGTTGATAAGCAAATTAGCATTCACTAAGTCAAAGACTCTACCATAATCAGTCGGAACTATTAGAACCACCTTTTCACGATCAATTATACAGTGCGCATTTTATCTACGAGAGAAATTTCTGTCAAAATACAGCGCAGTTTCAAAAATGCTGAATAGTCTGAATATAAATGATTTGTACACTTAAGTTTTTATCATGGCACGAGCGTAAAAGCTTCTTAGTTTATGTTAGATTATCAAGTAAATTTTCAAGGAACTTCATATCTATATACCGATAACAATTTTATAAATATGAGGATGTATAGTTTTATTGTAAACGGTGAAGTACTGCATTACTATACGTAAAACGCCAAAATTTGAAAAATATGTAAGTCAAGTCGGTACATATGAAAATCCATAAAAAACAGCCATAAAACCTCGATTCGCAATGAAGATCCGAAATATACGAGCTCAGTACAGCTCACTCGCTTGTACGCGCGCGCAAATCAAAATTATTCAAAGCGGCGAGTTATAATAAAGAAAGACGGCGCGCTTCCACACCGCGCGCGCTGTATTTCAATACGCGGTGAATATCACATGTGCCGAAACGCTGCGGGGGCGAGAGAGCTCGTGCACACGGACGAAAAAGTCAAGAAGATACGAGAGAAGAACTCGCTCGCTCGCTCTTTCTCTCTATGCTTTACTTCCTACTAAAAAATTCAATCTACCAAAAGTTTATATGCCTCATATGCGCGCACGCGAGAGGGAGAGAGAGAATGAGAGAGAGAGAGGGAGAGCTCCTCTCGGGTGGTATATAAGAATATTAGAAATGGACGCGTTTTATTGGGAATTTTACGGTCGCGAACGCCGCGCCCCCGGCCTACTCTTGCGCGCCTTCTAAAATCACATTCGTGCTCGAGCGTGCTGGCTCTTTCAAAAAAGCGGCGTGTATATAGGTACATGCCCGCGGAACCAAGCGACGAGCATATGAGCGATAAATTCTTCGATTCCTATAAAAGGTATTAAATTTTTGGAGTAAATTCTGGCTCGAATTTAGGATGAAACAAAGTTGATAATAAATTTTGACGTTTTTATTAGGTCGTAAATGCAAAGAACATTATATCAGTATACTTTGTATATACATAATATTAATAATTATGAAAGTTCTAGAAAACGTAATTAGATTTATGTTTCCATTGGGTCCAGGAATTTAGCGTGTATCATTAAAAAGTAATAAAAAGTTTCAGAGTCTGTATTAAACTACAGATTTTTCAATTCTATAAATGTTCATGAGGAGACCGCAGGTATCCATTATTCGATTTTTCGGCAGTCTACTTTAGGCAAGCTATTTGAAATATAATATGATGAAAATTCTTAATATAAAAGTTAAAAAATTGAATTAGAATAATGAAAAATACGGTTTATATCATATTTTTGTTACAAACAGTAACGGATCTAGTATCTCCTTAATTAGCACTCACTTTTAAATTAAAGAAATAAGTTTTTATTTCACTTAAAGAAATTATTTCTAATTAAGGTGGTTCGAACGCGACCTCCGAGTCAAAGCAGTGCTAAATGAAGAGGTTACCTAAAATTTAAAAGAACGATAGTTGTAATGTGATTTATTTAAAATGATAGAGATAGTCAATGTATTATAAATAAAGTCTATTTAACATAACTAAGATAACTTTTTTCACAAAATGGCGATATTCTAGAAACTAGATATCGTCACTACAACCGATTATTGACAAATCGATGGAATCTTTTTTGTTTCTCATCCGATTTTAGTTTTGAAGGTCTCATTTTGTTCCTTCAGTAATTTCATGGGGACTAGCCGGAGAAAAAATTCAAAATTATTCAAAACTCAAAAAGTTATAGCTAATTGTTCGTAAATTTATGCACGTTGTTAATAATATATTTCAATACAAGTGCGAAAGTGTTGATTCTAGCACGAGCGCGAGGTTTGACGCCCGAGCGAAGCGAGGGTGACAATCACACGAGTGTAGACTCATCTTTCGCATGTGTATCCAACGATATTTTTCGATACGGGGGGCGTAAAAGCGATTTTAAAAATGTACACATTGTGTAAAATCGCATTTTACGCACACTATTGAAAAATAATATTTTTTGCATAGTATGCGTAAAGTACTTCGATTCGCATCGTTTTCAGTGCGTAAAGTTGGATTTCACACATAGTGTGCGTAAAGCTTCACTTTACGCATACTATGCGTAAAATTTAGCTTTATACACTCAAACGATGTGACGACGTGCTTTACTCATGCTATAAATAAAAATATTGTTCGCCACGCGAGCGAAATCTTTACGACCTTGTGATCGCCCAGCACCCGGTGCGTAAAGTTCAACTTTACGCCCTAATGACTAAAACTACTATTTTTAATTTGCTATAACTTTCCGGGAATAATTTTGAATTTTTTCTTCGGCAAGTCCCCATGAAATTTCTTAACCTTTAGACTACCGGAAAGCCTATATATCGGCTCTGAAGGAAAATAATTTTCATCCGTAAGAATCATATGTATATATGCCCAAATATACTAAAGTTTACATTTATATATTTAGACAACCACAAAAGGAGCTACATAAATACTCTCTACGTCCACATTGTTAGCTCTAGGTAACGCTAAAGGAGAGTTGAAAAATCAAAATATTTTGTAGTTATTTTACTGTTTTTTGTTGAGAAAGGTAATACAAGTAGTAATATTCAGAATTTTACACTACCATCATGTTCAGCACGCCTCAAAATCCCTATATAACACTTATTTTAAAATTTGTTCATCCGAAATTTTTTCTTTACCTTAGCTTGCCGGAAAGCTAATATATCGGCTCGACCCACGATATCAACTTTGTATATAATTGATACATGATACAAGACACAAGTTTGGTCACTTTTAAAGGATGTTTTGACACTTCAAATCCCGGCAGTCTAAGGGTTAAGGAACAAAATGAGAGCTTCAAAATTATAAAATCGGTTGAGAAACAAAAAAGATTAGAGCGATTTGTCAATAATCAGTTGTAGGGACAATGTCTAGTTTCTAGAATATCGCCATTTTGTGAAAAAAGTTATCTTAGTTATGTTAAATACACTTTATTTAGAATTCATTGACTATCTTTATCACTTTAAATAAATAAATCACATTACAACTATGGTTTTTTAAAATTTTAGGTAACCTCTTTATTTAGTACCGCTTTGACTCGGGAGTCGCGTTCGAACCACGTTAATAACTAATAAATATAAATTAACAGATAAAAACTTTGCATTTTACTTCCAACAATAATCAAAGAATTTATACTAAATTTATATAGTAAATTACAAACAAGGCATTGATATTTATACAAACTTTACTCTTAACCTGTAATTTACTATACTATATGTTTCTATACAATACTATAATGGATGACTGCACAATTAGTAGTTTCTTACTGAAAATTCGGAATATTTTGTAAGAATTTTATTTTTCTTATTCATATTTATTTTGTTGATAAATATATTGATTATTTGAAATAAGATATAGTCTAATTTTAAATATAACATTCATGATGTTAACAACCATAACTTATAACGGACGGGGTAGTGACGATTTTTGATTCGGTATTGTTGATTTTTATGGGTCTGAAGTTTGCAACGTTGTAGTGCAACGAAATGAAAAAATATTTGATTTTCCTTCAAGTTTATAATAACTAATATTAATTTTGCGTGTAGATTTATTGTTTTATTGTATCAAATAACGTTATAACAAAGATTTAGATAACATTTACATTATTTAATAACTTTAATTAATTGTAAAAGATTATTTCATTGTACTCCAACGATGCAAACTTCAGACCCATTGATTTTTGCTTCCTCCTAGAGGAAGCTTTGTGATAGTAATTTTTTGAGTTATTGTAAAAACATGGTATAATTGTTTTTCGAGGTGTTAGGAATCAAAATACATGATTTTTTAAAAATGTCTGTATGGATGTGTGTGTGTGCGTGTGTGCGTGTGTGCGTGCGTGCGTGCGTGCGTGTGTGTGTGTGTGTGTGTGTGTGTGTGTGTGTGTACGCCTGGATCTCAGCTTCTACTCGATTGATTTTGACCAGACAGGTCTCATTTTTTTTTGTTTTTTTTTTGTGTGATGGCGGGTCAAAAATTCGTTTTTTGATTCGCCGATGCGTTTTTGTTTTATTTCGAATTTTCGGTTTTCTCAAAACTGATTTTTGCTCCTTTTTAATGATAAGATCGAGATATTTAATCGAATGGATAGCATTCGAAAGAGCATTAAAATACCTATATTTTCTAAAAAAAAAAATTCTCTAGCTATCACGGTTCTTTTGTTATTAACAAAAACATGTTTTTTTTTTTTAAGCTTATAACTCCTAAACTAAACGGAAAATTTTCTTGAGAAAAATCATTGTAATGCAGAATATAAATAGCTATAATCTGTAAAAATTTGAATTCATTTTGTCGACTAGTTTTTGAGAAAAAAATTGAAATATGAAAAAAATGAGTTTTGTACGTCCAACGATTACGGGAGTAAAATTGACTTAATCGCTTTGAAATTCCTTGTAGAGGTAGTTTTTTGATAGCTCTTGGTCGAGTTCTTTGGGCAAAATAATTAGTCCAGAAATTTCAGAAATATTTGAGGTTAAAATTTTTTTAACCTTTTTTTCAAATCGTAATTTCTCGAGAACGGCTCCATGTATCAGCTCCAAATTTATAGACAGTTTTGTATGTGATATAGATCATATGTGTGCGAATTTTCATCATGATTGTAAGATTACTTTTTGAGATATTTGATTTTGAAAATTTTCGTATTTTACAAAATTATTTTCTTTGTCGTATGATAACTAGAGAAAACAAAAATTAGTCATGTTGAAATTTTGTGGAGATGTATAGTCTATATATTATCGTATAAGTCCTTGAGGTAAAAGAATTGTCTCATGACTTTTAGAGATATTTAAGGTTAAAATTCTTTTACGGTTTTTTTCAAAATCGTAATTTCTCAATGACGACTTCATGTATGAGCTTGAAATTTATAGACTATTTTTTATGCAATATAGGCAATTTTATGCAATACCTGTGTAAAATTTCATCTAGATTATATGGTTATTTTTTGAGATGTTTGATATTTAAAATTTTAGTCTTTTTGAAAATGACTTTCTTTGTTTTCGCACAATATAACTGCATTAAAATTGTTTTAATTTCTTTGAAATTTGGTGGAGATGTAGAGTTTATATATTATTTATTAGAAAAGTTCCTAGGGTAAAAGAATTTGTTTATGAATTTCAGAGATATTTGAGATTAAAACTATTTTAGCCCTCTTTTAAGATCGTAATTATTCGGGAATGCATTTGTGTATACTAGAAAATGGAAATGACATGCTTTTGTTTTGTAATAGCCATTTATTATTTTTAAGGTTAGAACCTTTTTCTTACATTGGAAATTCCAGAAAAAGCACACAAATACGGACAGGCATACTACTAGAGACAAGTACCCTATGTGTGAAATTTCACAAAGAAAATATAATTTGAAGTAAAGGTTATTTAGGAATTTTAAAAGGTTTTGACGATAATATTACAATCATTTATTTTATTTATTTTTCACACACAATTTTAAAAAAATCATACCTATTATTTTATTCATATTTTATACATAATTTAAAAACTAATAATTTTTAATTTTCATAAATGAATTTAATTATAATCATGTCATAAATTGTTGCAAAAATTATAAATTTTGTTATTAAAAATTCATTAAAGGAATAAGCAAATTAAGTTTGAGGAAGCCACGGGCCAATGAATTGGCAGCGGTTTTTTTTAGTACGATTGAATACTTGTAAATTACACAGATCGAGGAGTCGGCGCACTCGACTAGGCACTGCAACTCGTTCATCTTTCCAGAGAATACAACCGTCTAAGCTTTTCGAACATTCGAATGTTTATACAACAAAAGGTTATAAGCTAATTCTATTGAGATTTATTAGCAAAGAGTATTGATATTAAAATATTTAGAAATAAATTAATATTCAAAATGATTGGTTATCGAAATAAAATTCTGCACAATGAGGTAATTATTTATAAAACTTATTTATATTTGTATACATTTATATAATATAAATAAATGCCAAATCAATTACTTATTTAAAAGTAATTGAGATATTTTTCATTAAATAATTCGAGAAACTAAGATTTTTTTTCGTTTTGAAGTATTAGTTTGTTGAAATTCCTGCTGTGACGATTCGACGATGGATGAGATTGGGAGCTTTGCAGGATATACCAGCTGAAGATAATCAAAATATCAATCCACAACCTATTGATAATGATACACAGATGGAATGTGAGGTCAGTAATGAGTAAGTTAACTAACTCATAATAAGCATTATAGTTAGTTAACCTTAATGCTTATTATAGTTAATCGTGAAAACGATAGAGCGCATTACGAAGTACCTTCTTATAAGATATAATGTATAAAACAGCTTGGGCAGTGCCGCACGGTTCAACTGACAGAGCTCGCGCGGGCCATTCGGAATTAAGCATGCACATAAACGCACAGCGCGTCATTTGAAGCTCACGTTCGTAGCTCCGCACAGTGCATCTTTCTGCTTCTGCGCACACAGCTCCACACGGCAGCGCCAATACACGCAATAGCCTCAGAAACTGCTACTTTACGCCACCCATGAACGCTTCGATAGTTTCACTTATCCCCTCCAACGACATGCACGGAGCGAACAAAAGGTATTTTAAGTTTTTGGAGTAAATTCTGGCTCGAATTGAGGATGAAACAAAGTTGATAAAAAATTTTGACGTTTTTATGAGGTCGTAAATGCAAATAACATTATATCAGTATACTTTGTATATACATAATATTAATAATTATGATAGTTCTAGAAAACGTAATTATATACATTTATAATGTTTCCATTTGGTCGAGGAATTTAGTGTGTATTATTAAAAAGTAATAAAAAGTCTCAGAGTCAATATTAAACTACAGGTTTTTCAATTCTAAATGTTCATGAGGAGATCGCAGGTATCCATTATTCGATTTTTCGGCAGTCTACTTTAGGCAAGCTATTTGAAATACAATATGATGAAAATTCTTAATATAAAAGTTAAAAAATTGAATTAGAATAACGAAAAATACGATTTATATCATATTTTTGTAACAAACAGTGACGGATCTAGTATTCCCATAATTAGCACTTACTTTCAAATTAAAGAAATAAGTTTTTATTTCACTTATAGAAATTATTTTTAATTAATATCTCATAAATGTAAATTAACAGATAAAAACTTCGCATTTTATGCAGTCTTCCAACAATAATGAAAGAATTTATACTAAATTTATATTGTAAATTACATACAAGTTAAGGCATTGATATTTATACAAATTTTACTCTTAATCTGTAATTTACGTATAATAACGTAATTATAACATTAAAAACACAATTTGTTTTCAACTAACTTGAATATTAACAAGCTAATAAATGTGTTCAACAAATCTGAATTTTATTCTATATTATTAGTCTGATGCATCATACTTTCCTTATATTTTATATTAATCAAAAAATCATACTACATGAATGACACAATTAATAGTTTCGTATTGAAAATTCGGAATATTTTGTAAAAATTTTATTTTTCTTATCCATATTTCGTTTGTTGATAAATATAGTTATTATTTGAAATAAGATATAGTTTAATTTTAAATATAACATTCATGATGTTTACAACGATAACTTACATTTCGACGTCCATCACATTCATCCCGTTACAAACTTTAAATGCTAGACTAAAAAATATAAATACTTTGAACACCTTTTATGGTAAAGAAAATAAAATTGTGGGATTGACGGGTAGGTACTTAGGTATATTGGAATAAAAAATAATTTTTCAATAATTGAAATATACGAAAAATTTATTTACATAGAAACATTAATATATAATACGTATTTATTGTAATATTTCAACTGCTGCGTTTATTTTGTTTGCCTTGCTTAATATTTCCAGGTAACGGATCTTGTGTCACGAAAATATTGTCGCAAAGTCTAACACTCTTACTCGCTCGAAGCGAAAAACGTGCGGATCTGTATCAAAACAATATTAACGCATAAAAAGATATGGGATTTGATGCACTAAGGATTTATTAAAACGCTTAAATAAACTTTTAGAAAAACGTGGCAAACTTTTCGCTTTTCAAATTAATATTCTTTTCAATTCTTTCACATTCTTTTAATCATTCTCACAACTTCTCTTTCGTCCATAAATAGTCGTTTTTTATATTAATCAATCGCAATGATCTTATCGTAATTTCACTTCATAGTACCATTCATTACAATATTTACAAAAAACATACAACTTAAAAAATTAAAATTCGAGGCTATGTTTCGCTATTCGATTACTTATAAGAAAAATATGTTTTCGCTTCGTATCGAGTTTTAACGAATTTTTTTCGTTTAATTTTATATTATTAATTTATTTGATTACACTTTCAACTGCCAATTGCACTAATTTGTTCGAATTTAATTTCCTAATTTTCCTACAATTTCATTGACTTATCTTTTTAAGATTCATGAATCTTCGAGATTAAAAAAAAAAAAACAATGGCAGTAAGATATTAATTTTTTATGTTACATATTTTGCTCTTTGAACAAAAAAGTTGCACTTCGCAAGCTCTTTAATTTTATAATCCAATTTCATTCGATCCATTTTTATTTATTTAATTAAATTAAGCGCGAAAAGCCCATTCCACAATAAATGTCTGAGTGAAATAGGTTCGTCATACGAACAAAGTTATACTTTTATTACGATCAACTTTCTTATTTTCTTGACATGTTTCGTTTTATTTTTTTTCATTAGTGACAATAATTTGTATTGTCGTTATAATAATAGTAAACATCGCTTTCAAAAATGTGTATAAAGGCAAAGTACATCAGCCGTTCAAAATGATACCATTTTAATCTCAAAAAAGCTTTCATGACATAAATCCTCGTTTTAAAATTTATGTGTTAATTTATCAACTATGTAATTCGTCCACAAAGTATCATTTGTTATAATGAGAAAAAAAAATAAGAGAAATGGCATAAACGAGATCGCAGTTATCGACAGTACCATTTACGCAGTCTGCGTAAATTTCTGCAGTCGGTATTGCCGTAAGAACTTATAGAATCACACATCGAGTCCACATAAGTTTTGCAGTACTTCGGTACAATAATGGTATAAACTGCTTACGGTTCATTTTTTTAGTCCCAACATCTCTCATCATCCGAATCGAGGTATGACGAAATAAGCTAATAATTAGTATTTTTACTAAAAGAAGCTCCCTAATTTAATAAGCTTTTGTAATAACTATATATTCTTGTCGTTTCATTCGACGCTATATACGAGATTCACGCGGAAAATAATAGGATATATCAATGCGCAAATACGTATATACGCGTAAACTGCTGATTTTTCATGTGTCCATTGCGAATATATATATATACATCGTCATACACCTAATACAAAGTCGCCACGTGTAAATGTATATAAAGCACCTTTATTACAAAAAAAGTGTATATTTTGTATCTTTCCTCGTTTTCTTACTTTTATTAATAAAACTGTTGTATATTTTCCCATTTTTTTTCTTTATATAAACGTGTAAAAGTAGCAATTCTGAGGCTTTTTGGAATCCAGCGAACTTGGTTTTGGCGGTATACCGCGTTCGACAATGATTTTCAGGGACTTTGTATAAGAGTCAAAACGGCAAAAAGTGACATAGAAAACCGTAAAAACATTGATCTCCAAAAACACTGTAAAAAGTCGTCTTAAGTGTTCGATGCTTTCGAGTTTTAACGCGGTAAAAAAACGCGCGATCAATCATGATTTACGCCAATACGTTTCATTGTTGTCGTGAATTTCATCGATCGAGCAAAAAATTGCAAAATGCGATATTAAACATACTTGTGCTCCGTTCGTTTGTGCGTGTTTTTCCTCCCGTTTTGTTAAAAAGCTTTATTATTTCATTATTATTTTTTTTTTTCGATACCACACTTTCATACGCTGCACGGCAGTGTCGTGTCTCATTTTCTCTCCGCAGAAAAATCATCATCAGCCCTATACGTAGAAAATTCGCTCGAAAAAACCGACATAGCAAAGAAACATATATGCATATATATTATCATCGTTCCCTCGAAGCCCCCCGGAAGAACGTGTCTCGAAATTCCTCCGTCCTCAGTCTTTCCAGCAATCGCAGAAACAGCAATACCACCATCTAGCCTCAGCATGAGCCTGCACCGACTGCTATGGTCAGTGCATCGCGCGTGTCGTCAGTTGTGTTGTCTCGGCTCTTTTTGGCGGCGGTGGTGGCGGTCTCCTCTTGCTGGCAATTGCTGATGCTATGATGCTTCTGTTCTCATCGGTAAATTTGACGCTCCCCTGTCTCGATGGACTCGCGGTGCTGCTCATGTATTCGACTGGCGCAGCTGGATCCGTCGTGTATACATTCTCGTATAAGTTGTCACATCCGTAGTGTTCCTGCACCCAGTTAGACACGTTGGTTTCACGATAATCTGCGACTGCAGGAGGAGGGTCTCTGAACCCCAAAACTTCATGGGGTGTCGTTGTGGTGTCGAGCTTGCACTTCTGTGCAACTTGCCACTTTTTCCTCATAACTCGCTGAAGGTCCTTCAAAAAATCACCTGGAGGTGCTTGGTCTGAGGCGGCGAGCTTCTTGGGCGAGGTGAGTCTCGTACTGTCTGATCTGAGAGGCGGCATTGGTTTTCTCAGGGGTAACGCCGGGCTACCAGGCTCCTGTTGCGGAGGCAAATTGAACGTAATTTTCTTAGCAGTGCCAGTTTTATTCGCCTTGGGCGACATTGGCGGCTCCTGAATGGTGACACGTCGCTGTGGCTGAGGACTCGAGGCGGCTTTAAGCTCGGCGAGGTATGGCGGCGTGGAGTAGTGGTTTGTGGTCTGTTTCAGAGCGCTCCTTCTCACCGTGTCCATGCCCGGATTGGTCTTGATCAGTGGCGAGCCATTGGTCTGCTGCATTTGCGGCTGGCCGGCATAAATAGGCTCGGACAGCTTGGAATTTTGCCGGACGAGCTGTGGCTGTACCGGCAAATTGGCGTTGTTCATCTGCGTGCCGTAGGCAGGCGGAGGAATGAATGGCGGCGGCTGGGCCAGGCCGAAACACGGCGAGCTTGGAGCATACGTCGGCGTACTGGCGTTCGAGCCGGGATACGAGTTGTAGGGCGAGCTGTGCGCGCTGTTTATGCCATTGTTGAGATTCGTCGCGTAAATTGGCTGGTTGTTGACGATGGAGGAAGCTCGCTGCTGGTTTGCGTGGTGCGTTGGCGTGCTGTCGGGTGAGAGCGAGTTCGTAGGAGTGCTTGAGGCAGACACCTTGGGTTTGGCACGTCGAATGGTTCCAGTCTCCCCGACGAGGGGACTCGGTGGCGGTGGTAGAGAAGCCAGACTCAGAGACGAGCCGCTGAGGTCTGGCGTGTTACAGATCGGGAGTTCGCCGGGAGCTGGAGGTGGAGGAAGAGAGTCTAGAGAGAGATTCGATCTGAACATCTCGGGTGGTGGAGGCGGCAAGGGCTCGCTATCAGATTCGACTTCCTCATTGAGGCGCGACGGCGATGGAGGTGGCGGTGGCAGAGAAGTTATCGAGTCCATCTAAAAAATAAAAATATGTTTTAATTACATTGCTACAGAGTTAAATTAATGTTTCGTACATCTATTTTATCTAGTCTATTGTATACAGTAAAACAAAACGCATCACAAAATAATACTTTATTTACTATTCCTTAGTCATAGCTTTAAATTTAAAATATTGTAAAAATAAATAAAGTACATTTTGAAATTAGGAAAATAGAAGACTTTTCTTACATGTGATACGAATTTACAATTTTAAATCTATAATTTTACTATAACAAAGGTATTATTTAAGATACATAAGACAGGCAACTAACCATGCAAGGCTGTATTGGACTAGACGGCGATTTCAGTTCTTGGTTCTCGTTACGACTATAATTCATTGGACTGGCTCGCTCTCTAACTGGGGTACCAGGGGGTACAGGGCTAACCGGTGTGGCATTTCCAGATCTATGGTGTCTCTTGAGGGTACCAGAACCATCAGAATCCGTACCGCTTCTCCTACGGCTGTGCCGTCGCGTCAGCGTGCCTGAGCCGGAGCTCGTTGGCGACGGGCAGTCTGGCTCGTCGCGCACAGTTTCGCCAACCTCCTTCAGCTGACGGGTGATCGATGTCAGCGGCAGTTTCGGATTCATGGACGGTTTCCTCTTGATTGTGCCGGTGGGGAATTCGCCGCATTCAAAGGCCACCTGTAAATTACAATTATTTTAGTATTGTGCATATAATTTTGAATATTTTATTTATATGTATTATAGGTGCAATAAGATATTATATATGTAAAATAGAAATATTAAAGAAATTGAAAATATCAAGATATTTTCTCAAAACTTGAAGTCAAATAAAGTAAAACAAATTTCTGTAAGTCGGTAACAGAATGACTTTTGAATTGTATTATTACGATAATTTTATTTCGAATAAGAAGAAAACTTACCTCGCAACTACTAGGCGCACCGTCCGACAGACAACCGCTGGAGCTGGAGCTGCTAGCACGGCTCAGTCTCCCATCGCTGTTATAACTTTGACGCTGTTCCGCGCTGTTGTAGCTCTGTCTCTGCACCACTGTCTCGTAAATCCTGTTGTTCGTGGTGGTGGTGATCGTTTGCACGTCGCCGTTGTGCCTGATGCACTCGTTGAACTGCCTGGCATTATCATTAGAAGTATTGTATTGCGACTGATTGGCAGGCGTCGTGGCGATGGAGCTGACCGAGCAGGAGCGGGCGTGAGCCAGTAGATCAAGATCCTCCTGGGCAAGCTCGTCCACGAGGGTACGATAGTTTTCCATCATTTTGGCACCGTACTTTGCTACTCGGATGCCGACCATCCAGCGCTCAAGAGCCGCGTTGTCCTCGGCGCACAGGAATTTGATGTATTTGGTCGATTTGGCTTGTTGCAGGCGGGGATGTTTGACGGCGAAGCAAAAGTCTGAGGGCGCCTTGTACTTCTTCTTCCAGCCGATGCCGTAGTAAACCTGGTTGACGTCGAATGTGGCCAGGCAGATGAGGTCACGGGCCGTACGAGCCTTTTCCTTGGGCCAGTAATATAGACCGGAAGCACGGAGAATGAAGTGGTATCGCTTCCATCCTTTTTTACTGTCAGATTTTAGATACAGTGGTCCTTCCACCTGGAAAAAATTATAGTATTTAGTATACGACGTAATTTATTTTTATGGAAGTGTAGAAGTGAATTAATAATTTTAGAATTAAAAGAAAGTTATTTCGATACACTTATAAAATCTAACGAAACGATTCGCGACTCCTACAAAAATTTAATAATCTAGTGTTTTTTAATTTTTGATACAAACAAACTTAGACTTTGAATTATATAACACACAAAGAATAGTTTATATTTATTAAAATATTAATGTTTTAAAAATAGTACGCCACCGTACGGTAGCAAAGCTGTTAAATATGCAATAGTTTAAAAGATAGACTATTTTGCATTCCACAAATTAGCTGCTACAGAGAACAGGTCTTTATCATCGACAACTGTACCAGCGAGTCAACAGTATAATAGTCAAGTGAAAAAAGTGAAGAAAAAGTACCTCTGGCACACCGGCGTTGCTGCTCGAGAAGAATTCCTCGAGCAGGATGTTGCGCGAGTGATCGTCGTATTCCCCGTTGCCGCGATCTGATGGGCCCAGGAGAAATCTCTCGGGCGTAAGAAACAGTTGCGTCTTATCTGGCCTCTCCACGAAGAGCAATTTGTTCTTCGAGTCGCGGGTCCAGAGCAGCAGATTTTCCACGAGCAGCTCGTGATCCTCGTAAACTCTCTCTGCGTTGGCGGACAAAAGAACATGTTTTATAGAAACTGATGCGCATCTCTAACAAAAAAAGAACAAAGGTTGACATAAAACGTTTAATTACCCATGAACAGATCAGGTAGGTGCTCGACGACAGCATATTTCGGGTCCATAGCCACGTGGTTCTTGTCGGCGAGGAGTCTGCAGACGTGGGCTACACTCATGTTCTCGTCGACGAGGAGGCTCTTGCCGCTGCCGTCGAGGGTGAACACCTTGATGAAGAGCTTCTGCACGCTCGCCTCGCGCATCTTCTCCAGGGCGAGGCGTATTTTTTCCGCTTTCGCGCGACTGGCAGCATCTACAATACACCACATTTATACAATTAAACTTCCACACAAAAATCTCCCAACAAAAACCCTCTATAATAACAAAAAGACCAAAACGAAGTCGCTCCCAGCCAGTTATAACCCCGCCGTCCCACACACCCATTACACTTTTCGCGAAAAAGTGTCATGGGGAAAAATAAAAGGCAATGTGTCCGTGTAGCTTACAGCGGACGTATGGACGGCTTATCGCAAACGACCGGCCGGCAAAGGCAAATATACACACCCATGAGCTGGAGGGGTTGCTGCTGCTGCTGCTGTTGCTGCTGCTGCTGCTGCGTGGCCGTGTGAATGGTGGGCTGGGGTGGCTTGTGGCCCGAGCCGCTGCTACTAGCCGAGCTCTCGCTCGACAGCATCGACACCGTGTCCGAGAAGGCACTATCGTTGTCCGGGCTGTCGGTGCGCATTCCTGAAAATATAATGGTGAGACGCGTTAGTTGATGTTGCTTGGTTATCTTTTTTATTTCGTAGGTTTGCTAGTTTATGGGGTGATTAGAAGGGATCTGGATTTCTATATGGACTTGTTTATTATTTTGAATTTAAATTATCAGTATTAGGGGTCGTTTGCAAAGAGTTGAGCAATAGTAGGCGATTTAAATATAATCAGTACGGAATGGAAATTGTGAAAGAAAATCGGAAAATATATATATGAACATCGATAAGTATGAGTAAAAAGGCTTTTACTAATTCTTACAAGGAGTTAAATATCAGGTTATTCAAGTTCAAAGATAATCTACGTTAATACTTGAAAGATTTTAAGAACTCATGAATTTTAAATATTTCTATTAAGAATGTTAACGAAATATATATACCTTCAGTTTTGCCGATGTCATTTTCTCCTGCAGTAATCCTTCCATTAGTCGGTCTGTTCGGTCTTTGATTATCGGAGTTGGGTGTCGCCGCGAGGTCGTTCTCACACCTTTGCTCCAACGCGCAGAGCTCGCCAAGGATCGCGTCCAGATCGACATCTTGCGAATCTGCAACAAAAAAGTCAGAGCTCCATAAGTCACGACATTCCTCAATCATAATCAACGAAAGTTGGTAAAAAGTAACAATATACGATAAAATCTAATAAACGAAATCGAAAGTTTTATAGATCGAGGGTCCACGTCGAGTGCGGACATCACGCGCGCAATCAAAGCGTAGAGGGCGTAGACGCGCGCACGCTTTACCGCGCGGAGACAGGACGAAATGGCTGATAGTCGTCGAAAATTGCGTGGTATATCAAAGGCGCAATTTAACGAGTGCGTTTGATGTTTGACTTGCCTCGATCGCATGGGGAGGGGGGGAGGAGAGTCTCGACGAGCGAGTGTAACCAATTTTTGTTAATTGCGTCTGGGAGTTTTATTGAAAGCGCTCGCTCGTGTGTCGAGTGCAGAATTTTATGAAATAATTGAAAGTGCCCGCCCGCGTATGGGTTATTGATTGCTTTAAATCAACATGTACCAATAAATCGTATTATTGAAATTAATTTGTATACAACATTGGCTGAAAAAGTGTATACGCATTTCATCGCACAATTGATCTGGATAGTACTTCGGATGTTGCTGTGGGTATTTATTTGTGAATAATCGAATGATGGTAATTTAATTATAAATGATTTAGTTTTATCAGGTAAATTTTGAGTTTACATTGCAACATAATTATTATAACGATTATATGGCAATAAGTATTAAAATATAAATAATTTTGTGAAAATAAATACAAAAAAGAAAAAGTAACGATAAAAAGCTCTGAACAATGGCGTCGGCCTCTTTCAAAACTCCATCCTCAAAAGACGCTTTCATCGAAATATTACGCAAACGCGATAAGAAGTAATAAGCGGGAAAGCTCCGCTACTGCCACTACGCCGCCGCAGCCGCCGTCGCGTCGTCGCCAGCAGCACCGCCGGCGACGCTACATTATAAAGTAAGCCACTGTACATTCCCTCCCCTCCTCCCTCACTCTCTCGCGTCGTTCCACGCCGAAAAGCCCTTCGGACCCTGCCTATACATATACCAACCGCTCCGCATACATACACACACACAGCGAGAGCGCGTGCAAGCTTTACATAATTTAATTACTCACCGAGTCCCTTTCGCGCTCGCGTTAACTGCAATCAAGCTCGGCGAAATCGATTCGTCGATATATAGGAGCGCGAAAAAGGAAGAAGAAGTAGAAGTAGAAGTAGTGGAAGAAGAAGAGAGGAAAAAAGGAGGAGTGTGCGTGCGGTCGATAGACTGAGGCAGACGTACAACGCGCGCGCGTAAATCCAATAGGAAGGAAAAAGGAGCGGACGATGAGGAGGCGGAGAAGAAAATGAAAGTAAATACGGAACTGCATCTGTATACAGTGTAAGAAAAGATAATGAGAAAAACGATGAGGAAGAGAGATTCGTCGGTAATGGAGGGTTAATGAAAAAGTTTATGAATCCGACGCGCTGCGAGCGCTGCAGTTTTAGTTTAATGTTTGTTCAATCGCCAAGTTAAATGTATAACAGTGAGTAATTTTTTCTTTTCAGATTACTATATTGATCGTGATAATAATAATAATAATTTAAAGATATATCAGAAGGCACGTCATTTGTTATCTAGTCAAAGTAATACATTAACTTAAAAAAAGGAAAAGGAAGCTGACATTTCCACGAACCCCGGGGAAAAAAGCAGCCATCCAAGAAAAAAAAAAGAAAAAACACGACCGACGAAAACAGACGGGCGTAGGAGTATAAGCATGACAAAGTGATAAAAGGATCGAAAAAGCGAGAGAGTCGAGGGCGAAACTCTCTCTCTCTCTTTACACCGAATAAGTCGGGCACGCAGAGGGGTCGCGCCGTAAATAACGCGTGGGTGACGCACGCGTTATCTCTCGCTGCGTGCGGGAGGATAATCAACGAAATTAACCGTGAGCAGCGGCGGCGGCCGATTTCCGATATTCCAATATGCGGTTTGTGCGCGCGGGAAGCAGCGATTTAGTTTCGGGTGGGGGCGAGAGGAAGTGTCTCGAGGAAACGCGAGCCGGTAATTAAATTGGCATCGCGCGATGTTCCGTACATGCGACTGGTGGTGGTGTTGGTGCACGCACGGATATTGATGGTTGGCGGTGGTTATTGGTCGGCTTTTGGTGCGGAGTGTGGGGATTGATGGGTAAATAATGGTAGGGTTAAGGCTGGAATTATTTGCGTATTAGGGGTGAGTGATTTCCAACGATTTATGCGCGTCGAATTGAGATATTAAATAGAAAATCTCTTTGAATCTACCTTATATATCTGTGGTGATACAAAAAAAGGGCTTAAGTCGCTTGAAAAAGTTTACGAGAAATCATAAGGTTTAAATGTTAGAACACAATAGAATCAAGTGGGCAGACCCTTTTTTAAACTATTTTTTTTATACATCAATGTCTCATACAATGCAAAAAATACTATAACTCTATTTTTTTTTTTAAATTGGACTTCGGCCCTTTTTGTATATTACCGCAGACATAAGAAAGTAAAAAAAATGAGTGAACGAAATTATGCGTGATTTTATTCAATCTCGAGCAGGCTACTTTCCTAAATTAAAAACTCCAGCGCGAGTATAATAAAAATTCGGTTATAATATTCTTAAATCATCCGAACGAGCTTTCGTCACGAAAAGCTGCGTAATCGTTCCGCGCAGCATAAAGAAGCCCCATCGTCGTGGTCGTCGTCTATAATATCGGCCATAAGAAAGCTTCTTTCTTCGTCACGTGAACGTCTTAAAGTGACGATAAGTAAGACAAACTACCTAATGGCGAATTTTAAAAGGCATCATTCATCCAATAATTCCGCTGCCAGCAGATTGCCACCTTCGTGGCCGCGCGTTTCATTATTATTATTATTATTAGACCTCGACGCGAACGGCGGACGGTGGTAGGAAGGAGCAAGTGGAATTATCATCGGGCATTTTCGCATTATCATCCGCGATCGCGCGGGAATCAAAGGAAACGCCTAATATACGTTCGACATTGTGGGACAAAGCGAGAGTACTTTACGCGGCAAAGCGAGTGCGCTTTGTGACTGTCAGCTGTGTGCGTGAGAGGCGGCAGACGTTTCATTAAGTCGAGAAGCGCGCGCGCGCACGAACGACACACTCATTACTTCTCTCGTTGGTATATTGGCGTGTAGTAGTGCTGTACCTACACCGGCAATTCCCTGATGGCCGCCGACACCATTGCGTTGCCGGAGTAATCAGGTTAATAAAAAAATAATGAGGCTAGTGTGTCGACGGGAGCCACCTAATATGGAGTTTTTTGTGGTTTTATTTTACCAAGTTATGCGAGAGGGTAATGTTTCTGTGTATATAAAGTAGGATATGTTGCGCATAAAGTAGTTGCTTTTACACACTACATGTCGTAAAGGGGCGGATTTAAAAGTTGGTTAATGAAAACAATAAATTAAGGAAGCTTTATGTTTGTCTTTTATGACTAAGAAGAAAGAAAGTAAGCAAGCAAGCGCGCTTAACGTATCAACGGTAATGCTAAAGTTTCATGCAAATATGTTTTTGTTTCCAATGAATAAGTGTTTACGAAAACTACTTTTGTTATTTATGATTTCTACTGCCGCGAAGGACATCGTTCCTGTAAAGTGAGTAAAAATGCAAATGAAACCCGAGTCAATAAAAAAATATTCTTTGCAAAATGTTTATATGTGTATCAAAGGAATTCTTCACGGTAACAAAATTTTCGCGAATTCCTTAAATATTTAAAAGTTTTTTATTTTACTCAACCACTTATAAACGTACATTCTGCAAATACCACGTCGCGTCCATGATTTCAATTTAACGCATCGCGAAAGCAGATAAAAGATATGCTCTTTCCAAGTAAAAACTTCGTCGCGCTCCAATCGCGAACGTGCGAAAATTCAAAAATATTCCGCCAAGCTCACTTTCAAACAATCATATCCCACTGAAAATCACTTAACACTTTTCTCCCTCGAAATTAGCTTCTCAATCGGCTGCGGCTTTCCGCGCGAGGAGATATTCGCATTCCGACTGAAAGTCCCGCGTCTAAAGCCATAAAATTCCCTTTCAAAAAGTTAACCGCCAGATTAAATCGAGCTCGCGCGAGCACCACAACGGAAGCATCGCAATGAAAGCCGAAGTGCGCGCGCGTGCGCGCGGGAAATTCAAGTTCGAAATTATTAATTTCCCTCGAGAGAGAGATAAGAGAGGCAAAACAGATTCACCACCACAGCAGCAGCAAGCGTCTGCTGCTCTCGCGGCGCGTTTTCCGGCTCGCAGCTCTACACTGCTCGTGCAAAACGAGAGCGGTGACGCGGCTGGGATGGAATGCGCGAGATAACTCGCCGAGAGAGTGAGAGAATTATCCCCGGTGTAGGTCGGCCTATGTGTAAGCGTGTGTGTTCGAGTAAGCGGCGACGTAATGAGCGAGCGCGCCTTTAAAAACTAATGACAAGCGCGGCGGCAGCGGCAATCTTTGGCAGCGCCGCGATAGTTTTTCTCTTAATTGTTCTCTCTCTCTCCCTCTCGCGTCGTCGCGTAATCGAGAACGAGAGAGAGCGCGCACGCCTGCGGAATCTGCCCGGCGATGATGATGCCGGAAATGAGCACTTTTCTTGCCGCACGCGAACGTTCCTTGGTGGAGGTACTTGTCTTTGGGAAATCGAGCGAGATTAGCCCGGGACGAGAGACGGAGGAGAACGGCTTTTCCGATAAGAAACGCCTGAGCGATGAGCTGTGCTGTTATATATATATATATATAAATATATAGAAAGTGGACGGGGGCATGAGCGTCTCTCGATCGTAGTATGGCGCTTTTAACTGGCCCGTAATTGCTCCGGTCTTTTTTGCCTCCGCCGCCGGGTTTGCATAAGGTTTGGATTATTCAAATCCTTTGAGCTCTAGCGCTGCGCTGCATTGATGCTTGTGCAGTTTTCATTCTCGTTCGTTCTTTAGGTACTTTACTGGAGTGATTGTCATTTATTTTATTCAGATCATTAACTTCGCAAAGTCTCTTATAATTCACAACGAGGTTCGACAAAGCCTTTGGCATTAATTTTTAGATATAATTTTAGTACTTTGTTTATCGGTTTACAATTTATTTAAAGATTTGCTCGAGCCTATTAACAACTTTGATTTATTATCATTTTATTCTTTGTTAGAAGTCAATCAAATGACGTGTTTTGTGTTTTTAATGTAATTTCGCTCAAAGGAACTTTAGCATAGCATACCCCATTATAAACATGAAACATTGTTGATTGTGTTTTAAACAACAACATGAGGAGTACACCGGACACCGACACAAACACTCGACCAAATGAGTCGTATCCTTTAACAGGAATTTTGTTTACCCAACATTGTCCGCGTGACTACGAAAACACATTTGCATTCGATCGTGGGCAAGAGCACAGAATCAAAGGCCGCTCGCATTGTAAATTCCACACGTACACACACTGAAACACCATCACGAGTGCAGCATTATGTGATGCGCTTTCCCGGCCTGATATTTCGACGTGTATACGTCCGAGCTGCCGCTATATAGCTTGCAACGCTGCAACTCGTTCTATACACCCGAGAGATGTTATTTCACCGCTGCTGCTATCGCGACGTGATGCACGTATACGCGCGCGGGGCGCTTTTTTCTCGCGAAACTACGACAGCAGCAGCGAAGCAGCGTAGATAGAGAGGAAGAAAGCTCGTGCGCGAGTAGTTGCGATTGTCGTCCTCGGAATCGAGTTTCCAAACTCGCTGACCTCGCGTTTCCCGTCGCCAAAAACGACGCGTGTGCGGCAACAACGACGACGACTCGGCCTTTGCCCTCCGCGAGCTACGAGTTTACTACACACACGGCGTGTGCAACTTCGATGCGGCCAACTTTATATGCGCTCGTCGACGCGGACACACCCGCCTACTCGCGCGTGGTTCGCCGCGGCTCGTATAATTGTTGGAAATAGACAATGCGCGCGGTTGCCTCGAGGGCCTGCGCGATGATGCTCTCTCCTCGCGAGGAGGTATATAATTTGATGAGAAGTACGTTAACGAGCTTTTAGCGGGCGCGACTGCGTTGTACATATACGCGTGTGCGTGAGCGCAAAGATGACAAGGCGTTAGAAATGAATTATCTAATATTTACACGAGTTAGTGTAATTTGTGGGTAAAGCGCGTGACGAGGTTTCGTGCGCAAGGTATAGTATTATAGGTAAAAAAATAAGTGCGTGTTATCTTTGGGGAAATACCGCTGAATCCTTAAATATATATATAGATAACAATGCAAAGCTTGTTTTCGATAAACATCCAGCGCAGACGGCCGTGCAAATATGCACACAAGTACAATAAATTTCTTTTGCCGCGAGGAGAGAAAAAGAGAGAGAGAGAGAGGGAAAAGAAGTCTATTATTACACAGTGACACAGCCCGCTGCATGCGCTGCATATTCCCTCTCTCGCCAATCGGATAAAATCCGGAGGCTTTTCGCGGAATATAAAAGCGACCCGCCGCAGCTCGGATAATTGTACTCGAGAGAGCGAAGGAACACTTTATACCGTTACCTCGAAGGCCGGCCAGCGGTCGCTCGAGAAAACCCTGCGGATGCTATGCGGAAGCATGTGTATACATATATATCTACACACACAGCCAAAGGTCCTTTCTTCGATATATATACACGTGAACGCGCAACGCAGCATAAAACCGATCGCCGAGATGCGGCACGCGCCGCGAGACACCTTTTCAGAAGTGTGTGATGCATGCACTTGTACAAGCTAGCACACCATACGCGCGAGCGTCATACGTATATACATCGAAGAGAATAGAAAAGATGCACGACACGTGACGGGAATATGGTCATTATCCCAGCTGAATGGCCATCGGGTAATTAATAATCGTCGAAGGGCTTATATGCTCACTCGCGCGCGCGCGCGCCTTTCATTCAAACGGGTGGACGACAATGTATAGTATACGCGTTTCGAAAGAAAACGGTGAATATATCGAGGCCGCACAATGGATCGCGAGAGCGCGAACGCCGTGCGAGACAGTAAAGAGAGAGAGGAGAGGTAAGTAAACGGACAATGGCCATGCTATACGTGTAGTCGGAGAGTGCGTATATATACGCGTGATGAAATTTCAAATTATCTTTCTTTTTTTTCACGTTGGGCGATGCATAATTGTCCATTTTTTGGGTCGTTAAATTTGACTAGGGCGCGAGATGCTTGCTCTGGGTCTGATGGTTATTAATAACTCAGTGCGCGAGTGTTTTTATGGAGTGCTGGGTCTATATTTACATAGGAAAGAACAGCAGCGTTATTATACGAAGGAGGAGACCTTACTACTGCTGCCGTCGCCTAGCTCTGTTCGCTCTATACGATAAGAGCACAATCGGAGATTGTCTCTATGAATATAGAATATGGCTTATGGCTGTGATAGAGCATTTATCATTTTTCAATTTTCTCGTCATTGCTATTTAAAACAGTGTGTTTTTCACTGATTCGCGGTGTATAGCGCAGTTTATAGATAGTCTCAACCATCAAAGCATTGCGGTTAATCATATTTGACATATTATCCTTGTATATTTATACACTTTAATTTTGTATAAATAATACTACATTGTTGTAATATTTTAAATATATATTGCGAAATGTGAAGTCAAATAACATCAATCATTCTCTTATCGTTGTTCCTACAATTCAATATCAGATCTTTAATAAAATTAAAGCGACCGTTCATTAATTACTCCTTAAATATTATACTTCAAACACATTACCGAGACAGTACAGAAAAAAATAATACCTTGTACAGTAAAGTAACCGAGTATACTGTTGCAACTGCCAAAGTCCCCAAACATGTCTGGTCGGATTGTCATGCTTAATCGTCATAAGGTTTAAAATCTTCGTTTAAACAGCTGACGATTGTTCAACAACAGAACCACTTACTTCGACACGTCACGATCTTTACTCTTCTCAAACAATATCACTTGAGAGCACATTCCCTACAATAGCAACTCTCTTTTCGCCTGCGCTCCGAAAGTTCCTTCGCCGCTCCGAAAAATCACAGCTCACGAATCTCCCTTACAGCACCAGATCTCGAGCGAATTATCGCCATTTTTGTCACCACTCACCCCAAAACAATAGCCAAACCCACACGCACGTAGAATTCACTTCCACTGTATATTTCCCGGGAGGGTCACACAGACCCGAGAACAAAGAAAAAGAGCGGCCGGCGACGATAAACAATTTAAAAGGCCGATTATTTTCAATCAGCCTGCGCAGTGTGTATGTGTGTGTGCTCAGCAGGGCAGCAGCAAATTCGCTCACTGGCTCGAGAGAGTTTGTGAACCCGACGCGCGGCAGCGCTCGACTAAGGACGTAAAGACCATAGCTAAGTGGTCGGACGTCGGCGCGAGCTCCGCTCTGCTCGCTCGCTCGCTCGCTTGCTCGCGCCACCGGTTTCCTCCGCGCCGCATGCTATACGCCGCTGCTCTCTACACCTTCTCGCCGTCACTCTATACTACGTACACACGCACACACATATACCGCGATGGTGCGTGCCCATTATAACGCGCGCCGCGCACGCGAAACCTATACACACGAACGCAGTAGAACGCTGACTAAGTGCGTCGTCACGAGGCAGCAGCAGTACACGCCGGTGTAAATTACAAAACCGCGAGAGAGTGCGAGCGTTTGCACTTTTTCGCGAGGGAGAGGGGAACCGTAAAGCCGCGGCGACCGCGAATCGGCAATTAGAAGCGCGAGCGTGCGCAACTTTATGGCCTATTATTTTGGCACTTGTCTTCTTTCTTTTTTTTTGCCTTGCTCGTGCTTATACGCTGAAAAGAGCGCGTCGAGTGGACGCATAAATTGTGATAAGTTGTGTTTTTTATCGCGAGAGCTGCAGTCGTCGCGCTGATTTACGACAGGTGAGCTCTAACGTCGCCGAAAGCTGATAAACCTATGTACTTGGTAGACGAGGTGCGACTTGTGAGCGTGTTATTGTTAAAGCTTTCGGTGAAGTATTTTTCCAAAGAGGTTTAAAAATAAAGTTGTTATTTTCTTGTAATCTTGCATTATGCAAGATACGGTAATTGTTGTTTATCCGCGACGGAGGGTTATTAATTTTAATCGGGAGATTATTTATTAGTTCGTAAATTACAGAACAACGGAACTTTTATTACCGCGATTGTATGAAGAAATTCGATAAATTGCTGCTTATAAGAATTGCACTTGAAAGGCCGCGAAAGAGACGCGCGCACGGTAGCGTCGCGCTTATAAGGAATAATTTGAATGTCTGCTCAAGCGCGCGCGCGCTCACGCTTGCAATGAAAGTAACAGTAATATTGATTGAAGAGTAGGCAACGAATATCATTGTAAGAGTCATCGCTCTTGTTACTCGGTCAAGACGGCATTTATTGGCCGCGTCTGCGCTGCATATTTTGCGATTCAAACTAAGTGCCGCCTGCGCGAGCATTGATTCGCACAGTTGCTCCGCGCCTTGGCGCGCGTTGAAGATAACGGAGGATCCCAGAGAATCTTACAATATTATATGCGCTAATTGACGAAGAAGTGGCTTGTGAAACGAAAGATTGGAAGAATCGCGTCACCCCTATAATCACCCAAACTCGTCACCTCCGAAAAATAGCAACTATTATTACCAGTCACAACAATGAAACCGCACTCGTTGCATACAAAACCGTCTACTTACTCCAAAACCGACGTGTCAACAACAACAACAACCAAGGCAGAGTGCAAAAAAAAATGAAGAAGCCGCACCACCGCGCTACGCCATTCTCACGCCACGGCCAATTGTTATTGTAATCGGCCGTGGCACGCGTGCGCGAAAGTTCGTTAACCCTCTACTCTACCCCCCTCCTCTCGCCGCAGCAGCGTTACACATAACCTGTATATCGATGAAGCGATCGCTCGCTCGCTCGCTTGCTCGCGAGAACACGAAGATGATCTCCGGCTGCCGATCGGCACGTTCCGGTAATCGCGGATATCGATCTCGACGCGCGATATAGCCGCGCGCGATGCACTCTGCTGCTGCCAACGCAATTTCCTCTCTCGTGGCTGCGCACACGCGATATATACATACATACATGCTATACGCGTGTGCATATATATACGATATTATTCGTCTTGGTTTTTAGTGACTGACAGCTCTCGTGTGTGTGTGTGTATTGTTGGACCGCGCCTTACTTTGTATGCCGGCTTTTCCCACGAGTCGTTGGCTTCTTCCGGCGCGCGCTCGGTGTGTTCTCGCTTCTCGCTAAATAATTATCGCCGGCGATTTGGTGAATTAGTATGTAATTTCGACTGCTCTATGTGTGTAATTTCTCTCTCTCTCCCTGCCTCTCTCGATCTATTCCGCTCCGGTCATTTGCGCCCGGTCTGCACGTAATAGAAAGGATGTGGAATATGTATCTAATTCGAGTGTGTGTAGCTCGCTCGTGTCTACGCGGTATGCGCTCTCGTATGTCTAAATAAGGCGAGTGTATAGTAGTTTTTTATGTTAAATCGGGATGATGGCAATATTTCCAAGTGTAGGGTTAGAAAGCAGAAAATTTTAAAAGTTTCACGCCTTATACTTCTAAATCGCGTTAATTAGTTGAACGAGCGAACACCAGTGGCCATAAGCGAGGCTCACATAACCGAGGTGTTAAATTAAAGTTATTCGCTGAAAAACTTTTCTTTTTCTCCCGTTTAATTGTTCTTTCGAAATAAATAAAAATTAATTCGCAATTAAGATCCGAGATTATAAAAAACAAGAAGATATTTTCATTCACTTCTCTGTAAACGATTAACTTTTCAATTTCTCGTAGTTTTTATTGAATCTCCGTATATTTATTTAGACGCGCCGCTATTCCCTTACCGCATTAAATCTAACTAACGCCTATTACACGTCAATTACTCCGGCTTTATGCGTTTTCTTCCGCAAATCTGTCCGACGAGTCGCGCGCGCCAGCGGACGC
Source organism: Torymus aiolomorphi (assembly GCA_036365515.1). NCBI lineage: Eukaryota > Metazoa > Arthropoda > Insecta > Hymenoptera > Torymidae > Torymus > Torymus aiolomorphi. The sequence continues at coordinate 236,677,216 of CM070873.1, read as the reverse complement.
GTTTCATCGCCCAGAGGCACGGGAAGAAGCACCAACCGCGGAATTATAGATAGAGCGACAACGTAAAATCGCTCAATTTTCAGAGTCGGCGCAAGAAAGGCACGAGTGCGTGCGCCTGTATATATAACCATGCGCAAATCGTACCTACATAGAGAAAGAGCAAAAAGCAATATCCCCCCGAGAGGCTGTCGCGTGTTCTAATGCTCGCGAAGAGAGAAAGAGAGAGAGAGAGAGAGAAATGAAAAAGCAAGGAAATTACAGAGTACGAGGGGAAGTGGAAGAACGCAGTCAGGGGAGAGAGGATAGCCGATAAAGAAATGGAGGAAGAGGAATGAGAGAGGACGGAAAGTCATGTAGCGATTGTCGTTAAGACTAAACGTTTACCGATCCTATATATACGTTCACTCTTCCACTCAATTAAAAGACTCTGTCGACAAAAACGATCTACAGTTACGGGTAGAGAGAGCCATAACGTCGCCCTCGTAAATTGGTCCTAAACATCGCGATATTGAAATATAACGCTATGAGAACCTCTCTTCCCGGTATATTGTTTTTGCCTCCTACGCGATAAGATAATGTATACTAATCGCAAAACGAAGGTGCACCAGCATCGGCATCATTCCCACAAATATCATCTTCGCCTCTATGAGACCCTCCTACCCTACAAGCAATAAGTATAACATACGCACTCGGGAAAACTCTAGCAGAAAGAGCAGCAAGAACCGTGAGCAGGGCAGCTGCTGGCTCGCGTTCGACTGCCCATATATTTCGCGTCTCTCTGCTCTCTTCTCTCCTGCCTTCGCGCGCATATACATTATATATATACATGCATGCATACATATATACGCATGCACGTAGCCGCGACGCGCACTTTGGCGCCAGCGAGGCGAAGCCGCGATGTCGAATAGGCGCGCGTGCAAAGAGTCCTCGCCCCCCCCCCCCCCGCAATCGCGAGAGAAGTAGGGAATTTCGCGCGTGTGTTTGCATTTACACTTAGCTCTCGCGAAAGAAAGAGCGGAGAGCTGCTGCTGCTGCTGGCTCGCCGCCCGCGATGTCAATGACTGCATAAAGTCACCCGGAGAGCTCTCCGCTGCCGCTGCTATATATCTGCCTTTCTTTCTCGTTCTCGGCCGCCGCCGTGAGTACGCGAAGAGAGGAGAGGGCGTTTTAAAGGAGAGTTTACAAGCGCGATCGCTCGATGCGACGCGTTAATGCGCTGGACAGATCGTGTATATAGTTTTTCGGGTTGGTTATGATGCGACGCAGGGGCTTGAAGTAAATGGTTTGTAAAATCGATGTGAAAAAATGGCGGTGAAGATGTAATCGCTGTTCTTATTTTTGTAATTAAAAGTAGTAGAATGTAATGGCAGTTGTATTCGCTTTTAAATAATGTTAAGAATGTATCGGCTATACAATCGGTGTCAGAAGTTAGTTTTTATTTAAAATATCAATAATTTGTTATATGGGGTTGTTTTTTCTTTTTTATTTCAAAACTTTGTAGGAGGGCATAAGAGACCAATAGTTGAAGCTCCCAAAATAAGAAATCAGATAAAAATTTTTGAAGTATTTCGACTTTTAAAAATCATATAAATACATTTTTAATTTCATTCATTAAGGTGCCGCATCTTCAAATTTTATTCGATTCTTGTTTTATTTTTATCTTATTTTATCCAGGGGAGAATTATTAATAGACCCACTAACTCAAAAATAAAAAAAAAATAACTTTATATTTAAGATAATAAACATTTTAAAGTGTACAGTCAACTTAAAAAGTGAGTTTCTTTTTTATAAAACTAAACTTTAATGAAAATATAAGACATATTTTTTATTTTTGAGTTAGTAGGTCTATTTATAATTCTATCCTGGACAAAATAAGACCAGAAAAACAAGAATCGAATAAAATTTGAAGATGCGGCACCTTCATGAATGAAATTAAAAATGTATTAGAATATATGATTTTTAAAAGTCGAAATACTTCAAAAAATTTTCGTCTGATTGGTTATTTTAGGGGCTTATATTATTCATTTGACTTATTTCTCTAAACGTATTTAATAAAAAAGTAGCAAATATGGTTTTATATTTAATTATTAATAATTTCAGTAATACTGATATTCGACGCCGATAATATAGCCCATACATCCTTACAACGGTTGGTATAGGTTTGAGGTTAATGGTGGTGAAATGAGGTAATAACAAAGAAAATGTAGGTACCGCAATGGCTATATAGGAGATGAAAAAAAAAATCACTTAAATGCCGGATATTGTAAAATCAGAATAGTATGATTTTTGTGAAATAAGCCGTTTCGTAATAATAGATCGAAGGTATGCCAACGGCTAATAAACGTCCGAAGTTGAATTAGCAGAAAAATTGATCGAGGCCAGTACAATTTATGAGAAAATGAAAAACCTTGAGGTTGTTTAATGAAAGTAAAAAAGATTAAACAATAATGCTATCGCTGCGTTCGATCATCAATTTCGACTAAATATGGCCGGCAATAATTATAAGAAAAACAATCTAGCGAAAAATTTGGTTCGAGCGCAGTGAAATAAGAGTTAAAGATATAGTAGCAGCATATTATACGTTATCAACTTTTAACATAGAAAAAGACAGTCTATTAAGTTGTAATAAAAGTAAAAGTGGCATAATATTTCACATAACGTCATTGTAATTCCACACTAATACCCTAAGCTCGTTAAAATTGCTTCATCCAATTCGCAGAAAGCTTTAGTAATCCGATGCCTCCCCGCTGCTGATTCAGTATACATGTCCGACGCGTTTCACGCGCTCCTTCTTTTATTCATTTAATCCATTATGAGAAATTCATTTAATTTGAATAATAGATTTTCATTTGCACAAAGCAGATCGCCACTTCTCCTATATAAAGTGACATAGTATCACATTATTCAACGCTACGGTATACACTCGATAGCGACATTATTCAACCTCTTTCCCCTTTGTAGTTTTTCACCTGTGTGCGCTTGCGCAAAACAAATCTCTCGCAACGAATCACCCCGACAAATAGAATGCACACACAATCGATATACAGATCCTTACACAGGTGTCTCGACTTTGTTTTTATTCCGCACAAAAAGCTCCGTCCTTTGCACACACACATCACATATACACTGCAGAAAACCGAGAAAAAGCTCTGCGCACTTTGTCTCTCTCTGTCGGCTACACGGGTAAAAGCGCCTTTATACATACACGGGGCTTGTTTTACACGCCCGACGTAACAGGACAACGATCGCAGAGAATACATAGAGAGAGAGAGAGAGAGAGAGAAAGAGAGAGAGAGAGAGAGAGAGAGAGAGAGAGAGAGAGAGAGAGAGAGAGAGACTGCGACTATACCTATAGCCGGTCTTTTGCGTCGCGGCGCGAGCGCCGATAATTCACGATCGAGTTTAATTAGAGGCCGTTAGGCGAGCTCGCTCTGGCGCGCCGTTACAATGAAAAGGCTGAGCGCCGAGAGAGAGAGAGAGAGAGCGCGCGATCGTTTTCCTCTTCTCTCTTTAACCCCGCTCTCTCTCTCTCTCTCTCTCTCTCTCTCTCTCTCTCTCTCTCTCTCTCTCTCTCCCTCTCTCTCTCTCTCTCTCTCTCTCTCTGTACGCGTGCGCACAGACACACGCGGAGACAGAATGAATTTTAACGAGCGGAACATTGAGATAAATGGGAGGAAAGAGACGCCGCCGCCGCCGTTGCCGACGTCGTCGTTGTGCATAGCCGCGGTCGAAAGAAATCTTTTGACGCCCGAGCGGAGGAGAAAGATAGAGCGAGAGAGATAGAGAGCTTTATATATATACATTCGAGAGCTCCACTTTTTATAACGCGAGCTTTTTCTTTGTGCCCCGTATTAATCTTGTCGTTTTTTGTTTTTTTTTCTTCCTCTCGGACCTGCTGTGTGGAAAGGGATGAAGGTGGCACGTTGCGTAATATTAATTGAGCGCGCGCGTACTCTCTATTGTTCTTCGGACTTTCGCCGCTCCGAGGGAAATAATGAATGAAAAACGATAGCTTTTTTCCAGCCCCATTGTTTTCTTTTGCGCAATTCGATTATAGCGACGGGCCCCTGATTTAATTCATCTCTCTCGCCGTGCCGCACACCGCGAGAGCTTTCGAGAATCAACAATTTGCGGAAAAGATGATGCTGCTTTTATCTAATCGCGCGCGCGATGTATATGTACATTTTTGTTTGAAGGTTAGTGAATTGTTTTGCTATTTTTATATACGATTGACATCCTGTTCTGATTTTGTGGCCGTGACTACATGTTTTTGCAAGAGGAAAAGTATAAAACTACGTATAAACCCTGGTAGAAATTCATCTATATGAAATGTACAAAAAGTTAGCTCGTAAAACTGGCTAATTAATCGCTATGATGAAACGATTTTTCGACCATTATTTACCTATTTCTTAGATTGACGTAACAACAAAATATTAGTATTTGATTTATTTACTAATTTTATCTTTGATCAAAGAGCTTTAAGTGCATTGGATGGCGTATCAAAATATAAATAAATAACATTCTCTTTCTATGAATAATTCAGCAAAACTTTTATTTATCCGTCTGATTATGTCTCTCACTCCTTGTCCTAACAGCAAGCCTTCTACTAGCCATTTCCAGACTAAAGAAACTGATCAGTTTTAATACCTTTAAAATAGTCAAGAACAAGCTTGTACTTATCTTCGAAAAACTCAATCCATTTTTCAATCTATTAAATGGCCAAATAATAGGAGAAAAGGCGTTTCATCGGGAGCTAGAAACTGGACAAGAGAAATTCTCATTTTATAGCAAGTTTCTAATACAAATGGTCAGTTATTAGTTAAAAATGTTTTGGATTTCCACCAGGGAATAGATAGTGCGAACATTTTATACCAACAATTAAATGGCAGAATAAATGACCAATAAAAAAGCAGGAAAAAATACAAGATTGATTCCTTATTTAATTACGAGAAACTTTATGAGAAGCTCAGCCTTAAAAAAGTTTCAAGCGCAGCCGTACACACAACGACGATCGATAAGCCGCGGAGTATAACAGCGTACGAATAAAAAAAAGCTCGCACGAAAACTCTGACTCACGAGGAGAGCAATTCAATTATAAAGTAAGTCGTTACGCGCGCCTAATGGAATAATCGCAATTGCTCGCCGCGTAAGTACCCAACAGAGCATCAGCTCCGTGTATATGCATACAAACGCGATCAGAAACTTATATATACCATATAGCCTGCAGCTGTGTTCGCGCGGCTATAATACACCCGAAAGAATTCGGGACATTAGCATAATTTTGCGCGCTGCGGGAGATATCGCACACGACGAGCGCCGCCGCGCGCACGAAGCGACTAACTTAATTACTTAATTATATGCTCCGCCCTCGGACACGCGACATTCCGGGCGAAAAATCGAGGAAAAGAGGTTAGAGAGGCGCGCGTATATGAGCGCGTGGATGTAATTATGAAGCGAGCGAGCTGGAAGTGACGACACGTTTACGGCGGGAAGTGCAGCGCGTCGCGTTTTTCCCCGGAATTCAAGGGTGGGCGAGGCGTTTCCCTTCTGCGAAAGTAGTTTCAGTGCTTTCGTTTGTGAAATTGTTGCATTTTTGCGGGACTAGCAGGAATGTGAATGTTTTTATGAAAAAAACAAACGCAGCATCGAAATTATTTTTGCGCTAGGGGGGAGAACACACCGGTACTTAAGATAAATATTACTATGTACGCGAAACCGGTATCGCGATGCAGCGCGGGAATGCGGCACCGCGTAGTATAACAAATCGCTTCATTATTATAAGACTTTATCTGCACGTATGCCGATGTTCCGCTGAAAATCTAAAAAGGTCGATCCTTTGTTTATTAGTTTGGAAATAAGCTTTCACTTTATTGAAATTGATACGAACACTGCATCTATTCAGCGCAATAATCAACATCAAGCAATCTCATCGATAGTATTTAAAAATACTTTAAGAAGTTACGAACTCTCGTTATGCAACTGCTCGCGGTTATTCCTTTTACGTTTCTTTTTTGCATGAGGCTGAAACGTCGGCAACAAAGGAGCGTCAAAAATTCGCGCAAACATTCCCACAGTGCCGTAAAATTTCTCCCCCAGCAATATTTCAAAATCACCCAGACTCTTTCTCTCGCGCACGCGCGCTTCATCCCACGGCGAATGGCTCATATTTCACACGCACGCACATTTATATGCATCCGACGGATATCGATCTATCCGCACCTATCATAAATGGAATCAACTCTTCCTATCCATCAATTTCAACCGTCGTCGACCGATTATAACTGTCGGCTCTCGCATCGCTAAAATACTCTCCTCGCACGCGTTCTGTAGTCGCGGCCCCGCGCGCGTATATCTTTGAATGTAACCTTGAGAGAGTGATTTTTCACTTCATCGAGTCCAATACACGATTTATCAATTTTATTAGCGACAATAAAACTTTTTTAAATTTATAAATCACTTCGCTTTTCAACACCATTTTTTTTTTCAAGTTATTTTCATACCTCTCGAACTGTGTCCATTCATGCTCTCGTCAAAATATTTTGAATTCTTTGAATTCTTCAAAAAAGCTACATAACATAAAATTTCTCTGCGCCTCGCACCGATACTCATTCTCACAAAAATAAAGAATGACAAAAAAGCTCCTAAAATAACTCCCCATACTACAACTTCCAAAATAGCCGTATTTAACTTTAACTACGCCAAAGGCAACGCTTTACCATCTCACCACTGCCCTCCAATCCCCCACATTTTCCAGAGCACACTACACACACGTGCACACATTACCCCACGACCGTCATTCTCACACACAACGCCGTAACTCCTCCTCCTCCTTGCCCCCCTCAAAAAAATCCCCGGAGTCAAAAATCTCGCACACAGCGCAGGATTTATCGACGTTCGACGTAAGTACGCGCGGGGCAGCAACACCTACACCGTGTATATACCTTATACATATGCGGGTGTAGAGACACGTGGAAGACTGCGGCGGCGGGCGGCGCGTTTTACGGCCGGGCCGCAGGCGCGCATCGGTCTCTCGGTTCTCGTAAAACCAGCGCTCGCGTAATTTACGCGAGTACATAAAGGGGCGCGCGCGTGCAGGCGAGTTGTGTAGGGTTTGTAGCCGGCCGAGGAGAGCCAAGAGTCTGCGGCTGCGGAGACAACCTGTGGAACATGCGCGCTCGGGAGTAAAAACGAGCGGGCCGATTCGTTTAACTTTCAATTTGGCACGTTTCGGTGGTACGCGTGTTCTCGCTAGAGCGTTTTTTTTTACGCAGGGAAGAGGAAGTGTCGGATATTCGGCGTCAGCGGTTCATTGATATGCCATTCGGGAGAGTCGGTTTTCCGTTCAAAGTGCGATCGTAATGCTGGAGGTAAACGAGATGAGGCGGGTTATATAATAGGGTACTTGATTAATGTGAAATTTGATCGGGAATATTATTTGACGTTTTCAGTCGAATCACAAACTCAATTACAACCCGAATAGCATAATAACCGCTTCCCCGCGAACAGTTTTACAGTGATATATACATCACAGAAACCGCTCAATATTTCCGTCGCATTCTGAGTCGTAAACCGACTTCCTACTTCACGCCTCTGACACTCTGCCGCGGCAAATCACGCGACGTACGTTTTTACAAGCGCTAAAATACTTAACAACGCGCGCGCGCGCAAATTGAATGTTTCAAGTAGATGAAAGCCCCGCTCTCTCTCACACACACACGTACGTATACACTTACTACCACTACTACCGTTTTGGCTCGCTCTGTACGCGCGCTAACACCTAATCGGCTGTTAGCGGCTCTATCGTCGCCGCGCGCTCGCGCGTGGGACTACACGCGGGACCAAAGCGCAAAATTATCGCGGCGTTCCCACGCGAGCGAGCGTTCCAATGGAAGAGTTATGCGCGACATGGTGATGGTACGAGGCGGCGACGACGACGCCGCGATGGCCCAAAAGTGCAGTCGAGTCAAGTGCAGCGTAAGCGTTTAGTACACACTCGATGTGTGAGAGGATAGGGGCGAGAGTGAGAAAACTGGGGATTCTCAGTGGATGCGTTGAGGGTATATACTTTGTGAAGCGACGTCTCGAATGTCTCTTGGTTTTGCTTCGTGAGAGGAGTGTATCTTTTTTTTTGTGAAAGTGGAAGGTTTTACGATGATTGAAGTATTTGTGTGAAGATTTTTTGGATTATCAAGCTAAAGTCATGCTCTGTGTGTTTTGTGTATGACTTATTAAAACAAAATGCTGCAAATGAAAATCCAAATAAAAACTTTAATTTACAATGAATTTCGCTACATCAATCACAAACTGTGCATACTACAACAAAAGCAAAGCATGCGCGCGTGTATCGCAAACTTCCCGGCAAAAAGAAATCGGACGCAGCCTGCGCGCTCGCTCAAAACTCGTTTAACCCATACAGGTATAGGATGCAATCCACACAGTTATAAGATTAAGTAACGGCGGCGAGGGGCAGAACTTTTCCTCGTTATACCATAAAGGCGTACACCGACATCGACTCTATCAAACCGTATTTCCGTTCGCGTTTTGCGCACGCGCACTCATACATATTATATATACCCCCGCGCAGTATAACGAGGGCGGCGGAGAAGCTGCGCGCCCGGCATTATCATACATAATTACAAGGCAAACTCTCCTCTCCTGGTTTATGCCAATTTCAGGGCAATCCCCGTCGCCGTCGTCGTCCTTCGACTACTCGTGTATATACGTATACATTCAATCGGCCGGGCACTTCGGGCCAACTCGTAATAACTCGTAATAAGCCGTGCGCGCCGCGGGGAGAGAATTCGAGGAGGGCTTATCAGACCGCGCCACCGACTCTTGCTGCTGCTGCTGCTGCTGAGCTGGCAAAACTTGACGGACCGCTGGGTACGCCGTGCCGTCGCCGGAGCGTGGGTGTGTATAATAACGCGGACGTAAGCGCGATTTCTATGCATAGCCTCGTCGGTGTATATAGTGTCGAGGAGAGTTGTTTGGAAAGAAGTACTCGGGCGAGATAATTGACCCCGCGCGAGTTATAATTTTCGTAGGTTTGAGGATTTTCTTCGCCGTGTGCTCGCGCCGTAATGACTTTTATTAAGTTTCACGAGCGAGGGGGCGAGGGCTCTTGGGTGCCGCGGTTTCGCAAGGGGAGAGTCGATCCGATAGGAGTGTTGTATATGTGTATAGGTTAAGAGTTGGACGTGCGATTATATTTTGCGAGAGAGAAAGTTTTTGACGGGTATATAAGGATGACTAAGAGCTGGGTTATTACGAATCGATTGATTGAGAATTTCGAGAAGTTCACACGTTTCGTTTGTGACGGGACAACTTGATAGGTCAATTAAGTCATGTTTTCCTATATTAAATTATCCTGCACTTGAGTTGATGAAATTTACCGTGAATAAAAAAAAAACAATCTTTTATTGCTAATGGATATTCATTAGCGAGTCTATTTAATCTTGGGTAATTAAAACCTGGCATTACATAAAATTCAAATGCGACGCGCTGGATTTTTATGCGCAATCACATTATAATTAAGTCAAGCAAAAAATGAAATTATACGACTGCAATAAACCAGTATTTCCATTACATTTTTACATCGCCATTATACTATACACCTTTTGCCTCTCAATCCAAAGCTTTCCCATCAAAAATATAATTTTCATACGTAATTTCCACCATATAATAACAACATAATCATCGTCATCAACGCGCTCTGGCAACCTGCAAAAAGGCCGTTCTCTCTCCCTCTCTCCGAATAAATTTGCAATTTCGTCCATCACAGAGGCGCGTGCATTCAGTCAAACATTATTTTCATCCCATCATCGTATCGCGCGCGTGTAACGTGCGCGTGCGCACACCGCGTCACGTGCATATGAAAAGTCCATTAAAATAATCAAACGCCAGAAGGCGGATAGATTATAATTGAATGCGCCCAACTGCCGCGGCGGCAGACATCGTATACGCATATACGTACTACACTATATCACCGCGTGGAGCACATAACTGAGGTTGATATATACGTATATACGATGGCTGCAAACTCCAGACAGCAACTGCGCACGTCGGCGGTGGAGAGAGCGAGACTATGTGCCTACTATCTGCCCGACTCCGCGCGCAGACACGTCGTGGAAATAACATGGCAAGACGTCCAGGAAGAGGAGAGATGGAAAGAGAGAGAGAGAGAGGAAAGCCACATAGACGACGCGAGACATCCCGCGGAGGACGAACAAAGGCGACAACGACGAGCGAAAGAGATAGGGCTATGCGCACGCGCGCGTATATCGCTGTTACTGCCGCTTCTCCTGTCTAGCACAACTATACTCTCTCTCTCTCTCTCTCCCTCCGCATCGCGATAGCTCGCCGCAATCTAATTGATTCTCGCACGAGCGCGCCGCAACGACGCGTCGTAATAATAATTGTACATACGTGCGTGCGTGCTTGCGTGCGTGTTATACTAATTGCGATTGATAATTAATTTGGGGGACGGGAGGGGCGACGGGGATGACCCGATGATCTTGGCCTCCACCCCGCAGACGACGACGGCGACCTATTAGCGCGCGCCGTTTTTCTGGAACGAGGGTTGCGTGAGAGAGTCGTTTGTTATCGCGGTAAAAGCCTGTTACGGGGATTCAATTTTTTTCTTTCGTGGAGAGAAAAAGAGATGAGTGTGTGGTTTTCGAGAGATACGGTGATTGCTCGTGATTATTGGGGGAAATGAGGGAGATAAGGTGAGGCTCGTGGAGTTAATGATTTCGCGGTAACGGTGATGGTGTGTATAATGTGTGTGTGTGTGTGTGTGTGTGTGTGTCATTTTTAATTATAGCAGTCCACTGGTTTCGAAATAAAAGTTAATACGGTTATATACAAGAAGAAATTATAAATAAAGTAACAACTGTATTATTATTGCATCGCATAATAATAATGGAATCAATATATCGAGACGAGACTTTATTAAACGTCGCAATTGCAGTAAATCGATCATACACCCAGCAACAAAGCGCGAGGCGTAACTCTATCCCATCCAAGTTCAATAAACGGATACACCGTACTTAATCCTCGCAGAATAGATTGCTATCCCCATCAGTGAAGCAAGAATATATGGATGCCTAACGAAGGACAAGCTCAAAAGCGCGCACGACAATCGATATATTTACTGGCGTGTATACTTAATTAACGATCATAGAATGAACCCGTCGCGATCGGCACGTATACACACACACACACACACACACACACACACACACACACACAAACACACACACACACACACGCAGACTTTCGAAAGATTTCTCCAAAGGGCGATAAGCGCGCCACTCGCGAGAAAGTTGGACAAAGTTCAAGCCTATGCACTCCATACAAACTTTATATATACGAGCGCGGCGAGGGAGCGCACAAAATGCATCTATCTATATATCTATACGTGTGAAGTGTAACGAGTATAGTCGTGATGCAGGAGTGTCTGGCGAAGAAGAGCGCGTCGTTTCCCACGTCTCTTTCCGCGCGCTCGCTCGCTCGCGCCGCGCTGATTAGATCCGCCGTCATGGACCAATCTCGGGTACGGAAAAAAGGGGCGGCTATGTGCGCCGGAAAAGTGTTCATATACTCTATACGTAACAGGAGGAAAGAGAGAAGAAGAGTCGAGCGCTCGCGTGAGATGGATCCCGAGAGCCGCGGGTGATGGATGCGCGCGTCGATTGCCCAAGTGTGTATGTGTGCTTCGCTCTTAGAGTCCCCGCGAGAGCAAACATTTGGGAAAGTTTTTAGGGAAGGTTAGGGTGCATGTTTATGCTTCGGGGGGTGAACAGAAAAATGACGCGGAAAGTTTGGCAATATCGCTGTTGTTGTTTTTGTTGTCGGGTGAGATGGAGGTGGATTTAATGTGATTTTGATGTATCGGGGAATAAAAGCGGATGTAAGCTTATTATTTTTGGGTTGTATGGTGAGAGGTAAACGTTGAAGAAAGTGGTTAATTCGATATTAATTGCAATCTTGGAGTCGTTCATCAAAAGTATAAATAATATAAGTTATCGGGTGGTAAAAGTTGTATTATATATACGTGCATTATCCAGTTAGTACCCGTTAATAACTACTTATAATTACTTAATGACATAAAATGTCACCGATTAATGATAAATCATCCTAGGAAATAGTCGTTTTTCCACAAATAACGAGAGAGACCGCAAGTCACTCCCCAAAGTCCAAAGTAAATTATTTACTGTACGCAGTTAAAATGATGCCAGTCACTCTACATTATACACGTACAAGCTCTAGTACCTCGTACCTCCATAATGTATGCTTTACAATGTCACTTTTTTTTTTTAAAGCACCATAACCTTTTTCGGCTCCAATACTGTCTCCATTAAGTCACTTCTCGACAGTCACGCCAGGATCATTTATAACAAAAGGCTCAAAACGAGTGAAAAAAAAGCGAGCGACGAACTTTCGGCGCGAGCCCACAAAAAGATCATCCGGCAACCGGCATCGATCCAAAAAAGGGAAACTACACCACTATTGCTCGTGCGAAAGGAGGGACAAAGCTAGTCGAAACACATAAATGGCAGAAGTCTGGACGCAAACTGCATCGGCGCGATAGTATATAATAGTAGTGAGAGAAAGAGCATCACATATATATAGCGCGCCGCGCGAACTCTGCGGCTACGACGCGGGGCGACACAAAGAAGGGGTCACGAAAGTGCACGCGACCGGGGCTAATCCGCCAGCGGCCGCATAGAAAAGGCACACGTACACACACACACACACACGTATAGACTTTGCATCCGACAATGGCAAAAGCCGAGAGCTCGGGCATAAATCCGGCGATAGGACGTGAAAGCCGAGAGCGCGAGAGCGCGTTTTTGCGAGCGATCGCGCGCCCCGAGCGACCAACGCTGCCGCCGCTATCAAAGATCCGAGATAAGAGAGCAGCACTCCGCGCGCAGTGAATATCGACACGCGCGCGCGCAATATCGCCGGCGGTCTGTGTGGATGGTGTACACGTTCGTATGCGGCGATTTGCCGGCTCGATTCGCTCCGCTGCCGAGCTTTTTTTTTATCCCCCTATATACGCGTATACGTCCGCGGCCGTGTCTCTCTTAATAAACAAAATTGAAAAATGTTCGACTTTCTCTCTGTCGCTCCACCACAGTGATTCACTATATACTCGCTTGCGCCCGTGTACGTGTGTGTCTATATCTGCAGGCGCGGTTTGCGCTTTTCAAAGCCTTTTCGCGTGCCCGCGCGACTTGTCGGTCGCGAGAGCGAACGCTCGTGTCAAGATTTCCGAGCCGATAGTACTTATAGTCGAGGCTGTGCTGAACGGAGAGTAAGCTTACTCAGCCGCGTAATTTCTATTTGCGTTTTCCCGCGGAAATTTTACTTTCTCCGCGCGGGTATATCGGTTGTCACAGACGCGCGGGGATGGAGAGAAGGAAGGTTGGAATAGGTCGATTTTAATGCGTTCTCGGTGTCGTCAAAAACGATTTAAATCTAATTACGCTTAGAAAGCTATTGACGCGTATGAGAGGTATATGATAAAAAATAAATATTTGATAATGCGCGCATAGAGGGTCACCCAAACATGAAGTTTCACCGGGGTTGTTAACCCAGATTTATGTGTCGGTGGTGTTATGGATAGCGGGATAGTGTGAATGTATTGCTTTGTTGTGTCAAAAAGAGAATGCGTCCGTGCCGAATAGACACGTGACACTTGAACAATGAATGAATTTCGGGTATTGGGGGGAGAGATATGTCGAATGCGTATACGCGCGCGTTTGTGTGTAGGGTCGCGGAAAAGTCGGGCAGATCCCAAATGGGTGGATCTTCGCCCCTTTTTTTCTCTCTCACACCATTTCCACCGCTGTACATCACCGCGTTCTACGTGGGTAACTGTGCGTAACGGGCGAACATTTCTGCTTTGTGCTGTCAGTGTGTAATATTCGTGTTCCCGATGTATATAACGTCGTTTAATGTAAAAATAAAATTATTCGCAAAAGTATGGTGTGCTACGTATCCGCGTGACCTAATTTACAAAGAGATTTACGTTTGAATAATTTCTATTGAATTATAGAAATTTTTGTTTTGAAAATGCTAGTTTAATTGAAATTTTATTTATTAATTTAATTTCGCAGTGAAAAGGTTTCTTTTTCCGCGAAATTGAATCATCGCGTGACACATTTCCTCCTAACAAAGCAAAAAGAAATATTTCCATCATCGCCGTTTTCCTTTGACCAATGAAAACAAGCTTTGCACGCATCACAGAGCATCGCCGAGGGTAATTTTTTCCAGGGCGAGCCTTAAGTCGAGCAAAAAAAAAGAAGAGAGACCGAAAGCAAACTGCTCTATAAAGGCGGATTCTTCATGAAAAGGCTGAATACTTTATGAAAACTATGTACAGAATTTTCCCCGCCGATATTGCAGGAAACGCGACGGCGGCGGTCATGGAGAAAAGCGGCACGGCGCGGAAGCCGAGAAAGAAGAAAGACGAGAAAATAAACGCGCGCGCTCGCAAAAAGCAAAAAGAAAAACGTATACATATAGCAGCGCGTGTTTGGCGATGCAGAAGAGAGAAAGAACGAAGGAAATCGCTGCGCATTTGGCGACGACGGCGAAATCCGTCAGAGGTTCGTGCGGGCGAGTCATCAGCCCGGAAGTTTCGTTTACCGAGGGGTTGGGGAACGCGGAAAGTAGGTCAGCGCTAGCTCGCTGCGGAAGATAAATTAAAGCTTTTTTATTAGGACCTCGATTCCGACGAGTCGAGAGGAATGTAGAAAAAGCGCGCGGCTTTTCAACAACTTTCGAGAGTTGAAAAATTAAAAATCCCGTGGTTGCCGCGGCGGGTGTATAAGAAACTTGGGAAAATTTATAAGGATTAAAGCCGCAGTGCGTGAGATATATGTGGGAAGATGAACGAGACTTACCCTCGAGATTAGCCATAGAAATTCTATAGCTATCGATCCTCGGCGTGTTGATGTCCGGGTTGTATGGCCTCAGAGTTGCCGAGCTTACATTGTTGAGACTCTGTAACAAGATCAAGAGAATGCTTTTATTAGTATACAGAGAAAGTTTATTATAGAACACATTGAAATTTTTAATTCAATTATATTTTAAAAGTAGCTTAAGAAGCTTTTTTAGAATTATATAAAGTTGGAAATTCCAGTTTCAAAATTGAAGGATTTCGATTCGACTCTACCTCTATGTCCCATTGTCGGAAAGCGAATTCAGAATTCTAATCAGCGTTCGAGCGAAATCCCTTACCGGGATAGAGTTTGCCACAGTTCGTCGTTTTGCGCGAAAGGTAAGAGAGGGAATTCTGACGAAAGCTCTCTCGTCGTTCGCGCACGCAGTCAATTTCCGCCGAATGACACTTCGAGCCATTCTTCAAATTCGCCAAAAGCGGAGAATGATTTTCCCTCGCTGTCGGGAGAAGGGTATTTTCCTCTCTGACAGCCGTTTAAGCTCGCGGAGGAGAGATTACGTTAAGTTGCTGGAGTAGCCAAGTTGAGCGTCGAAACCTCCTTATTTCGAACTAAAGCTTCCATTTCCGACGCGTCGGATTACGGATTGTAAGGACTGCTGGTAATTCTTCGCTACATTTATGGCTTGTGTCGAGTAGCGCTTGCGTCACAGGGGTTATCTACGCCGAACATGAAACGTCGGACTTTTATAGCTATTCGTTTGATTAACTTCTACAATATTAGCTACTACTTAAATACAAAGCTTTGGTCTAGAATTCAGCAAACGTTCTTAAAAAATATGGATCAAGGCGTACCAACTCAACAACAAACGTTAACGCCTACATACAAAAAAAAAATTACATTTTTCCATCATCCTCACTTTTGATGTGCACAGACACTCGCTCGCCCCCTCGCACGCGTCACAAGCGATTAGCCATCACCGCGGTCGCGTCTCTCTCGAACTTCGGGATTTCGAAATTTCGAGCGCGCCTCGCCGAGCTCCAGCGAGCTTCCGGCTTTTGAGCCGTTACCCGTAAATAATACGTCGCTGAGCAGCAACGCGCTCGGTCCGACCAGCCGCGTTTAATCAAGCGGTGGCGCGTGCCGCGCTGTTATTGTCGACAAGAAAGCAAGCCCGTACAGCAGCAGTTTATTCTCGTCAGCGTGCGGTGTGCTGTGCTCCAATAATAAATGCCTTATTGGAGCTTAAAAAGTCCGCTCGACGCTTCGACGCCTCGGGGGGAAAACAGCAACATGACGCGGGAGGAAGGAGAGACGAGGTAAAGCCGCGCGGGTTTGTAGCTGTGATGTTATTGTTCAACGTGACGGTGGTGCTGCCGGGTATAAGGTATTATAAATTTCGCGCAGGCTGAGAGGTTGCTAATTATTGCACCGTTTGGAAAAGTTTCTTGCCCAGATCAGTATTGTGTAATTTATTAGTAGCTCGTCGTCGTCGACGTCGTTATGAAACGCTTTAATGAGTTTGACGAGTGCAGCGGCCGCGACAGAGGCTGTAAAATTAACTTTGAAATAACACACACGCGCGTGTAATTATATATACAAAAAGCTTCCATAATTATCCGAAAGCTAGCCCAGTATTTGAGCACGCACTTCTCTCTGCAACTCTTGTTATTTACGTTTCATAGCTCGGCACGGTATATAAGCATAAATTTACATTAATGCAAAGTGTATATAAGGCGGAGAGATATAGACGTCGACAAAGGGAGAAAAAAAAGTTACATTATTTGTCTACACGCGCGCGGGCGCGAATGAATTGCAATTTACCGTTGTAAAACGCAACGATTTAGTGCATCGCAGCTTGTGTGTATATGTGTATGTATGCCTGGAGTTCCAACAAAGGAAGTTTTTGCAAATCGATCGCATTGTCCCTCCCATAAATACATCGTCCGCAAAGTTAATCACGCCGCGGCTCATAATTACACTGGAGCACGCGCGTTTAACGTGCTATACACTCTCGCAGTTTCCGATTTCAATTACCGATAAATCACGCGGCGCGCTCTCGCGAATTTCCCCATAACTCAGAGTGGAAGAGAGAAAGAAGAGCGGTTGCTGCTTCTACGAAGCTTTATACATTTACGAGAGAACGCGCGCGCATGGCGCGGAGAGCCGGAATTATGCCGACGAAGCAAGCAGCGAGCGCTGCAGTCCGTCGTTGCTGCCGCGCGGCGACGACTGCATTGTAATTACTTCACGTATGCAGAGAGAGAGAGGGGCAGAGAACCGGTACCACGTGGGAGTGGAGCAAGCGCGAGCGCGCGGCTACTACTACTAGGCCAGCAGGCACAACAATTAGATTCGAGCGGATAAGCCGTCTCTTCCTGTAACTCGAGGCGACTGCGCGCGCGCGTACATGTATACGTACGTGCATACATAATAACGCGTATGTGCACGTACATGTCGCATCGTCGCATCCAGCTTCTCTGACACACGCACACGCTGCATGACGTCCGCGCGTGGCTAGAAAGTTAGTCTAGGTAAGTCGAGAGAGTTCTCCTTCTTTCTCTATTGTCGTGAGTTGCCTGGTCAACGTCGAATTTCCAGCGTGCAGGAGACGACGGGGGCTTCTTATGATTCACGGTCTAATTAAGCGCGCACGCGCGTTGCTTTTTGTGTCCCGGCGGAGACGGGAAAAAGCGAACCGCTCGCGTGTGTGTTTGTGTTTTTAAAACAAAGCGGTTTGCTCGTTTTTTATGCACAGCGCTAACAGTTCATTTTTTTTTCAACAAGCGTGGGGCAGGCTTTTTAATTGACTTTTCCGAAAATAGGTGCAGATTTCGGGTGAAAAAGTTCATAAAAAGAAGGTGTACGCAGTGACTCGCTCTTTCTGTCTGAACCCGTGCATTTATTTCTATAAGCTTTACACTTTTCACGCGTGATTCCATTAGCTGTATTAGTGTTTTACAATCGCCGAACAAAAATACCATTACACATAGCTAGCGCTGCGGCTGTTGCAGTAAAAACACCCTAGTTTTTTTCGAAAACGATTTAAGCCAAACCATCTTCTCACCGACAGAGAGAGAGAGCCCCAAAATAGCTCCTCGGAAGTGTTCGAATATTCTATTCCTGAACTACTTAAGATCTCCCCCGAACTAATTGAATCTCCGCGAGCACTAGCTCGCGTGCTATACTACAGGGAGGAGCCGCAGCTGTAATATAGCTCACTTGGTGAGCTATAAGCTCTCGCTTTTCCCCTCCGCGAAAACGCATCGCTCGCGCGCGCGGTACTACAGAGAGCGGCCAAAGAGCAATTCTCTCTCTCTTTCAGCTTTTCTTCCTCTTCTTTTCAACGCAGCCCCTCTCTTCCCGCTTCTAAATTTCCTTCTTTCCCTTAAGCTTTTTCTTTTCCCGGAGCATCGTGCGACTTTTTAGACTGCAAGCTCTTCCTCTCTCTTCCATCTTCCGCGTCTCTAATTTCTTTTTCCACGGCGGCTCACGCGGTGATTCTCCGCTTTTGTCTCCCTCTCACTCGCCGCGAGTAACAGAGAGAAAGAATGAAAGCGCGATGCGATTTTTGCGGCCGCGTGTGTAGGTTTGAATTTTTCATTCTCTCTTTCGCGCTCGAGTTTAAAGTTCTCGCCGCGCCTCGTTCTTTCCCGCCTAGTACGCCAGTATATATTTGTTTTCGTCAAGCAGAGTCCGTCCGTTTTAGTTTCGCTCTTTGCCTTCCTCCGTGCACTTCCTCCGCCTCCTCCCATCGTTTTTCACTGCCACGCGAGTGTGTCTCGCAGACTCCGTTGCGCCTTTTTCTTGCACCTGCAGCGCGAAACTGGAGCGATTTTTCAGCTCTCAGCGCACACCGCCGCGCGCTCGCACACAGCAAAGAACGCGCGCGAATAATGAGGGAAATTAAGAGCGACGCTCTGCTGTTACTTTAATGACCATATTTCTTTGCCTCCTCTCTCTCTCGTCTTCTTTCCTCAAATCAAAGAACGCCTCTTAATTTGTATTTACCGCCATAACTTTCAGCGGGCGAAAAACACGGCAAGTGTACAGCGCGAAGATAAACACTGACGAAATTGCCCGAATAATTAAGGAAAAATATTGTTCCAGCGTCAATTACCCGCCGTCATCCCCCTAAAAACACATAATTTAAATTCCCTCTCAAAGAAACTCTCTCTCGACGGCACTCCACTGCACGACAAAAAAATGGCCTAGCAGACACGCGCGTTTGGACCCCTCTTTAAAAACCAAAATGTTTCACGCGGCCGCGCGCGCTCTTGACGCAAAATAAGAGCCTACCTAGCTACGGGGCGACGACACGAAAGCCCTTGTAAAACAGCCGGCGGTCGCGTGTTTAGCCCCTAGAGAGAGCGAGCAGCTCTCGCGCCGTGCTACACACACGCACACATACGGCCCCTGAATAAGAGATGGAAGAGCGTGAGAGAGGCCATGTCGCTTCAGCAGCAGCATCGATAAAAGCCCAGTGTGCGATGCGTGCGCGTGAAATATCCCGTTGGCGCGAGCGCGCGCGCCGAGCTTGAATGACAGCCTGTGGTTTGGACTTTTCAAGAGCGAGAGCGTGGTGTGCGGAAATGCAATTTTAAGGTTCAATCTTGGCACTTAACGCTGAGGTGGGAGGGAGGGAGTTTCAATTTGGATTTCAATAAAACGAGAGCGAGGTACTATACTGCTGCTGCTGCTGCTGCTGCTGCAGAGTGCAATTGCATTATTCAAATAATTGCATAGCGAGAAAGAGAGAGAAGCAAAGGTGGCTTCGCGCCCAACGTCTTGCGCTGCCACTACTGCTGCTGTTAGGATATGGCTTTCGCGGGATTCGCGGAGTGTACTGAATATTACTATTGAGGTTGCGGTGGGATGGGGGAGGGTTTGAGTTGGAACTGTTATGTGTTTCAAACGGAATTCTCGCACTGTCTACATTATTATTGAGGCTTGAAATGCTTTCGGAGCGGTCTCAGTAATAATTATGTTACTACCTAATTATGTAGTAAAATATTTTTTTATTACTAAGTTACTGAACTTCAATATGATTTTGCAGTCATAAAGGTGGCAGACAATTCCTATTTATATACTATTCTCTAGTTTTGGAAAACCAAAATAGAACGGCAAAGTATTTTTAAACATCTTGGAGGCTAAATTTATTCACGACGACTCAATAATCACAGCAGAGCAGCGTAACTCCCGTGGCCACTATAAAAATACACAACCCGGTAATTGCGCGCGTAAGAGCGCATAAACGATCGCTTGTAAATTAACCGTACTCAGCGACATCGCTCAAATTACAAACTGTCACCCAGCTAACAAACAAGTTTCGCCGCGAGTATAAATTCGGCGCGTCTGGAATTCGCCGATAAAACCTGTTTTCATTTATAATTAAAGTCATAAAGCGAGAGAGAGACACACGGCAATTTACCCTATTTGAACAGCAAGCGGAGCCGAGATACAAGCGCCGAGTTTCAATAAGAGATGCCCTCTCGCTCTCTCCCTCTCACCCCATTAAAGTTTCTTTTAATCGCTCAACTAATGACGTAATTTGAATAACGCGCGCCGTTTAGCGAAGCTTTAATACTGCACGCGCGGTCGGTATGCGAATAATTAAGCGCGCGTGCACACACATACACTGTGTACCAAGTTCCGATATATATACGTGTATGTATATAGATATACGTGCAGTGTGCGCCATCTCTTAAATCTTCGAGAGCCGAGAGCAAATCACGATCCCTCTCTCCCAATAGGTACACCGGCAAATGGGCACCAAATTGCTCGGCGAGCAAACCTTACGCGTAATTAAATTTTTTTTAACGAACCCGTGTGTCCACCACCGCCACTACCTACTTCCTGAAAAATCGTCCGGAGAGGAGGAAGTAATCCGGTCTATATCCCGGAAACGCGCCACCTTTGGTACACAGAAAAAACCAAAAAAAGCGCGCGCGCGTTCTCGCAGCCAGGACACGTTCTCCTCGTCTCTCCTTCTCCCTCTCTTAGCCCTTTCAGCGGCGCGCGCTAGCTGCATTCTCTTCCCTCCACGTCCGCCCCTTTGAATCGCCGCGCTCAAGAAGTCTCTCTCTCTCTCTCTTTCCACAGCTTCTACCTACATATTATAATCAGATGCAAATTCCCGCGCTTATACTCACGTCTTCCATCGCCTTGTGGCTCTTCCAGCGGAAAAGTCGGTCCATCCTGCGTATTCCGCGCTCGCGCTGGTCCCGAAATATTATAGGATATATCCTTCTATATTTCTCTCGCGCGCGCTCTGTCTCTCGGTTTACGCCGGACGCAGATGCATTGCCGCCGGCGGGCCGCGACTACTGCTGCAGTGGCTCCGCATTCCCATTGGTCCTTTTCACGGATGCTGCATATATATATATATATATATATACGAAGGTACACCCGCGCGTGTGTGCTGCTGATGGATGGTGCGCTTCCGCGCGAGGGTTATGGACGCGTTTCCGAGGTTCTTCCTCCGTTTTTTTTTTGTATTTTTTATTATTCTCTTTTTTTCTCGGTTGGTCGATGTGGGCTCCGCTTCCTATTATGAACCAGTGCGGCCAGCGGTCGTCGTCGTTTTATTTACTTTATATTCACGACCGGAAAATGTCGTGCCGCTCGACATAAACAATCATTTTTTTACGGCACTGGTATATAAGATATACATAAACACTTTTTCCTTCTCTTCGACAACTCGTGCCCGCTACGTTACTTACGTTTATCCCAAACAAAAACACGAGCTAAAACTCCCGGACTCGCGGGAGGAAAAACTCAACTCTGTCGGTATATCACGAGTTCCGCGAGACTCGCGCAAGCGTAAACACCAACTGTATTTTCGAAATCCACCTGCTCGACGTACAGTTCACTTTGAATATACTTAAAAACAACTCGCGCACCTTTCTCACACACACTGGGAGGAAGAAGCACAAAAGTGTCACGACTAAAGCACAGCGTATAAACACACGGGGCAAAGGATGTTACTTCTGGTGCAGCGCGCAGGAGAGAGCTGCTGCCGTGGCGAGCGAGCGCGAGGCGAACGGAGCACTGGATGCTGCTGCTCTGCTCGCTCGCGCGCGAGGGCACATCAACGTGCTGTGTGCGGAGAGCCGGCGCGCACGTTCATCTCTCTCTCCCTCTTTCTCTCTCCCTCTCCCTCGTCCCGCCTCCCGCGAGCGAGGCAGCAGCACGGAGAGAAAGATACCTATACACCTACGGTGAGGGCTGCGCATGCGCGGCTATTGATTCCACACGCGCGCGCGCAAGCCCGCAGGAGAGAGCGCGACAAAGAAGAGAGAGGAGCACCGGCCGCCTGTGCCAGCGGGACGCGCAGCGGTGTGTTTCGGGAAGAAAAAAGAGAGAGAACGTGTGCGTGAGGGGCTGCTGCTGCCGCTGCCGTGAACACCTGCGCGCGTGGGTATGCATATATACATACGTACATAGGTAGGCGGGTGCAGGCTGACGTCCGGCGCAGCGTTTGTGTGCGATGCCTATGTGTGTTTGATTTGATTAAGTTTAACGAATTGTCGTTGTAATGATCAGACGGAGGAAGACGGACGGGCTTTTATACATAGGTAGTGGACTCACGAATTAGAGCTCGTTTATAAACACGAGGGCTACGCGCGTTAACGGCAGTAAATTTTCCACGCGCACCGCGCGGAAAATATGCCCCGCTAAGCGAGTTATGAATCTAGGGGATTCGCGAGGGTGTACCGATTCGACGGATTTATTAAATTGCCAGAGAGAGCTTGTAATTGATGGCACGGGGGAAGCGCGCGCTACGGCTCGCTGATGCCGGAATTCATTTTTTCCGCGTGCGCCTCTGTGTACGCGTATGTACCTACTATAAAAATCGCGATTCTGTGATGTCTCTCCCGTCAATTAGATCGAATGAGAGCGACGCACGGGGGGAGGGGTGAAGAAGTGGACTGGGCATTAAAAATTGTAATTTCGATAAAACGCGGGGCAGAGAAGTGCCGCCGCTGGCGATGTAGGAGGACTTTCTTTTTTCTCCGGCAGGTAGCATAGTAGTTCTTAATTAAAAAAGCGAAGGAGTGAGTGTATAGATATATGGAGCGAGGAGACGGAAAAATAAATTAATTTCCGCACTGAAATAGCGCGTGAACATGATATACACCTATACGCACATATTCTCCGCATGTATATAAGAATGAATTCTCGTCAGCGCGCGCTTCTAATATATAAATTTAGGTTAGATTAAATTTTCTTGTTTAATGAAATTCCTGGCTCGCCGAACGAATAATCGCTCGTTAAAAACGACCGACCGGAACAAACGTTATAACACACACACATCTCCGTCGCATTTCACCCGCGCTCGAGAACTGGTTAGAAAGTAAAAAGCCACTGATTAAAAGCAGCTACCCGCACTCTTGGAGCACCTTTAACACCCCCCGCGCGATTTCGATTCGCGCCGAATATATCCCGGCAGAGCTTTGATTATCCCCTACAGGCTTGAAGGAGGGTCCGCTCTCCTCCGCTCGTTTAATAATTAACGCGGGGGCGAGTAAGGAGCCGTACACCCACGAGAGAGAGAGCGAGAGAGAGAGAGAGAGAAGGAAAAAAGCAGAGCGTGTTTACGCGGCGTGTGCAACCCTTCGCTGAGGGGCGAGCGAGTTAACCCCTTCCGCGTGCTCTCTCAGGTGCCGCATTGGTATCCGCTCGCGCGTGCACGACCAGCCGCCGGTAAAGCACAGGTCTGTAGAAGGTTGTATATATATGGCGTGTGTATGTGTGTGTGTGTGTGCGGGGATATGTAACCTTTGCATCTGCGGACGGAGCGCCACTGGCTTATCACCCGCCGTGCACGCTTTTCGATAGTCTTTTGCCGCGAATACACGCGCGTGTGATGGGCTCGTTTGTATATACCTATATGAATGGGAATGGAGGTTGGTCTGTGGCGGTAGTGGCTATGGGTGGTTCGCTTCTTTGGATGTGTTTGATCGTTTGTTGCGGTTTAGTAGCGGGGAAAATTAAATCGGTTTTGGATGATCCATGGTTTTGAATTTTTCAATCATTAGAAGTGTATATGTATACTTCGATTCGATGGATATGAATTTTTTGTAAAAAGTATTCGATGAAACTTTTACGTCAATTTTCCACTGGTATTTACGCACGGTTTAATCTGATCGTTATATTTTAATCATTTTACGTTATTTTTTTAAATGTCGACGTATAAAAAAAACTTCTAATCAATTTTTTGTCGAACGGTATTTCCTAAAAAAAGTGAAAGCTTCGCTTTTTACATTATTTCTTGTATTTACTGGTCCAAGTTTTTCTAAGAACACTGTAAGACTTTAAACCGGTATTTTCTAACGAAATTTTTTATTATTCTAACGCAGGTCTTCAGATAATACCATCGTATTTTCTTTTTTTAAATTATTTTCTAATCGTTGGTTTTTACGATTTTGCTTAATACATTACTTTTACAACTATGACAATCAAATTTCCGCCAAAGAACCATATATCCGTACGACCACCTTCGCGGAACCACCTCGCTATCGCTCTTCCACGATAAAAGACCTCTCTCCCTCTCACTCTCTGGAAGAATGTGCAGCGACGTGCGATCGACTCGAAGTTCATTAACCGGCTGGTTCATTTCTTCTTCGTCGACGTTGTAGAGAGAGAGAGAGAGAGAGAGAGAGAGAGAGAGAGAGAGAGAGAGAGAGAGAGAGAGAGAGAGAGAGAGAGAGAGAGAGAGAGAGAGAGAGAGAGAGAGAGAGAGAGAGAGAGAGAGAGAGAGAGAGAGAGAGAGAGAGAGAGAGATGGCACACACGCACACAGCGCTGCGGTGCACTAGAGACATGCAAGTATTCGCAGGATGTAATCTCGAGTCGCGCGCGAGCTCGCGCAGTGGAAGGAGAAGCGTGAGAGAGAGATAAGCCGCGCGTATAGTATATATATAGTACTTCACAAGTGTCGGGAGCTTCTCATAATTGCGCGAGCTAACTTTCAAAGGGTAGGAGGAAGAGGAGCTTCGAAGCGCGAATTTTCGCAGTGTGGTGCACAGTGTCAGTTTTTCGCGGCTAATTATTTTGAAGGGAAAGTTTTGCTCTGTAATTTGATTAAGGTGTAGTATGGATTTTCTGTTACTTGAGCCACGTCTCGTATTTTTGGTAAAATTGAAAAGTATGAGTATTTGTTCAAAATAAAATTTTCTCTTCTCAACGTCAATTTTTGAAAGAATAAATTTTTACTATTCCGCGTGAAAGAAATTTTTCTTACTTTCCTTCGATAAAAAAAAAGAATATTTCCCGCACGAAAAGCCCCAGTAAATTTGGATTCACTGTTTTTCCAATGTTTGCCTTTTGAAACTTTGTGACGTCCGTAAAACCCTATCGTCTATAACCATTCGCGAGCATAAAAGACTCCCATCTTACATCAGAACTTCCAACTTTTTTACGACCCACCACTAGCAGCAGCAGCAGCAGCAGCAGCAGCAGCAGCAGCAGCAGCGTTTATATATAAAAACTATACACTCTCCCACATCCGTGGCCGATAAAATCTCTCTTTCTCTCCGCTGAAAGCGCCTCTCTCGGCTTATTAGCTGCTGATAACGAAAAATTAGGTCGATGATTTTTCCCTCTCCCCTCTTTTCCAATCGCTCGAGGTCGTTTGACATCCGCCGCCAATAATTCTGCTTTGAATTCGCCGTTAGTTTCCGTATCGGCCGGAAGGAACGAATTAGACGCGGGCGAGGGGACGACAATCGCCATCAAAGCACGATTGATGCGCGTCCGTCCACCTTCTTCTTTGATTTCGATCGATATTATTGCGCCGGACGATGTCTCGTAGTCGACCCCGTCATCGTATATGGGCGAGGGGCGGAAGGACGTGGGAGAAGGGAGTAGACGCCATCCTCAGCGTATAGCGAGGGCAAATATGTGTGCTTTTCTATTTGGGGCGAGGGAATCTTTTTTTTTCCTTATATTCTCACTCGCCCCCCTTTCCTTTTAATGCATATCACTTTTCACGTATTGTTTGACGCGACGCCGTGGCACGGTTTTTCATGAGGGTGTATATACAGTGAAACTGGGTCACTGGCTCGTACGATGTTTGGGGGAGAGTTTTTATTATATCGTGTGTGTGTGACGTGTGTAATGCCTACATCTTCTTTTCGGGTGATAATTTATTACGGTAGCTCCTTACACGCACCAACTTTTAATACAAAAAACCAACGAATGATTTTTCCAAAACTTTCCTTTATAAATATTTTATACGATGTACATCATACGTACTAATTAACTTTCGAACAAACAACGAAATGTATTTTTTATACACGCAGCACCGCGCCAGGACGGCCAAAGTTTTTAGTAGGTTGTCCAAACACACCAGTACGACACGTACAAATGGTCGAGAGGAAAAATCTGATGAATCATACGAAAAGTGCGAGTAAAAACGAGCGCGGCAATATCTCCTCTCTTTCTCTCTCTCTATCCACTGACACAGTAAAATTTTCGAAGCGCACGCGTGCGCTGCACATTTATTTGGCCGGCACTCAAAAATTGATCGCCGATGCGGCAATCCATTTCCGGATTGGCGAATAAAATGTTTATCCCTCTCAGTCGCCCCTGTGCGTGTGGGTGTGGATAGCAGCGTGTGTATATACTCGAGCGAGTCGCGCAATTGCCAAGTTAACCTAGATGTGACTCTCGATAGACGCGAGCCGCTACAGTAGATTTCATTTCAATACGCAAGGAGAACGTTACATATATGTTTCCCAAATCGAACTTTTCCCTACTTTCACCGCGCATTATTCAATCATCCCCCATCCTATATATATACTCTGACGAAAACGTTGTTCTCGTTTGATTCAATCTTCCTCAATCTACGTGCGCGCTTGATTAAATATTTGGCTGTATCTACTCTGGTGATGCGTTTTGTTGAATATTTTATTCGTATATATACCGAATGTGCCCGTTAATACCAATCAGAAGCTGATATGTACATGGCTTTTATGTTTCATGTGGTTAATTTATTAGATTATATTAATTCGCAAAGTACACGTATATAAAAAATTTTTCATATAAAAACTAAGTAATTGTTTTGTTTGATTAATGCGATAGATGTGGGGAATTCCCCCTTATATTTTTCATTACACATTCATTTCCTCGTACAGATAGTGAATGTTTACAATTATTATCTCGTCCGGCATTGTCGCACGCGCCGTACAATTTACGCGCCTAACTTCATTTTTCCGTATTCTGAGTATAAAAATAACAAAAACAAAAATGCGTATACAGACATATAATTTATATATAAAACAGCAGAACGCCCAATTTCAGCAAAATGCATATTCATCGCAGCGCCTGCGCGAAACAACAGCGAAAACTCACTTTCCCGCGCATAATTCTCGGAGCAATCTCTCTCTCTCTTTCTCTCTCCCTCTCTTGTGTTTTTATTATTCACTTATGCATTATTTACACGGAAAATTATCGCGAAACGACATTTCCCCTCGAGTAAATCCCTCTCGCGACAGAAGAGAGAGAGAGCGTCGACGCGGGGGATAATGAAAAATGCACTATAACGTTAAAAGCGCTCTCGCGCGCGCGAGCTCATAATGTCGCGCCTCTATATATGTATACACACTTTATGCAAAGAGAGCGATATAGGCGCGCAGCCTCGTCATAGTGCAACGGCGCAGCCTTTACAATGAGCCATTCGATAATGTACAATGTTGTGTAAAGAGCGCCACTGCGGACGATAAGGAGCAGCAGCTCGGCTCCTTTCAATTACGCCCCGATGATAAGCCTCGACAGAAGCGCGCCAGAAGCCGGGACGACGAGGCTCTGTCTGTCGGTAGTGCAGCGACGCTAATGAGAATACGACGCCGGAGAGAGACAACGGCGGGGTGCCGAAAGACTACACCGGGAGAGTGAAGGATGATAAAAATAGTCACTTTAAGGAGTGCCCGCGGGGTTCTACGAGAGAAGATTTATACTCGTTTGTTTTAATATTATATTATAGAACAAAATTTCAAATTTTCTTTTTTGTATTTTTAGACGAGCTACTTTTACACGCAAAAAGTTTGAAATCTCATTTTATTAAAAGAATAATCATCACTGTATAATTGACAATTTTTTTAAAAACGCGCGTCATATTTGGGTCAGGGTCCGCGGCGGCCGTTAATTTCTAAGGCGCAAATATATTAATTAGCGACAACAGCTCGCTGACACACCAGTGACTGACGCTCTGTGTATACACACCAGTCTCTCTCTATATATAATGTAAC
Source organism: Torymus aiolomorphi (assembly GCA_036365515.1). Taxonomy (NCBI): domain Eukaryota; kingdom Metazoa; phylum Arthropoda; class Insecta; order Hymenoptera; family Torymidae; genus Torymus; species Torymus aiolomorphi. The sequence continues at coordinate 236,649,052 of CM070873.1, read as the reverse complement.
GCGAAAACAGGATACGGCTATCGCATTGTGACATATTTCCCGGATAAAAAGGACTTGCGCGCTCGCGAGCGCGCGTGATCGTGACAGGCGCTGCCACCGTCGTAGCGCTCGACTCTCTCGTATTCACTGTACGTGTATATGTGTTTCTCGCCTTATATATTACACGCCGATAGGTTGCACGCTATATATTTCTTCACGTTTTACACGTTACTTTCCGCTCTCGCGCGCCGTGTGTGTTTCGCTATTTTCCCCGAGACTGCGGGGCTTCGCGGAAAATATGTTATTGCCTCACTAAATTCTTTTTAAAGCGAATTGAAAGGCCTTTTAAATCTATTCTCTCCTGATAGATGGGAGTATGTTATTAACGGTTTTATTGAAATTGAGCGAGAATACGGGAAATATGTTTTTCGGATTGCTGTTGAAAATATACGATAAGCATTGTGAATATTTCGCCTTTATGGTTTAAAGAAAGAATAGAAAATATTGAATAAAATATATAATAATAAACGCAAACGTTCTTGTATTTATTTAAAAAAATACCTCAATATTCCTAAAAAATGTTATATTCCAACGGAGAGCTACCTTTTTCTCTAAAAGTAGTGCAATCCAAACTTTACTGCTCCTTTGCAAAAAGTTTTCTCAGAAAGGAAAAAGTCGTATAACTCTCGAATCGCGGCAGCCGCGTCAAAGTGCCACCCACTCTTGCTGCGCTATATATTTTCCTTTTTATTCCACCCGCGCGACGTGTGCACCGGTCTTAAAATTCGATCACAATTACTGCGGCCCTGCGGAGCTCCGGGAGAAAATCCCTTTATACGAGGCGAGTGCACAGCTCTCGCGCGAAAAAATCGGATCACGTCGCAAAGCGAGTTCCTACTAGGGGGTAGGTATAGTCTGCGGTCGCGCGCGAAAAGTTCCGCGTCACGCCCGCGTGCTTTATTCGCGCGCATCGTAATCGCCTGCTCACGACGCGCGAGGATGTACAGTGCGAGCAGCGTGTACACGAGGGAGAGAGAAAGAGCCTGTCGATCGCGCGGCTAATGGCACACGCGCTCGTGTGTGTGTGTGTGTGTGTGTGTGTGTGTGTGTGTGTGTGTGTGTGTGTGTGTTACGTGTTTTCGCGCATGGGATTATTAACGGCTATATCGCATATGGGAAGTTTTGAGGCGCTTATCGGCGGGGATAATTAGGAAAAAGAGCCGAACGTGGCATGTACAACGTCGCGTGCTTACGTTTTAATTATCTCGCTAATGCTGGGCAGTTTTGCGTTCGTGCTCGCGCGCGGCCGCGGATTATGTCATAATTCTATAGCATGCGCGGCGTTTTGAGTTTTTGATTGAATACGTGACTTTGGAGCTTTATACTTCGTTTCGTAACGAGTTCGTAATATAAACATAGGGAACGGTTTGTTTGGCATTATGCGAAATTGAATTTTCATTGTTTTGGAATTTTTAATAAATGGATAGTTTTAATCACCTTATTTTGACTTTTAATCTCAACCTAAATTAAATTCATTTTACAAACTAAGAAGAATATACAGTGAAAGAATCTCGGGAGCTCTTGCGTACTAGCTAGTACGGCTTGTCTCTTAAATGTACGCAGAAAGTCGTACTTAGCTTTAAGGCAACAGACGTCCTAAAATAATACGACAGTTTCTCCCTTTTGGCGCCACTGTCGTCCAAGATCCGGCAAGGAGGTAAATAAATTCCACTGTCTCGTGTTTTAGGACACCAGCTCTCCTAATTTCGGTAGAGCTGCTGCGCGAAACGAGCGGTGCAACTGCTGTATCTAGGTACTGACCAGGAGAGTGTCAGGGATCCGAATCACGGATTGGGCTGAAACGTTAGGATATGATTTTGGACGTACAAACATGAAAAAAGAACTAAACTTATTTTTTGCTTTATTTGGAAAAAATATTTTTGAAAAGCCTCTTCTTAAAACAGTAACCATTTACTCTAGTAAAGTCTTAAAAACTATTTCAAAAAGAGAAAATAAAACTGGAGAAAACGATCTCTAATTTGCCTTTTTGAGATTGAAAAATATTGATTCGTTCCAAAGTTATGGAAGTTTAAATTTGAGTAATAAAAATGCATTGTTAAATGCCTGAAATTCGCTGTTTGAATTGAAGCATATTTTGGTGCATTTTCGTTGCTCAATTTTAAACTTTCATAACTTTAGAATGAATCAATATTTTTCAATTCCGAAAAAGTATATATTAAAGATCGTTTTCTCTAGTTTTATTTTCTCTACTTCAAATGGTATTTAAGACTTTTCAAGATTAAATGGTTACGGTTCTGAGAAGAGGCTTTTTAAACAGATTTTCTCAAAATAAAGCAAATAATGTGCATAACTTAAGTTTTTCGGAGTGTTAGGCTCTAATATTGCAGCTTTCTTCGTGTTTCTACGTCCAAAAATATATCCTAAAGTTTGAGCCGAATCGGTGATCCGGATCCCTGACACTCTTCTGGTGAGTACGCAACAGCTCCCAAGATTCTCTCATTGTCAGTGTATAATGAGGTTAATTATTTAAGAAACCATGTAAGGTTCATACCGTTCGAATAATATCACAAAATAACGTTTTACTATATACCTATATATACATAAGTTCGTAAAATAACAAATTTATTCTATGAATTTTCTGTTATTTAGCTTGGCAGTACCTTCCCTTTCCGGCTTTTCTTGATTCATGAATTGAGAAATAATTTAAAATGCTGCAACTTACTTATACAAAGGATATTACAGTAAAATGAAAACCTCTTTTATCACTCACCTGAAACAAACAAAAGAAAAAATAGGTTAGTATTTTGAAATAAATTTGTCAAAACATTCAATTAAATTGTCAATAAAACTAATACGAAGTTCGTAAACGCTGTTTCTATTTATTTGTATTAATGTAAAATTATTCTTTCTTCGCATAAATATATAAAAAAATAAATGATCATAAAAAAAGAACGATCAAAACAAAAACACTAATTTAAATCGCACATTCCACACCGCCCCCATCATTATCACACAGTTATGCCGTTCAGAAATCGACCGTACACGAGAAAATATACACACGCGCCGCACAGCAGACCGATACGAAAAGGGAGTTTCCGGTATATATATTCCGGGAGGCCGCGCTTCGCCTTCGCTTTCTCCCTAAACTTCACCGAGAGCGAGAGTGAACTCCTCGCGACTCTTTACGTATTCAGCGCATTCTAAATTCGTGTGAATGGCGGCGGCGACGCGCTCGCGCGCTATATATTTATAGCCATCGGGGGCGAGCTTTTTACTTCGAGGCGCCGAATCGAATCTGCCGAATCGGGTATAGTACGTAGGTATACACGCATGTGTGCGACGCACTGCATTTAATAGGGCGAGCGCACAAAAGCGCGTCGACGGACTCTCAAAATCGGAGACTGAATCAATATTTTCGCCCGTACGTAGGCCGAACGCGGACGCGCGCGCATCACACGTACATGTCGGGGTTTTGCTGAAAGCCACGAGGTGAAAACCGAGTTTGATAAAAAGGAGGAGGGAAATGAACAGTTATAACTATATATACTCGTCTGCGCGCGAGCTCTCATTTTATTGCGCTCGTCGTGGTATAACAGTGCGTTGCCTTTTTCGTTAAAAAAAAATATATACATATACACTCGAGGTCTTTGAAAACATCGCGTTCGGGCTCAGACTGTACTGGCTATTATTCAAATCTTACTCTCAACTTGTATACGGATTTTTTCTTTCGTATAATCTTAAATATATGACAACGTTAATAAATCTCCTACGCTGACAGACTGCTTTTAAGATGATTAAATGCTCTGCTCGTATGCCAACGCGCGCACGAGACAAACAAAAAACCTTTCTCGAATTTCGCAAAGACACTGGGAGAACAAAGCGTTGTTCGCTTAACCTGAAACGAGCAAAACGAGCTCCTCCCGCGACAGCGCAGAGTCAAAGTCAACGAGACGCATCGTCGTCTAATATATAAGGTATAAAACGCGTGATCCTATACATAAAGACAGGCGCGGCGCAACCTGCCTCTATTTCCGGCGTGCGAAAACGACAGGAATGATCTAAGAGGCTCTCGACCGCGCGCGCGCGAATCATCGTCGAAAGAGCGGCAGCACAGCTGACGCGGCGGATTCAGGATTATTTCGCCGCCCTGAGAAGGAGGAGAACGAGGAAGCTATATTTACACCCTGCCGAGTTCATGGCTGCTGGCGTGCACTTCGCCGTTCCCGCGAGAGTGAAAGAGCGAGAGAATAGCTGTGCACGCTGGCAGTGGAAAATTAGATAGAGGCGAAGACGAGCGGCGCGTGAAAACTCGCAGTGTTTATGGTTTTTTGAGGAGGGAGTGAGTGGACGGAAGGGTGTACAGTTGATGGGAGATGATGTGAAGCTGATGTATTTAGGGGATAATTTGTTTCTCGCGAGAACAATGTGCAATGATTTGGAATTATGGAAATCGTGAATATATTTCAAGCGAATTACGCGTGGTTGTTTGAGCACGGACTTCATATTCAGTATTCACTCCACTAGAATTTGATTATATACACGCGTACATAATATATAGGTTATGTACATATTAACTGCACAAGTGGATATTCCACGAATGCGGATTATTGGTCAGTATTAATACATCGAGCATGCACTCTGGTAAATTAAAGTCCAATTTCAATTTGCGTAAACTACTGCAATATGCGATGATGGATATTAATCCAACGTGTTATTTCAAGATCCGGGATATGAATATATTATATAATGCGAGGCTACCGAAACTATTACTTTTACAGGGCTAGCCGTGAAATGCACCTGCGTCAAAATTGTGGGAAAGGGATCATAACGTGAAAAACACTTTGGTAAAGAGGAAATAGTTTGTGAAGCGAGAAAAAAAGTAGCCATGAAAGTGTGCAGTAAAGGAGGCCGAAAGTCGTTTTCTCGGTTCTGCTTATGATCGCAAGCTCTAAAAGATTTTCTTCATTTTTCCCACGTGCGTCTGAAGGATCGTAAAGAGCTGATTAAATTCAACCTTAAAGAGAGCAGCGTAAGTTTTTTTTTTGTACAAAAAAATGGTTGCCGTCGGGGAAATCAATCTCATTTGCTTCCTGAAATTTATCAAGTCTTGCAATTTACGAAATTAAAATTGACTACTATCTATGTCAATGAATTAAAATACTTCATAATATAATGATTAGAATTAAATAATAGAAAATACACTTTAAAGAAAAAGCTAAAGAATTCAATATAAAAACAATGTAAAATTAAATCATATCTACTCGATTGTTAAAATTTTGTAAATTTTATGTCAAATATTTAGTATTTATATAGTTATTTAGTTTGTAAGATAGTCTGTAAGTATACTTGTATATACCAACCCATGTGCAGGTAGTTATATTTTATACCTCTATAGAATTACTCGGTATGTAATTAGTCTGGGTAATAATAAATAAATAAATATTATTTTCTCATAATTAAACGATAAATAATTTCAACAATGCCTAACTATCATTTAACATAAAAATTAAATTAAATAAAATTCCGAAAATTCCTTATACAAAATATTAACTATTACAACGAGCTTCTCATTTTCCAGTACCCATATAATTAACATTGTAACTTTCAGAACCCCCACATAGCTCTCCGCAGCACCGCATCTCCGAGAATAAATTGCAAAACTTCACTCTTCCAGGTCTCAGCATGGATCGCTGATTAACAAGTCAAAGTCGCGCGGAAGAAGAACAAACGAAGGCGCGAGGGTCTTTGCTCGGATCGCCGCTTCAGCTTCAAAAAGACTCACGTGCAAACGAGCGAGAAAAGAAGCTCTCGCCGAGGCTCACCACAGCGCGGGTATACATAAGTATGCGCAAAGACACACGCGATGGAGGGACCGAGATATACCTATCCAAGACTTTGTGACTTTCCGGCGTCGAGTGCGGTCCGAGCGGGGGACCACATCTCGAGGGACCCCCTACTGCCCAAACCGTGAGAAAGAGAGAGGAAAAAAGAAAAATTAGCAGGTCGCTGCGCAGAGAGTGTAGGTCAACGGGTTCGTTGTTCTCCCGACCAGTGGCTGTAAATTTCCCTTTGACGCAACGGGTGGATGGTAGGTACACACACTGTTCTTCTCGGGAAAACGATTTTCGTTTCTTTTTTCCGGGCGGTTCGTTTTCCTCTTAGCTGGGAAACACGCCCGCCGCGAGGTTTTTAAGTGACGCCGAGGTAGTTTGGGGCGTGATTAATGAATTTTTATGGTGCGGTTATATTTATCGCTTTTGTATTATGGGGCTACCGCTCTGACGTTTTCAATTGCGGGGTTCGGTGTGCATGAGCAATGTTTTAGAGGATCGCTGTTCTCAAGAGAGAGAGAGAGAGAGAGAGTTGTGATCGCTTAATTTTATGGATGGCGTCCCGCGCGCGCCGCACTGCTCGTATTTCGTGATTTAATTAGGAGATAGCGAGAGGAGATGCTGTGAGATAGCGGAAAGATAACCGGCTTGGATTTATATTTAATAGGTAATTGCGCGCGCGTTAGTGCCACAATTGCCGCATTGATTTATCGATGACGTATATAATTATATCGCGTTAATTTTATTTTAATCATTTCTTTTTCTTAATTTACCGTTTATTGGCCGAATTAATTATATAATTTAATTAACTAAAATTATCATTTAATTGTTAATTTCACTCTAATATTATCTTTAGGAGCGAGCGACCGTGTTTATTTGTTTTGGTCAAACCGATAGCACAGTGTTGAAAAGATGAGCGAGATTCAATAGCGCAGCCGTGATAAGAACCGGGGAAAGTGAAGCGCGATAGCGATATATATGTGGGTACTGCAACACGCCTTCTTAGGAGCGGTTGAAATAACATCTGGGGCCGCGGCGATGCTTTATCGCATTTACGTTCGACGAAAGATAAAAGACGAATTTATCTGTAACGGGGAGACGGTTAATATTTACGCGCGAGCTTCCGTTCTACGCGATGCATTGTTCACGGTCACGGGCCACACGTACGATCAATCTTTTTCGAAAAATATTATATATCGTGTATATGATACATGCATTTTCGGATAATCATTAAGTATAGTATGGAATCGATGGCAATTAATTTTACGGTCTTCTCGGGACTATCATATAACGAATGCATTGAATCTCTAATCAATTTGTTTCTCGGTATATAAAAGGATGACGTACAAATAGAGGAGAACGCGTGCATACAGACACATCTCTCAACAAAGAAAGCATTAATTAACCTTCGGAGAATTAACCTCTCTCTCCCTCGCGCATTATGCACCTATTATGCGCTTCGAATGAACATCGAACGCGCGCCCATAAATAAGCCCCACAAACGCGGCGCATCATCCCGTAATACTCGAAATAAAAAGGTCCGTGAACCACAGCTGCATTTATATAAGCCGTCCGACTGCCGCGCGAGTCGCGCGTGAAATGAATAAACACGCGAGTCGGAATAAAAGACACACACTCGAGCCGGAACTCGTAGGGGAGGAGAGGGAATATATATATATATTCGAGTGTATTTTTCAGGGCGACTTAAAGTGTGGCGCTTCTCGCCCACGCGTCTTCGCCGTATGTGACACCTACACACGTCTTCGCGTACACACGTGTGCGCGAGCGGCTAAGTATTTTTACTCGACGAGGCGTGGTCTTTTTCCCGCAGCACTGATGCAGCGAGCGCGGCTTATGGTCTCAGCGGTCTGTGGCGCCCTTCGCGTCGTCGCCTCGAGGCTCGCTAATAACTTCGCGGCACCCTCTTTTTTTGGTCTCGAGATATAAAATAAAACTCTATATGCGATCTTCGATCATAAATTACAATACGTGGCATTGAGTATAGGTTGGAGCAGTGTTGTATTGGTATTGAAGAAAAGTGAAAAGTTTGAAAAAATTGTCAGTTGTTACGAAAACTTGTGGAGCGTCGTAAATTATTATATGTTCTAGTTATTCAATGTCGTTTTACTAAAAATATAAATTTTATTTGGTTGCTATGGCAAAATCTATTCTGTAGTGGAATTGGAAAACCTTCAAACATACAAAACCATTGTGGCAAAAGTTATTTAAAATTTTAATCATAATAACCTTTAATAAATTAAATATTAATATACACGTTTACCCTCCCGTTACAGAATTTCTCTAAAAACCAACAGCACAGCACCGCAGAACCCTTTATTTACCTCCCGCAGCAACATTATTCGCTCTTTTTGCAACCGCCTCTCTCAGTCTGTCCTCTCCTCCCTCTTTATATCCTCCCTTCCTCTCTCTTTCGTCGTTTGTTTGCGTTACTCTATACGCCCGCACGCGCCCTGTTTTTCTTCGTGTATCTTTCGTGACACAGACGGCGGAGGGAGGGGGTGGCTCTCTCTCTCTTTCTCTCACGGGGCACTTTGTGCTCGCCGCGCGCTGCACACCGAAATAGCGACGTATGCGAGGTTTTATTGTTTACTTTTGAAATTACTTTGCCTCGCATCGATTTACGGGGATTTATTGTGGGAGTCGCCGGCGTATTTGCACTCGCTACACTCGGCTGTGTAATTATTGCTGCGGTAAAGTGCGCGCGCATTTCATTATACTGATTAATACAGTTTTTTTATGATTGAAGCTTTTGTGGTATAATTAAGTAATGTATCGCAATTGGTGATAGACAGTGTATTTATGATTCCATGGAATACTTTGACAACTTTGAGCATTTTAGGTGCTTTGATAAAGCAATTTTGGATAAGAGGTAACGTGATTTTCATCGTTAAAAGTAATACTGTCAAGAATATATCGAGTATTATTGCGCACTTTTTTTCGTTCAGAAAAAGCCATTATTTTTGTAGTAAAATGGAGTATATAACCTTTCGAATACATTTTGTAGCTGCAATTGCATTTTAATATTACATATATATATATAGGAAAATTCAGCATAAAATATACAGCGATGACGAAAATATCATAAAATTTTTTATACATTATATAGTGCCCATAACAGCGAAGCGCTTTTACGACAACATAAAAATACGGCTTATAATATATCTCCCCGTGGAAAATCGGTCACCGCGTACTACAACAGAGCCCAAAAGCCAAATTACACGGTTCAGCCGTGCACTCCACAAGCATCGCTAGTTTAAATAATGAAGTAGGAAATTGATGCGACGACGGATAATCCGGGTGTCAGTTGGAGAGCCAACCCCGTGCGTTGTATATACCCACATTTTCGAGTATTTTTTGTCACGAGATCGAAATCGACGGACAATAGCAGCGGGTGGTATCCGTGTGTCGCCCGGTCCCGTCACGCAGATGCTCGCACAGGTCGGATTAATCTTTCTTATCGTCAGTATACATAATTACCCTCATTATATGGGGTAATCATTTTAAAAAAAGGGGGTCAGAAGTTTTTCAGGTTAAGTAAATTAATTTAGTTAATGGGACATATCCTTAAGGAATAATCTTCATGTTATTTTGCTAATTGCAAGGTATCAATTAGTAAATGGCATCGTTATTAAAACGAGCAATAACTTAACATAACCGCCGACCACATTTATCATATACGTATACAAAACGATTCTGAAAACACAGGGCAAACCACACTGCCACCCCATAAAAAACCATCTTTTCAATGTATACCACGCTATAAATTCCAATCCACGATCGTATTATGACTGGCTTTCATGAATTTTTGAACCACCCACAGCCTTACACACAGTGATGAGCACGCCTAAACACACAAACCTTACAAAACACTCTGCTCTGCCCTTATACACACCCAAGAAGAGCGAAAGCAGCGACACCGCAGCGGAAACGACCTCGTTTTTCACGTTTATGAAGGCTCCCTCCCTCCCTTCGCACCCCTTGCTGCTGCTGCTACACAAGATAAAAATTTGACGCGTGTCGGACACACGTTCGAGGCGTCTCCCGTGGGGCAACAGCAGCTTGCCTGCTGCAGCGTCGAATTATGCGCGGACACGCGTCTCCCTCCTAGCATCTCTCGCCCCCATACCGAGCGATCGTGGCTCGGCAATTTTTTCACGTTTATTTTTATTTTACCCGGCGATGCGCCTATCTGCGAGGGACGTGATGACTCGGTACTTTCGCGCGCCTGGGAATCGCTAGTATAGAGGACAGGGTGTGAGAGAGAATGATTTTTCGGGAGGAGAGTAGTAGAAAGTTTCAAGGGCGCGAAGGGTTGTCGACGGATTTATAGGTGCGTCGAGTACTTTTACGCGCGCTTTTTTATGGGTGATAAGTGGAGAGGAGGTTCGAAAGATTCCACAGGGTATGTAGTTTTGATAGCGTAGGTTGTTTAAATTTGTCTTGTACGTTTGGTTTGAATAAGTTGAAGAAGAGCGCGAACTTTGCTTGCGCGAGAAATAATTCAAGCGGGTTTTCGCAGTGCGTGAGATTTTGAATTACTTTTCTCCGAGATTGCGCGAGAAGTTGAGCGTGCTAAAGTATTTATTGCCTACTTCTCGAGTTCTTTCACGCGCGAGTTCGCTCGATAAATTTAACGAAACTTTCCGACTTAACTATATAATGTTTGCAGACAAAGAGCTTTTGTTTTTTTCAAAAGTAAAAGGTAATCTTCGTTTATGCGAGTGATGAGAGATGAGTTTTTATTTTTAAATAATTAATGAAAGGAATTAGTGAGTGGAGCTTGATTTAATAATAAATATCCGAATAAATCAAGGTTCAGAGTAAACTCAAATTGATTAAATGGATTTTAAATGCCCGTTCGGTTATTTATCGAAACTAATTTGTTTGCAAGTATAGCGCGACAGCATTTAAAATTCGATCAAAACTAATTTCACCGGGATTTAATTATCGTCAGTCAATCGATACTCCAAACGACACTTGCAAAACAAACAAACATTCTCCTCGCCAAAAACAACATTATAGTCAATTTATTATTCCGTGACCGCGATCGTGATAAGCGTGCATTCGCAAGCCCGCGGAATTCCAAGACTGCGAATCGACGAGAAAAAAAAAGAACAGCTCAAACGGCTAAATTTTTCCCTCGCCCATTGGTATTCACACCGTGGCGAGCGCCTCGATATTCCTCGAAAGTTTTTAACACGCGTGTGCTGTTTGCAAAGCGCATCACCACCGTGGATGGATATATATACACACGTATACAGTCCCCGAAAATTTCATCCGCCCTCGCGACGCTTTTAATACACATAACGTTCTTTTTTTCACCGCAAAAAGGGGGAGGACTACGGCTTTGTGCGCGTCAAAGCGACGATAAGGACGATACGGCGCCGTCGCGCGATCGTTCGTCCCGTCAACGTCGCTCTGTCTGTGTCTCTGCACTCGACGCGCGGAGAGAGAGAACGAACGGACAGTCGAGAGTGCACTCGAACAAATGCGAGGACGACGACGCCTGTGCGCGCTTATGTGTATGTGTGTGTGTCTCTCGATATCGCGCACAGCAGTCTACCTACTCGCTCTATTCGTTCCTTTTCATCTGTAATTTCTCTCCCGCTCGCTCTCTGTCTCCTTCTTGTTTCGCTTTCAACGCTGTTTTTCTAACTCTTTATATGGTCCTCCGAGCCTCGTATTGTCTCGCGGCGCGTACTCTCGAGTGGTAGTTTTGTTTTGCCTGCTGCACTGACAATTCCGATTTCTATTCTGCTGTGTCTACACTGTTATGTCTATGAGTGTGTGTTTGTCGTACACTCTTTTACTTAATTTTCTTGGCAACTGCGGATGCGGAGAGATAACAGGAGTGTTTGTTTCCTCCAAAACTATTCTTATTTCATACTTTGATGTATCTTTTTACTAACATAAATTCGCTAATAAAAATCCTGCAACAATCGATCTTAATTTTTAACCTTTAATAGGCTGATTTTTCGGTAGCCCTCGTCAGTTTTATTCCGGTGCAACGAACCCGAAGATAGCTCTATACCTCTATACAACGCTACCACAATGCCGTCGCGTCCTCCTCTCCACCACAGTGTTATATTTCTATTTTCTCTTCGTCCACGATATTTCAGGCTTTCGAGGGGTTTTCTCAGACCCGGCATCGTCCTTTCTCTAACTGCACTAGAGATCCCTCTCCTTCCTCCTCCCGCGCGCGCGAGATGCACACAGGATTGTAGGTAGGACAACACACACTATACACACACGCGGGACCATTGTGCAACAACTCGGTCCAGCTGTTCGCCGGGGCTAGTTTACCTCGATATAGACACATAGACGAGACCTCTCTCCTAGGATACGTGTATACCTTCATATATATACACATAGGTGTATATATATACACAGACACAGAGACCGGAAGGAGGCAATCGCAGCGTCGGCGAATCGCAGCGGCGGCACAGCTGCTCGACATCTGCGGATTAGATTCTCGGCGTAGTAAAAAGAGGGAAGCCAAAAGGCTGATTCTGCACGGCTGAGAGAGGAGAACTTTTCTAGCCTGCGCGCCGCGCTTGCTTTTATAAAAAGGCTTGTTAGCGCGCGCGTATATAGTGTGGCTCGTTCTTTCGCGAAATTGAGCCGCGGTAGTGTTAATGTAACGCGATATTGTGCGGGGATATGGGATATGTGCGATGGGGCTAACGACAAGCTGCTGGCGGGGTTATGGCGCGCGGCGGCTGGCGCTAAATGATTTCGGATGTGAAAAGCAGTCACGTTTTTGTAATTCGGAAAAAGTTTTTTGGTATATTTGGGTGGTGGTTTTATTATTACTTAGGGAAGGATATTTTAGTTGAGTTTGTGGAATAGTTAGGGGGAAAGTTTTGTTAGATTGAAGTTCCAAAATGTTAAAATTAAGAAATTTTCCAAATTTGTCTTCAATTAGAGAGACCATTGGAACTTTGAAATTCCTACATTCGCTAACTTACCTTCAATTCTAATCATCTAAAATTTTGTATAAAATTCATATTTCTGTGAATTATAACTATGTTATCGCGACATATCACCTCAACCAAAAAATATTAATAAAACACCCGCATGCTTCCATCATTTCGCTCCGCGCGATAAACATCGCATAACTCTTGCACGCCCCAAAAAACCTTAGCCCCGGCAAAAAGCTTAATGCATCCCATAAAGGCGCTACAACCTCTCATCTTCTCTCCGCAACCTCTGGCGCATCCACAGACACACACACGAAGGGAAAAAAAGTGGCGGAATAATTCGAAGCAAAACAACGCGCGCAGGACGACCCTCGAGAAGACAAATTCCGCGAATATAAGTGCGGGAGTAAAAGCCGTGTAAAAGCCTCACAACGCGCGGGCAATCCTGCGGTGGGTGTTGCGTTGCACGCAGGATGTTTAAACGCGCGCGAGGAATTAAAACCGACGAAAAAAAGGAGACGTCGACGACGGGCGCGCGCGACGCGATGATGACGGACCGACAGCCTCTTCACTTCGTTCGTTCGCGCCATATATGTTTTAGGCGGCCGTGGAACGCTAAAGAGAAGAATATCGCACGCGCGTGTGGTGCCAAAGGCCTGGCGCGGGCGCAGCACAAGCGGACACACAAAGGATTAAAAGAGCTGCGCGCTGCGAAAGTGGTCTCTCTCCCTTCTTCTTCTTCTTCGTCTCCTTCTCCATCGGCAAACCCATTACCAAGGCGCGCGCGTACACACGTGATGAGTTAGCGAAGTGCTAGAGCTCGCCCTCTCAAAAGGGACACACGACAAGGGAGGAGGCGGCGCAGCCGCGCATGTATATAAAGGATAGAGCAAGGGATCACTGGCTGAAATGTATGTACGTACGTATGTGTCGTTCGCAGAGAGCCCGACGATGCTCTAACCGTGACTCCGGACGGATTTATAGCGCACGCTAGCGCTTATGCCGAAATCCTAATTTCGGCAGCCACGCCGTCGCGCCATGCTAATGCGCGCCGAAAGAGAGAGAGAGGATTTTCGAGAGCTGAATGTATAAGTTTGGGGAGATTTACAAACGAATGAGCGACGCCCTTTTAGTGCGCTCGCACGCCCTTCGCGCGCTGTAACCTATTTTGGGCGATTATCGGGATTGTCGAAAGGGAATTGCTTCATTTATATTCTTTTTGTAGTAGGTGAGTGGTGTATGGGGTTTAGTGTAGAAGATTTGTGATTTTTATTGTAATTGTTATAAGGGTGAAAAAGTATAGTTATGGTGGAAATTTGCATATAATCAGCAATTCTTCTTGTAAATCATAATAATGTTTTTAAGGATGTTTTTAACATCTTTCATCATTAGAACAAATTGTATAGTAATTTTTCTAAAAATATTAAAATTGATATCAATTAACTGTTTTACTTGCCGTGGAATGGTTGAATATGAACAATTAGTTTTTGAAATATTGGATAGACTCTACTCAGGAACGAAATATTCAGATAAAGTTGTTACATCGAGATTTATAGAATCTTTCTCTGCTTGTATTTTATTTTAATTAAGTCTTTCACAAGATTAATGCCATCACTAGCGTGAAAGTTGCACATCATTTACCTACTAAAAAAGCATAACTTCTAACGAACACGACATTCTAACGATGTGTTACATAGCGTTTCGCCATTAATCCCAACCCGTTTTCATTACATAAATAATTATTGAAATGAGCCCCACTATATATACTTGTACTAAATTTACTATTCCAAAAAATATTGTTTTACAAAATATATATATATATATATATATATATATATATATATATATATATATATATATATATATGAATAATTTTGTCGCCTACACCCAACTTTCCAAAAGCCATTCGCAAACCAGATATTTCTAAAAATGTCATTTTAATTAAGTACGAAGCCAAAGGAGACCCCAACATTTCAAAGGCACATCTGCACGCAATCCAGCTCGACCCAAAACGCGGGCAGAAATCTCGTTTCCCAAGCTTATAAGATACACAGAGGGCGGAGAAGCCGAAAAGAGCAACGCAGGCGCGTCTTAATCAGCTTTAATTGAGCGCCGTGTACATACGCCGTCCGGTCGTCGGCCGTTTGGAATTATTTTCACGGTCTCTCGGGCATTATTACACGGGCGAGCTCTCGCACTCTCTCGATGCCTCAACAACTCGTTCGCGCAGAGTGAAAGAGAGGGCGACGCGGCTGGCGCCAGGCAATAATATATAACGCGCGCCCACGCCGCCAGCTCGCAGCGCCATCTTTTTTACCACGCAGCTCACGCGCGAGAGAGGTAAGTGCGATGCTGCAGCAACGCGCGTGTATGTATCATTATCGCGAGCGAGATATACTTTTAGGGGCCCTCATTGTATTGAAATTGATGCGCGCGAGCGAACGACGCGTGAGAAATCGTCGCGAGTTGGATTACAGATATCAGGCGCAGGGCGATTTGTGTGATACGAGATTGGATGAATGAGAAAGAGGGTGTGAGAGAGAGAGAGAGAGAGAGAGAGAGAGAGAGAGAGAGAGAGAGAGAGAGAGAGATGTACAATGAGTTATTGTTGTGTACACAAGCGGGATGAATTTGGCGAGAGTATTTTCGGGTTTTTTTCTCGGCTGCAATTATTTACTTTGGAGCCTGCGAGAAGGGTGATAAGGAGGGGCTTGTTTCGTAGCCGATTACTCTTGCTTTCACTTGAACGCTTCGCAAAGAAGCGTGTTATTGTTTGCTTATGTTATGAATACAGATGAGCTAAGCCTTTTTAACATAAATATATCAGTATTTCGGTTAAAAATATTTATGATTGGTTCGATTGTAAAAAGTTTCTATTGAATAGGGGTTTTTATTTCAATTTCATACCAAATCTGCGATATTACATACACCGAAGACCCACACCATTGAAAAGAACTAAAAGATATTGCGATAGCCAATACAAAAGAGGGATTACAAAAATCCGTTATATCGATTTTTTTTCATATCAAACCCGTAAAAATGACTATTATAAGCGATATAAAAATATGCGTCACAAAAGCTCGTAAAATTCCATAAAATTTTCAGCGCGACCTTGAAAACGCACATTCGCACTCTCCCGCAGCAAAGCGAACATGATGCACTCTCACTTATATTTGTCGTACACGCGCGTGTCCGCGGATCGAACAGCCGCCGTAAACTCTGAATTTCGTAAAAAAAAAGAACGTGCGACTACTACTCCCGCAGAAGTGACACTATACGCGCGCCATAAAAGATTAAGCGAAACCCCCAGGCGCGCCCCCGCAGAGGAAAACTTTTTGCACCGCATGCTCGCGTTCACGTACTTATACGTACAGCCGAACGCCCCCATACACTGGAATTCGCATCACGGTGTGTATATATGGGGGGGGTCCGGAGTTTCGACGATTCACTATAAAATTGAAGTCAACTATAGACGTGCTCGACTTCGAAATTACAATTCGTATCACGTGTAATACATCTCCTTTCATACATTCGAATAACTGTATGAATAGTGACCAAATATTCGACAGAGTAGATAACAAAAATATATAAATGTAGAATACTTTTTAAATCAATTTTAAAAAGGATATTGTTAAAAGAATAGACTGAAAATTATCACGAAAATAAAATAAAAATTCTAGTATTTCAGTAGAATATGGCTATTTTCGAAAAACAGAAATAGAAAAAATAATATTACTACGTTCATATATTCGAAAATAATAAAGTGCGTAAATGAGAATGTAACGATTAGCTAAAATTGCGAAAAATATGTTTAGAATGACCAAAATTTCGAAACGTGTATACATATATATATATATATATATATACCCATTTAGCCTATTAAATTCAATCACCACAGATAGATGGAGTTAGCAGTTCGGGCGCAGGACCGATTTGTAGGCTTATTCATGTCTATGAGTCCGTCGAAGCTTTATTTTTTACGTATTTGGGCCTGCAAAACTCTTAATCGTACACAATTATTATTTCGTTTGCACTCGGTTATTTACACGAGTATTTATAACTAGCATAATTTGTGATAATTAACTCTGCTAGAAATATTTGTGTTTTTTGTGTATGTTTCACATGACTATAAATCAATATAAATATAAACATCTATTTTCCATATATTAACGTTTGTAACAAATAAATTTCATTTCAGATATTCATAATTTTTTCTATAATATTTGCAGCAATTGTCATGTTCTATAAGACAATATGAAAGGTAAATTAAGTTTGTTATTTTATAATTGACAATATTACATTGTAAAACGACAGTGTATATTTCACGACAATAAGTGGTTATATTTTTGCAAAAGCCCCGATGTGTCCTACAAATTACACTTGATTATTCGATGTGATTCTATCCCTTCGTAGTATTATAGTATATTACGCAACCTAGGACGGACAAAATTTGGACATTTTCGCGTGTAAATTGCCACCAGAGTCGAAG
Organism: Torymus aiolomorphi; assembly: GCA_036365515.1. Classification (NCBI taxonomy): domain Eukaryota; kingdom Metazoa; phylum Arthropoda; class Insecta; order Hymenoptera; family Torymidae; genus Torymus; species Torymus aiolomorphi. The sequence continues at coordinate 236,631,791 of CM070873.1, read as the reverse complement.
GCGAGGGTGGCAAACACGATCTGTATGGTGGACAATTTTCCGTCTATGGTGCGAATACTATTTTTCATCATACCCGGGCCGAAAATACTACTTTCGCGTTTTGGAGCCAGGACGGGAAATGGTACTTTCGTCCAGAGTATGGCAAAAATTATTATTGTTCTCGAAGCAAAGAGGAGACCGATTACTTTCTCCAATGATAAAATTATTCCAACTACCAGTCCAAATGTGTAATTAAAATTATACAGGGTGATATACAATAAGTTTTACCTTGGAACGTGTTTCATATAGGTGAACTTTAATACCTATATCGTAACATTTAAAATACGCTCTTTTTATTTATCGACCTGCCGCCTATTGTCTCAACAATTGACCTGTATCTTTTTCCATACTCGCTTCCGATATCTGCGTTTTTAGGATACAGTATAACTGGGTTTTCTGTATTGGTTTCATTAAATCAGATAAAAAGATAAATTATAGTTATTTAAATCCCATTTTGTAAGTTTGAACTTGGATAATATATCAAAGCCACCTATTTAACGTTTTGTCGATAACGGACATTTCTTGCGGTCAATTATCTAAGTACCTAATACTATATTAACCACTCCCAGCGCGACCCTACGGCGTCAAATTTATATCATAATTGTAATAACCACAATAGATAAAATTTGCAATTTTAGTAAAATAAATCATACACGAAGAGGCTATAATACAAGCGCTAGTAAATGGCGTTAAGAGTATTCAATACAATCTGATCAGAATTATTTAGAGTGCTATATGGATAATATCTGAGATCTATGAGAAGTTAATATAAATATAAAATATTTATTTTTCATTCATACAATTTGCTATACATACATTTTATCATACATACATCTTTATTAAATGTTTATATTTACAGCAATGTCACATTTTAACAAAACATGAAAGGTAAGTTTCTATTTAGTTTTAATTACTGTATAATTATATGCTCATCACACATCAAAAATAAATGAAAATAGTTCCTTTGAATAGTCTCAAAGTATTCCGAAAGATGCCCTTAAAAAAGGATATATTCATTCAAACTTTCTATCTTTGATTATAATATTGTTGTTTTCCACCGTTCGGATTTTCAGGCAGTCCTAAACCTTTCCCGCGTGAAAATATTATATTAGATCTCATATAGTTTTCATATGAGATCGTTATACGAATTTCAGACATATGAGATCTATATGAGATCTCATATGAGATCTCATCTTCAATTTTCATTAATTAATAAATAATTTATTGTTAATGTAAAAGTATGAATAAATAGTATATTTTAATGAATCTGAGAAAAGAGCAATAAAGTGTTATCAATAAGATAACACTTATTGATAATAAGTGTTAATTAACATTAACATTAATAAGTGTTAATTAACTTTTAACTCCTATCCCGGAGTCAAAAGTCGATTTTATGTAGTAAAACTGTAAGTAACAAATTCATAAGTGAGCTGAATATCGTCTATTGTATGTTGCTAAGATATTACAGTATTCTTGAATTTGTTGCTTCACGTTAGGTTATATTTCTTTGTCGAAAGTCGACCGAAAACCGTAAAAAAACGTGATTTTGACGCTTTAAATTGTGTTTTATCTCGTAAAACATGAACCAGCAAATTCATAACTGTACAGCATATCGTTTTAAATATATTGCTAATGAATTAGGATGTCCAGAATTTGCTGCTTTACAGTAGATTATATTATGGAGTCAAAAGACGATTAAAAACGGTAAAAAAGGCGTTTTGGGGACGGTAAATGGGGTTTTATGTTGTAAAACAATAAGCAACAAATTCATAACTGTGCTGAATATCGCCTATTATATGTTGCTAAGATATTGCAGTATTCTTGAATTTGTTGCTTCACGTTAGGTTATATTTCTTTGTCGAAAGTGACCGAAAGCGGTAAAAAAACGTGTTTTTTACGCTTTAAATTGTGTTTTATCTCGTAAAACATTAACCAACAAATTCATAATTGTACAGCATATCGTCTTAAATATGTTGCTAATGAATTAGGATTTCCAGAATTTGCTGCTTTACACTAGATTATATTATGGAGTCAAAAGTCGATTAAAAACGGTAAAAAACGCGTTTTGGAGGCGGTGAATGCGGTTTTATCTAGTACAACGGTTAGCAACTAATTAGTTACTGCGCAAACTGATGACTTGAATAGGTTACCAAGATAGATGTTACAGTATTCTTGAATTTGTTGCTTTGTAATAGATTATATCCCGGAGTCAAAAGTCGATTTTATGTAGTAAAACAATAAGCAACAAATTCATAACTGTCTTGAATATCGCCTATTATATGTTGCTAAGATATTACAGTATTCTTGAATTTGTTGCTTCACGTTAGGTTATATTTCTTTGTCGAAAGTCGACCGAAAACGGTAAAAAAATACGTTTTGGAGGCTCAAAATGTGGTTTTATTTTCATATTTATTTCTACTTTTCTCTAGGGCAGCCAACGCAAGTACCACTTCCGGAGGACGTCACCTAGGCGGACACGATGGAGAAATGACGCGAAGGTGTATTTGAATGTAGTCCGCGTTATCGCGACATACTCGAGTGATCGGTATTTAGAGCGCACCTGATTTGTAGGTACGAATTAATTCAGACTTTATCTCCCCAAAATGTGAAAATGTTCTGCGGGTGTAGAAGAGCGATTTCAGGCGGGTGAGGAAGCTGGCGAAAAAGTGTTATATCAGGGGCAAAAGTAGGCGTAGCGGGCATTTTCAGTGTCACACAAAAAATGTCATGTGCACTTCCGGCTGTGGGCTTTTTGACCTCGTGTAATTACAGTACGTGTCTTCGGTCCGTGCTTGCTCGCCTTCGACTCGTGCTGCTAACACCTCACTCGGTATAAGAAGGCCTACTTTTATTTATGTCCTCGGTACACATTGTCTTTTATGAATTATGATTAAATGTTTATCTCGATAGCGTGTAATAAGATGAAAATATCGTAAACGTCATTTAAAAAAGTATAACTAGAAAAAGTTTAATTTAATAAAACTAGAAAATTATTTTTTTATATTGCAATACATTATTTTTCATCAAAATTTTTGAGATGGTAAAAATATAAAGTATTATTTATCACATTATTTTGCACTAGTAAAAACGTGATTATAAATAAATACTTAGTCGAATGTTTTTACATTCAAAGCCATCCTCATAAATTGTTTTTACAAAATATGTAAATTGATGATGTTATTTTTTTTAATAATGAAAGAAAATGAAAAGTATTTGAGTAATTTAATAAATTAATAAAATTAATGAAACTAGAAGGTTACATTGAATGAATCATTATGACATGGTAAAAGTATAAAGTATTACCAATCATGTAATTTTATGCTAATAAAAACATGATTATAACTAAATACTTAGTCGAATGTTTTTTTTACATTCAAATTGTCATATCTCGTTTAGCCAAAAATTATGTAAACTCATAATAATCTTTGTTGACAGTGTGAGATAATGAGGAAAAGAACGGATATGGTCATGCACAATAGTATAACAAAAAGTTTAATTTAATAAAATATAAAATGAATAAAGCTAGAAAATTTTTTTTTTGATATTGCAAAACATTATTTTTCATCAAAATTTTTGAGATGGTAAAAATATAAAGTATTATTAATCACATTATTTTGCACTAGTAAAAACGTGATTATTAATAAATACTTAGTCGAATGTTTTTACATTCAAAGCCATTCTCATAACTTGTTTTTACAAAATATGTAAATTGATGATGTTATTTTTTTTAATAATGCAAGAAAATGAAAAGCATTTGAGTAATTTAATAAATTACTAAAATTAATGAAACTAGAAGGTTACAGTGAATGAACCATTATGACATGGTAAAAGTATAAAGTATTACCAATCATGGAATTTTATGCTATTAAAAACATGATTATAACTAAATACTTAGTCGAATGTTTTTTACATTCAAACCCATTCAATTGTCATATCTGAAGATTTATGGACATGCGAAAACTATAAAATATTACTAATCACGTAATTTATTGTTAATAAAAATCGATTATATAAAGTAATACTTCCTGGAAAGTATTTACATTCAAATTGTCATGTCTTGTTGATATACAATTTTATTAATAAATAATTTAAATCGATGATATTTTGTTATAAAAAAAGAAAGTGCACGCGTAAGTGTAATAGTAATAATTTTTATAATAGGTTTAATTATTAAAACAGTAAGTCCGAACGCGGTCTCGCACCTCATCACCCGCCTGAAAATTGTATAGATGTCATAGACATAAGAGAATTATTCTAATTCTACTAGAGTGTTCACAAATGCATCGCACTGTCGTGTACTGCGCCGCGCCTTGCTTTGCTTCTTGGGCAGAATTCACAAATGCATTGTGCTGCCCTGTACTGTGCCGTACTGCACAGCGCCACGAAATGCCTTCATATAAACTTAGTCGCTAAGTAATTGGTTGGTTTATGAATCATGACCAGCCAGCGCCAAGTCTACAAGAAGCAATAGTATATTACGCACCTAGGGAGGAAAAAATTTGCCTTTCCTCGCCTTCGGCTCTGGTGTCAATTTACACGAGCTGTGGACTGGCCAATTTTACTCCTGTGGAGCGTATACTATTTTTTCTACCCTGCGGCCGGGAAGTTGGCCCTTACCGGTCGCTGCGCGAAACGAAGTTGCCGCTTTCCGGCGCCGTCGAACAGAAAAATAGTATACCGGCGTTGGCAAGTATAAAAGAAAGCCTCAGATTACATGTTTGTCAAACTCGGCTTCTCCTCGGCCGACAATTACATGTGATCTGAGGCATTTCTTACTTTACTGGCCATGGGTCGTAATATACTATTCCTCACATTGAGACCGAAAATGCCATATTTCCGTTTCGGAGCCGGGCGGGAATGAGGCACTTTCGGCCCGGTGTGAGGAAAAGCATGTTGCGGCACAGCGCAGGGGAGCACAGTGTATTTGTGGACGCTGCCTTGTGAACTTCGTTGCTGATTATTCCTAAATTATGGACTAAGGGTATAGTTCTATTATTACGGCGATCACCGTGCTGTTTGATCGAAAACAGAACGATTTCGCAAGTTCCGAATCGGAACGTTCCGAAACCTTTTGCCGGCGCTAATATAAAACGCAGCGTTCCGACCAAATCAATTTTTTAAGATTTAAATTTAAAAACTTATTAAAAAACTTGAGCGCGTTCCAATAGTTCGCGGAATCTAGGAGGTGCACCCCGTAGTTTTTTGCGTCTAGGTATCGCAATGCATGCCATGCGAGGTGTAGATGGTCGAGGTAGCCGATGATGGAGTCTAGGTAGTGCACTCCGTATTTTTTCGCATTTTGTAATCAGGGTGCATCTAATTGATGGTCCAGGTGTTTGGGGTAGCCGATGATGGAGTCTATGTCAGGGCGCATCTATTAGATGGTGTATGTGTTCGGGATAGGCGATGATGACCTCCAGGTGGTGTGCGCCGTAGTTTATTATTATTAAGTATTGGAACGCATCAGAAACATAGCGGTCAATTACAACTATGGTGGGCACCCTACTGAAAAAGTGCAGCTGGTTATCAGCTGATAATGAGGTGATAATCGTGCCAAAACGGCACCTGATTATCAGCTGATTTTCACATGAAAATTTATCGTTTAAAATTTATTTATTATTGATTATTGTTATTTATTATTGTAAATTATTATTATCGTTCATGTACTTAAATCTATACGATTAACTATACGAGTATTTAATATAATGTACACTGTGGCAAAGAAGTTTTGAATTAGTCATAATTTAGGAATGTAAAATTAAAATTAACAATAAATAATAATAATTAATAATAAATGAAAATATCAACAAGATTTTCAGGTCAAAATCAGCTGATAATCAGATGATAATCACCTGACAGTCATCTTATAGTTACCCGATTCTCAGATGATTATCAGCTGATATGCACATGAAAATGATGTTGATATTTTCATTTTTTATTAATAATTATTATTATTAATTATTGTTAGTAATGTTACATTCCTAAATTGTAACAAATAATTCAAAACTTCTTTGTCAACATTTACATTTTTCGACATTTTTTCGAACACATTAATTAATCGTAGATTCAAGTAAATGAACCATGATAGTACTTTATAATAATAAATAACAATAATTAATAATAAATAAATTTTAAACGATAAATTTTCATGTGTAAATCAGCTGATAATCAGCTGCACTTTTTCAGTAGGGCACAATCTAGACTCCGTCATCGGCGAGCCTAGTCACCTAGATCAAGAATTGGATGCGATTTGAGACCTAGAGACCAAAAACTACGGAGCGCACTACCTAGACTCCATCATCGGCCACCCTGAAAACCTGGACCATCTATCAGATGCCTCCTGACATCTAAATGCAGAAAACCACGGAGCGCACCAACTATAGACATCGTCATCGGCATACCCTCGGATACCTAGACAATGGATTCAATTATTTGCAACACCTAGAGCCGAAAACCTACGGTGCGCATTACCTACGCTCCGTCATCGGCTATCCCGAACACTTAGACTCAGTCATCGGCCACCATGAACATCTAGACGGCGCATTTGACGATTTCCAATACCTACAGGCAAAAACCTTCGGTGCGCACAACCCTAGACACTATCATCGGGCATTGGGTTTTATATTTGTCGGCAAAAGGTTCGGAAGGTTCTAACTTGAGCTACAAACTCTAAAAAAAGCACAGTACAATGCAGTTACGTATAACACGGTGCGGCGCAGGACCGCGCGGTGCACTTGTGGATACTCCTAGGGATTTTTTTTATTAAGTTGGCTGCAGTGCTATTCCACGCGGACAGTGTATCGATAGCGTAGATCCCTGTATATTTGTATTACCATAACCTAACTATCAATTACCATCTGAGCTCCGCCAAACTCAGCAATTTACTCCGACGTCCTCTTAAGGGGCTCAAGCGACAGGGCCTAACGCAGTTCAGGAAACTGATAAAGTACAAGACTATGGATGCAGTGAAGAGTACCATTTGTGACAATTCACGTTACCTGGTCAGCAGTGGTGACACACCAAAAATATTGCATGTAGGTATTACTTACTGTTACAAAATATATTTATTGTGAAAATAAAAATAATTCATTATGGAATGATCATCGGTATGACAAATATTATTTTTAATATTTTACTATGATTTTACAGGAAGGTTGGCGTTATAACGCTTTGCAACTTGCTGCAAAAGGTGCACAATGCCCAGATATGTGCCAATTTATTTTAAATACAGTGGGCAATCCACAATTCGTTAAGTTATTGTACGGAGAAACAGATGGGGCAAAAACTTTTGTCGATAGAGCCAGTATCTTACAAGACATGTACTTGAACACACCTGACAAGGGAATGAATGAAACACCAATGCATTTTGCCACAAAATTTGGATTGAAGGAAGGATTGTGTGAAAACGTTACTTTCATATCCACAGTGTCTAAATGCTCCACTTAATAAGTATCAACAAACACCTGGTGATGTACGGAAAATAGAAATAATATTGTGTACTTTCACCATCCTGAAGTTATGCACTGAGAGAAGGATTTCATAATAGTTAATATACTAGCATATTTGAGAAATAAAATTTAGGCATTCTAACTGTTAGTATGTAGAGTTTAAAATAAAATATATAGTGTATTCGGCGTGTGTTTCATACTACCGCGAACAGCGCGGTATGAGCTTCCATAACCTTAAAAACACAAGACACTTAGGATGCGATCCTTTAAAAAAAGGTAACAACGAACCAAAAAACTACTGGCAATATAGAGAATATACAGGCAAATGTGTATACTAAATCTGAAATCGACGTACAACACCGATTCCGAGTACTCTGGCCAAACGTAAACAAACGATCGAGTTCGTGGGCTGCGAGAGGGAGTGCGCGGGGAGCGGTGCGGGGGGACTCCTTCCCCCTGCCGCGCGCGAGCAGTGGTACGTATATACCTCAAAGAATTTTAGTGTTTACTCTAAATAGTGCGCATACTAACTGTTAATATGCGCACCTTTTAACAGTAAAGAAGTCGATTATTTCTGTTTATACTTGATATGTTTACATGAAATAAGTTCCTTATTTCATCCGAAATCAAGTATTCCATTCTAACAGTTAATAAATATGTTAACTGTTATGAAATCCTTCTCTCAGTGTGCCATTATCTTATAGACTAAGTAATGTAATTAGAAAATTTTTGATTAGTTTACAATTTAACATTACTGCCCGTTGTGCATCTAAATATGCGTGGACCTCTCATCCCCCGCCTATACTCGTTTGCTCCCCGTTCGAACGCTCGCGCTAAGTATATACTCGAGCAGCTCTAGCGCCCGATCGGCGAAGGCCTCTAGTGCGCAGGCGCGAGTTCTCAGCCTAACTTCGGTGCTCTGCAGTCGCTTCTTCACACACTTATATCATATCTATACTTATATGCATGCTCGCGCCGTCGCGTGGAAGACCGGTTACCCTGAGGTCTCAGAACGCGCGTGTGTTTTTGAAGCGCATACATATAACGTTTACATACATATACATATTATTTCGTGGCTAATATAGCGCATGGCCGCATGCTCGCTCTCTTTCTGTCTGTTCTCCTCATCACCATCCGTTTTTGGCGCGACTGTCGTTTCAGGGGATAACCGCGCAGGAGTGAACGCGTCGCACGCCCGGCTTCACGGATACCAAGAAACCGATGAACACGTAGACATCGTCGTCTGGAGCGCGACAACAAGTACTAATACGTTTAGCATAAACAGTCGTGTTCAAGTACGGATGTAGCTTGCGGTGGTGTCAATAGTCGCGGATTATCAATTTTATCGAGCGGCATGGAAGCGCTGTCGCCGCCATCGAGCTTCACGGCATAATATGCTGTCGACGTGCCACTGGAGGACTCTTCCCATCGATGCGGAAGGTAAGCTAAGCTGGTTGAAATTATTGTTAGGCGCGCGCGTGCGGATTTGTTGATTTATCGCGTTTGGTTCTTGTGTAGATGTGATTCTCCACGTCTACACCGACAAGGCTAAAGTCCTAAAAATCATTAAAAAGCACAAGAAGGACCGGCTGAAGATGTTCAATATCTTGGAGGACGCCTATGAATTCGCACGCAATAGACTGGACTCTACACTGCCCAATCCACTTGCCAATGCGGTGCCAACAGAGCATGTGAACATGTGTAGAAATCTACCATTGCCAGAGTCGCTGCACAAGCAATTTTGTTTTTCTGCCCATCGCCAGGATCATCACGAAGGACTGCACTAGGTCCCGAGACTCTGATTCTTCTTGATAGCTATAGAGGGTTCAGAGAAGGAATAACGCAGGTGTTTACTTATTTGAAGAATATATGTGCTCAGTTCTGTTTTTACTTTAATTAATCTTTTACAAAATTATATCATAAAATGGTAAAGTGCATACTATTTATGTGAGTTGTGAAGAGCATTCTCATTGGGTCGCTGTGAATGAGTAAATTGTGGAATAGACAGTTTACTGTTGGTTCGACGGCTGGAAAATAGTAATAATAATAAAGCATGATGAAGATTACTCTACCAAAGAAAGAAAGCAAAATGCGCATAACAGCTTTTCCTGTAAGTTCTATTTTGTAAATTTATTATAACTTTGTTATTTTACAGCTTTCTATAATCATTTTAAGAACGTATGAAATTGATAATTTGCAACAAATCGTGTAATTTATGGATAATTTTGTTTTCATTTTACCTATTTTATTTACATGAAAAATGTTGTTTTTCAAACAATGAAGTTATATTTAAATAAAAGATTATAGTTTATTGTTATTATATCTCAAGTACAGTTTCTCTTTATGCTATCAAAAAATGTTGAGCAAGTTATAGGTTAAACTTTTCTATATTCAACCTCCTTGGTTACTGAATATTTATTTATTTATATATTTATTTATATTTGATGATAAACGGGCAAAAGCCCTTAACAAAAATAAAATACACTAGAGTAAGAGTAAGAGAGAGTTAGACTAAGAGATTTGACTACTCTATGTACTCTATGTACTCTATGTACTCTATGTAATCATAAATCATCAAATAAAAATGCATATTAATTTTAAATTCGCGTGCCAATTATCCAAGACCCAATCACAAATCAAATCTACAGAGGCTTTACTTCTTCCGGTCATCACTTTTTTAAGAAGGGAATTTGCAGACTTCTATAAAAAACAATTGTAAAAGTTTATACCATAAGTATTCAGATTCAAGATTAATGAAACATTTAACACCTTTTATGATCATAGAAAGACTAGTGAGAACATAGTTATTGAAATAATATATTGTGTTTCCACTTAGTTAATATTTTCTTTTAATTTTAGACGTCTATGGATAAGAGATATGTGGAAAATATCTAGGTTCTTCTTAAAATTGCAATCCAAGAAATACAAAAGAAAAATAATTCCAGTCTCGGTTTCGAAGAACTTTATTGTAAGGCATATACTATGGTTTTAAATAAATATGGCAAAAGACTATATACCGGGTTTAATGAAATTATTACACGTCATTTAGTAATTAAAGTCCGCAAAGATTTATTGGATTCTTTTCATAACAATTGCCTACAGATGCTAAATCAGGCTTGGAATGACCATCAAATAAGAGATGTATATAAGAGACATCCTTATGTCCATGGATAGGGTTTATGCACATCGAAACAATGTAGACAATGTATTTAATTTGGGATTAATTATATTTCGTGGTCAGGTAAATTCTGATATTTGTTATCTAAACAGGTTAAATTTTCAGTTTAGTCGAATACAGATTTGTTTTTCCATTTTTTTTTTTTTGTATCCTTGATGTAAGATTTTTTAGAGTTTTTCAAAATAAATTAATTTATATTTACTGTCTTCAAAACATGACAAAATTATATATCTATTTCCCATTTATACATGGATGTAGGTTGTTGGATATGGATGAATAGAGATCATTTACATGAGACATTGCTGGGTATGGTTGCTAGAGAACGAAAGGGTGAAATAGTTGATCTTATAGTGATAAAGAATGCTTGTAAAATGTTAATGTTGTTTGGCATTAATAATCGTCAAGTTTATGAAGAAGATTTTGAGCGGCCTTTCTTACAACAGAGTGTAGAGTTTTACAAGGTAAATACCATAAATTGGCGTATATTTTAGACAAAACAATATATTATAGTCATTTATTGAATTTTCTTTTTAGATAGAATCACAAAAATTTCTAGCAGAGAATAGTGCATCGGTATACATAAAGCAAGTTGAAGGAAGAATTACAGAAGAATCCAGAAAGAGCGAAACACTATTTTGATGAATCTACAGAGCCCAGAATAGTTGAAGTTGTTAGAGAATTAATTTTAAAAAATATGAAAGCTATTGTACAGGTAAGGTTTAATAAAAAAATTTTCGATTCGAATAAATGAATATTCGATTTTGTAAAAGTACCATATAAAAGCATAGTTATTGTCAAAGTCTACATATAGCAGTGCAATTAGATGTTAACGTGACATTTTTTTAGAACTAGAAAACAATAAAAAACGGGTTTTACACTGTAATATAATATAAGGTATTATAGTAAAAAGTTATTTATATTAATTTACCCAAATTTTAAAACACATACAAAATTTTTGAAAAAATTTTCGTTTTTATGCGTTTTAAAATATGGGAAAATTAATATCAATAACTTTTTACTACAATACCTTACATTATATTACAGTGCAAAACCCGTTTTTTATTGTTTTCTAGTTTTTCCGTATACAATGCAATGATAGTATCCACCATTCGGGAGCTTCCAAAAATGAACACCATTAGGGCGCTACCTATACTCTTAACAAGGCGAATAGCTTGTAAATCGGCCATCTACGGCATCTTCCCTTCGGCGCGCATGCGCCGCTGCGGTACAATCGGCAGTTGCGCTGGCATTCGTGCTCTTCTGTTCACGGCATTCAGTCGTATATGTACTGTTACTACAACTAGTTTCTGCGTGTATTGTGCGTCAAAGAAAGCGCGTTGTTCCTCGTCTTTTTTCCGCGACGATAGTTTCTGCGTTGTTTGTGCGTCAAAGAAATGGACTTTTCGTCGTGTGGTGTTGAGAAATGTACCATTGCCAGAGCCCCTGCACAAGCAATTTTGTTTTTTGCACATCGCCAGGATCATCGCAAGGGACTGCACTAGGTCCCGAGACTCCGATTCTCCTTGATAGCTGTAGAGGTAAACGACGTAAGTGTCTCTGCCTAAACGCGGGAAGCGTGCAAAATAGTACATTTCGACACGGGTGGGGAAGTCGAGTATTTAGCTGGTGTGACTTTTGGCACGAGCGAAGCGAGTGCGAAAAAGCCACACCAGCTTAATAATCGACTTGCGCACTAGTTTCGAATGGTATTTTATACCACGAGCGCCGATAAATCACACCAAAGCTGCGATTTTGAGGTTAGAGTGGTATAAATTTTATTCTGATTACATAGACGTGATATAAAAAATCTGCTTTTTAGTAATTTATTGACAAAGTTCATATAATAAGTTTTGTTCGTAAACTATTTTTTTTTCTCTTTTTAATTATGAAATAGAAGCCTTTGAAAAATTTGTGTGACTTAATTTTAAAATTATCTTAAAATTTTTCGTAACGAAAGTATCTTAAAATTGAAGAACAATAGAGTTTTCAGTATATTGTATTAAGGCCGAGCATTTACATACTCAGCTACTATCTTATTAATCTGTTTCGTGAGTACTATTGAAGAACACATCTGTAATTTTAATAATCAAAGTTTAAGCTGTTTCATTCTTTACTTATTGTCACATTTTATTACATTATTATTGCATTATTGCTGGCATTATACTTTATTCGAAATGCGATCTTTCAGTGAAAATCAAATTCAATAAACTGCTTATCATTTTTTTATCTAGATTAGATACCCATAATATAGATAAAAAATGATGAGCGATACTTGATTTGATCGTGGCTTGAAGGATCTCATTTTGAGTAAAGTTTAAAGAAAGCAATCATTTACAGTCTTATGATAGCCATAAAAATAAATAAAACTACGTAGCGTATATTTCTTTTTGTAAAAAGCCTCCGTCATAGCCCCATGAAAGTTCAACGTTGTGGGCGCCTCGAACGGCGTGTGCGATTTCATCGTTACAGCTGCCGCGACCAAACATTTGACCTCCCCGATCGACTCCCGGTTGCCGCACTGGGCTCGTGAAATAAACGTTGACTTGTGTGCTGATCGTAACGAAACTATTATAAAATTGAAGAGCACAATCGGATGCATTTTGCCATTTTCTGTATTTACATTAGCAATCTATTTCACTTTTGAATAATAGAGTTTTCAGTATATTGTATTAAGGCCGTGCATTTACATATTCTGCGACTATCTTATTTGTTTCGTTTCTACTACTTAAGAACACATCTGTAATTTTAATATTTAAAATTTAAGCTGTCCTATTATTTACTTATTGCCACATTTTATCACATTATTATTGCATTATTGCTGTCATGATACTTTATTCAAAATGCGATCTTTCAAGAGATAATCAAATTCAATAAATTGCTTATCATTTTTTATCTAGTTTATATACACATAATATAGATAAAAAATGATGAGCGATAATTGATTTGATCGTGGCTTGAATGATCTCATTTTGAATAAAGTCTAAACACAGCAATAATTTACAGTCTTATGAAAACCATAAAAATAAATAAAATTATGTGCCGTAGTTTTCGTTTTGCTAAAAGCCTCCGTCACAGTCCCATGAAAGTTCAACGTTGCCGGCGCCTCGAACGACGTTTGCGATTGCATCGTTATAGCTGCCCCGACCAAAAATTTGACCTCACCGATCGTCTCACGGTTGCCGCACTGGCCACGTGAAATACACGATGACTACTCATGTGCTGATCGTAACCAAAGTATCTTAAAATTGATCAGAACAATGGATTGCGTTTTGCTACTTTTTGAATTTACATTTGCAATCTATTTCACGTTTCAATAATATACTTTTTAGCAAATTTTATTAAGGCTGAACATTTACATATTCTGCGACTGTCTATTTTATTTATCTGTTACGTTAGTACTATTTCGGACGTATCTGCAATTTTAATAATTAAAATTTAAGCTGTTCCATTTTTTACTTATTGTCACATTTTATTACATTATTATTGCATTATTACTATCATGATACTTTATTCAAAATGCGATCTTACAAGAGAAAATCAAATTCAATAAATTGCCTATGATTTTTTCATCTAGATTAGATACCCATAATATAGATAAAAAATGATGATCGATATTTGATTTGATCGTGGTTTGAAGGATCTCATTTTGAATAAAGTCTAAAGAAAGCAATAATTTAGTCTTATGATATCCATAGAAATAAATAAAATTACGTAGCGTAGTTTTCGTTTTGCAAAAAGCCTCCGTCACAGCCCCATGAAAGTTCAACGTTACCGGCGCCTCGAACAGTGTGCGATTTCATCGTTATAGCTGCCCCGACCAAACATTTAACCTCCCCGATCGACTCCCGGTTGCCGCACTGTGCTCGTGAAATAAACGTTGACTTGTGTGCTGATCGTAACAAAACTATTATAAAATTAAAGAGCACAATCGGATGCATTTTGCCATTTTCTGTATTTACATTAGCAATCTATTTCACTTTTGAATAATAGAGTTTTCAGTATATTGTATTAAGGCCGTGCATTTACATATACTGCGACTATCTTATTTGTTTCGTTTCTACTACTTAAGAACACATCTGTAATTTTAATTTTTAAAATTTAAGCTGTCCTATTATTTACTTATTGTCACATTTTATTGCATTATTATTGCATTATTGCTGTCATGATACTTTATTCAAAATGCGATCTTTCAAGATATAATCAAATTCAATAAATTGCTTATCATTTTTTATCTAGTTTATGTACACATAATATAGATAAAAAATGATGAGCGATCTTTGATTTGGTCGTGGCTTAAAGGATCTCATTTTGAATAAAGTCTAAAGACAGCAATAATTTACAGTCTTATGAAAACCATAAAAATAAATAAAATTATGTGCCGTAGTTTTCGTTTTGCTCAAAGCCTCCGTCACAGTCCCATGAAAGTTCAACGTTGCCGGCTCCTCAAACGGCGTTTGCGATTGCATCGTTATAGCTGCCGCGACCAAACATTTGACATCCCGACCGTCTCCCGGTTGCCGAAATGGCCACGTGAAATACACGATGACTACTCATGTGCTGATCGTAACGAAAGTATCTTAAAATTGATGAGAACAATGGGATGCTCTTTGCTACTTTTTGAATTTACATTTGCAATCTATTTCACGTTTCAATAATATACTTTTTAGCAAATTTTATTAAGGCTGAACATTTACATATTCTGCGACTGTCTCTTTTATTTATCTGTTACGTTAGTACTATTTCAGACGCATCTGTAATTTTAATAATTAAAATTTGAGCTGTTCCATTTTTTACTTATTGTCACATTTTATTACATTATTATTGCATTATTGCTGTCATGATACTTTATTCAAAATGCGATCTTCCAAGAGAAAATTAAATTCAAAAAATTGCCTATGATTCTTTAATCTAGATTAGATACCCATAATAAAGATAAAAAATGATGAGCGATATTTGATTTGATCGTGGCTTGAAGGATCTCATTTTGAGTAAAGTTTAAAGAAAGCAATCATTTACAGTCTTATGATAGCCATAAAAATAAATAAAACTACGTAGCGTATATTTCTTTTTGTAAAAAGCCTCCGTCATAGCCCCATGAAAGTTCAACGTTGTGGGCGCCTCGAACGGCGTGTGCGATTTCATCGTTACAGCTGCCGCGACCAAACATTTGACCTCCCCGATCGACTCCCGGTTGCCGCACTGGGCTCGTGAAATAAACGTTGACTTATGTGCTGATCGTAACGAAACTATTATAAAATTGAAGAGCACAATCGGATGCATTTTGCCATTTTCTGTATTTACATTAGCAATCTATTTCACTTTTGAATAATAGAGTTTTCAGTATATTGTATTAAGGCCGTGCATTTACATATTCTGCGACTATCTTATTTGTTTCGTTTCTACTACTTAAGAACACATCTGTAATTTTAATATTTAAAATTTAAGCTGTCCTATTATTTACTTATTGCCACATTTTATCACATTATTATTGCATTATTGCTGTCATGATACTTTATTGCATTATTGCTGTCATGATACTTTATTCAAAATGCGATCTTTCAAGATATAATCAAATTCAATAAATTGCTTATCATTTTTTATCTAGTTTATGTACACATAATATAGATAAAAAATGATGAGCGATCTTTGATTTGGTCGTGGCTTAAAGGATCTCATTTTGAATAAAGTCTAAAGACAGCAATAATTTACGATCTGATGATAGCCATAAAAATAAATAAAATTACGTAGCATAGTTTTCGTTTTGCTAAAAGCCTTCGTCACATTCCCATGAAAGTTCAACGTTGCCGGCGCCTCGAACGGCGTTTGCGATTTCATCGTTATAGCTGCCGCGACCATACATTTGACATCCCGACCGTCTCCCGGTTGCCGAAATGGCCACGTGAAATACACGATGACTACTCATGTGCTGATCGTAACGAAAGTATCTTAAAATTGATGAGAACAATGGGATGCTCTTTGCTACTTTTTGAATTTACATTTGCAATCTATTTCACGTTTCAATAATATACTTTTTAGCAAATTTTATTAAGGCTGAACATTTACATATTCTGCGACTGTCTCTTTTATTTATCTGTTACGTTAGTACTATTTCAGACGCATCTGTAATTTTAATAATTAAAATTTGAGCTGTTCCATTTTTTACTTATTGTCACATTTTATTACATTATTATTGCATTATTGCTGTCATGATACTTTATTCAAAATGCGATCTTCCAAGAGAAAATTAAATTCAAAAAATTGCCTATGATTCTTTAATCTAGATTAGATACCCATAATAAAGATAAAAAATGATGAGCGATATTTGATTTGATCGTGGCTTGAAGGATCTCATTTTGAGTAAAGTTTAAAGAAAGCAATCATTTACAGTCTTATGATAGCCATAAAAATAAATAAAACTACGTAGCGTATATTTCTTTTTGTAAAAAGCCTCCGTCATAGCCCCATGAAAGTTCAACGTTGTGGGCGCCTCGAACGGCGTGTGCGATTTCATCGTTACAGCTGCCGCGACCAAACATTTGACCTCCCCGATCGACTCCCGGTTGCCGCACTGGGCTCGTGAAATAAACGTTGACTTATGTGCTGATCGTAACGAAACTATTATAAAATTGAAGAGCACAATCGGATGCATTTTGCCATTTTCTGTATTTACATTAGCAATCTATTTCACTTTTGAATAATAGAGTTTTCAGTATATTGTATTAAGGCCGTGCATTTACATATTCTGCGACTATCTTATTTGTTTCGTTTCTACTACTTAAGAACACATCTGTAATTTTAATATTTAAAATTTAAGCTGTCCTATTATTTACTTATTGCCACATTTTATCACATTATTATTGCATTATTGCTGTCATGATACTTTATTGCATTATTGCTGTCATGATACTTTATTCAAAATGCGATCTTTCAAGATATAATCAAATTCAATAAATTGCTTATCATTTTTTATCTAGTTTATGTACACATAATATAGATAAAAAATGATGAGCGATCTTTGATTTGGTCGTGGCTTAAAGGATCTCATTTTGAATAAAGTCTAAAGACAGCAATAATTTACAGTCTTATGAAAACCATAAAAATAAATAAAATTATGTGCCGTAGTTTTCGTTTTGTTCAAAGCCTCCGTCACAGTCCCATGAAAGTTCAACGTTGCCGGCTCCTCAAACGGCGTTTGCGATTGCATCGTTATAGCTGCCGCGACCAAACATTTGACATCCCGACCGTCTCCCGGTTGCCGAAATGGCCACGTGAAATACACGATGACTACTCATGTGCTGATCGTCACGAAAGTATCTTAAAATTGAAGAGCAAAATCGGATGTGTTTTGCCACTTTCTGAATTTACATTAGCAATCTATTTCACTTTTGAATAATAGTTTTCAGTATATATAGTATTAAGGCTGAACATTTAAATATTCTGCGACTATCTATTTTATATATCTGTTTCGTTAGTACTATTTCAGACGCATCTGTAATTTTAATAATTACAATTTAAGCTGTTCTATTCTTTACTTATTGTCACATTTTATTACATTATTATTGCATTATTGCTGTCATGATACTTTATTCAAAATGCGATCTTTCAAGACAAAATCAAATTCAATAAATTGCCTATGATTTTTTTCTCTAGATTAGATACCCATAATATAGATAAAAATGATGAGCGATATTTGATTTCATCGTGGCTTGGAGGATCTCATTTCGAATGAAGTCTAAACACAGCAATAACTTATAGTCTAAGCGATAGCCATAAAAATAAATAAAATCGCGTAGCGTATATTTCTTTTTGTAAAAAGCCTCCGTCACAGCCCCGTGAAAGTTCAACGTTTCCGGTGCCTCGAACGGCGTGTGCTATTGTAGCGTTATAGCTGCTGCGACCAAACATTTGACCTCCCCGACCGTCTCCCGGTTGTCGGACTGTCCTCGTGTAATACGCGATGACTACTCATGTGCTGATCATAACGAAAGTATCTTAAAATGAAGAGAACAATCGGATCCTTTTTGCTACTTTTCGTATTTACATTTGCAATGTATTTCACTTTTGAATAATACTTTCTCTGTAAATTGTATTATGGCCGTGCAATTACATCTTCTGCGAATCTTATTTATCTGTTTCGTCACTACTATTGAAGAACACATCTGTAATTATTAAAATTTAAGCAGTTCCATTCTTTACTTATTGTCACATTTTATTACATTATTATTGCATTATTGCTGGCATTATACTTTATTCGAAATGCGATCTTTCAGTGAAAATCAAATTCAATAAACTGCTTATCATTTTTTTATCTAGATTAGATACCCATAATATAGATAAAAAATGATGAGCGATACTTGATTTGATCGTGGCTTGAAGGTTCTCATTATGAATAAAATCTAAAGACAGAAATAATTCATAGTCTTATTATAGCCATAAAAATAAATAAAATGACGTAGCGTAGTTTTCGATTTGAAAAAAGCCTCTGTCACAGCCCCATCAAAGTTCAACGTTACCGACGTCTCGAACGAAACATTCGCTCGACCTGCGAAACAAGCCCATGTACCAAGCCTCTCGAGTTCGGGGAATTCTGCTAGAATCGCAACGGCTTTTCTGCTCTCCCTCTCCCTCTCCCACTTCATCGCCCTGTATGCGCACGCTCGAGATACGTGCGCTCCCATTGGCGGTGGCCCTCCCCTTCACGCGCTACATACGGGAGCTTGGCTACGATGGACCATCCTAAGAGCCTATTTTCGGTTTTGTGAACTCGGCAACTTACCCATCCCCTTTGGCGGCACGATCCTTTGCGTCGCGTCGCTTCGTGCCGCGCTGCGTCCATGATTTATTCGCTCTAGTCGAGCCCGCGAGTGCAGATGTTTTGCGCAACCCAAGCCGAGGATATCAAACAGGCAGCGACGAGGCAGATCTAGAGTGACCCGAGTTACAACCGCACAGGAGCAGCACAAGGTTGCATAAATTTTGTTGCAAATAGTTTCTGACGCGAGGAAGGACGCACGGCAACAACCTCTCCCCCTTGCAGACTTATTGTTGGTATCAGATATATCATCAAAAGGTAAATTTCAAATATTTAGCCGTAAATGTTTATATTAATTTGATTCAACTTTTCTCAAAATAAGATTTTCAAGTCTCGATGCAATTGAATACCGCTTATCATTTTTTACCTACGTTATATAGTTTTAAATTAAATCTTTGATGCGCGAGCATAATTTACCAATATTTCAAGTACCTTTTTCATTTGTGATACTTGTCAAATTGATTTCAGAACTCGCTTTTATTGAAAACTAGCAATTCCGGATTACGTGTCGTTTTAAATAATTCATAAACATATTCAACGCCGATATTTATGATTCAACGATTTTTCGATTTTATATACATCTATTGCGAGCTTGAGTTTTCTTATGTGATAGCCATAAAAATACATAAAGTTACGTAGCGTAGTTTTCGTTTTGCAAAAATCCTCCCTCACGGCCCCATGAAATTTCAACGTTGCCGGCGCCTCGAACGACGTGAGCGATTGCATCATTATAGCGGCCGCGACCAAACATTTGACCTCCTCGATCGTCGCCCGGTTGCCGCACTGTGCTCGTGCAATACACGATGACTGCTCATGTGCTGATCCTAACCAATATATCTTAAAATTGAAGAGCACATTCGGACGCGTTTTGGTACTTTCTAAAATTTACATTTGCAATCTATTTCACTATTGAACAATAGAGTTTTCAGTATATTGTATTAAGGCCGAACATTTACATACTCAGCGACTATCTTATTAATCAGTTTAGTTAGTACTACTTCAGAACACAGCTGTAATTTTAATAATTAAAATTTAAGCCGTTCCATTCTTTACTTATTGTCACATTTTATTACATTAATGTTGCATTATTGCTGTCATGATTCTTTATTCAAAATGCGATCTTCCAAGAGAAAATCAAATTCAATAAATTGCCTATGATGTTTTTATCTAGATTAGATACCCATAATAAAGATAAAAAATGATGAGCGATATTTGATTTGATCGTGGCTCGAAGGATCTCATTTTGAGTAAAGTTTAAAGAAAGCAATCATTTACAGTCTTATGATAGCCATAAAAATAAATAAAACTACGTAGCGTATATTTCTTTTTGTAAAAAGCCTCCGTCATAGCCCCATGAAAGTTCAACGTTGTGGGCGCCTCGAACGGCGTGTGCGATTTCATCGTTACAGCTGCCGCGACCAAACATTTGACCTCCCCGATCGACTCCCTGTTGCCGCACTGGGCTCGTAAAATAAACGTTGACTTATGTGCTGATCGTAACGAAACTATTTTAAAATTGAAGAGCACAATCGGATGCGTTTTGCCATTTTCTGTATTTACATTAGCATTCTATTTCACTTTTGAATAATAGAGTTTTCAGTATATTGTATTAAGGCCGTGCATTTACATATTCGGCGACTATCTTGTTTATTTTGTTGTTAGTTTTACTTAAGAATACATCTGTAATTTTAATAATCAAAGTTTAAGCTGTTCCATTCTTTACATACTGTCACATTTTATTACATTATTATTGCATTATTGCTGTCATGATACTTTATTCAAAATGCGATCTTTCAAGAGATAATCAAATTCAATAAATTGCCTATGATTTTTTATCTAGATTAGATACCCATAATAAAGATAAAAAATGATGAGCTATATTTGATTTGGTCGTGGCTTGAAGAATCTCATTTTGAATAAAGTCTAACGACAGCAATAATTTAGTCTTATGATTGCAATCAAAATAAATAAAATTACGTAGTGTAGTTTCAGTTTTGCAAAAACCCACCGTCACAGCCCCATGAAAGTTCAACTTTGCCGGCGCCGCGAACAGTGTGCGATTTCATCGTTATAGCTGTCGCGACCAAACCTCCCCGATCGTCTCCCCGTTGCTGTACTGTCCTCGTGCAATACACGATGACTACTCACGTGTCGATTGTAACGAAAGTATGTTAAAATTGAAGAGCACAATCGGATGCGTTTCGCTACATTTTGTATTTATATTTGCAATCTACGTCACTTTTGAATTATATAGTTTTCAGTATATTGTATTGAGGCTGTGCATTTACATATTCTGCGACTATCTTATTTGTTTCGTTAGTACTACTTAAGAACACATCTGTAATTTTAATAATTAAAATTTCCCATTATTTACTAATTGCCACATTTTATTACATTATTATTGCATTATTGCTGTCATGATACTTTATTCAAAATGCGATCTTTCAAGAGATAATCGAATTCAATAAATTGCTTATCATTTTTTATCTAGATTATACACACATAATATAGATAAAAAATGATGAGCGATATTGGATTTGATAGTGGCTTGAACGATCTCATTTTGAATAAAGTCTAAAGACAGCAATAATTTACGATCTGATGATAGCCATAAAGATAAATAAAATTACGTAGCATAGTTTTCGTTTTGCTAAAAGCCTTCGTCACATTCCCATGAAAGTTCAACGTTGCCGGCGCCTCGAACGGCGTTTGCGATTTCATCGTTATAGCTGCCGCGACCATACATTTGACCTCCCCGACCGTCTCCCGGTTGCCGAAATGGCCACGTGAAATACACGATGACTACTAATGTGCTGATCGTCACGAAAGTATCTTAAAATTGAAGAGCAAAATCGGATGTGTTTTGCCACTTTCTGAATTTACATTAGCAATCTATTTCACTTTTGAATAATAGTTTTCAGTATATGGTATTAAGGCTGAACATTTAAATATTCTGCTACTGTCTATTTTATATATCTGTTTCGTTAGTACTATTTCAGACGCATCTGTAATTTTAATAATTAAAATTTAAGCTGTTCTATTCTTTACTTATTGTCAAATTTTATTACATTATTATTGCATTATTGCTGTCATGATACTTTATTCAAAATGCGATCTTTCAAGAGATAATCAAATTCAATAAATTGCTTATCATTTTTTATCTAGATTATATACCCATAATATAGATAAAAAATGATGACCGATATTTGATTTGATCGTGGCTTGAAGGATCTCATTTGGAATAAAGTCTAAAGACAGCAATAATTTAGTCTTATGATATCCATAGAAATAAATAAAATTACGTAGCGTAGTTTTCGTTTTGCAAAAAGCCTCCGTCACAGCCCCATGAAAGTTCAACGTTACCGGCGCCTCGAACAGTGTGCGATTTCATCGTTATAGCTACCGTGACCAAACATTTGACCTCCCCGACCGTCTCCCCGTTGCCGAACTGGCCACGTGAAATACACGATGACTACTCATGTGCTGATCGGAACAAAAGTATCTTAAAATTGATGAGAACAATGGGATGCGTTTTGCCATTTTCTGTATTTACATTAGCAATCTATTTCACTTTTGAATAATAGAGTTTTCAGTATATTGTATTAAGGCCGTGCATTTACATATTCTGCGACTATCTTGTTTATCTGGTTGTTAGTATTACTTAAGAATACATCTGTAATTTTAATAATCAAAGTTTAAGCTGTTCCATTCTAAGAGCACAATCTCATTCTTTACAATTACTTATTGTAAAGAATGGAACAGCTTAAACTTTGATTATTAAAATATTGTTGTTACGTTTTATTACATTATTATTGCATTATTGCTGTCATAATACTTTATTCAAAATGCGATCTTTCATGAGATAATCAAATTCAATAAATTGCTTATGATTTTTTTGTCTAGATTAGATACACATAATATAGATAAAAAATGATGGGCGATATTTGATTTGATCTTGGCTTGAAGGATCTCATTTTGAATAAAGTCTAACAGCAATAATTTACAGCAAAAATTTACGGATACTTGAAGTACCTTTGTGTTTTGTGATTTTTGTAAAAATTATTGTAGGACTCGTTTTTATTGAATAATTTTAATTTCATATTACTTATCTTTTTAAAAATTCAGAAACGTATTCAGCGCCGATGTTTTATGATTGAACGATTTTTCGAATTTATATACGTCTATTGAGAGTTTAAGTTTTTCATATGATTGATCTAATAATCAATAAAATTACGTAGTGTAGTTTCGATTTACCCCTCTTGCATGGTCCTATAAATTTTTTATGTTGGGGATGCCTCTAGTGAAAGGCTCACTGGACATGCTAAACTGCGTGTACGGTTACGTCAGCAGCGACGCCGCGTTCGGGCGTTGGCCTATCCACGCCCTCCACCGAATTCTCGGGCTGGCCTATAGCAGTCCGCGGCATTACCCGTGCAATGCACGTTGACTATATTTTCCCCGTAACAAAAGAATCGGAAGATTGGAGAGCTCAATTGGATGCGTTCTTCCAGTTTTAGATTTACATTTGCTATCCATTTCTCGTTTAGATGATATATAGTTTTGGGTTTAGCGTATTTAAGCCAACCGTATTTTAGAAATTACATTATCGCATTATTGCTGTGGTTATTTACCTTTGTTTTCAAAAATCGATATTTCAATTCACGATCATATTAAATATTGCTTACAATTTTTTATCTAGATGATATAGTTTTTATTTATTATTTAAAGCGCAAGTATAATTTACGGGTATTATAAGGAGCTTTGTAGTTTGCGATTTATCTCAATCATATTTTAAAACTCGTTTTTACTGTATAATTGAAATTTTAGCTGTCCAATTTTTTTTTTTTTTTGCGGTAAATAATTTATCGTTTTTATGGACTAGATGTTATGAGAAATATATAAAATTCAATAATAATTATTATTTCGCATCTAAGTAATATTGTCTTTTAAATATACCATACCAAGCGCGAGCACATTTTATATACATTGCCGGTATCAATTTCTTTTATGATATTTTAATAGTATACCACCCTTTGAGAAAAACTCATATTATCGGCCTTGAGAAAACATCACGGTTTTTACTTGGGCAGCGCCTAAATTGGAAACTTTGAACGCCTCACGAAGATCAAGCACGCGCTTGAATATCGGCGCCGCGTTCATCTGTTACCCTCCCCTCCAACTCCGCCGTGCTCGCGAGCTAGCCTTTTGCCGAACAACGCGCGGATTCCTTTGCAATCTGCCATGAGTATGTTTTATTAGATTTATATAATACACTTTTATAAACTAGACGTTTTGAGTAACTATAAAATACAGTAATACTTATCAGTTTGTATTTAAGAATTATTAAGTTTCAGTTTCATTGCTGCAAACGAGGGCATAATTTATGTATAAATTACAAAGGCTTTAGTGATTTATGGTTTTCGATACTTAATTTGGAAATATGAGGCCACCATTGCATTAGTTTATGTTTAAACAGTTGCATTTTTGTATCGACTCTCACATTTCATTCGATCGCTACATTTATGCGGTAAATAGATTTTTCATTTTTATAAAAAATGCATACAAAATATTTTTATAAAAAACGCATACAAAATTTTTGAAAAAATTTTCGTTTTTATGCGTTTTAAAATTTGGGAAAATTAATATAAATAACTTTTTACTATAATACCTTACATTATATTACAGTGTAAAAGCCGTTTTTTATTGTTTTCTAGTTTTTCCGGTTAGTATCCACCATTCGGGAGCTTCCAAAAATGAACACCACTAGGGCGCTACCTGTACTCTTAACAAGACGAATAGCCTGTAAATCGGCCTTCTACGGCATCTTCCCTTCGGCGCGCATGCGCCGCTGCGGCACAATCGTCAGTTGCGTTGGCATTCGCGCTCTTCTGTTCACGGCATTCAGTCGTATATGTACTGTTACTACAAGTAGTTTCTGCGTGTATTGTGCGTCAAAGTAAGCGCGTTGTTCCTCGTCTTCTTTTCCCGCGACTTAGTTTCTGCGTTTTTCTCGCGTATACGAACTAGCTGCCTTTGCCTTATTTAATTAACAACTATTATAAAAAAGTTTTTGATGTCCGATAATAAATTCAATCGAATTATTCATGCTAATAGGGGCGCGCTATATCCTAAGAATACCCGATCCGTTGAGTGGCTCTAAAACTCCTAACAACGTAGGGATAGCAGACTACCGATGTTTGAGGCATTCTGTCCTTGTCATCATCTTGTCGATTAAAAAGTTTTTTTGGCGAAGCGATTTTAAACATATAAATTATCAAATTATTTATTTGGCCAATTCAAAATTTATAAAATAAAATTTTTTACAGGTATTTGTAATTTTCACGTTTATAGCGGGAACGTGACATTTCGGAAATAATGAATTTACAAATACGTTCTTTTACGAGAGTTTTAGTGACTACTCGTATCGATGTCGCCGTGTACGCATTAGCGCGCTACCCTCTCGAGCTCCTCCGAGCTCCTATTTTTACAGGCATTCCTCGCGCACTAGTGTTATCACATTGCCTTACTTAATTGATACAGATTTGAAACGGCTTAGTCAGTGTACTCGTTTTTTGTTTTTTTCACACGGAGAATAATTTTGTACTAAAAATTACTATTCTTTATAGTAAAAGAGGGACATACTCGTATTCTCATCAAAATTACTACAATGTATAGTAAAAATTTGCTATTTTTTTTTCAATTTTTACTATATAAATAGCAATTTTTACTATACATTGTAGTAATTTTGATGAGAATACGAGTATGTCCCTCGTTTACTATAAAGAATAGTAATTTTTAGTACAAAATTTTTCTCCATGCATATTTATAGTGTGGACGTGACAGGTATAAATGGTTTTCGAATGTATACAATCATAATACCAACAATATTGTTATACACACGAAAAGGAGAAAAACAAAATAAAACCTTGTACTAATATGCACCCTTGTTTCCCGGAATCAGAGAGCGAGTTCGTCGCCTGTATCCCTCCCCCCTTGCTCGAAGATGCGTACGTATGAGGTTTCTTGGCCGAACTTTGCTTACGCCCCTCTTCTCCCTCCATCGGTAGTACCATGAGATGGTGGGGGAAACGAAGTCCATCCTGACCATCGTGAACGGTAGTTTCGGATAGAGAAGAAGGCGCGGACATTTTTCTTACCCCTCCCGATCTCACGCACGTTGATATTCTCTCCGCTCCCGGCACAGTCGCTCGACGACGCTAGGACGAACAGACTCGGAATCGGAGCATCGAGGGTGCAGCGAACATCTCTGTGCTACTACAAAGTCTATTTTTCGGTTTTCGCTGTTTGGGCTGTCCTGTGAAGTGGGGAAAACTTTCCGAGCTATCACGAGCGTAGCGGCATCGATTACTCCAGGTACACTGTTTCTAAATTATCACCTTTCCTCTTTAACGTGTGTGGAAACTGCCTACGACTTTATCCAATTATATTTGCAAGTGAGAATGTTAACTTTTGCCTAAATTTAAGATTAGCAAATTGTTTCGGAGAATTATCTATTTTCCATTTATATGGCATAGGCGACTTGTTAAATCATCCAAATTTTTAAAAATCAGTTTTATGTAATAGTTTATGCTTATTGTGGGATCGTTACTTTTTAAATATTTCAGATTATGAATTTGTTGTAGTGAATTAATTATTTTGAATTTATTTGGCAGTCAAGTTTTGTAAATAAAAATTTTTTACAATTATTTGTAAATTCTCATGGGAAATTATGTATTTTATTGCTGTTAATCTATCAAAATGTAATTTGAAGAAGTTTATTATTTTTAGTAAATTAACCAAATTCAACGTATCGTTTTTTTTAACACTTGCTTTGATTATTTATATTAATTAATTAATTAATTTATCATGATTTTTTTTTTTTTTTTTTTTTACAAATTTTTTATCAAATATAATGTCCCCCAATACTCGACCACAAATTTTTCTGCCTTGAGAACATATCTGTGCCAGTATTTTAACCCTTTTAATTATTTTTTAATTTTTGGTGTTTGGGCTTTCCTGTGAAGTCGGGAAAACTGTACGAGCTATCACAAGTATAACGGTACCAAATACGCCGGGTACTCAATTCGTAAATTATCATCTTTCCTCTTTAACGCGTGTAGAACCGAGTTGCCTATATACGACTTTATCCAATTATTTGTGCGTATAGTAAAAATTTGAAATTGGGGAATTCTCATGGACAATTATTTATTTTGATGCATTTTTATGGCATATTCAATTTGTTAAGTCTTCCAAATTTTCAAAAATCAGTTTTGTGTAAAAGTTTATGTTTATTGTGGAAACTTTACTTTTTAGATATTTGAGATTAGAAAATTACTATCAGAAATAATTTATTTGATCAAGTCGAATTTGATAAAATAACAACATTTTCTACAATCAGGGTTTTGTATTTTTTTTTCTTTTTTTGAATGTTTAGTGAGAACATAACTTGTCGAAAACCATCTATTTGGAAATTCTCATGGGAAATTATTTTATTGGAATTTATCTTGTAAGTTCAATTTAAATAGAAGATTTTTATGTTTAGTAAATAACGGAAATTCTAAGTATTTCTCATGTATAATTTTAAAATTGCTTTAAAAAATGTCACTAGTAAATTTATCATCCTCTTTTAACCAATCTTTATTCAAATATACAATGGCCGGCCAGCACTGTAGGTTATACCCTTTCCATTTTTTTTTTTTTTTTTTTTTTTTTTTTTTTTACAGTCAATGATTTCTGAATGAGAAGAATAGCATATAACATATGCTGATCTTTATAGAGTCCCTCACGGTTATTTACAAATACGTCCTTTTACGAAAGTTTTAGTGACTACTCGTATCGATGTCGCCGTGTACGCATTAGCGCGCTACCCTCTCGAGCTCCTCCGAGCTCCTGTTTTTACAGGCATTCCTCGGCGGTTCTCGCGTATACGAAGTAGCGGCATTTGCCTTATTTAATTAACAACAATTAATTATGAATAGGTTATTGATTTTCGATTCTCAATTCTATCGGATTATTGATACTAATAGCGACGCAACATATCATAAGAGCCACCTGTCCGCTGAGTGGCTCATGAACTTCCTACCGTAGGAGTAGACTACCGATGTCTGAGGCATTTTGTCCTCGTCGCTATCTTGTCAAGTCGCTTAAAAGTTCTTGGTATTGATTTTTGGTTCGAGGCAGTGGCATATCTCACATATCACCGGTCCGCCGAGTGTTGTAGGGGATGCTGCCAAGTTACTCTTAATCTCACTCCCGCCCATCCCCAACAAGGACAACTTGACCAGGATTAATTACCGCATCAACAGTTATGATGTAAATACACACACACACATGCATGTTATAACTTGAATAAGTTTTGCATTTTATGCATATATATTATGTCCATACATGAGCGACGGCATGTACTGAACTTCAGCAGCATTCTCTTCAGTAAGTTCGTGCGTTCGCATTTATTTAATTAACAAAGCTGCTTTATTTAATTAACAAAATTTTTGTTTAATCTGTTTTATTGAATTATTTATATTTGTAATTATTACGAGACATTACGAAAATTAAAGTTTTGTAAATACTTATAGAATAGTATATTACGCAACTAGGGAGGTAAAGAGTTGGCCAGTCCAGAGCACGTGTAAATTGCCACCCGAGCCGAAGGCGAGGGTGGCAAATACGTGCTCTGGGGTGTCCGTCTTTATCCCCGTGTTGCGTATACGATTTTTTGCCTGGCGAGGCCGAAATTACAACCTTCGCGATTAGGCGCCGGGAGCGAAAGTGGTACTTTCGGCCCGCTAGGCAAAAATAGTATATTACGCACCTAGGGAGCAAAAGTAAAGAATGTCCCAGATCGCATGGTTAATATACGATTTTTTTGTCTAGGGAGGCCGAAAATAAAACATTCGCGATCGGGCGCCGGGAGCGAAAGTGGTACTTTAGGCCCATTAGGCAAAAATATTATTATAAAAAAGTTTTTGATGTCCGATAATCAATTCAGTCGAATTATTCATGCTAATACGGACGCGATATATACTAAGAATCCGCGATCCGTTGAGTGGCTCTAAAACTCCTAACAACGTAGGGATAGCAGACTACCGATGTTTGAGGCATTTTGTTCTTGTCGTCGTCTTGTCGATTACAAAGTTTTTTTGGCGAAGCGATTTTAAACATATAAATTATCAAATATCAGTTTTATGTAATTTTTTTCTGCTTATTCTGGGAACTTTACTTTTTAAATATTTGAGCTTCGCGTGGTAAATTATTTATTTGGCCAATTCAAAATTTATAAAATAAAATTTTTTACAGGTATTTGTAATTTTCACGTTTATTGCGGGAACGTGACATTTCGGAAATAATGAATTTACAAATACGTTCTTTTACGAGAGTTTTAGTGACTACTCGTATCGATGACGCCGTGTACGCATTAGCGCGCTACCCTCTCGAGCTCCTCCGAGCGCCTATTTTTACAGGCATTCCTCGGCGGTTCTCGCGTATACGAAGTATCTGCCTTTGCCTTATTTAATTAACAACCATTATGAATAGGTTTTTGATTTTCTATTATAAATTCTATCGAATTATTGATACTAATAGTGACGCGACAAATCATAAAAATCACCTGTCCGCTGAGTGGCTCATGAACTTCCTACCGACGTAGGGATACCCGACTTCTGATGTCCGAGGCATTTTGTCCTCGTCATCATCTTGTCAAATCAATAATTTTTTTGCCCGTATCGACTTTAAACGTCTATGTTTTCAAAAATCAATTTTATGTAATTTTTTTATGCTTATAGTGTAAACGTCCCTTTTTAAATATTTGACTTTTGAAATTTCTCGCGGTTTACTATTTATTTTGAATTTATTTGGCCAACGCAAATTTTATAAAATAAAATGTTTTACAGGTATTTGTACTTTTTCACGTTTATAGCGGGAACGTGACTTTTTGGAAATCATGAATTTGGAAATTCTCATGGGAAATTATTTATTTTATTGCGATCTATCTATCAATAATTCAATTTTCAAAGCCTTACTTAAATAGAAGCTTTTTATGTTTAGTAAATTAACGAAAATCAAAGTATTTTTCGTGTATAGTTTTAAAATTGCTTTAAAAAATGTCAATAGGAAATTTATCATCCACTTTTAAGCAATCTTTATTCAAATTTACAATGGCCGCCCAGCACTGTACGTTATATTATTTGCTTTTTTTACAGTAAATGACTTCTGAATAAGCATAATAGCATATAACATATACTGATCGTTATATAGTCCCTCACAGTTATTTACAAATACATCCTTTTTCGTGAGTTTTAGTGACTAATCGTATCGATGACGCCGTGTACGCATTTGCGCGCTGCCCTCTCCAGCTCGTCCGCGTTCCCGTTTTTACAGGCATTTCTCGGCGGTTCTCGCGCACTATAGTGTTATCACATTGCCTTACTTAATTGATACAGATTTGAAACGGCTTAGTCAGTGTACTCGTTTTTTGTTTTTTTCACACGGAGAATAATTTTGTACTAAAAATTACTATTCTTTATAGTAAACGAGGGTCATACTCGTATTCTCATCAAAATTACTACAATGTAGAATAAAAATTTGCTATTTTTTTTTTTTCAATTTTTACTATATAAATAGCAATTTTGACTATACATTGTAGTAATTTTGATGAGAATAAGAGTATGTCCCTCGTTTACTATAAAGAATAGTAATCTTTAGTACAAAATTATTCTCCGTGCATATTTATAGTGTGGACGTGACAGATATAAATGGCTTTCGAATGTATACAATCATAATACCAACAATATTGTTATACACACGAAAAGGAGAAAAACAAAATAAAACCTTGTACTAATATGTACCCTTGTTTCCCGGAATCAGAGAGCGAGTTCGTCGCCTGTATCCCTCCCCCCTTGCTCGAAGATGCGTACGTATGAGGTTTCTTTGCCGAACTTTGTATACGCCCCTCTTCTCCCTCCATCGGTAGTACCATGAGATGGTGGGGGAAACTAAGTCCATCCTGACCATCGTGAACGGTAGTTTCGGATAGAGAAGAAGGCGCGGACATTTTTTTACCCCTCCCGATCTCACGCACGTTGATATTCTCTCCGCTCCCGGCACAGTCGCTCGACGACGCTAGGACGAACAGGCTCGGAATCGGAGCATCGAGGGTGCAGCGAACATCTCTGTGCTACTACAAAGTCTATTTTTCGGTTTTCGCTGTTTGGGCTGTCCTGTGAAGTGGGGAAAACTTTCCGAGCTATCACGAGCGTAGCGGCATCGATTACTCCAGGTACACTGTTTCTAAATTATCACCTTTCCTCTTTAACGTGTGTGGAAACTGCCTACGACTTTATCCAATTATATTTGCATGTGAGAATGTTAACTTTTGCCTAAATTTAAGATTAGCAAATTTTTTCGGAGAATTATCTATTTTCCATTTATATGGCATAGGCGACTTGTTAAATCATCCAAAATTTTAAAAATCAGTTTTATGTAATAGTTTATGCTTATTGTGGGATCGTTACTTTTTAAATATTTCAGATTATGAATTTGTTGTAGTGAATTAATTATTTTGAATTTATTTGGCCGTCAAGTTTTGTAAATATAAATTTTTTACAATTATTTGTAAATTCTCATGGGAAATTATGTATTTTATTGCTGCTAATCTATCAAAATGTAATTTGAAGAAGTTTATTATTTTTAGTAAATTAACGAAATTCTAAGTATCGTTTTTTTTACAATTGCTTTAATTATTTATATTAATTAATTAATTTATCATCATTTTTTTTACAAATTTTTTATAACTTATAATGTCCCCCAATACTCGACCACAAATTTTTCTGCCTTGAGAACATATCTGTGCTAGTATTTTAACCCTTTTAATTATTTTTTAATTTTTGTTGTTTGGGCTTTCCTGTGAAGTCGGGAAAACTGTACGAGCTATCACAAGTATAACGGTACCAAATACGCCGGGTACTCAATTCGTAAAATATCATCTTTCCTCTTTAACGCGTGTAGAACCGAGTTGCCTATATACGACTTTATCCAATTATTTGTGCGTATAGTAAAAATTTGAAATTGGGGAATTCTCATGGACAATTATTTATTTTGATGCATTTTTATGGCATATTCAATTTGTTAAGTCTTCCAAATTTTTAAAAATCAGTTTTGTGTAAAAGTTTATGTTTATTGTGGGAACTTTACTTTTTAGATATTTGAGATTAGAAAATTACTATGAGAAATAATTTATTTGATCAAGTCGTATTTGATAAAATAACAACATTTTTTACAATCAGGGTTTTGTATTTTTTTCCTTTTTTTGAATGTTTAGTGAGAACATAACTTGTCGAAAACCATCTATTTGGAAATTCTCATGGGAAATTATTTTATTGGAATTTATCTTGTAAGTTCAATTTAAATAGAAGATTTTTATGTTTAGTAAATAACGGAAATTCTAAGTATTTCTCATGTATAATTTTGAAATTGCTTTAAAAAATGTCACTAGTAAATTTATCATCCTCTTTTAACCAATCTTTATTGAAATATATAATGGCCGGCCAGCACTGTACGTTATACTATTTGCTTTTTTTACAGTAAATGATTTCTGAATAAGCAGAATAGCATATAACACATGCTGATCGTTATATAGTCCCTCACAGTTATTTGCAAATACATCCTTTTTCGAGAGTTTTAGTCAGTAATCGTATCGATGACGCCGTGTACGCATTTGCGCGCTGCCCTCTCGCGCTCGTCCGCGTTCCCGTTTTTACAGGCATTTCTCTATTTTTCGGTTTTCAGTGTTTGGGCTGTCCTGTGAAGTGGGTAAAACTTTCCGAGCTATCACGAGCGTAGCGGCATCGATTACGCCAAGTACACTGTTTCTAAATTATCACCTTTCCTCTTTAACGTGAGTGGAAACTGCCTACGACTTTATTCAATTATATTTGCATATAGTGAGAATGTTAACTTTTGCCTAAATTTAAGATTGGGAAATTCTTACGGAGAATTATCTATTTTCCATTTATATGACATAGGCGACTTGTTAAATTTTCCAAATTTTTAAATAATGAGTTTTGTGTAATAGTTAATGCTTATTGTGGGATCGTTACTTTTTAAATATTTCAGATAATAAATTTGTTGTAGGGAATTAATTATTTCGAATTTATTTGGCCGTCAAGTTTTGTAAATTAAAATTTTTTACAATTATTTGTAAATTCTCATGGGAAATAAGGTATTTTATTGCTATTAATCTATCAAAATGTAATTTAAAGAAGTTTATTATTTTTTGTAAATTAACGAATTATTAAGTATCGTTTCTTTACAATTGCTTTGAATATTTATATACTTAAATTAATTTGTCATCAGTTTTTTTTTTTTTACAAATTTTTAATCAATTATAATGTCTCCCAATACTCGACATATAAAATATGCTGATCTTTATAGAGTCCCTCACTGTTATCTACAAATGCGTCCTTTTTCAAGAGTTTGCGTGACTACTCGTATCGACGAGGCCGTGTACGCATTATCGCGCTACCCTCACGAGCTCGTCCGCGCTCCCGTTTTTACAGGCATTCTTCCGAGGTTCTCGCGTATACGAATTAGCTGTCTTTGCCTTATTTAATTAATAACCAGTATGAAAAAGTTTTTGATTTTGGATTATCAATTCTATCGAATTCTTGATACTAATAGTGACGCGACATATCATAAGAATCACCTATCCGCTGAGTGGCTCATGAACTTCCTACCGACGTAGGGATAGCCGACTTCCGATGTCCGAGGCATTTTGTCCTCGTCATCATCTTGTCAATTCAATAATTTTTTTGCCCGTGTCGACTTTAAACGTCTATGTTTTCAAAAATCAGTTTTATGTAATTTTTTTATGCTTATAGTGTAAACATAACTTTGTAAATATTCGAGATTAAATATTTCTCGTGGTAAATTATTTATTTTTAAATTTGGACAACGCAAATTTTATAAAATAAAATGTTTTACAGGTATTTCTACTTTTTCACGTTTTTAGCGGGAACCTGACTTTTCTGAAATCTTGTTTTTTGAAATTCGCATCAAAAATTATTTATTTTATTGCTATCTAGGGTAGCGGTGGGGGTTACTGTGTGGTTAACATAACCTCTCAGATATTTAGTCGAGTATAATCGTACAGTGAACAATATGTTAAGCATTTAACTCATTTTATTAATTAGAATATATATCTTGATCGATTAACACCTAATGTTTTACTCAAAATCAACCATAAATGTTGCAATATCAATATGAACTTTGGGTGCTGCGTGCGGTAATTAGTGACATCCCATAAGAAACGCTTTTAATTACGGCGCCTCGGATACCACGCTCTGCGTTAAAAGATAGGGCGCCGTAACTGGGGAGGGCACATTAACTCCCACATCTACCCTATTTATCAAAATTTATTTTTTAAAGCTTAATTTAAGTAGAAGCTTACAAGTTTCTTATATTAAGTAAATTAACAAAATTCTCAGTATTTTTCGTGTATAATTTTAAAATTGCTTTAAAAAATGTCACTAATAAATTTTTCATTCGCTTTTAACTAATCTTTATTCAAATATACTGTAATGAATTGAATTTATTTGGCCGTCAATTTGAATAATTTGAATAATTTGAATAATTTGAATTTATTTGACCGTCAAGTTTTGTAAATAAAAATTTTTTACAATTATTTGTAAATTCTCATGGGAAATTATGTATTTTATTGCTGTTAATCTATCAAAATGTACTTTGAAGATGTTTATTATTTTTAGTAAATTAACGAAATTCTAAGTAACGTTTTTTTACAATTGCTTTGATTATTTATATTAATTAATTAATTTATCATCATTTTTTTTTTTTACAAATTTTTTATCAAATATAATGTCCCCCAATACTCGACCACAAATTTTTCTGCCTTGAGAACATATCTGTGCTAGTATTTTAACCCTTTTAATTATTTTTCAATTTTTGCTGTTTGGGCATTCCTGTGATGTCAGGAAAACTGTACGAGCTATCACGAGTATAACGGTACCAAATACGCCAGGTACTCTATTCGTAAATTATCATCTTTCCTCTTTAACGCGTGTAGAACCGAGTTGCCTATATACGACTTTATCCAATTATATATTTGAATTTGGGGAATTCTCATGGACAATTCTTTATTTTGATGCATTTTTATGGCATATTCAATTTGTTGTCTTCCAAATTTTTAAAAATCAGTTTTGTGTAAAAGTTTATGTTTATTGTGGGAACTTTACTTTTTAGATATTTGAGATTAGAAAATTACTATGAGAAATAATTTATTTGATCAAGTCGAATTTGATAAAATAACAACATTTTTTACAATCAGGGTTTTGTATTTTTTTTCTTTTTTTTTGAATGTTTAGTGAGAACATAACTTGTCGAAAACCATCTATTTGGAAATTCTCATGGGAAATTATTTTATTGGAATTTATCTTGTAAGTTCAATTTAAATGGAAGATTTTTATGTTTAGTAAATAACGGAAATTCTAAGTATTTCTCTTGAATAATTTTAAAATTGCTTTAAAAAATGTCACTAGTAAATTTATCATCCTCTTTTAACCAATCTTTATTGAAATATATAATGGCCGGCCAACAAATTTTAAAACGCATACAAAATTTTTGAAAAAATTTTCGTTTTTATGCGTTTTAAAATTTGGGAAAATTAATATAAATAACTTTTTACTATAATATCTTACATTATATTACAGTGTAAAACCCGTTTTTTATTGTTTTCTAGTTTTTCTTTATACAATGCAATGTTAGTATCCACCATTCGGGAGCTTCCAAAAATGAACACCACTTGGGCGCTACCTGTACTCTTAACAAGACGAATAGTCTGTAAATCGGCCTTCTACGGCATCTTCCCTTCGGCGCGCATGCGACGCTGCGGCACAATCGGCAGTTTCGCTGGCATTCGCGCTCTTCTGTTCACGGCATTCAGTCGTATATGTACTGTTGTCATCGCGCGTTGTTCCTCGTCTTTTTTTTTCGCAACTAGTTTCTGCGTGTATTGTGCGTCAAAGAAAGCGTGTTGTTCCTCGTCTTTTTTCCGCGACTATAGTTTCTGCGTTTTTTGTGTGTCAAAGAAATTGACTTTTCGTCGTGTGGTGTTGAGAAATGTACCATGGCCAGAGCCCCTGCACAAGCTTGTTTTTTTTTTTTGCACATCGCCAGAATAATCGCAAGGGACTGCACTAGGTCCCCAGACTCCGATTCTCCTTGATAGCTATAGAGGTAAACGACGTAAGTGTCTCTTCCTAGACGCGGGAAGCGTGCAAAATAGTACATTTCGACACGGGTGGGGACTCGCTTCGCTCGTGCAAAAAGTCACACCAGCTAAATAATCGACTAGCGCACTAGTTTCGAATGGTATTTTATACCACGAGCGCCGAAAAATCACACCAAAGTTGCGATTTTGAGGTTAGAGTGGTATAAATTTTATTCTGATTACATAGACGTGATATAAAAAATCTGCTTTTTAGTAATTTATTGACAGAGTTCATATAATAAGTTTTCTTCGTAATCTATGTCTTTTTTTTTCTCTTTTTAATTATGAAATAGAAGCCTTTGAAAAATTTGTGTGACTTAATTTTAAAATTATATATTATTCCATTCTTGTAAATTTTGAGTGAGGTACGTGTAGGTGGTCTTAGTTTAAAATGCATATGCGCTTTTTCAACTTTTAAGACCAAAGATCCCTTTCCATTCTCTGAATATATTTTAAACTTTACACCAGGTAATACATGCTGAGGGATCATATATCAACTTTCAGATCTAAATAATCAGCAAGCGTGGAGATATTGCATTTTCTGTGCTCCTTCAAGAAATTTTCGATTAATAGTTATTTTCTCAACACTGGCTCCTCGATCGGATCTGAAATTGAATATACAATCCCTCAGCATGTATTACATTGTGTGAGGACATTTTGGTAAACTTTGAGAAAGGGTCAGGTGGTCTTAGTTCGAAAGGCACGTGTGGCGCTTCGACTTTTGTGTCGAAAAGATGTGTTTCCATTCTCTAAACATATCTTAAACTTTACACATACTATTTAATACATGCTGAATGATTAAATATCAATTTTGAGATCTAAATAATCAGCAAGTGTGGAGTTAGTGCATTTTTGGGTGTGTTTTCAGGAAATTTTAAAGTAAAAAAGTTATTTCTCCAACACTGGCTTATTGAAAAGGTCTGAAATTGAATATACAATCCCTGATCATGTATTACATTGTGGGAGGACATTTTGGTAAACTTTGAGCAAGGGTCAGGTGGTCTTAGTTCGAAAGGTACGTGCGGCGTTTCGACTTTTGAGTCGAAAACATACCTTTCAGATTTAAATAATTAGCAAGCGTGGAGATATTGCATTTTCTGTGCTCCTTCAAGAAATTTTCGATTAATAGTTATTTTCTCAACACTGGCTCCTCAAACGGATCTGAAATTGAATATACAATCCCTCAGCATGTATTACTTTGTGTGAGGACATTTTGGTAAACTTTGAGCAAGGGTCAGGTGGTCTTAGTTCGAAAGGCACGTGCGGCGTTTCGACTTTTGAGTCGAAAACATGCCTTTCCATTCTCTAAACATATCTTAAACTTTACACATACTATTTAATACATGCTGAAGGATTAGATATCAAGTTTGAGATCTAAATAATCAGCAAGTGTGGAGTTAGTGCATTTTCGGGTGTGTTTTCAGGAAATTTTCAAGAAAAAGTTATTTCTCCAACACTGTCTTATTGAAAAGGTCTGAAATTGAATATACAATCCCTCAGCATGTATTACATTGTGTGAGGACATTTTGGTAAACTTTGAGCAAGGGTCAGGTGGTCTTAGTTCGAAAGGCACGTGCGGCGTTTCGACTTTTGAGTCGAAAACATGCCTTTCCATTCTCTAAACATACCTTAAACTTTACACATACTATTTAATACATGCTGAAGGATTAGATATCAAGTTTGAGATCTAAATAATCAGCAAGTGTGGAGTTAGTGCATTTTCGGGTGTGTTTTCAGGAAATTTTCAAGAAAAAGTTATTTCTCCAACACTGTCTTATTGAAAAGGTCTGAAATTGAATATACAATCCCTCAGCATGTATTACATTGTGTGAGGACATTTTGGTAAACTTTGAGCAAGGGTCAGGTGGTCTTAGTTCGAAAGGCACGTGCTGCGTTTCGACTTTTGAGTCGAAAATATGCCTTTCCATTCTCTAAACATATCTTGAACTTTACACACACCATGTCATACATGCTGAGGGAGTGTATATCAACTTTAACATCTAAATAATCAGCAAGCATTGCGATACTGCATTTTGTGTTTTCTTATTTATTTATTTTTTGAAGAAATTTTCAATTAAAAGTTATTTTCTCTACACTTGCTTCTCGAATGGATTTAAAATTTTCTATACGATCACTCTGATATGTATGCATAGTGTCTGGACATTTTTGTAAGTTTTGACTGAGGAACAGGGGGTCTTAGTTCAAAATGCATGTGTTTTTTTCGACTTTTAAGACCAAAGATCCCTTTCCATTCTCTGTATATATTTTAAACTTTACACACGCCGTTTCATGCTGTCTATGTCAATTCGTTGCCAGTAGTACGTCAAAGTAGAAATTTATTCATGGGTTTTGAACAATCTGGTCTGAAATCAAAATGGATTATTGAGGCAGTTGTGTTTAAAAGCGTGCGAGAATATATGTGATGTGTTATAGTGACTCGTGAATTTCAAGTTTCATTCTTTTTAAACTACAGTGTGGTGTTTCTTGGTCTGCACATAAGTTAACAGGCAAGTGTATTGAAATGTTGATCACAAGGTGTCTATGAATTCATTGCCAGTGGCGTGCCAATGTGAAAATTTATTTGTGAGTGTTGATTAAACTTGAATTCAATGTAAAGTTTTTAGTCAGTGTTGTGTCAAAGTGAGTGAGTATTATTAATTCTTCATTTATTATAAGCGGCGCGGAGTACTGTGCAGGTGTTGGTCAATCTTGGCATTATTCATAGTGATTATGATGGTTGTAAAAAATGTAGATAAATGTGCGTTAAACTCGAGTGTGCAATGTCGACGGTACCAATGTGCGTAAGTGAGAAGTGAATTTAAAGTTTCTTTTTTCTAAACCCGTAGTAAGAATTGTTTGGTTGCTCTGCATTGGTTTAATGGTGGTGTAGGTGATAGCATTATATGTAATACAAATGTGTTGGAATGCTTGTTCAAAAGTGACTACGTATATTCATTTTTAGTGGTATGACCAAGTGAAAAATCGTATAATTTATTTTTGTTAATATACAATAGCGGGTCTGCTGGTGTGAATTTATATAGGCAGCATTGATGTCTGTTTAATGCAAAGCTGGGTTTTAGACGTGGTAATAATTGAAATAATTTTTTTTTTTTTTTTTTTAATCAATGATTTAGAATATGCTTGTTTTTATTTATATTTGTTGAGCTCGTCTCAATCTCATAACATGTTTCCTTATGAATCATATGCACTCCATATTTTTTTTTTTTTTTTTTCCCCCATTAGTTGATTATTTGGCTAATATGATTGGATTATCATCCTGAGAATAATCTAATTTAATTTTTTTTATATCGTCTCTACTCCGTGTTACGCCCCCCCCCCCCCCTCTCTGCTCGATCGATGCTGACTTGCGGTCTACCGAGCCATGGCCGCAGTAGCTAAATAATTAAGCGTGGAGATATTGCATTTTCTGTGTTTTCTTTCAAGAAATTTTCAAGTAAAAATGATTTCCTCAACACTGGCTCCTCGAATGGATCTGAAATTTGATATACGATCCCTCCGTATGTATATGTGTCCGAACATTCATAGTGAACGAAAAAACTCAAAGTCGCGATTTGCATTAAAATAGGTTTAAAACCATAAAACAGGGTAGGAATGCACCAAAAACAGCGAGAAAACCAATTTAGCATTTCGCAACTCGCCAAAACTACACTCAAAACCACCCCAAAGAAAAGTCATTTTTTCCATAGCCCCACAAACGAGAATAGTATATTACGCAACTAGGGAGGTAAAGAGTTGGCCAGTCCAGAGCACGTGTAAATTGCCACCCGAGCCGAAGGCGAGGGTGGCAAACATGTGCTCTGAGGTGGCCCTCTTTATCCTCGTGTTGCGTATACGATTTTTCACCATACCCGGGCCGAAAATACCACATTCGCGTTTTTGAGCCGGGAGCGAAAGTGGTACTTTCGGCCAGGATGTGGTGAAAAAATATTTCCCAGACCCGCAAATACTTCGTTAGAAAAAATTTTTCGACTGGTACTTGTACAAAATGTCTCCCAAGGCTTAAAAACAATTTCTGAAAAAAATTTCTTTTCCGGAAAAGCCCCTTTGGGCCAACATACCCTACCGCAAACTCGAAAAAAAATTCCCAGAGTCGCAAATACTTCATTAGGAAAAATTTTTCGACTGGTACTTGTAGAAAAGGCTGAAAAAAAAATTGGGAACGATATCGCTTTTCCAGAAAAGCCCTTTCAGGCTGATATACCGTGGTATATATTTATGTTTACAGATAATGAAATTAATTTATATATTAAATATTGAAAATTTTTGATATTTCATAATAAACAAATGAATAAAATGATCTTCCTATAAAAATGTACGAAATTTATTTAGAATTTTATTTAGTATAATAAATGATGTAGATAATTTTTTTTATATTACATATCTTGTAGCAATATATTCGCCCTTGTTTTTTATTATTACATATAAACAAGGTGGAAAATTTGGTATTAAAAATTTTACATTAAAAATTAATTTTTGAGAATTTGTGGAGTCAATTTTATAAGCATAGTAATAACTATCAAAATATAAAGTTTGAAATTCATTAACTTCATAATAACAAACTGACTTGTTATAGCTTATTATATGAAATATCTTGTTTATCATTCCGAACTTGGGACTGTCATCCGTAATGCGAGTTATAACAATAGTTTCTGACATGAACCGTTTACCCAATATTTCTATATATTTTAAAGTGACAGATATACACTTATATTACACTCTCAATAACTTTTCCAATATACCTTCACATCTTGTATACTAAATGTTTACTCCAAAATCCGTTCACGAATGCAAAAAATGTAAACTGAGATCAAGACTTTGTACCTATAGCAGAAGCTGATTATATCACAATGGCAGCCAGCAGGGAGTATATTCCACAACCGGTTAAAATCCACGTTTGGGATATCGTAAACAGGGAATTAGTCTCGCGATGTCTACCCAAAGCTCAAGAATGCGAACAGGAACAGCTCACACCTGGAATCGTTCCCATTGTAGACATAGAAGATGGAAAACATGTTCGTCGACTATTGCCAGTTAATTACGATTTGCCGTCGTCATCGTCCGACGGAAGAACGAAGAATGGAGAAAAACAAAAATGCCGCAAAAGTAAAGCCCAAAGAATGAGAAAAAAGATGTATTTTGAGGCGACAACCCGTGCCACAGAAAACCAAACAAGTTTCCACTTCGAACGCTCTGTGGTACTTGTTTTTTTTTTTTTTTATACATTATTTTGTAGCTAACTCTGAGTAGCAAGATGTTAGCGCTTGTAGTTTTTGTTCATGTTTTTTAAAATATGGTTTATTTATTTATCTTTGCAGTTAAGAGCAGATCAAAAAAAAAAATTGGAAGAAAGAAAAAATAGAAAAAAAAATATTCCAATTGACAATTTAGACGACAAATTAAAAGAAGCAATGATATGTGCTATATGCACAGATTACATCTTACCAAGTCCGGTAACCTGCACAAATAACCACATAATTTGCCGAAATTGTGGAATCCATTGCGACTTTAAATGCACGGTGTGCAGGACATCATCGATGACTACGGCAAAAAATTTTGAAACTTTTTTCAAATATCTTGATTTTAAATGTCGCAACGACGGATGTGACATGGTTTTACCATATCAGAACTTCATCGATCATATGTCAGTCTGCCCACATGATCAGGATCTTCAAATTCTCATCAGTGGTCGTAATAGATGTCCATCGCCAGATCTGCTTATATTCAATGGAGAGCCAATCCGACGTTTTGCTGGAATCATACCTGCGGGGGCGGAACATGACGTCGAAGTAGTGGGTTACCGACAAAATCAACGAAGAAGTCACTACTAATTTAAATGTGTAAGCGCACACAGATATCAGACATCTTCTTATAATACTGCATGCCTTAAGCCCGCCGACACGCCTTTCCGTGCGGTAAGCAGTCCTTCCTGGCACCGCGAGGTTAGCGCATGAGCGTAGCGAGTGCGATTAACACAGTGCAAGAAAGGGCTACTTATCGCATGGAAAGGCGTGTCTTAAGTGCGGACTTAATGAGACTGAAGTTAGCAACCACTTCCAGCAGCCAGTTCGAATTTTGCAGTGGTTCTCAATCAAAAAGAACTATCTCTGATTATTGAGACATACAATACTTTATTAATGGATTTTTCACTATAGAACAGTAAAGTATGGTTAAATAAAACCAAAATATATCAAATTTATTACTCAATTGTTTAAACAATCAAAATATATGAAAAAAGGTCTAGAGCCTCAAAACTCATATACACTCACAAAACCACAACACAGACTTGTTTAAAAAAGAATATACACACTCCCAACATCTCTAGAAAATTGATAAAAACGTATCGTGACATGAACATGCTTAATTGTTTATTTATAAGTCCGTAATTGCAAAATTCGAGACGGCGGCCGGCCGATTACGCTCGTCCTTCGGGTGTCAAAATAAAACTAAGACTGTTCATTGTCTACAAATGGATACACAGACCCCTAATGAACCCAGAAAATTGTTAAGAAAGTTTTAAAACAACGAACACCTCCCATTATTTATTTATAAGCGTTTTATTGCAAAAATTCGAGCCGGCTGCCAGCGTATCGGCTTCGTTCTCTGTGTTTTTCGGCTGTTAAAAAAAAAACTAGGTCTGTTCATTTTCTGTAAATGGATAGACAGACTCCTAATGATCCCAGAAACTTGCGTAGAAAGTTATAAAAAATGAACACCTCCCATTATTTATTTATCAGCGTTTTATTGCAAAATTGGAGCCGGCTGCCAGCGGTTCGCCTCCGTTCTCTCCGTTTTTCGGCTGCTAAAAAAAAAAATAGGCCTGTTCATTCTCTATAAATGGATATACAGACTTCTAATGAGCCCAGAATGTTACTCAGAAAGTTATAAAAAATGAACACCTCCCATTATTTATTTATAAGCGTTTTATTGCAAAATTCGAACCGGCTGCTAGCGTATCGGCTCCGTTTTTAGACTGCCAAAATAAAACTAAGCCTGTTCAATCTCTATAAATGGATAGACAGACTCTCATAAGCCCAGAAAGTAGTTAAGAAAGTTATAAAAAATGAACACCTCCCATTATTTATTTATCAGTGTTTTATTGCAAAATTCGAGCCGGCTGCCAGCGTATCGGCTCCGTTCTCTCCGTTTTTCGGCTGCTAAAAAAACTAGGCCTGTTCATTCTCTATAAATGGATATACAGACTTCTAATGAGCCCAGAATGTTGCTCAGAAAGTTATAGAAAGTGAACACCTCCCATTATTTATTTACAAGCATTTTATTGCAAAATTCGAGCCGGCTGCT
This sequence comes from Torymus aiolomorphi, assembly GCA_036365515.1. Lineage (NCBI taxonomy): Eukaryota > Metazoa > Arthropoda > Insecta > Hymenoptera > Torymidae > Torymus > Torymus aiolomorphi. Next base: position 236,587,716 of record CM070873.1, on the reverse strand, counting down.
AGCGTATCGGCTCCGTTTTTAGACTGCCAAAATAAAACTAAGCCTGTTCAATCTCTATAAATGGATAGACAGACTCCTCATAAGCCCAGAAAGTAGTTAAGAAAGTTATAAAAAATGAACACCTCCCATTATTTATTTATCAGTGTTTTATTGCAAAATTCGAGCCGGCTGCCAGCGTATCGGCTCCGTTCTCTCCGTTTTTCGGCTGCTAAAAAAAAACTAGGCCTGTTCATTCTCTATAAATGGATATACAGACTTCTAATGAGCCCAGAATGTTGCTCAGAAAGTTATAGAAAGTGAACACCTCCCATTATTTATTTACAAGCATTTTATTGCAAAATTCGAGCCGGCTGCTAGCGTATCTGCTCCGTTTTTAGACTGCCAAAATAAAACTAAGCCTGTTCATTCTCTATAAATGGATAGATGGACTCCCAATAAGCACAGAAAGTAGTTAGGAAAGTTTTAAAACAACGAACACCTCCCATTATTTATTTATAAGCGTTTTATTGCAAAATTTGAGCCGGCTGCCAGCGTATCGGCTCCGTTTTCTCCGTTTTTCGGGTGCTAAAAAATACTAGTCCTGTTCATTCTCTATAAATGGATAGACAGACCTAAAGTACAAATTTAACCTCTTTCAATCAGATGAAATGTACTCAACATGAATGTCATAAATAGTAATTTCCACAGCTCTTAGAGAGGTTGAATAGGCTTCGAATCAGATCAATATACAAAATGAAATTAGTTTCAGAGCATCCACATGGTATTATGCAATCCCGCGCGTATAAACAAACAATTAAAAGTGTTCAGAGTTGAAAACTTTTGCACCACCTTCCACACCTATAAGAAACCGGTATATCCATTTTTGTAAAATGAACAGGCTTAGTATTCATTTTATTAGCGATAAATGCGATGAAATCACAAGCAGCCGACACGAATTTTGCAATAAAACGCTTATAAATAAATAATGGGACGCGTTCATTTTTTATAACTTTCTGAGCAAGTTTCTGGGATCATTAGGAGTCTGTCTATCCATTTACAGAGAATGAACAGGCCTAGTTTTTTTTTAACAGCCGAAAAACGGAGAGAACGGCGCCGATACGCTGGCAGCCGGCTCGAATTTTGCAATAAAACGCTTATAAATAAATAATGGGAGGTGTTCGTTTTTTAAAAACTTTCTTAACTACTTTCTGGGCTTATTAGGAGTCTGTCTATCCATTTATAGAGATTGAACAGGCTTAGTTTTATTTTGGCAGTCTAAAAACGGAGCCGATACGCTAGCAGCCGGCTCGAATTTTGCAATAAAACGCTTATAAATAAATAATGGGAGGTGTTCATTTTTTATAACTTTCTGAGCAACTTTCTCGGATCATTAGGTGTCTGTGTATCCATTTACAGAGAATGAACAGGCCTAGTTTTATTTTACGAGTCGAAAAACGGAGCCGATACCCTAGCAGCCGGCTCGAATTTTGCAATAAAACGCTTATAAATAAATAATGAAAGGTGTTCGTTGTTTTAAAACTTTCTTAACAACTTTCTGGGTTCATTAGGGGTCTGTGTATCCATTTGTAGACAATGAACAGTCTTAGTTTTATTTTGACAGTCGAAAGACGGGCGTAATCGGCCGGCCGCCGTCTCGAATACGGACTTATAACTAAACAATTAAGCATGTTCATATCACGATACGTTTTTATCAATTTTCTAGAGATGTTGGGAGTGTCTATATTCTTTTTTTTAACAAGCTGTGTTGTGGTTTTGTGAGTGTATATGAGTTTTGAGGTACTAGACCTTTTTTTCATATATTTTGATTGTTTAAACAATTGAGTAATAAATTTTATATATTTTGCTTTATTTAATCATACTTTATTGTTCTATAGTGAAAATCCATCAAAAAAGCATTGTATGTCTCAATAATGAGAGATAGTTCTTTTGATTGAGAACCACTGCAAAATTCGAACTGGCTGCTGGAAGTGGCTGCTAACTTCAGTCTCATGCGGACTTACGTCACTCTGGGCTATAAAAATGTTTTTCTTTTTTACTTTCTGGACGATGGCAGCACCGCATGTTTGTTGTCGCTAAGCGCGATGGCAGCATTACGTTTTTGTCATTTACGATAAGGTCTAGTGAACTGGCACCGGACGGTTTTGCATCTCAAACATTTGTTTTCTGTATTGTTTTCAGATGTTCAAATTCATCAGTGTTGGTTTTTGGTCCGCGGCAGTGGCACATCACTCACATATCACCGGTCCGCCGAGTGGTGTAGTGGCTGCTGCCGTGGTACTCATAACCTCCACTCCCCACAAGGACAGCTTAAACCAGGATAGCTGTACCAATTTCCCATCTTTCCTCTTGAACGTATGGTTAGAATCGATTAATGCTTCTATGAAAATGAAATGTCCGAAGGCAGTCGCATAAATACTTAAGATATCAGTAATTTGCCTTATATGGTAAATGCAAACAAAACTACTCTCGTTGACGTTCGTGTTGACGTAATTCCTGAATGTACATGTGGCGTACAAAACTTCAGCAAAATCGAATCATGTCGAAATAACCCATGTCACAATGGTGGTCGTTGTTTAGAAGAACGGTTTGGTTTAACGTAAGAGTCATATTCAAATTAATGTTTGAATCGTATATTTGAATTATTAATAATTTGTATAAATTTTATCTATAGATGTCAATGTCCAGCTGAATATAATGGTCCAAGGTGTGTGTCAGCAAACTGCAAAAAGTTTCCCAGGAAATTGCTGGGCTTGGTATCTAGCTCTAGTAATGTGCGACAATAGTCACTTGAGTTTCGAATTTATAACAAGAAAAGCCGATGGCTTACTTCTGTACAATGGGCATTGTGCCTCCTGAACCAGATGAAATTATGGTTTCTGGTAAGGACCATTCAACGACTCATTTAAAAATAATGTTAAATAACAAAAAAAAATTAAAAATTACTGTTTAATCTTACATTTTTAGATTTTATCTCTGTTGAGTTGGAGCGGGGAATTCGTAGGCCCTTAATAGATATCGGTTCTGCAACGTTAGAATTGAGAGCAAAAACAGAAACGTACACTTGATGGAGAATAGCACCGAATAGACGTATTTTTGGAATATGGAGGTAATAGTAAATTACGATACGGGTGTGGAAGGTGATTATTCACCGCAAGAGACGTTTTTCGCACGAGCGAAGCGAGTGCGAAAAGTCGAATGCGGTAAAAATCACCTTACGCACCAGTGCCGTACCGTATTTTACACCACGAGAGCCGAAAAATCATATTAAAGTTATGATTTTGAGGTTAGAGTGGTGTAAATTATATTTGTTATTTAAACATTTTTTTCTGAATATAAAAAAAGTACAATTATGAAATATTTTTTCTAAATTTTCAAACTGTCAAGCTTATAATTGATTTCTGTAAATCTGTTTAATTAAAATAGATGCTTTTTACGTTTAGTAAATTAAGAAAACTCTAAGCATTTTTCTTGTATAATTTTAACATTGTTTACAAGCATTATCATTATTAAATTATTAGTATTATCATTAGTAAATTTATCATCCGCTTTTAAGCAATTTTTATTCAAATATATAACGATCCCCCCAATACTGTACGTTATACTACTTGGTCTTTTTTTGTGCAATGAATGATAATCGTTATAACATGGTTTATTTATTTTATCGACAGTGGATACATAGAGTCGCATATAATATACGCTGATCTTTATAGAGTCCATCACTGTCATTCTCAAATACGTTTGTCGTTTTTCGAGAGATGTAGTGGCTGCTCGTACTGGCGACGCCGTGAACGCATTAGCGCGCTGTCCCATCGTGCTCGTAGGCCCTTCCGTTTTTACATGCATTTCTCGGCGGTTTTTGGGTACTAGTGTTATGACATTGCCGTAATCACATAAGCGTGCAAAAAGTAACATTTTAAACACGGAGTGTAAAAAAAATGTTTTTCGTTTTTCATTATGGACGATGTCAGCACCGCATGTTTGTTGTCGCTAAGCGCCGATGGCAGCATTACTTTTCTGTCATTTGCAATAAAGACTAGTGAAATCGCATCGGACGGTTTTTGGATCTCAAACATTTGTGGTCTGTATTGTTTTCAGACCTCGAAAATTCATCAGTGTTGGTTTTTGGTACGCGGCAGCAGCACATCACTCACATGTCACCGGTCCGCCGGGGGGCGTAGTGGCTGCTGCCGTGGTACTCATAACCTCCACTCCCGCCAACCCCCACAAGGACAGCTACAACAGGATAGCGGTACCAATTTCCCACCTTTCCTCTTTAACGTATGCTTTGAATCGATGAATGCTTCTATGAAAATGAAATTATATGGTAAAGGCAAACAAAACTACTCTCGTTGGCGTTGGAAATTTTCATGAGAAATTATGAATTTTATTGGAAATTATATTTCAAAGTTTAATTTCAATAGAAGCTTTTTACGTTTAGTAAATAAAGGAATTTATAAAGATTTTTCTTGAATTATTTTAGAAGTGCTTAAAAGTATAACAGTAAATTTATCATTCGCTTTTAAGGAATCTTTATTCAAATATTTAACGATCCCCGATACTGTACTGTACTGTATCCCTCGTAGGCGCTTCCGTTTTTACATGCATTTCTCGGCGGTTCTCGCGTATACAAAGTAACTGCCTTTGCCCTTTTCAATTAGCAACGTTTATAGCGCGAACACGTGACGGTTCGGAAATCCTGCTTTTGGAATTTTCATGAGAAATTATTAATTTTACTGCTATCTATTTATCAAAATTTAATATTAAGAAAAAGTTATCTATTGTTAGTATGTTGACAAATTTCTGAGTACTTTGCTTTTTGGAATTGCGTTAAAAAATATCTGTTAATTTATTATAAGCTTTTAACAAATCTTTTATCAAATATAATGTCCCCGAATACTCGACCACAAAGTTTTCTGCTCAGCGAACATCTCTGTGCTAGTATTTTTATCCTTTTTATTTTTTATTTTTGCTCATTGGGCTGTCTTGTGAAGTCGGAAAAACTATACGAGCTACCAGGAGTATAGCGGTACTAATTAGGCCAGGTATACTATTCGTAAATTATCCGCTTTCCTGTTTAACGCGTGTAGAGTCGACTTGCCTATACGACTTTATCCAATTATATTTGCATATAGTGAGAATGTTAACTGTTGCCTAAATTTAAGATTAGGAAATTCTTACGGAGAATTATCTATTTTGGATTTATATGGCATAGGCGACTTGTTAAATCTTCAAAATTTTTAAAAATCAGTTTTGTGTAATAGTTTATGCTTATTGTGGGAACGTTACTTTTTAAATATTTCAGATTATAAATTTGTTGTAGTGAATTAATTATTTTTAATTTATTTGGCCGTCAAGTTTTGTAAATTAAAATTTTTTATAATTATTTGTAAATTCTCATGGGAAATTATGTATTTTATTGCTATTAATCTATCTATAACGTATTTTTTATTTCATTAAAATGTATTCACAAAATTGCATATGAAAGATAACAATCTTTATAGCCTCCCTCACCGTCATTTACGAATCGGTCACTCTTAGAGAAACGGAGTGTCTGCTCGTATCGGTGACTTCGGGTGGGCTATAGCGGTTGCCTCTCGGTCGCGTACGCGCAGCCCGATTTATCGGCATTACTCGGTGATTCTCGCGTACGAAGTAGCTACACTGAGAGAAATATCTAGAGATTATCGCGAGGAGTTTTGTCACGCTAATATCGCAAGAATCACGCCTGCTTTATTCGCGTGGCTACTTGGGATATTCACATGCACTCGTTCCTAGCGAAAATCGTAAGAGCGCCACGGGATTATCCCGGGAGGTTCCTTGCGATTAAGCATGCGGCGCGGTGAGGTGAGCGTCATAGCAGACTGCTACACTGCGGGCGCGTGCTATTAGCTTTCTCATTGGTCATCATAGGCGCACGCGCCCGCTCCTTAACCAATGAGAGAAGCGAGTACGTCTGGATGTAGACACAGCTAAGGCATAACGATTCCCCAGCTAATCGGAAGGAACCTCCCGGGATAATCCCGTGGCGCTCTTGCGATTTCCGCTAGGAACGAGTTCATGAGGATAACGCGAGGGCCTTGCGAACATGGCTTGAGTTTCTCGTAAAAATAGCAGGTTGGTCCTTGCGATACACCTAAGAGCGCTCTTCCTCCAATTCCTAGTTTCTTCTCTCAGTGTACCTTTGCCTTATTTAATTAACATAAAAAAGTTTTTGATTTTCGACAGTTAATTAGTTCCATCGAATTATTCATGCTTATAGTGGCGACATGAATGGAATATTCCTTTTGTTTAGTTAATTATAACAATTATTTTGACCACTTTTTCAATACCCATTATTAATAATTTTTTAAGTACACTGGAATTTTCCTGTTCGTATTGAAGATATAATTCAATTTATTTTTATTTTCTCTAAAATCAAATTTGAAAAACACTCTTAAAATTGTATCCCTATTTTGCATAAAGTTTGTGTTAAATATCAATTTCCCTATTTTATATAAAAATTTGTGTAAATTATTTACACAAACACTATATGTAAAATTTGTGTAAAATGGCCGTTTACACAAAAATTTTTGTAAAATCGCGGCTTTACATTTAATTTGTGTAAATTGAAAATTTACACAAATTTACAAATTTACATGCTTGTGTACATTTTACACAAATATTGTGTAAACTTTTCACATAAAATTTAAATGCCACAGGATTAAAATTTTTACACAAAATTTTTTAAGAGTGCAGTTTTATTTTTTCATATAATGCTTTTATTTTTTTTGCAAGTAGAATTTTAACAAATCTAATAGTAGCAAATATAATATCCCCTCATTATTCGACATTATATTCTTCTGCCTTTTATTTCAATGAAAGATTATTGTTATAACGTTGTCTTTTTTTTCGAAAGTGGCTCCGCTAATTCGCATATAAAAAATGCCAATCTTATAACGCCGTTTATCGGCATTCCACGGCGATTTTGCCTCGCGGGTTTCATGTCTTTGCCTCATTTAATTAACAGATATTTAACAAACGTTTTGATTTTCCATAATCAATTTTATTGAATTATTTATGGTTATAGTTTATACGAGACATTTCTAAAGTTTGTGATTTTCAAATGTTTATGGGAAATTATTTTCTCATAACGGTGATACTATGTGGGCCTTATAAGTGTAAAGTATATACCTGCAGCCGGCTAACAGAGTATGGTAGTCTGCCGTATGTATTTGCGTCAAACTAAATTGTGCCATTTATTGCAGGGTAATTCAGCTACTGTTGAGAATGACAGACACAGCCAGCAGGGAGTATGTTCCCCAAACTGTTAAGATCCACGTTTGGGATGTGGTGAATAGGGAGTTAGTCTCGCGCTGTTTACCGAAAGCTGCAGAATGTGCAGAGGAACAACTTACACCTGGAATCGTTCCCATTTCAGATGTAGAAGATGGAAAAGAAGTTCGTCGTCTCCTACCAGTGAATTATGATTTGCCCTCGTCATCGTCCCTTAATGAGCTTCCTTCTAGAAAGAAAAAGATGCCGAAAAAGCAAGAGCAAACGAATTCGAAAAAGGCAGTACTTCGAGTTTCCACTTAGAACGCTCTATGGTGATTTGTTTTTTTTTTATATATTATTTTGTCGTTAACTTTGACTACACTAAGAGAAGGATTTATTTATAGTGTGTGTGTGTGTGTGTGTGTGTGTGTGTGTGTGTGTGTGTGTGTGTGTGTGTGTGTGTGTGTGTGTGTGTGTGTGTGTGTGTGTGTGTGTGTGTGTGTGTGTGTGTGTGTGTGTGTGTGTGTGTGTGTGTGTGTGTGTGTGTGTGTGTGTGTGTGTGTGTGTGTGTGTGTATTTAAGACATTTCATGGGTCTGAAGCTGTGTATCGTTGGAATGTAACGAAATAATTTTTTACGATTGATTAAAGTTATTAAACAATGGAAATTTTATCTAAATCTTTGTCACAAAGTTATTCTATACTATAAAACCCAAAATCTACACGCAAAATTAATATAATTTAGTCTAAACTTGAAGTAAATGAATTATTTTTTATTTCGTTGCACTCCAACGTTGCAAACTTCAGACCCATGACATTTCGTGGTTAGTTCGTTGTCCTCATCAATGTCTTGTCAACTCATTCAAAAGTTCTGGGTATTGATTTTGGTACGAGGCAGTGACATATCTCACATATCATCGGTCCGCCGAGTGTTGTAGTAGCTGCCAACGTACTCACAATCTCCTCCCCACCCACACCCCACAAGGACACCTGCACCAGGGTTCACTGCAGCATCAACAGTTATGATGTAAATAATAATAATAGTATACATATTATAAATCCTAAATGTTTTGCATTTTATGCATTTATATTATATTAATACGTAAGGGATGGCGTCAACGCTTCAGTACTGTCCGCTCAAGCGAGTTCGCTTTTATTTTAAATTATCAAAGATTTTCTTTAATATGTCTCTATTGAATTCATTATATTTGTAATTATTAAGAGACAAAACGAAAACTAAAGATTTGGTATTACGCTTGGTGAAAAATTATTTATCTGGTATTTTGTGGAAAGTTTAATTTGATGAACACAATTTTTTTTACAAGCACTTTAATGAAATTATTTATTATAGTAATAATGGTTACGTAACTGAAAATAATTGTTAAGATTTGCTAATTTTTATGTCAAATTATTTGTGTTTTTTACACTTGCGAATTAGTTAAAAAATTTAATAACATAATAGGATTTATTTAATCTCAGGAAAGTCTAATTTGAAAAGAGGGTTCATTTTTAAAAAAAATGCTTGTCTTTAATTTATCACCAGTTTATAACAATTCTTTTAGCACAAATTATCATCACCCAATTATTTGCCATTAAACTCAGCCTTTCATTTCGATAACGGATAATTTTTTGTAAAGTTTTTTTTTTTTTAACGAAAGTGATTGCGAAAAAATTGCATATAAAAAATGCCGATTTTTATAGCGCTCCTCACCGACAACTAAAATCAGCAATCTTTTCGAGAGATGCAGTGGCTGCTCGTATCGGCGACGCCCTGTATACTAATATGTACAGGCCTCTCGCAATACACGGCGGTTATTGCGCATACGAACTGCTAGCTGCCTTTGTCTTATTTAATTAACAACCATTATACAAAGTTTCTGATGTTCGGTAATCAATTCTATCGAATTATCTATCTTATTAGTGGCGCGACATATCCAAGAATCCCCGGTCCGCTTAGAGGCTCAAGAACTCCAACCGATGTAGAGATAGCAGACTATCGATGTCTGACGGATTTTGTCCTCGTCGTCATCTTGGCAAGTCGTTTAAAAGTTGTGGATATTAATCGTTGGTACGAGGCAGTAGCATATCTCACATGTCACCGGTCCGCCGAGTGTTGTAGTGGCTGCTGCCGAGGTACTCATAACTTCCACTCGCGCCCATCCCTGACAATGACAACTACACCAGGATTAACAACAGCATCAAAAGTTATGTAAGTGCACACGCACATACATGTTATAATTTTAATAAGTTTTGTATTTTATGCATCTATATTATGTCCATACATCAGCGACGCGTGTACACTTCAGCACCGTTCTCTACAGTGAGTTCGCGCGCTCGCTTTTATTTAATTAACAAAGCTTTGCTTTATTTAATTATCAAAGATTTTTTTTTAATCTGTTTTATTGAATTATTTATGTTTGTAATTATTACGAGACATTACGTAAATTAAAGATTTGTAAATGCTTATGGAAAATTATATTTTCGCCATACCCGGCCGAAAGTGCCATATTCCCGCCCGGCTCAAAAATATGAATGTGGTGTTTTCGGCCCGGGTATGGCGAAAAAATTAACGAGGATAGCAATTTACACGAGCTGTGGGCTGCCCAAGTTTTTTCTACCATGGTGCATAATATACTATTCCTTCCTAGGCGCGTAATATACTATATTTGGTATTTTGTGAAGTTTCATTTGATGAAACATCGACATTATTTTACAAATGAAATTATTTATGGTAATAATGAAGACGTCACTTTGAAAATAATTTAAGATTTGCTAATTCCTACGTGAAAATATTTGTTTTCTGTATTTGTGAATTGGTTCAAAAATTTAGTAACAATTTGATTTATTTAATCTCAGGAAAGTCTAATTTGAAAACAGGGTTCATTTTTACAAAATGCTTGTTTTCAATTTATCACCAGTTTTTAACAATTCTTTTACCACATATTATAGTCACCCATTATTTGCCATTAAACTTTTCTGCATTTCATTTCAATAACAGCTAATAGTTATAATGGGGGTTTTTTTTTAACGAAAGTGGTTGTCCAAGATTACATATAAAAAATGCAAATTTTTATGGCCTCCTCACCGACAACTAAAAATCAGTCATTTTTCGAGAGCTATAGTGGCTGCTCGTATCGGCGACGCGTTGTACACTAATAGTGCCGGTCTCTCGAGCGGGACTGCGCAACTCGTATTAATTGGCAATACACGGCGGTTGTTACGTATACGAACTAGCTGCCGTTGTCTTATTTAATTAACAACCGTTATAAAAAGTTTTAGATGTTCGGTAATCAATTATTCTATCGATGTATTAATCCTAAATAGTGGCGCGACATATCCAAGAATCCCCGGTCCGCTGAGAGGCTCAAGAACTCCTACCCACGTAGGGATAGCAGACTATCGATGTCTGAGGCATTTTGTCCTCGTCGTCATCTTGTCAAATCGATTAAAAGTTGTGGATATTGATCTTTGATACGAGGCAGTAGCATATCTCACATGTCACCGGTTCGCCGAGTGTTGTAGTGGCTGCTGCCAAGGTACTCATAACTTCCACTCGCGCCCATTCCCGACAAGGACAACTACACCAGGATTAACTACAGCATCAAAAGTTATGTAAGTGCACACGTACATACATGTTATAACTTTAATAAGTTTTGTATTTTATGCATCTATATTATGTCCATACATCAGCGACGGCGTGTACACTTCAGCACCGTTCTCTCCAGTGAGTTCGCGCGCTCGCTTTTATTTAATTAACAATGCTTTGCTTTATTTAATTATCAAAGATTTTTTTTTAATCTGTTTTATTGAATTATTTATGTTTGTAATTATTACGAGACATTACGTAAATTAAAGATTGGTGAATGCTTATGGAAAATTATATTTTCGTCATACCCTGGCCGAAAGTGCCACATTCCCGCCCGGCTCAAAATGTGAATGTGGTGTTTTCGGCCCGGGTATGGCGAAAAATTAACGAGGATAGCAATTTACACAACCTGTGGGCTGCCCAAGTTTTTTCTACCAAGGTGCGTAATATACTATTCCTTCCTAGGCGCGTAATATACTATATGTGGTATTTTGTGAAGTTTCATTTGATGAAACATCGACATTTCTTGACAAATGATAGTATATTACGCAACTAGGGAGGTAAAGAGTTGGCCAGTCCAGAGCACGTGTAAATTGCCACCCGAGCCGAAGGCGAGGGTGGCAAACATGTGCTCTGGGGTGGCCCTCTTTATCCCCGTGTTGCGTATACGATTTTTCACCATACCCGGGTCGAAAATACCACATTCGCGTTTTTGAGCCGGGAGCGAAAGTGGTACTTTCGGCCAGGGTATGGTGAAAAATTATTTATGGTAATAATGGAGACGTCACTTTGAAAATAATTTAAGATTTGCTAATTTCTTTGTGAAAATATTTATGATTTCTATACTTGTGAATTGGTTAAAAAATTTAATAACATAATAGAATTTATTTAATCTCAGGAAAGTCTAATTTGATAAAAAGATTCATTTTTACAAAATGCTTGTTTTCAATTTATCACCAGTTTTTCACAATTCTTTTAGGACATATTATCGTCACCTTATTCTTTGCCATTAAACTCTTCTCCCTATCATTTCACTAACAGCTAATTGTTATAATGTTTTTTTCTACCTAGATCTTTACATTTACATACGATGACTTTTACTCCATAGGGGCGTTCTATACTATTTTTAACAAAAGTGGTTGCGCAAAATTTCATATAAAAAATGCCACTCTTTATGGCTTCCGTCACCGTCAATTAAAAATCCCTCATTTTGCGAGAGATGCAGTGGCTGCTCGTATCGGCGAAGCCGTGTACACTATAGTACCGACCTCGAGCGCGACCGCGCAACTCGCCGTTCTCGCGTATACGAACTAGCTGCCTTTGCCTTATTTAATTAACAACTATTATAAAAAATTTTTTGATGTCCGATAATAAATTCAATCGAATTATTCATGCTAATAGGGGCGCGATATATACTAAGAATCCCCGATCCGTTTAGTGGCTCTAAAACTCTTAACAACGTAGGGATAGCAGACTACCGATGTTTGAGGCATTCTGTCCTTGTCGTCATCTTGTCGATTAAAAAGTTTTTTTGGCGAAGCGATTTTAAACATATAAATTATCAAATATCAGTTTTATGTAATTTTTTTATGCTTATTCTGGGAACTTTACTTTTTAAATATTTGAGCTTCGCGTGTTAAATTATTTATTTGGCCAATTCAAAATTTATAAAATAAAATTTTTACAGGTATTTGTAATTTTCACGTTTATAGCGGGAACGTGACATTTCGGAAATAATGAATTTACAAATACGTTCTTTTACGAGAGTTTTAGTGACTACTCGTATCGATGACGCCGTGTACGCATTAGCGCGCTACCCTCTCGAGCTCCTCCGAGCTCCTATTTTTACATGCATTCCTCGCGCACTCGTGTTATCACATTGCCTTACTTAATTGATACAGATTTTAAACGGTTAGTCAGTGTACTCGTTTTTGTTTTTTCACATGGACAATAATTTTGTACTAAAAATTACTATTCTTTATAGTAAACCAGGGTCATACTCGTATTCTCATCGAAATTACTACAATGTATAGTAAAAATTTGCTATTTTTTTTCAATTTTTACTATATAAATAGCAATTTTGACTATACATTGTAGTAATTTTGATGAGAATAAGAGTATGTCCCTCGTTTACTATAAAGAATAGTAATTTTTAGTACAAAATTATTCTCCGTGCATATTTATAGTGTGGACGTGACAGATATAAATGGCTTTCGAATGTATACTATCATAATACCAACAATATTGTTATACACACGAAAAGGAGAAAAACAAAATAAAACCTTGTACTAATATGTACCCTTGTTTCCCGGAATCAGAGAGCGAGTTCGTCGCCTGTATCCCTCCCCTTGCTCGAAGATGCGTACGTATGAGGTTTCTTTGCCGAACTTTGCTTACGCCCCTCTTCTCCCTCCATCGGTAGTACCATGAGATGGTGGGGAAACGAAGTCCATCCTGACCATCGTGAACGGTAGTTTCGGATAGAGAAGAAGGCGCGGACATTTTTCTTACCCCTCCCGATCTCACGCACGTTGATATTCTCTCCGCTCCCGTCACAGTCGCTCGACGACGCTAGGACGAACAGGCTCGGAATCGGAGCATCGAGGGTGCAGCGAACATCTCTGTGCTACTACAAAGTCTATTTTTCGGTTTTCGCTGTTTGGGCTGTCCTGTGAAGTGGGGATTACTCCAGGTACACTGTTTCTAAATTATCACCTTTCCTCTTTAACGTGTGTGGAAACTGCCTACGACTTTATCCAATTATATTTGCAAGTGAGAATGTTAACTTTTGCCTAAATTTAAGATTAGCAAATTTTTTCGGAGAATTATCTATTTTCCATTTATATGGCATAGGCGACTTGTTAAATAATCCAAAATTTTAAAAATCAGTTTTATGTAATAGTTTATGCTTATTGTGGGATCGTTACTTTTTAAATATTTCAGATTATGAATTTGTTGTAGTGAATTAATTATTTTGAATTTATTTGGCCGTCAAGTTTTGTAAATATAAATTTTTACAATTATTTGTAAATTCTCATGGGAAATTATGTATTTTATTGCTGTTAATCTATCAAAATGTAATTTGAAGAAGTTTATTATTTTGAGTAAATTAACGAAATTCTAAGTATCGCTTTTTACAATTGCTTTGATTATTTATATTAATTAATTAATTTATCATCATTTTTTTTTTACTAATTTTTTATCAAATATAATGTCCCCAATACTCGACCACAAATTTTTCTGCCTTGAGAACATATCTGTGCTTGTATTTTAACCCTTTTAATTATTTTTCAATTATTGCTGTTTGGGCATTCCTGTGAAGTCAGGAAAACTGTACGAGCTATCACGAGTATAACGGTACCAAATACGCCAGGTACTCAATTCGTAAATTATCATCTTTCCTCTTTAACGCGTGTAGAACCGAGTTGCCTATATACGACTTTATCCAATTATATGTGCGTATAGTAAAAATTTGAAATTGGGGAATTCTCATGTACAATTATTTATTTTGATGCATTTTTATGGCATATTCAATTTGTTAAGTCTTCCAAATTTTTAAAAATCAGTTTTGTGTAAAAGTTTATGTTTATTGTGGGAACTTTACTTTTTAGATATTTGAGATTAGAAAATTACTATGAGAAATAATTTATTTGATCAAGTCAAATTTGATAAAATAACAACATTTTTTACAATCAGGGTTTTGTATTTTTTTCTTTTTTTAAATGTTTAGTGAGAACATAACTTGTCGAAAACCATCTATTTGGAAATTCTCATGGGAAATTATTTTATTGGAATTTATCTTGTAAGTTCAATTCAAATGGAAGATTTTTATGTTTTGTAAATAACGGAAATTCTAAGTATTTCTCTTGTATAATTTTAAAATTGCTTTAAAAAATGTCACTAGTAAATTTATCATCCTCTTTTAACCAATCTTTATTGAAATATATAATGGCCGGCCAGCACTGTACGTTATACTATTTGCTTTTTTTACAGTAAATGATTTCTGAATAAGCAGAATAGCATATAACATATGCTGATCGTTATATAGTCCCTCACAGTTATTTATAAATACGTCCGCGCTACCCTCTCGAGCTCCTCCGAGCTCCTATTTTTACAGGCATTCCTCGGCGGTTCTCGCGTATACGAAGTAGCTGCCTTTGCCTTATTTAATTAACAACCATTATGAATAGGTTTTTGATTTTCTATTATCAAATCTATCGAATTATTGATACTAATAGTGACGCGACAAATCATAAAAATCACCTGTCCGCTGAGTGGCTCATGAACTTCCTACCGACGTAGGGATAGCCGACTTCCGATGTCCGAGGCATTTTGTCCTCGTCATCATCTTGTCAAATCAATAATTTTTTTGCCCGTGTCGACTTTAAACGTCTATGTTTTCAAAAATCAGTTTTATGTAATTTTTTTATGCTTATAGTGTAAACGTCCCTTTTTAAATATTTGACTTTTGAAATTTCTCGTGGTTTACTATTTATTTTGAATTTATTTGGCCAACTCAAATTTTATAAAATAAAATGTTTTACAGGTATTTGTACTTTTTCACGTTTATAGCGGGAACGTGACTTTTTGGAAATCATGAATTTGGAAATTCTCATGGGAAATTATTTATTTTATTGCTATCTATCTATCAATAATTCAATTTTCAAAGTCTTACTTAAATGGAAGCTTTTTATGTTGAGTAAATTAACGAAAATCAAAGTATTTTTCGTGTATAGTTTTAAAATTGCTTTAAAAAATGTCAATAGTAAATTTATCATCCACTTTTAAGCAATCTTTATTCAAATTTACAATGGCCGCCCAGCACTGTACGTTATATTATTTGCTTTTTTTACAGTAAATGATTTCTGAATAAGCATAATAGCATATAACATATACTGATCGTTATATAGTCCCTCACAGTTATTTACAAATACATCCGTTTTCGAGAGTTTTAGTGTCTAATCGTATCGATGACGCAGTGTACGCATTTGCGCGCTGCCCTCTCGAGCTCATCCGCGTTCCCGTTTTTACAGGCATTTCTCGGCGGTTCTCACGCACTAGTGTTATCACATTACCTTACTTAATTGATACAGATTTAAAACGGTTTAATCAGTGTACCCGTTTTTTTGTTTTTTTCACACGGAGAATAATTTTGTACTAAAAATTACTATTCTTTATAGTAAACGAGGACATACTCGTATTCTCATCAAAATTACTACAATGTAAAGTAAAAATTTGGTATTTTTTTTTCAATTTTTACTATATAAATAGCAATTTTGACTACACATTGTAGTAATTTTGATGAGAATACGAGTATGTCCCTCGTTTACTATAAAGAATAGTAATTTTTAGTACAAAATTTTTTTCCGCGCATATTTATAATGTGGACGTGACAGGTATAAATGGTTTTCGAATGTATACAATCATAATATCAGCAATATTGTTACACACACGAAAAGGAGAAAAACAAAATAAAACCTTGTACTAATATGTACCCTTGTTTCCCGGAATCAGAGAGCGAGTTCGTCGCCTGTATCCCTCCCCCCTTGCTCGAAGATGCGTACGTATGAGGTTTCTTTGCCGAACTTTGTATACGCCCCTCTTCTCCCTCCATCGGTAGTACCATGAGATGGTGGGGGAAACTAAGTCCATCCTGACCATCGTGAACGGTAGTTTCGGATAGAGAAGAAGGCGCGGAAATTTTTCTTACCCCTCCCGATCTCACGCACGTTGATATTCTCTCCGCTCCCGGCACAGTCGCTCGACGACGCTAGGACGAACAGGCTCGGAATCGGAGCATCGAGGGTGCAGCGAACATCTCTGTGCTACTACAAAGTCTATTTTTCGGTTTTCGCTGTTTGGGCTGTCCTGTGAAGTGGGGAAAACTTTCCGAGCTATCACGAGCGTAGCGGCATCGATTACTCCAGGTACACTGTTTCTAAATTATCACCTTTCCTCTTTAACGTGTGTGGAAACTGCCTACGACTTTATCCAATTATATTTGCAAGTGAGAATGTTAACTTTTGCCTAAATTTAAGATTAGCAAATTTTTTCGGAGAATTATCTATTTTCCATTTATATGGCATAGGCGACTTGTTAAATAATCCAAAATTTTAAAAATCAGTTTTATGTAATAGTTTATGCTTATTGTGGGATCGTTACTTTTTAAATATTTCAGATTATGAATTTGTTGTAGTGAATTAATTATTTTGAATTTATTTGGCCGTCAAGTTTTGTAAATATAAATTTTTTACAATTATTTGTAAATTCTCATGGGAAATTATGTATTTTATTGCTGTTAATCTATCAAAATGTAATTTGAAGAAGTTTATTATTTTGAGTAAATTAACGAAATTCTAAGTATCGCTTTTTTACAATTGCTTTGATTATTTATATTAATTAATTAATTTATCATCATTTTTTTTTACTAATTTTTTATCAAATATAATGTCCCCCAATACTCGACCACAAATTTTTCTGCCTTGAGAACATATCTGTGCTTGTATTTTAACCCTTTTAATTATTTTTCAATTATTGCTGTTTGGGCATTCCTGTGAAGTCAGGAAAACTGTACGAGCTATCACGAGTATAACGGTACCAAATACGCCAGGTACTCAATTCGTAAATTATCATCTTTCCTCTTTAACGCGTGTAGAACCGAGTTGCCTATATACGACTTTATCCAATTATATGTGCGTATAGTAAAAATTTGAAATTGGGGAATTCTCATGTACAATTATTTATTTTGATGCATTTTTATGGCATATTCAATTTGTTAAGTCTTCCAAATTTTTAAAAATCAGTTTTGTGTAAAAGTTTATGTTTATTGTGGGAACTTTACTTTTTAGATATTTGAGATTAGAAAATTACTATGAGAAATAATTTATTTGATCAAGTCAAATTTGATAAAATAACAACATTTTTTACAATCAGGGTTTTGTATTTTTTTTTTTCTTTTTTTAAATGTTTAGTGAGAACATAACTTGTCGAAAACCATCTATTTGGAAATTCTCATGGGAAATTATTTTATTGGAATTTATCTTGTAAGTTCAATTCAAATGGAAGATTTTTATGTTTTGTAAATAACGGAAATTCTAAGTATTTCTCATGTATAATTTTAAAATTGCTTTAAAAAATGTCACTAGTAAATTTATCATCCTCTTTTAACCAATCATTATTCAAATATACAATGGCCGGCCAGCACTGTAGGTTATACCCTTTCCATTTTTTTTTTTTTTTTTTTTTTTTTTACAGTCAATGATTTCTGAATGAGAAGAATAGCATATAACATATGCTGATCTTTATAGAGTCCCTCACGGTTATTTACAAATACGTCCTTTTACGAAAGTTTTAGTGACTACTCGTATCGATGTCGCCGTGTACGCATTAGCGCGCTACCCTCTCGAGCTTCTCCGAGCTCCTGTTTTTACAGGCATTCCTCCGCGGTTCTCGCGTATACGAAGTAGCGGCATTTGCCTTATTTAATTAACAACAATTATGAATAGGTTATTGATTTTCGATTATCAATTCTATTGGATTATTGATACTAATATCGACGCGACATATCATAAGAGCCATCTGTCCGCTGAGTGGCTCATGAACTTCCTACCGACATAGGGGTAGCAGACTACCGATGGCTGAGGCATTTTGTCCTCGTCGCTATCTTGTCAAGTCGCTTAAAAGTTCTTGGTATTGATTTTTGGTTCGAGGCAGTGGCATATCTCACATATCACCGGTCCGCCGAGTATTGTAGGGGATGCTGCCAAGTTACTTTTAATCTCACTCTCGGCCATCCCCAACCAGGACAACTTGACCAGGATTAATTACCGCATCAACAGTTATGATGTAAATACACACACACACATGCATGTTATAACTTTAATAAGTTTTGCATTTTATGCATATGAGGCGTTTCACGTCAGCTCTCCAGGCGCGGCGCGCGAGCGCGAAATCATGCTGTTTTCAGCTTGTGTTTGAAGGGCTAAGATGTATCTAGAAAAAATAATCCCCAAGTGATTTCGATGTATTTTTTCCTCAGCTTTCCGATGGTGCTATTAGTTTCTCAAAATTTTTCAATTCTAACCTCAAAAAAACGTAAAACGTGTTATATCTCAAAAACTATATTTTTAATATTTTTTTCGACCTGCTAGATCGAAAGAGGAGGAAATTTTACGTGGATATAGCCTTTTTCTACATAGGGGTTTTTTGATTTTTTCGAGATATTATTCGTTTTATGTTTTTTTGAGGTTAGAATTGAAAAATTTTGAGAAACTAATAGCACCATCGGAAAGCTGAGGAAAAAATACATCGAAATCACTTGGGGATTATTTTTTTAGATACATCTTAGCCCTTCAAACACAAGCTGAAAACAGCATGATTTTTCATGCTCGCGCGCCGCGCCTGGAGAGCTGACGTGAAACGCTTCATATATATTATGTCCAATACATGAGCCACGGCATGTACACTTCAGCAGCGTTCTCTTCAGTGAGTTCGCGCGTTCGCTTTTATTTAATTAACAAAGCTGCTTTATTTAATTAACAAAGTTTTTGTTTAATCTGTTTTATTGAATTATTTATATTTGTAATTATTACGAGACATTACGAAAATTAAAGATTTGTAAATACTTATAAAATAGTATATTACGCACCTAGGGAGCAAATATAAAGAATGTCCCAGATCGCATGGTTAGTATACGATTTTTTTGTCTAGGGAAGCCGAAAATAAAACATTCGCGATCGGGCGCCGGGAGCGAAAGTGGTACTTTAGGCCCACTAGCCAAAAATATTATTATAAAAAAGTTTTTGATGTCCGATAATCAATTCAGTCGAATTATTCATGCTAATAGGGACGCGATATATACTAAGAATCCGCGATCCGTTGAGTGGCTCTAAAACTCCTAACAACGTAGGGATAGCAGACTACCGATGTTTGAGGCATTTTGTTCTTGTCGTCGTCTTGTCGATTACAAAGTTTTTTTGGCGAAGCGATTTTAAACATATAAATTATCAAATATCAGTTTTATGTAATTTTTTTCTGCTTATTCTGGGAACTTTACTTTTTAAATATTTGAGCTTCGCCTAAATTATTTATTTGGTGCCAATTCAAAATTTATAAAATAAAATTTTTTACAGGTATTTGTAATTTTCACGTTTATTGCGGGAACGTGACATTTCGGAAATAATCAATTTACAAATACGTCCTTTTAAGAGAGTTTTAGTGACTACCCGTATCGATGACGCCGTGTTCGTATTAGCGCGCTACCCTCTCGAGCTCCTCCGAGCTCCTGTTTTTACAGGCATTCCTCGGCGGTTCTCGCGTATACGAAGTAGCTGCCTTTGCCTTATTTAATGAACAACCATTATGTATATGTTTTTGATTTTCGATTATCAATTCTATCGAATTATTGATACTAATAGTGACGCGACATATCATAAGAATCACCTGTCCGCTGTGTGGCTCATGAACTTCCTACCGACGTAGAGATAGCCGACTTCCGATGTCCGAGGCATTTTGTCCTCGTCATCATCTTGTCAAATCCATAATTTTTTTGCCCGTGTCGACTTTAAACGTCTAAGTTTGAAAAAATCAGTTTTATGTAATTTTTTTATGCTTATAGTGTAAACGTCCGTTTTTAAATATTTGAATTTTGAAATTTCTCGTGGTTTACTATTTATTTTGAATTTATTTGGCCAACGCTAATTTTATAAAATAAAATGTTTTACAGGTATTTGTACTTTTTCACGTTTATAACGGGAACGCGACTTTTCGGAAATCATGAATTTGGAAATTCTCATGGGAAATTATTTATTTTATTGATATCTATCTATTAAAATTTATTTTTTAGTCTAATTAAAATAGAACCATTTTATGTTTTGTAAATTAACGAAATTCTAAGTATCGTTTTTTTACATTTGCTTTGATTATTTATATTAAGTAATTAATTTATCATGAGTTTTTTTTTTTTTACAAATTTTTGATCCTATATAATGTCCCCCAATACAGGACCACAAATTTTTCTGCCTTGAGAACATATCTGTGCTAGTATTTTAACCCTTTTAATTATTTTTCAATTTTTGCTGTTTGGGCTTTCCTGTGAAGTCAGGAAAACTGTACGAGCTACCACGAGTATAACGGTACCAAATACGCCAGGTACTCAATGCGTAAATTATCCTTTTTCCTCTTTAGCGCGTGTAGAACCGAGTTGCCTATATACGACTTTATCCAATTATATGTGGGTATAGTAAAAATTTGAAATTGGGGAATTCTCATAGACAATTATTTATTTTGATGCATTTTCATGGCATATTCAATTTGTTAAGTCTTCCAAGTTTTTAAAAATCAGTTTTGTGTAAAACTTTATGTTTATTTTGGGAACTTTACTTTTTAGATATTTGAGATTAGAAAATTACTATGAGAAATAATTTATTTGATCAAGTCGAATTTGATAAAATAACAAAATTTTTTTACAATCACGGATTTGTATTTTTTTTTCTTTTTTTTTTTTGAATGTTTAATGAGAACATAACTTGTCGAAAACCATCTATTTGGAAATTGTCATGCGAAATTATTTTATTGGAATTTATCTTGTAAATTCAATTTAAATAGAAGATTTTTATGTTTAGTAAATAACGGAAATTCTAAGTATTTCTCATGTATAATTTTAAAATTGCTTTAAAAAATGTCACTAGTAAATTTATCATCCTCTATTAACCAATCTTTATTGAAATATATAATGGCCGGCCAGCACTGTACGTTATACTATTTGCTTTTTTACAGTAAATGATTTCTGAATAAGCAGAATAGCATATAACACATGCTGGTCGTTATATAGTCCCTCACAGTTATTTGCAAATACATCCTTTTCGAGAGTTTTAGTCAGTAATCGTATCGATGACGCCGTACGCATTTGCGCGCTGCCCTCTCGCGCTCGTCCGCGTTCCCGTTTTTACAGGCATTTCTCTATTTTTCGGTTTTCGGTGTTTGGGGTGTCCTGTGAAGTGGGTAAACTTTCCGAGCTATCACGAGCGTAGCGGCATCGATTACGCCAGGTACAATCGTTTCAAATTATCACCTTTCCTCTTTAACGTGTGGAAACTGCCTACGACTTTATTCAATTATATTTTGCATATAGTGAGAATGTTAACTTTTTACCTAAATTTAAGATTGGGAAATTCTTACGGAGAATTATCTATTTTCCATTTATATGACATAGGCGAGTTTTGTGTAATAGTTTATGCTTATTGTGGGAACGTTACTTTTAAATATTTCAGATAATAAATTTGTTGTAGGGAATTAATTATTTCGAATTTATTTGGCCGTCAAGTTTTGTAAATTAAAATTTTTTACAATTATTTGTAAATTCTCATGGGAAATAAGGTATTTTATTGCTATTAATCTATCAAAATGTAATTTTAAAGAAGTTTATTATTTTTTGTAAATTAACGAATTATTAAGTATCGTTTTTTATAATTGCTTTGAATATTTATATACTTAAATTAATTTGTCATCAAGTTTTTTTTTTTACAAATTTTTAATCAATTATAATGTCCCCAATACTCGACATATAAAATATGCTTATCTTTATAGAGTCCCTCATTGTTATCTACAAATGCGTCCTTTTTTCGAGTTTGCGTGACTACTCGTATCGACGAGGCTGTGACAGCATTATTCTGCGCTTTTGCCCTCAATGAGCTCGTCCGCGCTCCCCGTTTTTACAGGCATTCTTCCGAGGTTCTCGCGTATACGAATTAGCTGTCTTTGCCTTATTTAACAATAATAACCAGTATGAAAAAGTTTTTGATTTTGGATTATCAATTC